>OX375883.1:21548942-22890079 GCA_947359465.1 Metellina segmentata | reverse complement strand
GGTATTTTTATGTGATGCAGTCTAGAGTTCATGTCTCCAATGCCCTTTTTATTCGTTTACAAGTGGTAGGATTTTTATTAATTAACCCCGTGAGGGTTTCACAAGCGTAATTCCACCTTCTAATTTGTAGGCTTCTAAGCAAGATTTAAATTATTTTCATCCTTTTTTAACCTAAAGAATCTTTCAAAAGACTTCTATTCTAAAGACGACCACTTTGTTTCCGTTAAATCTGTCGTGGGCTCAGATATGGTCACGTTGGCTTGGTGTGGAAGTGTGGAGAGTGGGGTGCCATCTCAGGCTTGACCTCGTCATCTGGCCGTGGATTAAAATGGCTTGGTGTTGTACTCGGGTCTTTCCCATAGGGGATTGATCTCGTACCTTCGTCAATAGCCCGTTGTGTTGCACTAGTTTTACTTTAATTACAATTACTTTACCTGATCCCGGACCGCCACGTTGGTGTGGTGTGGAACTGTGGAGAGGTGGGGTTCCATCTCAGGTTCGACCTCGTCATCTGACGATGGATCTATATGGCTGCGTAGTGTTGTCCTCGGGAATATCGGGATTGATCCAGAACAAACACGTTGGCGTGTTGTGGTACTGTGGAGAGTGGGGTGTCATCTCAGTCTTGACCTCGTCATCTGACCGTGGTTCAAAATGGCGTGGGATTGTATTCGGGATTGATCCCGGACCGTCTCTAATAGCCTGTTGTGTTCCTCCAGTGTGACGTTAAAATACGCCCCAATCAATGGTAATGCTAATGGTAATTTTTAATTTTTAGTTAACGTCGTACTAGAGCAACACAACGGGCTATTGACTACGGTCCGGGATCAGTACCTTAAGGGAAAGATCCGAGGACAACACCTCGTAATTTTGAACCACGGTCAGATGACGAAGCAACACCTGAGCTGCGCCCCAATCAAAATATTATACTGTAATAAAAGTAGCAATAGGATATTTCTAAACTATACTATCATAAGGAAAGAAAAAATTCTATCTTTAAAAAGAATTCTATTCTGAGCAAATCCAATAGAATCATATTAAAGACTTCTTATTCAAGGAATTAAATTCAAGAGATTCAATTCAAAGCGAAGAATCGGTAGAATATTTTTTTCAAGAGGTTCAGTTCTAACGAAACAGACAATAAAAATATTTCAAGGTATTCTATTCTTTAGAACGAGCCTAAATAATCGTCTCAAGTGATTTCTTCACGACGGAAAGGATGGACAGAATCCTTCCAAAAATTGAAAACAATCCTTTATTAACAAAAATTTTAGGTTAATTGTCCCTTGCCTAGACTTAGGGGTTTGATCCCGGAGCGTCGTCAATAGCCAGTTGTGTTGCTGTAGTACGACGTTAATTAAACATTACCTATTACCAATTACACTTGACTAGAACCGGTAATTGTTTGGAACAACTTTTTGCATCAGCAGCCGGTCAACACAGGGCGGTTTTCGAATGCATGGATAAATCAGCAGTATGGCTTAGTCATAAAGTTGACGAAAATTCATGTCAAAAACAGAAGACTTACTATTGCTTGCACACTTTATTGTGCCTCCATCGAAAACAGCCCGAGAAATCTAAGCCGGCTTTATATACGAAGCTCTTTTATCATCGCAACGTTGTGGTTAATTGACGTCTCGGCTCATCAATCAGGAATATTATGTCGTATATTGGGTTCCATACTTAACTCAGGAACTGGTCCTCGCAAAGCGGCTCAACTCATCTATGGATCCATCAAATATAGTAAAACTATATGCCTCTGTCAAGAGAACTACTGACTCCTACCTCCCGTGGTCAAGGCAACTCAAACAAAATACACCGGATTGAGTAATAAATCTCCAACCCGGACATTCGAAACCGGGTGTCCATCTTGGAAAATGGTATTAAACGGTATCCAATCAAGAACAATCTAATTCCAGCTACGTCGATCCGAAAGATACAGCTAGGGTGACAGATATTAGGTTTATTTACCAAATAGTCGAAGAAGGTAATTCGGTAAAATTACACCATGAGCAAAACCATCCTATGATTGACCTCATTATAGCATTCATAAAGATCCTATCAGTTTTGCATATGGATAGATACCTCGGCATCAAGATGGCGTCGTTTGTTTGATACGATCAAGATATGATCAATATTTTTCTGTTGACGAGATATCTCGAACATCAAGATCTAGTCCGTAAATTTCTATTGACGACATACATCGTACATCAAGATCTGGTCAGTATTCATTATCTGGTGAATATATTTCAACTGACGAGAAACCTTATACAACAAGATCTGGTCATCAATTTCCTTTCAGGATATCTCGTGTATCAATATCTGGTCAATATTTTTTCAGTGAATATATTTCAACTGACGAGAAACCTTATACAACAAGATCTGGTCATCAATTTCCTTTCAGGATATCTCGTGTATCAATATCTGGTCAATATTTTTTCTATTGACGATATACCTTGATCAAGAAAATCTGGTCACTATTTTTCATTGAGGATATCTCGTGTATCAATATCTGGTCAATATTTTACTATTGGCGGGATACCTCGTGCGTCAAGATCTGGTCAGTATTTTCCATTGAGGATATCTCGTGTATCAATATCTGGTCAATATTTTACTATTGGCGGGATACCTCGTACGTCAAGATCTGGTCAGTATTTTCCATTGTGGATATCTCGTGTATCAATATCTGGTCAATATATTTCAACCGACGGAATACCTCGTACGTCAAGATTTGATCAGTATTTTCCATTGAGGATATCTCGTGTATCAATATCTGGTCAATATTTTACTATTGGCGGGATACCTCGTACGTCAAGATCTGGTCAGTATTCAATATCTGGTCAATATATTTCAACTGACGAGATACCTTATACAACAAGATCTGGTCATCATTTTCCATTCAGTATATCTCGTGTATCAATATCTGGTCAATATTTTTTCTATTGACGATATACCTCGATCAAGAAAATCTGGTCACTATTTTTCATTGAGGATATCTCGTGTATCAATATCTGGTCAATATTTTACTATTGGCGGGATACCTCGTACGTCAAGATCTGGTCAGTATTTTCCATTGTGGATATCTCGTGTATCAATATCTGGTCAATATATTTCAACCGACGGAATACCTCGTACGTCAAGATTTGATCAGTATTTTCCATTGAGGATATCTCGTGTATCAATATCTGGTCAATATTTTACTATTGGCGGGATACCTCGTACGTCAAGATCTGGTCAGTATTCAATATCTGGTCAATATATTTCAACTGACGAGATACCTTATACAACAAGATCTGGTCATCATTTTCCATTCAGTATATCTCGTGTATCAATATCTGGTCAATATTTTTTCTATTGACGATATACCTCGATCAAGAAAATCTGGTCACTATTTTTCATTGAGGATATATCGTGTATCAATATCTGGTCAATATTTTACTATTGACGGAATACCTCGTACGTCAATATCTGGTCAGTATTTTCCATTGAGGATATCTCGTGTATCAATATCTGGTCAATATTTTACTATTGGCGGGATACCTCGTACGTCAAGATCTGGTCAGTATTCAATATCTGGTCAATATATTTCAACTGACGAGATACCTTATACAACAAGATCTGGTCATCATTTTCCATTCAGTATATCTCGTGTATCAATATCTGGTCAATATTTTTTCTATTGACGATATACCTCGATCA
The DNA here is from genome assembly GCA_947359465.1 of Metellina segmentata. Lineage (NCBI taxonomy): Eukaryota > Metazoa > Arthropoda > Arachnida > Araneae > Tetragnathidae > Metellina > Metellina segmentata. The sequence goes on along the minus strand of OX375883.1, from coordinate 22,886,380 downwards.
AGAAAATCTGGTCACTATTTTTCATTGAGGATATCTCGTGTATCAATATCTGGTCAATATTTTACTATTGGCGGGATACCTCGTACGTCAAGATCTGGTCAGTATTTTCCATTGTGGATATCTCGTGTATCAATATCTGGTCAATATATTTCAACCGACGGAATACCTCGTACGTCAAGATTTGATCAGTATTTTCCATTGAGGATATCTCGTGTATCAATATCTGGTCAATATTTTACTATTGGCGGGATACCTCGTACGTCAAGATCTGGTCAGTATTCAATATCTGGTCAATATATTTCAACTGACGAGATACCTTATACAACAAGATCTGGTCATCATTTTCCATTCAGTATATCTCGTGTATCAATATATGGTCAATATTTTTTCTATTGACGATATACCTCGATCAAGAAAATCTGGTCACTATTTTTCATTGAGGATATATCGTGTATCAATATCTGGTCAATATTTTACTATTGACGGAATACCTCGTACGTCAATATCTGGTCAGTATTTTCCATTGAGGATATCTCGTGTATCAATATCTGGTCAATATTTTACTATTGGCGGGATACCTCGTACGTCAAGATCTGGTCAGTATTCAATATCTGGTCAATATATTTCAACTGACGAGATACCTTATACAACAAGATCTGGTCATCATTTTCCATTCAGTATATCTCGTGTATCAATATCTGGTCAATATTTTTTCTATTGACGATATACCTCGATCAAGAAAATCTGGTCACTATTTTTCATTGAGGATATCTCGTGTATCAATATCTGGTCAATATTTTACTATTGGCGGGATACCTCGTACGTCAAGATCTGGTCAGTATTTTCCATTGTGGATATCTCGTGTATCAATATCTGGTCAATATATTTCAACCGACGGAATACCTCGTACGTCAAGATTTGATCAGTATTTTCCATTGAGGATATCTCGTGTATCAATATCTGGTCAATATTTTACTATTGGCGGGATACCTCGTACGTCAAGATCTGGTCAGTATTCAATATCTGGTCAATATATTTCAACTGACGAGATACCTTATACAACAAGATCTGGTCATCATTTTCCATTCAGTATATCTCGTGTATCAATATCTGGTCAATATTTTTTCTATTGACGATATACCTCGATCAAGAAAATCTGGTCACTATTTTTCATTGAGGATATATCGTGTATCAATATCTGGTCAATATTTTACTATTGACGGAATACCTCGTACGTCAATATCTGGTCAGTATTTTCCATTGAGGATATCTCGTGTATCAATATCTGGTCAATATTTTACTATTGGCGGGATACCTCGTACGTCAAGATCTGGTCAGTATTTTCCATTGAGGATATCTCGTGTATCAATATATGGTCAATATTTTACTATTGACGGGATACCTCGTACGTCAAGATCTGGTCAGTATTTTCCATTGAGGATATCTCGTGTATCAATATCTGGTCAATATTTTACTATTGACGGGATACCTCGTACGTCAAGATCTGGTCAGTATTTTCCATTGAGGATATCTCGTGTATCAATATATGGTCAATATTTTACTATTGGCGGGATACCTCGTACGTCAAGATCTGGTCAGTATTTTCCATTGAGGATATCTCGTGTATCAATATCTGGTCAATATTTTACTATTGACGGGATACCTCGTACGTCAAGATCTGGTCAGTATTTTCCATTGAGGATATCTCGTGTATCAATATCTGGTCAATATTTTACTATTGACGGGATACCTCGTACGTCAAGATCTGGTCATTATTTTCCATTGAGGATATCTCGTATAAATATCTGGTCAATATTTTACTATTGGCGGGATACCTCGTACGTCAAGATCTGGTCAGTATTTTCCATAATGGATATATCGTGTTTAAATATCTGGCCAGTGTGTTTATACTGACGAGATATCTGATGCATCAATATCTGGTCAGTACTTTTCTTTTGACAAGATACCTAGAACATCAAGATCTGGTCAGTATTTTTATATTTCCGTGGTACCTCGTACATCAAAATCTGGTAATTATTTTTCTGTTGACGAGATATCGTACATCAAGGTATGGTCAGTATTTTTCTATTGACGAGATATCTCGTAATCGCTATGCAAAATTCAAGCACGTTCGCACGCTGCTGCTATCTGACAGCTCTACACGAAACCAAGTATATAGAGTTGCACGTGCGCCTGCTATTATCACAAGCGGTTCAATTCAGTTTCCTGTCTTCGATCTGATTCGTCGAAAAGAATCACGTAGGATTTCAGTGAAGAGGTCGCTAGGGTTGCTATTTCGCCAAAATCTAGGCAACACTATATGTGTGTAAACCACGTGCATAATATATCTCATTAAGTAGGGAATTATGAGTTCTTGAAACGATCTCCTTTGAATCGCTTGTAATTTTAATTATACTTAGATTTCTCAATGCATGCTCTTTCATTTTTATTCAAATATTAATTTAATAAAAAAACATTCATTTTAAAAATTATTTTATTTATTCCCCCAATGAAAAAAAATTAGGACATTTTACCAGCTTGAAATTGCTTCAAAAGACCTTTTATTTTTAATTTCTATTTTCACTATTTCGAAAAGAAAATTAAACTGAAAGAAAAATATTGAGAAAATAAAAAAAAAAACCAGTTTCATTGCAAATTGATGTGTTCAGAATATCCATCAAGTTTATGTTTGGAACTCAGATGAGCTCGCAAGCCACACACACTCAAAAATGTTTCAGTGCATCCTTTTTCTTGTCAAGATACTTTTAAAGTTTTTTCGGTGCTGTGGACAAGATTGGAATGTCTCCAAAGGCTGCTTCTAGATCCGAAGACTTTTTCACAAGACTTGCAGGGGTAACTTTTGTTGCTGTTTTTTTGCAAAGACACCCCATGAACTCTTGCTTCATGAGCCTTCAAATATCGCTTGACATAAAATCCCGTACCTCAAATTTCGCAATTAAATTCCCTACTTAATGAGATCTATTGTGCACGTGGTTTACACACATATAGTGTTACCTAGATTTTGGCGAAATAGCAACCCTAGCAACCTCTTCACTGAAATCCTACGTGATTCTTTTCGACGAATCAGATCGAAGACAGGTAACTGAGACAATCTGAATTGAACCGCTTGTCTATTATCTCTCATATTCACCGACTCGAAATTGTAATTTCTGTTTTTGATATATTTTCTCAAGAGTCTAAATGTCAGACCTTTTAAATCTTATTATTTGTCATTGCTAAGTTAAGCTTAAATAAATTACTTTTTACTGTTCCAGAAAAGTATTCTTAGCAAAGTTAACAATATGTTGAAATAGCAGCGAATAACCAACATAAAAGTTGCCAGCATAAGAGCATAAGCTAGCCAGCATAAAAGTTGGGGTTGTTCCGATCAAGGTACAACTGCTGTACCGGCCGCAGTCTAAAGGTTAATGTAGTTCGAAAGAAGGAATTTCAGAGAGTACTTGGTTTAAAAATTGTGCTATTGGGTTGAGAGTTTTTTTAAATTTTGTTAAGCATTCAAAATAGCAGAAAGTAAGGAGCATTTTCGACTCATTGTGCTTTTTATTTTCGAAAATGCAAGAATGCTTCGCAGACGTGAAAGAAGGTACGTGTTTTGTAGGGTGATGTTATCGTTGTCGATTCCACGTATCGTAATTGGTTCAGAACGTTTCATCATCTGGATCAGTTCTTTAGCCAGAAACCTCTGAACTTATGTGAGCGAGTGAGGATGCTGCTACCTTTGAAATGGAGAAAGGCCATCGAATTGAATGACACTTACTATACTGTTTAAACGTAATTTTTAGTAAATAATAGTCGAAAATGCAAGAATGCTTCGCAGACGTGAAAGAAGGTACGTGTTTCGTAGGGTGATGTTATCGTTGTCGATTCCACGTATCGTAATTGGTTCAGAACGTTTCATCACCTGGATCAGTTCTTTAGCCAGAAACCCTTGAACTTATGTGAGCGAGTGAGGATGCTGCTACCTTTGAAATGGAGAAAGGCCATCGAATTGAATGACACTTACTATACTGTTTAAACGTAATTTTTAGTAAATAAATAGTTTTTCATCAATGTATGCAAAAAGAAACAGACGAACTCTTGCATCGTTCCAATACATTCCATCCTGTTTTCATACGAAAATGTAAACACGCAGAAGTCTGAACTCTGGATTTTCTGTTACACCCTTTTTAAAGTATAAAGTACAAAAGCCGCTTACCGAAGCTAACTCAACCTTGAAAGAAGACCAAGACCATAAAAAATTAATCCCCAGTGCATCTTCCTCGAAGCCATCCATTCTAGACCAGCCACACCAAAGCATTAACTCCGCATTAGAGGTTTCTGCTCTCTACGTGATCGGCCAACACCGCTCCCACCAGAAACCCAAATCCCAGAGTCCGACATGATAGGGTAGGAGTTCCAGGGGGCGGACCGCACCCAGTCATTTGTCAGACGATACCGGGTCTTTTTTCGCGAGAGAGGGGCTGTCTGGAGTGAAGTTTGCCACCTCAAGAGAAAGACCAAATGAGGAAAAACAGGCATCGGGTACAACTTATCATGTCCCACGCCAGAAAGGGAACAAAAAAGACTTAACAACAACAGAAGCTGTCTTCCTGGATATACATGAAAAATGGTCCCTCTGTGGAGGCGTCCTGGTTAATACCAGGGATATAGTTCTCAAAGGATTGCGATGTTTTCTTCGGGGTCTCCTTTCTACACTGTTTCGCAATTTCTAGGAGTTGTCCTGTTTTTTTTTTTTATCCGTTGCTTTTATTGTTGTGTTCCGTGTTTTGTGGCGAAATCGTTTCGAGGTTCGCTTTCGCTGTCGTGAGAAATGAATTGAAGGGACTTATCCGAAGATTCTAAAAAGATTATTTGTTGCTGGGAGTTTTAGCGAGTGTGTTTGGAATACTGATGTATTGAGACGTGCAGGGTGATTGGAGGTATGCACTCTCAGAATGTGAGCATTGTCGCGGTTCGGAAGTTCGGAGAGTGGGTTGCCAGTCTTGGTGTTGACATCTTCATCGGATCGTGTTTCGGAATTATCAAGCGTTTCCTCGGACTTTTTCCTTCGGGATTGACTGTTTTAATAAATCGTATTTAAAAAAATTGGTAGTATATTAATGACGATATATCTTGTCAAAATAACTTGGAGAGTTTGAACGTTCGTAAAAACATTCAAAAAGGTGTGTTTTTTTATTAAATACATGCAATTGTGTTAGTCTTAATATTGTAATTTTACGTGGTTTGCTAAAATCATATACAAATTCCTTAAACTGAATATCGTAAAAACAATAATAGATAACAGTACAGCAATAAAAACGAACCTCAAATAAGTAACTCAAAGATCTCAACAAGGGCATTGAATCGCTCATTTTCTCTCTGTATTTATCTCAAATGTAATTTGTCGTTACCTTAACAAATCACAGACATTTAAGATTCCTAATTAACCAGTACAAGAAACTAGGATTTGAAACATGTAGCCCTCCAGAAGAAATAATTGAAAACACACTTTTCCCAAAAAAATCTATTTTTCGCTTGCCATTTTCTACAACGACATCCAATCTAAAAAATGTCACCAAGCCGATGGAGTTCTTTAAAAATACTTATTCAATCGAATTCAAACGAAGGAAATAAATAAATATTTATATAAAAAAAACCACCCACGCACATCGCGAAAGACGAATGAATGACATATTCTCAGCCGTAATCAAAGATGGCTATCATATGTTGAGTCTGGAAATAAAACTTTTTTTCTTTTTGACAACCGAATTTAATATTTGGAATTGAAACGATCACAGAAAATGTATAAAGGTGTATAATTTATTATACATTATGTTAGAATCTTTTTAAATTCTATAATACTAATAGCGTTTAATTGAAATGAGAAAATATTTATATGAAATCTCATCGAAACAATAACTGTTAATACTGCTGTAATAAACGAGGTATCTCAACTAAATAACTTTTAATAAAGCACGAAAAATTCCAATTCGAATTAACTCGTACATAGAACCTTGGATTTGAAATTTATAACCCACCCGAATGAATAATTCAAAACACACTTTTCTCTCGAAATCTATTTTTCGCTCGCCATTTTCGACAACGACATCCAATCTAAAAAACGTCACCAAGCCGGCGGAGTTCCTTAAAAATACCTATTCAATCGAATCCAAACGAAGGGGAAATAAATAAATACATATAAAAAAAACCACCCACGCATCGCGAAAGACGAATGAACGACATATCCTCAGCCATAATCAAAGATGGCTATCATATGTTGAGTCTGGAAATAAATCTTCTTTTTCTTTCCACAGCCGTATTTAATATTTTTCGTTCCAAAGCAAAAAAGTGCAGATGTTTCTCGCGTTGTTCGGGACAGGTGGTGTCATTCGGCATTTGCAGTACATTCGGGTAAAAATTCCGCCGTGCCTTCTGAATGCCAGGATGGGGTAAAAAAAATCGAATAATACGGACGGGAAGACGGCTTTTGTGACGTGAAAGTCGAGCGCGTGTCACGTCATTTCGGGTCCGAATTACCAATCTTGCGTCGTGACGTCGATAAGCTCGGCTTGTTTCTGTGCCTGTCGATAAAGATGGTAGGATTTTTTTATTGATAGATTCAGTCGGGGACTTTTATTAAGGTTGATTCTGATTGTCATGTACAAAGGCGGGGTAAAATTCGAACCGTCCTTATTTATCCGAGAATCGATCGTAGTAGAGGAACTTTAAATCTCTGATGGTTTTACACGCATAATTTCATCTTGCAACCCATAGTCTTCTTTGCGTGATTTCAAACCAATTTCGACTTTAATGATCAATGGAACTTTTCCAAAGGATTTTCTTCCAAGTAAAATGTTAACAGCATCTTTTCAAATTATTCTATTTCAAATAAAGACCAATAAATTCGTTCTAAATTATTGTAATTCAAGGAAAAGAGCAATAGGATCGTTCCAAAGAGTTTTATTATAAGGGAAAGAGTGAATACAATCTCTCTCTCTCTTTCTTTCCAAATTATTCTATTATAGGGAAAGCCGGAGGGTTACTATTTCAAATCCAACCAAACACCGTTGTGTGCAAAGAGCTGGTGCACATTAAATCTGTAGTTGCCTCAAGTGTTCTCGCGTTCGCGTGGAGAGGAAGTTTAGCGAGGTGGAAGTGCCAGATGAGGTGTAATCTCGTAATCTGACTGTGGTTCAAATTTAGATGGTGTTCTCCGCGGAACTATCCCTTCGGGTTTCATCCCGAACTGTCGCTACTAGCCCATTATGTTGCTCCAGTGCGTTAATTGAGGTACTATCTACTCTATGGAAAGAACCAATGGAGGCATTCCAAAGGATTATGGTCTATGGGATGGGCCGCCGAGGTTCAGTGGGTTTGAACGCTGCACTTGCAACATGTGAGTTATATATGACGAAAGTTCCGTTCCTCCCTGGCTGAATTTTGCTCTTTTCTATCAGTAAAATTTTGATTGTGTGTGAATGTCGATTATTTGACATTGTATTGTCTATCTTGGAGCAACATGGCCAAAAAATATAGCCCGGGTGTATACCTCCCAATTAACCAACCCAAACTAATTCCGATCCTAGGACCAAAACTGCGAGTTGTGCAACAATTTTGCACCACTTTCTTGAATTTCACTATCTATATATGTAATTCTTTTCGTGGCACGCAAAAAAGACGTTATTTGTTTTCGCGTTTTGGCAACATTGTACGATTCTTTGTTTATCCCAAAGCCTCGCGCTTCAATTGAATTTATAGCGTTATCGGATGAAATTTTATTGAAAAAAAAAAGGAATTTTAGTCGAGCTGTTGCAGTAAATAATAGAAAAAAAACGGAGGATCTTTTCAGGGTGATTTAAAAAAAAGGTCCGTTTTGGGGCAAACTATTATAGTTCAACAAGACGCTTGCATTACAACTTTCGACAACAAACTCAATGAAAAAGCGTGGGTGGCTCGAGTGCTGGGTAAATGTACACACAACCAACATGCTGGGTTTTCAATTTCCAAATCAACGCTCACATTTCGAGTCAAAATTTGCTCAAAGTTTCCATTTGAATTCTGATTTCAGAGGTACTGTAAATATCTTTTCTGAAAAACAGCATAAAATTTAGATTTGAAAAATATTTTTTTGGAATATCATATTTTGTAAACAATTCCTTCTGCTAGGACACATGTCTTCATTGATGCGAGCGAAGCGAGCATAGGTTCGCGCACCGAACCAATGAGGACTGCGAAGCAATCCTCTGGGGGTTGGCGAGCGTTAGCGAGCAGGGGGCGGGCCCCCTAGTAGTATTTAAATCCGTTGAGGTTGTTGTCTTTTATACACAACCTCAACAACTGGTTGATCAAAATTTTACAATACTAGACGGTGCAGATTATTTTCCTGTATTTTACACTGGCAATACTCTCTTCTCTGTTATTAAAGACTTCTTGATGTGTGTGTATGACCACTTCTTGATGACTCCACCAAATATAGCTCTCCCGCCATAAATCCAACCAACCTAAAACAAAACATCAAACTCCAAAAAGAAGGAAGGAAAATGCCAAACTATTGTGTGTCTACAAATATTTTGTGATCATTTTAATTTTGTAAAAGGTTTTATTTTTGGGGTGGTGAATTTAACCGCCCCATGTGTTAGGTTGATTTGCACCCAAAGTGGGATCGGGCAATCAATCTGATTACCTTCCTGTAAGCAAAGTATGACGGTAGAATTGGAAGCAAACCGACCAATGGAATAAACAGGAATCTCCAATGGACGAAACAAAACAAAATAATGCCATCCAAACATTTCATACCAAAGACTTTAATTGAAATTTCCTGGCCAAACGCCATCTCAAATCGATTTCGATCCCAGAACCCCAAAACAAACTCCATTCCTTGCCATCGAAAGCACTAAAGGCACCGAAATATTTTAAAATCCATTTACTTAGGCACGACAGATAGCGCTCTAAGAGATGACCCGATGAAAGCTATTGGTAAATTACTGAGAGTTCCTGTTAGTAGCCAAATTTTAATTAAATATTTTTGAGGGAGGTATTTTGCTGGATATTTATCTCTGGTAGTTTAAAAGTGGCACATTCCAATCCTTTAAATGTCTGTAGGAGTATAGATACGATTCATTTGATTCTTTGAATGTTTATACACCATATGGACAAAAGTATTTGGACACTGCAGAAATTCGGGAAAGGATCCATCTTAATGGGGGATTGTTTTTCCTGGAAATGACACGGCCCATTGATTCATGTGCCTTTAACATGAACACTGACGTGTTCTTCGACGTTCTGGATGATTCAGCCTTGCCTACGCTATGGAAATCCAACGGCGATGATGATTCTTTCATCCAAGAGGATCGAGCTCCATGTCATACTGCAAAACGTGTGCTGGAATGGTTTCCTGAAAACGAGGTGAATTTGCTTGACTGGCTTGTTTAGAGCTTCGTTCTCAATCCATCGAGCACTTGTGAGACAAACTGGAATAACGAATACGACACCGCTAAGCATGCACATCTTCACAACAATCTCTTCTCAGAGTCTACAAGAGGCATGACGACATATTCCACAGACCCACATTCCCTAGACCACAAGTTCAGACTCATAGACAACTTGTGGAAAGTATGCCTCGACGTGTTGCAACTGTGATAGAAGCAAAAGGAGGGCCTATTCGTTATTAAATAGAACTAGGGAGCCCACCCCCTGCTCGCTGACGCTCGCCAACCCCCGGAGGATTCCTTTGCAATCCTCAATGGTTCGCTGCGGGAACCTATGCTCGCTTCGCTCGCATCCATGAAGACATGTGTCCTAGCAGAAGGGATTGTTTACAAAATATCATATTCCAAAAAAATATTTTTCAAATCTAAATTTGCTATATTACAGAAAAAATATATATACAGTACCCTGGAATCGGAATTCAAATGAAAACTTTGATCAAATTTTGAGTCGAAATGTGAGCGCTGCTTTTGAAATTGAATACCCAGCATGGTGTTTGTGTGGACATTTCCAGCACTCTCGAGTCACCCACACTTTTTCATTGAGTTTGTTGTCGAAAGTTGTAGTGCAAGCGTCTTGTAGAACTATAATGGTTGGCATTGAAAATGACCGTTTTTTTAAATCGCCCTGAAAAGATTCTCCGCTTTCTTTGATTTCTAATTATAAACTGCAACAGCTCGACTAAAATTCATTTTTGTTATCAATAATATTTCAACCGATAACGCTATAAATTCAATTAAGGCACGAGACTACGCAGTGAACAAACAACCGTACAATGTTGCCAAAATGCGATAACAAATAACGTCTTTTTTGCGTGCCACGTAAGAGAATTATATATATAGATAAAAAGGCGATTTTTCTGAAAACATGCGTGTCCATATAGCTAATATACCCTTTACTGACAAGAGTCACAGGACACCTGGAGTAGAAACAAAACAGCCTGTAGTTTGGAGTCTCCCTTATAGTAAGTCTCGAAACTAAATGCTGTTTTTTTTTCAGAGTCCACATCCACGTGGGAAACTACAGAGCTAACTACTGAGTATAGACTGACATTTAATGAAGTAAAGTCGTGTAGAAATAGACAAACGTTTAAAACGTACAAAATCTAAACAAACTGAAATAGCAGTCACTTTATTTGTGCACCTAATTTAAAAACTTAGGTGCACAAGGTGCACCTGTATTATAAAATCTATTTCGAGCCTGTTTTAATCCCTTGAAGGCTTACAGAAGTACACGTACTATTATTTAAATTCGTTAATAGTTTGCATGTTAAAAAAAAAATTATTAAATCATGCACAATATTGCAGATTTTTTTAGTACAGTTTAATTCTAGCAGTTTTATGGTGGATACGTATAACGCTATTAGGGGGTGTTGACTAATATTATGTGGTCATTTTAATCTCGGCAAAGTTTAGCGAAGGAAACTCTTATCTATGTTTTAAGATTTTTTTTCCCTAATTTAAGTGTGTCAATCCAATTGATTAGATTTCCTGTGGAAAATATATCACAAACTAATCAACCGATTATATGAAATGGAAACACAAAAGATGCAGATATTTTTTGTATAATTTAATTCTAGCAGTTTTTTTGTGGTTAAGGATAAGGCCATTTGGGGGAGGGGGGGGGTGTTGACTAATATTATGTGGCAATTTTAATTTTGGCAAAGTTTTGTGAAGGAAATTCTTACCTATATTTCCGATGTTTAGTTCCGAATGAATAATCCATTTTATTAGATTTTTCTGTAGTAAAGTATGTCACGCACTAACCAACCTATTATATGGAATGGAAACAGAAAACAAATGGACGAAAAAGACCAGGAAATAATCCCATCCAAACATTCTATACCAAAACACTCAAATTGAAATTTCCTGGCCAAACGCCATCCCAAATTGATTCCGATCCCAGAACCCAAAAACTAGTTCCATGTCTTGCTATTGAAAGCAGCGGAGCCTTAAACGCCAACACAACATTTTAAAGAAATCCATTTACTGGGGCAGGACTGATCCCTCTTCTATGAGATGGGCCTCCCAAGAAATCAAAGGCAAAGAACTTTTGTACGTAAACAAAAGCCCCCCAGTCTGACGCTTCCCCGGACATTACGAGTTGAGGAATAATCTGCTGCTGGCCTGTTGCGGACAGCAGTTTCAACTCCTTCCTCGCTTTTGGTATTTTCTCTGGCGATGATTCCTTTTTCGGTGTTTCCTTCGTCGATTTCCGGGATTCCATTTATTTATTCCGGAAAGAAGCGAATGGTGCCGAGCAATTTAGGGGTTTCACGACAAAAGTTCTTTCGACTGAATGTCGGGGAACTGTTATCGGGAAATTAGGGTTAACTGGTTGAAGTTTGTTGGAAATAAATTTCAATCATTTGGAGCGTATGAAGAAACTTTGAGTGATTTAATTTCTGTTGGTTTATTGGCTAAATAGTGACCCGATGGCCAACAATGACAACATAGGTTTGTTTCGGGACGTAAGTTTGAACTTTTCTATTCCTTACTCGCTTTTGGTATTTTCTCTGGCGATGATTCCTTTTTCGGTGTTTCCTTCGTCGATTTCCGCGATTCCATTTATTTATTCCGGAAAGAAGCGAATGGTGCCGATCAATTTAGGGGTTTCACGACAAAAGTTCTTTCGGCTGAATGTCGGGGAACTGTTATCGGAAAATTAGGGTTAACTGGTTGAAGTTTGTTGGAAATAAATTTCAATCATTTGGAGCGTATGAAGAAACTTTGAGTGATTTAATTTATGTTGGTTTATTGGCTTAATAGTGGCCCGATGGCCAACAATGACAACATAGGTCTGTTTCGGGACGTGAATTTTTGAACTTTTCTATTCCTTACTCGCTTTTGGTATTTTCTCTGGCGATGATTCCTTTTTCGGTGTTTCCTTCGTCGATTTCCGCGATTCCATTTATTTATTCCGGAAAGAAGCGAATGGTGCCGATCAATTTAGGGGTTTCACGACAAAAGTTCTTTCGGCTGAATGTCGGGGAACTGTTATCGGAAAATTAGGGTTAACTGGTTGAAGTTTGATGGAAATAAATTTCAATCATTTGGAGCGTATGAAGAAACTTTGAGTGATTTGATTTATGTTGGTTAAATGGCTTAATAGTGGCTCGATGGCCAACCATGACTCCATAGATCTGTTTCGGGACGTAAGTTTGAACTTTTCTATTCCTTCCTCGCTTTTGGTATTTGTTTTGACGATGATTCTTTTTTCGGTGTTTCCTTCGTCGATTTCCGGGATTCCTTTTATTTATTCGGGAAAGAAGCGGATAGTGCCGAGCAATTTAGGAGTTTCACAACGAAAGTTCTTTCGGCTGAATGTCGGGGAATTGTTACCAGAAAATTAGGGTTAACTGGTTGAAGTTTGTTCGAAATAAATTTCAATCATTTGGAACGTATGAAAAAACTTTGAGTGATTCTGTTGGTTTATTGGCTTAATGGTGGCCTGATGGCCAACCATGACTACATAGGTCTGTTTCGGGACGTAAGTTTGAACTTTTCTATTCCTTCCTCGCTTTTGGTATATGCTCTGACGATGATTCCTTTTTCTGTTGTTCCTTCGTCGATTTTCGGGATTCCATTTATTTATTCCGGAAAGAAGTGAATGGTGCCGAGCAATTTTGAGGTTTCACGACGAAAGCTCTTTCGGCTGAATGTCTTGGAACTGTTATCGGGAAATTAGGGTTAACTGGTTGAAATTTGTTGGAAATAAATTTCAATCATTTGGAACGTATGAGAAAACTTTGAGTGATTTAATTTCGGTTGGTTTATTGGCTTAATAGTGGCCTGATGGCCAAGCATGACTACATAGGTCTGTTTTGGGACGTAAGTTTAGACTTTTCTATTCCTTCCTCGCTTTTGTTATTTTCCCTTGCGATGTTACCTTTATTGGGAGTTTCCTTCATCCGTTCCCGGGATTTTATTTATTTATTCCGGTAGGTATGCATATTAATTAATGTCATCCTGGTACGACACAACGGGCTATAGATGACGATCGGGATTCATTCAAAAGGGAGAGGTCCGAATGTAACAACATGTAATTTAGAACCACGGTCAGATAATTCAAGGTCAAGTTGCATAATTTTTATAATCAGCAAATTGAACATACTTTTAGGCCAAAGTGACCAAAGGTGAAGGGTCTGAAAAGTAGGGATACGACATCGATGTTGATGTTTTATAAAAAACATCAATGTATTGGAGCTGATGTCGCATCACTAGTTGCTAAACCAGTTATAAGAAATGGGGGTAAAGCGTTTAAATGCACTGAATTTTAAAAACATCGAAAGTTTGGGGGCGATGCAATATCAACATCGATGTGTCAAATTTGAACATCGATGTTTTGCTGTCGATGTCGCATCACTAGGTGCTAAACCAGTTTTAAGAAATGGAGGGGGAAAGTTTGAATTCACTGAATTTTAAAAACATCGATAGTTTGGGGGCGATGCATTATCAACATCGATGTTTTGCTGTCGATGCTGCATCCTTAGTTGCTAAACCAGTTTTAATAAATGGGGAAAAAGTTTAAATACACTGACTTTTAAAAACATCGATGTTTTTGGAACGATGTTTTATCAACATCGATGTTTTAATTTTGAACATCGATGTTTTTCTGTCGATGTCGCATCCCTAGTCTGTGAGCGTATGGTGTAGTGGCGGCTAGTGCACATTAAATCTGTCGTGACTGAAAGTCCTCAGGTTGGATTAGTGTGGAAGTTTAGAGAGTGGGGTGCCAGCTCAGGTGTTTCCTCGTCATCTGACCGTGAATCAAAATTACGTTGTGTTCTCCTCTGATCTTTTCCTTAGGTAGGATCTCGGTAATGATTATGGTAATTTTAATTAACGTCGAACTAGCTAGTCGCCTTATGTGGGTGATCACAGTAAAGAAATAAGTGCTTCATTAACTCGTAACTACGGCTATCTCTTCTAATTTTTAACTGTATGTTCGGAACAAGAAACCAAGCTTAAGACACCATATATAGAAACGTGTTGCTTAAGTTTATCTGGTAAGGTAAGGTAATTTTAATTAACGTCGTACTGGAGCAACACAACGGGCTATTGACGACAGTTCGGGATCGATCTCCTAAGAAAAAGCTCCGAGAACAACAACACGTACTTTTGAACTACGGTTAGATGACGAGGCAACACCTGAGCTGGCACCCCACTCTCCAAACTTCCACACCAACCCAACGTGAGGATTTTCGGCCACGAATGATTGATGGTGCACCAGCCGCCCCTACACCATACGCTTACAAACATCCATGCCCGGACCCGGATTCGAACCAGGAACCTTCCGATCTAGAGGCTAACACCTTAACCACTATACAGGTTGGTCGGCGGGAGTTTGCGATGCAGCTTCGAAGACAGCACCGAAATGCACCAGGCTAGAAAATCTATTGACTGAGAAATATTTTACCCAGCAGCAATAAAAACTCTTTTGACCAAAAAAGTAAATTTTTGGATGTATTGATTCCTTCTTCCTAAAATTAAATGCAAAATTATATTTTTAATTAGGTATTATCATCATGGTCAAAATTTTCATCACTTTGCACATGAAAACAAAATCCCGAATTTGAATAAATGTAAGCGATGACTTACCACGCCTGACTTTGAAAATAAAGGAACCTCGATTCAGCAGTTTTACTATGAATAAACAGCCGACCAACCGGTCTAGTGGTCAAGTTGTTGGTCTCTGGATCGGTCGGTTCCTGGTTCGAATCCGGGGTTAGGGCATGGATGTAAATTGTGCTGCCCTTTGTTAAGGACAATGATGGTCCACCCACTGGGTGCCCCTTCACAAGTGACCATCACTTCTGGCCTTGTGTAAGCCTAAAATGACCTCGGTCAACTCTGTACTTTGTATTGTATTGTATTTGTATTTGTCTTCGCAATTGTACTGCCTTGCCATTGGAAATAAAATAAAAAACTATGAATAAACAACATAGTAGCTTTTAAAAAGTCCGATATATTGTTTTGTATGTATATGTAAATGTATGTGTTTATTTTTCAATAAATAAGTAATTTTGCAATAGATGTAACTTCCGAAATAAATGTATCAAAACACATTTTCCAAGGGAGTGCGAGAATATACTTTTAGATTCAAAGGGCTGATTGCTAAAAACGTTAAGAATCACTGCACTGTACCAGTAACCTTTTTAAGAATATATATTTAAATACCAAGATGTATTCTTTAAAATAATTTTACTTTCGGGAGTAATGTTATTTTTTTTTTCTGAGAAAAATTGTATTGTGGTAAACAGATCTTTAAGAACTGCAGGCACATTCGAGAGAAAAAAATTATATCAATTCATAAAGTTATACATTCCAGTAACACATGTTTAAGAAAGCTTAAATTATTTAACGAATTTAAAAAAATTGTATAACATCACGGAAGTTGAATTTCGCATAAATATGAATACAGTTAATCCAAACGAGAGAGTAACTGAATAAAATCAGAACGAAATTACAGAAAATACTGTAAGCAATTCACGTTCTTTGGATTGATAGAACGTGACTTTTGTAACAACGGTAGAATATGCAAAAACTTTCAACTGTTTTGTAAATTGATTCTTATTACCTTTCTCAAGAGCCTATGCTTAGTTTGATTTTCTTTTGAAAATTTAAATTCCGTCTTCGGTTAACAGAACATATCAGTTTCCAACTAAGAGAACTATTATTTTACGAAACCAAAACTTAGTTATTTTTGGTTAAATATGATGCACAACTAACAGATTTTAAGAATAACAAATATTTTTTTATTATAGTTTAACGTTTATAATATACTTTTCGCTATCCGAAATGTTTGTAGGTCCTTCAAAAGGAAATAATTCCCATGTACGTATTTTGCCGACCAACCGGTATAGTGGTTAAGGTGTTAGCCTCTAGATCGGAAGGTTCCTGGTTCGAATCCGGGTTCGGGCATGGATGTTTGTAAGCGTATGGTGTAGAGGCGGTTGGTGCACCTTAAATCTGTCGTGGCCGAAAGTCCTCACGTTGGGTTGGCGTGGAAGTTTGGAGAGTGGGGTGCCAGCTCAGGTGTTGCTTCGTCATCTGACCGTGGTTCAAAATTACGAGGTGTTGTCCTCGGATCTTTCCCTCAAGGGACTGATCCCGGACCGTCGTCAATAGCCCGTTGTGTTGCTCTAGTACGACGTTAACTAAAATTACCATTACCATTACCATTACCCATGTACGTATTACATGAAGTATGTTTGTAAAGTTTCAAAAGTACATACATTTTGCTATAAAATAGAATCCCTTTGTTTAATTGGCGTGGTGTGGAAGTTTGTAGAGTGAGGTGTGCCAGTTCAGGTGTTTCCTCGTCATCTGACCACGGTCCAAAATTACGTGGTGTTGTCCTCGGATCTTACCCTTAAGGAACTGATCCCGGACCCTCGTCCATAGCCCGTTGTGTCGCTCTAGTATGATATTAATTAAAAATTACCATTACACGGACCGTCGTCAATAGCCCGTTGTGTAGCTACAGTATGACGTTAATTTAAATACCTACCTATTCTTCGTACAGCAGAACTCCAACTATCCGAACTCCGACTATCCGAATCGCTGATTCGGTATAGTGGTTAAGGTGTTAGCCTCTAGATCTGAAGGTTCCTGGTTCGAATCCGGGTCCGGGCATGGATGTTTGTAAGCGTATGGTGTAGAGGCGGCTGGTGCACCTTAAATCTGTCGTGGCCGAAAGTCCTCACGTTGGGTTGGCGTGGAAGTTTGGAGAGTGGGGTGCCAGCTCAGGTGTTGCCTCGTCATCTGACCGTGGTTCAAAATTACGAGGTGTTGTCCTCGGATCTTTCCCTTAAGGGACTGATCCCGGACCGTCGTCAATAGCCCATTGTGTTGCTCTAGTACGACGATAACTAAAATTTCCATTACCATTACCGAATCGCTGATAATCCGAATCACTTTCAGACTTTCAGAAAAAAAAATTAAGACGGTAACGTATTGCGATTCGCAAAATACTGATTCTGGATTTCAAATTCTAAATGATGATGAATTTATTGAAATAATAATTGGTAATTTTTAGTTAACGTCGTACCAGAGCAACACAACGGGCTATTGACGACGGTCCGGGATCAGTCCCTTAAGGGAAAGATCCGAGGACAACACCTCGTAATTTTGAACCACGGTCAGATGACGCAGCAACACCTGAGCTGGCACCCCACTCTCCAAACTTCCACGCCAACCCAACGTGAGGACTTTCGGCCAAGACAGATTTAAGGTGCACCACCCACCTCTACACCATACGCTTACAAACATCCATGCCCGGACCCGGATTCGAACCAGGAACCTTCAGATCTAGAGGCTAACACCTTAACCACTATACCGGTTGGTCGGCGATGAATTTATTGAAAGTTTGAGAGAAGAAAGTGTCGTTGAAGAAGATGACCTTATTGTCGAAGTTGAAGCAGACACGGGACCATCTGCTAGTGAAGCATTTTCCGGCTTAGAAACTGCGTTGAAGGGGATGGAGCGACAGCCCGAGTGTGACCACATGCAACTTCTCATTGCCAAGCGGATGCGCGACTTGGCTGCCCGAAAACGGATAAAAACAGTCAAACAGCTTACTTTGACCAAGATGTTTAGCAACCAATAACTTTCATTTACAGTACGGTTCGTACATACTGTACTAATGTACAGCACTTGTAAGTGCGCTTAACATGTAAAAGTGTTGCCTTTTCATTTAATTAATTAAAAGCTCTTTTTCTTTAAATATAGTTTTTTTTCTCCCATTTTCAACCATACATACAGTAATTAATTAAAATACAAACTGATCCTTTTTTTCGGAAACAATCCAATTATCCGAATTTTTGATTATCCGAATGGGGTCCGGTCCCAATTGATTCGGATAATTGGAGTTCTACTGTATAAGGTAGGTAGACAGTTCAATCAACGTCGCGTTGGAGCAACAAAACTGGTAATTATGTCTGGGACCCTTCCGAAGACCTTCCCATCACCTTACTTCCACACCACGCCAACGTTAAGGTATTTGAGGCAACGACATATTTAACTTGCACTACTCCCCACATTCACGACGGTCTTTGGTTGGATGTAGTTTTGAACCGGGTTTTGATAGCTCGGGTGTTGCCTCGTCATTTGACCGTGGTTAAAAATTTCGTGTTGTTGTTCTCTTTTTGATCCTGGACCGTCGTTAATAACTCGTTGTGTTGCTCTAGTACGACGTTAATTAATTTGCCTTACCTTACCTCACCTTACACTAAAGTTATTAACTGAAAAATTAACATACTACCTAAATTAAAATTTAAAATTTGTAAATTATAAGCAGGATGCAAAGATTTTTGCAAAAGTGTAGCAAGTGGTAGAACTAAAATCAAATAAGAATTACACCATAATACGAATGTGTTTTCTTTAAACTATTCATTGTTTTTCGTAGTTGGAAATGTCTAAAGTTCTCTTAAAATTCTATAAAATTCCATTCTAACTTACCAACCGAAAACAAAACTTTGATAGAAAGGTAAACGTTTAACAATAATAAATTCAGTAACACAATAGATAAAATCTTAAATATCCAATCCCGGTTTAAAATTTTGACAGTTTCATCCGAACATTAACTCAGTTTAGAACACCTCAAAAAAGGAACAAAAAGATTAAAAAACTCATCCTTCTAAATCAAACGGACTTAACTGTTCTTAAATGAAACCTTACCTTTGTAATCCTATCTCGAAACGTAGATCTACATTTCAGAATCCAAAAATAATTCAATTTAAAATTAAAATCAAGTAAGAATAGAAGCGAGATGGAATGATTGGGACTGAAAATAAAGAAGATAAGATCAAACGCGATAAGAAAAGGGATTTTTTTTCGTTCTAAACAGTTCTCGGGTGGAATCTTTTCATATTCGGGGAATGGCAACTACCAGGAGACTGCGATCAAATCACTTCACATGATCCACACTGAAAAGGGGAAATTGAAACCAGGTTTTTCCCTATTCCCCTTTTCACATTCGAGCGTTAAATTGAATTTGGAGTGAATAATACTGTCATAGTAGGTTAGAGGTGGTTTGATTTGGAATATGCGGGAGTTTCTGGAAGAAGGACTCTAATATGGAGGACCAATAAAGGACGATGGTTGGAAATTGATGTAGGAGGAATTGATGCCATTGGTTATAGCTAGGGTAAAAAATCAGATTTCTTGCAGGGATAATTGGAAACGTTGCTGGAGTGTCAAAATACACGAAAACTGAAGATACGATGACTTTTACATATACACTCATTGCCATAAAAATTTGCGCACCAAGAAATAACTATGGGAATGTAACGAAACTTGGCATGAAGGTACAAGTCGGCCAGATATGCAATTGGTTAGAAATTCCGCGTGATTGCGTATTGCGTAATGCCAGTAGAGGGCGTTGAACTTCGTTCTCCTTGGAGTATAAAACAGGTAAGCAGAGCTTGTTTGAGTGTACTTAATCTTTTGCAAAGGAAACGCTGAGGTAGACATGCCGTTACGCCGCCATCGAAGACAATATGACCAGCTGTCAGAGTTCGAGAGGGGAAGAATCATCGGGATGATGGAAGCTGAGTGATCATGTCGGCAAGTTGCTCGTCAAGTAGGCCATTCTGAATTTACAGCGAGGAGGTGTTGGGACCAGTGGACAGAAGATAGGTCATTTACAATGCGACCAGGCTCAGGACGCCCTCGACAGACCAGTCGTCGAGAAGACCGTCACATCATACGAAACGCACGCGTAGAACCAACTGCCTCATTGCATGCTATCCAGACACAGGCAGCACCTTCACATCGGGCCCCTGTGCCTTTCCGAACCATCGCAAGGCGCCTGGCTGAAGGGCATCTGGTATCGCGTCGCCCATATCGCAGTGATGACAATCGTGTTCGTGTGTGAACGCCTCAATCCTGCCTTCGCTTTACAGCTACACACTGCTCCCACATGTTGTTTGATGGTATGGGTTGCCATTGCTTACGATACACGGTCACCCCTAATATTAATCCATGGCACAATGACAGCGCAGCGGTGCGCCCATGACATACTTCAGCCACATGTGATGCCACTCATGGCAGGGCTCCCAGGAGCCATTTTTTAACAAGACAATGCTCGGCCACACACAGCACGGATGTCACAAGACTGCCTCCGCCACATTACCACCCTTCCCTGGCCTGCTCGATCCCCAGATTTGTCACCAATCGAGCTTATCTGGGATCATTTGGGACTGCAAGTTGGACACCCTACAAGTTTGGGCGAACTAGACGCGCGTTTACAGCAACTGTGGAACGAGATGTCTCAGGACATCATTCAGAACTTGAATGCCTCAATGCCCGCTCGTATCGCATCGTGCATTCGCGCTCGAGGGGGTCCAACAGAGTACTAAAACTTCCGTTCATTTGTACTTTTTTCTGCAATAAATGATGTTTTTTCTTGGATTTTCTAATCACTTACTTATATCAAAGTAGTACTTACATGTGTAAAATTTCGTTTCATTTTTACGAGTTTTTTTCGGTGCGCGAATTTTTAAGGCAATGAGTGTATGAGGCAGGACGCAAAAGAAACCGAACGGAATTTATAAAATATCAAATACTTATTTTTACAAGTTTATACTTCAGTCACCCTCAAAATACTCTTCATTTGCCTCAATGCAATGGTCAATAATTGTCTTCCACCTCTGGAAGCAGTTAGTAAACCCCGTCCAAAGAGCCTTCTTAAAGCTTGTGTCGTTTTTTGTTTAACTTCATCCACGTCCAAAAAAAAGTTTTCCTTTAAGGTTCTTTTTCATTAACGGGAACACAAAATATCCTCATAGAGCAAGAATGAGTGAATAGGAAGCTTTCGGAAGTGGGATCATGCCATTTTGAGGTCACAAACTGCTTGACGAGCAAAGATGTGTGTGCAGATGCGTTGTCATGGTGAAACCACTATACCCTACTCTGGAAGTATCGGGCCGTTTTCTTTGAATGGCGTCTCTTCTCAATTCCTCACCAAAATGGCCTGTCAAAACCTCCAGGACATCACAGACAAATCCGAGCCTTCCATCACCAATTCGCGAATTTTCAGGATGTTTTCGTTCGTTTCTAAGGTTAAAGGACGACTTGATTGAAGTTGGTCTTCAATCGACATTTCACCTGTTTTAAGACGGACAAACCACTCAAAAATTACTTTCTCTTCATAGCACCATCCTTGTAAGCTGTCTGTATCATTTCAACCGTTTCAGTACTGGGTTACCCAACATTTAACACAATTTAATTGCATCGCGCTATTCCCGTGTGTTTCGTCGTCAGCAAAATCAACGAACCTTCTAAAACTTGAAGAGTTTGTCTTTGCCTGGACCCAAAGGTTGCTAGTCCATTATTCCTTCAACCGCTCTACCGCGTTCGAGAAAAAGATAGAGAAGACACACACCGCGGAACAAATAGTTCGATATTCGCATGAAACAAAAAGTTTCAAAAAGATACCGCTGGTGACTGCCTGTTCTACTCCGAGCACCAACAGGAAGTCATTAACCGGAAGTACATCTTCCGCTGCAAACCCAGCAACAGTCCCCGGATTGTTAGGGTAGGTGATCTCGTAACTTTGTTAAGAGAAAGTATCGAATAATCAACGTCAAAACAAAATGCAAATTATCGCCAAGAATATCCAAAAGCCTAATGTCTTGACAGCAACAAACACGGTATCAGATTAAAGAATTATTTTTGTTTCATTCTCCAAAAGAGCATAAACACTAGTGTGCCTAAAAACGCAACGCTGTTATACATCACCCAGAATAACCTTTCCAAGACAATTTCCACCACCGCCTGAAAATTCCATCGATATAACACCCCAGATAAGGAATTCAGTTTCACCAGAGCAACCCCCCCCTAGAAAAAGGCAGGCCTTATTGGATTTTTGGAACCGACAGTTTTCCACCTGATTTTGTGTTTGTGTTTTAGCAGCTAACCTTATCAACAATCTTCTCTCCTATCTTGTTTCGGAGCGTAACTTTAAATATTCAGTTTTTTCGTGCCCTCGACTGTCGACCAGTTCGAAGGGAAAGAAAAATTACGGTCTTCTAGTTGAACGGGGGATGAGGTTTTTTTTTTCTCGCGCCGAGGAATTTTTCATATTTTATATTCTGTTTCCTGTGGCGTGGAGTCAATCAATAATTCTTAAGATTGAGCTGCCCCGAAAACTTTACGAAGGTTGAATCAAAACGCGATACAGAAGAAAGGAGTTTGAAAGAGTTAGGGTTAAGTTGGCTTTGGCCGCTGTTGCTTTAGGAAATGAAATTGAAAACTCGCAGGTGGTTAGTTCTTTGGGTAGGTTGACGTTTTCGTTTTTTGGAAAGATGCCAAGAGATTTTTTTTCAGTTCATCATCATCGTAAAATATTACCGTACCAGTCGAAACAATGTGTATTGTAGAACGTATGTACTTGGTAATGTGATATTCCTTTGAAGAAAACCACCACATGAATCTTGTAAAAGAAATCTAAACTTATATCTTTAACGAAGTTTATCGAGAAAAAGTACTGTGGTTTTTTACTCATTTTTATCGTAGAATATTATAGTAACAGTTTAAATAATGTATGTTGTAGAACTTACGTACTTCGGATTGTGATGATCGTTTGGAAAAAATTCTACTCCATAAAATTTGTAAATAAATTTAAACTTATAGGTTTAAAAAAGTTTATCGAGTAAAAGTACTGTGGTTTTTCTGCTCAGTATATAATCGTAGAATATTATCTTGAAATTCAAACAATGTATAGCATAGAACATGTCTACTTCGTTTTGTGTTCGTTTTTAAAATACTTC
This sequence comes from Metellina segmentata, assembly GCA_947359465.1. Taxonomy (NCBI): domain Eukaryota; kingdom Metazoa; phylum Arthropoda; class Arachnida; order Araneae; family Tetragnathidae; genus Metellina; species Metellina segmentata. Next base: position 22,863,120 of record OX375883.1, on the reverse strand, counting down.
TACCACATGAAATTCGTAAAGAAATATAAACTAATATGTTTTACAAAATACACCTAGTAAAAGTAATTTTTTTAGAAGATCTATGAAGAGTTTCTCTTAACTTCTTTCTGCTAGAAATAGAAAAAACCTTGCAAAGAACTATTTGAAAAATACTCTGCCTTAACCTTTTGACTACGGCTATAGATATAACAAGATATAACAAGCGCGAATCTTTTTTGGCGCTAGTCTTTTAATTTTCAAGATTGAATTGCTGTAACGGCCGTAACTAACTTCCCCCCTTCTTGGCGTAATTCTTATAACTTTCAAGATTCAACTTATCTACTGGTCGTTGTCTAAATTCTTTCTTGGCACTATCATGATGCAACTGATGTATCGGCTGTAGTCTAGAGGTTAAGAGTCTCGAACTTGATGTATCCCATTTCTGTATTTTGAAAAGTAAATAACTTCATTTTCGAGGATGTAGACCCTTTGTTCACAACCAGATATCACGTCATTAGAGGGGCAATGGCTAGATCTTGATCGCGTCATCCCAACTGCCAATATCTTGATGAGGAGATATCTCGTTTTGGTAAAATTGATCCGATTTTGATGAACGAGATATCTCGTCGAAACCACTTGGAGAGGGGGGGGGGCTTCCTTTGACGCAGCGTATATTTATTGCTCTAATCCAAGTAAAACTGTTATAGTAGTATAGTGTGTATAACACACATTTGAGTATTGTACACAACCCTACAATAATGAACCGGACAGCAAGATGTGATGGTATAAGGGAAAGGATACATGCTTTAAGGGGGACCGGGACACATCGAAAAAAGTTTTTTATAAATTAATTTAGAATTTTGAATTTTTTTGTACTGGTTACCCATTTAACTAATAAGCGAAATCACAACACAAAATTGTTCCGAAAGTTTTTTAAAAATTTTAAATTAAAATTTTTTGAAAAAAAGTGGGGTCATTTTAAATTGCTAAAACTCAAAATATTCTTGATAAATTTTCAAAATTATTGCAATAAATTATTCACAAATGTGTAAACTTTAATTAAGATTCAGCAATTTAAAAAATATTAATTTATTAAAAAATTAAAAATATTTGAATGAAAATCTTTGAAAATTTTAAGGTACTTTTTTTAAAAAAAAGTCATATTTTTAAAAGTAAATATTTGTTTCAAATTTGCTGAATCAAAATTAAAGTATAATGTTTGAAAAAAATATATTCCAAATTTCAACCCTTAAACTTTATCGGTTTTCAACTTATAGCAATTTGAATACAGGAAATCTTGAAAAAATATATCATGGAGAAAAACGCATTTAAAGTTTTAAAGACAGATGTTGTTGTCATGACAACACCTGTCAAGAGTGTTAGATTTTCAAAACAACGCACCAAAAAATTTATTAAATCTCTAGTTCTAATTAAGATAGAGACATGATATAGACGTCATTTTAAGCAAAAAAACACAGAGAATTTCTTAAAATAATAAAAAAAAATTCGAAAATTTGACGATTTTTGTGTCCCGGACCCCCTTAATAGACGGATGGTCTCCCGCGTGCTGCCAATTACGCTAGTGTAGCAATGTTAAACAACTGGGGTGTATACGTTTTGGCAGTAAGGATATTTTAAGAAATCTGAATATTGTATAGAAAACAAATATTCTTTTATTTCTTGGTTATTTATGTTTACAGTGCTGCTCTGTTGAACAGGCAATTTTAAAACATAACAAAGAGTCTCCACCGGAGACTTAACTTTCAAAGTCTAGGGCGTCGCTAGTACCCCCTCGAAACAACGACCAAACTCTTCTCGAGTCTGTCAGAGAGTCTTCTCCTCACTGACCCAGCCCTCTCTGCTCCAAGCCTCGAAGCTCCAGTCCGTGGGGAAAAGCCTTGGGCAGTTTTCCATCGTCCCAAAACTCCAAGAGGGGAGCTCCCCTGCCTTTTCAGTTCTATTCCAACAGAGGGGCTGGCCAATGTCCGACAAGGAACGATTTCAGCCGGCCAGGCGACTTGTGAAACAAGAGGTCCTCTTTTATCAGTACGCCACATTAGCAACCTTTTCTGGCATACTTTAAACAAGGTTTCGATACACATCTATGGGTATTTGTGTCCATCCCTGTTGCAGGAATGTTGCCAGATCGGCTGCAGATTTCGTACGTGGTTCCCTGGTCCGTAAGCGTCGCTCTAACTCGTCCTACAAATGTTCTAAGGGGCTTAGGTCGGGACTCAGTGCGAGCCAGGGAAGACGTTTTACATCCATATCTTGATACGACTGCTTGTCAGAGGCTGCAACATGACATCGAGCGGGCTATTGGCAACGGTTCAGGATAAATCTCCAAGAATAAGATCCAAGGATGTTAACATCATTTTGAACCATGGTAAGATGCCGAGGTAGACATCTCAGATTACACCCCACTTTCCAAACATCCACACCACGCCAACGTAACCGGTATAGTGGTTAAGGTGTTAGCCTCTAGATCGGAAGGTTCCTGGTTCGAATCCGGGTCCGGGCATGTATGTTTGTAAACGTATGGTGTAGAGGAGGCTGGTGCACCTTAAATCTGTCGTGACCGAAAGTCCTCACGTTGGGTTGGCGTGGAAGTTTGGAGAGTGGGGTGCCAGCTCAGGTGTTGCTTCGTCATCTGACCGTGGTTCAAAATTACGAAGTGTTGTCCTCGGATCTTTCCCTTAAGGGACTGATCCCGGACCGTCGTCAATAGCCCGTTGTGTTGCTCTAGTACGACGTTAACTAAAATTACCAATTTATTACCACGCCAACGTAAGAACATTTGAGACTACGACAAGTTTAACGTGCGCCAGTCCCCGTGTACATGAAGAATTTCGGCTTTTCCGGGTTTCGAACAAGCAACCACCCAGTTGATAATCCACTGCACTTCCATCGGGTCTTCCGTCTCCCCCACCCAATATTTTAGGTACGTAGTAGGTATAATAATTAACGTCGCACTGGAGTACCAAAACGGGCTATTGTTGAAGGTTCAGGATCAATCCCAATGGAAAGATCCTGAGACAAAACCACGTAGTTTTGATCCATGGTCAGAAGACGAGGCAACACCTAAGCTGGCACCCCACTCTCCAAACTTCTTCTCCATGCAAACGTGAGGACATTTGAGACGTGGCACAAAAGGTATCCATAAAATCGTAAAATCATGTTGTAATTGTGAATTTTTAAATTTCCTAATTAGATGTAATTGTAAATTTTCTCAATTAGTTGTAATTATAAATTTTTTAAACTTCCCAATTACAGCCGATAATATATTGAATGTGTTTCGCATGTAATGTTTGAAAAAATTATCTGATCCAAAATCCTCGAACTTGACTGGTATATAGTTTCGGTTTTCTTGACCAATAGAATCCTCCCAAAGATTTCATCAGCCCATTTCAATGTCATGATTTGTTGGGGTTGAAGGTAAGGTAAAGTAAAGTAATCTTAATTAGGGGTCGGTACTAGAGTAACACAACAGGCTGTTGACGACGCTCCGGGATCAATCCTACCGGTACACTGCCGACCTACCGGTATAGTGGTTAAGGTGTTTGCCTCTGGATCGGAAGGTTCTTGGATCGAATCCGGGTCAGTGTATGGATATTAGTGATCGTATGGTATAGAATCGGCAGTTTCACAAACACTCTATCGTGGTCCAAAGTAATTGGCCGACCAACCGGTATAGTGGTTAAGGTGTTAGCCTCTAGATCGGAAGGTTCCTGGTTCGAATTCGGGTCCGGGCATGGACGTTTGTAAACGTATGGTGTAGAGGCGGCTGGTGCACCTTAAATCTGTCGTGGCCGAAAGTCCTCACGTTGTGTTGGCGTGGAAGTTTGGAGAGTGGGGTGCCAGCTCAGGTGTTGCTTCGTCATCTGACCGTGGTTCAAAATTACGAGGTGTTGTCCTCGAATCTTTCCCTTAAGGGACTGATTCCGGACCGTCGTCAATAGCCCGTTGTGTTGCTCTAGTACGACGTTAACTAAAATTACCAATTACCAATTACCAAAGTAATTGGTAATTATTACTTAACGTCGTATTAGAGCAACACAACGGGCTATTGACGACGGTCCGGGATCAATCCCATAAGAGAAAAATCCGAGGACAACACCTCGTCATTTTGAACCGCGGTCAGATAACGAGGCAGCACCTGGGCTGGTACCTCAATCTCCAAACTTCAACATCAACTAAACGTGAGGACTTTCGGCTACTACAGATTTGAGGTGCATCAGCCGCCTCTACACCATACGCTTACAAATATCAATGTACTGACCCGGATTCGAAGCAGGAACCTTCTTTTCCATAGGCTAACACCTATACTACCAAACCGTTTGATCGTCTGGGGTTAAAGTAGTCCCTCACTGCTCGGATACCTCGTGACTGATGATTAACATTTACAGAATGAAGTTTTTCAGGAATAGAAGAATTAGCTTTCATCAATTAGTTTCAGGACCGAGCAGCGTTTGAAAAAGAAGCTCGACTAATGCATTCAAGTATTTCTATAAAATTCTTTTTTCTTGTTTGCCGAGCATAGAAAAGGAGCACATTCCTTAAAAGTCTTGCGCAAACAAAACAACGAAACGAGAATGTTTACGAGTTAGAAGAGCGCATTCTTACATAAACCAACAAAAACAAAGCCTCTATCACATTTCTTTATCTTTCCTCAGTGTTCTATCCCCGAAAGAACAACCCCTTAGCAAAACTATTTCTGAAACTCGCGATACCGATGCGAACTCGGGGTTAATAAAATAATCAAATCATCGAGAAATTAACGATCAGTTTCCGAACTTTTCTTCGAACTTTTGGTGGGGGGATGTTTGCATAGAAGAATAAAAATTATAGTTGTTCTCGCTCCATTTGTTGTTCGAAACACTGTCGAACGAAACAAAACATTAAAATTATCTCGGTTTCTTATCTAGGAACTTTAGAGGGATAATGCATTTAATTACTCTTTTGCTTTGACTTTGAGTACTCTTATGGCCATTAAAGGAAGTTTTGTAACACCACGCGTGTTTTTTTATGGATCACCGAAGTCATAAAACATTCGATGGAACACGGGACTTCGAACATGAAATTGTTTTTGCGTTCGTGTTTTATATCGCAGCCTATGTATTGTTTCTGTTCGGTCGACATAGGCTCACCGTGGAACGTTGTAAAGAAATAAAATGTTTAATTTACTCTAATTCCCCGTGGCAAAGTTCCGAGGAATCGTTTGCGTGCGACGCGTCCATTTTCGAAGCACCTGCGTTGTTCTTTCTATGAAATTCGAATTTTCGAAAATAGCGCATGAGATTTCGGAGGTAATTCCTTTTTTTTCCGGGGATGGAACATTCGTGACGGTGAGATTCGTTCACATTTTTTAAGCGAAAGTGCACGGTTTGCTTATTCTAAACCGAACGAAATGGATATTCTTCTGTATAAATAGTCTCTCAACTAATCGCAATTCAACTCACGTGCAGATTTGTTGTACATACTTTTCACAAACAAAACGAATTCCAAAATCAATTTTCCGTTCCAAATCCGTAGAATAATGGACCGCGGTAGCCCACGTAACGGATTATAAAGTGTGTGATTATAGCTGTAAGTTCAAATCCAACCAAAGATTCGTGTACAAGAGGGGCTGGTGCACGTTAACCTTTACGCTGCGGCAGGTAAACAATTGTTACCACTAAAATTTTGTTTACACCAGCAACATGGTATAGATATATGTACCGTGGATGTTTCCCCCCATTTAAATCACCGCTGGCATCGCTTTCCATTTACGAGCTGTCTGCGACTGACCTTCTAGAAAGTCCTTACTTTTGTTCGTTGCCCCCCTACACTGCTGACCGTCAGGTGTGAACGCTTAATCTATGAAGAAAACATTTCCGGCTCGAAACGGACCTAAGGTTGACTGATAACATTGAGCCGGACCACATATCTTCAGCGCACACAATTCCGGGGTCGACCACGTCCACGCCCTATCATGTTCACCCTGGACAGATAAGGGCATTTCGGACGGCGTGTCACCAGGCCCACTTCTCCATTATCTCATTAGAGGCTTTCCCTAGCTTCGGCTAATCCGCTGTGGGTTTTCAGTAACTCGGTACGGAGGGGTCTGCTTCCATTCGAAGGAAGGAAGGAAGGAAGGTGTGAACGCTTTGCGTAAAGCAGAGAGTCGCTCGGGTGATATCTCTTCTCACGCCACACAACACTATGAAAGGAAAGCGTCAGTCGTAACTGCTACTCAAGACCCTAGAGCTCAAACTTAGTAATTAGGTAAGGGAGCTCGGAGAGTCAGGCCAAAGAGTTGTTCTCTGAGACGATTGAAAATGTCGAAATGTTAAATCCGCATCGAAAATGTTAAATCTGTTGTGGCTTTAAATGTCCTACCGTTGTCGTAGTGTGTAAGTTTGGAGAGTAGAGTCCCAGCTCAGGTGTTGCCTCGTCATCTGACCATGGTTCAAAAATACTTGATCTCCTCTATTCATTCACCTCAAGTGTGAACACAGCTAGTCGCCAATAGACCATTGTGTTCATCCAATACGACATCGATTTCAACGTACCATCCTGCCTACCCTTTGGGTTCAATTCCGGATAATGTTGGTAGATATTTGATTAACGTCACACTGGAGGAAGGTAATGGGTCCATGGTCCGGGATCAATCCCAAAAAGAAAGATGCGAAATTCATCCCGGACAGTTGTCCATAACCCATTGCTCCAGTACGATGTTAGTTCACATTTCTAACGACCTAGATATCGTATAACAATAAACTCGCCTAAATACAAAGGGGGCGTTGTAGACCAATTGGTAATAATTTGGTAATTTTTAGTTAACGTCGTACTAGAGCAACACAACGGGCTATTGACGACGGTCCGGGATCAGTCCCTTAAGGGAAAGATCCGAGAACAACACCTCGTAATTTTGAACCACGGTCAGATGACGAAGCAACACCTGAGCTGGTAGTAGACCAATTGGAAGAATATTGGATTAGCAACCTGGAGGTTGCGTTCAAAACTCGGTCCAGTACAAGATGGTCATGGTCACTGGAGCTGGTTCATGTTAAATCTGTCATGGTCTCAAATGTCCTCACATGGGAATCGTGTGGAAGTTGGCAGAGTGGGATGCAAGCTCAGGTGTGACCTCGTCATCTGACCTTGGCTCAAAATTACGTGGTTTTGTTCTCGGATTTTTCTCTAGTGGAATTGATCTCAGACCGTTGCCAATTACAGCAAACAAAGATGCTCCTGAGGACAAACAAATAGCTTTTCCAGTCTCACATGAATGAGAATCACTAGATACCGCATCCTTCAACTATGTAAGGATGAATGGAACACAGATGACACAGGCCGTTCAACACACGATCTCTTCCCATACGTCTCCATGGATACCCACATCAAAGATAGGCGTCTTTTGCAGTTGGTAACGGGCCCTGGCTTATTCCCCAGCTATCTCCACAGATTCGGGTTTACTCAAACCAACCAATGCCCTTGGGGAATAGAGGGAACTCCAATGCATCATGCCATGAGTTGTCCCCTTGCAGGCTCACTTCATCTGCGTTACCTACTTCCAGGACCCACTCAGATGGCTAAACTTAGCACTGAAGAATAGGAACTGTAGAAAAAACATTTGCAAAATCAGTGATATTCTGCATTCCGCGTCATGGATTTCATTGTAAAAACATAAACACAGTTCCCATATGACCATCAATGGTAATGGTAATGGTAATTTTAGTTAACTTCGTACTAGAGCAACACAACGGGCTATGGACGACGGTCCGGGATCAAACCCCTAAGTCTAGGCAAGGGACAATTAACCAAAAATTTGTGTTAATAAATGGATTGTTTTCAATTTTTGGAAGGATTCTGTCCATAATTTCCGTCGAGAAGAAATCCCTTCAAACGATTATTTAAGCTCGTTCTAAACAATAGAATACCTTGAAATATTTTTATTGTCAGTTTCGTTAGAACTGAACCTCTTGAAAAAAATATTCCACCGCTTCTTCGCTTTGAATCGAATCCCTTGAATTTAATTCCTTGAATAAGAAGTCTTTAATATGATTCTATTGGATTTGCTCAGAATAGAATTATTTTTAAAGATAGAATTTTTCCTTTCCTTATGATAGTATAGTTATGAAATATCCTATTGCTACTTTTATTAGAATATAATATTTTGATTGGGGCGTATTTGACGTCACACTAGAGGAACACAACGGGCTATTGACGACGGGCCGGGATCAGTCCCAAAGGGGAAAGATCCGAGGACAACACCTCGTAATTTTGAACCACGGTCGGATAACGAGGCAACACCTGAGCTGGCACATCACTCTCAAAACTTCCACACCAACCCAACGTGAAAATTTTCGGCCACGACAGATTTAGGGCGGACCAGCCGCCTCTACACAATACGCTTAAAAACATCCATGCCCAGACCCGGATTCGAACCAGGAACCTTCCGATCCAGCGGCAAACACCTTAACCACTACACCGGTTGGTCGGCATGAACCATAAAAAAAACCCTAGCAGAAACTCTGTAAATAAGAAACTAACAAACCAAGGGAGGCTACTAAGCCGGTAAATCCTTACCAGGATATGTGCGGGGTCTGTCCTGGCTGAATGTGTTGCTAGAGTGCGACGTTAATTAAAATATCTACCAACCAAAGGCCCATGGGAGTGCAGTTGCAAGAGTAACAGATTATAAGCCAGAGAGCAGCGTGTTCAAAACTCGGTCCAGCCAAAGACCATCTTGTCTTGAGCACGTTAAACCTGTCGTGGTTTCAAGTGTCTTGATGTCAGCTTGGTGTGGAAGTATGAAGGGTGGAGTGAAGCTCAGAAGTTGCCTCGTCATCTGACCGTGGTTTAAAATTACGTGCTGTTTTTCTTGGATCTTTCTTTTTAGAATTGTTTGTCGCCAATATCCCTCTGTTCACAACGACATAAACACAACTATCAGCACAAATATATTCCAGTTCATTCATCTTTACATCTTAAAATATATATCTCATACCCGGAAAATATATATAAAAAATATAATATATATAATATATATAATATATATAATATGTATAAAATATAATATATATAATATATATAATATGTATAAAATATAATATATATGTAATACATATAATATATAATTCAAATATATCTCATATGCAATGAAAATATAAATATATAATTCAAATATATCTCATATGGAATGAAAATATAAATATATAATTCAAATATATCTCATATGGAATGAAAATATAAATGTATAATTAAAATATATCTCATATGGAATGAAAATATAAATGTATAATTAAAATATATCTCATATGGAATGAAACTATAAATATATAATTAAAATATATCTCATATGGAATATAAATATAAATATATAATTAAAATATATCTCATATGGAATGAAAATATAAATATATAATTCAAATATATCTCATATGGAATGAAAATATAAATATATAATTCAAATATATCTCATATGGAATGTAAATATATAATTCAAATATATCTCATATGGAATGAAAATATAAATATATAATTAAAATATATCTTATATGGAATGAAAATATAAATATATAATTCAAATATATCTCATATGGAATGAAAATATAAATATATAATTCAAATATATCTCATATGGAATGAAAATAACATACAGCTTAAATGAATACTTAAATACGAAAACAAACTGTCGACTAATGCTTATAAGGCGATAACACCTTCCTAATTATACTTGTTAAACCAGTTCCATTAAAATAGAACAATAGTGACAAGTCAAAATATAACGAGTCAAAACATAATAAAATATCAAAATATATCTTTTTTTAATTCATAGCTTCACAAAGCCCTGAATTATAAATAAATCCCTGAGATAAATGCTCACTACGAAAGCAACACTATTTTACCTAAAATTCCCTAATTACTTAGATGTTCACAAATTACCTTCAAAGAATAGATACCAACATAAATTAGCATTGAATCGAGCAAATAGATTCTCCCTATTTTTTAGATAGAACCCGTACACATATTATAATTAGAATATGTCACATTCTGAAAACCCTTGAGGTATTATTTAAGCATTAGCAACGTATTTCAAACCTTCCTTACAGACAGTTTGGCATATTTAGTAATTGGAATAAATATTTTACATCATGAACTAGTATTACACATGTGGTATGATAATATTCTATTTCCAACATATCGCACCCCGACAAAAAAAGTGACACAAGTCAAATAATAAAAAAAATTTTGTCATGTCATTGGAAAAATATGTATGAGGTGTCCCGTCGTGTTCTATTATATTCTTTAGAATAGTAATAGAAGTTACCACCATAAATACTTACCTAAAATTTAACCCTTCTTTGCATAGTGGTGGAAATTTCCATCATAACATTGAATGCCCAAAAATTATATAAAAGAACAAGTTCACTTTAAGTTGATCGTGTCTGGATACCTTTTTAATGTCCATTGCATAAAAATAAAAACATAGTTGTCAAAAATAAGCAAGCGTCACTATCAGTAAAACGAGCTTGAAGTTGTCATTCCACTGTTTGTTGTAGTTGCAATAAACGTATGATTTCGTTTTCAATTTTGTTTTATTATATTTGAGTTTCTATTGTGCTAAAAAAGTGAAAATGAGTGGAAGAAAGGTTTGTAACACGTGTTCCTGTTATTTTTAGAGCAATTTCTGAAAAAGTTTGCGTTTAATTTTAAAAATACCACATGATACCATCCTATTGTTTTTTGCTAAATTTATACTATAAATATATACTAAGATTTTTTTTAACCATTTTTCTTTTAATTTTGAACATGAATTATATCACCTTGATTTATTTCACCAATAAAGTCAAAATCATGCAAAGAAGGGTTAAAAGAAACTTATACGATTTCACTGTAAGTTTTATAGTATCCTTTGTTGTTGTTTCTTATGCCTACACTGGCAGACCAGATGAGTGCCAGGCCCGTCGAAGACGGCAAGAGGGGTGCGCCTTCCATGTTATTGTGCCCCATTGGGAGGAAGTCCGACTTTGCTCGACATACATGACACTTGCGTTTTTACAGGAAGGTCCCTTTCATACATCCATTCACTCACAGATATCGTAATTTAGATCCCAATCAGAGGCCAATAACCCCCTGATCAGGTATCCCCAGAGGTATTGATTTGGTATGGGAACATGGGGGATTTGTGACCACGACCTACTTAACGTGCTCTAGCCACCATTAGCGAACACGACGGTCTTTAGCCAGGTCGAAGCGCCGATCTCGCAATCATCAGAATTGCAGGCACCGCCGAGGACAGAATCCACAAACCTTCTGATGCGAGCCCGACGCTCTACTGACTGAACTACCGCGGCTTATAGTATCCTTTAAGTTTATGTTTCGTAAATTCTGCAATTTTGAGTTGCGTCATTTTTTCTTGCCATAGTGCGACATATTCTCTTTCCAACAAATTTCAAGTATATATTACTTAAGGAAATTGAGATGTCATTCACAATTTATTCATGTACTAGCAAAATACCCGACCTTACTCGGTTTGAATTGGTTTACTCTAGATTGAAGAGATAATCAAAATATATAATGACTTACGTTTTTTGTAGAATAAAAATTTATTTTAACACCTTTCGCCATCTTTATATTTTCTACAATTTACTTTGGACACAAATCCTACACAATCCATCCATCCATGTAATACATTTCACATACATCGCACAATTGCTGAATGACAAAACTACAAAATGACGAATGGTGATACTAAGGTTACTACTATAAAAGACGATTTATAGGAAGATTTGGAATTCCCTTTCTTAAGTTCTTTTCATGTTCAACTCAATTAATTAAAATTACGATTTACGGGGAGTGCTCTCGCACTCATAGTCAACAAAACAATATATTTTTACTTGTTGCACTCTTGCCTCCGGTATGCGACATTGTGAAATTTTGCAATCTTCTCCTGTCATTATTACAACGAATTTTTTAATGTTGTAAAAAGTTCTAGTTTGGATTTTTAAACATTATTATTCTTTCAATAACGGCATTATTCTTTCAATAATGGCATAACTACACTTAAAATTTACTGAAAATTTATACTGACTTACCTAACATTTTTAAGTCTAATACTTTGTGGTGCTGTTGCGTGTGATGAGAAGGAAAACACATTTATTAAAATAATAAATATTTAAAACAGGAAACAGCGAAATAAAACAAAATAAAAGATGTCGTAAAAAATTGTTCTAAAGATATTAATTTGCGATTCAATTTTATCTCTTGATCTCGCACAGTTGCCACGACTTACAACTAAAAGTGTACAAAATTTAGAAATGAGAAATTAATTCAGAGCAAAAGAACCAGAAAAAATATCACTGCTCGCGCGATCTTGTTCATTCTCGTTTCGTTGAAAAGTATCGTCTGTCCCAAACATTCGGAAATCGTTTTCATTGCGCAAAGAATAAAAATAAGACTCGAAATAAATGAAGTATCAGAGATGAAATTCCATAAAAAAAAAAAATTTTTTGAAGAATAATTACTTTTTTAGCAGTACTGGTAAAGCAATCGAAGTAATCGTAATATTCAATAGACATTCCAAATTTTCCAAAACTACCAAATTATGGTTGATTTAAGTATACTTACTCAGGTGTTTTAGCATGAAACTCAACTAAATATAACAATATAAAAATGTTTAATATTGCATTCACTAAACTATTAGATAATGTATAAAATAAAACACACTGTAATCAAATATCTGGAATACAATTCATGTGATGTCTACACAAACACACAAACACAAAATCGAGCATAGAACAGAAAGACGGACAGACAGACTTTCGCAACCAATGCCACTCACTAAATGAAGATAAGTACTCACTGTATGCAAATTTTCATGAAAATATCTTCAACCGCGTGGACGTGTATAGGGCACAACATACAGACAGACGGACAGACAGACAGACACACAGACAGGCAGACAGACAGACACCAAACGAGAAAAAGGCGGATTCGGCATCAGAAGGGTCCAAAACGGATAGAAAACTTGAAATGTGTCGAAAATATTGAATGTACAAGCAAACACTCCATTCTTATTTATATAGACTAGAAAATACCCGACCCTACTCGGTTTGAATTCGTTTACTCTAGATTGAAGAGATAATCAAAATATATAATGACTTATGTTTTTTGTAGAGTAAAAATTTATTTTAACACCTTTCGCCATCTTTATATTTTCTACAACTTACTTTGGACACAAATGCTACACATGCATATCCATTCATGTAATACATTTCACATACATCGCACAATTGCCGTATGACAAAGCTACAAAAAGACGAAAGGTGATACTAAGGTTACTACTATAAAAGACGATTTTTAGGAAGATTTGGAATTCCCTTTCTTAAGTTGTTTTCATGTGCAACTCAATTAATTAAAATTACGATTTACGGCGAGTGCTCTCGCACTCATAGTCAACAAAACAATATTTTTTTACCTGTGGCACTCTTGCCTCCGGTATGCGACATTGTGAAATTTTGCAATCTTCTCCTGTGATTACTACAACGAATTTTTTAATGTTGGAAAAAGTTCTAGTTTGGATTTTTAAACATTACTATTATTTCAATAACGACATTATTCTTTAAATAACGGCATTATTCTTTAAATAACGGCATTATTCTTTAAATAACGGCATTATTCTTTCAATAATGGCATAACTACACTTAAAATTTACTGAACATTTATACTGACTTGCCTAACATTTTCAAGTCTAATACTTTGTGGTGCTGTTGGGTGTGATGAGAAGGAAAACACATTTATTAAAATAATAAATATTTAAAACAAGAAACAGCATAGTAAAACAAAATAAAAGATGTCGTAAAAAATTGTTCTAAAGATATTAATTTGTGATTCAATTTTATCTCTTGATCTCGCACAGTTGCCACAACTTACAACTAAAAGTGTACAAAATTTAGAAATGTGAAATTAATTCAGAGCGAAAGAACCAGAAAAAATATCACTGCTCGCGCGATCGTGTTCATTCTCGTTTCATTGAAAAATATCGTCTGTCCCAAATATTCGGAAATCGTTTTCATTGCGCAAAGAATAAAAATAAGACTCGAAATAAATGACGTATCAGAGATGAAATTCCATAAAAAAAAAAAAACTTTGAAGAATAATTACTTTTTCAGCAGTACTGGTAAAGCAATCGAATTAATCGTAATATTCAATAGACATTCCAATTTTTCCAAAACTACCAAATTATGGTTGATTTAAGTATACTTACTCAGGTGTTTTAGCATGAAACTCAACTAAATATAACAATATAAAAATGTTTAATATTGCATTCACTAAACTATTAGATAATGTATAAAATAAAACACACTGTAATCAAATATCTGGAATACAATTCATATGATGCCTACACAAACACACAAACACAAAATCGAGCATAGAACAGAAAGACGGACAGACAGACTTTCGCAACCAATTCCACTCACTAAATCAAGATAAGTACTCACTGTATGCAAATTTCCATGAAAATATCTTAAACCGCGTGGACGTGTATAGGGCACAACATACAGACAGACAGACAGACAGACAGACACCAAACGAGAAAAAGGCGGATTCGGCATCAGAAGGGTCCAAAACGGATAGAAAACTTGAAATGCGTCGAAAATATTGAATGTACAAACAAACACTCCATTCTTATTTATATAGATTCATTCTTTGGTAGATAGGTATTTGAACTAATGTCCACTAGAGAAACACAACGGGCTATTGGTGACGGTCCGTAGGGAGAAGGAAACCCCGGAAGAGAAATATCCCTGGACAACACCACCTAATTCGAAACATGTTAAGATGACGAGATCTGTGCTGTCACCGCACTCTCCAAACTTCCACAAATGTGAGGACATTTGAGGACAAGACGGAATTAACGTGCACCAGCCTCTATTGTACACGACTGGTTACCCTTCCAACTGGTTTACCACGGCCTTTTATTCTTAGGAAAACTTTTTTTTACTTAATTTTGTTGAAATCTCGTAAAATTTCAGATCATTCAACTAGTCGATTCTAATGATAATCAAAACCAAAGGTTCCCTACACAATTAAAGGTTCCATAGAAGGTTCTAACCTCCTTTCGACCCCAAGGGGACAGCGGTAGCCCGGTTTTAAGGGTAACGGATTAGCAATCGGAGTTTTACGAATTCGATTCTAACCTAAGATCGTCATGTACAAAGGTGAGTGGTGCACTTTAACCTTTAACTCCTGTCATCACAGACCCCGAGTCATTTTTGACAGGTCGTTTCCACCCCTTAAGGGCACATTGAAAAACAAATTTTATTAATTAATTTAGAATTTGGAATTTTTTCGTACTGATTATCCATCTAACTAATAAACGAAATCACAACACAAAATTTTTTCCAAAAGTACTTAAAAAATTTTAAATTTAAATTGTTTGAAAAAAAGAGGGGTTAGTTTAAATTGCTAAAACTCAAAATATTCTTGTCAATTTTCAAAATTCTTGCAGTAAATTATTCACAAATTTATAAATTTTAATTTCGATTCAGCAATTTAAAAAATATTAATTTAATAAAAAATAAAAAATATTTGAATGAAAAATTTTTTTTAATTAAAAATTTTTTTTTTAAGTCATATTTTTAAAAGTAAATATTTGTTTTAAATTTGCTGAATAGTAATTAAAGTATAATGTTTGAAAAAGATATATTCCAAATTTCAGCCCTTAAACTTTATCGGTTTTCGACTTATAGTAATTTGAATACAGGAAATCTTTGAAAAAAAGTATCATGTAGAAAAACGCATTTAAAGTTTTAAAGACAGCGGTTGTTGGCATGACAACAACTGTCATGAGTGTTAGATTTTCAAAACAACGAACCACAAAAATTATTATGTCTCTAGTTCTAATTAAGATAGAAACATGACTTAGACGTCATTTTAAGCAGAAAAACACAGGAAAAATTTCTTTAATAACAAAAAAAAAATTCAAAAATTTGACGATTTTTGTGTCCCGGACCCCCTTAAAGAGAATATTTGTCTCTGTCCTATTCAGTACCTTCCTACTACGTCCAACAGAAGCCACATTCCAAGACTGGTTTGGCTGCCCCAACTATTTCGTATTTCACAATATTTGCATTTCTCGCGTGGTCTCTTAGACCCCTTCACAGCATTTTCGTTAAAGTTCTGGTTGAATGAAATCGACTGTTTGAGTAGGGAATTTTGGGAGGGAGCCTAAAATGGCAACAAACTGCATGGATGTTTGTAAGCGTAGGGTGTAGAGGCGGCTGGTGTATCTTAACTCTGTCGTGGCCGAAAGTCCTCACGTTGGGTTGGTGTGGAAGTTTGTAGATTGGGGTGCCAGCTCAGGTGTTGCCTCGTCATCTGACAATGGTTCAAAATTACGAGGTGTTGTCCTAGAATTTTTCCCTGTAGGGACTGATCCCGGATCGGCGTTAATAGCCCGTTGTGTTGCTCTAGTACGACGTTAACTAAAATTACATTAACCCAAAACTACCATTCGGAAAATCTCCGACGCAACACCACGTTAACGTCATCTAAAAGTGGTTAAAAATACAAGGCTTTGTCCTCGCATCTCTCTCCTTGGGATTGAACTCTGACCCTCACCAATAGACCGTTGCGCTGCGCCAGTGTTACGTTAACTAACTACCTACCCGGGGTCGGTAAAAATTTGTCGTGGTCATAAAACTCTTCACATTGCGTGGTGTGGAAGTTTCGAGAACGGGGTGCCAGCTCAAGTGTTCACCTCATCTTCTCGTCGTGGTTGAAAATTACACGTTGTCCACGAATCTTTCCCATCGGGATATTCGTTATATTGCTTTATTATGACGTTATTTAAAAAAATACCAAATACCAAAATACGCATTAGGGTAGCCCGTTGTGCTGCTTCAGTGTGCCTTTAATGAAAATACCTACCTACCTTTTACATCGGGATAGCCCGTTAAGTTGCTTCAGTGTGACCTTAATGAAAATACATACCTACCTTTTACATCGGGTAATGGTAATGGTAATTTTAGTTAACGTCGTTCTAGAGCAATACAACGGGCTATTTACGACGGTCCGGGATCAGTCCCTTAAGGGAAAGATCCGAGGACAACACCTCGTAATTTTGAACCACGGTCAGATGACGAAGCAACACCTGAGCTGGCACCCCACTCTCCAAACTTCCACGCCAACCCAACTTTTCCATCGGGATAGCCCGTTGTGCTGCTTCAGTGTGCCCTTAATGAAAATATCTACCTACCTTTACCTTCGTGATAGCCCGTTGTGTTGCTTCAGTGTGACCTTAATGAAAATACCTACCTACCTTTTTAATCGGGATGGATCCCGTACTGTCGCCAATATCCCGTAGTTTTGCTCCGGTACGACGATAATTAACTACCCCATCTACTTCTCATAAATCATCGCAACTTAGAACGTTAAATTCATTCCCCGAAAAGAAAATATTTTAAAGATACTGACAGCTACTCCATAAACACCACTCTACATAATCTGAGACGCAACAATCCCAACAGCAAAAGCACCACACACCCTATTCCCTCATGAAATGTGGACAGAATAATTCACACGTGTTGTTCCTGAGTAAAATTGGATTCCGGTCCGTTTGAACTCATTCCCCTGCCCAGGAAATAACACGGCAGGAGCACACAACAAGCGTTTAGGAGGTGGCAGATGCATGTCCGGACGTGATTTGACTCGGAGATAACGACGCCAAGAAATCTTTTGAATATTAATAACTGTGTGCCGTTTATCTGGGACTTATTGCTGATCGGGACTTTTGCAGCTGGAGTTGGGGGAAGAGTTTTTTAATGATATTCTCAGATGTCTGGGGGAATCGGGAAGTAGAGGTTAACTATGGCGTTTCATGGAAATGTTCTTTCATTCGATGAAAGAGATTTCGAGGTGAATATTTTCTAGATTCACCTCGAATTATACATATACAATATTTTCATGATCTACAGAATATTTTACAGATTTGCCTCGGTTAACAAATACACTTCGGATTGCTGTACTCTCTGGAAATGTTCTTTCATTCTGAGAGATTTCGAGGTGAATATTTTATAGATTCACCTCGCGGATTATGCATATACTATATTTTCATAATTTACAGAATATTTTACAGATGAGCCTCGGTTAACAGATACATTTCGGATTACTATAATCTTTGGAAATGTTCTTTCATTCGATGATAGAGATTTCGAGGTGAATATTTATAAATATTCGCCTCGGATTAGAGATAATCTCTGGGGTGATGAGACGAGATTTCAATAATATTGCAATAAAGCTGTTTGGTGCATTCCCACTTCTGCGCGTGAATAAGCACAATTAAGCACTGTAACGTAGCGGGCCAAGTAGCGTGCCAATGAACGCGACGCATCCTAAATTGCAATAAACTAACGTTTACTTCACAATACGATATGTACAATACCTTAATAATCAGAGATGTGTGCCTCTAGCCCATGGGGTCTTAATGGACGGTTGGACTTTTTAATTAGACAATACAAATTACAAACATAACAAAACTAAAATTAACAAAACCTAAGAAACAAAGAACGAACGTCTACCAACACAAATGTCAACACTGCAACAGCGTCTCTTGAAAGGAAAGGTCTAGATCAATGTTTCCCAACGTGGGGCCCACGCCCCACAGGTGGGCAATTGGATTGTAAAAGGGGGCAATTCGAAAATGGACTCGACACGAGTTTAACCCTTTTGCTCCGGGCCATTTAAATGCAATGCTAGATTTCGGTGCCAAAATTGAAAGAAAAAAGCAAATTCTTAAATAATTGCGGCCAATAAATATTATAAATTCGTTTGACGAGACCAAAATATCAACTGGGTTTTTGGCGTCGTCCAGTTAACCTCCCTGCGGCAGACGACAGACTCCGCGTGGACCCCCGGACGCTTTAAAATCTCGCTAACCAATGCAGTTGTTCGCATCTGAATGTCCCGTCGCAACTTCTGTAGTGTTTCGCAGCATTCAGTTGGTGTTAATTTGAAATAGGCGTCCGTAAAAACTGTTATAAAAGTCTCGTTGATTTAAAAAATATATACATTGTATAGATATAATTGGTAAGTATTTGATTTGATTTTTATTTATTTTCATTTTAAAAGCATAATTTTCCTGAAAAATTTGTCAAATGGAAAAAATATGTTTTCTGTTGTTGTTTTTTTAGGGTGGCTTAGGTGGGCATAAGAATTTGATTTCTTCCTAAAATCTATCATTTAAGTTTCTTAAGTGAACAATTCAATTTTTTAATATTAAAAATTATGTATATGTTACATAGGGGGGGGGAGGCATAAGAATTTTAGAAAGGCTTAGGTGGGGCATGGCACAAAAAAGGTTGGGAAACACTGGTCTAGATCTTCATTTTCCTTTTCTCCCTTCTTTTATGATGCAGATCTTTTACTCCTACAGCCTACGGCTTCACCTCTATTTCATTGGTTTTGCTGAGCAACGCGAATCTGGAATTGGTCGCGGCCGCTACATACGAGATATCTCCTCATTAGAAGAAAACTGAGCAGATCGTGATATCATCAAGACCTGGTCAGTTTTGCTAACGGCGAAAGAGCTCGTCATCAAGATTTTACCAATGCTTTGATAATGACGAGCTCTCTCGCCTTTAGCAAAACTAACCAGGTCTTGATGGACGCGATTCCGCGTCAAAACCACATGAAGAGTTAAGAACGTAAGTGGAAAATGGTTTTCAAAGATTAATTGTTTCTAAGTGTGAAAACCAAATATACATCTCGAATTCAGAATCTGCTTAAAAGAATCAATACAAACTTCACAGACCCAGTCAAAGAGCCGTAAATAAACTATTGAGTATTTGAATCCCGGCATGTGATTTTGGCGAAATTTTCCAGCATATCTGGAAACAAAATTAATATTCATATTTTCCACCGAACCTATTTGCTTCCAGTCTCTAAAAATAATCGGAAATAATCTTCCATCGTGCTACAACTTCGCGTAAGAATATATAATAAGCGAACATATTTAAATTCTGAGCTTCGCATATAATTCTTCTAATTAGAAACCCGCGCAAATGATACTTTCGAACGGGGAAATATTTCGGCTGACCCTAATTCCTGAATGAGTACCCTGGGGTCATATCGAATGCAACGTGTTCTGTGATTAATGTTACATTTTTCTGGAGTATCTGCCATCCAAGAGAAGTAATGGTTCTGCTTATTTGTTAAAGATTCGTTGCCGGTTCGTTTGGAAGGCTTAGGTGAAATTCTGGAAACATTTTCCAGGGAGCGTTTAAACTTGCAGAAACCTCGAGTGGAAATAATTCATGTTCTTATTGGGGTGGAACTCTTGGCTTCGTTCTGTTTAATCTTACTTTAATTAACCCTGCTGGTGGTTATATACCTCGTCGACACATATATCTAGTCACTATCAAAACTGACAATGTCTTGTTGGACGAGATGTCTCCTTCTGACCATGACCAGGATATACCATCCTGAGAAAACGCTGATCTGATCTTGATCCCGTCATTATTGATGACATGATAACACGCCTTAAAGTATACGTACACACTATGAGGTTTTTTTTAAATTTTAACTTTAAAAATCCATTTTTTTCACAGTAGGTCATTGGTTTATGCTTAAAACCATTTCGGTGAGAAACAATCAAATTTAATAATTTATTAATTAGCTAATCTATATATATATTTCTCTTACGTGGCACGCAAAAAAGACGTTATTTGTTACCGCGTTTTGGCAACATTGTGCGATTGTTTGTTTACTAGGAGCCTCGCGAGTCATTTGAATCTATAGCGTTATCGGATGAAATTTTATTGAAAAAAAATTAATTTTAGACGAGCTGTTGCGGTTCGTAATAGAAATCTAAGAAAGCGGAGGATCTTTTCAGGGCTATTTAAAAAACGGTCCTTTTCAAGGCTAACAATTATAGTACAACAAGACGCGTGCACTACAACTTTCGACAACAAACTCAGTCAAAAAGTGTATGGGTGGCTCGAGTACTGGGGAAATGTACACACAAACAACATGCTGGGTATTCAATTTCCAAAGCAGCGCTCACATTGCGAGTAAAAATTTGCTCAAAGTTTTCATCTAAATTCTGATTCCAGAGGTACTGTATATATCTTTTATGTAATACAACAAATTTAGATTTGAAAAATATTTTTTTGGAATATATTTTGTAATCAATCCTTTCTGCTAGGACACGTGTCTTCATTGATGCGAGCGAAGCGAGCATAGGTTCGCGCAGCGAACCAATGAGAATTGCGAAGCAATCCTCCGGGGGTTGGCGAGCGTTAGCGAGCAGGGGGCGGGCCCCCTAGTTAAGATATAATGAGCTAATTTGCGTGTTTTTAGAACAGTAATATCTCAAATTCTAATTTGTCTAAGAAGGCAATTCTAGTTGGAAATTATTTCCAATATTATTCTTCATGTTTGACCCTCAAATAAGTTTCTAGAGCGAAATGTTTTTCTGTTGCACCTTTTTACGCCAAGGATGCATGGAAAAATCAAGATTTTGTTTGGAAATTTAGTATTTAAAAATGTATTTCTTAACTAATAACTCTGATTGAGGCTCAAAACATCCGCTGTAGTATATAGATTATAATGATATAAATATAATTATGATATATTAATTTATTGTTGAGTTATCACTGTTTGAATAAAGCATCCTATTGCAAAAACTTGTTTCTTAAGAAATCTAGTGTAAAAATTTGGAAACATGTCTGTTCACGGTAACAATATCTAACGAAAGCCGTTGTAAAACTAGAAAACTATTTCGAATAATTCCAAGATCTTAGTAACTTTTGAAACCTAAGAAATTGAAGAATAATTTGAAGCAATAAAAAAAATTTAGACTTTCTGTTCGATTTTCAGGATTTCTAGTATGTACGTACCAAAATTGGTCCGGTACCAAAATTCGAAATAAATCATTTTAAGATTTTTACTGTTTATGAAAATTTTAATCATTTTTTTTATATAACAATACCTCATTTGTAAAAATCAGTTAATTGGAAGCATTTTTAAACATTTTAAAACATAGATACACTATCACCCGGACCATACTTCTCAGAACATACTCTTTCATGTTTGGGGACATATTCCTCAAAAACTACTTGAGGTATATTGTAGGAACATTTCAGGATTGTTTATGAAGTTAAATCCATATACTTTTAAACACTTTTACTCAAGAAAAAAGATAAATAAAATACTTTTTGTAAAAAAATTCTGTAAACTATTTCAAATGTTTTGTCATTTTTTAAAAAGTTTATAATTTTGTAAAAATTTTTTTAATTAAAAAAATTTGTGAAAGTTTTTAAAAGTAATCAAATATTACACTGTAAAAATTTCAGATTAATACATTAATGCATGAATAAATGATGTGCCCCCAAATTTTGTGAATTTAACATGGGTTCCTAAGGAGTAGCCGGACACCTTTAACCACAATCGGTCCGATCTTGAGCGATAAGATCTTGTTGGACTAGACATTTTGTCATTGGGGAAAAGTAAAAAAAGTACAAATCTTGATCTTGTCATCTAAAAATTGGTAATGTCTTGACGACGATATTAGAAAAATAAGTCAGATATTGTGATGGATATGTATCGCGTTGCAACCCCTTAGTGGGGTAGGTACAAACGGAGAGGGTTATAATAAAAGCAATTATCTTTATTTTATTTGACCGTTAATTGATAAAGAACATTCCTCTGATTACGTTTGTATATGGATTTTATAATTTCAAAGATTTAAAAATCCTAAAAATACAAAAAAATTGTAAAGGTCATTTTGTTTTTGAAAATTATTTTAACGTGTTTCAGTTAAACGCATATTTCGATCAACTTATGTGGCACATCAATTCCTACCATTTTTACCTTCAAAATGTACCATGTATCAATAACCCTTCCGGCGATTAAAGAAGTCCAACCGGTTTAGTGGTTAAGGTTTTAGTCTCTATATCGGAAAGTTCCTGGTTATAATCAGGGTCCGGGCACGGATGTTTGTAAGCGTATGGTGTAGAGGTGGCTGGTGCACCTTATATCTGTCGTGGCCGAATGTCCTCACGTTGGGTGGGTGTGGAAGTTTGGAGAGTGGGATGCCAGCTCAGGTGTTGCTTCGTCATCTGACCGTGGTTCAAAATTACGAGGCGTCCTCGGTTCTTTCCCTTAAGGGACTGATCCCGGACCGTCGTCAATAGCCCGTCGTGTTGCTCTAGTAGGACGTTAACTAATATTACCCTTACCGTTACCTACCAATTTTGCCTTCAAAATGTACCAGCTATCGATAACGCTTCCAGCGGTTAAAGCAGAACAACCGGTCTAATGGTTAAGGTGTTAGCCTCCAGATCGGAAGGTTTCTGGTTCGGTTTCTGGTTCGACTTCAGGTCACTGCATGGATGTTTGTAATTTTTAATTGGTAATTATTAGTTAACGTCGTAATAGAGCAGCACAACGGGCTATTAACGACGGTCCAGGATCAATCCCTTAAGGGAAAGAACCGAGGACAACACCTCTTAATTTTGAACCACGGTCGAATGACGAAGATGACGAAGCTGAGCTGGCAACGCACAATCCAAACTTCCACATAAACCCAAATGGATGTTTGCAAGCGCATGCAATAGAGGCGTCTGGTGGACCTTAAATCTGCCGTGGCCGAAAGTCCTCACGTGGGGTTGGTGTGGAAGTTTGGAGAGTGGGATGCCAGCTCAGGTGTTGCTTCGTCATCTGACCGTGGTTCAAAATTACGAGGTGTCCTCGGTTCTTTCCCTTAAGGGACTGATCCCGGACCGTCGTCAATAGCCCGTCGTGTTGCTCTAGTAGGACGTTAACTAATATTACCCTTACCGTTACCTACCAATTTTGCCTTCAAAATGTACCAGCTATCGATAACGCTTCCAGCGGTTAAAGCAGAACAACCGGTCTAATGGTTAAGGTGTTAGCCTCCAGATCGGAAGGTTTCTGGTTCGGTTTCTGGTTCGACTTCAGGTCATTGCATGGATGTTTGTAATTGTTAATTGGTAATTATTAGTTAACGTCATAATAGAGTAACACAACGGGCTATTAACGACGGTCCAGGATCAATCCCTTAAGGGAAAGAACCGAGGACAACACCTCTTAATTTTGAACCACGGTCGAATGACGAAGATGACGAAGCAACACCTGAGCTGGCACCGCACAATCCAAACTTCCACATAAACCCAAATGGATGTTTGCAAGCGCATGCAATAGAGGCGTCTGGTGGACCTTAAATCTGCCGTGGCCGAAAGTCCTCACGTTGGGTTGGTGTGGAAGTTTGGAGAGTGGGGTGGAAGCTCAAGTGTTGCCTCTTCATCTGCCGATGGTTCAAAATTGCGTGGTGTTATTCTCGGATCTCTCTCTCTTTGGGGATTGATCCCGGACCGTTGTCCATAGCCCGTTGTGTTGCTCTACTACGACGTTTATTAAAATACCTACCTACCTTATGAGTAGAAATCACTGATTAAAAGACATACAAAGAACTGTTGATTGGGCGTTTGAATAAAATAAATGTTTAAGCGAAATTTAGCGAATTAAAATACCATACTATTGTTTTAAATAACTCCCAGTTGAATAGGATCTCAAAATTTTAATCGCTCGTGTCAAACCAATACTATCTACCATTACACAAAATAAATCATAAATATGAAATTACCAAAAGTTTAATGAACTGGATGGAAGATAAATGGCTTTACGCCATTTTAATTAAACTTAATTATTGAACAGAAACTTGTTATCAGACTCCACTGCAACGATAATGTCGTAGAATTAATTCAACGCAAGTTATTTAAATTCTTACCAGAAAATCTGATTTCTAAGGATATGTAAAGTGTTCGTCGTATGGGTAGTTAAGTAATATTTGCGACCATCGCGGCATAAGATATTTTGGATTTCGGTATGTGTATAATCATTTGCATTTCAAACACATAATGATACGATTGCTTGAGTATTATTAGTTGAGTTACTTTCTAATTTTGAATTTATGATTACCGATATCTTGAGAATACTTAATAGATTAATTGCTCAACGGTTAGTTTCTCAGGAATAAGCAACGGAAGTGAATACTAACAGCCTTATTTCACCTAATTTTAAACTCCAAACATATTCTTAACAGGTAGGTAGTGTAATTAACATGTTGAATATTTTAATTATAAAGTATGACTGGTGCAACACAACGAGGAACGATTCGGAATCAAATCCGAAGGGTAATTGGTAATTTTTAGTTAACGTCGTACTAGAGCAACACAACGGGCTATTGACGACGGTCCGGGATCAATCCCTTAAGGGAAAGATCCGATAAATCCCAAGGGTAAATTGGTAATTTTTTAGTTAACGTCGTACTAGAGCAACACAACGGGCTATTGACGACGGTCCGGGATCAGTCCCTTGAGGGAAAGATCCGAGGACAACACCTCGTAATTTTGAACCACGGTCAGATGACGAAGCAACACCTGAGCTGGCACCCCACTCTCCAAACTTCCACGCCAACCCAACCCAACGTGAGGACTTTCGGCCACGACAGATTTAAGGTGCACCAGCCGCCTCTACACCATACGTTTACAAACATCCATGCCCGGGCCCGGATTCGAACCAGGAACCTTCCGATCTAGAGGCTAACACCTTAACCACTATACCGGTTGGTCGGCTCCGAAGGGAGTGAGGTAACCAACCGGTCTGGTTTTTAAGGTGTTAACCTCTAGATCGGAAGGTTCCAGATTCGAATCCGGGTCAGTGTATGGATGTTTGCAAGTGTATGGTGTAGAGGCGGTTGGTGCATCTTTAATCTGTCATGACCCAATGTCCTCACGTTGGGTTGGTGTGTAAGTTTGGAGAGTGGGGTGCCAGCTCAGGTGTTGCCTCGTCATCTGACCGTGGTTCAAATTGACGTGGTGTTGTCCTCGGGTCTTTCCTATTGGGGATTGATCCCAGACTGTCATCCATAGTCCGTTGTGTTGTTCTATTTCGACGTTAAGTAGAAATTTCCATTACCGTTTCAAACACGCTGCCCTTCGTTTCGAATCTGCTTTTCAACCAACAGGGCAACAGTGGCGCAACTTCTTTTGTAAAAAAGTGTCAATACTCCTGCCCTTTAACTGGTCATTGCAAAACTGACCAGATCTTGATGGACGAGATTGTTCGTCGAAATCACTTGGAGGGTTAAGAAACGAACTACTACTATCACTATTACTTTAAATATCAATTGAATGTTTTTGAGAAAATATTATTATTTTGACATGAAATAAAGCAAAACATTTCGCAAATTTTGTTACTAAATCCTCTTAACGATCCACATAGTATTTTCGTAATACTTCTGCCTGCTCCACTACATAGTTTATGTAATTTTTGATTAAATACGCAAAAGATTTGAAATTTTTCTGTCTGGGAAAAGTTAAAGAATAATTTTGCAATTAAAAACCCGTTTCATTTCAGGCATTATAACCAATTAAAGGAATTTAAAAAGATATAGTTTAAATTAATAATTAACTTTTTATCTCGTGCTGTTTATGAAAGCAGCTCTCAATTATAGTAATAAGTATGATGGTCATGAAGCTTGCGTACGTTATTTAAAGTTCCACCGAACATAAAAGAACCAAATTATAACTCAACGCAACAAAATAATCTTTACCGGAGTACCATTATTTAAACCAAAATGAGATCTAATTGGTAGAGAAAAATACCCTTCATTAAAATATACTTGATATGGATCTTATTTGTATTTTATATTAACTAAACTATGTTTGTTTTTTTTGAAACCTGGAAAATTCAGTAACATTAAAAAGAAGGTTTGTGTCTTCTTGTTACGAATCTGCTTTTTGATGAAATTGCTTAAACACCGAATCGGGTATAATTATGTTTGATGTAAAAATCCAACTTAATTAATTTGCCATCAATGGTTCACTCAACTTGGTATGTTTTTTAGTATGCTTCGGAGTACAATTAAAATAATTCATGAATTCCCCGAAGTTATATTGCAAAGGATGTAATTGCAATAGCAAAAATATAAAAAAATTGTAATTTTTCAATATGAGTTAATTTTTAATTTTATTTTCGTCTAATAAATATAGTCTAGACCAACGGTTCCCAAATGTTTTCAGCCACAGAGCCCTTTTTAAAGCAGAGGTTTACTGGTGAAGCCCCAAAAAATGTTTAGTGTTTAGTTCTATCTATGTTCCATGAGGGATGTTACACGTGATACGTATACAAAATATGAATAATAGGGTATATATATTAAAAAAGGAAGCAGTAGTAAAAAGGAACTGGAGACAATATTATTTAAGTCTACAAAATGGTATAGCATTTTTGAAAAATGTTAAGATGCAATTCCTATAACGCGTCTGACGCATGCGGCTGACGCAGTGCGTCTATTGCAGTACGGTTGGCGCTTCCGGAGCTGAAGCATTGTGGGATACAGTTCCATAATCGTTCCGACTTAAACATATTACAGCACTTTCATAACTTAACGGATTTTCATATTTTATCGCTCATTTTAAAGAACAGTTTGTTTTCTTTAATGTGATTTATCATGTGTAAAAATCGGTTGAGGAATGATGTAATTGACCCACAATGAACCTGTAACCTCCCATTGAAGCAGTCAGACACGCTATAGGAATTGCACCTTAATCTTCTCGCCTTAAAAATACCACATCACTTTTAATACTTAACGTATTTTTATGTTTCATAGCTCATTTTAAGAACTATTTGTGTTCTTTAATATGATTTATCATGTGTAAAAATAGTTGAGGAATGATGTAATTGACCCACAATGAACCTGTAACATCCCATTAAAGCTGTAAAACGCACTATAGAAATTGCACCTTAATATGAACAATCTTACTGCTTCTTGCATCAGAATTAGTCAATGTCCGGCGTTACAGAAGTCAGTTGAAGACGCATATCGTCTTCTGCGTCCAAACGAGCTCAATATTTTGTCTTCGTAGCCGTGTACTTCGAAAAGACGGTTTCACAGAGGTACGTAGTACCGAAAAGCAGTAAAAGCAATTTGCCTTTTGAAATTAGTATCGAAAGATCCTCCCGTAACTGAGCCCAAAATTCGGGAAGTGATTAGCATTTAAATGATGCCTGACAGTGTCTGTTCGAAATCATGTCATACCTGCAGCGGATGGACCCCCAGGGGCTCTGCGGAGCACAGTTTGGGAAAAGCTGGTCTACACCGTACATGGTTTTGATGACTTAACCTGCATATCAATACATTATTTTCATGGTTTAAAAATTGATAGACTTTTAACCACCTGTTAAGATCTAGTTTTTTGTATGGTAATGGTAATTTTTAGTTAACGTCGTACTAGAGCAACACAGCGGGCTATTGACGACGGTCCGGAATCAGTCCCTTAAGGGAAAGATTCGAGGACAACACCTCGTAATTTGAACCACGGTCAGATGACGAAGCAACACCTGAGCTGGCACCCCACTCTCCAAACTTCCACGCCAACCCAACGTGAGGACTTTCGGCCACGACAGATTTAAGGTGCACCAGCCGCCTCTACACCATACGTTTACAAACATCCATGCCCGCACCCGGATTCGAACCAGGAACCTTCCGATCTAGAGGCTAACACCTTAACCACTATACCGGTTGGTCGGCTTTTTTGTATGTAAAATAGAATTTCTTATCTTTTGTCTCAACGTAAAAGGATACCATTGATAAAAGGAAACGTATAGGCATTCGCAGAGTAAATAGAAATTGAAATTTGTATATAACTAGCAGAATTACACTGAGTTCCTTCGGGTTGAATTGGTTGTAATATTACTCAATAGGGGGGGGGTTATTCCAAAGGGGCTTTTGAATTATCTTAAGCCCCTCTGCAGACACAAGACAAATCCTCCCGAACGGAGGTTAATATATAACCTATGTTTCCCGCAGGGTTTCAAGTCATATGTGTACCAAATGTAGTGTGAATTGGTCAAATAGTGATCGTAATGTTTATCAATGTTATTCGTATTGTGCTTTCGAATTGCTTTTCCATTCGAATTGCAGAACCAGAACAAATCCTCCCGAACGGCGGTTAGTATATAACGTATGTTTCCCACAAGATTCTAAGGCATAAGTGTACAAAATTTGGCGTGGATTGATCGAGAGATTAATTTGTATGCAGTACAAACGCCAACTCTGCTTTTATACTCATGTATAACTACGGCTGCCATTTTAGTAGGCTGTGTTATACATATACACCTAATGATATAGCTTCAAGGTAAAATACGTAATAGAAACGAATGCATTAAAAAGAGTTCTGGTAACATAGTTTAATTAACTATTTTTGGTTGCTGATTTTTTGCTATTTTTAAGAAAATATAATGAGCCATCTATAACTTTAAAAAATTTTAGTATGAAAACTTAATTTCTTTGTTCTTGTAAGACAAGATTACGATGATTCAATTTTCTAATGGAGGGGATAGAATTCCGTATGGAAAGTTCTCGAAATAAAATAGTTTTTTTAGCTTGAAATGGTAGATGTGTATCTTCCACTCATTCAAAAAACGAAACGCTAAAGGGATTAAATTCTTAATCTCTTTAAGATATATAACATTTCTCAAAAAATCTAGTTTGACGAGCAACATTCTAGACAATCGATTAGCAACAATATGTCACCATACCCTAACCTTCTAGATACATTTAACTCTCGTGTCTAAAGCCTCTTACATTTCATTTCGAAACAAAATGGCAGAATGCATGGCGAGAATGTTAAGATTCCAGCCGCCTTATATATGCGGTATTCTACTTTTTTACAGTGTCTTCCTTGGAAGAGTATTCCACATTCTTAGCACTAAAAGTAACAACTATTATGAGCAATATACTCGCCAGTAAAATTTGTTGGTTAATACCGAATTCCAGCGGTGCGTTTCTGTTTACTAAATCTCTGAGATGTCAACTTGTAATTGCATCAACCGAAATGTCGACTTGCATTTTCTCAGTCATAGTAAAAGTATTCCTTTCGGAGAGTATGAGTTATTTTAACAGACTGTTTTCCCAAATTCGAATTGCTGGATTGTAATTTTTTTGTTCCATAAAATGGCATAGACATAATTCTACGAAAGTTTTTGGGAATCTGTTAATTTCAATTTCATTCTGCTTTTAATTTTAATATTTTTTTACTGGAAGAATGAAATAGTGTGACTATAATTTTGTTCTTAATCTAATCCAACGATTTTACAGTGTGGTTGTAATAATGATTCATATTTACAAAAATGTTTCGACATTGATGAAGGTTTTCTATTGTAAACCCAACACATTTGAGTGTTTGATACATATTTCATGATTATTTATGCATATTTAGAGTGTTTACATTGATGGGTCGCAAATCACTGGAGTTTGATATTACTATTTCGTATGTTTACATTATTGTTTCCCGTATGTGTTTTCTGATCAGTTCATCTGTGTGATGCAATCGTTTCCATTATTTGAAGTGAGTTAGTTGCCTCTGAGTATTTACGCTGTTCGTATCGTGCTGTTTGCTTGTCTCCTGGGATGTCTCTTTATAATTATTAAATTTCTTGATGGGGGGACTTGGAGTTACACCCTTATTTCAGTATTATAAGACATGGCAGTTCTAATTGAAGAAACTACGCTTTCTTAAACATTTAAAACATGAAGCATTCATTCAGTTTGTCATTTATAGTTTTTTCTGTTATAAAATGATCACGATCTTTTTATTTTTATTTTCAATCAAATGGTAAACATATTTCCTTGCCTATTTGAATCAGAAAACAGTTCTGTCATACAAAAACTACTGTTTGTAAGAATTAACGTGCTATAAAAATAACTCTAGCCAGTAAGCTGTCAAAACAAGGAATCGCAGAAATAAAACTAAGTATAAAACACCGACTGTTCTTTAAATTTTAATAACAGAGAAAGGTTATTTATTTCAAAAGCATAAAATTATAATTAAATGACAAGAATTACCTCTTATACAGAAAATATTTTTACTATTACGCTAAAAACATAATTCCTAATTGTTTACTTTTCAATCGAAGCAATTAAAAAATAAACTAAAGGTAATTAGAATACTGTGCTTTTAAAATTAGATTTCGCATTTGCAGTTTTTTAATCTAAAGCCTAATTACATTTTTAATTATTATTCCCTTGGTGCATACGAGTATTTTCTTACGCGAATAATAAATTAATAATTTTTTATAGTTACCATCTAGTTTTATGAGTTTTAAAAGTATTTTCAGTGTAAACAAACCGACGGTAGACGAGGGTTTTACTTTTTCTTTACCGAATATGCTCTTGCACGATACATATCGGGGTTACCTTAAAATGTAATTTAATCGCCGTTTTGGTGTCGTTTGTATTTGATCTGTTTATCGTATTACCATGTAGTAATTCGGAGATTCAATCTTTGGGATTTGTTTTGGTGATGTGCTAAAATCTCGTATTTGAAAAGCAGACCAACTGATGTCACTTTCAGAATATGAACAGGAAACATGAATCGCAGTACAAAACTATCGTGTGATAGTGTGCGCATTAATATAGTCATATGTTCCATAAAAGGAAACTTTTGAACATATAACAATTAAATGTTAATTTAATGGCATGGCGTGAACAATAAAAAAATAGTAAAAGAACGATTGAGGTAAATATAAACTATCAAAACTCCTTCAGATGGTCAATGCTGGATGATCATCTTGAAAGGAATAAGAAAAGCAATAGAGCGGAGAGAAACGATTTGTTAAGTTAATCATGTATTTTTATTGCACGCACAGATAGATTCGTCCTGGGGCATTGGAAGTGGCGCCGATTATATCAAAGAAAAAAGGCGGGATTAGAAAAAAAATGGGGGCGGGATATCCATTTTTATCATGCGTCTGCCTGCTGAGCTGGACTCTATATCCTTGTACCCTTGTTAGGGAGAGGCTCTAACGTACACACTGCTCGAACGAATCGCTAAAGTGTCATGTGTCAGCGAAAGTAGTATACGGGTGACTTGATCGCCTTTTCAAGATGGCCGCCGTTTGATAAGGAATCAGGAGGATTGCTGATAAGAAGAGGGTTGACGTGTGTTTACATTTTGATGTAGGAACAAGATGACATCATGCTGTTGACATGTTGTAGTGATATCGTCATGATGATGGATGACTGGTAGCGCCATCTTGAAAGACGTCCAAGTCACCCGTATACTACTAGCGAACTGAGAAAGCCTGCGACTAAAAATTAAAAGATACACCTGCATGCTAATTATCAAAACTCGTAACTCCACTCTTAACGTATAGAAGTTACGAGTTATGTATAATTAGTATGACGATAATGTTTTTATCCTGAAGTTTCTCGAATCTTCAAACAATTCCAATGAAACAAATTAAAGTCTAGAAATGTTTCATATTTTGTTTCAGTTTTATGTAATGGTCCTTTCAAATTATTCTCATCAGTTACAAGCATACAAATCAAAAATTTTGCGTGAAAGGAAAGAAAAGTTTAAAAAAGAATTAAAAAATCTTTAAGATTAACTTCTAATAAATATTCGAATTCAATTCTCACTATTATTATTACATTAATCAAAGTGTGAAAACATTTATTATCGTCCATCATCATTCCCTAATTCCTATACTACGAAAAATAAATAGTAAAGTAGCATTTGGTAAAAGTTTAGTCTTCCTTTCGGTGCTGAACAAAGTTTACTGAGGTAGAAAACCCTAATGATTATCATTTTCGTTGTTCTCCTCACTTCATTCCATACGCATAAATTAGTGTAGACGATGATGTATATGGAGAGAATAAAATAATAGAAAAGTTTCGATTTAAGTTTTTAAAGTTTAACTTCTATCTAGTATTCGAATTCAACTAACGAATGTGCCACTGCAAGTAAATTATGATGAATTTCAAACATAGTTCCATCATCATTATCGAATGCAAATTCAGTTTTATGTTCAAAGTAAACCAAAAACAAACACAGAATTCCACAACGGTTTATTGTTCTACTTTTGATAAAACTAACTACTAATCCAGTATAAAGTTTCCTTCAAATCCTGTTCTACCTGACAGCCTACATCACCAACTCTTGATTACATTCGATGACTATACACAAATTGCTCTTTAGTGATCGATATGCCTCCGCTTAATTCCGCATGCACTTGGTGAAGGACATCCTAAATATTCCGCACACTCGCAGCCATTTGAATGGTTTCAAAGACTGATGCCCAACCATTGCCTCCTTTACAAATTTCGACCTTCCAAACTCTATCCTAAAACTTCGCGGAGCGAGGAATTCCGCGAAATTAATGACTTCGAATACCTTTCGCCTCCTACCATTTTATTACACTTGCCCACATCCTACATTCAAGCGTGGAACCTCATCACATCAATCTTCCAAACGTTAAGGTTAAGACCTTTCCCGTGATGCATTGCGTGCGATACGTAATAACGCAATAGCCTCGAACCCACGCTCCTTAACGAGTCTGAGGCCGAGAGTTCAACATGGCGGGCTCGCTGAGTGCGGTTGTGTTTTTGGAAGTTTGGAACGCGAAATTAAACGCCGGAATCCCAACTCGCTGCATTAAAGGGGTCCCGTGGAACATTTGTTCCCGGGGAATTATGCTGTTTTCCATCTTGGGATAAACCTTTTTGTTTTGCTTTTTACGGTTTGCTTTTTATTTTTAGATTACTCGTTCGTTCTTTTAAAAGCATTACGGGCTTTTGATAAATAGCGGCGGGAAATTTTGATGATCTTGCTTCTCCTTAGAAATAGTATTTTTAGGATTTTACTGAAGCTTTTCGTGGCTGTTCTATGTAAATAAGATTCTTTTGTACTAGGTTGTGTTTAGTAAAAAGTTATTAACACGCGAGGCTTAAAATCCATTTTCTACGAGCACTCTTGGAAAAATTAAATTTGCGGCATGGCTACTTTTTTCCTCTAAGACGGGGATAATTTCTCTTCTAAATTACTTTCGTCTCACAAGTATAACATGTTTAAGAGTTAACTATGAATTGTGTTCTTTGGAATAAGTAGTATTGGAGTGAAAGCTGACAACAAAATGATCGACAAAAGCTGCTTTGAATCAGTAAACTATTCAGGATTTATAAAAGCTTGTCTTTTGACTAATTTATAAATAATCTTCCCACAATGGAATATTGTATTTGAAATGTAACTCTTTTCTCAGCAAAACTTTTAGAAAGTATTATATCGCCAGTAATAAACCAGTTATTTGGGTACCGGAGTGACCATCAATAAAGTGAATCAAGGATCACGCCCAATCCAGTCACGATGAATGATGTTCCTTCAACACCAAAATTGGGAGGGTATCTCATTGAGGTGTTCCGGCGATGGGACTGGGAAGTGCTCCACAGTCCACATGCTCTCCAGACCGAAATCCTTCGATTACAACCAAATAGCGCTTCCAGCCTCACTTCAAGATATTCACTAGAGTATTTGAAGCCCTGTATTCGTTATACTCGATTATTTCTCTTTGCATTGGAATACATAAGTTTTTATTTAAAACATAGTACTTGGATACCAAAGTATTCAAATACCAAAGTTCTTGAACATCCAAATATTCGTTTTTAGTATTCGAGTACCAGCGTATTCATCTTTGGTGTTCGAGTACCAATGTATTCATCTTTGGTATTCGAATACCAAAATATTCATCCCAAGTATTCGAATACAAAATTTTCGGTACTCTCCCTTTGGTACCAGACAAAAATCACCAAATTACAGCGATAACTCAGCCAAACTAACAACCTTTAGATGCGCCAACATTTAATCTTGGCGGTTTTTTGCAACCCAGATAACAGAAAAATACTGATCTGTACTTTTTCGTTAGCTGGGTACCAGACAAAAAACCGCCAAATCACAGCTATAACTCATCCAAACAACTTTTAAGGAGTTCATCTTTTAACGTTTATAGCAACACTATGACAAATATGCATGAAAATATTATTTTCGCATTAACATTTAGTCTTGGCAATAACTGCGCCAATTTTAACCTTGGCGGTATTTTGGTTCCCAGTTAATGGAAAAGTATCAAATTTTCGTGTTTTATAACACTTGGATACAAAAGTATTCGGATACGATCGATGGCAGCAATGTTATATTATGTTTGTGTATCAATGTACGTCGGGTAACAAAAATTATCATTTACATGTAGAATAAATATAAGAACGCAACGATCCACTGGTTTTCTCTTGAAGTGGGTTCAAACTTGGATCCAATATGTCACATTTCTAGTACATTAACCACAATGCTGGGAAAATCATATCAAAGTGTTGCCTTTTTCGCAGTTGACTGATTATTTCTATCGATTGATCGTTTTTGGTGTTCGTTTTAGGATACCAATTCGATACTTGAAAATACTCGAATATAAAGTTTTCGATTCTTAAAGGTATTCGATCGTTAAAAGTATTCAATTTTGGATAGAATCGCTTTGGTATACGTTTTAGAATACTATTTATAGAGAGCTTGAAAATACTTGAATACACAAACTTTTCGATGCTTAAAAGTATTCGATTCATGAAAATATTAAATTTTAAACTATTCGATTCATGAAAGTATTCAATTTTAAAGTACTCGATTCATGAAAGTATTCAATTTTAAAGTATTCGATTCATGAAAGTATTCAATTTTGAAGTATTCGATTCCCATTCTTCACCTCAGTTCTATATAGTTAACGCAAGTTTGAAACGTCCCACGGTTTGTATACAATAGTCAGTTGTGTTGCTCCAGTGTGACGTTAATTAAAAATTTCTTACCATACCAGCTGTTGTTGTTGTCGTGCGGGCCACATATGGCCCAATTGGGGATGCCAATGCCCCGGAGGGTTGGATTTCTTCATATATGACACATCCGTTTTACAGGAAGGTACCTTTCACACATCCATTCACTCACACATATCGTAATTTAGATCCCAGAGGCCGATAACCCCCTGATCAGGTACCCTCAGAGGTATTGATTTGGTATGGGAACATGGGGGACTTTGCGACCCCGACCTATTTAAAGTGCCCTAGCCACCATTAGCGAGCACGACGGTCTTTAACCAGGTTCAAGCGACCATCTCGTAACCATCAGAATTGCAGGCTCTGCCGAGGACAGAACCCACAACCCTTCCGATGCGAGCCCGACTCTCTCCATACCAGTTATTAAACAAGTATTCTTTGACGACGTTCTGACGTCATGTAGTGCTTAAGATTGGTAGTATTTAACCTTTTTGCTGTGAAAAATTACATCCGGTGTTAGGTCTTCACCAAAAATTTGTTTTATTTCAACGAGATTCTCAAAGGCCGTAATTCCAGCCATCAAACATCACGAACACCGTTTCCGTTCACACAACCTAAGGAACCCGCAAAGACTATCTCCCATTCCGTTGCCAGACTTGTTGAACTAAATATTCCCAGTCATTTCCAGCACTGTCAGAACGAGCTCCATTAGGGCGCCGTGACGTATTTGCCGGTTGAAAATCCGAAAACCAATACAACCGCAAACATCGCTCAAAGAACTCGGGTGGCCCTAATACGTTTTTAATTAATCGAAATCCCGTTAATTGCAGGTCTTGAAGAGAGCCGCAGTAAACAAGAAAAATAGCCAATAGAGAGAGAGAAGTTTTATCTTCTTTTCTGGTGGAAAAATTCGCTCCCGAACTGATTAACGAGGCATCTACGTGTGTTCATTATAACTTCATGGCCTCGTGGGTTTCCACGGCCAATCAGAACCGAGTATAATCAATTAAGAAAGTGACGAGTTGCGGTTCTGGAAAAGTGTCAAGTTTTTGCCATCCTCCCACCCTCCCATTCGATCTGATTCGATTGTGACGAATATTTATGGACTATCGGTGATTCGATTTTCCGGTTGAATGATTGCGATGCTTTCTTTCGATGCCTTAATCGTGTTTAAAAATGACGTATCGTGCATCTTGCGAGTCTGAACAAGTTGTAGTCGTGTTTGAGTAGTCAGTGTAAAAATGTGCGACTGATTAATTTGGGTAAACAGTTAAATATCATAACTAAACTTGGAGTGTTTGACGAAGTAGTTTTGCCATCATTTGTATCCATTAATAAGGGTCTTGTAAAGTGACAAAGTTTTGTTTCTTGAATATGAATGTTTAACGATTCGACATGCAAGTTTAACAATCATTGTATAAAAGTTCAAGAAGCCAAAATTAATCGTAGTTCGATCAAAATTAATCAGAAAAGAAAAACAAATAAAGAAATGGGAAAATGGCCTGGTTTAGATTAGAGTTCGAATAGCAAATTTGGTTCTTGTTTTTTAAATCAATCATGCTGTCATCTAGTTTTCATTTGAAGCATTCATTTTTTTTTAATTACTTGATTTAAAGTCTTCACTGTCGTTCCCTCATTTCTTGAAACGATACCAACAACTCTATCTAATTTACCAATGACATCTAATTTATCAAGTACTTTCATTCTATAAATAATATTTTAACTGCACATTGTGTTGCAGCAGTGGAGATGTGATTTAGTTAATTACCATTAATATGTTATCTTACATTCAATACTATTTATATATTTTACTGCTTAAAATTTTGGAAATTTTCACGTACACGCAATTAAAAGAAATGAAAAAAAATGTATCTAATAATATATCTATCTGATATAAATATCTTTTAGATATCACTATTAGTCCGTTGTGTTGCTATAGTGTGACGTAAATTTAACT
Source organism: Metellina segmentata (assembly GCA_947359465.1). Taxonomy (NCBI): domain Eukaryota; kingdom Metazoa; phylum Arthropoda; class Arachnida; order Araneae; family Tetragnathidae; genus Metellina; species Metellina segmentata. Next base: position 22,825,522 of record OX375883.1, on the reverse strand, counting down.
ACTTACCTATAGATGTCACATGTAACGCAGATTTCTTTCACTGTAATTACAAGGATTTTATGTAATTAAGATTAATTTAAATCAAGTGTGCAATATTTTATTTGTATATATATACCGGTCTAGTGGTCAAGGTGTTGGCCTCTGGATTGAAAGGTTCCTGGTTCGAATCCGGGTCAGGGCATGGATGTAAATTGTGCTGTCTTTTGTTAGGGACAATGATGGTCCACCCACTGGGTGCCCCTTAACAAGTGATCATCATTTCTGGCCTTGTATAAGGCTACAATGACTTCGGTCAATTCTGTACTGTATTGTATTATGTATTGTATTTGTCTTTGCAATCTGTACCCAGCCTTGCCATTGGAAACAAAAAAAATGTTTTATTTGTTGTAAATTTGTTTCCCTTCTGAAAAATTAAGAAATTAAAAAAAAGAAAAGGCTCAAAAATTGATCCACAATTAATTTATTATCTGTTATGCAAAATGGAGTTACATGACAGTGGTCTTATCCTAGTATGCGGTACGATCGCCAAACTGGCGTCTATATCATCAATGCTAACCAGTATGCATTGACTTGGCGACAAAAATTGAAATCACGCCAAGACCAAACTATTTTTGTTGCCCATTCAGATAACGCATTTCACAAAAAGAATGTGATGAAAATATATCAATATGTCGGTCCTTTAATGGGATTCAATATTAATGCATATCTATGAAGTGTTGGTAAGTAGATAATTTACGTCGCACTGGAGCAAAACAACGGGAAATTGTCAACGGTCCGGGATAAATCCTAATGGGAAAGATCAGAAGACAACACTTCGTCATTTTGAACCACGGTCTGATCACGAGGTCAACACCTGAACTGACACCTTACTCTCCAAACTACCACACCACTCCAACGTGAGGAAATTTGAGACCATTACATACTTAACATACACCAGCCACCTCGTAAACTATAGTCTTTGATAGGACCTAATTTCTAACGCGCAAACCATCCGATTGCTTATCAGTTACTTTTCCAACTAGGCTATCTTGGCTCTCCATGAAGTGTTACACAACAAATATAGACATGTATAAAACACATGAAGAAAATCGTCATAAATATTTATTTGAGACAAGATTCAAAGTTCAAGGTGTTTAAGTTATATCTCACCCAAAACATATGCTGTTTTTGCCAATTGATACATAAATAAAATCTTAAGAAATTCCAGTTATAACATATTTGTATTCTCCATTTCTGATCTCCTCAAATACAACCGAAATTCAAGCGAATGATAGTTATACATTTTTGAAGAGATCTATTGCAGCACATGATACGAAAAGTATTTATTTTGATATATGACTGTATTTTCAGCCGCCTCTTCCTCTTAAATAAACAAAAGAAAAAAATAAACACGCCGGCCTACGCTGAACAACTTTAGCGAAATATCATATTGTCACGTTCATAAATAATGCACCACCAGCGATGGCATCCCCACCTCACCTCCTTTATCCATCCGAATTCTTTTTTGGAACACTGCCTGTAAACTAAAGCCTCCTATTAAAAGCAATATTACTTCTGCCTCCTATACCAGCGCCATCTCTTGGGAAAACGAACGGAAAATAGATTAAACCTGTGAGCTCCGTGCATGTGTTTACTCAGCGTTGCCAAAAACTAGTACATAAAAAAACGAGACATCAAAAAAGGAATAAAAATACTAAAAAGAGCAAGCTATTTTTTATTCTGTCTTGTGTCTTTTTTTTTCTTTTCTACTTTTCGTTTTTCCCAAAGGTATCCTGAGAGACGTGGAATTATTATATTCGTTTTCGGAAAACGAACAGAACAGAAGCTATCGTCTGTGATATCCCAGGAGATAATTGGGTTCGAAAAGTCTTGCGTTTTCCGATCAGCCACTCAGAACAATGCAGACGGGAAAAAAATATTGCCATCAGCAGCACTGAAAAAGAAAATAAAAAAAATGGCGTAGCAAAAAAAAAATGAACTCAATTCAAAAAAGCTCAGTGTCGGCTGAAATTCTATTTGGCTATTTTATGTTACATCTGGGATCGAATATTCGTGCGTGCAACTCCCAATACAGATTAAGCATTCGGAATAAGAGAAATTTGTTTTATTGTTCTTTTCGATTTGTGAGGGAAGCGAAAAAAATGGCCGCTCGCACGCGCTGGCGATATAAATGTAACCCAAAATTTCTTTCGGATTTCAATGTGCAGAAATTTGCAGTTATATTGCCGTTGGAAATTTATGTGTGCCATAAATATCTATTTTTTATGGCGACGGAATGGCAATTGCTGGAAAATTCTCGAGTACATCCGGGATCTGACGTCCTTTGATTCTTGAGAGGGGAAAAAATCGAATTGTGAAAGCAGATCGATTCTTAGGCGCACGTACACTCGAACACTCTTGGTTTTTGAAGTTTTTTAAGAGATCGATTCGGACGGGTGTTTTCGGAGGTCATTTGTGGCTGTCAGTTTTGTTTTGTTCGCCGGAATTGTGCCATCCTATGGGGTTTGTTTTGTGAAGATGAATAGCATTCTAGAACATTACGATGGTGTAATTACAAGGAAACACTTCCTCATATATGTTTTTAAGAATCCTATGAGAGAATTAACTCTTTAAGGAATTCTAAAAACTGTACTTGCTCAGTTTCCAACGGGAATATTTAGAGAATTTGTACATTGTGTGACACAATAAAAACTGTAGTTTGATTTACACATGTAATGAGGATTTTTAAGCCAGAAGCCATGGAAGTTCACAACGTTCCATAATATTCCGAAATTGACATTACAATTTCATTTGGTCCTTATGAAAAGCATTTTCATGAAGCTAAAAAAACATTGCAAAACCCTCTAATCTCCTCAAAAAGGCGTGATGCCCGAGCTAAGAACTCATCACTGGTTTTTCGAACACGATTTCAGCACTTTGTCAGCCGACCAACCGGCCTCTTGAACGGAAGGTTCCTGGTTCGAATCCGGGTCTGAGCATAGATATTTGTAAGCGTATGGTGTAGAGGCGGCTGGTGTACCTTTAATCTGTCGTGGCCGTAAGTCCTTACGTTAGGTAGGTGTGGAAGTTTGGAGAGAGGGGTGCCAGGTCAGGTGTTGCCTCGTCATCTGACCGTGGTTCAAAATGACTTGGTATTGTTCTCGGATCTTTCCCTATTGGGTTTATATAGGACTGTCGTCAATGGCCCGTTGTGTTACTCTAGTACAACGTTACCAAAAATTACCAAATTACCAGGAACGAATTACTGATGATGGTAATTTTTTATTAATGTCGTACTAGAACAACACAACAGATTATTGACGACGGTTTGGAATCAAACCCACAAGGTAAAGATCCGAGAACAACACCACGTCATTTTGAATCAAGATCATATGACGAGGCAACACTTGAGCTGCCACCACACTCCGAACTTCCACACCAACCCAACGTGAGGACTTTCGACCACGACAGATTTAAGGTCCACCAGCAGCCTCTATACTATACGCTTACAAAAATCCATACACTGATCCATATTCGAATTAGTAGAGCGAATTAAAAATTTTAAACATTTTATGTTTCCTGTGGCATCGTTAGTTCATATGTTTCGAATTGCAAAGCGCGTTGATAACATACGAACGTTGTTCCTTTGTAATGTTCTGCGATATTTTTGTTTTTAATATTTAAGAAATTGCTGAAATAATAATTAACCTACCAATTATGTTATTGCTTGCTTGATTACTTAGATTTGAAGGTAAGTTTGATTATTTCTGAAACTTTATAAATTGCATTTAGAAATAAGTAAGCCAATTTAGTTCAGGATCGGTTTGCCATTCCAAGCTTAGTTTATCAAAAGCACAGATACGGATATTTCAGAGAAGTTAATAAATAAATCCAAATTGTATGAAACTAAAAAAAGCTTTTTGTCTTTAGCTCGTGTTTTTTTAATAAATTAAGTGTCAGATTTTTAAGAGGTATTTTTTATTTGTAATAATGTTATGTCTTGTTTGTAAAAACAATATTTATTTGGTATTAATAATACCCCGAAAATTGAATTTTATTATAATTGAGTGCCATTTTTTTATGGAAAATATTTCCATTTTTATGTTTGGTAACCCCGAAGATGATTTTTGGAGGTTAGCTTTGGAAAAAGGCCTTTTTGTGGCAACAGTTTTGGAGTGCTGTTTGTAACGCGTTGTGGCTTTATTAGAGAGAGAGAGAGAGAGATTATGGCAACCTCGGAATTATTTTAATATCTTTTTAAATTATGTAAATCATTTTTTTTGTCATGTCTTTTTCTCTATTCTTTTGTATATCTGGTTATACTAATCTTTTGTGCTCTGGTCATTAACCCGATTACATTACCTAATAAACTGAAAATTATTTAACGTGCACAAACATCTTTATCAATATTTCAGAAAAAATATAAATGTTTTCATTTAAAATATGAATTTAGAAGTATTGGAAGAAAAATCAGTTGTTTCAGTTTTGTTTATTTTTTAATTATTTTCAGCTAAACCTAAAATAGTGGAATTCTAAAAAGCATGCCAAAAGCGTTGCCACAAAGAAATTTTGATATCAAAGTACATTTTGTTCCCCCCCCCTCATTTTTTGCTAATACAAGGAATAATCAGCACAAACAATCTAGAATTCTTCGAAATAATTATTCGATTCTAAACTAAAAGAACTAGTATTTCATCCTGTTCCTCAGTTCTAAGTTTATGCACACCAAATTACCCTGAAATTTACAATGGGCTCTCTAGACAGAATTCATATTTATCATGCAGAAAGTCAAAAAACACAGATTTACGACTTAAAATTATAGACTTACTGCGTTCATAGAAGTTTTCCAATTTTTAAATACAAAGTAAACTTACTTTGAAGTCGACTTCCCTCATGTTTTTTCTATATGCCTAGTTTAACAGCAAATAAATATTTGAAGCGATAAAATGGTAGCACTGATATTTTTAAGACTTCGATTCAAAAAAAGTAACTTCCCCCTTTCTATTTACTTAAGCTTTGATACATATTTAAAACACCAAGACATTTTTTTTTCTGTCTCTCTCACCTGCTTAATACTTGTTATTCAAATAGCTTACTTCAGTTCAAGACCTAAACGTTTTGTAAAGAATAAAGTAACTCATAATACATACTAAAATGTTGCAAACATTTTCTCAAACGTGATCTGCATATGCAATACTGAAATAAACATTCAAAAAGGAGTATCATATCAAAAATGCATTATCTTGTGAGTTTTAAGACATGTAAAAACCACGCACTGATTTAAATCTTGAAGCAGTATAACTTCTAATGAAAAGTATTTTCTCATAAATATTTATGCTGGAATTTTAACACGGGTTCTCTTTTATTTGTAACAGAATATTTATCTTAGCTATATTTTAAATATAGTTTTTCGTTCACTAGTGTTGAACGTTATTTTTGTTGTATATCAGCGTTATTCTTTCTGAAAATGTGAGTCATTGCGATTCACAAGAGCGGGTTTAATGCTAAATAATGTTAGTTACATTATTTTTCAAATTGATAGTTTTTGTTATTGTATCAGCAGCAAGAACAACTACGAAGCTGAATTCATGAAAACAATGTTTTTTATTTAATTCAGAGTAGCTCTTTTAACTCAGTCAAAAACTTCACATCAATTTAAAGGGTAGCGGAAGCTTTGTTGGAACGAATTAGCAACCAGAGGGTTACGAGTTCAATTGCAACCAAATACCGTCGTGTACAAATGGGGCTGGTGCTCGTTAAATCTGTTGGAGTCACAAATATCCTCAAGTTGGAGGTATGTGGAAGTTTAGGGATAGGAGGTGCCAGCTCAGGTGTGACCTCGTCATCCGACCGGGGTTCAAAATGAAGCGGTGTTGTCCTCGGTTCTTTCCACACTCGAATCTTTCTTCGACTTTGTGGCCGACCAACCGGCTTGGTGGTTAAGGTGTTAGCCTCTAGATGGGAAGGTTTATGTTTCCAATCCGGGTCAGTGCATGGATGTTTGCAAGCGTATGGTGTAGAGGTGGCTGGTGCACGTTAAAGCTGTCGTGACCGAAAGTTCTCACGTTGGGATGGTGTGAAAGTTTGGGGAACGGGGTGCCAGCTCAGGTGTTGCCTCGTCATCTGACCATGGTTCAAAATGACGTGGTGTTGTCCTCGGATCTTACTCTTAGGAGATTGATCCCGAACAATCGTCAGCCGACCAAACGGTATAGTGGTTAAGGTGTTAGCCTCTAGATCGGAATGTTCGTGGTTCGAATCCGGGTCCGCGAATGGATGTTTGGAAGTGTATGGTGTAGAGGAGGCTGGTGCACCTTAAATCTGTCGTGGCCGAAAGTCCTGACGCTGGGAAGGTGTGGAAGTTTGAAGAGTGGGGTGCCAGCTCAGGTGTTGCTTCGTCATCTGACCGTTGTTCGGAAGCACGAGGTGTTGTTTTCGGATTGATCCCGGACCGTCGTTAATAGCCCGTTGTGTTGCTTTTGTACGACGCTACTTAAAAATATTACCAAGATACCCGGACAGTCGTCAATAGCGGATTGTGTTGCTCTAGTAGGACGTTAATTAAAAATTACTAAATTACTTTCACTTCGAGTTTGATACAGGACCGTCGTGTTGTTCCAGTGCGACGGTAATTACAAAGATGACGCATGAATTTAAGATTTCTAAGTCTAATTTTTATAAAATGTAATAGGCTTTTCAGAAACATATGTAGAAATTTTATTGTTATTATACTAATTATTGGGGTCAGGGTAGCAGGGTTTGAAGCGTAGGGGATAAGCAACCTGAGAGTTGTGAGTTTGACACTCTATCCAATCTAAGACCGTCGTGTACGTTGGGGCTAGTGAACCTTAAGTCTGTCGTGGCCTTCATTGTCATCACGTTGGCATTATGTGGAAGTTTGTGGAGTGGGATACCTGCTCAGGTGTTTACTTCACAGTCCGATTACGGATTAAAATGACTGGTTAATGTCCTTGAATCTTTAACTTCGGGATTGATCCGAAATTATAGCCCGTTGTGCCACATCAGAGTGACGTTAATTCAACTACCTACCATTGTACTAAAAGGAATTACTGAGCTCATTGAACCACTAAGGAAATAGTAGCAAGAGAATTCATTATTAAGTATACAAAGAAATACATGCAGTTACTTAGTGGTGGGGAGTTTTTTTCTATCTAGACTCACTATATTCGCTCAGTATTTATGACATTCCCTCAAGGGCTTCCATATTTTGTGCAATGTCTCTAAATTGGTGGTCAATAAAGCATGGGTTATTCTTCCTTTAGAAGTTTTAATCAGCAGAAACTGGTGTCACATACTCTACGGATAATGTAACTGTAAAAAATAAGATAGGTTAGATCTGGTGATCTTGCAGGCCATGATAACGGACCCTATTTGCCATTGATTTGGCGAGTTTATACGGAACAAAATGTGGAATATACATGTTTTATAAAGATAAAATAAAATAAATTAAAATTATCCTATTCAACGCAACAAACCGCGTTTCGAACTAGACCTTGCATTTTTAAGGGACTTTACTTAATCAAGTTAAGGGCCTCAATGGCACATTTTCTTTAAATGCATCGAAGCTTCACGGGCCTCTGGAACTTTATTGATTCCTTCTTTTCCCGTGAGGTATACAAGATCATCGGATATGCCCACCGCGATAGCCACCTGCTAGTTGTAGACGGCGCAGATGCGATTCCTCCCATGGTGCATTTCTTTTTTTTTAGCAAAACTTTCCTTGTGAGTGCATGATTATTGATGTAACATGTCTTGTGTGTGGCGTAGTATGGTCACATACGGACCCTGCGCCATTATACCCTTAGCAACCAACTAATGATGTCATTCTTTTCCAGGCATTACATAGGATCTACAGTGAAGAGTTGTGAGTGCCCGTCTGGATTCGAGGGTACGAATTGCGAGAAGAAAAAGGACGATAGACTCTTAGGTATGTAACATTTGCATCAAATTTTCAGTAAGTCACGAAAAACGGTTGGAAAACTTGTTCTAGTTGATCGATGAATGTTTAATAGGACTTGAATTAGTTTTTGTTCACACATTTCAATAGACACTGAAGAACAGTTCAAAAAGCAAAAATATAAAAGTTACAATTGAAAAATTATTTATTTGTAGAAAATCACATTTAAGGTACAACTGGTGTAAAATTTTCCGCAGATTTAAAATACGTTGAAAAATACTCTATTGTGGTGACGCAGTAAGTTCAACCATTTTCCTTTATGCGTCAATCATTTTTGCGAAGTGAAACTTTCGTTTGCGAACTAAAACTAGATAAGTGTCAATCAAAATCCTTAGCAAATGAAATAATTTCAGCGAATTAACTTAGCCAATCACCGCAGACGGAAGGTGTGGTTAATTCATTCCTCTCAGTGATCCGAGCCGAACGGACATGACTTTTAGCTCTGAATCTGATCCAAAAGGACCTATGTTCCTTCCTTCCTAATTTCTTCTTTGTCATATATGTTGCGTGTGTTGTATGGTGATTAAGTCTAATATTCACCTAAATCCTTCCGATAAATGATTCTAACACAAACATACCCGATATCACAATACTATCTTAAACGCCTGACTTAACTTGAGATACAAATTTGGCCTAGAGTAGTGTTTCCCAAAGTGTGGTACGCGTACCCCCAGGGGTACGGGAAGAGTCTGGTGGGGGTACGCGTTGCACCGGAGTTTGGTGGAGATATGCACTCAACTGTGCATAGCTGCGCCTTACGTTCTCGTGAGTCGAGTCGAGTCAAGTCAAGACAGTCTTGTTAGGCGTGAGATGGTCCTGACACGGCGGAAATATACCACACGTTACAGAAACAACTTACTTCGTTAACCCTCCGTCGGGCGCAACCGGCCTGACAGGCAAAGCTTTGACATGAACTTTAATGATTTCTTAATGATAGATTTGAGTTGAGATAGTGTTCACATGACTGGAAATGGCTTTGTAAACTAGCTTACTTAGCAGATATATTCTCGGTTTTAAATTGCCTCAACTTATCGTTACAGGGCAAAGAAATTTCATTGTTTCGCGTTCAAGATAAAGTGAACGCTGCCATCGCAAAACTAAAGTTATGGCAAAAGAGAGTTGGTAATGGAGTAGACTCATTTCCCTCTTTTTATGATTTTATAACAAGTTCGACTACTAAAATTGATACTGATACTTTGAAATGCATAACACAGCATTTGCAGAGTTTGCAAATGGGCTTGAAAAACTATTTCCTTGATTTAACCAAAAATATTGAATGGATAAGATATCCGTTTAACATTAACACAACATCCATGCCAGAATATTAACCGCATGCGGAAGAAGAGCAATTGTTGGAATTGGCTTCAAACCGATTCTTGAAAAATAAACACAAGGAGAGTACTTTAACATCATTCCAGTTACAAATGCAAACTGTGTATCCGGTTTTAACAGAAAAAGTTCTAAAATACATCTTGCCTTTTAAAACTTCATATTTATATGAAGTTGCTTTTTCAGCATTTGTAGACAGTAAGTCGAAAAAAGGAATAGACTATTGGACGTGGAACCACATCTCATATTAAAATTAACAACCTGGGAACCAAATTATGACGATCTGTTATCTCGGCACAAACAATTTCATCCTTCTCAAATATGATCCAAATATAAACGTTATTTATAATATAACTTTTATTTATATACTAGCAAAATACCCGACCTTATTCGGTTTGAATTGGTTTACTCTAGATTGAAGAGATAATCAAAATATATAATGAATTATGTTTTTTGTAGAATAAAAATTTATTTTAACATCTTTCGCCATCTTTATATTTTCTACAACTTACTTTGGACACAAATCCTACACATGCATATGCATTCATGTAATACATTTCACATACATCGCACAATTGCTGTATGACAAAGCTATAAAATGACGAAAGGTGATACTAAGGTTACTACTATAAAAAACGATTTATAGGAAGATTTGGAATTCCCTTTCTTAAGTTCTTTTCATGTTCAACTCAATTAATTAAAATTACGATTTACGGCGAGTGCTCTCGCACTCATAGTCAACAAAACAATATTTTTTTACTTGCCTCCGGTATGCGACATTGTGAAATTTTGCAATCTTCTCCTGTCATTATTACAACGAATTTTTTAATGTTGGAAAAAGTTCCAGTTTGGATTAATAAACATTATTATTCTTTCAATAACGGCATTATTCTTCAAATAACGGCATTATTCTTTAAATAACGGCATTATTCTTTAAATACCGGCATTATTCTTTAAATAACGGCATTATTCTTTCAATAATGGCATAACTACACTTAAAATTTACTGAAAATTTATAATGACTTACCTAACATTTTTAAGTCAAATACTTTGTGGTGCTGTTGCGTGTGATGAGAAGGAAAACACATTTATTAAAATAATAAATATTTAAAACAGGAAACAACGAAATAAAACAAAATAAAAGATGTCGCCAAAAATTGTTCTAAAGATATTAATTTGTGATTCAATTTTATCTCTTGATCTCGCACAGTTGCCACAACTTACAACTAAAAGTGTACAAAATTTAGAAATGTGAAATTAATTCAGAGCGAGAGAACCAGAAAAAATATCACTGCTCGCGCGATCTTGTTCATTCTCGTTTCATTGAAAAGTATCGTCTGTCCCAAATATTCGGAAATCGTTTTCATTGCGGAAAGAATAAAAATAAGACTTGAAATAAATAAAGTATCAGAGATGAAATTCCATAAAAAAAATAATTTTTTGAAGAATAATTACTTTTTCAGCAGTACTGGTAAAGCAATCGAAGTAATCGTAATATTCAATAGACATTCCAATTTTTCCAAAACTACCAAATTATGGTTGATTTAAGTATACTTACTCAGGTGTTTTAGCATGAAACTCAACTAAATATAACAATAAAGAAATGTTTAATATTGCATTCACTAAACTAATAGATAATGTATAAAATAAAATACAATGAAATCAAATATCTGGAATATAATTCATGTGATGACTACACAAACAAAAAATCGAGCATAGAACAGAAAGACGGACAGACAGACTTTCGCAACCAATGCCACTCACTAAATGAAGATAAGTACTCACTGTATGCAAATTTTCATGAAAATATCTTAAACCGCGTGGACGTGTATAGGGCACAACATACATACAGACAGACACCAAACGAGAAAAAGGCGGATTCGGCATCAGAAGGGTCCAAAACGGATAGAAAACTTGAAATGGGTCGAAAATATTGAATGTACAAACAAACACTCCATTCTTATTTATATAGATTATTATGAATAATTTTATTTCTTTTTTCATATTATTTTGTGTTTGTCACAAAAAAAGAAAAAAAAAACATTTTTATTGTTATTAAAATACATCCATTTTTTCGACGAGGGGTACTCAGCGTTATGAAAATTATAGAAGGGGTACACATATGTCAAAAGTTTGGGAAACACTGGCCTAGAGGATAAAAAACACTTTTGTTTTGTTTCTCGAATAAAATAAACAATGAGAAATAATTTGCGTGGAAAATAACCCTCGAAAGCAGATGGCGGATGACTCATCATTGGAACGATAAAGTTTGAATGGGTCAAACGTTTCCTTGATCCATTGAAAAGTTGATCAACTTCATTGAAACAAAGGTTCTCACTATAGTTTAAACTTTTGTTGATCAACTACAATCCGTCAATTAAATTTTACTAGGGGGCCCGCCCCCTGCTCGCTAACGCTTGCCAACCCCAGGAGGATTGCTTCACTGCGCGAATATATGCTCACTTCGCTCGCATCAATGAAGACATGTGTCCAAACAGAAGGAATTGTTTACAAAATATGATGTTCCAAAAATATATTTTTTAATCTAAATTTGTTTTGCTGTTTTTCAGAAAAGAAATATACTTGTACATATGAAATCAGAATTCAAATTAAAACTTTGAGCAAATTTTCACTCGAAATGTGAGCGTTGATTTGGAAATTAAATACCCAGCATGTTGTTTGTGTGTACATTTACCCCTGCACTCGAGCCACCCAAGCTTTTTCATTGAGTTTGTTGTCGAAAGTTGTAGTGCAAGCGTCTTGTTGAACTATAATTGTTGGTCCTAAAAAGGACCTTTTTTTAAATGGCCCTGAAAAGATCCTCCGCTTTCTTTGATTTCTATTATTAACTGCAACAGCTCGACTAAAATTCATTTTTTTCCAGTAAAATTTCATCCGATAACGCTATAAATTGAATTGAAGCGCGAGGCCTCGTGGTAAACAAACAATCGTATAATGTGGCCAAAACGCGATAACAAATAACGTCTTTTTTGCGTGCCGCGTAAGAGAATTATATATATAGATTCGTGATATATATATAGTTTCAAATTTTAACATGCACCATTCTTGTGCAGATTTATTTTATGGGCGGAAAGGTTTCCAACCCTTAAAAGTACAACCAGCAGTTTTTACACATCTAATAACAAAAGTACAAGTATTTTGAAATTTACCAGCGTATACAAGTTTACGCATAACATCAGTTCCAGTACCGTAAAAGTTCATAGGAAAATCAATTTCACGTTCATTAAACACAGTATTAAAGAAATTTCTTAAATCCATTCCAAATGTATCAGTACTTATATTGGACGTTAACACATATCTTCGCAAATGCGCGGGAATAGATACATTATATACAATAGGCTTACGCGAACCAATATAAGTACGTTTACTGGCAGTGCCAGTTAAATCTTTCAAAGCAACAGGTTCCTTGGGATCCATAGTTACATTCTTATACCAAATTAAATAAAATGGTTGATTTTTAAAAAAATCTACACCAAACTATAGAACGCGCCTCTGTACTGAAAATTTTCCTAGTGCAGCCGAATTCTTGAAATCATTTCTTCACTAGTGATTGCGATAGCTATGGAACAAGGATTCGTGAGTTACGTACAATTAGGAGAATCGTGTATATCAACGATGTTTAAAACCTGTTTTACTCTCAAACTTAGTGTTTGCCTGACTAACAATGCTTAATATTTACAAAACGTATTCAATATTCACAAGTAGTACTATTTAAAATTTACGTTTCCAAAGAAAAAAGCAAATAGAAATCACTTCTCTAACGAAATGAACATACCACCTAATTATATGACTGATTTGAACACTCCTTAGATTAAGCAAGAAAATGACTTTAAAAAAATTCCATGTGAAACTTTGATCACAATAATAGTTATTTCCCCTATTATATCGCATTTTTTACACTATCGAAGTTTATAACTCACTATCAACTGCGATAAAAAATGTAAAATTTACATCTAGTTAAAACTTTTACCTAGACAAATATAATAAAATACAATTTTGGAAACTTCAGGACATATAATAGACATCTTGCTATATCGCGTTGAAAACTTTAGAGGTTTTCGGAGATTTCCCTGAAAGTGAAATATGCCTTTTAACAAACTGAACAATCACATTTTTCCGTAACTTTAAAATTTTTTTCTTTATAGAGGTGTAGAAATACATTCATCAAGTTTGGACCGTTATTTGTTAGGAAAAGTTCTTCATTAAGAATAATTTTTAATATTGTCTTTCCAGTTATTGAGATATGAGGATAATTTGAAATTCATAGCAAATTGGCAAAATTCGGCAATCTCTCAGTTTCAGCAATGACGCCTATTAAATTATATTCTGACGTTTTCAAAAAGCCGTTTTTCTAAAGAATAAAACGATATAAAAATTTAAAATTTGTGTCGATAACTTATATAACTATAGGGTCGCAAACAGGCCATTTGAAGTGCTAGAAAATTCAAATTTCTGTGACCTTGAACTTTAAAAATCTAAAGTTAATGGAATTTAAATTTTAGAAACCGAATATTTTTCAGTTGCTAATTGACCTATTTCGAATAGATTTTGATTAAAATCGGTGGTATGTCATCCACAGCCGATTTGCTCATTTTTGTTTGGAATTGCCCCAGAGCAAAATACACGCGTCATTTCTGGAATCGCAAGTAAAAAATTTCTGAAATTCATGGCCATAAAGAAAAATGCCCCCTAAGGTCTAATAAGCAGAAAGATGAATGCTAGAAATGCACGTGCAATACATTTTCGACGAAACCACAAATCTGGAAACTCCGTGTAATTCCTTAGAAACGCACTATTCCCAGCATGTTGTGCATAGTAGGAAAACCTACAGCAGCATCTTAAAAAAGGGACATCGAATAAACAAAATAAACATGTTTTTCATAGAATCCTGAAGCGTCCCCTGTGTAAGAGCGATTCAAAGCAGCATGTTGGTTCAATCTTTTTCTTCGGGCCTGAACTCTAGAAAAGCTTTAGGATTTGTGTGTTCTGCGTGGTAGAAATCGGTATTCTGCGGTTTTGGGAACTTTCGGAAGCCTTCCGCCACGATTATAAATCACCGTAAAGCTGTCCTGACGTTTGTAGGATTTTGAATTAAAAGAACTCGGATCTTTCACATTTTTCTAGCCTTCCTTCACAAGCGATACCTTTTGGTTAATTTTAACCTTTAGAGTACGGCCGTTACAGCAGTTATACCATGACCACGTCAAGAAATAATTTAGACAACCGCCAGTACATCAGTTGTACCTTGAAAGTTTTAAGAATCGCGCCAAGAAAGAATCGCACTTTTATATGTACCAAACCCTGCAACAATATACCGGACGCCAGCGGATTTGCATAAAATACAACTACTTGTTTGGTAGACTCAAGCGATCCTCTACATTACAGTACGACGAAACGATCAGACATGAAATTGGACTCGAACATCACACACATGAGATCCTACAGGAGTCATCTCTTCTTCCCCAAAATACCAAAATTGTAACTTATCTCCTTGAACCATGCTCCAAAAAAGAACTAACCTCTAACATCAGAGATAAAGGAATTAGAACCATCGAATCATATTCGAGCAGAGGTTTTGTCTGTGCCTTTACTGACGGATCGTCAGACGAAACTTTGGAAAATGGAGGAGCGGGTATCAAGTTTATTTTCCCAGACGGTACTGCTAAACAGTTTAAACTTGGTGCTGGTAAAATTGCATCCAACTACACATGTGAAATCCTAGCCATCCAAGAAGCCCTAAATATATATTCCTGTTTCCAGGAATCTGAGAGAACTGGAGGATTAATAATCTTCAGCGATTGTAAAGCTGCCCTCCAGGCGATTCAAAAGGATTACACCAAGCAAATAATCAACATTCACAGAGTCCTGGACAAACTCCATGCTATGGACAAACAATGTATTCTACAATGGATACCTGCACACGTCGATATAGAAGGGAATGAGGCAGCCGAGGTACTGGCAAAGGAAGCGAGAGACCTCAATGAAGATAAATTTCCTCTCGTCACCCTTAACGACATAAATGCAGTGGCAAAATCAAAATTCAAGGACAAGACAATCAAGTTGGAACATAAGATCTGTGAACTAACTACAAACAGATCACTTGCCAAAACCATAGTAAGACTGAGAACTGGACACCTTAGGGGAATGAAAATTCAGCCGGACGGAACAAGAACATATCCCAGCTGTAAAAACTGTGATACAGAATTAAGTCCCGAACATGTCCTCTCTTGCCCGGCCATCTTGGCGAGCATTCAACAAATTAGTGACTCTCCCTTGGAGGACCTCTACTCGGACAATTGCCTTAAAATAGCTGAGATTGTGTGGACCGTGTATGGCTCTATTTGAAGTGTTCTATCCATGGACAAGACAACAACAACAACTTGTTTGGTGGTGTTTTTCGTGGTATGGTCTGGAACATTTGCACGTTTTTCCGTAGTTAATTGAACTTCGACGATTACATGAACATTTTGGACAGTCAGGTTCTTCCTACGCTCTGGCAATGTCATGGAATGGACGAATGTTACTTCCAGGACGACAACGCACCGTGTCATGACGCAGCTTCTTTCAAGTAGCATGCCTCCATCAAGATACGGATGACATCTTCCCTGTCCTGCTCAGAGTCCCAACCTTAATAACATTGAACATTTGTGGGACGTGTTAGAGCGACGCTTACGGACCAGGGAACCACGTCCGTAATCTACAGATGAGCTGGCGACATTCTCGTGGCAGGAATGGACACAAATACCCATAGCTGTGTATCTAAACCTTGCTTAAAGTATGCCCAGAAAGGCTGCTAGTGTAATGGCAGCACGTGGGTGACCATCTCTCTATTAAAGCATGTATTCTTTCCCTTATACCATTACATCTTGCTGTCCGGTCCATTATTGTAGGGTAGTGCATAGCCGTTGTATAAAAGTTAATGAAATTTCGTCAACGCAAAACACTCAATTTTCTTGGGATTTTTTAGTTTTTCATTTGATTTTAATAATTTTATTTCTTCATACGGGACGCGTTAGAACGTTTGGAAGAGCAGCGGAATACGTTCGAGTTCGAGTCTAGCGGAAGGCCGTCATGTACAAAGGGGGGTGCGGGAAGCACGTTAAATCTGTCGGGACCTGAAATATCACGTTGGCGTGGTGTGGTAGTATGGAGAGTGGGGTGCCAGCTCAGATGTTGCCTCGTCATCTGATCATGGTTCAAAATTACGTGGTGTTGTCCTCCTTCTTTCCTTTCGGGGGAAAATATTGCTTGAGTCTACCATAATAGCTGTGGCAACAGCCTTGGCGCTTTTTTTTTGGCGCACTCCTAAACTTGCCAAGGGTATTAATTATTTCAAATGAATTAATGAAATCAAAGGACAGGTTTTAAAAGAACTTACTAGAGTATTCCAAAAAAAAATTTTAACTTTCCACTTGCCAAGGTTGCCATATAAATCCCATTAACCGTTATACAGATGGGTTGCCTTAACAAACCATAATTCGCTACTTGAAGTACGTCAAATAAAGCACCAAGGCCGTTGCACCGTAGACTGAACGTAGTTGCAACGTAGACTTGAAGCTGTACCGGGGAAAATTCATACCATTATTTTTTTGAACAGTATGGCCTAATAGGGGCTTTTCTCCAAAGAACCGAACCAGTGTCCTCGGTAAGTATATTTCAGGCATTTAAATAAGGTCGCTCTGGAGCAACAATCCAGGTTGTTAGTGAGTGACCAGAATCAAACCCAACGAGAAATATCCGAGGATACCTATGCCGACCAACCGGTATAGTGGTTAAGGTGTTAGCCTCTGGATCGGAAGGTTCCTGGTTCGAATCCGGGTCTGGGCATGGATGTTTGTAAACGTATGGTGTAGAGGCGGCTGGTGCACCTTAAATCTGTCGTGGCTGAAAGTCCTCACGTTGGGTTGGCGTGGAAGTTTGGAGAGTGGGGTGCCAGCTCAGGTGTTGCTTCGTCATCTGACCGTGGTTCAAAATTACGAGGTGTTGTCCTCGGATCTTTCCCTTCAGGGACTGATCCCGGACCGTCGTCAATAGCCCGTTGTGTTGCTCTAGTACGACGTTAACTAAAATTACCATTACCATTACCGAGGATACCTATTCGTAATTTCCAAACACGGTCAGATGACGAGGTCACACCTGAGCTGACATCCCACTCTACAAACTTTCACGCCAACGTAAGGACATTGAGGCCACGACAGATTTAACATGCACCTATTGTACACAACGGGGGCTGGATTTGAACTCTCTACCCTCCGGTTGCAAATCCGTTACTCCTACTACCGGAACTCTACCGACCTACTGGTATAGTGGTTAAGGTGTATGCCTCTACATCAGAAGGTTCCTGGTTCGAATCCGGGTCACTGCATGCATGTTTGTGAGCGTATGAAATAGAAGCGGCTGGTGCAGATTAAAATTATCGCGGTCGAAAGTAATTGGTTATTATATCAGTTAACGTCGTACTAGAGCAACACAGCGGGCTATTTACGACTGTCCGGGATCAATCCCACAAGGAAAATATCCGAGGACAACACCTCGTCATTTCGAACCACGGTCAGATGACGAGGCAACACCTGAGCTGGCACCCCACTATCCATACTTCCACACCAACCCAACGTGAGGACTTTCGGCCACGACAGATTTAAGGTGCATCAGCCGCCTCTTCACCATACGCTTACAAAGATCCATACCCGGACCCGAACCAGGAACCTTCCTGTCTGGAGGTTAACCACTATACCGGTAGGTCAGCCGTGGTCGAAATACTTCACTTTGGGTTGGTGTGGATGTTCGGAGAGAGGGGTGCCATATCAGGTGTTGCCTCGTCATCTGACCCTGGTTCAAAATTTCATGGTGTTGTCCTCGAATCTTTCCCATATGGTATTGATCCCGGACCGTCGTCAATAGCTCGTTGTGTAGCTCTAGTACTACGTTAGCTAGAATTACCATTATCTTATTACCCAGCCGTACCTCAACCCCCCCCCCTCCCACCGCTACACAGAAGATGGATCGATTCTGATTGGCCTTTTCGTCGAGCAGGCCGACTTGGGACTGTCTTTATCGAGCAAATTCGAAAAGTAAGGATCCGTTGAGAAGAAACATTCGTCCTTCTGGAATTCCGGCACTTTACTGCCGTTATCAATCTGTCGGACTAAACGAGCAGACATTCATTCCGAGGCTTGTAACCTCTCTGATGCTAAAATTGATTTCGGGGCCCAAGAATGCGGTGAAATGCGATCTTGCCGTTAAGAAGCTTTCATTAAGGCGCGTTCTCAGTAATCAAGTTTAATTGACTGATTATAGTTGATCGATAAAATTTGAATATGACTTGAATCGGTTTTTGTTCACATATTTCAAGAGAAACTGATCAGCAGTTTAGTAAGCGAAAATATAAAAGTTACAATTGAAAATTTTTTTTTGTGGAAAATCGGATTTAAAGGCCGGTTTACACGCTACGATAAACGCTAGCTATTTATCGTAACGATCGAATTGTTTCGATTTATCGTTGGGTGTAAACAGGACATTGTAGCGATTAATTGGAATTGGAATTGGATTGAATGGTTGATGCCGGTCGGCATCAATTTCTGCGAATCGTAACGATATGTTGGAAATTGTAAACAAGTGGCAGCCATTTCTCGCTACGACTTAACTCCGTTTGCATTTGCATCTGAAAGGTTGTGTCGAATAGTTCGTTCTTTAGTTGACTGTTGTTTTTATTCGAATAGGTAATTATGGCAGCAAAACAAACTCCTCGAGAGTTATGTTTGTATAGTTACTCGTTATAATGTTTATAATGTATATATGGTTTAAAAGAAAATAAAAAACTGTTCTTATAACATACCTGTATGAATTGTTTAAATACTTTGTAGATAGCTTCACGGGTTTCCGGGATTATTTTGCTGAGAGCTGGTTTAGAAATAGCTGTTAGATATTCCATGTCCTTGAAGCTTCTTCCGGTGGCAAGGATTCGTAAGGTAGCTGCGAGTCTTTCGTGCGCAGATATCGCTCTTCTCATAACAGTATCGCCGACCAATCGGTATAGTGGTTAAGGTGTTAGCCTCTAGATCGGAAGGTTCCTGGTTCGAATCCGGGTCCGGGCATGGATGTTTGTAAACGTATGGTGTAGAGGCGGCTAGTGCACCTTAAATCTGTCGTGGCCGAAAGTCCTCACGTTGGGTTGGCGTGGAAGTTTGGAGAGTGGGGTGCCAGCTCAGGTGTTGCTTCGTCATCTGACCGTGGTTCAAAATTACGAAGTGTTGTCCTCGAATCTTTCCCTTAAGGGACTGATTCCGGACCGTCGTCAATAGCCCGTTGTGTTGCTCTAGTACGACGTTAACTAAAAATTACCATTACCATAACAGTATCAGTTTTCGCAATAAACGGAGAAACTAACCTTAACAACTCAAAATTAGTCTCTTCGTCCATTCTCAAATAAATTCGTCAGTCATTTGGTCCATTTCTCAAATATTTCAATAATTTTACATGAGAGAATTCCCTTTTCTGTAGCAACCACTGGCGGCTCCACTTTGTTCTTGGTCTTCGCGACTTTTTCACTTTTCTCGTTAAACAACCGATATATAACAACAACACATTTCTCCATGGCAAAAGAGCTTATTTAGCAGGTCAACAACGAATATTGGACAAGAAATCGTTACGATTTATCGTAGCTTGTAAATAATACTCACTCTTTCGATTTATTGGAACAATAAATTTGTCAATCACATCGTCACGATTTATCGTAGCGTGTAAACCTGACTTAAGGTATTGAATTGGTGTAAAATATTCTGCAGATTTCAAATCCGTTGCAATCTTTACTCTACCTCTAACGATCGTGAAGATACAAACTGGGCCGAGAGAATTAAAAAACACTTTTGTTTTGTTTTTGGAATAAAATAAACTACGACAGATCGTTTGTGTGGAAATAAACTCGAAATCAGATGCCGGTTGACTCATCAGTTGAACGATAAAGTTTGAATGGGACAAACTTTACTTGATACACTAAAAAGTTGATGAACTTTAAATACATGTTCTCACTATACTTTTCATTCAACTTTTGATGACCCACTGCAATCGGTCAATTAAACATAATTCGTGAGAACGTGTCTGTAGAGCTTACAATTTGCAACCAAAGACGCGCTCTCACGAATGAAGTTTAATTGACCGACTTGAATCAGTTTTTGCTCACGCATTTCAATAGAAACTTATCAAGTTTCATTTTTAAAATGGCGTGGAAAGTAGCTGTGCGTGAAGATGTACAGATAGTAAGTGTTGTTGTTGTCGTCGTGCGGGCCATATATGGCCCAATTGGGGGTGCCATTGCCCCGGAGGGTTGGACTTCTTCATACATGACACATCCGTTTTACAGGAAGGTCCCTTTCACACATCCATTCACTCACACATATCGTAATTTAGATCCCAATCAGAGGCCGATAACCCCCTGATCAGGTACCCCCAGAGGTATTGATTTGGTATGGGAACATGGAGGACTTTGTGACCACGACCTATTTAACGTGGCCCAGCCACCATTAGCGAACACGACGGTCTATAGCCAGGTCTAAGCGCCGATCTCGCAACCATCAGAATTTCAGGCTCCGCTGAGAACAGAACCCACAACCCTTCCGATGCGAACCCGACGATCTATTGACTGAGCTACCGCGTAAGTTTTGTTAAAAGAACTAAATACAATTTTCTTTAACATGAGAAGAAATCGTAAGAAACTTCGTTTTAGCCAGTTTAGCTTTAGCAAGTAAATCCGATGGCTCCTGTTGGCGCAGTTTGTCCGCTTTTGGACCTTGCGCCATAAAACCCCAAAATCAATCAATCAACCGATGGCTCCTGCGAATCCTTACCGCATTGTTCTCTGTTGCATGATTCAATTGAAACTGATGACGACCATTGATTGTATGATGAGAAGGTCAAAACGCAGGGGAGGGTTTTAAGAGTTCCGATCGCTCTTGTCTTGTTCCAGTTTGAATTTTTTCCTGGCAGATGATTGCATCGTAAAGAGGCATCTGTTTCAGAAGGAGAGCGACCGATTTAACAAATATGTCGAATTCATTATCAGTCTAATTTTTATTACTTTGCACTACTTTATCAATAGCAACTCTCGCATCTTTGATTTTATATTTATCTAGTTGGTGGTTAATGATAGAGTGCCTATATAATAAGAGTGTCGACATACGGCAAACACTTTCTGGTTGGGTTAGAGACCTTTTCCTAGCTCCCGTAGACTTAACATGGGAACTTTTTGTGTGTTCCGCGAGAAAACGTGTGTACATTAAATAAAAAAGAAAATATAGCTTATTCATGTTCCATTTCGTGTTCTAGAATGTTTATTTATTATTATTTTAGTGTTTCGTCAGTATAAATTTGAAGACTTTTTAAGTAAATAGCTTTTTTTTAACAACGTGGTGTTTCTCGCAATCTAAGTTAGCGCGTTGTGTAATCCATCTCATCAATTACGCATGTGAGCGTGTATATGATTCATTTATACCGCGAATGCATCTATATTATAACCACAGAGAAGTAGTATACAGAGGGTTCACTGCCATAGGAAGCAATGGACTTATAAATAACATGGGAAATCGCATAGACGCTGGCGCCACCAGCGGGGGAGCCGGACCCTACAAAAGCGTCAGATCTAGACCTCGTTTCCATAACAACCAAACTAGGTTTCCACAACAGCTATCTCATGCTATTTTTTTTTTCGAAGCCCAATTTGCATCTTTGATTAAAAGCTAAATATTCTTTAAATAATTTTTAGCATAAATGCTTCAAAATAGCACTTTTTTAATGTCTTATGAACTTTAAAAAAAACCTTTATTTATGAAATCTTACCAATGTATGAACTTTTTTCTTTCATTTTTGTTTATTCTTTTATGTGAATTCTTCTTTAAAAATATATTCCAAACATGTTTGATTTGGAAAATTGTTGATATCTACTGATAGTCTGAAATATTATTTGAACGAAAAAGTACATAATAAATTTTTTTATTAACTTAATCAGGTACATTATTCATTTTTGAACAAATTATACAATTTCAAAAAGGAATAGAAAAGAAGTACTATTTATGAAAAAGTCTCGTCGAAGCTCATTTAGTAGCAAGTCAATCACACACACAACCAAGTGATAGTGGACTGTATGAATTTTATTGTTGAATCATAAATTCAATCACCAATACACAATTCTTCCCTGTGAAGAAAATAACACAGAAGGGTATTGAATCCCAAGGCAAAATCTCTCACGCTGCTGTCTCCCCACACACTCAGAATACGAATACAAAAAGAAAGTTGGCGCCTAAAAAACTAAGATATTACCTGACCTTGTTCTGAATGTAAAAAAAGAACATAGTTCAGCTACTGTTACTCGCTTTTACATATTTCAGTGTGATCCATCTAGAACAATTTTAGCATAGGAAACGAACAATAAAATACACAACAGGATATAAAGGAATGAAATACTTTGGTAAAATAAGCAACTTAACAAGAATCTTCATTTGCCTTCCAAAGAGTAAAATTCATTGTTTAGCATTCATAAACAAGCTAACTCAACGTAATTCACCATTTAGAGTAGCAAATGAATGGATAATATTAATTATTTTATTCATTATTGGAGCTAAATCACACAATTTTTCACTAAGTAGTGTAGCAAATAAACAATAAAATACACAACAGGATGCGACAATTTTTGTATCTCTAAAATCTTCACAGGGAAAGTCTAGTTTCAGGATATGTTGATTTAAATCAAGTTATTTTTGTATAAAAAAAATATCATTATTAAAATCAAACTTTTAAATTTAATTTCATTTTCTGTATTAAGTTCACAGTGAGTATCACACAAAAGCATTCCAATTTTGCAAAAATATCTTTATAAATGTTGACATAAAACCGATTATAATTCAGAAAAAGGTAAATTTTAATCACACAGAAACAGTATGTAAATAAAAAAAATCAACAAATACACAAAATGCATAATGAATAGAGCACAATTGTATAGAATTCTGAATACCACATAAAAAATGCACAAAGTAACACTGAAAGATTTTTAAAAATTAGTTATCTTGGGCGAATAGTCTTAAAATTAAATAGAACGATTTAATTTTTTTCTTCCTTCAATTGGGTTTTAAAATAAGTGTTATTAATTTTACTTGATTGTAAAACGATTTTAAAAATGGCACATAATCACATTAGTACTTTTCAAGTAATGATATTTTATGAAAAACAAAAGCAATTCACCTTTCAACAGTTTTTACAGGCGGTAAACTTGAACAACGGCTTTTCTATTGATGATGGTGTAGTATTTTAATTAACATCGCGCACTCACTCTGCACATTGGAGCAACGCAACTAGAAAAATGTGACGGTTGGGGATCAACCTTTTCTCTTGATGGATAGTACAGCTTTAAAATAATTATTAAAATGATTCAAAGAATATTCAGCTGTATGACGCTTCAAGAAGTCTGCCGATTAGAAAATAAAAAATGGCTTCCGCTCTGGCTCTGATTGAAACATTTCAAACTCCGCCCACAATTAGGGACTGGCTTCCCCACTGGAGCGCTATACGTCATGGCTTCAGTGAACCCTCTGTATACAATCATATGCTTTTTATTCTCCTTGAAATGATACATTAATTCGCCCAGCAACATTCTTTGAGACGATTCTGGTAGAAAAATGGCTGCCGCGCATGCGCATTAGGCCAAATTTGGTCCCTTGTCGCCACTCTAGTTAATGATACAGTTCTAAAAATATTAGCATCGCACTTTTAGTCCAATAGAGGCTCATTTTTAAAACTTTCGTGCATCAAAAAACTATACAGACGCACGTGACCAGATGAAAGCAAACTTGACTGTCAACTGAAATTCACACGTTTCAAGACAATTTTCAAAATTTGAAAGCAAATGGCCGATGACTCATCACTGGAACAATAAATTGTGATAGGGTCAAACTTTTCTTGATCCTCTAAAAAATTGATTGAAACAAAGGTTCTCATTATAGTTTTCACTTAACTTTTGTTGACCAACTATAATCGGACAATTAAACTTGATTCTTGAACATCGTAAGAACACGCCTTTAGGGAAATCTTGGTTTGTAATGAGAGTTGTTTAAGGCATTTAGTTTCAGTAGCGCTGTATGGGCTGCTGGGAATAATTAACGGATTTGCAACTGGAGTGTTGCAAAAAAGTTCAAATG
The DNA here is from genome assembly GCA_947359465.1 of Metellina segmentata. Lineage (NCBI taxonomy): Eukaryota > Metazoa > Arthropoda > Arachnida > Araneae > Tetragnathidae > Metellina > Metellina segmentata. The sequence continues at coordinate 22,801,033 of OX375883.1, read as the reverse complement.
CAACCAAATATAGTATTGTACAAAGGAGGCTGGTGACCGTCATATGTGCCGTGGTTTCCATCGTCCTCACGTTGGCACGATGTCGAAATTCAGAAGTGTTCCAGCTCGGGTGTGAGCTCGTTATCAAAACGTGGGTCAAAATTAGTGAGTCTGGCCGTACATTGGGGACTGGATCACGTTAAATTGGTCGCGGCATCAAACTTCCTCACGGTTCCTGGTTCGATTCGGGTCAGTGTATCGATGTTTGTAAGCGTATGGTGAAGAGGCGGATGGTTGCACCTTAAATCTATCGGGGTCGAAAGTCCTCACTTTGGGTTGAGTGTGGAAGTTTAGAGAGTAGGGTGACAATTCAGGTGCAAGCTCGTCAACTAACAGTGGTTCTAAATGACGAGGTGTTGTCCTCGGAATTTTCCATTTCGGTTTGATCCCGGACAACCGGAAATAACATGCTGTGTTGCTTCTGTGTGACGTTAATTAAATATCTAAAACGTCTACCCAAGCAATTTATCTAGGTAGGTTAGCAATTTGCATCGCAATGGAGCAAAAAAAACGAGCTATTGGAGACGGTTCGGTACCAAACCCAAAGGTGAAAGATCCGATGACAACACCAGGTCATTTCGAATCACGGTCAGATTGCAAGGTTGCACCTGAGTTGGTATCCCACTCTCCAAGCTTCAAAGCCACATTTACGTGAGGAAATTTAAGCTTGCGACCGATTTAACGTGTACAAGCCTCCCATGTACTGCCGGTCAAACTGGCAACCGTCCTGTTGCAAATCCGATACTATTCCAACCGGGCTACCCGAAGCCCTTACATGTGGAGAGGTCAACACCTCAGCAGTCAGGCTACTCCCCAAACTTCCATACCACGCCAATATAAGGATATTGGAGGCCACGACAGATTTAACGTGAACCAGCTCCCTCATACACGACAGTCTTCGGTTAGATCGAGTTTCGAATTCGCAATAGGTTGCTATTCCCTTACTCTTCTAAACGGGGTACATCGGCCATCAATTCACCTTGGAAACATAGTATAAGGTCATAAATGGTGAGATAATATGCAGTTAAGACTGCAGTTTGGAGAACTAATACAGGCCTCGAAATAGATTTTTTAATACAGGTGCACTTTGTGCACCTAAGTTTTTAAATTAGGTGCACAGGTTATATTTTAGGTGCATATTAAAAAAAACGTAATATACGAGCATTAATGTAATGTAAAGTCAGTAAAGTTTATAAAGGTCAGTAGTAGATAGTAAATAAAAAAAATTAAGTACCTAAATTCTCCGGCGCACGGCTGGAAAATGTTTCGATCATCGGTAGGTTCTGGTGACAGCGGCACACGTAAACCTTTCTTATGTATTAACTTGTTACGGACCAACGATTTTGTTTCGCTTAGTGAGTACTCAGAAATTTTAATTACGTTCCATTAGAGCTAAAGAGGTCGATACTAATATTTTGTTCCAACATCAAAATAACATAAAACAGGTTTCCTCCTTTTTTTAACGTTGGGTGCAATGCGTGCACCTAGCGGGAAAAAATTAGGTGCACAATTTTATTTTCATGTGCACTGTGCACCCGGGTATTTCGAGCCCTGAACTAATGTATACGGGAAAGCCACTCTGAGAGTAAAGTTCTTGAGGGAAATACCTACAGTAAATATAAATATAGTGTATCCATTTAATGATCACTCATGTAAAACATGTTATAATTTAATTGTTAAGTTTTAGATGTGGTTTTCTAGTTACTCATACTGAAATTATTTTTCGTTTCAGCTCAATGCATTGCTCTGGGATGCACTCAGACTTGCGGTCTGACCAACCATGGAGACTACAAGTGCACTTGTCTATCTGGATACCACCTGATTGAAGACAAGAAGACCTGCGTTGAAAAAGGTAAGGTAACACAAATAAAGGAAATTTTAAACCTCTAATTGGTTTTGACGAGATATCTCGTCCATCAAGGTTTGACCAATTTCGCCGATGATCAGTCGTTTTACATAGATTATGTTTGCCGAGGTTTTTCTTTTATAATTGGAGACCAAGATCTGGTAAGTCTTCTGATAACGCGATATACCGTCCATTAAGATATGCTATATTTCGTTAATGACGAGATATCTCGTACAGACAACCTCCAGGAGGGTTACGATTGCTTTGTGCATAAGAGGACCAGAAAGCATCGAGCCATTTAATACAAAATACGATGACGAGTCAAACATTATCCTCACTTTATTTTTTCAATCCATTTACACAAATGTAGGGACTCAATAAGCTCCTCATTTCCCTACAAAGTCTTCTTCCTTTTCAATACACTTGGTCTTGAGTAGTAGTAGGCACCCCTTTAGGCATATTCCTACTAAGAAACGTTCGTTTTGATGCTCTAGTACGACGTTAATTAAAAATTACTACCGCTACTCCTACTAAGAAGGTTTTCGAGGGGTCACCCAACCATTTATGCGCCGATTCTTATCCGTCTAGCCGTCAATGGCACGTTGTGTTGCTTCCAGTACAATGTTGAGTAAAATACCCACCTTCGAAGAGGTTATTTACTGTGATCTTCAAAATTCACACTAACTCTTAATCCGCCTAATGTGATCCAGTGCGATGTTTATTTAATACCTGCCGTCTAATCGGCAGAGAACACGCTACATTTTCGATCGTAACTAGGGATGCGACAACGACAGCAAAACATCGATGTTCAAAATTAAAACATCGAAGTTGATAATGCATCGCACCCAAACTATCGATGTTTTTAAAATTCAGTGTATTTAAACTTTTTTTTCCTCATTTCCTGAAACTGGCTTAGCAACTAGTGATGCGGCATCGGTTCCAATACATCGATGTTTTTTATAAAACATCAATGTTTTGAAAACATCGTCATCGATGTCGCATCCCTACTTTTCAGACCCTTTTCCCTGGCCACTTTGGTCTAGAAGTATGTTCAATTTGCTGAATATAAAAATTATGCTACTTGGTTATTTTTTAAATTTTTATAACGGTACTTTTTTTCATTTAAAAATAAAACATCGACAACGGAGAAACATCGACAAGTATAAGCATCGATGTTACAAAAACCTCGAGTCCAATACATCGATGTTTTTTTCAAAAACATCGATGTTTTGAAAAAATCGACATTGATGTCGCATCCCTAAACGTAACTCGACGGTTTGCCAGTTGCATTTCTCTGGATTGCTGAATCTACTGGTGGTGGAGGTTTGACGGGTATCCTGCTACTTGTACGTGCATCACGTCATATCCGGCCTTTTTTAAGCTTGATGCACTCATACACACTTCTGCGTAGTGTGTCGTAAGCCCTTTATGAATTTAATCCCCTAGAGCACTTTCCTGCCCTAGAAATGGGATCACTGTTCCTTATGGTGCACATTGCAAGCGGAGCGACCATGTTACCACTAAAGCAGTAGCAAAGAAAATGACGCTTTCCAAATCAAACTTCGGTAGCGTGACCACAGTAGTACCAACCCTACCCATATATGCGCAGAAGACAGTGGCAAACCCCTAGTGATGTGTAACATTGGAAGTACGGATAATTGTTGACTGACCTTCGTAGTTATGTGAAATAGATATTATATCATTGCATTTTTGACATGTAGACCTGTCAATTTTCGACAATTTACAACATAATACTTGAAAACGTAAAATAGGCAACTGATTTTAGAAGTATGACAAACACGAAAATGGTTGTGGTGAAAACATGATTATACCGTAATGGGTGACATAAAATTTCTCTTCTGGGATATTACAACATTATCGATTTCACAACAATATTAATTAACATATCGCGGTTAATGTTTTACTTATCTGCGTTGTAGCGTCACCGTAGGGGTCCCTCTGACCACAGATTTCATGGTGGTCCATGAATTTATGACCGAATGGGGGTATCCCCTTCTCTTTGGGCGATAGAGGCTTCGGAAGAATGTGTGGGGTCGTCTCTCGAGGAAAAGGAGAATCGTGGAAAGCAGGAACGTGAGCGGACGCAGGACGACTCTGCTCCGATTGAAGCCGCGGGACTGAAACCATGTTTGTGTACAATATCTATTAGCCTCGAAATAGATTTAACTTATATGTATTCTTCTATAATTAATTAAATGTGCTGTAATTTTAAATGTCGTTTTAATTACATTCAAGCCACTCGCCACGAAAACTATACCCACGAGGTTACAGCGTTCATTGAATCGAGAGACCATTAGCACCTAGTTTCTTTGAAAGTAAGCACCTTTAGGCTAGTTACACACTGACGTTTTGGACACCACAGTAATACAATGGAGTCGGACTAAAATGATCATATCTTTAAGATATTTATTTCACTTAAAAGGTTTTCAGTAACAATTTGCTTTGGTGCAGCATTAGACCAGGTGGAAGCGCATCCGAATAGCAACAGGTGGTGGCGAGTTCGAATCTGACCCAAGACCTTTCTGTACAAAAGGAACTGGTGCATGTTAAATCCATCGTGACCCCTAATGCCCTCACGTTGGTGTGGTGCGCCAGTTTGAAGAGTGGGGTGCCTCATGTGCTCAGGTGTTGCCTCGTAGTCTGACCGAAATTCACAATTACTTGGTGTCCTCGAATCTTTCACTGTTGGATTGAACCCGGACTGTCGCCAATAGTCCTTTGCGTTGCTCCAATGTGACGTTAATTAAAATACCAACCTACAAATATATATTGAAGCCCATTTTCCTTCATAGTGCTCGCCGACCAACCGGTATAGTGGTTAAGGTGTTAGCCTCGAGATCGGAAGGTTCCTGGTTCGAATCCGAGTCCGCGCATGGATGTTTGTAAGCGTATGGTGTAGAGGCGGCTGGTGCACCTTAAATCTGTCGTGGCCGAAAGTCCTCACGTTGGGTTGGCGTGGAAGTTTGGAGAGTGGGGTACCAGCTCAGGTGTTGCTTCGTCATCTGACCGTGGTTCAAAATTACGAGGTGTTGTCCTCGGATCTTTCCCTTCAGGGACTGATCCCGGACTGTCGTCAATAGCCCGTTGTGTTGCTCTAGTACGACGTTAATTAAAAATTATCATTACCATTACCTTCATAGTGCTTTTTTTACTATTGCCGATTCAAATCTTCAATAGCTTTAAATGGAATTGTTTGTTTTCGCCTTTATTAACGTACAGTTGTTTTTACTAATTATTCTGCTACTAATATTTTTTAGTTACGGCGTTTTAGATTTTTCTGGGGAAGTATACTTTTGTGATTTTGTTATTTTTGAAATTGTTATAAAGAACAAAATACGAGAATTACCATTATTTCACACACGAGTTTCAGATAGCATAAGCTTCAGGCAATTTACTTCACAGGTTTCTCAAGCTAGTACTCGTACCTTTCAGGTTAAAAAAAAAATCCGACATTGTAATGGTTTATCTGCTGTTCATGAGTCACATTGTCTTGAACTTTCAAGAATAACCACTCATTCAACATTTTTTTAAATTCTTTTTCATTACGGAGTTTCTATTCTATGGCTCATCATTATGTTCTCGGAGACTTTCAATTACATGGCCTACAGGGGAAAATAGAATAACAATTTAAAAAATTAAATATATTTTCGAAATCCCAAAAGGCTTTGATTGTTTTAATGTTTAAAAGTATTTTATTATACGAACGAATAAAAATATTTGGTTTGTTCACTTAAACATTTTACTCACTGTTTTAATGAATATCTACTATTATAAAAGGATATATGAGTGTGTGTGTTTTCAGGCTATCTATATCACTTACATTCCTTAAATTTGGCACACGGGTAGTGCTGATTTTACGAGAATCCTAGTTTCAAAATTTAATTTACAACATTTTTAATTAATTAATTGGCATTTATGTGTTGTTGATTTTCAGTAGAATGGCAACAGTATGAATAGATCCTATTTTAAATAATTTTTTTCCTTTCATTTCCTGAGCACAAACGACTCCAACGAAAAGAAAGAATATAAATAAAATATTTTGACTGGCATTATAACTTCTTTTTTAATCTTTAGTCCAAGTTTCTATCTTCACAATCGTTAAGGGGGTCAGGGACTCATTGAAAAAATTTGTAATAATTAATTTTGTATTTTGAATTTTTTTTTGTACTGATTACCCATTTAACTAATAAGCAAAATTGCAACACAAAATGTTTCCAAAAGTTTTTTTTAAATTTTAAATTAAAATTTTTTGAAAAAAAGAGGTGTCAATTTAAATTGCTAAAACTCAAACTATTATTGATCAATTTTCAAAATTCTTGCAGTAAATTATTCACCAATTTATAAACTTTAATTTTGATTCAGCAATTTATAAAATATTAATTTAATAAAAAATTAAAAATATTTGAGTGAAAATTTTTGAAAATTTTAAGGTACTTTTCTTTTAAAAAGTCATATTTTTAAAAGTAAATATTTGTTTCAAATTTGCTAAATCAAAATTAAAGTATAATGTTTGAAAAAGATATATTCCGAATTTCAACCTTTAAACTTTATCGGTTTTCGACTTATAGCAATTTGAATACAGGAAATCTTGAAAAAAAGTATCATGTAGAAAAACGCATTTAAAGTTTTAAAGATAGGTGTTGTTGCCATGACAACAACTGTCATGAATGTTAGATTTTCAAAACAACGCACCACAAAAATTATTATATCTCTAGTTCTAATTAAGATAGAAAAATGATTTAGACGTCATTTTAAGCACAAAAAAAACAGAGAATTTCTTAAAATAATAAAAAAAAATTTCGAAAATTTGACGTTTTTTGTGGTTTGGACCCCTTTAGAGATAGAGTAAAAATTTCAACGGATTTGAAAACTGCAGAACATTTTACACCAGATCAATATCTCAAGAAGTCCGAATTCTTTCAAGGAACGTCGTGCTGGCCTGCTAGTGAAGGGATAAATCGATCTTTGAAAACACAAATTATTTCGATACTATCTTTAAATTAAAGTTAATTTTAATATATAGTATCGAAATAATCAAAAGGTTTAAACTAAATTCTACGGATCACGTAATTAAGGAATTAGGTAGGAGGTAATTAGGTAGTAGGTAATTAGGTAGAGGTAATTAGGTAGAGGTAATTAGGTAGAGGAATTAGGTACGAATTAGGTAGTAGGTAAGGAATTGCGTACTTGAGTTAACGTCACGCTGGAACAACACAACGAGGTTTCGGCAACAATCCTGGTAGGCAGGTATTTTAATTAACGTCGTACTACAGCAACACAACAGTCAATTGGCAACAGTCCTTGATTAATTCCCCAGGGGAAAGATTCTAGCATGACACCGCGTTATATTGAACCATTGCCAAATGAAGAGGCAATACCTGAGCTGCCACCCAACTCTCTAAACTTCCACACCACGCCAACGTGAGGACATTTGAGGGGGCAACAGATTTAAGGGGGTCCGGGACACAAAAATCGTCAAATTTTTCAAATTTTTTTATTATTATTTTAAGAAATTCTCTGTGTTTTTCTGCTTAAAATGACGTCTAAATCATGTTTCTATCTTAATTAGAACTATAGATATAATAATTTTGGTGGTGCGTTGTTTTGAAAATCTAACACTCTTGACAGTTGTTGTCATGGCAACAACACCTATCTTTAAAACTTTAAATGCGTTTTTCACCATGATACATTTTTTCAAGATTTCCTGTATTCAAATTGCTATAAGTCGAAAACCGATAAAGTTCAAGGGTTGAAATTTGGAATATATCTTTTTCAAACATTATACTTTAATTTTGATTCAGCAAATTTGAAACAAATATTTACTTTTAAAAATATGACTTTTTCAAAAAAAAGTACCTTAAAATTTTTAAAAATTTTATTTCAAATATTTTTTATTTTTTATTGAATTAATATTTTTTAAATTGCTGAATCGAAATTAAAGCTTATAAATTTGTGAATAATTTACTGCAAGAATTTTGAAAATGGATCAAGAATATTTTAAGTTTTAACAATTTAAATTGACCCCTCTTTTTTTCAAAAAATTTTAATTTAAAATTAAAAAAAAAAATTGGCAAAATTTTGTGTTGTGATTTTGTTTATTAGTTAGATGGGTAATCAGTACAAAAAAATTCAAAATTATAAATTAATTTATAAAAAATATTTTTCAATGTGTCCCGGACCCCCTTAACCTGCACCAACCCATTTGGTACACTACGGTCTTAGGTTCGAACTCTCAATCCTCAGGAAGGTAATCCGTTACTCTTCCAACCCTTTGGGATAAATCCCGAAGTTAAAGATACGAGGTCATCTCATAAATTTGAAACATGTTCAGGTGACGAGTTCAATAACGCCTGAGCTCTAGCACACCATACTCCAACTTTCACACCATACTCCAACTTTCACACCATGCGAACGATAGGACCATTTTAGGCCACCACATATTTAATACAAACCACTGCATGGCCAGCACTGCGTTGCCCATGACAGTTCTTTTCGTAGTGTCATGTGTGACCACTGCTCGCTGATAGCTACGAATTCCCATTTGGTTTGCTTGGCAAACGCACTCCACGGGCTCCGTGATGGCCTCGAGGTGGCTGTAATAAACGTAAATGAAAACATGCTAGAAACGAAAAACTTTGGCATGGTTCCAAAGGCGATTCGAACGTAAAACGCTTGTGACGTCAGCGGTCGAAAATCGAAAAATCGGCTCGCTTCTTCTTTCTGATGTCACATTTCGGAGGGAAGAAAGAATAGTGAAACAAATAACACATTCATTTAAACATTTTCTAGATAAATTTTTAAAATTCGGGCCCCATACAAAAATCGCAAAACATTTGGACTACTTGTGTGCCAAATTTCATTATTGTTAATGCCATACATTCGTTACGAAAATGCGTACAGTACAGGCACCTCCTTTTATAGTATTAGTGAAACCCAACCCCCTCACCCCTTACGCTAAGGTTTAGGGTTGGATCGAGTATCGTACTCATAACCATCGGTTGTTGATCCGCTACTCTTGCTACCGCACGCCATTGTAACTATAGAAAAAATTGAATTATGTTCATATATTTGATGTGAGAACAATTACCTGTATTCAAACATTAGAAGGAAGTTTTTGCAATGTAAAATGAAAAAATATAGGTTAAAAATGGATTTTTGTTGTAATGTTGTTTTGAGAATTTTTGGGGTTAACTTGTAACAGTGGCATGACTGAAATTTCAATAGAGTAACGTTCCAAATCACATGTGCCGCGCAGACCTTCTAATGAAAGAGACGTAACAACTAGGTATGTTGTTGTTGTTGTTTCGTATGCCTACACTGGCAGACCGGAGGAGTGCCAGGCCCGTCAAAGACGGTAAGAGGCGAAGGGGTGCGCCTTCTATGTTATTGAGCCTTATTGGGAGGAAGTCCGACTTTGCTCGATATACATGACACATCCGTTTTACAGGAAAGTCCCTTTCATACATCCATTCACTCACACATATCGTAATGTAGATCCCAATCAGACGCCGATAACCCCCTGATCAGGTTCCCCCAGGGGTATTGATTTGGTATGGGAACATGGTGGACTTTGTGACCACGACCTATTTAACGTGCCCCAGTTAGTGAACACGACGGTCTTTAGCCAGGTCGAAGCGCCGATCTCGCAATCATCAGAATTGCAGGCTACGCCGAGGACAGAACCCACAAACCCTTCTGATGCGAGCCCGACGCTCTACTGACTGAGCTACCGCGGCTCACAACTAGGTTTTGTCACTCGTACAATTTCTGATGGATAGGTCACGTGAGTTTGGAAATTGGGACGATCAAATTATTGAAGCGTTTTACCACCCTCGTCATATAGTCTTTGTAGTTGCGAGTTCCAAATACGATCAAACCAAAGACCGTCGTTTTGGTTTGATCGTATTTGATCGTCGACCACTCCAGCTGGTGCATGTTAAATCTGTATCCTCACGTTGTTATGCTGTAGAGTTTATAGGGTGGAGAATCAGCTTAGGTGTTACACTCATCATCTAACCGTGGTACAAAATTGCATGGTGTTGTCCTCGGATCTCAGCCTTCGGGTATAACTGTTACCAATAGCCCGTTGTGCTGCTCCAGTGTGACATTAATTAAAATTCATATCTACCTACCAGCTGGAATTAGTGGCTTAGATGGCACTAACGCAGTAGAAACTTCGCATAAATCTATTTTTTTTGCGTTTAATACAAATGTCCGACTGTTTCCGATTTCAACAATGTCAAATTGACTGTCGGCGACTTTCGGTACTATATTTTTTTGCTTTTCAATACTGCATGTTTCTACCCATACCCTAGGTGTGGAAAATTGTACAGTGGGATTCCAGCTCAGATGTTACTTCATCATCTGACCTTGTTTCAAAATGATGTGGTGTTTTCCTCGGTATTTCCACTTCGGTATGGATTCCGGACAAACATCAATAGTACGGTGCGCTAAGGGCTGCTTAGACAATCAATACTATTGTCAATGTGATTGACGGTTTCGATTGATAGGTGTTTCAATACAGCTTCAATCAATCCGTGCCGTCCAACCGGTGTAGAGGTTAAGCCTCTAGATCGGAAGGTTCCTGGTTCGAATCCGGGTCCGGGCATGGATGTTTGCGGCTGGTGCACCTTAAATCTGTCGTGGCCGAAAGTCCTCACGTTGGGTTGGCGTGGAAGTTTGGAGAGTGGGGTGCCAGCTCAGGTGTTTATTCGTCATCTGACCGTGGTTCAAAATTACGAGGTGTTGTCCTCGGATCTTTCCCTTCAGGGACTGATCCCGGACCGTCGTCAATAGCCCGCTGTGTTGCTCTAGCACGACGTTAACTAAAAAATTACCAAAAAAATTATCAATCAATCCGTCGATATCATTCGGTCAATGTCTTTCTAAGGGACGTGACGTGTTTCATTTTTGAGTTTCAAAGTAGTTTAAAATTCAGATTTGGTTTTCCTTGCTTTGACTTTCGCTGCCTGCAATCAGAAAAAAGAAAGGAAGGGGAAAAGACTTAGGTCCAAAGAGTGGTATAAACAGAAAAGACGCTGGTTCTTTTATTTTAATTAACGTCGTACTTGAGCAACACAACGGGCTATTGGCGACGGTCCGGGATCAATCCCTTAAGGGATAGATCCGAGGACAACACCTCGTAATTTTGAACCACTGTCAGATGACGAGACAACACCTGTGCTGGCACTCCAAACGTCCACACCAACCCAATGTGAGGACTTTCGGCCACAACAGATTTAAGGTGCACCAGCCGCCTCTACACCATACGCTATCATCCATGCCCGGACCCGTATTCGAACCAGAAACCTTCCTACCTAGAGGCTAACACCTTAACCACTATACCGGCAAGACGCTGGTTCAAAGAATGGTATAAGCTGAAAGCCGCTTTTCTCAGTTTCATTTACGAAACTTTTGCGATATACTGAATCGTAAGCAGAATATTAATTTTCTGTTTTAAATTTTCCTCAGTATAATCTGATTTGTATTGCTTTAACACATTAACTATTTTTGCAAAGCAATACTTCTGTTTTAGTTTAAATATTCACTTGACTTAACGTTCCACAACTCAGGATAATCGCGATACAAAGTAATTAAAAGTGTCACCAACTCCCGTTCCCAGACAGAATCGCTTCTCGTGAGGCTCTATGCATCCGTCATAACTGCTGAAACTGCCGAGCGATTAACAATTGCGTATTTTAATTAATGGACCGATTGGTGTGCCTGATAACATTACGAAACAACCTAATTTATAATTAATTTGCGTTTATTTTACAAACAAAAACTATATATGCGCTTTATACAAAATAGATTTGAATCTCAGATTCCTTTGTGTCAACAGATTTTTCAGGGAATCAGTTAAAAATCACCTGCTTTCAAAACCAACGGGACGGCTGTCTTAAACCACCTGCGCGGCCCGGTCAGATGACAGAAGGTCTCAGCTTAATTGAAAGGGGCTTAAAAATTCAAACGAAGAAGAGTCAAACGAAGAACGCCTTTTAAACAAGGAATAGAAAAATTATTAGATTGCTATGAGGAAATTCTGCGTGAGAAAAAGAATAGAATGTCAGACGAATTCGTTAGAATTTATGAAGGCATCGACATCGAAATACCTTTTTTAGTATCTCATTAATGCCGATCAACCGGTCTAGTGGTCAAGGTGTTGGCCTCTGGATCGGAAGGTTCCTGGTTCGAATCCGGGGTTAGGGCATGGATGTAAATTGTGCTGTCCTTTGTTAGGGACAATGATGGTCCACACACTGGGTGCCCCTTCACAAGTGACCATCACTTCTGGCCTTGTATAAGGCTAAAATGACCTCGTTGAACTCTGTACTTTGTATTGTATTTATATTTGTCTTCGCAATTGTACTGCCTTGCCATTGGAAATAAAAAAAATTATCTCATTAATTGTTTTAATATTTTGAACTAGAATGAATAAAAAGAGAGATAACTGTAATTTCATTAAATATGTTTCTTCTAAACTAGTGATTTCGTTAGTCCTTGTCCCAATTAAATGAAATTGATTAATATTTTGCAAAGTTGTACCCCGACTTGTATTCGTATTAATTAAATTCGTATTGCAAAAATATAAAGGTTTCAATTGAAAAATTATTTACAGATATTTACATTTAAGTTAGCAACTCTGTCTGGTGTGTTTCCGAAGATTTCAAATCCGTAAAAAAGTTCACTCTATCTTTAAAACTGTCGCGAAGATAGAAACTTATACTAGATTAAAAGCGGCCTATTGCCCAAACGATTGGCAATTGCGTATTTTAGACGTTTAATCGCCTGCGCCAATGGCACCCGTCAATCAAAATTTCATTGAATGTTCGTCAATCGATTGACAATCGCATCAATTACTCCTTCACGATCAATAGGTTGCTTCAATGAGCATCATTGGCAATAACATTGACAATAATATTGATCGTCTAGGGAGTCAATTACTCAAGTTTATTGTTAATTCAATTACCTATCTATAACATACAATGTGGTCGTCGACTTTTATTTTATATTTTCTCTGTTATAATGAAAGATACATGAAATATTTAAATACTTCCATGGAAATTGCTACGACGCAATATTTAAAATACTAAATCTCGACGGATGCAAGGCAACTGCAATGTTTGTCGTAAAATAAAAAAAGTAAGGCGATATTCATACAGCAACATAGTGTTAGCTCAAATGAGATGATACGATTAAATTGTTATTAAGTGCATTGTGTTCTGTTTGTCGACATCAGTTAATGTTTAATTTTCAAATTCCATTTAGAAATATTAATTGATTTAGTTTTATGTACTGCAAGTTCAATTGCGTTCTTTGTAAATGAGCTTTTGTGAGATTACTGAGATTGTGGGTGTGTCTTTGAGTTGTGAAATTTAATTATTGACTTAAATCTGAGTATTTTAATTAACGTCGTACTGAAGCAACACAAAGGGCTATTGACGCCGATCCGAGATCAATTTGAAGTGAAATATTCGAGAACAACACAATCTAGTTTTGAGCCATGTTCAAATCACACGGCAACACCTGATCGGGCACCACACTCTCCAAACTTCCACACACATATACGTGAGAACTTTTGACCACGGCAGATTAAAGGTGCATCAGAAGTCTTTACACCATACGCTTACAAATATCCAAGCACTGACCCGGATTCGAATAAGGAACCTTCCGATCTAGAGACTAACACCTTAACCAACAAACCGGTTGGTCGGACGTGGAAGTTTGGAGATTAAGGGGCCAGCTCAAGAGTGTTGCCTCGTCATCTGACCGTAGTGTTGTCCTCTGTTCTTTCCCTTCGGGTTTGACTCCGGACCGTCAACAATATCCCATTGTGTTGCTCCAGTTCGACGTTTGAAATACCTAACTTTTCAACGCCGACCAACCGGTATAGTGGTTAAGGTGTTAGCCTCTAGATCGGAAGGTTCCTGGTTCGAATCCGGGTCCGGGCATGGATGTTTGTAAACGTATGGTGTAGAGGCGGCTGGTGCACCTTAAATCTGTCGTGGCCGGAAGTCCTCACGTTGGGTTGGCGTGGAAGTTTGGAGAGTGGGGTGCCAGCTCAGGTGTTGCTTCGTCATCTGACCGTGGTTCAAAATTACGAGGTGTTGTCCTCGGATCTTTCCCTTAAGGGACTGATCCCGGACCGTCGTCAATAGCCCATTGTGTTGCTCTAGTACGACGTTAAGTAAAAAAAAATACCTATTACCTAACTTTTCAACGAATAAATTGGTCACATACAACAACACAAGGAGTTAGATCTATCTTCAATCTAATAATCAAAGACAAGCCAAAGAGCTCAATCAACAATCTCCATGGGATAGATCAAGGGAGCTGCTGAATTTCAGTAGGAAAGAAATCAGGATAGCTATTGGCCTCCTAACTGGCCACTGTAGCCTGAATAGACACCTCAACATTATGGGTGTTTTAGATGACCCATTATGTAGAGGTTGTCGGATGGTAGAGGAGAGTTCTGTACACGTTCTATGTGAATGTGACCATTACTCTGCACAACGATTTGAATATCTGGGATACCACTGTATCGAACCCTGGGAACTGCCAAACATTCCAATCAGGTACATGCTGAAATTTATTTCGGCCATCGGTCTTTAGTGGATCAGCAGGGGTCTCAGTACAATAGAATATTAGTCGCAGTGCTGGCACTCTTCGGAGTCACCCCTTTACAAGTCATAGATCTAGAGTGTATGTTATGTGTTGTATATTCTTGTCTCAAAACCTGCAGCTCATAACGGTGTAAGCCGAAAATAATTGTACCAGACTTCAAAATTCTGCAATTGTCTTTCAGGTCGCACTCGCTATCTGGTGAGCTTCAAACTCTACGACCAGAACGTGGATTTGGCACATTTGGACGCAACCCGGTATAACCAGCTCAAGAAAGGGATCGAGAATGCGGTAGGTAGACCTCTCTCGCTTTCAATCCTTCGCGCTATATCTTACCTCGATATATCACACGATAAGCATTTTTTCTAAATTTTATATTTGAGAAGAGCACGGGAAATATTCATTCTGTTTTTGTAAAGTTTTGTGGTGGCGTCGTGGCTCAATGGGTATGTCCACTGCGCTAGCAACCTTCGAGTTGTAAGGGGTACAGGTTCAATTCCTGTCAGTCGCATTCCTCTATGGTTGTATTTCTCTATTCTGTGTCAGTTAAACTTTCATTCCGTGTGTGTTTGTTGATGTTTTATGTCTGGCACGGCAAGGCCAAATATAACCTTTGCGCCATAAAACATTCAAATCAACCGTCACTTGATGCTGTTTTCTTGTGAAGTACAGCATGTCCAAATATGGCCTTATAAAGAACGATCAGTCCAATTTGTCATAAATTCAGTAATTTATTGTAACATGTGGACTAATATGACTCTGTAATTTGGACTCCTTGTTACTACTGGACCGTGGTAGCCTGATTGGTAGAGCATTGTATCAGTAACAAAAGGGTTGCGATTTCGAATCCAACCAAAGACAATCGTGTACAAAGGGGGCTGTTGCACGTTAAATCCGTCGTGGCTTCAAATGTCCTCACGTTGGTGTGGAAGTTCGGAGAGTGGTGCCAGCTCATGCTTTCCCACGTCTTCTTACAGTAGTTCAAAATTATATTGTGTCGTCCACGAATCTTTCCCTTGGGGATTGATCACAGACCGTCGCCAATAGTCCGATGTGTTGCTCCAACGCGACGTTAATTAAATTAACAACTTACCTACCTGTAGTTTCATAGATATTGAAATTACCCACTTAAATATAGAGTTATATTTTCCAGAAATTCTAAACCGGTATAGTGGTTAAGGTGTTAGCCTCTAGATCGGAAGGTTCCTGGTTCGAATCCGGGTCCGGGCATGGATGTTTGTAAACGTATGGTGTAGAGGCGGCTGGTGCACCTTAAATCTGTCGTGGCCGAAAGTCCTCACGTTGGGTTGGCGTGGAAGTTTGGAGAGTGGGGTGCCAGCTCAGGTGTTGCTTCGTCATCTGACCGTGGTTCAAAGTTACGAGGTGTCGTCCTCGGATCTTTCCCTTAAGGGACTGATCCCGGACCGTCGTCAATAGCCCGTTGTGTTGCTCTAGTACGACGTTAACTAAAAAATTACCAATTACCAGAAATTCTAATGTCTAAACTTCTCGATCATCAAGATCTAATCTAATATAATATTACTAATGAGATACCTCCAAACGACTACCACCTGGAGGGTGGTTAACTAATAAAGCGCGACATTAAGGAAATGAATACAATCCAATAAAAGCGTCTTCTCTTTGAAGATGAAATAATCTAATTGATATATTTGTTTTGACTCACCAGCTTTCTGAAAACGAAACTGGCAGTCCTTTAAACGCAAATGTTTGAAGACATTCCATTAGTGAATAGTTCACTGTACATACATTCAAGCTCTTTAGTACCTAAATGTCTTAATCTTTTTAACCCTTGCCGATTAATCGCTTGGGAACTCTAGAAAACGTTTCAAATATTAACTCAAGTTATATTTCCCAACTTTAATGCTGACAGAATGCTGTACAACACCGTTGGGGCTAAAGATGAATTGGTCCTTGCTTCGTCGGCTCCTTTGAGGGTTAAAAAGTACATTTAGAATCTTAGTGTGTTTAACAAAATTAGACCTTTGCTTTGTTTAATTTTACTCGTCAAATACTAAGTTTGAGATGCTGTATAATCAGTCATTAAACAGAGTGATTCCCGATTCCCTGGTCAAACTTTAAAGTGTGGAGTGCAGAAGAAGAATAAATAAAAATAATCTGCTCACTATTACCCGTAGTAATTTGGTAATTTTTAAATAATGTCGTACTAGAGCAACACAACGGGCTATTGACGAAGGTCCGGGATCAATCCCTTAAAGGAAAGATCCCAGGACAACATCACGTAGTTTGGAACCAAGGTCAGATGGAGAGGCAACACTTGATCAGGCACCCCACTCCAAACTATCAAACCAACCCAACGTGACTGTTACCCGTAACGTTTTGCAAATAGTTGTAGCTGCGAGCATTATTTTTGTTGTTGGTTTATCGAACTGTCAAAATCTTACCAATAGTGGTAAACGTCTGGTGCAAAAACGAGAAGCGGCTCAATCCCATGATAGTACTTTACGTAAGTCCAACTTGATTGGCTAGTTTCACGTGCTTGGCTTCACTTGGATATCTCGCCAATCTGATTGTTGCAGTAACCATTTGATTTTGAATATGCGCGTTGTTTCGTAGAAATACAATACATACACTAGCGTCTCAGCGTAAGTGTCCGACAAGTTGACTCTGATTTGCTCCTCATATATATGTTGTATGGTTGTTGTTAGTATTTCTTGCCAACTTATATTAAGGGTACTTATACTTTAAAGAGCTCCTTTTCGTGAAGCAACGATGGCCTAATGGCTAAAGTCACACACCTTCAGATTAGCGTCGGCAGCGGAGGATGACTTCCCGAGTTCGAACCTAGCTAGCGGAAAAATTTTTAGATCCTCCAAATTATTTTTAAAAAATTCCAATTTAATTCCTTTTTATTCCAATTTACTTTTCCTAATTTTTAATACCCTTTTCATATTTTTCCAAGCTTCCGTTGATTTTACATAAATAATCTAAGAACCACTCCTGAACTCACAACCAGCTGATATTTTTCCGCCCCTCTGCCATCCCCTTTGCTTTAGGATGATGGTGTCGTATCCACCGCTGGCTTAGGACCATTCTGATGTAACAAAAAGCATACATAAAACACTAACTTATATAATTATTAACTTATATAATAAAAGGATACAATTTTCGGCTCCCACCTCTACCCACCCATAGCCATGGATCTGAAAAGAAAGCAGAAAGGAAGAGATAAATCGCCAACAACTATAAACCTTGATGACATACGTATCTAGGTCATGTGATCCGATTAGCCAATCAAGTTGGACTTGCGTAAAGTACTATCATGGGATTGAGGCGCCTGTGCAAAAACGTATTCCAGACTCATCAGTTCAGGGGAAGGATTGGTTCTTTATCTTGATAGATCCAGTACCGTCGTCGCTAATAGCTGGTTGTGTTTCTCCAGTGTGACGTTGATTAACTACCTTCCTCGGGGCAATGTCAATATGCTTTTCCTAGTTGGATTTTACTCCCCTTGTATTAATAGGGCAATTTTGTCTCGATGAGTTATCACGTTATAAGCAAAACTTACCCCAGACCTAGATGGACGAGATATCTTAACGAAACATCACGAAGGGTTAAATTTAAGATGTCATATAATCATCAGTGATTCTTAAATCCCAGGTTAAACTTTAGCCTTCCTGGGGTTTGTTTTGACGATGCATCTGATTCATGTAGGTAAAACTAACCAGATCTTGATAGACTAGATATTTGCTCGTCAATAAACTGACAAAATCTAGATATCATTAAAATAAAAAAAAATGGACAAAATCTTGAGAACTAGTTATCTTGTCATTACCAGAATCGGTCAGATATTGATGGATGCGATACATTGTCATAAAAAGAAAATTGACTAGGCCTTGACCACATAATCAAAATATTGGTAAGATCTTGACAGAATGAGATCTCATAACGATGATAGTTGATCATATCTTTAAAATAGGAGATATCTTGTCGAATTTAGTGGAGAGTTAAATTTGAGCTGCAGTATAATCCTTCATTGTGGTGATCCCTCATTCTTTTATCAAACCTTAAAGAATTGCATGATGCAGTTAAATAAATCATAGAATGGATGTGTTGTACATCCCTCATTCTTTTATCAAACCTTAAAGAATTGCATGATGCAGTTAAATAAATCATAGAATGGATGTGTTGTACTAGAGGTCGTTGTATGGTTCGTTTGGTAAATATTCTTTTTTTTTTAATCTTCATTCGGAAGTGTTTTGGAGACAGACCTCTTTCGGTACTTAGGAGTGATTTGGAAATTTACTAGAATTAAATTTCATCAAGTCGCTTTTATTAAAAAAGATGTTTCACCAACACAGCGGCAAAATGGCGATAAATTCAATCGATTCTTAAACAGAAGCATTTTCTTCGGTAGTTTATAAGGTGCTTTTCAATATAACAAAATACCTCCAAGCCTCGGCGCTGTTTTGATTTTAACCTGTTAATTTCATAAAGATTATTATCGAATTAATTTATCTGAAAAGCTTCAGTTGCCGCGTTTACCGATAATTCATTCTTCCAATTGTGTCCATAGAGAACATTCAACTTGCAAATAACGTTCGCGATTTCGTTGCTTGAATCATTTACTTTACATTGAAACTTACGCGCCTAGTTGTATACAAACTAACTTTGTATCTGTCGTTAAAAATCTTTTGACGCAGAAAATTAATATCAGAATCGTAGAACATTTGTAGACAAAACAAAGCATTGCGTGTTTTACTACGAAATTAAATACACGTGGGAAAACTGTACAAATTCAACAACTATAAAGCAAACAATTTCCTTTAGAAATAAATTGAAACTGAAATGAGTCGATACATATTTAAAAATAACGAACGCCATCGACAACAGCAAATAAAATTAAAGAACTCCAATCAGCTTCGGATACAAAGTAAACATAGAGAATTGTTGGGAATGTAATTAAAGAATAATTATTACAAAGCAAATGCAAATTAAATCCGAATAGAAAATTCGTTGATTTCATTGTCATGTTTTCATAAGGGAATGTGTACTTAGAAAATCACGCACTTTGAAATTAAGAGTAAACACAGAAATTCCATTTCCCCTAATTCGATACTGTCAATTGATAAACAGGGACTTATATTTCTTTGTACCAGAAATATGAATGCTGGAAATAACTTTAGAAAGCTTTGCAATCTGTTTGCACCTGCACTGAAATCAATGCAATTTGTTTTAAAATTATCGGTTTTAATAACAACTGTTTAATAGACTGTTATCGGCTGGTTTCAAGTGGGTGTGATCGTGATTTCACCTGCATATATGCAGCGTTTGAAAACTGAAACGTCAGTATTTTAATCAAAAGCAAGGAGATCAGTTATCACGTTGAACATTTTGAGATAGCATTTTAATCAACGCCGCACCGAAGCAACATAATGGGCTATAGACGACGGTCCGGGATCAATCCCGAAGGGAAAGATCCAAGCACATAATTTTGAACTACGATCAGGTGACGAGGTCACACCTGAGCTGGCACCTCACTACACTTCCACACCACGCTAACGTTAGGACAATCGAGGCAACAACAGATTTCACGTGCGCTAGTCTCTTTGAATACGATGGTTTCGGATTGTATTCAAACACGCAACACTGTGGTTGCTAATCCGTCCTGTACAAAAGGGCTGGTGCATGTTAAATCTGTCGGGCCTTAACTGTCCACACGTTGGCGTGGTTTGAGAGTTTGGAGAGTGGATGTGCCAGCTGAAAGGTGACATCGTAATGTGACAGTCGCTCAAAATTACGGGGCGTTGTCCTCGCATATTTTTCTTTTAGGTTTGATCGTGGACCGTAACCAATAGCCCTTTGTGATGCTCCAATGAGACGTAAATTAAAATACCTACCAGTCTAGAATATGTTGAAAATCGCAGAAAGCGTCAACTAAGTCAAAGCAAATTCAACTTTCTGTTCGGTAAAAGTATCACATGTTTGTTAAGAATACCTTCAATATTATTGACACTTTGGAACTTGAACAGACAATTGTAACTTTTTCTGGACTTAAAGATAAGCAACTTTTTTAACCGATGTACTAAAAGTTACTCGCGATATTGTTCTCGGTGCATTCGATGTTTAATGTAGAGAAACCCTTAGGATATATTTCTATTGTGAATTCTATAAAAATTGGTATAGAATGAGAAGTCTATAGAATCATAAATCGTTTTTTTATAAGCTCTATGATGTAACCTCCATAGAAATCTCTGGAATTCTAAATAAGTTCATTTCTAGTTTCACGACCTTACTTTTCTATAGAACTTATCTATAGAATTAAATGGAATACTCGTTACTATAGAATTAGCTCGTTTTCTCTAGAAATGTAAACAAAAGTAATTTCGTTTCTCTGTAGAAAGCTGTAAAGGTCCTGGCTCATGCTTAAGGTGAAATTATTTTCACTTTAGTAGAATCACAGGTAAGGAAAAGGAGGGTTGTGAGTTCGAAACTCGATCCAACCCATCACCGTCGTGTACGTGGGAGCTGGTGCATGTTTTATCTGTTGTGGCCTCCAATGTCGCCTTGTTGGCGTGGTGCTACAGTTAGCAGAGTAGAACAGTAGTATAGTTAGTTCAGTAGTTGACATCGTCATCAGGATCCAAATAACGTGGCGGCAACTTCTAATCTTTCCTTTCAATTTGATACTGGACCGTCGCTAACAGCTGGTTGCGTAACTTTAGTACGACGTTTATTCATCTACCCCCTTTTATTTTAGCATGTGGTTTTGAAAGAATTTTGTTACCTTACGTAAGAGGGAAATTTTCTCCATTCACCTTTACGAAAACATTCTATAGGGTTCTATTGTGTGTGTGAACTCTAATTCTATTAATTTCGAAAGAGAAACGAGATTCTATTGACTTCCGTAGAAAAACGAAATAACGTTTCAGTAAAAAAGAAGAAATTCTATAGATTTCCATAGAAAAACTAAATTCTATTTTTTAAAAAGAACTTCTGTAGACTTCCATAGAAAAATAAAATTATATTTCTATAAAACATGAAATTCTATAAACTTCCATAGATAAAAGAAATTCTACTTAAATAAAAAAAAAATTATGTTGACTTTCATAAATATAAACGAAATTATATTTCTATAAAACAAATTCTATCGACTTCCATAGAAAAACGAAATTCTATTTCTAAAGAAATTTCCAGACTTACCTAGAAAAACGAAATCATCTCTAATATTATAAAAGTAAGTGATTGTGTGTGGACTGTCCTGACGAATCTATGGCACTTACAGTGATGGTATTTGGCATATTGGTAGTCCGAAGTTCTTGCAATTTTTGTACGAAACCCGAATTTTAAAATTCAATCTAGAAAATTTTTTAATTAATTTAATGACATATTTAACTATTATTGTTTTTCTTGGAATGGCGACAACTTAAAAGATCACAGATTATAAATATTTTTTTTCCCGTGTTTCCGTTTGAACGCTTTTGACCGAAAAACAAAACAAATTAAAAATTCACACCTGACCCTACGAAAAGAACTCACGGACAACGCCGTGATGGTCACGCAGTGATAAGTATTTCTATAAATAAAAAGGAAATTTTATAAGATAATAAGATATAAAGATACTTTCCATCATATTTTTTTCATTTTCTATAATAAAAAAAGTATAAACAAAAAACGTGCAAGTTCCTCATTCTACAGAGAAACGAGAAAATTCAATCGAAAATAATGTGAAACAAATGTAATCATCAATAAAATTCTATATTGAGGTGTGTGGACTTTTTTCCGATAGAGGTTACTTCATAGAGGTGTTCCCACTATGCTGTGAAGATACCCCGCACTTTTTTTTCCTTGTATAAAGTTTCAAACTTTATAAAATACTATCCGATTTCGAGGAAATCGGAATTGTCACTTCGAGTCATAAAAGCCAGACATGCATTCAAACACGACCAGGTGTGATTTTGTTGCATCCAAAGTTAAAAATTTTACGAGAGTAACTAAACTTAAAACTACAGCCAAATTTCGAAGACCAAGGAAGGCAAAACCTAAGTTATTCCAAAGGTAAAACTTGGAATTCCGACAGTAAAACGCCAGGAACCTGACTAAAACGTTTACTGTCAGATTTCCCTTCACGACGTTTTATTTTTACTTCCTTTTTTACAACTCCAGCATTTCTTTTATTATTGCTTCATTTCTCTTCAGTTCATAATGCCCGTAACTACGCCCAAAAACAGAAAAAGCAAAATACCGCGGCCTTGGTAACGGAATGGCTTTCCTCCGTGCCATAATGTTCGCGAGCAGCGTTGCCTCCACAATTTCATTGCTCCGACCAGTCTTTGCGGGCGAGATTTCCAACTGCAAACTGGCAACACGATCGAGTTTGAATAAGAAAAAAAGCAAACACTGGATACTGTGTGTTTCCCGTTGGCTGGGCCACACCAATAATCGAGTTTCGCTTTTCCCTTATGAGCAGTAAAGTGAGAAAAAGAATTTGTTTTCCTTTCTTTTTCTTTTGCGAGCAAGGAAGAGAAGAGAAAAATTTGTTTTCTTTTAGATGAGGTCGTTAAGCTCGGGTACCCGTTTTTGTCAAAATGCTGCGGGTTTCGCTAGTTTCTTTCTCACATTTATATCACGTACCGAACGAGGTTATGCGAGATAATGTGTGTGCCTAAGCCACCTACTGCAATAGAGTTCTGTTCGTAAAGCAATATAACGGTATTGATTTGTTTATCCCACAGGAAAACTGGTTTTTAGACCTTATAAGTGTGGATACACAGTACTCAATGCTGCAATCGCGCTAAGTTCATCGTATTTTAAGTTGGTGTTAGTTTTAGAATTTTATTTTGTGACAAGTTTCATATTCTATTGTGTTATGAAAGGGATTTTCAGTGTTCACAAACAAGGGAGACGGAAAGTGAAGATTCTACTTCATTTACCCACTTGTTCACCCATGATACGGCCCCGATAGCCAGATCGGAAGGGTTGCGAGTTCGAATCCAACCAGACCTTCATGTACAAAGAGGCTGGTGAACGTTAAATCTGTCGTCGTCTCAAAGGTCTTCGCGTTGGCGTTGAAGTTTGAACAGTGAGGTGCTAGCTCGGGTGTGTTATCGTCATCTGATTGAAAATTACATGATGTTGCCCTCGGATTTTTCCATCAAGGAAATGATCCCGGACCGTCGCCAATAGCCCGTTGTGTAGCTCCAGTTCGAAGTTAAATAAATACCTAATTTTCGTGATACATATCAGGATAACCATCAAATATAGTCTATCGCCGCTTTGGCGAAGTTTCGCTCAAAAACCGATTGAACATACGATTCGGAATTAATTCTTCGGAGTTTTTCTTGGTAAAGTTCTAAAATCGTATTTGAAAACAAGGGGGGGGGGGCAACTGACGGAACAAATACAAATACAAATATTGACGACCCGCTACAGGCTCAAGTCCAACAAGGCTGATCCTTTGTTTATGAATTCCCCAATTCCCACTGACTATCCAATTGTATCTTAAATCCGTACACTCCCTTTGAATTAACTATATTTTCCGGCAACGCGTTCCATTTGTCTATTACCCTATTAAAGTAGTAGTTTCTCCTTAAATCCCGATTAAAATGTGTCTTATTCAATTTATACCCATGGTCCCTTGTTCTGTTATACCTATTGAAATTTAAGCCCTCTGTGTCCCCTTGTTTTACCAACTTGAAAAGCTGAATCAAACCCCCATTTAGCGCGTGCTCTCAAATTTTATGAATTAATTAATTAAAAGTTATAAATGTGTTTATCGCGTCTGCGCGTGCTCCAAATTAATTATCCAGTTGAAACGCAAGACTCGCTATCTACCAATCACAAAGCGAATAAACCTGAAAAAGACAGACAATTTTTTTTTATATAATAGATGGATAGAAAGATACCGCATTTCTTTATAATATTTTCATTCGAAGTGTTTGAGTTCCTTGGTTCATTCCTGTGGTTCGCAATGGTTCATTGATTCTACCCATTCCGCAAGCATCCTGCGAATTATACGAGGCGCTCGTTTGATTCTTGTATTACCCAAAATGCATTTCTCTCTGCGGGAAAAACGTTCATTTTTTCCGTACCTCCATTACTTGACGTTGTCTGTCGTATTTGACACAACTTGGGTAATTATAGCCTTTATGTCCTAAAACCTTACCAACCATGCACAGCCTATATGGTAATTGGTAATTTACATCATACTACAGCAACACAATGGGTTATTGACGACAGTCCGGGGATCAATCCCCGGAGGCAAAGATCCTAAAAAAGACGCCAAGTAATTTTGAACCACGGTCAGATGACGAGGCAACACTTAAGCTGGCACCAAACTTCCACATCAACCCAACGTGAGGACTTTTGGCCACGTCAGATTTGAGGGGCACCAGCCGCCTCTACACCATACGCTTACAAATATCCATGCACTGACATGGATTCGAAGCAGGAACCTTCCGATCTAGAGGCCAACACCTTAACCACCAGACCAGTTGGTCGGATGCACAGCCTATATGAGAAGTTCCTTTAATCTTGATAAAAGATCTTTAAAGAAAGTTTTTACAATACATATTTGTATTTATTCATCTCTGACATCGGTTTCGTGGATATTATTTAGATTTTATACATTGGAATAGTCTTAATACAAAATTCAAAATAAATAAATTTTATATCGGTTTTTATTTTGTCTAGATATTTTGGTATTGTGTCTGGCGCAGATTTGAACCGTGCAGCATAAAAACCCAATCAAGCTTTAATCTCATGGTATTGTTTTATCTCACGTATTTTTGTCATCTCTAGAAGTAATCATACACTTTTAAAAGACTGAGGAGCTAAGAGAAAACAGAGGTTTCTTAATTTGCATGACTAAGTGAAAGAACCTCTTACGTAAAAATTATTTTTTCGCGATAACTTATTAGTGGAGTGCTTTCTCCAATTCAACAATAAACTTTTGAAAACCATTGTTCGTCCGATGATATACCGCCGAATACTTTATTCTTGCAAAGAAAGTTGTCTGGTTCTTTAAAGACAAGTAAGCACTTTTTTTAAAAGAACTTTCCCCTTTTAAAGATTTATGTCAAGCTCTTTTTTTTTAAACTGTTCGAAAAGAAAGTTCCTGTAATCAAACTTTAAGTTTTTCGATAGTCATTTATATTTCAACTTGATGGGTAGAAGGATCGTCTTTCTGAAGTATTATTTTCTCGGAAAGTCATTTTCCTCCATCTAAATAAGTGCGTTAACCCTGCTGGTGGTTTTGATGAGATATCTCGTCCATCAAAGTTTGATCAATTTTGGTAATGACAGGATGTATCGTCGTTGAGGTATTGCCGATATTTTAATGATGAAGAGATCAAGATACGATCATTCTCTTCAAATGACGAGACTTTCATCCGTCATGATCTACTAATGGTTTTGCCAATGACTAAATACCACGTCATGATAATCACCAGAGGGATTAACCCTTCTAAGGGTTGTCTCCAAGGAGGGCTGCAATTACCGCTTCGATTCTTTTGGACATGCTTTGTATGCCTTGGAGTTTGGGGTATACTTTTTATTGAATCATTCCTGTGACACGTATATCAATTGAATCTATTAACTAACTCTCCTTGTGGTTGTTTTGAAAAGGTACATCGTCATTAGCAAAATTGGTCAGATTTTGACCGACGTAACATACTGTCATTTGAAGAAAACTGACCAGAACTTGACGTTGAAAAATTAATAACATCTAGATGACGAGATACCTCGTCATTAGCACTGAATTCTGTGCTCAGATGGCAAAATATTATAAGTCACTTTTTTTAATTTTTCGTGACAGCACTTTTAAGATTCAAGATTCAACATGCGGCTCTGTGGTTTCTTACTTATTTCAATTTTCCACCTTTGTTTTCTCATAAACTGAAAGAAAAAAAACTTACGACATTTTGCCATATTTTAAACATTAACAAACCAGACTCTATGATAAGATTTACTCAACTTTTTGGGAAAAGTGACTTATAACATTTTACTATCTGAGCACAGAATTGATCAGATCTGACGATATACCGCATTTGAAGGTTTAAAAAAAACCGTTCTATAATCAATGCTGACCAACCGGTCTAGTGGTCAAGGTGTTGGCCACTGGATCGGAAGGATCCTATTCGAATCCGGGTCAGGGCATGGATGTAAATTGTGCTGTCCATTGTTAGGGACAATGATGGTCCACCCACTGGGTGCCCTTTACAAGTGACCATCACTTCTGGCCTTGTATAAGGCTACAATGACTTCGGTCAATTCTGTACTGTATTGCATTTCTGTATTGTATTTGTCTTTGCAATCTGTACCCAGCCTTGCCATTGGAAATAAAAAATAATAATAATCAATGCTACCATCACCTTGTGTGCTACCGTGTCTTTTGGACTCAAATTTATATTATTTGGTGAAAATAATGTCCCATGTAGTAGGAAGAATGATTTTCGCATATTGTAAACTGCCCAGAAATATTGTATTTTACAGATATCTGTTATTGCAATTGTTGAGTACACTAATTTGTAAACACTCCTGCTGCGTTTCCTGAAAAGATAAATATAGATGACGCTGTTTTGTGATCGTATATCACCTCGGAAGTAACCTCACTAATTGTTTTTAATGCATTTTCCAGTACGCAACAAATAAAATTAACCTTCCTGATTGTTTTCTTGGAAGAATTATCTCGTCGTTTTCGAAACTAATCAGATCTTAATAGACGATAGCTCGTTGTTATAAAAATATTTGACCACATATATATTTCGCCATAAGAACTCGGCGATATCTTTATGACGAATTACAATTATTAAAAGCGGTCAGATCTAAATGGACTATGAATCAAATCTAAACACTTGGAGGTTTGATCAATATTTTTCGGTTTTTTTTTAAAACTGAAAACATGGTGAAAAACTGAAATATGTGTTGCAAATTGTTCTCCATAGAGTCTGGCTCCAATTCCACCAGTGTTGTGTTGCTCCAGTGTGACGATAGTTAAAGAAAATACCAAAATACTGATTACTCCACTTCCGTCAACAATAACACCACCGTCAACAATATCCCATTATGTTGCTCCAGTTCGACGTTTGAAATACCTAACTTTTCAACGCCGACCAACCGGTATAGTGGTTAAGGTGTTAGCCTCTAGATCGGAAGGTTCCTGGTTCGAATCTGGGTCCGGGCATGTATGTTTGTAAACGTATGGTGTAGAGGCGGCTGGTGCACCTTAAATCTGTCGTGGCCTAAAGTCCTCACGTTGGGTTGGCGTGGAAGTTTGGAGAGAGGGGTTCCAGCTCATGTGTTGCTTCATCATCTGACCGTGGTTCAAAATTACGTGGTATTGTGCTCGGAATTTTTCCTTTGGGATTGATCCCGGATCCTCGTCAATAGTCCGTTGAATTGCTCCACTTCGACGTTAATTAACCTTTTGACTACAATAGATATAACTAGCGCAATTCTTATAACTTTCAAGGAACAACTGCTACACTGGTTGTAGTCTAAATTCTTTCTTGGCCCGAACAAGGTACAACTACTATACCCATCTATAGTCTAAAGGTTAAAATACCGACCTACCAATTATTCCGCAGGAATAATTCATCGTCGGAGGAAATTAACGTTAAACACTTCCACAAAATGGCGATAAATCATTTCTTAACCGGCAGTGCTTCATATGTCTTCCGCTATTTTGTTCATGTTTCCACTTAAATTCCCTAAAAACGAAATTAGTTTTTATGACAGAGAACTTTAAAATTGTTTGCTCACATTTATATCTAAAATTAAAATTGGGTGCTTTCTCCTTTTTTTCTGGCAACCTTGTTTATAATTCTATTTTAAATAACAGGTAAGATTATTGTTGAATTATTTTTTTGTTGAAGGGAACAATTTGAAATGAATTGGAATAAAAAATTAATCTAAATTAATCAAAACGATGTAAATGCGGAGGGGAAGTAAATTTAACTTTCGTGTGTGTGTGCTGAGACATCTAAATATTTCTAGAATTAATTTTTATTCCAATACCCCGTTTGTTTACATACGTACCCGTTTAATATAATTTTTAAATAGTTTTTTATATTCATTTAGTGCTCCAACGGAATGAAAATTTAATACTTTACTCCTATATAAAAAAAAATTATTTTATTTTATTTTTTATTAAAAATTCCTTGTTGATTATAATAGATGGTTAAAGATAAATTGTTTCATTAATTCTAATGTGTGTCCATTTATATTTCTACTCTCATTTTGTGAATGAAATATAAATTGTTGCTTTCTATTTGGCACGTGAAGTTTAGTTTCGTCAGCTGAAGTATTTTAAGTTTATTTTTTTACGCACGAAACGACTACAATACTGACAGAAGAATTCGTTTAGCGGACTGGATAAACATAAAACAATTCTTTGTCATAAAAACATTTTAATAACAAGAAATGTAACAAAAATTCAGAAGTATAACTTCCTTAAATAACTATGAACTGTATTTAACCAAGGAACTCAAACCTGCAAATGCAAGCGCATGACACGACTAAAGCTAAAAAGCTTTTAGACTGAGCAAAGAAACTTGCTTCGGAAATAGTTTCGACTTGGGTTGATTGATGCGACTAAAACTCCCTAGAGACGAGGAATTCGTAAACCATAATATATTTTTAATTACATACGTTTCCTTAGTTTTAAATCTAATGTGCATTATGAATGTTTCTTGTTCAGTTTGATATCCATTGAAGAAGACTGAATCTTACATCACATTGATATTTAATGGTTTTTTATTCACAGCTAATAAGTACATTTGGTTCAGATATTTAAAGTGTTTAGTCAACATCTGCAGCAGTCATCTATGAATGGAAAATACGTCAGCTCTCAAAGGCGCCCAAAGAAAGTGTCTATTTACCCATAGCGTTCAGAGAGGGAGTAGATACTACATGTATCAAAATTATTTTTTATTTACATTTTCTGAAAATGACACGTGCGACATTGAAATGTGCTAGCATATTTATTGAAGACAAGCTGAATAACCCAGGTTGAAATGGTTTAATTTTGATTGAAAAGTGAATTAGAATAATAGCTTTTCTTGCATAGAAAAATAAAATAATTTACGTTATACAGAAAATGCTATTTAACTTCGTTTTAACTTTTCCATAGCTTCTACAGTTTACTTCGGATGCAAATAAATACATTTAATTACTGAATAATATATTGCAATATGCAAAAGACTAAGACATGCAAACCAAAGCGAAATTCCGATGAAAAAATGCAGAATTCTGAAAAAGGAAAGATTGGCTAAATGTTGATTTTCGACATCCTGATCTAAATTGAGCAATTCGAAAAATACATTAGAAAAATATTGATAAATACGGTAATGAATTATGAAATTTAGTAATGCTCAAATATGACAGCGACATTTCCCCGTGTTAAGTTTCTTGTAGAATGTTTTTCCTTGCCAATATTCTCTATTATTGAAAGAAAACAAACTTTAGAATTTAAAATTGGCACTTTGAGGGGCACTTTTAGGAACCTCTGTTAATTTTCCTGGTAGTAAGTGGTACAGAATTATCTGAATACAGGAAAATAATAGCCTATGTTCTACGCAGTGTTCTAAAGTATAGTTATAAAGTTAAGTTTCCTGTAGAATGTGTTTCCTTGCTAATATTCTATTATTAAAAGAAAACAAACTTTAGAATTTAAAATTCCTGTAGTCCTCAGTTTCCTGTAGAATGTATTTCCTTGCCAATATTCTATTATTGAAAGAAAACAAACTTTAGAATTTAAAATTGGCACTTTTAGGGGCATTTTTAGAAACCTCTGTTAATTTTCATGGTAGTAAGTGTTACAGAATTATCTGAATACAGGAAAATAATAGCCTATATTCTACGCAGTGTTCTAAAGTATAAGTGTCCCAAATTTGGTAGAGATTTGCTATAGAGAATACACACACATCCTTATGTGTTAAGTTTCCTGTAGAATATGTTTCCTTGCTAATATTCTATTATTGAAAGAAAACAAACTTTAGAATTTAAAATTGTTACTTTTTAGGAACCTCTGTTAATTTTCCTGATAGGAAGTGGTACAGAATTATCTGAATACAGGAAAATAATAGCATATGTTCTACACAGTGTTCTAAAGTATAAGTGTCCCAAATTTGGTAGAGATTTGCTATAGAGAATACACACACATCCTTATGGGTTAAGTTTCCTGTAGAATGTGTTTCCTTGCCAATATTCTATTATTGAAAGAAAACAAACTTTAGAATTTAAAATTGGCACTTTTAGGAACCTCTGTTAATTTTCCTGATAGTAAGTGGTACAGAACTATCTGAATACAGGAATATAATACCCTATGTTCTACGCAATGTTCTAAAGTATAAGTTTCCCAAATTTGGTAGAAATTTGTTTTAGAGAATACACACACATCCTTTTTTATATATACAGATAATAGATAATGATACTCTAAAATTGCATCAAATTGAGAAGTAAATAAGCTTTTAATTTTCTTTGGGTCTTGCTTGAAATTTTTGATCGCTTCTTTCATTTTACAAATGCTTTCTGTATAATTTAATTTTTGAGTTACGTCTCTTTCTCGAGATATTCAGAGATCGATTAAAATCGTATTAGAAATAAGATGACGCTAGAGTTATTCCTGTAACTTCAACGATAAACGCCAATCCTCATCCTATTATTCCTCTAAAACTTCCCGACTTCCGATTCCTAACAAATACCAAATCAACTTCAGCATCATTTAAGATTAAACTCAACTTCCAAACTCTTTTTTAAAAAAAGTTTCGCTATTTTTCGTTCAAGGGTTAAATATTTCCTAATACAATTTTTTACGGTCATGGAACTTGTTTTACAGATTGTTCGGTGTGATTTTTTTTTATTGAGTTTCGTAAAACTGACCACTGCTGTTGAGACCACACTCTGCTGGCTTACCTGCCGAAGACACGTCATCAATCATGGGACTATCGCCGTTTCTGATTGGTCTACACTCCAGTGAGCTATCTGGTCATTTTCTCTATAAATCATCCGGTGTGTTCTTTGGGCTCTGACCTTTCCTGATAGCAAACTGAATTTAATTGTTATTTAGCTTTTGCAATTGAAGGGTTTGCTGCAAAAGGAAGGTGCATGTACTATCTTGTGGTAATATAAAACCTCTTCGTTTGGGGATGTTGCTTCTATCGTTAGTCAAGAACAATTATGGAAATTTATCAAAAATACTATTTACACGTAACTTTGGATTTCCAAATGTTTTTTACGGTTTTATGCAAACTTGAAAATTGGAGCTGCCTTGTTTTTGCAGCAAACCCTTCAATTTTTTTTTTCCAAACTTTTTTAAACATTTCTCACACTTAGTTGTGGCTATGTACGTATTTTAAGTGGTTGTGGTAGACCATTTGGAAGACCAAAGGATAAGCAACTAGTGGGATATGAGTTCCATCCTCGGTGTCCGGACAAAGACCTCCTTATACACGAGGGCTGGTGTATGTTAAATCAGTCGTGGCCTCAAATATCCTAAAGTTAGCGTTGTGTGGAATTTTGTAGAGTGGGGTGCCAGCTCGGATGTTTTCGTCATCTAACCATGGTACAACATTGCGAAGCGTTGTTCTGGAATCTTTCTTTTCGGGATTGAATAGCCCATTGTGCTGATACAGTGCGACGTTTATCTACCTACAATCAAGATTCGATCCATTTTGCTAATGACGAGATATTTCGTTATCAAGATATCACCGATTTGTTTTATGATGACGTTGTAAAGAGCTTGTCAAGAAAAGGAAAGAGCTTGATAAACGACATACTTCATCCATCAAGATATGGTTAGTTTTGCTAATGACAAAATACATCATGGAGACAACCACCAAGAGTCTATCTTGTAGTCACACTTGTGTGAAATCTAAACTATTTATACGAGGGTAAGTCAAAAATAAATCGAACTTTTGCTAATACCATCTTTAAGTATATCACACTTTCTTCTGCATATGCATGCTTAGATTTGATGCTACTGTGGTCAAGTGACCATAGTTTGACCTTGACAGAATCCTTTTCGGAGCTTCTTATTCAGTGCAAACGTGGCCGCTCCGCCAGCAGTGTATGTTATAAAAAACAGTTATCCTATTTCTAGGGTTGTAAAGTGTGACAGGAGCTGAAATTCACCAGAGGCTTGCAACACAATACGGGGACAGGGCTATATCACGTAGAAATGAGTGGATCGAGAAGCTTTACCTTTACGCTAAGGGAGGTAAACAATTGTCGGCATTTTATTTTCACCAGCGGCATGGTATCGATCTGTGGAGTTTCTTATTTTTGGAGCTTCTTATTCAGTGCAAACGTGGCCGCTCAGCTAGCAGTGCATATCATAAGGAGCAGTGATCGTATTTCTAGGGTCGTAAATTGTGATAGGAGCAGAAATTCACCAGAGGCTTGCAACAATTGTTACCACTAAAATCTCGCTTACACCAGCGGCATGGTGTAGATCTGTGTACTGTGGATGTTATCCCCCCTTTTAATTGACCGCTGGCGTCGATCACCATTTACGAGCTGTCAGCGATCGACCGTATAGAGGGTCCCTCATTTTGTTCTGTGGCCCCCCCCTACCCTTCAGACCGTGAGATGTGAACGCTTTGGGAAAAGAGCAGAAAATCTCTCAAGTGATATTCTTCTCACGCCACACAGTACTTTGAAAGGAAAGCGTCAGTCGTCAATGCCACTCACGGCCCTATCGCTCAAGTTTGGTAATTAAGTAAGGGGGCTCGGAGAGTCAGGTCAAAGAGCCGTTCTGTGAGATGATTGAAAAAAATCTAAGTGCCGTAGAGTTAAACGTAAAAATGCCGGACATGGCGTGAAGCATGAATAAGTAGCAGGAGGCCGGTGAACCTCTGACGAAAAGATTCAGAAAGTTCGATAAATGGCACTGGCAAATCGATGATGTTACTATCAACACTGTAGTTCTTTGCAGACTAGACGAACAAGGAAATGGTGCATAAATGGTTGAGCCACCCACCGAAAACCTTGGAGGTAAACCTCAAGCTTGTGGACCTATGGACCAAGTGTATCAAAAAAGGAGACCATGTCAAAAAATGACGATAATTTTTCAATCCCCTATATCTGTATTAAAAGATAAAAAAAATAAAGTGCCGATAATTTTTTGACATTCCCTTGTATTATTATGCGGTCTATTCTATCACAGGATTGTATGAATTAATCGCATTATAATCAAACAATGTAAATCGTTATCGCCGTGGTAACCCAGTTGGTAAAGCAGTGGATGCGTAACTGGTTTTGAGATGCCTTTTCAACCAAAGATCGACGTGTTCTTGGAACTGGTGCACGTTAAATTTGCCATGTCCTCAAAGAAGTGAGGGAGCGGTACATAAATACACTCTATAAAAAAAAGAGGCCTATCAAGAAGGAGTTTTCTGATTGCGATAAAAATTGATAGATGTGAAGAACATACATAGAAAAACAAACGATTAATATTTCAGAAAAATTGAATGATTTATTTCAGTGTTTGACCATTACAAAGGGAGGAAATTAATAAGGCGTTGGTCCACGTCTGGCCTGGATGCGTCACCCGGCGTGGCATAGACTGAGAGAGTTCCCGGATGGTGTCCAGCAGAATTTCTTCCAAAATTGTATCCAATTGTCGGGCTAAATAGTCAACAATCGTGATGGTTGCAATCGTGTTCCCGTAACATCCCAAATTTTCTCTATGGAAGAATTATCAGGAGATCTATCTGACCTCGGAAGTCTTGGGAAAGCGTGGAGACAATTCATAGCATCACGACCGGGCATTGCCTTGTTGAAAAGTAAGTCCGAGTGGTCGCAAAAAGAACGGTAACACAAGCGGTCGTAGAATGTCGTATACGTACCGCTGTGCTGTAAAGCTTCGGTTTCCTAAGAAAGCGTAGCCGTGATCTAGCGGCCGTGATGTATCGGTGGGTGACGTCACTAAAACGTTGTTTATACTAACACATGGTGTTGGTTTCCTAGAGAGCGGTGTTTGTGAGCGTTACGAAAATGATCGGAGCCGCCATTTATATGACTGTCGTCATAGCGGTCTCAAACAGTTGGGGAACGTTTTTTCTCTTGTAGCGGCCACATTTCATTTCCTGCTCCAAGCGATTCGAACGAAGAGGAGAGAAATAAATAAACATTTTTGACTGCCATTGATTAATTCGTTTTTGTAAAATCGTGATCGTTAAACACAGAATGAAAATTTCAACGGATTTGAAATCTGCGGAAAATTTGACACCAGATCGATACCTTAAATGTGATTTTCTTTAAATAAACAGTTAATTATTTAATACATAATTAAATAATCAAATGGTAAATAATTGAATAATACAACTGTTTTTGATATCGATCTGGCGTAGAAATTTACGCTGATTTGAAACCTGTTGAAATTTTCACTCTACCTTCAACGATCCCGAAGTTAGAAACTTTAAACTAGAGAATAAAAAACCACTTTTTGTTTCTCGAATAAAATAAACCACGACAGCCGTCTGTGTTGCCCAGTCTCCAACGTATTCTGTCCGTCTAAGTTGACATGTCTGGATTTTTGTTTAGACGGCCGTCTAGTTATGCCCGCGCCATCATGACGTATCACGGCTGTCAGATAACGGCTCCACTTTCTTAGGAAACCAAAGCTTAAGTGTGCCAGAAATGACTACCAAAGAGGTCCTACTATCAAAGGAGATGGAACCCCAGATCATAAAGCTTTGTTGTGGGCATGTGTGGCATGCGATAGTAAGGGAAGGATCCCCACGCTGCTCTGGACGACTCCAGGACCGTCTGTGGAGAAGCGGCTCAATCTCATGATAGTACTTTACGCAAGTCCAACTTGATTGGCTAGTTTCACGGGCTTGGCTTCACTTGGATATCTCGCCAATCTGATTGTTGCAATAACCATTTGATTTTGAATATGCGCGTTGTTTCGTAGAAATACAATACATACACTAGCGCCTCAGCGTACAGCGTAAGTGTCCGACAAGTTGACTCTGATTTGCTCCTCATAGATATGTTGTATGGTTGTTGTTAGTAGTATTTCTTGCCAACTTATATATATTAAGGGTACTTATACTTTAAAAAGCTTCTTTTCGTGAAGCAACGATGGCCTAATGGCTAAAGTCACGCACCTTCAGATTGGCGTCGGCAGCGGAGGATGACTTCCCGAGTTCGAACCCAGCTGGCGGATAAATTTTTAGATCCTCCAAATTTTTTTAAAAAAATTCTTTTTCATTCCAATTTACTTTTCCTAATTTTTAATACCCTTTTCATATTTTTCCAAGCTTCCGTTGATTTTACATAAATAATCTAAGAACCACTTCTGAACTCACTACCAGCTGATATTTTTCCACCCCTCTGCCGTCCCCTTTGCTTTAGGATGATGGTGTCGTATCCATCGCTGGCTTAGGACCATTCTGATGTAACAAAAAGCATACATAAAACACTAACTTATATAATTATTAACTTATATAATAAAAGGATACAATTTTCGGCTCCCACCTCTACCCACCCATAGCCATGGATCTGAAAAGAAAAGAAGAAAGCAGAAAGGAAGAGATAAATCGCCAACAACTATAAACCTTGATGACATACGTATCTAGGTCATGTGATCCGATTTAGCCAATCAAGTTGGACTTGCGTAAAGTACTATCATGGGATTGAGGCGCCTGTGTCTGTGGTTGTCGTCAGGACACAGTTAGAAACAGGACTCGTCACTAAAATCTACGTCCCCAGCCAGTGCCGTTACAAGTTGATTGAGTTCTGCACCACTATTATTCTGTACCTTCATAGTGCGTCGATTTTTTTGTTACAGTATATGTGCTTGTGGACCGCTGAACCAAGTGCATCGAAAAGGAAAGAGCTATAAAAGGACGAACTTGTTCTACCCATAACAACTGTGTAAATAGATTGTAAAAGTCAAGTGTGGCTAATTTTTCACTTTCCCTCATAATAAATGACGTCTAAATCAGCTTTTCTTGCGAAAACATTCTGAGATAAATCGAATAGTATAAACGGTTTCCTACTTCAAGCCCCAAAAAAGTTACGAGTTGTGGTCCCCGTCTAACCGCCTAACTATAGCTTCAATGTCCGAGATTATTTTTCTTGTTCTTCGAGTGAAAATCTACGATTTCGAGATGAAAAGATCAAAAAACTAAAATCCCGAGAAAAAAAGTGACGACTGCCAGCAGCAGATTGGGGCTCTATAAGCCATATAACGACTCTTGTCACAGTTGTCACTTTCAGCATGACCTGATTATGTCCGTAATGGGTCGTTCTCTAAGTGGTGCTGTTTTCAGTCCACTTTTCGTCTTTTATCACTTCTTATACTCTTCGTTTTAGTGAGTTTATACGGTTAAACTTCATTTTAACGAACTATCAACAACACAGGTCACATTTCTAGTCCCCTTTTTAGAGATGTTATAATGTTACCTTTTATCAGTCTTTGTTACAATGTTACTTTCCATCCTTCCTAACAATGTTACATTTTATCCTTCCTAACAATGTTACATTTTATCCTTCCTAACAATGTTACATTTTATCACTTCTAATAAAGTCGGGTCCCACGATAGCTTGGTTGGAAGAGTAACGAGTTCAAATTTTAATGACCGCCATGTATAAAAGGGGATTGGTTCACGTTAAATCTCTCGTGGCCTCAAATTTCCTCATTTTGGAGTGGGTGCCAGCTTAGGTGTGGCTTCGTCATCTTACCATGGTTTCAAATTACGTGGCATTGTCCTCGGATCTTTCACTTCTAGTTTGATCCCAGACTATCACCAATAACCCGTTGTGTTGCTCCAATGTGACGTTAATTCAAATACCCTAGTTATAAATATATCACAAATATCCTTTCGCAGTTTGGGAAAATATGACATTTCCACAATAAAATTCAGAACCAAAACATAATATTATTTTTTGTCTTTGGGGTATAAATATGCGCCATAAAACCCGAAAACAACCAACCTATAAGTTTTTATTCTGGGTTCTGTCTGACAGCCGGAGCGCCATCCAGTATCTTACTAACTGGCATAGTGCGTGATAATACTGGAGTTGCTATCTTGGACAAGCTGAGTCGGCTCTCCTCATCTCGTGAGATTCACTTACAGTGGATCCCTTCCCACGTTGACCTTGCCGGTAACGAAATGGCTGATGCCCTGGCAAAGAGGGGAACTGACGAGCCTATGCATACTCCGACGTCTCTAACCTATACTGAACTATACTCTAGACATAAATGCCTTGTTCGGTCTGCATTTGCCACTCCCCCTGTGCACCATTGGTACAAGAGTAATCGTCCCGGTGGATCTCTATCCCTCCGGTGCAGCAGACAGGAACAAACTACAATAACACGATTTCGTAGTGGCCACCTCAAAACATTGACTTATGCCAGCAAAGAAAAGGACTTTCCAATTTGTACCAAGTGTTCCAAAGGCGAGGCCACTCCGGATCATATCCTTGAGTGCTTGGGACTTGATAAAGATCTTCTGGAGCGACCATTATTGGTCATTGATTTCTTGAGAGTCTGCGATATCATGGACCTAGGTCTGGCTCTGCTGGGCTACAGGGATCAGCAACAACAACATTAGTCTTTCTGCCTCATGATACTACAGTGCTATCATTTCAATTCAAAGACTTATCTTTCGATTCTTCATATCGTTTTGTTTCTACTTATTGCTTCCGTAACTCTCGAAGTACCTTTAGTGTTATTTTTCCACATCCGGGATTCATGGATTCGTCGAGGCTCAGTTTGTATATCGATATCAAGGTTTAATCAGTTTTTTCTGGTGAAGATATCAAGAACTGATAAGTGTTAACCAAAGATGCCAGGAAATTCGCGCACGCTTGCAGCCGCAATAGATAGTCGAGCAAGGAGGTCCTCAATTGGGTCAATTGGAGTCCCGTAAACGATGGTCTTCAGATGCCCCCACAAGAAGTAATCCATGCTTGATAAATCTGGCGATCGGGGTGGCCATCAGACTGATTCACTACTCCCCGCAAAAGAGACATCCAGGTAATTGCGGACAACCGCGTTCAAATGGGCTGGCACACCATCATGCTGAAACCACGTGTGATTACGAACGACAGTCGCGACATCTTGGACTTGGACACTGCATGTGTCCCCTTTATCCCCCGTCTAATAGGATAGGTAAAAGTGGTTTGTGATGGACAAGCTGCGGAAAGAGTGGTTTGAGCCCACCGTCACAGAACTTGGCAGCTTTAGGCAAACCCTTGGCTGTGCGCTTCTGCTCTAGGAACAGGTTTTTGACTTACATGTTTTACTGCAGTTTGATTGTTAAATTGAACTTTAGTCAATTGTCATGAGGAGTGAAGCCACCTATTGCCGAACGGGATCCGGTGTAATCACCCTTTATCTGTGTTCATTGTAGGAGCTCCTCATGATGAGAGGGTACATTATACAAACAGGGGTTGGACAAAGTATACATGAGAGTCGAAAAAATAATTTGGGTGGCCTATATAAATATGAACAATGCAAGTGCTATTAGCACTGGTAAGATTTGAGCAAGGGAGGAAGTTTAATGTTTTTAGTTGCGGAGTGATAGCATTTGCCATGTGGTACTATTGTTTGATTGTGACGATGTTTTCTGTTAGGTATTTCATGATTAGCACTATCTTTGCTTGTGCCTTGCTGTTATTTGCTGTGTTTTTGGACCACTCTCTGAAGTGCTGATTTGTTGGCTGTAGCAGGTGGTTTGTGGCTGTAAAGGGGTATTCAAACACGTAATGGTTTGGAGTCCCCTCCTGCCCACAAATACAATTGCTTGTGGCTGTTATGCGGAATCTGTTGAGGTAGCTGGGGAAAGGGCAGTCTGAACATCTTGCAGCAAATCTGTTAAAACCACTTTTAGATGCATCACATCACGGATGACTAGGCACACTAGTGCCCTCTACCCACAGCATTGCCAGCCAATCACAGCTGTCGAGTTTGTATTACTGTTGGTGGTCGCAATTTCGAGCATTTACTGTAAACATTGCTGCATAGAAGCACTTTCCAATGATGTTGTAAATGAACAATGTTTTTCTGTTCATGTCTAATTTTTTTGTGTTCTTGCCTTCCGTCACTTCTGACCATACATTTCTATACGAAAAATGTATGTTTTAGTAAGCTGTACCACCCCGCCAATTTTGTCCCATAACCATAGAATGGTCCTCTATAAAGACATACTTGAATATCGAGTTATCTGCTTAAGCCTCAAACCAATTTACTTCTAATAAGGCTTCGTTACTTCAATCTGAAACTGAAATGGCAGAATTGAACATCTTCAAACTCAAAAACAAAGTCTTTCAATAATCTACCTTCACTAAACCAGTTAATCTATCAATTATTCCATTACGGTCATTATTTTAATTCCTCTAGTCTTTCAAAACTTCCAGTCCGTTCTTAATTCCAGCACTATAAAACTTAGTATCAGTAATTAGGGTTACAGTTTTACTTTGGTTAGTAATTAAGAAACGATAAAATACCGTGTCTTTAGTCGAAAACTTAATTAAGGTGTAATTAGGCATGCTCTTCAAAAAGACAAAAATTAAGGCTTCCTGCTGATAGATTATAAACTATTCTAAATTTGTCGCCATTTTATTTCTTTCCTCCTTGTGTTTTGTGATTAATTGCATGTAAAATTTTTGGTGCTCGTTTTTTTTCTACTGAATTCGATAGCTCTGCAGGATACTGTTTAGTTTTTATGCGGAATATTATTCACTTGACATTCTTTTAGAACCTTTCAGAAAACCGTCATTTTACTATCGCCATTTTGACATTTTGGAACTTTCTGTATTACGTCGCAATGGTGGTATCTTTTGATGGCATATCTTTGGATTTTCCTTAAAAGTTCTGCAATCATCGAGTTGTAGGCATAGCAGGTTCAATTCCTGTCAAATGCTCACTGGGTGTAGTTCTCTCTTCTATGTCCGTGGTTCAAAATTACGAAAATTAGAATGGTCCTCTATAAAGACATACTTGAATATCGAGTTCTCTGCTTAAGCCTCAAACCAATTTACTTCTAATAAGGCTTCGTTACTTCAATCTGAAACTGAAATGGCAGAATTGAACATCTTCAAACTCAAAAACAAAGTCTTTCAATAATCTACCTTCACTAAACCAGTTAATCTATCAATTATTCCATTACTGTCATTATTTTAATTCCTCTAGTCTTTCAAAACTTCCAGTCCGTTCTTAATTCCAGCACTATAAAACTGTTGTCCTCGAATCTTTCCCTTAAGGGACTGATCCCGGACAGTCGTCAATAGCCCGTTGTGTTGCTCTAGTACGACGTTAAATAAAAATTACCATTACCATTACTCTCTTCTATGTCAGTAAAACATTCTCTTTGTGTTTCTATTACTTTATATTGAATGTCTTGTGTCTAGCGCCATAAGGCCCGGTGCACACATCCGGTTTTTCAACGTGCGGCGCCGTTGCGGCATCGAAGCCCAACTATGCACACATAACCGTGAAATGACGCAAATTCTCATTTCATGCCATTTGCGACAAATATTCTATCGAAGAAAACGTGTTTATTTTGCTTACTTGGTGTAAAAAAAGTATATTTTGTAACAAAATAGACGTTACTGGATACAACCTTTATTGATTATTATTTATATTCCATTTATTTATGAAAACAAGGTACTTGAGAACAAAGAAGCGTTTGCGGTGAGCTGCGGCGCCGTGAGGAATTGCGGTACAAATTGCACGCAAGTTGGACGTGCGTCGCAGCAGCGGCACCTTAAGCATGTGTACACTACTCCATTGGATCTAATGTATCTCAGACCGCACTTGCGTTGGGGCAGCGGCGCCGCACGTTGAAAAACCGACTGTGTGCACCAGACCTAAAACCCACAAAACCGACATTAAAATTTCTGCAGGAGTCGGATTGGAAGATTTAAAAGGTTTCTGGTTCAAAACCAGGGAAGTGCATGGATATTCGTAAGCGTTTGGTGTAGAGGCGACTGGTGCACCGTAGTCTGTCTCGTTGGCTTGATATCGAAGTTTGGAGAGTGGGGTGCCAGCTCAGGTGTTGCGTCGTCATCTGACCATGGTTCAAAATGTCGATGTTGTACTCGGATCTTTCCCTTAGGGGACTCATCCCGGACCGTCGTCAATAGTCCGTTGTGTTGCTCTAGTACGACGATTACCTTCTGCGTGTTGGTAGTTAAAAATTACCATTACCAGTTGGAAGATTAGCGGGTTAGCAACCGGATGGTTAAGAGATCGAAACTCGAGTCAACCATTAACCATCGTGTACTTGGGAGCTGATGCACGTTAAATTTTCCGTAGTCTAAAATGTTCTCATGTTAATTTGGTATAGAAGTTTGAAGGGGAAGGAGTCGGCTAAGGTGACCTCATCATTACCTTCGGGATTGATCCAGGATCGTCGTCAAATGCCCATTGCGACGTTAATGCCACTCCCTCGCGCACTTTGATGTATATTGGGGCTGGTGCACGTTAAATCTCGTCATCCCTACTACCAACACGTCAGTGTGGTATGAAAGCTCATAGAGTGGAGTGCCTGCTGAGGTGTTGAAATCGTCATTTCAAGGTGGTTCGAAAATTGGGAGAACCCACAGAAACACATCTTTAGCTGTGCACGGGCATCACAATCCCGAGTTACCCGAGCGATCATTCCTCCCCTTTATTTTCACCCACGCCTACCCTTCTGCGTTTTGACTTTTTCTTTCTCCATTGTGTTTGTCTTGTGCTTGACGCAGATTGATCAAATATGGCACTTGCGCCATATAACCCCGCAAACGACGAAAACACATAAATTGGGAAGTGTTGTTCTCGGGTCGGGGTCGATCCTGAACAGTTATTGTCCCACCGCGCCGCGTAGAAACGGGTTTTTCCCCCAGAAGCCGACTTACTTTTTATAACAAATATGATTGAAAAGTGCGCCAATACCAGAATAGATTAGCGAAAGCTCAGTCAAGAAATTTGCAATTTCATCATCTGTTATAAAAATATTCAATTATATTTTTCTTTTTGGGGGCATGAAGACCTACAGAACTATTGTCTCTACAAAACTCTCATATTATAATATTTTTTTCAAAAACTAATAAAGCTATAAATTCGAAACGACATACCTTTACAACTAGCTTCTTCCACGCCAATACCTAACATATAATGCCAATTGAAGCGGAGAATAAATGTTGAGGAGCAGCTCTTCCCGCGCGAACGCGTAACTGGCAACTAAAATATCACTCCACACCACGCGCAGACGCGTGATTAGCTCTTTAGCGCTGACGCCACATCACGCGTTTGCACGAGATCGACAGCGAACGTGTTAACTTAGTTCTGTCGTATCAATTCATATCACATGCCATTGTTTAACCATCCTTATGGTTTACCGAATGGAAGATCATCGGACTAGCAACTGCATGATTTCGAGTTTGAATCCTACCGGCGTGTATAATACGGAAGATAGTGCACGTTAAATCTGTCGGCATCTCAATCGTCCCCTCGTTGATGTGTTGTGGAAGTTTGGAGAGTGGGGGTGCCAGCTGAGGTTTGATCTCGTCATCTGACAGTGGTTCAAAATTTCGTGGTGATGTCCTCGAGTCTTTCCCCTTCGAGTTTGATCCGAGACCGTTGCCAAAAGCCCGTTGTGTTGCTCATGTGCGACGTGAATTAACAGTCCATACATACCTACATTCTCTCAAATGGGGCCTAACTCCAGAAACTTCTCGAAAGAAATAACATTCTGTAAATATTCGTCTCCACAAAGTCAAAATACCTAAACAGAAACTAAACACCAAGAATCAGTTTTGCAATGCAATTAATAATTCCGAGAAAATATGCAAAAACCTCGAAATTAATGGACGTACGTTTCCCACTACAGAAACTCGCCGAAGAAATTTATTAATAAAAAACTACAATAATATCCCTCGCTTCCTGGAAACTAAAATTCCTATTTATTACACCGACTTTAACGAACTTAAAAAAAACTACGCAAGAAAACTCGTCAAAGAACCCACGAACATACCCAAGTGCTCCGAAAGTCTCGCGAAAAAGGGCAAAAAAAGTTTTTTGCCTTTGAGTAGAACGTTTTAATTAGTCATTGTTACTTAATCTCGAAACCGGGGCAACATGTTCATGCGAAACAGGACGCCGAAGCAGCTGATAAATGGAAAGCAGTTGTCTTTAATTACCCTGCTTCTTTCGCGAGGGGTTGCTAATGGTGCATTAATTACTCCACTTTCACGATAAAAGGGGACAGAGTTCTCGTGACAAAAGAATCCTGATTAATACGCCTTGATGCGACCCCTGTGGAGTTTTTCGGGGGCTCGAATTGCTCCGGTAGAGGGCGCTGCGTAACGTTGGATTTATAGTTTAATAAGGAGGTATAAATTTCCTTGGAAGAGATGTGGGGGGTGTTTGCTTTACTTTTTGACTTGTTCTAATGAGCAATAGAGGTCGTCTTCGTAGAAGAATTCTTTAGAGTATTTAAATTAGGCCACTTTAATGTATCTAAGGTCAGTTTGGTGACCTTGGATTCAGGAGTTGTAGTTATCTGTTTCCTAAATTTCGGCGGAATAATGACACGTTTGTTCAATATAAAAAGAATCCTGATAAGTACGCCTTGGTGCGACCAATTTTGTGTTTCTTGGGTGCCATATTGCTCCGGTAGAGGGCACTGCATAACCTTGCATTTATAGTTTAATAAGGAGGTATAAATTTCCTTGGAATAATGATGTGGCGTTTGCTTTGCTTTTCGTCTTGTTCTAATGAGTATGAGAAGTCGTCTCTGTAGAGTATTCCATTGGAGAGTAATTATTTAGGGTATTTAAATTAAGTCATTTCGATGCACGTTACAAGGTCATAGCTTGATGGCCTTGGATTTAGGAGTTTTACTTATCTTTTTTTTTATAATTTAGGTGGGGAATAATGAACACGTTTGTTCAATGCAAAAAAGATGCCTATAAACACTCTTTGGTGCGACCAATTTAGTGTTTTTCTTGGGCTATTATTTCCCCGGTATAGGACGCTGCGTAACCATGGATAAAAAGTTAATAAGAAGGTATAAATTTCATTGTAA
Organism: Metellina segmentata; assembly: GCA_947359465.1. NCBI lineage: Eukaryota > Metazoa > Arthropoda > Arachnida > Araneae > Tetragnathidae > Metellina > Metellina segmentata. Next base: position 22,756,501 of record OX375883.1, on the reverse strand, counting down.
TAATGATGTGCGTTTCCTTTATTTGTTGTCCTATTCTAAAAAATTTTAGAGAAGTCGTCTCTTTATTGGATATTCCATAGGAGAGAATCATTTAGGGTATTTAAATTAGGTTACTTCAATGCACATTGCAAGGTCATAACTTGATTATTTTGGATATAGATTTATAGTTATGTCTAGTTTTCTCCAAATTTCGATTGAATAAGGGTACACATTTGTGTTTACTTTGAGTAATTTTGTTATTCCTTTCCTTATTTATTTAAATAAGAAAAAGCGCATGTCTTCTGTATTTCACAGTATATTAAATTTTAGGATATTTAAATTAAGTCGCTTGAATGGCACGTTGCAAGGTCATAGCTTGGTGACCGTAGATTTAGGTGTCAGTCTCGTTTCCTAAAATTTGGTGGAATAATGATATACATTTACTTTTACCTTTAGCAATTTTTTTGTGTTACTTATTGAAACAAGGATTAGTGCATGTCTGTGGGTATTACATTCCACAGAAGAGTAATTCAATAGAGTATTTGAATTATTTCACTTAAATACACATGTCAACGTCATAGTTTGGTGACCTTGGATTTAGGTGTTATAATTATGTTTGCTAAAACCAGCGGTATAATGATAGACATTTACTTTTAACTCGAGTAACTCCATTATACTTTGCCTTATTTATCACAGGATTTTCCATAGAAGAGTAATTCTTTCGGTTATTTGAATCAAAGTGAAGTAAGCCAATTATTGCGCTTCACAAAGTCAATGATTATCTAAAATGAATTTTGAAGTTATAATCATGTAACTATCTTTTCTAAATTCTGTCCTAATGAATATGTTAACTTCAACCTCGAGTCTTTGTAGTTATCTTTTGTCTAACGAACTGACAAAAAATAAGTTAGGAATAACGCACGTCTGAATGAGATTCCACAGAAGAGTAATTCTTTAAGGTATTTGAATTAAAGCACTTTAATGCCAGTTCCAATGTTATAATTTGATGACCTTCAATTTAAAAGTTGCAGTCATCTGGTTTTTTTAAAATTTTAGCGGAATAAGGATACACATTTACTTTTTCCTTCAGTAGTTTTGTTATGATTCATTCGCCTTTATTATTACAAGGTATTCCACAGAAAAATATTTCTTTAGGATATTTAGAACTGAGATGAAGTCACTTTATCGCACTTCACAAGGTCAACGCTTATTGACAGTGGATTTAGAAGTTGTAATTTTCTAATTTGTGTTACTCATGTCTTCTAAATTTCATCGGAATACTGATTAGATTTACTTTTACTACGAGTATTTTCAGTTATCCTTTGTGTTACGTATTGAAATTAGGAATAGTGCACGTCTTTAGGGGATTCCATAAAACATAGAAATTCTTAAGGGAATTAATTTTAATGGTATCGAATTTCCATAAAATAAGCTATCCCTTTGTAACCGATAGGAATTAATCCGTTTCTTCGAAGAATAATTCCGATATAACGTTATTTCTTATTTCAGGTCATTTAGCCGAATTTATAAGTTTATCTTTGAAATGAAATGAAGAAACGATTGGTGCTAAGAGGATTAAAAACATTTATCGTGTGATTCCTCATTGGAAAAATGAGGCTCATTTACTATTTTCGTCACCTTTTGCCTTATTTATATGTACAATGAAGAAAAGAGAATGTCTATTGGGAATAATAGTTCCCTGAAACACTAATTCTTCGAAGTAATTTAGGGTCTAGGAATGAAAATGAACTAAGTCAACACTTTTGTTTTAACACTAATGGGAATGCTTATTACTTTGAAGAATTCTAGAGTGCAGGCTTTTGTGCTCATCTTTTTCTATGTTGAGTTGTAAGACAAAGTGTAGGGATTACAGTTGTAGTGGCCAAATATTTTCGTTCTCACATAAACACAAATCTTATTTGCATCTTGAACAGTTTGCATGGAATAATAGCACGGCTCAGCACAGTCGGTGGAAAAGGTTTACGTTCACAGACAACCGACGGTGTAAAACGTTAATCTTGTTAATCTATTTTTTTATCGTGTGTCGCGTTCTCTAGCAAACTCTTTTTTATCGCTTGACGAGCAAGAAAATCTTTTTATTAGGTTTTTATACTTGTATAGCAAAACACCCGGTCAAATTTGAGTTTAAATCGATGATTTTTGGATTCACACTTGAAACATAGCAGAACATCACTTCCGGAATTGAACCGGAAGTACGTACTTCACAAAAACACTAGCACCCTCTATTTAACATTCTAGAAATACCTTCGTGTATCATTCAAAATAAGGTTAAAACTCTTCGCGCTACTTCGTTATTTCGTTTCTAAATAGCTATGTAGAATTTGAGAATGTTTCTCTGTTTTCTGTCCACAGTTCGAGTTCAATGATCATGTTTATTAAAAATACAAGTGCACGGTGTACATCTGTCAGTGGTTTCAATATGGCCAAGTGTTTTCCTAGGGTCTTCCTCTCTGTAATGGATCACGGACTTTCACAGATAACCCGTTATGTTGCTCCATCGTGACGTAACGTTGATTAATTATCTTCCTTGTTTTTATTCTTATAGCTTCAACATATTCAAATGTTTAAGAACATGTTCTACTGTATATACACTGTTATCTGGATGTAATGAAATGTTCCTCTATTTCAGTTGCTGCAGCTGTTTCAACCAAGACTGTACAAGACAGAAAACCTAACTGTACTCAGCTTCCAGTAAGTGTTTCTTTTTCAATCACAAATAGCCTACATTAACTTAATGTATAATTTTGTATACGTGTTTTTTTTTTACTTCAATTGAATGCACTGTCTACCGACGCTGTTTTGTCTGTCCGCCGACGCTGTTTTGTCTGTTTACATACGTTGTTTTTTCTGCCTACCTACGATGATTTTCTGTCTACTTCCGTTGTTTTTTCTGCCTACCAAGTCTGTTATGTCCGCCACCGACGCTATTTCGTCTGTCTACCAACGATAAGTCATCCGGACACAAAGTCTGCCTGATGATGGTCGTTTCGGAAACAGGGCTCGTTCATTTTGAGTAGGGGTGTCTCTGGGAAATGATATTTGGTTTTGAACTTCGCATTGGGAAGAGGAAATAACTGTTAGATGTCTGCGACAAGCCTAAATATCTCCTTCTAAAGATCTCCTTCTAGACCACTTAAGATTCGGTCAATATTGCGAACAACGAGAAATCTCTGAGACAAAACTGCCCTATTGCTTCAAGAGGAATGAAGATAGAAGTAGTAAACTATTGCTCTTTACCTAGAACTGGTAATAGTATTCTCTACATTGGCACTAGAAAAACGGGAAGCTACATAATGCCTAGAAAGAATGAGGGAGCCCTATGTAACCCTTTTCACTCTCGTGACATAAATCCATGGCAATTGGTTTGTACATGCGAGTAAAATTCTAGATGCTCCAGCTTTGTTATTTTTTCTTTGTTTTTTTTTAGGCCTTCTACTATCGGATTTTATACGCTTTGGCCTCTTTCGGGTAACAGAAGTGCTTGGGGGACAAGGGATAAACTACTAGGGTGGGTGGGGAAAGGACTCATTGTTTGTTTCCATGAATAAATATTCTATACTTTCTGTATTAACCCTCCCGGTGATTTTCTCAGATCAAAATACGCAATCATTAGGAGAACTGACAAAATGTTGATGGACGAGATATCCTTATTAAAAAACTGACTAGATCTTGATCTTGTCCTCATCAAAAACTCAGAAATAATTTGATAGATGAGGAATCTCACCATTGGCATAATTGGACACATTTTGATGACTTCTATTCAATAGCAAAACTGTCTATACGTTGAAGGACAAGATATCTCGTCAATAGCGAAATTGACAGGGCATTGAAGTACAAGTTATCTCGTCAATATTGAAACTGATAGGACGTTGAAGGACAAGATATCTCGCAAATAGTGAAACTGACAGGGTGTTAAAGGACAAGATATCTCGTCAATAAGACACTGACCAAACGTTTAAGGATAACATATCTAGTCAATAGCAAAACGGACCAAACATTTAAGGATAAGATAACTCGTTAATAGCGAAACTGACAATGCATTGAAGAACAGGATATCTTGTCAATATTCAAACTTTCAGGGCATTGAATGATAAAATATCTCGTCAATACCAAACTGACTAGACATTGAAGGATAACATATCTTTGAAGGACAAGATATTTTGTCAATAGCGAAACTGGCCATACGTTGAAGGATATCTTGGCAATAGCAAAATTGACCAGACGTTGAAGGAAAGATATCTCTCCAATAGCCAAAATTCGTAGGATCTTTAAAGACAAGATATGTCTTTGAAACCACTTGGAGAATATTTAGTAATACTGTAACACAAAAGGTGCAACACTAATGGGTTGTTTAATGAGACAATCCTTATGCATTACCAAATACCCTAGCATGTTTCGCAATACCTGATCCGCTTATTAAAATCACATTCCCCTCGGAACCGCACCACTCAATATGCAGCGAAATCGATCCCCGACATGTCAAAGCATGAACCCCATTCCGTTCACTCACACCGACACAGTGGCGATCATTTCCAATTAACGTCGGCCTTGCCTGCTAAGCCAACAGTTCCTGACCCTCGGATTGGGTTCAGGGCAGCGTGAATCCGGGTATATATTGCATACCCTTCCCATCGACATAGCCATTCATGGATTCCACATCGGGGCCATGTATTATTCAAAGCTGGTTAAATTCGGGTGTGGGATGAGAGATGCTGTTGCAACGGCACTTACGGGAGTTACATCTCGGCTCCGATTGGTGTGTTTGAAAGTGGGTGTCATCTGGAAGCAAGTGGGTTCCGATTGGGTGGTGGGGCTTGTGAAATAAAAAGTTTTCCGTTTTCTATCTCGATTTGAGTCCTCTCTGAATCTATTTCTCCCTCATGTATCAGTAAAAATCTTTCATTGTGTAAGTATGGTCAACCGTCTTGGTTTATCTTTGCGTCGAAACCTATAGTGGCCAGCCTCTGAAACAAACACCTGTTCCAAACCATCATTAGTTTTGGACATAGGGTATTTTTTACCACGTGGATCTTTATTCCCTTGGAGAATTAGGGCAGTATTATCTCGAAGAGATATCGTGTCATTAACCCTCCTGGGGTTTATTTTCGTGTCGAAAACCACCCACTACTGGCAAGACTGGTTTAAAAACAGGTTCCAGGCTGTCACACACCCTAAGCAAGAGAAAATTAGTTTTTGTACTTGGATCTTCATTCCCTTTGGAGTAATGGGGCATTATTTTATCGACGAGATATTTCGTCTGTAGCAAAATTGACCAGATCTTGGACGCAATATCTCGTCCGTGGCAAAATTGACTACTTTGGACGACATATCTTGTCCTTAGCGAAATGGACCAGATACCTCGTCCTTGGCAAAATTGACTACTTTGGACGACATATCTTGTCCTTAGCGAAATGGACCAGATACCTCGTCCTTGGCAAAATTGACTACTTTGGACGACATATCTTGTCCTTAGCGAAATGGACCAGGTACCTCGTCCGTGGCAAAATTGACTACTTTGGACGACATATCTTGTCCTTAGCGAAATGGACCAGATACCTCGTCTGTAGCAAAATTGACCTGGTCTCGGACGAAATATCTCGTCCTTAGTAAAATTGACCAGATAATGGACGATGTTCTTACAAAAAATTGACCAGATTTTGGAGGCTATATCTCGTTGAGGAACTTGGATGGTTAACGTAATCTGTCTTGCGATTGGCCCATAAGAACCAAAACTAACAACCCGTTCATTTGGTCATAAATCGCTGATTAAAAATTGAGTCGCCACAAGTGTTCCAATGAGGATTGACTCAGAAGGGACAATCCTTAAGGGTATACATTTCTTTACGTGTACATTTCCTCCCACATTGTGTTGTCTGTTCTGTGTTTGGCACAGCTTGACCAAATATGGCCTTTTCGCCGCAAAACCTTAACCAACCAATCCGCTGCTTCCCCAATCCCTCGTTTTCCTTTCACCACGTATCTTACTCGATCATGTCTTGTGTTTGGAGCAGCTTGGCCAAATAATGTCTATGGGTCACAACCAACTAATTTTTATCTTTGTGTGTTTATCGACTCTTAATGATAGCTTTTAATCTGGTTGGTGTTGACCCTAAACTATCACACTGATTCTGAATTCATTCTTTGGGGCTTTCATGCTGAAATCTTATTTGAAAACAAGCCAACTGACAAGTTCATAATCCGAACAGAAACCAAGCCTCGACACAAATACACAACCGCCACCTACATTAATGCCAAACATCATCATAAATGACCATAAGACATCATTTCCGAAGCAAGAATTTACATCTGTCGCCAGTTTGCTTTTGTTTTTGCCAAAAAGGTCTCACATTTTAACATTAGCCCAACTTCATCTACTGGATAGAACCTAACATTTATCATCTAATTGGTACACGGGACAAGCCTATCCATTGATTCGTCATCTGATTGGTCCACTGATTGATCATATGATAGAAATAGAATTTGACAATTTCGTCATTTTTTCCACCACTCAAGAAATGCGGATGCACATATCTACCCTACCATATGATTGCCAAACGAGGCGATAAGACGCCAAATCGCGCAACTAAGTCAATTTTCACACGGCAGTCACGTGACTACTAGTCGACATTTTGGTAGTTTCTAGAAGTTAATTTTAACAGCAACGCTTAGTTTACTTATATTCCACGTCTATTAGCAACCCAACAGGCTATATTTTTTACAATAGGATGAAGGGGAAGTTCAACACCTAGTCATTTGGAACCATGGTTTACGTTGTCGAAAACACTAGTGGAGGACGCTTGTACCTCCGACAGACGAAATATAAATGTAGTTTGAACAATGGTTACTTTTTTATGTGCCCAGGAACATGTGACCAAAATTAGTACTAACGTGACCCTTATATTACTTTCGTATATCGGTTGGAAACGAACATTCATCATCTGATTAGTTCGTGAGGCATTAGTAGTAGACTTTGACGATTTCACCATATTTGTCGGCACTTGATAGAAATGAGCATTCACGCAGCTACCCTGTCGTAAGATGTAATCTCGCCTAATCGAGCCGATAAGATGCCAAATCGGCCAACCAAAACATTTTTACGCAGCAGACACATGACTACTGCTCGGTATAGCAATATTAAGTCTACTCATATTTCACATCTATGAGCCCACATACATTAGTCTGATATTATATCAAGACTAAGAGTTTTCACTCGAATAAGATAAGTTCCTTCTGAATCCCTCACACTATCAGATACTGCACACAAATCTGTTCATAAACGTGAACAAAGAAATCTAGAGATGTGAAATATGTTCATCATCGCCGCAAACAAAGGAAAAGCCCGGCCTGCAACAGAATCCATTCTCCCCGCGATAAATCCTTATTTCCAGACCAACAGGCCGCGATCCGTTTTGAAATAGATGTTCCCGTTACACTAAAATAGTTCCCGTTTAGATAACCTCAACACCAAGACACGTAACTCAAACCGTAATCGTATTCCTTAAGAGAGAGCATGGGAAATGATAACTACCTCTCGTAAATAGACGGGAAGGAATATATTTTTCCCCAAATCCCCGTATATCTGGGGAAAATATGGTATTTTCCCCTAGAATACTTCATTTGTGAGGGAAAAAGGCCTCCCATTTAAAATGCGCCGTATTTTTCAACTTTATCTGCGAGGAAGGAAAGTGTGTTTTTCATTTTTTATTCATCCCAAAGAGAAAAATATTTCGGGTAGACGATAAAAGCGGATTCGTAGAAAATTATGCCGGGTAAAATTCCGTATACGCTTTTTGGTAAAAGGTTATAGTAAAGGAACAACCCGGGTATAAAAGAGGACGGGTTTTAAAATAGGGATATATGTATATAATTTTTTTTTACCCTCCATTCATGCAAAAGCGTTTAAGGGAATGGGGATTGTAAAAAAGCGGGGGAAATTATTGCGTTTTACCCGGGACTATGATTGGGGATGTGTCAAGCTCTAAAGAGCGGGGCAAAGTTTTTCGGGCGAATTGTCTTCTCTGGGAGATAAAATATTCTGGCAGTGTCGGGTGGCTCAGGGAAGAAGATTGCCCTGGCGGTGTTACGCGGCTCGGGTAAAATAATGCAGGTGGTTTTGGACTGTCGCTTAGTTTTCTCATTTTCTAGGACAGACTGGTATGGGGAAACTAAATGGTGTAGTTTGGAGACGGTTTGTATGAATTTCGGAGAAAATTTAGTATTTATATTCCTCTATCTCATACAGGTTTAAGGTTAATCCATGGCAGGTTTTACCTTTTTGCATTACGTTAGCAACCGTTTCACAAATTGGGCACCAAACGTTTTTTTTATACTTTCATCCCACTTCTTCATTTTCCAACACCCTTTTTTCTCGGTCACCGTAGCCCAGTTGGAAGTAAAAAGTATTAACAACCGAGGGTTGGTGAGTTCGAATCCCAACCAACAGACCGTCGTGTCCAAGGGGGTATGGTTAGCGGGACCATTTATTTTTGTCCTCAAAACTGGACATCTGCTAATTTTTAGGTAATACATAGTATGAGTATTCAAGAAAACGCATATTTCTTTATAGTTTTTATGTATTCATTAATGGAAAGAAATCAGGAATGAACACTTTAAAATAAATAATTTATGTGGTCTTATATTTCTGAAGAACAAATTTGCTCAAGTATATTTGGTGTTGATTTTAACCTTTAACTGCTGTCATGGGTCTCACAGACCCCCAGTCATTTTTGACAGGTCGTTTCCACCCCTTAAATATAATATTGGTCCCTTTCTTATTCAGTACCTTCCTACTACGTCCAACACACATATAGCCACATTCCATGACTGGTTTAGCTGCCCCAACTATTTCGTATTTCACACTATTTGCATTTCCCACGTGGTCTCTTAGACCCCTTCACAGCATTTGCGTTACCGTTCTTGTTGAATGAAATCGTGTAAGTTTGAGTAGGGAATCTCGGCAGAGATCCGAAAATGGCAACAAATTTTACCAAGAAACGACCTGTGTATCTTACAGAAAAAGAAATTCAGGATATTGTTGATAATTGGTCGGAAATAGAGTACTGGGACAGTGAAATTTCGGATAATATTATTGAAAGCGAACACGAAACGGATTCGGAAATTTATGCAGATGAAGACCTTTCAAGTACGTCTTCTCAAGAAGAATATTTCTACGGAAAAAATAACTTCGAATGGGATGCCTGGGGGATGGGGGGAACTAATCGTGCCGTTTGATCGCCAAAACACAACATAGTTTTACAGTTTCCAGGGTTAAAACATCCTGCAAAATGAGGTCCAAAATCTGAGCCTGAAGACACACGGAATCTACTTAACATGAAATATATTTTATATTACTATATAAGTTAAGAATTGAATTATCTAAATTTAAAATGTATAAATAATAATTATCTAAAGAATCTTTCATTAATATATTATATTAATCGCCTTTATACGCACTTTAGTGAGCGAGGTCTGAGAGACCCCTCCACACTAGTTACGAGACGGTTTGGGACACAGCAGTTAAGGGTTAAATAAATATGAAATTCTTGGCAGGGTTTCTAAAAATTTACTTTTGTGTTTTATAAACGGGTACTTAGTTTTTAAGTTAACATTAAAAGTGAACTTACGTTTATGCATTGTTGAAATGAAGGTTTCAATTACAAGAAATTTTAATTGACTATAATAACACACGTCGATGAAAAAAAAACAATAATCAATCGTCAAGAAAGATGCGCGAGTTTTTTACGCGTACTATCAAATTGAGGAGCGAGCTAACAGGCTTCTGACTAGAGATGGGGGGGGGAAATAACTATCTGTTCTTTTACAGTGCGAATTCCAAAACTCTAGACGCCTAAAGTGATTACAAGTACATACCAAAAGATGAGGTCCGTTGAATTTTTTTGTTTTTCGCCCCTCTTTTTGAAATTATTTCAGTGGGTTGATCACTTTCTGAAAACGGGACATTTCGGAGTCGCTTGGGGACAACGGAATAGCCTACCTAAAAACGGGACGGTCCTGTTCAAAACAGGACGTATGGTCACATTAGGTATGGTGCACATAAGTCTATCGTGGACTCAAATGCCCTCACACTGGCGTGGAGTGGTAGTTTGGAGAGTGGGGTACCAGCTCAGGTGTGACTGGTTAAAAATTACGTGGTGTTGTCCTCAAATCTTTACATTCGGGTTTGATCCCGGATCGTCCCCAACATCACGATGCGTTACTCCAGTTCAAGACGTTAAATAAAAACCTACCTGCCTACCCATTGACATTTTTTTATTTTACGTTACCCTTGCATTTAGCACAGCATGGCCTAATGTGGCACTTGGGTTATAATGCCTAACCAATTAAATTGGTTAGGCATTACATGCATGCATTGGTTAGGCATTGTCCTTTTACCCACTGCACTAACATCATACGAGTTAGAATATGAGCATTTGGATAATTTCTGTTTGTCAATTTTTATAACAGAATAGTTTATAAAGATTTCTTATTTTATTTTCTACAGAGGCTGTTCACACATTTTTTAGACAATGTATATTGTATTCACAAAACTAAATTACATAAAATTCTTGTGTTTTAAATATTCTATTTGATAGCCCTTATTCTGAACTATCTTTCGACACCGTAATTTCCAGGATAATAATGCCTTTTGAAGTGTCAGAAGAGGTATTCCTTCACATTCCTCCTGAACAGCTTTCCAGAGTCCTGTAAGGGTTGTGGGACGACGTTTGGATAATGCAGATTTTAATAGTCCGAAAGCACAAAAATCCATAGGTAATACATCGGGAGATTTAGTAGGGATATCAGTGAAGGGTATGGCCTTGATACCGGTTTTTTGTTCCATTCCTTTTAAGAAATTTACAGTGGATTTTGATGTGTGACTGCTAGCTTTGTCTTGATGGAGTTCCACAGAGTGATGGCACTGTGGGTAAAGCGATAGTATTTCATTCAGAAAAATTGGCGATAAAATATGTTCCTGATAGTATTTGGAGTTAATCTTGACATTTTTTCCACTCTCTTTATTTTAAACTTGCCATTATATGAAAAACCAGCAACAATCATGAATCCCTTAGAAAATATTTCTTTCGATTTTGTGAACCATGTACTTAAATTTTTTTCTTCTCTTTTATGATAATAAATGGCTCTTTTTTTTTGCTGCAATCAGTTAAATACACCCATGATTCATCTATTGTGACAATTTTTTTCCATTTTTCTTTGGATAAGTGCTTCTCATATAGAATTCGGTAGTGTGCCCTGCGCTCAGCGATATGCTTTTGAGAAAGACGATGCACATTGCGTTTTTTCGCTTTTTAAGATTTAAATCAACGTTTATCATTTTGTTTACAGTGGACACTGAGCATTTTAATGATTTTGCAACTGTCCTTTGACTAGGGGGATTTTCTTTTAACATTAAACAACGTACCTTTTCAATAGTCGAAGATGTCCGTTTCTTTCTTGGATACTTGTTTGGAATTTTTGTCCCACTTGAGGCTCCAATTTGACGTTTGTTTCCTTTCTTGTTGACGATATTACCTATCGACGCTTTAGATATCACAAAACCATGACTCTCACATCGTTTTTGGGTAACGGAATATGAATATTTCTCTATGAAAAGAGCATAAATATAGCCTTCGAACCACTGCTTCGTTAAAAACGCCATTTTTAATAAAAACAAACCTCTCAAGCCGCAGACGATAATTTTGACTTTTAAAAACATAGTTCAACTGCAGTTATTTCTTTTGCAGCAAACGATTTTTTATTACCGCTAACCAAAATCGTCTAAAAAATGAGCGAACAGCCTCTGTAGATTTAGTTATAGTGTATTCAGTTTGATGGGAAATCCCATTGTTAATTTTTATAAAAGTGCTTCTTTGAAACTGACAGATTCAATTTTTGAAAAGCACTTAACAGGAATTGCTAACTATTCTTTTGAGATTTCTTCAAATTATTTCCATAATAAACATATAAGGTTTAACAAAGTATCAAAATATCAGTCAAATATTTTTTTAATTTATCAAAATATCATCTACGCATATATCTAAAAAATCAAAAGGTAGGAAAGCATAAGAGTTGTGCAGATTTATAGGCAGCATACCTTTGGTATACGAAAGTAGTGCATGCCTTATAGTATTATTTGTGTGCCTTATAGTATACAAATGCTTCTCAACACAGAATTGCAAAAAGTTATTAGACGAAGGAAAGTCCGTAATACCGCAATGATTAACAATTTTATGATGTTATTGCAATTGGGTAGATCCTATACAAAGCAATAGCAACACTTCGCAGCAAAGCCTTCGTGGGCTTAATGCTACTTAACCCCAGAATACGGTTACGTACAGTTAAGCTAAGTCCGGCCACAGTAAGGGAATCCAATAGAGGATCAAGACATTTCTAAGGAGACGACCGATATATTCTGCCCGAGTATATTCTATTCTTAGGAACCACACTTTTAGTCGGTCCTTTAGGATAATTCGGTATTCTTGCGTTGTTCGTAATGCTAAAAAATGCACAATGCATAATTGGTGTTGTCTGGTGGTTTAGGTGGTAGCCCCTACATCGGATGGTTCCTGGTTCGAATCTGGAATCGAGTGCATGGATGCTTGTAAGCGTATGGTGTAGAGGCGGCTGGTGCACCTTAAATATGCCGTGTTCAAAAGTCCTCACGTTGTGTTGGTGTGGACGTTTGGAGAGTGGGGTGCCAGCTCAGGTGTTGCTCGTCATCTGACAGTGGTTTAAAAGTACACGGTGTTGTCCTCGGATCTTTCCTTTCAGGGGGTTGATACCGGACAGTCATCACTAATAGCCCGTTATGTTGCTCTAGTACGACGGTAATTTAAATTACCATTACCTTGAAGTTGTCTGTCGTACATTTGGGGCACCTTGTCTAAATTTAGTCCCTGGTACGATAATACCCCCAACTATTCAAACCTTTTCTTCTATCATCACATTACTATTCCCCAACCTTTTTTTTTCCCCTTTTTACCACATTTTCCCTTGTATTATGTGCTTGGCGAAGTTTGACCAAGATGGCCTTGTACCATAAAATTAAAAAACAACCAACCCCTACATCTACCCCCATCCTACGTTTTGTGGCCTCCAGGGAGTATGACCTCAAGCAAGTGGTTAAGTTCACTTTTTTGACGACAACACTTTAATTGCCTCTGAACCTCATAGAAAACCTTTTTAGAGCAGCACCTGCGTGTGCATTTTTTAACTCAAAATATCTGCTTTGCATCACACAAAATATTTTTTTTTCCTTTTCTTATTTGGTCATCGTTTACGTTATGGGAAATTTTGTTTACCGTAAACCCAATCGCATGATCGGTATACCATGATAGAATTAGGTCAAGTCATCTGACCATGAATCATACTGGTGTTGCCCTCGTATATTTCCCTCAGAGGGGTGATCTCGGACGGTCACCAATAGCCCGTTGTGTTGTTCCGATGAGGCGTTAAAAAAAAATCTACCTACCAGCCCACAAAATATATTATTCGAGGAACTCTTCTCAGAACAACTTCTTTTTTTATAAGTCTTCTCCGCTCCTATTTATTCCATAAAAAAAATTTTAAACATTAATTTTAAATTTGCACGATCTTATTGGGGAAAACCCTCATCTAAATCTTTTCCCTTTTTTAAGTATCATTGGGTTCTTAAATCTCATATAGTACTTTTATCCATCACGATATTTATATCATACCTTTCTATAATTTTATATTTTTTACGATGTTGATCTATATGTTTTAATCATATCTTAAATTACTTGCGCAAGACTAGTATTTTATTACAACACTTTTATATTTACATTGACTTCGTTCATTTTTATCTTGCGTTTGGCGCATCTTGTCCGTTTTTGGAATTTGCGCCATAAAATCACAAAATCCAATCCAATCCAATCCTAGCTATTCCAAGCGAATTTCGGGATACCCCAAGAATAGGGTCAAAAACAAGATGAATCGTCGGTACTCCACCAAAGATTTTCGTCTTTATCCTCATTTGTTTTCCGCTACAACAAAGTTCACAACCGAACAATGAAACATGCCAACCACAAGAGACCCGCCATCAATCCCAAAAACGCACGGTCCCGCAAAAACACTGAACCCGACCACAAATCATATTTAGAACCCAACCCTTCCCCCATTCAATATCGCTTCCCTAATGTACATAACCATATACGACTCAAAATCCCTTTGAAAACCTTTCCATTCTGCCCTTTATAGTTCTCGGATATTATCAGATCCGACAAATGTCGAAAATATATTCCAAGAAAAAATCCTGAAAAAAAAATGGCGGATGGCGGAGGGATATCACATAGCGATCTATTTCCCCCCGCGGAAGAATAATCGTAGTGAATGACTCCAATCACATTCCCCCAGTCCTTCAACAACTGTATTATTCCGATCTGTTCGCTTTGGGGGAGGTGTTCCTTTTCTCTTTTAGAATTCTTAGAGGGTTCCACGCTTTTTTTCCCGTCCTCTGTCTCGTCAGTACTTTTTTAGTTTCGTCAGGCAAACACGTATTGGAGTTGGGGGGGGGGGTGATTCGAGAACGGAGGGTGGGTTGGAGAAAAATGGCGAAATCCCTGTATCCGACGGTTTTGATAGATGGCGGAAATTTATGACGTTTGTTATTGATTGTAGGGAGGTTGGTTCCACCCTTTTTTTTCCGTAAAAAATTCTGACGTTTTTTTTTTTATTTATTTATTCTTTTTGCGTTCCAATTGTTCGAATCGAATCGGATGTGAATGTGATGACGGGAGTTCGTTGTAAAGTTTCTGTGCCGAAGATTCGCTTTGAATGTGTTTTTTATGCGTTCTATGAACTCAAGATTCAAAACGCTAGCAGAAAGTGTAAAGACAAACTTCGGTCCTCTGTAAAGTACTCTTGGGTGTAATTGGTTTCATTTCTACTATTCGTATAGTAGCCCAGTTAGAAGACTGACGAATTAGAAACGGGAGGAATGCGAGTTCGAAACTCGATCCAACCTTTGACCATTGTATACACTGATGTGATGCACGTTAAATCTGCCATGTCCTCAAGTTGGCATGGTGGGGAAGTTTGGAGATTGGGGGGGGGGGCAGCACAGATTTGACCTCGTCATCAGATCGTGATTCAAAATTACGAGGAGTTGTCCGCGGATCGTTTCCCTTCGAGAAAAATTCAGTTGAGTTATCCCAGACCGTCATCAAGAACCCGTTGTGTTTCTCCAGTGTGATAAAATAAATAAATTCGACAACTAACTTATATCCTTCTATGTTGTGAGTTAATTTTTGAAGTGTTGGCTAAGTTCCTAAATAGCTGCTTAAGGTGTATACGTTTCGCTAGAAGAACTTTTTTAATTTTGACTCTTTAAAATCCATTTTTTCCAATGTTCTTTTTGAGGACTCCAAAATCTGTCATAGTTGGGCTAGTACCCTACATCCTTGCAACTCTGTATACCAAGCTGAACTGCTTGCTCTTAAGGAAGCAGTATACTATTGTGTTTCAGAGGGAATAGCAGCCAACACATCAGGTCTGACAGTGCATCAAGTATCGCCGCTCTTGGTAATCTCTTCTCCCACAATCAGATCGTTAATGAGGTTAAGGAAAAACTGCTGAAAGCCACTGAAATACCCCAAATTAACATCTCATGGGTTAAAGCACACGCTGGCATCGAGGGAAATGAACAAGCAGACCTACTTGCGAAATCTGCAGCAAATGGGATCTCTCACCAAACAACCAGTCTAAAGTGGCCTAGGTGCAAATTATCAAGTTCTATTGATGCACTGATCTCGAATCAATGGCAAGCAGAATGGGATACTTCTACCAAAGGAAGATACACCTATCAATTCTTCCCTAAGATCTCAACACACCTAAAATACCAGAACCCAAAGCTGGTACAATTCTTCGCAGGCCATGGACCATTTCCGGCATATCTAGAGCGTTTTCATCTTCGATCTAGTGCGCTGTGTATATGCGGCCGAGAAGGTGATCCCATCCACTACCTTTTTGACTGTGATCTCACAAGTCAGTGGCATTTGTTGAAACCTTCTCTTCAACACTACTCTCATTGGTGCCAAAATACTGCCAAGAACATACACTGCCACCATAAAATCATTAAAGTGATGGAATTTCTCAGCTCCAACAGTGATTATATCTGTGAGAGCTGAGAAGTTTAAGTCGAAAGTTCTCAAAAGAACTTTGCTTTCCTTTCGAAACTTTTATAGGTCATTACGGCTGTCTGACATCTGTATTTAACGTTCTGACTTTTGTATATTTCAATATTGTTATTTTTTTCCCCCTTCTGGAAATGATTTTTTTTTCTTTGTTTGTTTGTTTATGTTTTTGCCTGTCTTTTTTTTTTTTCTCATTTTGTTCTGTGTCAATTTTTCAAACTTTGTCATCCTCTTCTTTTGTCATTTTGTATTTTTGTGCCTTCATGTTTTACCCTTCAATTGACTTTCCCCTTCTGTGTACTTAAATGTGTATGTATATATTTTGGATTGCTTAGCTCTCCTTTATCCCAGAATCTCCTCCGTAAGGGTACGTACACTACGGAACCTGGAGTGGCGCATGTAGCCTTGCTGGTCGCCTACTAGCTTACCGCTTTGTAGAATTGACCAGTGTTTCCATACGGGAGCAAACACTACCGAGCCTGGCGGGTCACCTAGATTGGCGCAGTGAGAAAAGCAGGAAGCTGGATGATTTGCCAATGCGAATGTTTACATAGTAGTGCGCGGGTCAACTGAACGATCGCCTCGATTTTTTCGTCTGTGCATTTTTTGGCGTAAACAGTGAAGTAATATTATATTGGTTTGAATTTCATTATTTTTAAAACATAGTTCCTGTTATTAAAATGGTAATAAACAAAAACATAATACATAAAGTGATTTAAAATACTAAATAATGTAGTTCTTTGTAATGAAAATATTTAGACGGTAAAAAAACTAAATGCGACTTTAGCTTCAAATATATATCAAATACATTACATAAAATATGTTTATGTGAAACATCCCAATATGTTAAAACAAACTACGGTCTGCAAACGTATACAAAGAAAAAATGAAAGGCTCTATTTGCGCATGTGCAACTCCGTTGTCTGCAGGCTGTACGCGTGCAAGCTCAGCTCCGTTGTGTTTATACTACACGCTTTAATACTAGGTTACCTTCTAGGCTACATGCGATCATGACTTGCGACCAGCTAGGCTACATGCGCCCATCCAGGTTCCGTAGTGTACGTACCCTTAGGCGGACTATACAGCTGAAAGCCGCACAGGTGAAACAGTGTCCGCCTGCGGCGTCCAATCCAATTAAGTCATTGGTTTGTGTTTTAACTCATTTCAGTGTGAAAAATTCAGATTAATCTATTATTTAATTATATAATTTAGGTACTATTAGCATATTTTCTAAACACTGATATCTCAGACATTCTAATTTGTTCATAACGATAGTTATTATTGGAAATTTTTCCTAATATTATTCTTCGTGTTTTGACCCTCAATCTAGTTGCTAGAGAAGTTGAAAGGTTTTATTTGACAACTTTTCATCGAGGAAGTCTAAAAAATCCAGCTTTGTTCAGGAATTTCAACATTTAAAATTCACTAAAAATTAATTTCGTTTACTAATAACTTTGAACTAAAATATCCACTGCATTATACAGATTATAATGACAAAAAAAATAACTATAATAGACTATTTCTTTGTTGAGTTGCACAATAGGTCTATTGCAAAAATGAAGTTCCTCAGAAATGGAGTTTAAAGTTTCGGAAACATGTTTGTACATCTTCACAGTACTTAACTAAAATCCTTGTAACTAGAAAACTATCTCGAATATTTACAAGATCCCGGTATCTTTTAAAAGGTGGACAATATTATAAATTAATAAACAAAAAAAAAATATATATATATATATATATATATATATATATATATAATAAACTGACGAATTCATGGCATTCACACTAATGAAATTTGGCACACATGTAGTACGAATTTTTTGCGATTTTATAGACTAGCCCGATTTTTTTAATTTAATGTTGAAAATTTTAAAATTAATTTAATGCGATGTTCAATTATTATTTTCTTTCTTGCGAATGGTAACAGTCATGAATCGGTATTGAATGAATCCGTATTTACTGCGCGTGTGTATCCGTTGCCGTGTAGCCGCCCGATTACTGGATATCCTTCCAAAAATTTATTGCCTTTTTAAAAGCATGTTAACTTTTAGTTAGCATTGACTTTTCATCTTTTATATAAGTATCTTTTTACTGTACTTACTTCATTTCTGGAACTGGATAACGGATGTGCAATACGTTTGTTATTGTTTCTTTTTTTAGACTACGATAGTTATATTATCGTGTGAAATAAATGAATAATAAATGAAACAACTATCGTGTGAAAACTTGCAAAGTTACAGCTCAAGAGGAATACTGAATCTCTTTGCCAAGGTCTCATTTACCACAGGATCTACCGATACCATAAGAGTCGCTTGCTTAGAGCTCACATTGGACGCTACTACCTGCAAATCATCTATTCCGAATTGGCTTGTCAGACTCACCAACGTACCTTAAGACATGACATTAAACTCATTGCTATACTAACATTGATCTAACTGACATCACTGTGAATATAGTTATATACTGATAGAGTTACGTATTTTATTTATGTTACTAGACTATGGAGCTGCTAAACAGGTCTGTGCAAAAGGCTGAAGTCAGGCTGAGGATAGACAAATGCATTTCAAATATTTTAACCCATGTTTAGCCCTTCAAGTGGTTTCGACGAGTTACCTCGTCCATCAAGATCTGACTGATTTATGTATGACAATATATCTAGACATCAATAATGACAATTATTTTTCGAATGATGAAGATAAAAAAGTTTTCAACTGATAACGAGATAAAGATCAGATCGGTTTTTCTAATGGTGGGATAGTTCGCGTCCATCAAGATCTGGTTAGTTCTGTTAATGACGAGATACCTAATCCCATTAATACCTTATTAGGTTTGATATTGACGAGATATCTTAACCATCAAGATCTGGTTAGTTCTATTAATGACGAGATATGTCGTCCAAGATCTGGTTTGTTTTGTAAGCGACACGATACCTCGTCCATCGAGATCTGTTTAGTTTTGTTAGTGGCGATATATCTCGACCATCAAGATCTGGTTAAGTTTTGTTATGACGAGATATGTCAAATACAAATACAAATATTGACGACCAGCTACAGGCTCAAGCCCAACAAGGCTTGTCCTTTGTTTATGGATTCCCCAATTCCCACTGACTATCCAATTGTATCTTAAATTCGTACACTCCCTTTGAATTAAGTATATTTTCTGGCAACGCGTTCCATTTGTCTATTATCCTATTAAAGTAGTAGTTTTTCCTTAAATCCCGATTAAAATGTGTCTTATTCAATTTATACCCATGGCCCCTTGTTCTGTTATCCCTATTGAAATTTAAGCCCTCTGTGTCCCCTTGTTTTATCAACTTGAAAAGCTGAATCAAATCCCCCCCCCTTCTTCTTTCCAGTGCATACATGTTTAGCTTACTTAAACGTTCATTATAGTCGAGATTTGCTATCCCCTTTATTATTTTTGTAGCTCTGTGCTGAACCCTTTCAATTAATTCTATATCCTTTCTCATATATGGAGCCCAGAATTGTGCAACATATTCTAGATGTGGTCTTACTAAGCCGTTATATAGCGGCAAGATTATATTCTTATCCCCTTGAAGTTACAGTATTTTTAATATACCCTAATAACCCATTAGCCTTTTTACCCGCAGCTGAACATTGGTGACCCATTTTAAAATCCCTGTGAATTATCACCCCAAGATCCTTGTCTGTTTCTCCCTCCTTTACCTTTAGTCCCTGCAGACAGTACTCGGATCCATTGTTCCTGTAACCCATATGCAGAACTTGACATTTCCCTATATTAAATGACGTACCCCATTTTACAGCCCATTGGGATATCTTATCAAAATCCCCTTGTAAATTCTCTATCTGTAACTTGGTATCCACTGTCCCCCATATTTTTAAGTCATCTGCAAATATACTGATTATATTCTTAATCCCCTGACCTATATCATCTATGAAAATTATGAATAAAATTGGTCTCAAAACTGATCCCTGAGGCACACCACTTATAACTTCTGTCCACTGTGAATAATTTCCTTTTACCTGCACACTCTGCGTTCTACCCAATAACCGATTCTTTATCTATATCAATGTTTTCCTCTGAATCCCCAGCCTTTCCAATTTAAACAGTAAATCCTCATGAGGTACTTTATCAAAAGCCTTTTGAAAATCTATGTACATGATATCTACACTGCTCTTATTATCCAGCTCCTGAGTAATTTTTTGTAGAACTTCAAAAGGTTTGTAGAGCATGATCTGCCCTTCCTAAACCCATATTGATTATCTGATAACAGTCCCCCCTCCTCCAAGTATAACATTATATGCTATTTTAACAGAGATTCAAATATTTTGCAAATTACTGATGTTAGACTTACTGGTCTATAGTTGCCCGGATCACTTTGTATTCCCTTTTTGAAAATTGGAGTTATGTTGGCCAACATCGAATCCATTGGTGCCCAACCCGTGCTATATGTTGAATTAAGTATCATGTGAATAACTTCCCCCAATTCTTCCGCGCATTCCACTAGTACTCTCGGATATATATCGTCTGGCCCTAGTGCTTTAGATGGCTTAATTCTTTTCAACTGATGTACTATTTCTTTCCTGTTAAATTTGCATTCTTTAATTTAACCCCCTGCAAAGGCTCCGTCCTTGGAATCATTTTTTAATTTATAGTTACCATTGAAAAACCCCAGAAAAAGTCATTTAACACGTTTGCCATTCCCACCTCGTCTTGAATTAATTCCCCTCCCCTCCTCTCCAACGGGCCCAGTGTAGTACTAAATTTATTTTTACCACTTGCACGTGCAAAAAATTCTTTTGGGTTTATATTTATTTCCCTTGCTAGTTTTTCCTCCAAGGACACTCTTTGCTTCCGATTAATATTTTTAAACTCCTTTCTGGCTTTCAGATATGCCTCCTTGTCCCTGTCGTTACCAGTGCTTTTATATACACTGTATTTTCTTTGTTTTAATTTTAAAGCTTTGTGTGTTTCCCCTGAAAATCACATAGGGAGCAAGTTTCTAGACTTTTTTCCTGAACTTTACATATTTTTTTAACACCCTGTCTAACTTATTCTTGAATTCCTCCCATTGTTCAGAATGATGCGATGCTATTAACCCCCCTTTGAATGTCTCCTTTAACTCTTCCCTTATCATATGCAAATTTACCTTTCTGAAATTTGGAATTATCCTACTATTGATTGTGTATGCTGACTGAAAATTTATACTTAATCTGATACTTATATGATCACTTTCTCCCAGTGGCTCACCTATAACCAAATCCTGCACCCTAACCTCATCATTTCTGAAAATCAAATCCAATATTGCATTGTCCCTAGTATCCTCATACACCGTCTGGTAAAAAAACAATCCTGTATCACTTCCAAAAATTCCTTGCGTTCAAGGTCTGGTTAGTTTTGTTAATGACGAGATATCTCGTCCATCAAGATGTTAGATTTGCTAATGACGAGATATCTCGTTTATCCAGATTTGGTTTTGTTAGTGATAAGATACCGCGTCGAGATAACAACCTGAAATGTTAAAAACGACATGTTGGTTTAAACTTTTAATTTATAAACAGTCTATTACATACAAAATTCAAACCAATTCTGATAATTAAAGTTTCCGTAGAATGTTCTCTAAGAAGTCTACAAAGATGTTTTTCATCTTCGATGTTAGGAGAAAAATATGAACTTCTCTACTGATTTCTTAGAACATATTTTGTGGAAACTAGTATAGATGGTTTGGAAATAGAATAAAATGAACTGTAATAAATTAAAAATTTAAACCAACAATATGGTCGTTTTCAAATTGGGTTTCTTGAGTTTTCTTTTGTAATAAATTATTCGATGATTCAAATCGGCAGTTTTCTTGAATGATGCGGGCTCTTTTCTAATTTGGTCTATTTGATTTTCGATGTTTGGAGAAAGGCACGTGGACCAAATTTGAAAAGTACCATTACCCAGGGAAACTCTTGATTTGAATAATAAAATAATTATCATTGTAGAATAAACAGAAAGTAACCCAAGTTCAAAGCGGCATGTGTGTGTGTGTGTTGGTTTAAATTTCTTCTTTAAAACCATTCAATCTTCAAAACAGATTTCTATTACTCAAGTTTCCACAGAATATATTCCAAGAAATCTGTAAACATGTTTTCAATTTTGATCTTTTGAGAAAAGTATAAACATCTCTACAGATTTCTTAGAATGCATTCTGCGGAAACTTTGATGAAAAGAAATGGTTTGGAAATGGAGTGAAATGAAGTGAAATGGATCGAGTAATAAGTTAGAAATTTAAACAACATATGTCGTTTTGAATTTGAGTTAATTTATCTTTATTTTGTAATGGTTATTATTCGATGATTCGAATAAAGTTTTATTAAGTGATGGGGTTTCTTCTAATTTGGTCTACTTCAATTTCAATGTTTTTAGAAAAGGATATAGACCACGTTTAAAAAAAATCCCCATCCAAGAAAAAAATCGATTCGAATCGTCTAATAGTTACCGTCGTAAAATAAACAATAACTAAACCATGCTCAAGACGACTAGTTGTTGTAAACTTCTACTTTAAAACTATTCAATTTTAAAACCATTATTTCTATCACTCAAATTTTCTCCAGAATATGGTTTAATAAATCTAAATATGCTTAAACTTTTCTCCAAACACTGAAATTGAAGTAGATCAAATTCGAATCGAAAATCTTCCACAAAAAAAAACTGTATATGCGAATAAAACTGTTTATGTAACTCTTACTCAAACTATTATTAATCTTACTTAAGCTACTATTACTCAAAGCATTATTACTTACTCATGCTACAATTACTCAGATTTCTTTAACTGTAATTCAGTTTCTTCTGAAGCTGTTCTGAGAAATCTGTAAAGATGTTTACACTTATCCAAACAACGAAATTCAAACACCGAATGCAGATTTCTTAGAACATATTCTGGGGAAACTTGTGGATGTGGGCGCTTTTGAATTTTTTCGTATTCAGAAATCTGCAAAAATGTTTATACTTTTTAACATTTTCGCATTTAACTTTTAAACTTTCTCCAAACATCGAAATTGAATTATACCTTATTTGAATCGTAAACCTTCCAAAAAACTGTCGTTTGAAATAATAGAATAATTACCACTATAAAATAAACAGTAATTATCCCAGTTCGAAACGATATATGTTGGTTTAAACTTCTAATTTATTATTCAGTCCATTTCCTTCTATTTCCAAACCATTTACTATTACTCAAACTATTAAAGCTACTATTAATCAAACTGGCATTAAAGCTATTGTTAATCAAACTATTATTAAAGCTACTATTACTCAAACTACTATTAACTATTACCCAAAGTTTCCCCTGAATATATTCAAAGAAATATCTAAAGATGTTTTTACTTTCTCCAAACATCGAAACTGAAATAAGCCAAATTGGAAAAGAGCTTACATCAACAATAGAACTCGTGAATTATCGAATAATTACCATTGTAAAATAAACGGAAAGTGGCTCACGTTAAAAACACCAAATGTTGGTTGAAACTGATAATTTTTTATACGGTCCATTCCTAAACCTTTTGGGCGCCTTCACACGAAGGAGATCGATCTCTCAGACCGATTTCAAGGCGACCGAACTTACAAAGAAAACATAGGAGAGCACTTCAAACGAGAATACTCGCAGGAGAGTGGCATGTGAGACGAAAAAATAGTCGCCAAGGAAGTTCAGTCGTCGGCGATTTTTTTTTTGAAAGAATCTGATGCTACATTGTGAGGTATTGCGTAATTCACAAGAGAGATACTGTCTTCTGTCGATATTTTTTATTTCTAGCGATATCGGCTGCCGTTCTCAATAAGTTTTCCTTGTTTCTTTGTCTTATATCTTTCTAGTAATGTAAAGTTTAGATATTGATAAGGTTAATTACTGCTGTGCAAATGCAGCCTGTACTGTGGGACAAAACTCACGAAGATTATACGGACAAAATAGGAAATGAAAACGCGTGGACAGCGGTACTGGTGTTTATTTATGGCGAAGAAATCCTAGAATGTGATAAACAAAAAAATATATTCTTGATAAATTCCTAATTTTTTATTACAATAATTTAGCATTAATTTATGTTGACAAACTATAGTAAGTATACGAGGTATATAAAAAGTAAATGACAAAACGATAGCTTGATAATATTTTAAATAAGTTACATTAATTTCGTATAATAATTTAACATCAATTTATGTTAAACTAATAGTAAGAATACGAGGAAGAAAAAAGTAAGTAACAAAACGGTAACTTGCTAATATTTTAAATAAGCTGTTACATTATTTTCTTATATTTTCATATTCTGCCATGGCAAAACGTCTTCACTTACAAAATAATCTCGAAGAGCCGTTGGCGCAGGTCCAGTGTAATCATCAAAAACATTATTATCATCGTTTTCCATCAAACAGGTTTACGTTAAGGTGTCTTAGTGCGAATAACCATCCCTCGTTCGTACGAAATTATGCAGAATTACACATGCTCTTATTATGTCAATTGCTAAATCAATATTAACGTTCAATGGTCTATAGAAAATCCTCCGTTTATTAGTTAAAAACCAAAATAGCATTCAATGAACTGGCGAGCTCTAGAAAGACGGTAATTAAATACTCTTGTATTCTGAGGTAAAATGTTTTCCTCCATACGAACTTCAATGTTAACGACAGGCTTTCTCGTGGTGGTATGTTGTCTCGTATTTGTGTCCTGCTTCTTAATGTATAAATGTATCCTACTGAAGAGTTCTCTAAAAGAAGCTATTGACATCCGGAACTAATTGAAAATTTAGTCGAGTCGTCCTTCAGTTCGCGATACAGAACATGGTATAAGCCTTTCTGCATACACAATTTATTAATAGGGTGTACCCAGTACTTCCTTTGGACATTTTTCTTGTTTTTCTTATTATTCAAATACCATAATGCAAGCATTTCCAGCTCATCGTTTCTGAAAGCAGGCACGATTCCAAAGGACGTAAAAGTCGTGACGTCATTGTCCATTGCGCGCCCATATTTGTATTGCCAAAAATAAAAATAAAGTTACAGTTGAAAAATTAATTATTTAAAGAAAATCAAATTTAATGTATCTATCTCGTATAAAATGTTCCGCTGATTTCAAATTAGTTGAAATTTTCAATCTATATTTAACGATTCCGATTTAAAAACAAAACACTAAACAATGCTAGTCAAAGATTTTTTTTTTTTTTTCGATCGAATCGTTTGTCGCACAGATTCATTTCCTGTACACAATCTCAGGAGACTGGTCTGAGAGATCTATCTCCTTTGTGTGAAGACGCCCTTTCTGTTACTCAAAGTTCCCCAGAATATATTCTAAGAAATCTGTAAATAATTTTATACTTTTCTCGAAACACCTCAATTGAAATAGACCAATTTAAAAAGATCCGCTCCGAAGAAAATTATCAGTTGGAATAATCGAAAATCCAACATAAAATAACAATATCTATTCCAAGTATAAAAACGGCATATGTTTGCTTAAACTTCTAATTTGAAACCAACCCATTATCTATTTCGAAACCACTTCAAAGTTTCCCCAAAAATATTCTAAGAAAGATCAGTAAAAATGTTTAGACCCTTGTCCAAACACCGAAATCTAAGTGCCGACCAACCGGTATAGTGGTTAAGGTGTTAGCCTCTAGATCAGAAGGTTCCTGGTTCGAATCCGGGTCCGGGCATGGATGTTTGTAAGCGTATGGTGTAGAGGCTGGTGCACCTTCAATCTGTCGTGGCCGAAAGTCCTCACGTTGGGTTGGCGTGGAAGTTTGGAGAGTGGGGTGCCAGCTCAGGTGTTGCTTCGTCATCTGACCGTGGTTCAAAATTACGAGGTGTTGTCCTCGGATCTTTCCCTTAAGGGACTGATCCCGGACCGTCGTTAATAGCTCGCTGTGTTGCTTTAGTACGATGTTAACTAAAATTACCATTACTATTACCGAAATCTAAGTAGACCGAATTCAAACAGAAAACCTTCCGCAAAACTGTCGATTCGAATAATTAAATAATTACAATCATTAAATAAACAATAACTATACTATGTTTAAAAATGACATAAGTTCACTTTGATATTCTAATTTGAAATCAACCCATTTTTTATTTCCAAACCACTTCTATGCTTCAGAATTTCTCCAAAACATGTTCGAAGTAAAATCTGTCAAATCTAATACCTTCCAAAAAACTGTTGATCCGAATTAGTATAATCATAAAATAAATTATAACAATACCAAACTTAGAAACGACGTATGTTGGTTTAGACTTCTAATTTGAGACCAGGCCATTTTGTATTTCCAAACCGCTTCCATGTTTCAGTTGCCCTAAAACATATCCTTAGAAAAATCCGTAAAAATGTTTATACCCTCCTCCAAACACCGAAATCGAAGTAGACCAAATTCGAACAGAAAACCTTCAAAAAACTGTCGATTCGAATCACCGCGTGTGCAGGAACCCAGTTTATTCGTCGGACGTCAACCTGTCAGCGGCCTGTTACGGAACATTTCCAGAAATAGCAGTTCTATCTACAGATCCAAGTACGGTGAATGAAAAGACAATACCTCAGCAGTCCTAACACGGATCCGTCTTCTCCTTACACTCGGTCTATTTTCCGGAGACTGGAAACAAGGAATGGAGAGTTTTGACATTTTCCCAAGATAAATAGAAAGATAAATATATATCTGCACTGCCTGGGGTGATGCAGGCAGCTTCTCCCTCCCCCACCATATCTGTAAAGTGAGCCCAAGGAAAAGACAAAGAAGCACGGCTTCAGTTGGAACTATCCTACAGTGGAATAAAAGATGTATTTCCCGACTATTGGGTTTTGGACCAAACTATCAAACACAAGACGCTCTCGGGGGTGCATCTTCCTCATATGTTTACGGGCATCACGGCCCCGGAGTGATCTTTACCCCCCCCCCCCTTTCATTTATACCCTTGCCTACCCCGAGGTAACCCAGTTGGAAGAGTAACGGATTGAAATAAAAGACCTTCGTGTAGAAAAGGGGCTGGTGCACGTTGAATGTGTCGTGGCCTCAAATGTCCTCGCGTTTTCGTGGTCTGGAAGTTTGGAGTCGGGTACCAGCTCGGGTGTTGCCTTGTCATCTGACCGTGGTTCAAAATTACGATATATTGTCCTCTGATCTTTCCACTAAGGGGCCGACCAACCGGTATAGTGGTTAAGGTGTTAGCCTCTAGATCGGAAGGTTCCTGGTTCGAATCCGGGTCCGGGCATGGATGTTTGTAAACGTATGGTGTAGAGGCGGCTGGTGCACCTTAAATCTGTCGTGGCCGAAAGTCCTCATGTTGGGTTGGCGTGGAAGTTTGGAGAGTGGGGTGCCAGCTCAGGTGTTGCTTCGTCATCTGACCGTGGTTCAAAATTACGAGGCGTTGTCCTCGGATCTTTCCCTTAAGGGACTGATCCCGGACCGCCGTCAATAACCCTTTGTGTTGCTCTAGTACAACGTTAATTTTTTTAAATTATGCAGTGATGGAAATTTTTAATTAACGTCGTACTAGAGAAACACAAGAGGCTATCGACGACGGTCCGGGATCAATCTCCTAAGGGAAAGATCCGAGGACAACACCCCGTAATTTTGAACCACAGTCAGATGACGAAAAATCACCCGAATAGTTGGAAGAGCATCATAATAAGCAAACGGAGGGTTTCGAGTTCGAATCCAGCCAAAGACCGGCGTATACAAAGGAGGCTGGTGCACGTTAAATCCGTCGTGTCCTCAAATGTTATCACGTTGGCGTGGTGGGAAAGTTTGGAGAGGGGTGACACAGATCTGACCGTCTTTACTTTGGGGATTGATCCTGCAGTGTCGTCACTAGCCCGTTGTGTTGCTCTAGTAACAACGTTAATTAAATACCTACCCCTATGTTCCGCCCTCATTGTGCTGTCTATTTCGCGCAGCTTAGCCAAGTATAGCCTTAAAACACGGAAACAACCAGTGTCAAGTAAATTGACATAGACATACACAACAAAACCTTACTGGAGCAAAAGAATTAACCCATATAAGTAAAATTGCAGAAACGAAACTGCTACCTGTAACAAAGGTAATTTGGTAATTTTTAATTTGCGTCGTTCTAGAGATACACAACGGGCTATCGACGACGGTCCGGGATCAATCCTTTAAGGGAAAGATCCAAACACAACACCTCGTAATTTTGAACCACGGTCAGATGACGAAGCAACACCTGAGCTGGCACCCCACTCTCCAAACTTCCACGCCAACCCAACGTGAGGACTTTCGGCCACGACAGATTTAAGGTGCACCAGCCGCCTCTACACCATACGCTTGCAAACATCCATGCTCGGACCCGGATTCGAACCAGGAAAATTTCGATATCTAGATGCAAACACCTTAACCACTATACCGTTTGGTCGGCGTAACAAAGGTAGATAGATATTTTAATTACGTCGCACTTGAGAACACAAGCTATTGACGACGGCTCGGGATAAAACCGAAATGAAGGATTCGAGGACAACGCAATGTAATTTTGAACCACGATCAGATCACAAGGTGACACCTGAACTGGCTTCCCACTCTCCAAACTTCCACTCCACGCCAACCTGATTTAAGCCCTCCTGAAATTGCACCTGGAGGCACGAAATAAGAAACTGGATGCAGTTTATAAATTAAAGCAGCATTTTAAAAGCATGTACAGGGAACAAGATGGCGTATATCGACTCCCCCCCCCCCCCCGAAAATTCAGCTGGAAAAAATACAGCTCTTATATTAAGTAACCACAACTGAATTTCTTGGAACTAACTCCTGCATCCATCTAAAAACCGAAGCATTCGAGGCACACCATCAAGAATAAAACGAATACCGCGGTAGCCTGCTTGGAAGAGTAACGGATTAGCAACTGGATGGTTGCGAGTTCAAAACTCTGGCGAAGACTCGTGTACAGAGAGGGCAGGTGCAAGTTAAATCTGTCGTGGCCTCAAATGTCTTCACGTTGGCTTGGTTTGGAAGTTTAGAGAATAGGGTGCCAACTGATTTGTGACCTTGTCATCTGACCGTGGTTCAAAATGATGTGTTGTATTCGGGTTTGATCCCGGACCTATGCCAATAGCCCGTTGAGTTGTCTAGTGCGACGTTACCAATTTTTTTTTTAATTACGGCGGGCACTCGATTGCTAATTATAGGCCACTGCAAGTCCGGGAAGCGATGGTCATTTGTGAAGAGGCACCCAATGGGCGACCATCACTACCCCTAACTAAGGACAGCACAATTACATCCATGCCCTGACCCCGAATTCGAACCAGGAACCTTCCGATCCAGAGACCAACACCTTAACCACTAGACCGGTTGGTCGGCGCGTCGTTAACAAGAACACATACCTTCCTTTTATTATTGGTACCTAATTATGTAAACTAATTAAGTATACTTCCTAGGTATTCTAATTAACGTCGCAATGGAGCAACACAACGGGTTATTGACGACGTTCCGGGATCAAATCCAAAAGGAAAAAACCCATGACAACACTGCGTAATTTTTGAACCACCAAGAATAAAAGATCTAGCATCGGCAATGACTTGATTTGGCATTCCGAAGAGCAAAACAAACAACCCGAGTTGACTCAAAAAAAAAGAGGCCTGAAAAATCTGTGAGAGAAAAAGTTATAAAAAACAGTGCCAAAGAAAGGAAGACGGGAAAAAAATGGCCCATTTTTTCCTGCGGTTTCCAGTATAAGCTCGCTCATCAGTGAAATATTATTTAGCGGGCTTGTCGCCACAAACTTACTTTACAACAATTCTTTTCGCATTGAGGTTGACGCACATACACCCCCAAAAGACGGATAAGAAAAAGGGTGAAAAAATTGATTCGATGGCGAAAATATTTCCCGAGCTGATGTGGATCAAAGCGAAAGTGGCTCAATGTTCTGGTTTAAGACTGGACGGTGTTTTGAAAGCGTGTGAGCCAAAATCGCTAAATCTTTAATGGTAAATTTTCTCACGAGCCCACCGAAATTTTGAGGAGTTTTTGAAATTTTTCCGTTTTTCAAAGCTGTAGTGTCCTTGGCCCGGTTTGTATAGGAACGGATTGGCAAGCGAAGGGTTACGAGTTCGAACTCAACTAAGGACCATAGTGTACAAAGAGACTGGAGCACGTTAAATCTGCCGTGATCTCAGTCCTCCTCTCGTTAGCGTGGTAGAAAGGTTGAAAGTAACCAATTTTTCTGAATGAAATACCATCGCTTTACTCAAAGTGCCATCAATCTGTGGAACTCCATCAAGACAAAGCTAGCAGTCACACATCAAAATCCACTGTAAATTTCCTAAAAGAAATGGAACCAAAAACCGGTATCAAGGCCATACCCTTCACTGATATCCCTACTAAATCTCCCGATGTATCACCTATGGATTTTTGTGCTTTCGGACTTTTAAAATCTGCATTATCCAAACGTCGTCCCACAAAACTTACAGGACTCTGGAAAGCTGTTCAGGAGGAATGGGATAGAATACTTCTTTTGACACTTCAAAAGGCATTATTATCCGGGAAATTACGGTGTCGAAAGATAATTCAGAGTAAGGGCTATCAAATAGAACATTTAAAACACAAGAAGTTTAGAGAGTGAGGTGACAACTCATGTGTAACCTCCATCATATGACCATGGTTCAAAATTACTAGTTGTCGTCTTCGCATCTTTCCTTTCGAGTTTAATCCCGGACCGTCGAAACCGCTATAGTGGTTAAGGTGTTAGCCTCTAGATCGGAGGGTTACTGGTTCCAATAGGGATCCGGGCATGGATGTTTGTTAGCGTATGGTGTAGAGGCGGCTGGTGCACCTTAAATATGTCGTGGCCGAAAGTCCTCACGTTGGGTTGGTGTGGAAGTTTGGAGAGTGGGGTGCCAGCTCAGGTGTTGCTTCGTCATCTGACCGTGGTTCAAAATTACGAGATGTTGTCCTCGGATCTTTCGTCTAAGGGACTGATCCCGGACAGTCGTCAATAGCCCGTTGTGTTGCTCTAGTACGACGTTAACTAAAATTAACATTTCCTGGATCCTCGCTAATATAGCCCATTGTGTTGCTCAAGTGCAACATTAATTTACGACTTGACTTCCAGTTCCCTCTTTTTTACTTTACGTTGTCTTTTTTACTTGACAACCAAATATAATCTTGGGGTCATAAAACCCAATACCAGCCTTCGTGTTCCCCCAGCATCGCCATATGTCAATGGGAGCGCCATACCGCCGTCTCCGCTAGAACTGCGCGATTGAGCGAAAATTGCAACTGTGAATCTCACTTTCATTCTCAAGCACACTGCACACACTCTTCTTTCCAAATCGAAACTGTTTTTTTCTTGTGTTGGGATGGACTCTCCCGCTCCACAGAATGCTCCACAAAATAAAAGCCTCCCCTCCTCGCATTTGTTACTTTCTACTCCATGGGGCGCGGGGGACATTTTATGGCCAAAAAACGGCCATCGAGTGTCCTGCCCGGTGTCCGGTGATGGGAAATATGGTGGATATGAGTTAGCACCCTCTTTCCTCTCCACCCCACCCCCTCTCTTCGGTTACGACGTGTCGTCTGCAGTTAAGGGCTCGGTCGAGAAGAATGTTCGAAAAGCAGAGAAAGAACGTTTTTTTGTAGAAAGTGAGCCCTCTTTTTTTTTTTGGTTATTATTCTTTATTTGTCCGTCGTTTCGACTTTGATGGGGTGGTCAGAAAATGGGGCCTTTTTTTCCGAGTTTCGAGTGAAAAAAGAATGTTGAGTCATTTTGTGGAGGGCTTTTTTCGGTAAAAAATGATTTTTTTTTAAAGCGAGGGCCTAAAAGAGTGTGAGATGGACTTGTGACCGGAATATGAAGAACATGCGAGATCTTTCTTGATTGGAGATAAATCGAAAAATATTTTTCATCTTTATGAGTTAGCGACGCTATTTTAGTTAGCCCTCCATACGATATAACCTTAACATATGCTTTATTGCCGTTTTGGGAACGTTAGACCTTGAATCTGATTGCTCCAACCACAGACCGTCTTGTACAAAGATGCTGGTCCTCCCTTTGACATGTTTGGAAGTTTGGAGAGTGGGGTGCTAGGTCAAGTGCCAACCTCATCATCTGACCGTATTTCAAACTTACAAGGTGTTGTCCTTGGATCTTTCCGTTGAAATCCGGACCCTCACCAATGGATCGTTGCGTTAATCTAGTATGACGTTAATTCAACTACTGCATATTCTTGAACGACACCTTCAATTACAAAAGTTGGCCAGTGTGACCGTTAATCTAGTATGACGTTAATTCAACTACTGCATATTCTTGAACGACACCTTCAATTACAAAAGTTGGCCAGTGTGACGTTAATCTAGTATGACGTTAATTCAACTACTGCATATTCTTGAACGACACCTTCAATTACAAAAGTTGGCCAGTGTGACGTTAATCTAGTATGACGTTAATTCAACTACTGCATATTCTTGAACGACACCTTCAATTACAAAAGTTGGCCAGTGTGACGTTAATCTAGTATGACGTTAATTCAACTACTGCATATTCTTGAACGACACCTTCAATTACAAAAGTTGGCCAGTGTGACGTTAATCTAGTATGACGTTAATTCAACTACTGCATATTCTTGAACGACACCTTCAATTACAAAAGTTGGCCAGTGTGACGTTAATCTAGTATGACGTTAATTCAACTACTGCATATTCTTGAACGACACCTTCAATTACAAAAGTTGGCCAGTGTGACGTTAATCAATGTATATAAAACACTAACGTACGTGGACTATAAATCGACTTTATTTGTGTATCGTCGAATAGCAACAATCAGCGTAAATAAAATAACCAACATTTTTAGAATTCTTGCTGTTTTCGAATAGCCGAGGTCAATTTCTATGCAAAATGGAGTTTCAGTTTAAAAAATGCATGAAAAAGAACTAACCGCGCGAATGAAACACATGAACAGAGGGCTAAAAGAAATTCTGCAGATAGAGATCGCCGTGCGAATGAAACAGTTGAGCAGTCGTTTGAACGGAAAGCTCGACGAAGGCTTAGTTATCAACATGCTTCAAGCGAAAATATTTCTGAAGTTCAAGAACACAACTGCGGGAATTTGACAGAATTGTGCACTTTTTGCCATGCCCTTTATTGGAAATATAAACTCAATATAAGTAAATAATTTACGAAATGTTGTCACGATGGGAAAGTTTCCCTGCCATCCCCGTCGGAAACTCCAAATTTTTAAAAGATTTGCTTTGTGACAATTCCTCTCAAGGTAATAATTATCGACGGCATATACGCGAATATAATGCAGGGTTTGCTTTTGCTTCAATGGGAGCTGAAATCAGCTCACCTCCAGGTAATGAGCCATATTTCTTCCGCATTCATGGTCAAATATATCACATGGTTTCACCTATATATACAACATAGAAATAAACCTGGATATGGCTAGTTCATCGGTATTTGATACCGATGAAGCAATTAATTGTCGTATAGAAAACAATGAGGGCTGCTTTCAAACGGTTATGGAAAAGCTGGATGCACTAATACGAACTATAAATCCATTCGCTAAATCCTATTTACAGATGCATCATTTAATACAGTGCAACCCCACTATGACTGTGAAAATGGTTTTTATGGAGCATCCAAGTATAGATATGCGAAGGTATAATGCACCTACAGAAGTTGCTGCAATATTTGTTGGAGACTGTGGTGAGCCACCTGCAAATCGAGATCTTTGTATATATCCGAAAGGAGATAATTACAAAAGTATTTCACCCATGAATCAATGTAGTGATCTCATGGTCTATCCTTTACTATTTCAGAGAGGGGAATGTGGTTGGTTTAATGGGATGAAGCACATTGAATCGATACTGTCAGCAAAACGATCAAGAGTAACGCAGCTACATTATTATGCTTATAGGCCTTCTATACGCTCAGAGTTTAGCCTTCTGCACAGCAGTGGGAAATTATTCCAACAATATATCGTGGACGCATATGTGTAAACTGAAGATTCCCGTCTAAATTACATCAGAATGAATCAGAAGGATTTAAGAGGGAAACTCTATAGTGGGCTATTAGATGCCTTTGCATCTCGAGCTGAAAATGAAACTTTGAGTACATGCAAATTACTAATACTGCCTTCTACTTTTTCAAGGAAGTCCACGTTACATGCAGCAAAATTACCACGATGAATGGACA
This sequence comes from Metellina segmentata, assembly GCA_947359465.1. Lineage (NCBI taxonomy): Eukaryota > Metazoa > Arthropoda > Arachnida > Araneae > Tetragnathidae > Metellina > Metellina segmentata. Next base: position 22,722,216 of record OX375883.1, on the reverse strand, counting down.
CGGTAAGAAAATTCGAACGACCAGATTGTGACATTCACTTGTGCAATCCTACATGGCCTAAAATTTTTAAAAGCAATGCCACATTTCCTTAAACCTGAGCACAGGCCAGATATTGTCGCTCGAGTTTTCAAAATGAAACTATCTGAGCTATTAGATGATATTCTAAAGCGTAATACATTTTTGTGTTGTCATTGCTTATATTTATGTAATTGAATTTCTAAAGCGCGACTTACCTCATGCGCATATTCTATTGACACACACACTCGACTCAAACTCTAAGATCCGTACCAACGACAATATTGACAAATATGTTAGTGCGGAGTTGCCTAACGTTACTCTCACTCGAAGATTATTCGAGATTTTTACAAAATGCATGATTCATGGCCCCTGTGGTATTTTAAAGCGCAATTCCCCTGTAGGAAGGACTCAAATGTATGCTGCAAAAAATTTCCAAAAGAAATTAGAGAAACCACTTCTGAAAATATCAATGGATGCCCTATTTACAGAAGGCGATCTATGGAATCTGTAAAAATTGGTAGATATTACATCGATAACAGTTTAATTGTGCCATACAATCCTTTTTTGTTTAAAAAAATTTAATCCTCGTATAAAAGTTGAATTGTGTTCATCAGTAAAGAGTGTAAAGTATCTATATAAATATGTATATAAGGGACATGATGCTTCATCCGTTAATCTACAAAAAGATGGTGTAATTCACCACGATGATATTTTAACTTTCCTTGATGGAAGATATGTCAGTGCACCTGAAGCAATGTGGCGCTTGAATGAGTATTGTATGTCTGACAAATCTCATGTTGTGCTAAGATTAGCAGTTCATTTACCAGAACTACAACAAATTTTTAACAGAGAAAGTCAAGAGGATGAAGCTGTTGCCCGGGCATCTGTAAGACAAACAACTTTAACTGCTTGGTTTTATCTTAGTAGTATTGATGAAGCACATAGTTTTATGTACGCTGATATTACACATCATTATGTATTTGATAAATTTGAAACGAAATGGAATAGAGTCAAAGAGGAGGTCAGAAGATAAATGGTAGAATGTATGTAGTTAATGAAGAGGATAGTGAAAGATACTACCTACGATTGTTGTTATATAAATCTGGTGCAATTAATTTTAGGATTTAAAAACAGTAAACCACTTTTCAACAAGCATGCAAAGAGCTTGGGTTTCTACAAAGAGATGAACATTGGCATAAAACATTAGCTGATGCTGCAATGATACAAATGCCAAGTTTTTTACGAGTATTATTTGCTATTATTTGTGGATTTGTGGGGAAGTTGAAAATGTTCCTGAACTTTGGGTACAACATAAAAATTCTATTTGCGAAAATTTTGTTCATAGATATTCTGAAGAGACTGGATCTCAATATGCACTTGCCGAAATTAATGAGCTTTTAAAGGCATATGGTTTGAATTTAACAAAACTTAAACTACCATATTTAAATTTACCTTTTTATGTATCTGCATCCACATATGATAGGGTAGAGGAACAAAGTAAAGCTCAGATAAGCATGGATAAATTTACCGTTGAACAGCTATTTGTTGTTCAAAATGTACTGGATGCCATACATAGCAATCTCAAAAATGTTAAAAAACATTTCTTCCTAGATGGACCTGCGGGAACTGTGAAGACTTATTTATATCACATTATTACATGCAATCAGAGGAAGAGGTGATAATGTTACTCCTGTCACATCAACTGGAATAGCAGCTACATCATTACCTTGAGGAAGAACTGCCCATTCGATATTTAAAATCCCCCTCAATTTGAATTCAGCTTCAAATTACAATTTAAAAATTAATTCACCAGAAGTCAAATTATTATTTGAGTAAAAACTGATGTTATGAGACGAAGCTCCAATGACTCATGTACATGCTTTTTTAATAGTAGATTGTCTACTTCAAGATCTTACAAAATCTCCTGAGACATTTGGAGGAAAACTTATTTTACTGGGTGGAGATTTCCGACAGGTACTGCCTGTAATCCTGAGAGGTTCACTGTCGCTAACAGTTACAAGCTGCCTCAAAAAAACACAGACTGTGGTCTCAATTTGAAGTTTTGAGAATCCCGAAAAAAAATGCGTGCTTTGGATAGTGAGAGATACTTTTCAAGTTGACTTCTGGATGTAGGAGAATGATAAAATGGAGATCAAGTACAGTTACCTTCCATATGCTACCCACCAATACAAGATCCAGTTCAGCAACTATATAACGATATAGATTTTTCTACTTTTGACACCTCAACAACTTAAAGGACGAGCAATTCTGACATTCAAGAATAATTTATCTATTGAAATCAATCATCGTGTGTTAAGTTATATGCCTGGTTCAGAAGTTGTTTATGAAAGTGTCGATAGTATTGTTAGTGAAGATCCTCAAGATCATCTAGCATACCCAGAAGAATTTTTAAATAGCTTAACACCAACTGACATGTCACCGCATAAACTTAAAATTACATGTGGAACCATGATTACGCTCCTAGGAAATTTAGCCCCTTCCAAAGGATTGTGCGATGGCACAAGGCTTATTGTTACCAATCTACAACAAAATATTGTTGAAGCAAAACGAATTGATGATAAAGATACAGAAATTTTTTCTGATACCTCGCATATATCATATCTTCTGATGCAAATAATCCCTTTAAATTTAAACGCAAACATATCCTGATTGGCTTAGCCTTTTCTATGACATTCAACAAATCGCAAGGGCAAACCTTTGAAAAAATATGTCTGGTTCTGACCAAACCAGCGTTTAGTCATAGACAATTATATGTTGGTCTATCCAGGGTAACATATTTTAATTCTTTGACTATTGTGTCAACAACTTCTCGTATTTACAATTGTGTACATAGAGAAGTTTTACGAACAAATATGCTTCTCTAAATACATTGCGTTTTTTAATGTAATATTCAATTAGAATTAACCGTTTCAAATGCATAAAAGAAAGCTAATTGAAAATGTTAAACTCTTTACATGTCTCAAGAGAGAAGGGTAAAGAATATAAAGGTAGCACTTGATATGTCTCTAATGACAATTTCAACAATTGAACATCTGAGAGACTTGGCCTGATTTTTGCAGTTTTGAGTTGTTGTGTATTGGTTTGTGTTTAAATAAATAAAATGTTAATAAATAATTAAATGTTTCTAAGGTCTGAAACCTTTCCTACCATTTCAATCAAAAACTGTGCATTAATTGAAAGATTTACCATGCAAATATTTATCTGTAGCCAGCTACTAATGGCTTACCTGTACATAAGAGTAAAACATAGATATAGCCTTTCATTCACAAATGAGCAAATGTCTTGAATATTTGTGTTTTAATCATTTTTCATAGCTATTACAAACCGCTATTGTAGCTATAAAAAATACTTGAAAAAATATCTATAATAGCTATTAAAAAATACCATACCATCGATTACAAACATTAAATGAAGACAGCTGAAAGACGTTGAAAAAAAAATCGTAATGTTATTGATTTTTATGTCTTGATTTTTTTTACTAACAACTCTTGACTATCAAGAATGTCAAACATAAATTATATTAAATTGCTTGGAATACATTTAAGTTCAGTTATACGTTTCTAATGTGTTGATTTATTCTATCCTATTGAGAAACGAAAATTTTTCCTTTCAATATTAATCAACCATGTTATTAGGAAATGAAAACATTAAGTCATAAGGTTCTTCGGCCATTAATAGGGCAACACAAATTAAATAAGGTCCTTAGCTTATAATGGGGAATGAAAGCTGCAGGATGAAATTGTTTTTAACCATTATTGTAAAAAGAAACTTCTACGCGAATCGCTCAAGTCGTATTGGGTTAAGTTATTAGATAAGCATAATTGGTGGATAAAATTCTCAATATATATTAAGCAATGAAACCTAATCAATAATGTTATTTAGTTGATTTTGCAGGTAAAAAAATAAAGGCAAAACTTTGCAGACGTCATAAGTTATCAAATACTTTTTTTTATCAATAAAGTTCTTTAGTCTATTGTGGTTTGAAAACAGTAGTCAGTGAGGTTGTTCATCTCCCCGTTTTTTGGACAATAACCTTTCTACCATATTGTTAATTTATCGTTTGGTTATTTGATAGTTGAATTAACGTCGCATTCAAGCAACACGACGGACTACTGGCGACGATCTGGTATCAACTCCGAATAAAAAGATCCTAGGATAACACCTCATATCTTTGAATTATGGTTTGATGGTTTCAATTTGTCATTTTAAGCTTGTACGCAGCAACGAAACGATTGAGTAATTTATTTAGCCTGTATTGAGCTACAAAACGATTGAACAGTCTTCAACCTGATATTGTTGAACAACGTGAACCATACAAAAGTCATTTAAGCTGTGCTAAGGTGCAACGAAAATTAGCCAATAAAGTTTTATTGCATTATTCGGCAACGATAACTAGTCGAAAAGTATTTTTAACATCAAAAACTCTAATCAACCATTGTTAACAAACGTAAGGGTTGCGAATGTTATTTGATGGAAATATGGCCAAAACCGTGTTCCCTAACCGCGTATAAATAGCCCGTTGTGTTTCTCCCTTGTGACATTAATTAACTACCTACCTAATCCGCGTATGAATTATATTACGCTGTTTTTCAAATGAAGATGCCTCAACAAGTTAAAATGATTAATTTCTTGGAGTTTAGAAATCTTAATGGGACTTATTCCGAATTACTTCTAAAGGTTCTATTGTATAATACATGATTAAAATACTTTTTAATGAGCTTCAGAATTCTTAAAATACCATTCAATAAATAGATAGTTAATCTAATACCATCAAGCGATCCGTATTCGCAGTTTGGTTTATCTGTCTTTTAGTGACATAACTGGTGAAACTGGTTTAATCCCCATACACGAAAATCTAATATACTAATTTAAAAACTCGATAATTAACAACAGTTTCTTTTGGATCGAACTAATTCCAGTTAGGATAAATTAGAAATGAAGAAAAATATGCCGAATAAAGGACAATGCCAAAGATCTTTCCGTTACCAAAAAGTCTTAATTGCATGTAGAAAATGGAAAAGACACGTCTTCCTTTTTATTTTATTCTTTTTAATTTTGATCATCGTCTGCAACAATATTCCTTCCCCGAAACTTCTCAACTCTTACCGGAACGCTTCCAAATCACCCGAAGTAACATTATGCATTCTCATTAATAAAACAGAAATCGGCTGCGACATTCATTAATTCACACCTTAGCGCAAGGAAGCGAAGTGAAGAAGTACAAAAAGGAATAAACTTTTACCGAAAGGGGGGAAAAAAAGAAGAAATCATTTAAATGAAATAACTGTGTGAAACTTTACAAATTTTAATAACACTCCCTAATTAGTTCTGGGAACACGATTACGATTCCGATGAAAATTTGGTTCGTTTTTGCATCGCCCGGAGGCGAAACTCTAGCGAAAAGAATTCGGAATAAAAAAAAATCGTCTGGAACCAATTAAATATTTATGCAAGGGAAGAAGAAACTTCAAATGAATTTCGATTTTCATTTGCTTCGTATTTAAAATAGTTTCGAGTGTAACGAACAATAATTAGCAAAGCTTGATTTTATACATTCTCGCTGGTGAGTTTAATGAATATGCTGCAACACCAATGAAATTCTACCTTTGGGTGTGTGTAAACTAGAATTATTTTTTACACTTTTCAATTACTTAAGTTGGGTTTGTGTTTCTTTTCTTTCGTGAAAGGCCTGTGCAATGAAATTGTGTTTTAAAGAGAGGAGAATTTTAATTAAGAAAAAGTAGTTACGTCAATATGGCGGGTTAAAGTTTTTCCGTGACTGTTCTATTTGGAGGATTAGTTTCATTTTAACCATTTTCTTCCTCAAAATGTTAGGTTTGTTTCTTAAAAAAAAAAAGAGTTTGATTACTTTTGCATAATTTTAGGCTTTTATGTGTAAAATGGTGGATAAAAGTTAAATAATGGTGTTGTGATTTATTCTTTACGATACCTTCAGTGTAACGATTAATACTTCAAATTTTGAATTCACAAAAAATCGTTTGCTACTTGTTCGTATACATTTTTGCCGACCAACCGGTATAGTGGTTAAGGTGTTAGCCTCTAGATCAGAAGGCCTGGTTCGAATCCGGGTCCGGGCATGGATGTTTGTAAACGTATGGTGTAGAGGCGGCTGGTGCACCTTAAATCTGTCGTGGCCGAAAGTCCTCACGTTGGGTTGGCGTGATAGTTTGGAGAGTGGGGTGCCAGCTCAGGTGTTGCTTCGTCATCTGACCGTGGTTCAAAATACGAGGTGTTGTCCTCGGATCTTTCTCTTAAGGGACTGATCCCGGACCGTCGTCAATAGCCCGTTGTGTTGCTCTAGTACGACGTTAACTAAAATTACCATTACCATACCCAAACTTAGTATGTCCCTTACTTAAGGTTCCCAAACTTAGTACCCCTTCTTATAGCAAAAACCTGACCATAAACTCCCATGTAAAATAACTCTACATAACTACAAAAAATAAAAATTACAAATTTAACTTTCATGTCTAGAATGGTCTTAATTTATTGAACGATAAGTTCTGTAAATTTATTGTAGTGTATTTATTAAAATTAGTAGTAGTATATTAGTAAATATTACTAGTATGTATTTCCTAAAATACAAGTAAGAAGTATTTATTGAAATTATAACTTTTGTTTTAAAATACAAAAACACATTTTTTTCAATGAGATGGGTGAACCTGATTGGACGATATGAGATTATTTATGTTATGTTTTATGTTAGAGTCTTTGTTTGTGAATAACATTCGTAAGTCTCCGCTAGCACTAATTTCCTGCCAGCTTTTTTTTTAGTGATGAAGCTCATAGCTGCACTAAATCCACGTTCTACTAAATAGGAAGACAGGAAAGCAATTAACAGTTTCTGATCATAAACACATAATTCAGGATATAAAATTGATATCTGTTTTGCAACCAGAATTTTTGTTATCCTTGTTCAAACATTGGTTTCGGCTCCTCATTTGTGAATAATTCAATACATTGCTCCTGTATTAGTAAGGATACATCTGAGTTTGTGGGTCTACTTGCAAAAGGTTCCAACCCCCAATCGGAGATACCTATGTGAAAAATATTTTCAAATCGTTGGCTGAGGCCAGAATAAAGAACCATTAAGTGTTGACATCTCGTTTTTGCAATTTTGAAAGTTTTGGAAACTGAGAGGCTCTTTTCTCTCCCCAAGTTGTATAGAAAAAGTTTTGTTAACAAACGCAGATATTATACTTAATTTTGATTAAATTTAATTGATCATATTGTAGCTTCAAATTTGTTTCGTTAAATTTGGCAAATGAGCGTGTAATATAAGCTCTGTCATTTCCTGATATCGGTATAAAGCCGCATTTTAAATATTCAACACTATATTATCCGCATTTTTTCTTCGTCTCCCATCATACTGCTATCAGTAAAAAATAAATACATTTAAGATATAAGAAAATAAAACAAATTATTTCTTTACTCCAGACGTAAAAATCGCTACCAATTTATTTATTGTTATTTATTTTAACTTTCATAATATAATGAAAATGGGTCACAATTATTTTGCTTTATATTAAACCTTTCGCGGATCCCCCCCCCAACCCAACGTTTTCCAAGCACCATCAAATTAATTTTAATCTGCCACAGTCCCCCTCAGCGGTCTCACGGACTCACTGATCTAGAATATTCCACCTACAATATTCCATGCAGAACATTCCATATAGAACATTCCATCTATAACATTCCGTCTACAACATTTCATCTATAACATTTCATCTATAACATTTCATCTATAACATTCCATCTATAACATTCCATCTGTAACATTTCATCTATAACATTTCAGCTATAACATTCCATCTATAACATTCCATCTATAACATTCCATCTATAACATTCCATCTATAACATTCCATCTATAACATTCCATCTATAACATTCCATCTATAACATTCCATCTATAACATTCCATCTATAACATTCCATCTACAACATTCCATCTACAACATTCCATCTACAACATTCCATCTACAACATTCCATCTATAACATTCCATCTATAACATTCCATCTATAACATTCCATCTATAACATTCCATCTATAACATTTCATCTAGAATATTCCATCTAGAATATATATTCCATATCTCTAAATATTCTGTTGGAAGTCCAATCGAACGTGAATTGTAGTCATACATAAATTCAATTATTCGAAAAGATTTCTTCAATCTCGTCATGCTTTCAAATTATTGTTAAGAATTTTGGTGAGTTGGAACGGGATTTTCTATCTACAGTGCGGCTCCTTGTAGATAGCAGATGAACTTGGGTAAGTCCATTCGTACAGAGATGGTTAAATTAAAGCTAGATTAAAGGACTGTCCTATTCAGTCGTGCATGGTGATTATATGTTATTATTTCTCCAACTCATAATGTCTTCTGTCTTCGAACAATGAACTATGAGTCGGCAATCTCGCTAAAGGCTGCAATTGTTGGAACGCATTATTTAGGTTTAACCTACTCCTCAATTTAACGAATACACTCATCAGAAACCATGTGACTTAAATGCCAATCTGCCCTAGACGGGTTATGTTTAGGATTGCTACCCGTCTCGGATTGGCCGGGATTGTCCCAGAACTTATGATGCCGTCCAGATTCTCGGTTGAATATCATATTACCACTGTATTTCCGAGAAAGCTTTCGACCCCAATATCATCTACACGCCAAAATAGTTATTTCAAGTACACATTACTTCGTGTCCATCCATTGAACTCAAATACTATCCAAAGCCAATACTATATACGTCGGTCTGTTCAGAGCGGGACCATCGTGAAGAAGTGGTATTAGTTGGCTTTCAATTCTACTATACTGTATGTAACGTCGTGGGTATAGTTTACGTGGCGAGTGGCCTTGAAGGTAATTAAAACTACATTTAAAATTACAGCACATTTAATTAATTATTGAAGATATACATATAAGTTAAGGCTATTTCGAGGCTAATAGATACTGTATACAAATAGGGTTTCAGTCCCGCGGTTTCAATCGGAGCAGAGTCGTTCTGCGTCCGCTCACGTTCCTGTTTTCCACGATTCTCCTTTTCCTCGAGAGAAGACCCCACAAGTTCTTCCGAAGCCGCTATAGTCCAAAAAGAAGGGGATACCCCCCATCCGGTCATAAATTCAAGGACCACCATGAAAGCTGTGGTCAGAGAGACCCCCTACGGTAACGCTACATGTAGTTGAATTTTATTTTGAAAATTGGGACTGGAGACGAACACAAATTTTCATATTCGACTTTCTTATAATAGTTTAGCTATACGGAACACTCTCGGTTCTGTATAACTAAACACGAACAATATCTATTTTGTATATGAACATTACAATTTTTATTTTTGAATAGTTCCAATGCAACAATTGGTTAGGTTTAGATTTATTATGAGAGGACCATCAGGCTCGTATAATAATTAAAACTAGGGGGCCAGCCCCCTGCTCGCTAGCGCTCGCCAACCCCCGGAGGATTGCTTTGCAATCCTCACTGGTTCGCGCAGCGAACCTATGCTCGCTTCGCTCGCATCAATGAAGACATGTGTCCTAGCAGAAGGGATTGTTTACAAAATATGATATTCCTCAAAAAAACATTTTTTTTCCAATCTAAATTTGCTGTTTGCAGAAAAGATATATACAGTGCCTCTAAAATCAGAATTCAATTGAAAACTGTGCAAATTTGGCTCGAAATGTGATCGCTGCTTTGGAAATTGAATACCCAGCATGTTGTTTGTGTGTATATTTCCCCAGCATTCGAGCCACTCACTTTTTCATTGAGTTTGTTGTCTAAAGTTGAAGTTCAAGCGTATTGTTGAACTACAATTGTTGGCCCTGAAAAGATACCCCGTTTTCTTTGATTTCTATTACAAACTACAACAGCTCGACTAAAATTAATTTTTTTCAATAAAATTTCATCCGATTACGCTATGAATTCAATTGAGGCGCGAGACTTCGTGATGGTAAACAAACAATCGCACAATGTTGCCAAAACGCAATAACAAATAACGTCTTTTTTGCGTGCCACGTAAGAGAATTATATATATAGATAGATAACGCTATAAATTTAATTGTTACGCGAGATTTCGTGGAAAATAAACAATCGTAATTGTTGCCAAAACTAATAACAAATAACGTCTTTTTTACGTGCCACGTAAGAGAATTATATATATAGATTATTAAAAAAAAACAAAAAAAAAACTATTATTATTTTTTATATATTTTTTGGAAATTAAAAAGATTTCCTTGGAAAACTAGGTATGTAATGTTAACTGATTTCGCAAAGGAGAATGTTGTGAAATTACATATATGTATTTCAGTTTTGGGCAATATGTCCCGGAATTGTCTCAGTTTAAGTTGGCAACCCTAGTTACATTGAACCAGTTGTGTTGGTATAAATACTGAATAAAGCAGTCATAAGTAAAACCAAATGTTAAACGTATGGCATATAAGGCATTTTCGAGCGATAATTCTATAGCCTCAAATTGAGCATCAGAAGCAAAATTATTTATTTCCCTTCCGGATTGATCCTGGACCGTCCCTAATTGCCTGATATGTTGTTTCAGTGCGCCGTTCATTAACTACCTATCTCATTAAAAATCCAATCAGGCAGCCACAAATACTGATAAAGAACTAGAGCACTCTTTTACATTTTAATTTGACATTGTCTTGTGTTTGGCGGTACTTGGCCAAATATGACTCATGCGCCATAAAACCTTGAACCAACCAACTAACCAACCTCTCCCACATACTTGGTCTATTTCATCATAATATCGATTGTGACATAAGAGACAGTCTTTCTTTTCAAATAGATTTAATGACATCGAAAATTGGAGGCGTGGTTGCCCGGTCGGAAGATTAACGGATTACCAACTTAAGGGCTGCTAGTTCGAAACTAGGTCCAACCAGATCGTCGTGTACACAAGATATCGTGCACTTAAAATCTGTCTTTGCTTCAAATTTCTTCACTTTAGTGTGTTATGGAAGATTGGAAAGTGGTGTTCCAGATTTTGTGTTGACCTCGTCATCTGACCGTGATTCAAATTGACGAGACGTTTCACTTGTTTGCCTTAGGAATTGGGTAATTTTGTAATTAACGTCGTACTAGAGCAACACAACGGGCTACTGACGACGGTCTGTGATCAATTCCCTTAAGAGAATGATCCCTTAGGGATTGATCACGGACCGTCGCTCACGTTAGCGTGGTGTGGAAGTATAGAGAGTAGGGTGCCAGCTTAGTTATGACCTCGTCATCTGTTCAAAATCACGTTCTTCACGGATCTTTCCTTTCTGGGGTTGGACCGTCGCCATGTCAAGTGCATTCCACCCTGGGTGTATTTCTACCTTGTGTGTCAGTAAAACTTTCATTACGTGTGTGACTATTACTTGATATTGTATGCCATGCCTCGCACAGTATGGCCAAATATAACCTTCGGCGTCATAAACCTCAAAACTAACCAACCCGGATAGTCGCCAATAACCCGTTGTATTGCTCAAATACGACGCTTTTTAACTACCCACCTTCCATATATTCTGTCCATATCGTTTAATGGCTTATAAGTACCAATAATTACCATGGTTTTTTACAGAGACCAAATGCCGTCCAAAAGCGAAAAAACTCGGAAGCCTAAAGGTCCCAGCGTTTGAAGAAAAATAACCAAAGCTGCAATTGGTCCACAAAAAAAAAAAAAAAAAAGAACTCGCCGGAGCGGCAACTAGATTCCAAAGGCACGGTCCGCGTTTTTAATGGTCGTACCCCATTATTTACCCGATTTTTGTTCCTTTCCCGAATTAAATGCCACCTCCCCTAGTCCATGATGGATGGTGAACTCATAACTCGAATCAATCTTCGTCAGTCCTCGCAGTCCGGAAAAATGCCCCCGTTGTAATGTGCGAAGAATATTACTCCCTTATGCTCGAGAAGGCCGCTTTATTTCCCGCTTAAATACTGGAGGTATTTATATTATCGCAGTGGCAACAGTAGGAAGGCATTTATCACGAGTGTCAGCGGACGGGACTGCTTGGTGGAGTTCCGGTTCTTGTTTTGAGTCTTTGTTGAATTGGCTGTGAAAAAGAGAACTTTGGTTGGGTCTATACTGTGATCGATTATCGTGATTTTAAACGGTTGTTTATTTTTTTGTGAAAGTACCAGGGGGGTGATTGTACCAATCAATGTGTCAGTGATCGAGCGATGTCTAATTTGATAGACTGTGTGTGTAGTAGTTGCCAAGAACAGAGGGATACTGCACACCTAAATTGAACATTGACATTTATTTACAATATAATATAGTTTTAAAATAATATATAATACTAGGGGGCCGGCCCCCTGCTCGCTAAAGCTCTCCAACCCCCGGAGGATTGCTTTGCAATCCTCATTGGTTCGCTGCGCAAACCTATGCTCGCTTCGCTCGCATCAATGAAGACGTGTCCTAGCAGAAAGGGTTGTTTACAAAATATGGGTGGAGTGGTCGTTCACGGTAAGAAGGCGATTTGTCGCCAAATATGGTAACCTTCACCTTTTGCGGATTTTCTTCACCTCTGCCGTTTTTGTTATGGCAACACTATCTGCTATTACGGAATTCGGCCGCCATCTCGATTTGGCGACAAAAATTAGTTGGCGACAAACGTCTTATCGTGAACGACCACTCCACCAAAATATGATATTCCAAAAAGATATTTTTAAAATCTAGATTTGCTGTATTACATAAAATATATATACAGTACCCTGATATAAGAATTCAAATGAAAACTTTGAACAAATTTTGAGTCGAAATGTGAACGCTGCTCTGGAAATTGAATACCCAACATGTTGTTTGTGTGTACATTTCCAGCATTCTTGAGTCACCCACACTTTTTCATTGAGTTTGTTGTCGAAAGTTATAGTGCAAGCGTCTTGTTGAAGTATAATTGTTGGCCCTGAAAAGAACCTTTTTTGGAATGGCCTTTAAAAGATCCTCTGATTTCTTTGATTTCTAATTATAAACTGCAACAGTTCGACTAAACATTTTTTTTTTCAATAAAATTTCATCCGATAACGCTATAAATCCAATCGAAGCGCGAGGCTTTGTGGTAAACAACAATCGTACAATATTGCCAAAACGTGATAACAAATAACGTCTTTTTTGCATGCCACGTAAGAGAATTATATATATAGATAGTTTCAATGCCGCACCGTCCGTTGCAAAAACATGTCTCCCTCTTCTGAAGCTTACAAAAAATCTGTCCTGATTCGTGTTCTTTTTCTGTTCGTCCACTAGAACAAGTAGCAATCAGAACACAAGAACAACTCTTCTCGTAACGAACGTGGTGAAAGACAGGTAATCGTGACACAGTGTATCACTTGCCAAGATCTCAACTAACAATTGAAGGGTTTGAATGGAAGAAGGTTGTATGTGACATCTGTTTACATTTTGGAATTATTGCAGTTTTGAAGATGCCTCGGGGTGAGATTTAACTAGTTACCTTCGTCCCATCCTTAGCCATTCGGTGTATCGCCACGTAATTTTGAATCACGGTCATATGACGAAGCAACGTCTGAACTGGAACCCCACTCTCCAAACTTCCACACCAACCTAACGCGAGTACTTTCGGCCACGACATATTTAAGGTGCTCCAGCCGCCTCTACACCATACGCTTACAAACATCCATGCCCTGACCCGAATTGGAACCAGGAATCTTCCGATATAGAGGCTAACGCCTTAACCACTATACCGGTTGGTCGGTGCCTCGGGGTGAGATATGACTTGTGCTGACACCTAGAGCAAGAACCCCTATGGGGATACTTCGAACAGCAACTATCCCAAAAACTCCATCTAGCATATCTCTCACCAAACAACCAGTCTAAAGTGGCCTAGGTGCAAATTATCAAGTTCTATTGATGCACTGATCTCGAATCAATGGCAAGCAGAATGGGATACTTCTACCAAAGGAAGATACACCTATCAATTCTTCCCTAAGATCTCAACACACCTAAAATACCAGAACCCAAAGCTGGTACAATTCTTCGCAGGTCATGGACCATTTCCGGCATATCTAGAGCGTTTTCATCTTCGATCTAGTGCGCTGTGTATATGCGGCCGAGAAGGTGATCCCATCCACTACCTTTTTGACTGTGATCTCACAAGTCAGTGGCATTTGTTGAAACCTTCTCTTCAACACTACTCTCATTGGTGCCAAAATACTGCCAAGAACATACACTGCCATCACAAAATCATTAAAGTGATGGAATTTCTCAGCTCCAACATTGATTATATCTGTGAGAGCTGAGAAGTTTAAGTCGAAAGTTCTCAAAATAACTTTGCTTTCCTTTCGAAACTTTTATAGGTCATTTCGGCTGTCTGACATCTGTATTTAACGTTCTGACTTTTGTATATTTCAATATTGTTATTATTATTATTATTTTTTCCCTTCTGGAAATGATTATTTTTTTCTTTTTTTTTGTTCTTTTCTCATTTTGTTCTGTGTTAATTTTTCAAACTTTGTCATCCTCTTCTTTTGTCATTTTGTATTTTTGTGCCTTCATGCTTTGCCCTTCAATTGACTTTCCCCTTCTGTGTACTTAAATGTGTATGTATATATTGTGGATTGCTTAGCTCTCCCTTATCCCAGAATCTCCTCCGTAAGGCGGACTATACAGCTGAAAGCCGCACAGGTGAAACAGTGTCCGCCTACGGCGTCCAATCCAATCTAGCATAAGTTTAAATGTTTATGTATTTATTGTGGATTGCTTAGCTCTCCCTTATCCCAGAATCTCCTCCGTAAGGCGGACTATACAGCTGAAAGCCGCACAGGTGAAACAGTGTCCGCCTACGGCTCCAATCCAATCCAATCCAATCTAGCATAAGTACTGAATACTTTGAGGCCAAATATCTCAAAATTACAAAAATGTAACATTACTCCTTCTTCCAATCCCCCCTTCAGTTATTAAACTTCCAAGTCAATAAGGTTTAGTACAAACCGATGTTCTATTGTATAGAAAAATTGGATTTTTAAATTCAAAATGAAAGACAAATCGTCTAGTTTATACGTACATCTTTAAGAAGAGGATTGCTGTAAGCCTGAGGCAAACATGATTTGAGTAGACAAATAATTTGACAGTAATTATTCAAGAATAACGTTCTTAATGATTTAGCGTTGAAATTAAAAATGAATGCTCCTGATGCTGCTTTTGTATTCCGGTTGCAATACCAAAATTCAATACATTGGGTTTGGAAATAACTGTTTTCAGGGTAAGGTTGAAGTGTTCCACTAGATTTCTATCATTCATTTTACAGAATTCGTGCCCAACACAACAGGAATCCAATGAAATTTTAGAATTCGTATTCTCTTCCAGCACTTATGGGGCTTTAAAATGAAAAAATACAGAATGAACGAAATTACTTTTTAAAACCTGACGATTCGGTGGCTGCAATTTGAGAACAAAAGTTCCGCCAAACACAATTCCACTCCACATAATTCCATTGTGACTCGTTTGACTCATTTTTATTTCGATATCACAATTTCAGCGAAATTCTTTTCTGCGTTGCCAATGTCTTCGGATAATTACTTTTGCCCCGAAAGAGTCCGTCTAGGTTTTCAATAAATTCCACCGGGAGAATAAAGAAAAACAGAACTGAAGTGAAGAACGGCGAACAAAGGGGAAAAAACCACTCTTTCCGAGCGGTCAGAGAGGAATGTTCGCATATGGCCTGCGGCGCATCCAAGGCGTAATGAAGAAAAGTTGTTAAATTCCCACTTCAGTCGCAGTCGCAGTTAACTCTAAAGTTCTGCGACGTAGTTTTTTTGGGGGAAAAGTCAATAAAACCGGAACAAAACCGCGAAATAATGATGGCATTATAGCTTTTCCTTTGACTCTTAACATTCTGGGCTGGTTTTTCTTTTTGCTTTTATTGGTTTTTCCAAGTTCTTTTATTGTTCTGAGAATATTCTTAAGATTTTTACATTGTACCAAAGTGTTTCTTGACGGGTGATCAGTCTGGAATCGGACGTTGTACTGTGTGGACGACAGCGAATCAGAAAATATTGTCACTGTGGACAGCTGAAGTGCCTTTGGGTGTAATAGCACTCAACTTAACGTAAGTCTTCAAAACTAAAAAGTTGAGTCTTAAGACTTCTTAAAATATTACTCAATGTTCGAAAGATTTTACGAAAAACGATATAGAGCAATTTAAACCACACTTGTCCAACCAACGGCCCGCGGGAAGCATGAGGCCCAAACGACTTTGAATGTGGCACAAATAAAGTCATAAATTTACTAACTTTGAGATTGAGACTAAAAATACCATTAATAACATTAGAAATACAATTTTAACATGCTATTAATCTATATTCTATAAAAATTTTAATTGAACACGTTCTTTAGCAATGAAATTTATAAAATGTTTCGCAAAAAATTGTATTTATTCAAAGTTGCCACCCATGTAAATAGCTACGCCTCAAGGATGAAGCACACGATGAATAAAACAAGAACCAAAATATCTGATGAGCACCTTGAGAACTCACTGAGAAATGCAACTACTTCCATCAAGTCAAATATCAAAGCATTAGTGTCTCAAAAACAATGTCAAACATCTCGCTAATTTCATTTTTCTGTCTTGTCTTGACAACGTTCTTGAGCAATGGGATTCACAAAATGTTTCTTAAAAATTGTATTTATTCAAAATAGCCACCTATGCGAATAGTTAATTCTCAAGGATGAAGCACACGATGAATAAAACAAGAACCAAAATATATGATGAGTGCCTTGAGAACACACTGAGAGTTACAACTACTTCCATCAAGTCAAAGACGTATCAAAGCATTAGTGTCTCAAAAACAATGTCAAACATCTCGCTAATTTCATTTTTCTGTCTTGTCTTGACAACGTTCTTGAGCAATGGGATTCACAAAATGTTTCTTAAAAATTGTATTTATTCAAAATAGCCACCTATGCGAATAGTTAATTCTCAAGGATGAAGCACACGATGAATAAAACAAGAACCAAAATATATGATGAGTGCCTTGAGAACACACTGAGAGTTACAACTACTTCCATCAAGTCAAAGACGTATCAAAGCATTAGTGTCTCAAAAACAATGTTAAACATCTCGCTAATTTCATTTTTCTGTCTTGTCTTGACAACGTTCTTGAGCAATGGGATTCACAAAATGTTTCTTAAAAATTGTATTTATTCAAAATAGCCACCTATGCGAATAGTTAATTCTCAAGGATGAAGCACACGATGAATAAAACAAGAACCAAAATATCTGATGAGTGCCTTGAGAACACACTGAGAGTTACAACTACTTCCATCAAGTCAAAGACGTATCAAAGCATTAGTGTCTCAAAAACAATGTCAAACATCTCGCTAATTTCATTTTTCTGTCTTGTCTTGACAACGTTCTTGAGCAATGGGATTCACAAAATGTTTCTTAAAAATTTCTATTTATTCAAAATAGCCACCTATGCGAATAGTTAATTCTCAAGGATGAAGCACACGATGAATAAAACAAGAACCAAAATATATGATGAGTGCCTTGAGAACACACTGAGAGTTACAACTACTTCCATCAAGTCAAAGACGTATCAAAGCATTAGTGTCTCAAAAACAATGTCAAACATCTCGCTAATTTCATTTTTCTGTCTTGTCTTGACAACGTTCTTGAGCAATGGGATTCACAAAATGTTTCTTAAAAATTGTATTTATTCAAAATAGCCACCTATGCGAATAGTTAATTCTCAAGGATGAAGCACACGATGAATAAAACAAGAACCAAAATATATGATGAGTGCCTTGAGAACACACTGAGAGTTACAACTACTTCCATCAAGTCAAAGACGTATCAAAGCATTAGTGTCTCAAAAACAATGTCAAACATCTCGCTAATTTCATTTTTCTGTCTTGTCTTGACAACGTTCTTGAGCAATGGGATTCACAAAATGTTTCTTAAAAATTGTATTTATTCAAAATAGCCACCTATGCGAATAGTTAATTCTCAAGGATGAAGCACACGATGAATAAAACAAGAACCAAAATATATGATGAGTGCCTTGAGAACACACTGAGAGTTACAACTACTTCCATCAAGTCAAAGACGTATCAAAGCATTAGTGTCTCAAAAACAATGTCAAACATCTCGCTAATTTCATTTTTCTGTCTTGTCTTGACAACGTTCTTGAGCAATGGGATTCACAAAATGTTTCTTAAAAATTGTATTTATTCAAAATAGCCACCTATGCGAATAGTTAATTCTCAAGGATGAAGCACACGATGAATAAAACAAGAACCAAAATATCTGATGAGTGCCTTGAGAACACACTGAGAATTACAACTACTTCCATCAAGTCAAAGACGTATCAAAGCATTAGTGTCTCAAAAACAATGTCAAACATCTCGCTAATTTCATTTTTCTGTCTTGTCTTGACAACGTTCTTGAGCAATGGGATTCACAAAATGTTTCTTAAAAATTGTATTTATTCAAAATAGCCACCTATGCGAATAGTTAATTCTCAAGGATGAAGCACACGATGAATAAAACAAGAACCAAAATATCTGATGAGTGCCTTGAGAACACACTGAGAATTACAACTACTTCCATCAAGTCAAAGACGTATCAAAGCATTAGTTTCTCAAAAACAATGTCAAACATCTCGCTAATTTCATTTTTCTGTCTTGTCTTGACAACGTTCTTGAGCAATGGGATTCACAAAATGTTTCTTAAAAATTGTATTTATTCAAAATAGCCACCTATGCGAATAGTTAATTCTCAAGGATGAAGCACACGATGAATAAAACAAGAACCAAAATATCTGATGAGTGCCTTGAGAACACACTGAGAATTACAACTACTTCCATCAAGTCAAATACTTATCAAAACATTAACGTCTCAAAAACAATGTCAAACATCTCGCTAATTTCATTTTTCTGTCTTGTCTTGACAACGTTCTTGAGCAATGGGATTCACAAAATGTTTCTTAAAAATTGTATTTATTCAAAATAGCCACCTATGCGAATAGTTAATTCTCAAGGATGAAGCACACGATGAATAAAACAAGAACCAAAATATCTGATGAGCACCTCGAAAACTCACTGAGGATTACAACTACTTCCATCAAGTCAAAGACGTATCAAAGCATTAGTGTCTCAAAAATAATGTCAAATATCTCACTAAATTCATGTTTCTGTCTTGCCGGTTACTTGTATAACAAAAAATTGAGGAAGTTTAAATTATTTAAATATGTTAATGTTAACTATATTTTCTAATATTCTACATTTTTTTGCTTATCCGTTATCGTTAGTGTAAATGTATTTTATCTGTGGCCTAAAACCGCACGTCTTGTGCGGCCCCGGGAAGCTAAAAGTTTGGACACCCCTAACTTAAGCGAGCATTTCATGAAACAAAGGGGCCGGTGTAGTCTGGTTGTGAGAGCAACGGATTAGCAACCAGAGGTTTCAGAGTTCGGAACTCCGTCCAGCCAAAAACCGGCATCCATGGGCTGAAGCACATTAAATCTATCGTGGCCTCAAATGTCTTCATATTGATGTGGAAGTTTGGAGAATGGAATACAAGCTCAGCTGTCACTGTGGTTAAAAAATTACGTGTTGTGACCTGACCTTTCCCTTCGTATTTGATCCCGGACTCTCAGTAATTGCCCGTTATGTTGCTGTAGTGTACGTTAATTAAATATCTACTTATATTTGTAATGCTCAAAACACCAAGTTATTCAAATTTTGGCGTTAGTATGAGTTATTGAAAGTTGATGAATGGTTATCTCTGCTTGGAAGTCGTGGAGCATACCTAATCCCAGATCCAATTATACCTAATCGTTCTAGGAAAAGGAACATGACTGTTTCCTCAGACACATAATGAGTTGGCACGATAACTCGGTTTTGAGACTAAAAGTATATGAAATTGTTGGTGAAAAAATACTTTAATAACAACAAATGCAACAAAGTTGCAGAAGAATCGCTTGTCCAAAGCTAAAGAAGCTCTAAACTAAAGAGCAGTGGTCTCCAAAGTTATCCATATTGACCACTATCACTTTGGAGATCACTGCTCTTTTGTTTAGAGCTTCTTTAGCTTTGTCATCCATATTGACCCCTACTCCCCGATCTGTCCGCTTTGTTGCGATGGTCTTATGAACAGGCAACACCTTGCGGAGTGCTCTAATTTACAGGACATTGACATTAGGGATACTTCTCCCCAAGAACTTTCTTCGCTATATTGGACGGCAAGACAGCGTATGGCCGAAAGACCTTGAGCTGGGTGTAGGATAAAAAAATAAATATTGACCCCTAAGGGTCGATTGGGGCTCAGGAGTTGATAGGGGTTCGATAGAAAAAAGGTTTTTATTTTAAGAGTATCACAACACAAACACGTTACAACGACAGAGACACAAAGCACACTACTAGCGTGCAAAGAAGTAAGCGTTATATACAAATGCGATCTGAAACTATAAGTAATCAATACGAACGGTATAAGAAGTGAGAACTGAAGCTGTAGTTTACGATTTCTCACCAGCAAGACCGTTGAAAATGGTGGCACTGTTCAAGACACCAAACCTCCATTCCTGAATGACAACGTAATTAAGAGTGAATATAGAATTCCGTAGCGATTTAAGGCTGAAACTTACTCATTATAACACAACATTTATGACCTTGTCAAGAGGCACGAAGTCCCTTCACATTGATAACGTCAGTTAATTGTAGTTAATAAGTCTTAATTTTCATTTATAAAGAAGTTTGTATTACATTTATTTTGTTATGGAAATTAAATTTTTATCAACCCTCCTATCCAATATGTAATAAGAAGGACGTCGAAAACAAAAACGAATCTTTTCAAGGGATAAGAATATAATATTGCTGTTATATAAGGGCTTACTAAGACCACATCTAGATTATGCTGTACAATTCTGGGCTCCATATATGAGAAAGGATATAGAATTAATTGAAAGGGTTCAGCACAGAGCTACAAAAATAATAAAGGGGATAGCAAATCTCGACTAGAATGAACGTTTAAGTAAGCTAAGCATGTATACACTGGAAAGAAGAAGAAGGAGGGGGATTTGATTCAGCTTTTCAAGTTGGTAAAACAAGGGGACACAGAGGGCTTAAATTTCAATAGGGATAACAGAACAAGGGGCCATGGGTATAAATTGAATAAGACACATTTTAATCGGGATTTAAGGAAAAACTACTACTTTAATAGAGTAATAGACAAATGAAACGCGTTGCCAGAAAATATAGTTAATTTAAAGGGAGTGTACGAATTTAAGGTACAGTTGGATAGTCAGTGGGAATTGGGGAATTCATAAACAAAGGACTAGCCTCGTTGGCGTGAGCCTGTAGCTGGTCGTCAATATTTGTATTTGTATTATAATTACATAATATTAAAATAAAGGGGGTCGATTAAAATAAAAGGGTCGACGGTTAAAAAAGTTTGGCGATCCCTGCCTAAAAGTATTTACCCTGACTTGACAACCACGCGTTCACACAGCGCCCTCTATAATATGAACGACTTAACGAAACGTAAGTCCTAGTCTATTAGAATTGAACGAACAAAATTTAGTGGGTTAAATTTTCTGAAAGGCAGATTAGAATGTCTGTGAAATAAGAAAGTAAAGACGTAAATTGAGTTGTAAGACGCAGGCGGCATTACTTTACATCTGGAAAAAAAAAAATTTAATTATTTTTACTCGAACTGAATTAAACGTAATACTGGAGTTATCGTGTAAAATTTACTTTTGCTGTTGATTTTGGGGGGTAAGTAAATGTTTGTTGACCAATGGAGCAAGATCCAAACCAAAACAACCTCAGTATTGTGTAAAACCAGATGTTCTCTCGTGCAATTTACTCGTGATGTTTTGATTTAAGTAAATGTTTCGAATACTTTTTCCCGCATATAATCCAAGGAACAGGGGTGGGGGGTGGGGGTTCTCATTCTCTCTCCACTAGTTTATAGTTTTCTCTTGCCTCTCGTTTTTTTCCATTTGCGTTATTATTCCATTTTCCTGAGAAAGCAATTCTCTTTCATAATATCCCGGAACATTATCCAGCGCGTTTTCAGGAGCGAAACTTTTCCGGAATCGATGGTAAAAATTGCTCCCTTCTGGCACGGTGCCATATTTCCTTTTTGAAGGAAAATGCAAAAGCGTCCGCCTCTGGAGCAGTGGGGGAAAAAAAATCGCGGATCCTGCTTTACTTCAAACCAACTATGACAAAGATGCCTCGGATTACAATCAGCGGATGAAAACCGACTTGCCGCCTTCCGCCCGACGTGATTAAAAACGGACAGCGCACTGCGCGGTGGAAAATAGTGCCATTTTTATTTTACATTCTCTCGCTTTTCCCGCGCTTTTTCGAGAATTGAAAAAGATGGCTATCTCTCGGAATCGAATAGCTGGAGGGAGGATAAATATCGTTCTATTCCATTCTTTTATACACCGAATCGTTTGGTGTGCGCTGGGAACGCAGCTTGGAAAACGGCTCCATTATAATCTGCCACCATTTTCGATTTGAGATTAATTCTTTTCACTTGGCGTGGAATTAATTCTGGAAAATATCGGATTTTTCCTCTGCTCGTTGAATCGATATTTTTTACTGGATAGTTCTGGTTTTACAGGGGCATTATATTCTCATTTATTTTCCGGGTGTGTGTTTAAAAAACGGTTCAGATAAAAACGTTTAGGACTGTCATTCCGAATGTTAATATTTAGCGAAAGTAAATTGCTGTGTGACACAGCTGTTCTCGGATTCCTTTTTTGTTTTTGAAGTGTTTTTTTTTGTCTATTGGGGACATTTTTGGAACATGATATGATCGTTTTCGAGGTAATTTAGTTACTAAATAGAATGGAGTAAACTGAATGCTTGATTCGTGGAACATTTTTGTTTTTTATGGTCGTTTATCAGAAATCGCGCACGGAATCCTGGTGATGATTGAACAACAAAATAAAGTCTGAAATATTGAAAAAAAAAATGTTTTTAAAAACAATTTTTAATGCTTCTTTTGTTGGAAAATAAGTGACGCGATTGTCTTTAGAACATTAGTTCTTCAATTTTGAAGTGAACTGCACCAACCACAGACGTGAGAAGTAAACAGACGCAGCATTGGCATTGAAAGGAGCTTTAAAAAGTGTGAACGACTTGCCGACTCATAGTCACGTGACTGCTTTGCGAAAAATTGACTTGATGGCTGATCTTATCGTCTCGTTTAGAGCAAAATCATCAGTCTACCACTATGTCCCGTGGTCCAATCAGATGAGGAATCCATGTATGGGCGTCTTCCATCCCGTCAACCAATCAGATGATGAACGTTCGATTCCACCCTGTAGTCAAAGGGTCTAGTTACTACGTTTTGGTCACATTTAACACAAAATCGTTACCAATAGGTCTGTCCACACTAGTGCGTTTTTGCTTGCGCTAAGCGAGCGCATGCCGCTCCGCATGCCTCAGCGCCTGCCTCGACACAAGGGACGCATGCGTCAAGGCATGCCCGAGATGAGTCAGAAGTAGCAATATTCCATAGCGCACAGCGTAGCAAGGTGTTCCAACAGCGTTGGATCTCTGTGCACTTCAACTTTCAATTTGCAGTGTTTTGGTGAATCGAAGTTGTTGTGTTTGGGGTTTTTTTAGTGTGTTATCATGAATAACGAACAAACTCTTGAATTTCTAGAAGACTATAGGTCTTATGTGTGTTTGTGTAACATACAATGTAAATCGTATACGAAAAAAAATTAAACGCGTCATGATTAATAAATAAACTAATAACGTCATAATAATTTTTAAATCTAATTTTAAAATAATTAAAAACGTCATTTATTTAAAACTTATAAAGAGCATTTAATAAATTTCTCTGGGAAAATAACAACACAAGAGCCTTTAATTTTATTATGATTACGCCCTTAAAATATTTCTGTTCAAATTATTGTTTGTTGAAACACTACATGAGTTAATCTACTTTTTATGTCTTTTATTTTCATACATAGACTTAAAGAAAGAATAAAAAGAGTGAAAATCTGACTATGTGTATGGGAATTAATTAAACATATTTAATGAAATAAATTAAAAACTGACAAATTAAGCTTTTTATTATACCAGTATAATATTAACATAGTGTTTCATCCATTAAAGTTTTCTTAGCTATGGTGCAGGTTCTAAAGATGTATAAGGATGAATATGAAAAAATCGTTCCGATTTTAAGCAGATGCAGCTGTTATTCGCTGCGATCAACAGGACGTGCAAACGATTCCAGCGACATAAATCCAAGATAATATAATCATCGCGTTTGAACGTGTGGTCCAACGAATAATAATAATAAATTTTAACGTAAATTAATAAATGCTCATTACGCGTTTTGAAGTATTCTTTCATCCAAATCGTTCGCCTTGATTTCATACGTTTATTCACTTGACTAATCACTAATTATGCCGCACGAATTCCTCCTAACTAGGGATGTTACTAACAGTGATTTGACAGTAACAGTTCTAACTGTGACTGCTACTGACGAATATCTGTGATTCAAAACTGTGATTGTGATTCAAACTGTGAATGAATCTGATTGGTTGACTGCAAAGTATCTCTAGTCACTCGTAGCAACGGAATGCTTTTATTTATGTGTTGAATATTTTCAATAATACGATTTCGTCGAAGGAATACATAGCTAAGTCGGTAACGTCGTGGCCTTACAGTGCTCTAGTTTACAGTTCGAACCCCAGTATTTTTTTCATCCAGATTAACTGGAATATATTTAATAAAACGCACAACTGCCACTCAATAAACCTTCAATTATAAAATGAATTTTTCATTTTTATTCTGCCACTATGAGCCGTTTTTTATTTTTAGCCCGTAATTCATTTTTTAAAGGTACTTTTTCTCCTCAATAAATTAATATTGATGACTAAGATGGTTTCAACTATATCGAAATGTTCATATAAATTAAACTTTATAATTAATTAAACATTAAAATCAAGAGATATACATTAGAATGCGTGATCATTTTACTTCTAATTGAATTCAAATTATGGATTTTTAATCTTTAAATAAATATATATAATTGACAAACCTATTTTTTATCTTTAAATCCGTTTCACTAAATAACCTTTATCCAAAATATTTGTTTGTTGAAGAAAAATGTTTTCATCGTAGTATGTGTAGCAAGACAATTTCTTTACATTTGATAATCTGACAATTTCAAAACATTAAGTAATTTTTCTAAATCTCTAGTAACATTCGAATTAATTTGTATTGTTGTATTAGTGTGGTGGTGCAAAGACACAACATTTTTATTTGAGACGAAGAAAACACAAAACGAACAACAGCAGAAAAGTCAAACCTTACTGTGAAAAATCTGTAGCTTTTGACTTGATTCAACAATTTCTGTCCAATACTTTAGTTTATAAATCAAACAATTTTTACAAAATATTAACTAAAATGTGGAGTAGTTCAGTTTCCACACAACACTGGAGTAACCACGTATTATTGTCAACGGTCCGGGATCCACCCCGAAGACAAAAGATGATGATATTCTCTTTAGTAGCACTTTAAAATTGATAAGCTGAGTAAAAGTATATAATTTATCTCTAAGGCAAACAGGGAATATTCTAACGAGTAACATTCTTATTTGTTTTGAAAACAGTCTGACAAGGAATTCCAGAGAATCAGTGTTTACAAACAACAAATTATACGCTTTAAAAATTAAACATTCAGTCATCAAAATCTTTTGTACTTGCATTACGATATTTCAGAATGCATTCTTTACCGCTGTAAACATTGTTGTGTTGATCCTCCCTCTGAAACGGTTTCATCTTAAGAGACAAACTTTAAAGAAGGCAGAAACTCGTAAAACGTATTCTAATCACTAGCGAAATGAAATAAATATCTCCCCCCCCCTCCCTCCCCCTCCTGTGATTTCGATTCATTCAAGTTATACTTTCAGAAGCACATAATTCATTTTTTAGAATTAAAAACAATTTACAAGAGGTTAAACAGAACAATTTTAACTATAAACAAACCAAAAAATAAATAAAAACAAGTTCTAGTCATATTACTCTATATAAAAAAACAACAAAATAAATAATCAGTGATAGTTAAGAATGAACAAAAAATTATTTAAAACAGAGAATTTAAAATGTTTTTATGTGCACTCTCCTTAAAACTGTTGAGATTCTTTTTTTCTTTAGAAAAAGGCGCGGGAATCTGGTGAGTCATAAAGCAACATATTACCTTCTTAAACATCCGGTTAAAAATCCTCCAGAGAAATCCCAATCCGTCACAGACCAACTGGCACCGCTACCACATAACCAAAACTCAGTCACAGCTTTCACTGCTACCGAATCACCGATCCCGGTCGCAATCACCGATCACAGTAACAGTATCAATATCAGCCAAGGTATCAGCTAAGGTATTAGCCAAGGTATCAGCTTAGCGATATCAGTTTAGTAACTGTTACCGAATCACTGATACCAAATCACTGATACCGAATCACTGATACCGAATCACTGATACCGAATCACTGTTACCCAATCACTGATATTTGAGTAACAGGTATGAACTGTGATTCACAAGTATCTGTGATTGAGTAGCAGTTCTGTGATTTGCTTAACATCCCTACTCCTAACAAAATAGCATCAATTTCATTCATCTTGAAACTGAAGTACTTTGTTTCCTTTATGTTTTAAAGGGGTCCGGGACACAAAAATCGTCAAATGTTCGAAATTTGTTTTATTATTTTAAGAAATTCTCTGTGTTTTTCTGCTTAAAATGACGTCTAAATCATGTTTCTATCTTAATTAGGACTAGAGATATAATAATTTTTGTGGTGCGTTGTTTTGAAAATCTAACACTCTTGACAGTTGTTGTCATGGCAACAACATCTATCTTTAAAACTTTAAATGCGTTTTCTCCATAATACATTTTTTCAAGATTTCCTGTATTCAAATTGCTATAAGTCGAAAACCGATAAGTTTAAGGGTTGAAATTTGGAATATATCTTTTTCAAACATTATACTTTAATTTTGATTCAGCAAATTTGAAACAAATATTTACTTTTCAAAATATGACTTTTTTTTTTTTAAAGTACCATAAAATTTTCAAAAATTTTCATTCAAATATTTTTTACTTTTTATTAAATTAACATTTCTTAAATTGCTGAATCGAAATTAAAGTTTATAAATTTGTGAATAATTTACTGCAAGAATTTTGAAAATTGATCAAGAATATTTTGAGCTATAGCAATTAAAAATGGCCCCTCTTTTTTTCAAAAAATTTTAATTTTAAATTTTTAAAGAACTTTTGGAAAAATTTTGTGTTGTGATTTTGTTTATTAGTCAGATGGGTAATCAGTACAAAAAAATTCAAAATTCTTAAATTAATGAATAAAAATTTTCTTTCGATGTGTCCCGGACCCCCTTAAATAAATTTTTGCGTAAGGCTAGGCCTCCACTTGCGATTTTTTAGTCGCAAAAATAAAAATCATTGTTTCATATACTGGTGCGCACACTTGCGACTAAAGAATAGCCGCTATTAAAAAGTTGCAACCGATCCTATTTTAGCTGAGACGCAATTGTCGCTTTATCTTAATGAATCATAAGGAAAAACAAGTGCATGCACACACTGGCGATTGTTTAGTCGAAGTTCTGAAGCAGTCGTGTTCTGTGGTTTCTGTTTAAAACACTTCAAATACTTGTTTAAATGTCTGACAACGTATCTACTGGAAGTGATGATGGACGAATATTAGCAGTAATTGAGTCACAATGCAGTTCTGTGGCCAAAGAAAGAGTAAAAGCACTCAGGATATTAACATTAAAAATTTTTCTGATCAAAAATGGGAAATAAAGAAATTGAAAAATTATGTTTTTATATGGTGAGTTTTGACTTGCGTAAGTGCACATTTTCAGATCGGACGAAGAGTTGGCTGTTGGTGTTACTATTGTTACGAAATATGCATTGGAAAGGTCCTGAATATGGTGACTTACCGTTTAAAAGAAGCTTAGGAATAAGTAAATTAACAAAATAGATATGTGGAATTAAATTTTGGTTTGTCTCAATATATTTGAATCTCTTAACATGGGGTTCACACAAAAGTGCGTAATATTTAACTTTATACCCTTGTTGTAATTAAAGTTATGAAGATATGTTTTGTGTGTTATATAGTGGGACCAAAGGCCATTCTATGGGTGTGTTTATTTTAAATTTCCGATATCTAGTAAAGCACGTTGTGTTGCTCTAGTACGACGTTATTTACAAAATTAACAAAAAACTTACCGATATCTATTAAAGGAGCAGCATTTACAAAACAGTTCATTTTAGTGTGAAAATCAATCAATGTGATAGGCGAGGGAGAAGGCGTTACTGTTTTAACGTTGCGGGTTTTAATATGCGTAATAATAATGTTTGGGGGAGGACGGAGAATTAACTAAGGGGGTCATAATTATTTCAAAATACGCTTTGGAAAGATCCAGATGGTGAGATTTACCGGCTAAAAGAAAATTTTAAAATCTAAAATATTATCGCTTTTTAAATAGACATCGAAAAAGACAAGATAATAGACGTCGTAACAGACAAGCATAAGACCGATACGAACAGCGTAAAGACTCAGAGGCAACTAAATCACTGCATATCCTGAAAAGGATTACATCAGACAAAATGAACTTATAAGAATATGCATACAGGAAACAATATTGGAAACACTTGAACTCATAAATGAAATTGCAGGAAAGAATATTGGTAGACATTGGAACATAATATAAACACTCGAAAAAAATATGCAGCACCAATAATGCCGATTGAATTCTGAATGATTATACTACCGTATTCCGATGATGACGCGATCAAGATTAAATCAGGTTTTCTAATGACGAGATTTATCGTCGGTCGAGATCTGAACAGTTGAGCTAATGACGAGATACCGCGTCGAGATAACAACCAAGAGGGTTTTAAATAGTTTGATTAAAATTTTAATTTGACTATTTACACTTCTGTATTCTTAAGCTTTACGAAATTTTTTTTGATTTGGGTATTTATATTCTATTATGCTTTCTCTTATTATAGGTATTTTTACCCACTTGTGCCTACATCATCCCAATCACTCAATCTAGAACGAAACAAAATCACCCACAAATCGACCCTGTTCCCCTAAAACCACCGATGCAAATCCTTTTACCGTGAGCAAACAATACACCGAATCTGTCTCTTCTCCACCAGACACCAGTACAATACCAGTACGCCGCTAAAGAATGCCTCATCAGAGAATTGGGTCACGCTAATGAGAGATCCGTGATTGAGACTATTCTGAGCCTCCCGGGGCCAGGCCTGGAGTTACATATTTGGCTCTAGGCCAAAAGATTAGTGCTCTGTGTGCACTAGGCACCCTGCTGTTTTTCTAATGTCCTCGACTTATCTTGTTGAGGCGCACTTTCCTACTAGAGTGGGTTGAGAGATAGGTCGAGTCGTTTTTCAAGTTCTAGGCCAGTGGTAGTGAGTGGTTTGTGTTACTTTAGTCCTATCTATATATATATCAGGAGTGGATTCATGCTGGACACCTGTTCCGTCAATATTGGGCATTGATCCTGGACCCCGTCGCCAATCAACCCCATATATTGCAATAGTTAGAGGAGTTAGTTAAGTACCTGTATGTGTTCCACACAGACATGCTTCATCTCCGAGACATTATAGGGGCCACGGTAGGAATAGTAACGGATGAAGAACTAAATAAATGTCTCCAGTTGGAGAACATGGAAGGCAAAGAGTAATATATTAAGTTTTGGAATTTTAAGTCTACGTGTACTCTTTACGGTGTCGAATTTTAAACATGTAGTAGAGTGACCTTCCAATTCAGCTTTATTATGTTCTGAAATTTCATTGGTATTTTCCATATTGTACCCCAGCAAGAAAAGTGACACAACTCAAAAATAATAATTTTGATGTTATGTCATTGAAAAATATGTATGAGGTGCACCAGTGTGTTTTATTACTATTCTATAGAATATAATATACTATAATAATAATAATAATAGAATAGAATTTAAAGACATAAACACTTACCTAAAATTAAAAAGAAGCTAAAACTATTTCAATATAAGTTTTATAGTATGCTTTAAGTCAGGCCTCGAAATATATTTTTTAATACAGGTGCACCTAAGTTTTTAAATTAGGTGCACAGGTTATATTTTAGGTGCATATTAAAAAAACTTAATATAAGAGCATTGATGTAATGTAAACTACTTTATTAGTTGGGTATGTTTATTAAGGTCAGTAGTAGAGAGTAAATAAAAATATTTTAACATCTAAATTCTCCCTTCTCGAAAGACTCGCTACCACGTGACTTGTTATCTACCTATCACAAAGCGAATAAAACTGAAAAAGACCGAATTTTTTTTTATTATTATAATAGAAAGATTGTTCTTTAAATGTAACATTTTTTAATCTACTTATTATTATTGATTGGACAAATGAACCTTAAAATCATTTTCCTATCTTAATGGGTGACGTAGTTTGGCGTCGCTTGTCCACTTTGGATCGTGTGCCATTAAACAACCAATCAATCAAATCAACTAATACAACCATCCATATATTCAGGGACAGATGTTCAGTAGAAATACAATATCCTGATAAGATTTTGCAATACTGATCAGTTCTCCTACAAAACATCACTCATTATTATCATGATTTTCTTAAAATACAAGTAGGGATTTATTAAATATTTATGGTAATGTTTTAAATTGGTGTCGTGGCACAAAAAAAAATACAAAATTTTGTAGACATTCCTTTTCATTTTGTAAACATTCATTGAAATTGCTGTACTGTTCTAACTGAACGTAATTGCTGCTCTATTCAAATCCAGGTAATTAAACTAGTGCATAGAGTAATATCTAGTGTATTGTAGCATATAGAAACTATCTAGTGCATAGAGAGTGGTCCCTGTAAAGGAATCAATGGCGATAGCCTATCTTATCAAGAGATCGGACACCAACAGTGATGTTGGCGATGGTCTTGGCGCTTGCCAATAACATGAAAAGTTTTTCCAATAAAAGAGTGGCGCCAACAACCGTCACGGAGATATGCGTTTAAGTATTGAAAACTTTCGACGTTTCTGGAGAGGAAATAAGTTACAGAAGTAAATGAAAAGGAATGGTCGTATCAATTACGGAGTACCTAACAGATGACTACGAACCTCCATAATTAATACAAATTTCATACATTTAAAACAAATTGTGAAGGTGAAAGAAAAGTGGTGACATTAATCACTGAAAATAACGAAAGATAATTGGAGGGAAAGATAGAAGTAGGGTAATTGATACAATTAGGAGTGCAGAACACGTTTCAAAGAGTCAAGAGAAGCGAGGGACAACCATAAACCAAAAATGAAACTGTAAACGCAAGGGCAGTTAACAACGAACATTGAAATGGTAATGAAGAGCGGGGATAAATGGAGTTAATTTCGGAAGAGAACTAAATGAAAAAGTAACTCTGTACATTCTAAATGATTTAATTTTATTGCAAAAAAATATGTACAGGGTATTTACAGAAAATGGAAATGGTAATATCAGATATTACGAAGAAATACATAGTTCATTTTTCCTCTCACGTTGAAGTGTTCAATTTTAAGTACTATGACCCCCTGCTCGTTTACGCTCGTCAAAGGTTTGTGAGTTCGAATCCAACCAAACACCGTCGTGTATAAAGTGTCTGGTGCGCGTTAAATTAGTCGTGGCTTCAAATGTCCTCCAGTTGGCGTCGTGTGGAAGAGAGTGGGGTGCCATCTCAGGTGTGTAA
The DNA here is from genome assembly GCA_947359465.1 of Metellina segmentata. Taxonomy (NCBI): domain Eukaryota; kingdom Metazoa; phylum Arthropoda; class Arachnida; order Araneae; family Tetragnathidae; genus Metellina; species Metellina segmentata. Next base: position 22,690,420 of record OX375883.1, on the reverse strand, counting down.
CCTCGTCATCTGACCGTGGTTCAAATTTACGAGGTGTTGTTCCCTTTCCATTGGGAGATTGATCACTGACCGTTGTCACTAGCCCTCCAGCATGACGTCAAGTAAAAATGCCAGTACCGTCATGGAAGGTGCGCCATCTATTCACCATTTTTGAAGCAAAAAGGTTTGATAAGTACTCTTACTTTTACGAAGCAATCAATTATACCTGTTTGTTAGATCGGACAATAATGGAATGTTTTAAAGTTTGTGTATCATGAGAGAGAGAGTTGAAGAGGTTAAAAATCGCTGTGTTAAACGATAATTATCAGGAATCTGTAACAGGTGAACTATAAACGCAGCGTCAGCTGCAGAGCCAAAACCTCCGAACTAAAAGTGAGAACCAAAACTAAATCTAACCCCTGCTCCGATCAAGGACACCCTCAGGAGGTCAGGGAGTTATCGGCGGCGTAGAATGAAGACGCGTCGTAGCGTCCGTTATGTCGGGTAGTTATGAAAGGTCCTGTAAATAGTATATATGTTGTGTCCAAATAATGTAAGCCGACCAACCGGTATAGTGGTTAAGGTGTTAGCCTCTAGATCGGAAGGTTCCTGGTTCGAATCCGGGTTCGGGCATGGATGTTTGTAAACGTATGGTGTAGAGGCGGCTGGTGCACCTTAAATCTGTCGTGGCCGAAAGTCCTCACGTTGGGTTGGCGTGGAAGTTTGGAGAGTGGGGTGCCAGCTCAGGTGTTGCTTCGTCATCTGACCGTGGTTCAAAATTACGAAGTGTTGTCCTCGGATCTTTCCCTTAAGGGACTGATCCCGGACCGTCGTCAATAGCCCGTTGTGTTGCTCTAGTACGACGTTAACTAAAATTACCAATTACCAAGTAATGTAAATTAGATTAAATAAATATTTGTGAGTGTAATGAGTGTTTGTCGCTTGTTCGCCCGCTTCAAGAAGGAATTTCTCAGCACACGGTCACAAATCTATATTGATGCTAACTGTCTATCCTGCTAACTTGAACTTGTGAAAGAACTAACTTGAACTTATCAAGGTAGAAAGTCGTCGTAATTTAGTTTCAATTGATAATTTTCTCACATTTACGCAGATATCTAAAACGTCGAATTATAGTAAAATTACAATAAAGTGTACCATTTAAATCTATGACTTCTCGCTGTTCTGATGATCTGCAACAATTCATCAGGATAGCAATGAAAATAGACATTTCTTTACACACTCACTAGATGAATAACCCGGTCTTGCTCGGTTTCAAATATGCGCTCTACAGCTAAAATATGACCGAGACATTTTTCTGTGTTAACTCAAATACACAAATTCTGTAGAACGTGTTTCCTACCGCGACAGCTAAAATATGACCGCGACATTTCCCTGTGTTAGCTCAAATACACAAACCCTGTAGAACGTGTTTCCTACCGGGACAGCTAAAATATGACCGCGACATTTCCCTGTGTTAACTCAAATACACAAACCCTGTAGAACGTGTTTCCTACCGCGACAGCTAAAATATGACCGCGACATTTCCCTATGTTAGCTCAAATACACAAACTCTGTAGAACGTGTTTCCTACCGCGACAGCTTAAATATGACCGCGACATTTCCCTGTGTTAGCTCAAATACACAAACCCTGTAGAACGTGTTTCCTACCGCGACAGCTTAAATATGACCGCGACATTTCCCTGTGTTAACTCAAATACACAAACCCTGTAGAACGTGTTTCCTACCGCGACAGCTAAAATATGACCGCGACATTTCCCTGTGTTAACTCAAATACACAAACCCTGTAGAACGTGTTTCCTACCGTGACAGCTAAAATATGACCGCGACATTTCCCTGTGTTAACTCAAATATACAAACCCTGTAGAACGTGTTTCCTACCGCGACAGCTAAAATATGACCGCGACATTTCCCTGTGTTAACTCAAATACATAAACCCTGTAGAACGTGTTTCCTTGTCCTTGTCCATTTATTGCAGGAAAACAAACTTTAGATTTTAAAATTGGGGCTTCGTGGGAACTTTTAGGACCACTTGTGTATGAATTTCATGATTAGAAATGGGTCTGAAGAAAGGAAATAAATACCTATGTTTTCCGCAGTGTTCAAAAGTGTAAGTGTACCGAATGTGGTGTGGATTGGTTAAACGGTGTAGATTTGTATGAAGAATATACACACACCTACACATACACACATCCTTTTATATATATAATAAAACAAACATCTACGGAAATTTCATTTTTATTTCTATTCACATTACTTTATTTATGTAACTGAAAAATTGATTTGTTTAGACGGTAATTTAAAATGAAAAAGTACCTATAATTATACTTTACTGTAATTTATAATGGAATAATAAATGTCTAAGTAAATAGCACTTACCACTTTTGACTGTGCATTCGAAACAACATCCTCCCTTTTAGAAGCAATAAAATCGATCAAGGACTAAAATTTCACATATAAACGCAAAGTAATAAACTTGAGTCGTACACCAAGAAGAGAATTTTAACGAATGTCCGTAGTTACTATTTTCCTCAGTTGTATATAATAATCCAATTGAATTAATGAATTTTCATTTGTTTCCAAATGTATTGTTTTTAGTCATTGTTATCGTTGTTTTGTAAAAGAACAATGTCATAAAACAACGTGGTATTTTAGGGAATGCTTAATTTGTCTCATGATTATTCCGGATTTAAATTTAGATAAACTATTTTTTTATTTAACCTTTAAGTTTATCACAGGCCTAGTTGATTAAAGTTAGTGGTTTAGTGGTAACTTTCATTGCCATAAAATGTCTGTCTATCTAAAATGTCTTGTCAAGAGGTTCACTACGCAAGAACAACAGAACACATTTTTTATTGAGTGGAGTATTAATTTCAACACATGCTGAGCATGGCAAAGTCAAAAATAAAAATAAAAACTCTTTTTGAATCTAACTGAGCGGAAAACGGGAAATGAATTACGAAAATTAAACAATCGATCCGGATAATTAGTTTTCCGGATAACTGGAATCGGGATATTTTGGAGTTCTGCACTCTTTCTGAGGATCTAAAAACTACAGGAAAGCTTTGAAGAATGTAAAAAGTGTTGAATGTTTCATCCTCTTTTTGCTAAGGAACTAATTCTGTACATAAAAGTCCCAATTTGGGAGCTTTGATAAAAAAATAAGGGAAAACATTCAGTAGGTTTTTATACACAAGGCATTTTTTTTAAAGAATTAACGACATGTAAAACAACAAGAGTCCTTTCATCTGATAGATGTTCAAGTAGTTACTTTTCCGCAATAGAAAAAAGGAACAACTATTCGTGTTTTTAAATGCAAGTATTCATTATTTGAAGCATAAAACACTATTTTCTGGTGAAGCTATTCTCAACCGATATATGTGAGGGCTGCTGTACACAGCTTGGTAGAGAAACGAATTAGTAACTTGAGAATTTTGAGTTCAAAACGAACCAACTAAAGACCATCGTGTACCAGAATGAGCTGGGAGCATGGGAGATGGCACACGTTAAATCTGACGTGGTCTACAATGTCCTCACGTTGACGTGGTGCGAAAGTTTGGAGAGTGGTATGCCAGATCAGGCTTGACCTCGTCATCCGACTGTGGTTCATTCTGATGCGGTGTTCTCGGATCCAATCCCGGATCATCGTCAATATGCCGATGTGTTGCTCTTGTGCAACGTATGGCCACGTTTGCCCTATTGGAAAAGTAGAGGGTTGTGAGTTCAAATGCAGAGACCGTGGGGGACGAAACGCGTTAAATCTGTCGTGGCCTCAAATGTCCTCACATTGGCGTGATGTGGAAGTTTGGTGAGGAGGGTGCCAGCTCAGGTTTGACCTCGTCATTTGATCGTGGTGATGTCCTCGAATCTTTCCTTGATCCCCGACCGTCGCCAATATCCCGTTGTGTTGCTCTAGTGTGACGTTAATTACATACCTACCTCTGCTTGGTTCACTGTATACAATACCCTACAATAATGAACCGGACAGCGAGATCTGATGGTATAAGGGAGAGAATACATACTTTAATAGGGGGGAGGGGTCCCCCACGTTCTGCAATTACACTAGCAACCCTTCGGGACATATTTTCTACAAGGGTTTGATACACAGCTATGGGAATTTGTGTCAATTCCTGTTGCAAGAATGCCGTCAGCTCAGCTGTAGATTTCGGACGTGGTTCCCTGGTCCCTTAGCGCCGCTCGAACTCGTCCCACAAATGTTCTATGGGGTTTAGGTTGGTACTCTGAGCAGACCGGGGAAGACATTTCACATCCATATATTGATACCACTGCTTGACAGGGGCTGCAACATGACACGGAGAGTTGTCGTTCTGGAAGTAACATTCGTCCATTCCATAAAATTGCCAGAGCGTAGGAAGAACGTGAGTGTCCAAAATGTTCATCTAGGCGTCAGCGTTCAATTGACCAGGAACAACATGCAAAGGTCTTATGCAAATCCGCTGTCCATTATTGTAGGGTAACGTATATAAGGCTTAAAAGCCTTGTCTTCCGTCAAGGAATCCGTTGCCGTGGTACCCCGGTTGGAAGAGTAACAAACTAGTAACCAGAGGCGTGCGTGTTCGAATCCAACCAAATATCGTCGTGTATATAGGGGGCTGGTGCCCATTATATCTATCGTGGCCTCATATGTCCACACATTGGTGTAGTGTGGATGTTGGCGAAAGGGAGGCAGAATCTGATGTGTTCATCCTGCCATCTGACCATGGTTCAAAATTCTGTGGTGGATTACCTCGAATCTTTGCCTTTTGGTTTGATCCTTACCGTAGCCCGTGACTCGCTCCGGTGCGACGTTAATTAAAATACCTACCACTGAAATATAAAATATTTTATCTCAAACTTTTATCTGTTTCACTGTAAATCGAGCGTTTAAAAGCCTGTCTATTGAAAAATATTTAAACAGTACACATCAAACACGTTTATTTCATATTTATTATCACTTCGAAATGTGGCGATGTTTCCTTTTTCTCGAGCTTTTCTCAAAGTATCGTGTTCGGAAAGTATTCGTTTTTTCCCAACCAAGGACTTAATTGTATTTTTTTCACAGCCAACTTCACACTTAAGCCGCATTGTCATTGCATATTTTGACAGCTGATATAGCGAGGCTTGTTTGTGAAAAAGTTTGTTTGATTTTACATAATAGTTTTTTGTTAAGTGCCCTATCAAATATGGAAAGTCTAAAGCAGCATTTCCGGCATACTTTACTTTTTACTATCAAAAAGGTAAAAATGCTGTTCAAGCAAAAAAAATATTCGATGTGTATGGAGAAGATGTATTGACAGTACGCCATTGCCAAAACTGGTTCGCAAAATTTTGATGTTAAAGATGCAGCACGTTCTGGAGAGCCAGTTGAGGCTGATGAAGGCTAAATAAAGGCATTGATTGATGCAAACCGCCTAATAACAACTCGTGAGATTGCTGAGAGATTAAATGTATCGAATTCGACCGTTCATGATCACTTGAAACACCTTGGTTTAATTTCAAAACTCAACATATGGGTTCTATTGCTCCGACAGATTGACGTCTGGGATTTACTTCTCAGACGTCAAGAAAATTACTCATTTTTGACGCGTATCGTCACTGGGGACAAGAAATGTGCTGTCTATAACAATGTTAAACCCAAGAGATCATGAAGTAAAAAAGATGAACCGACTCAAGCACTTCGAAAACCGATATTTATCAAAAAAATTTGATGCTGTCTGTTTGGTGGGATTTCAAGGGAATCGGTTTTTTAAGCTTCTACTGTACAATACCACAGTCAATTCTGAAGTTTACTGTCATCAACAGGACAAATTGAATGATTCAGTCAAACAGAAAAGGCCCGAATTGATCAATAGAAAAGGTATAGTGTTCCACCAAGATAATGCAAGACCTCATGCAAGTTTGGTAATGCGCCAATAGCTTGTAAAGCTTAGATGGGATGTACTACTACTCCCACCCTATTCTCCAGATCTGGCACCTTCGTATTATTACGTGTTCCGGTCTCTACAAAATTTTTGGACAGCAAACCTTTGCTTCAAATGAAGACGTCAAAATGATTTGGATCAGTTTTTTGTCAGCAAAGATCAGAAGTTTTATAAGCTTGGAATCGTGCTACTGCCAGAAAGATGGCAAAAGTTATTGGATGACCAATTTTGAGGATATATAATTCAATAAAATATTTATACACTATAAGTATATTTATACACTTTCATTTTCACCAAAAAACCAAATTACTTTCCGAAAAACTCGATACTTTGACACAGCATAGTCCACCAGAGAAGTAATACGAAAGTGATCCACATCCTATTCCATGCAAAACAATTTTACGAAGAGTCTTCCTTTTATTGAGATGCTTTTTCAAAAAACTTATTCGTCTAGAAAAAACTGCATCTCTTCACTCATCTTTTTATTCAATAAACTTGCTTTACGATTCAAGTATGCCTGAATTCGAATTGTTTCTATGTAACTATGTGAATCGGGAAGTTTTTTTCGATAGAAATATTTCTGGTACTGTAACCTTTTGTTACATTCATTTATAAGCAAACTTTTAGGATTTATATAATTTTATACAGAAGGTGATTGTTTAAAAATACTTTGCAAGATATTTTAACACTTACGAAGTATCTACTGAATATCGGTTGAACATCCATATCATAGTTAATAAGAGTTTAGTATTTACTGGCGGAAAGCAATGAAAAGGAAAAAGTTAAAAAATAAGTATCGGTAACTTCGGTAGTGAGAGTAAAAAGGTGTAGAAATTAATTCTGATGGTTGCCTCGACGAAGCTTTTCGTCTGTCACGAAACTGACCAGATCGTGCTGTCTCGTCACTTCAAGAAAATTGACCAGATCTTTACCTCGATATCATCGATAATTTAGCAATGTCTTGATGATGAGATTTCTTGTCCCCAGCAAAATTGGTCAGATCTTGATGACTTGTGTTGAATAAATTAAACCTTTGAAGATATGGACCGCTTGATATTATAATAGTCATTCTGCCGACCAACCGGTCTAGTGGTTAAGGTGTTGGCCTCTGGATTGGAAGGTTCCCGGTTCGAATCCGGGGTCAGGACATGGACATAAAATTGTGCTGTCTATGTTAGGAGCAATGATGGCCGCCTATTGGGACGCCTTCACAAATGGCCATCGCTTACGACGATTGCAGTGTATATGGATTGTATTCCAATACGGTCATATGTTTAAAAAAAATAGTCATTCTGTATACCAACAGATATTTGTAAGCTCTATTTATTCTAAATAAGAAGGAATAGTGGGTTGATGCTAAAGTTCATCCCATTATTTTTTATAAAACTTGAAGAAAATTATTTTATTTACCGTAAACTAGAGTTACTTGGACCCACTTTTTCCAGATTTCTAATATGTTTTCTTTTAAAACCATAATTAAAAAAGACGGATAACCACATTGTGTTCTTAATCTACAACATCTCTACTTCTATTTATGAAAGTTACCATTTCTTTTGAGCCGCGGTAGCTCAGTCAGTAGAGCGTCGGGCTCGCATCGGAACGGTTGTGGGTTCTGTCCTCAGCGGAGCCTGTGATTCTGATGGTTGCGAGATCGGCGCTTAGACCTGGCTAAAGACCGTCGTGTTCGCTAATGGTGGCTGGGGCACGTTAAATAGGTCGTGGTCACAAAGTCCCCCATGTTCCCATACCAAATCAATACCTCTGAGGGTATCTGATCAGGGGGTTATCGGCCTCTGATTGGGATCTAAATTACGATATGTGTGAGTGAATGGATGTGTGAAAGGGACCTTCCTGTAAAACGGATGTGTCATGTATGAAGAAGTCCAACCCTCCGGGGCAATGTCACCCCCAATTGGGCTATATATGGCCCGCACGACAACAACAACCATTTCTTATTGCATTACATGGTTTTAAAAAAATACAAAAATTGGGTTCAAGTAGCCCTTAGGTTGGGTAACTTGAACCCATATTCTATTTCTCTGTACAGATACATTATAAACGCGTGCTGGGTTCAAATAAGACATAAAAACAGTACACGTGTTAAGGCATGAACATGACCTCCACTCAACACAACAACTCGTGGAAGTACGTGCCTGAGTCTCCAGAGGACTGCTACCTCGCGATTGAACTAAGAACTACGTCGAATCTTTCAATAAACCAGTATCAGGAACGACTTCACTTTATCATTTGGGGTTCAAGTAAGCCCCTAGAGTCCAAGTAACCCAGATTTATGGTACTTAAAACAACATTTAATCAATACAATATATGCCGTTGACCTTTCTCCATATCTCCGGTAGATTCATCATCCCGAGCTCATAGACGTTATGAATTTTCTGGCTGAAAAACAGACTAGGTGACTAAACGTTTTCTGAACCACATACAGCACATGGAAGCGTCAATAGCACCCTCATACTACACAACACTCCTCATGCGTTTGCGATAATTCTTTCCTTTTCAGAAATATAAAAGCGTAATAGGTCAAAAATGCTGATTTTCTGCCATTGTGAATGCTTTTAACGAACCCAACCCATTAACACAAATTGTCCCCAAGTGCTAGCTGAAATTCCTTTTCAAACAATATCAAAACTTCACGCGTATGAAATAGATAACATGTGGGGTTTGCGATGCAATACCATCTAGCGGTAAAAACGGCCCGAACTTTTCCACCAAAACAATATATTAACATTTTGACTACGGCTATAGATATAACAAGCGCGATTCTTTCTTGGCTTTGAGGCGTTAAGGCACCACAGCAATATAAGGGATTCAAACTCAGTTGGCTACCTTCTTAAGCTATTTATTTTACTTAAAAGGTTTCAATGACAGTTGGGAAAATATCTACAAATTTACAAAGAAGAATCACTGAACGACTGTTCATACAGAAACAATTTGTTTCTCTTCGCAGTAAGTTTTTTGTACCATTGTTTTCCTCACCGTATAGCTGTCTCGAGAGCTTTATCGTTCACCACTTACTCCAGTGGCTTTTGTCCCTCGTCTCCATTTCCGTTTTCCGGGGGAGTTCGCCTCCTTCTGGGAATGTCGATCGGGTGTTTTCCAATGACACCTGCAACACTCAAGGACTGTCGAATCCCACACGTGCGAATTCACTCTCTGGATCTTGGCGCCGTTAGAAAGTGGTGTGCGAGAGCAGGTGCCAGGTGCTATAAATCGGCATCGACTGTCACACGTGGTCTTTGTTTTAGGGGGGTGGTCGTCTGTTCCCCTGTCGAGGCTGGCCCACGATGATTTGGGTGTCGAAATCGTCTTTTTTTTCCTGACGTCACAGCGTGATTTTATAACTTTCGAGGTACAACTGCTGTAACGGCCATAGTCTAAATTCTTTTTCGTCACGATTCTTATAACTTTCAAGACACAACTAATGTACTTGACCGATGTCTAAATTCTTTCTTAGCGACCCTTTCTAAATCCTTTCTTAGCTTATGGTACAACTGTTTCCTAAGGGGCGTTACTTCTACCAGCCGTACTCTATAAGTAAATACCCATCTGAATTCAAATCTTATCACTATAACATAATTGTAAAAGCAAGCTCAGTTGCCAAGCAACGGGAAAGAGTTTAGTGTCTCGCAACAGTATACATTTTTAAAGGTGATAATAGCTCAGGCGTGTGTGTATTACTTAAATTAAAGCCGGTAATATTGCTATAGGCTCTAGTTAGATCTCAACGCGTTACTGTAAATATTTACGAAGCACATTTGCGTTGAAATAATGAAGCAGCGCGAATTAAGCAATCAGATATTAGAAATAGGGAAATGCTGGAAAAGGAATAAAAATAAATCATAGAATCGAATTGCAATTCGAAGAAGCATAACTCTCATCTCCGCCTTTAATGATACGTGAGGAAATGTATTCCTAAGGGGCAATTTACGTGGGGGGGGGGAATCAATAACTGTTGCTGTCTGCTTCGCATAAGACACGAAATGAGATTATCCCTGAAGATATTTTTACAATTTTTCGACTAAGAATGATTAAAATGCGAATCTATTACAAGAAAAACCAATTTGGGCTCGAGATTATAGATAGAGAATGAGAAATAAAAATAATCATAACTTTTTTGAAAATAGCTTTGAAATAAAATTTACTGTTGTAAGAATAATTTCAATGAGTTTCGGTGCATAGAAAAAAATGGCGAAAATGCTAATGAAAGCATCTTTTCTAAGGATTTGTTTTATTCGTTGCATAATTTAGATGGATTTTGCTGGGTTTTTCGTTGAGTGTTCGAGGAAAATATTCCTGCCAATATTTATTAAGCTTTACGTGAAAGTAACAGTTAATTCGATTTAAGATTTGAAGCCATTTTTTTTTTGACAAATTCGCGAGTAATTAAAAAAACATTTCAAGATTCTGTTTAAGTCGTATTTTTTTGTTTATCGAAAGAACGAAGTTAATTTTCATAATTATTTTGGGATATTTTTGATTCTATAAAAACCATTCCGCAAATAAAACACTTTAAACGTAGTTTCATGTGCTTTTTTTTAATTGAAAGGTCACGTATTCATAATAGAGAAACTATCTCACTAACGAAGCATGAAAATCAACTTATTGTATGTTACTAATTTCAGTTATAGTTATGCAATTTTTTTATTCGTATTCGTAAAACTTTTCGTTCTGTTTACGAAGACAACGTAAACGCAATTGCAGACATTTAACTTATTTGTTGTTCAAAAAAATCAAAGAGCACTTATTGGCTCTTTGGAAACTCTTAATACCGTATATTACCTGTACTTTGAGGCTTTGTTGTGTATTTATCTGACTGCTATTTTGGCATTCTGATGTTTACTTGTTTTCTTTAATGGGGACATGTTTTTCATATAAAAATGGACTTCCTTTTAAAAAGAGAAAAATGAAATAGGTTAAATTGTATTTTACCTCATCAGGGGTTCTTCTCAGATTTACCCTTTAAAGGGTTCCTTATTTAATTTAATTTCCATTTGTTATTGAAATTATATATAATATAATATCAATAACAAATGGAAATTATATTAAATATAAAAAAAATCGAAGAAAACATTTAAAAAATTAGTAACAAAAACTTTTTAAAGATATTTTCGAAAATGGAGGTGTTGGTGGATCAGGGCGTCATCAGGGAGGAGTATTACCCCGATAACCAAAAATGATTCGTTCTACGTATGAGCAGCAATACATTAAAAAAATTGCTCATACACTTCCCCAAATACCATTAAAAGACGAGCACACAAAACAATACGATTTCAAACCAGAAAAATGAATAATAAAAAAATACAATTTTAAATCATAAAAAAGGAATAAGAAAACGCATACGAAACCTAATCCACAACAGCAAGTGGGAGACCGGTGATATTTAGCCCGAATATTACAATCAAATGTCATAATCTATACTGTCCAACAAACCCTTAATATTACGGACACAGTTTAATTTAGACTAGTTTAACTGTGTCCATAGAAGGAGGAAGATGGCAAAGATGTAGTTTTTCATGAATTGACAGTTAATTAATTCTTTTAATTTTCATTGTAAACACTATTCATCTGTAAATTGTTAAATCTCAATTAAGATTGTTTAAGATGATATTAAGTCTTGCCTCCAATCCATCAAAGTTAAATAACGGGGTAACCCATCCATAACAATCTATATATCTCAAAAAGGATGTGTGTATTTTTTATGTACAAATCTACACCGTTTGACCAATCCACACCATATTTGGTTTACTTATACTTTAGAACACTGAGGAAAACATATGCTATGATTTTCTTGTTTTCAGAACATTCTATGGCACTTACAACCATCAAAGTTGGTAAACAGGTAGACCTAAAAATGCACCTTGAAGATCCAATTTTAAAATCTGAAGGTTTTTTTTCTGCAATTAATGGATATGGACAAGGAAACACGTTTTACAGAAAACAAAGGATACAATGGTTCTTATTTTGGACGCGCGTTTCTCTCTTTAAGCATAACTATGTCAAAAGGAACTCCTTGTGAGTAATAATTAAAATATTTAGTTTTTCATAACTTACATTTTGTAGTGGAACACGAAAAGCCCAAACGAATAACTCATTGATCATACAAGCCTAATTTTGCTATTTGAGATCTGACCAACCAGAATTATTGCTTTATTTTATAAATTTGATTTAGAATCCAATCTCTAATATTATAATGTTTGTTTGTTTGTCTGTTTGGGGCCGCACAATCCTGACGATTCTATGGCACTTACAGCAATAAGATTTGGCACACAGGTAGTCCGAATTATTTGCTATTTTTGGGTCGCGCGAATTTTGAAATTCAATCTAGAAGATTTTTAAATGAATTTAATAGTTTTATTCTCCATCGCTTTTTCAAACGCGGAGAACGTTTTCTACCCGTGTGACCTACCAGTCTCAGTTTGGAATCATTCCAAGTTTTTTTCATCCACAATACTAGGAGAAAATTATTTTTTTCATTTCCGCTTTGAGTTTGCGCGGACGAATAAATTTCCAGACAGACAATAAATCTTTCAACTAAAGTCAGTTCTTTTTTCTATCTCCAAGACCGTTAACGATAGAGTAAAAATTTCAACGGATTTGAAATCTGCGCGAAAATTTCAGTTTAGATTGATACCTAAAAATATGATTTTCTTTAAATAAATCATTTTTTTATTGAATATATCTTCAACGGATTTTAAATCTGCGGAAAACTTTATATATATATATATATATATATATATATATATATATATATATATATATATATATATACACCAGATTAATACCTTACATCACGGTGTTGCCCATGGTGTTGGTTTGCACTGCACAGCTTTCGTTTTTCAGAATTCTGACATTTTTTCATCGGAATTTCGTCTGTGTTTGAATATGTCTTAGTCTCTTTTGCATATTGTAACATATTATTCAGTAAGTAAATGTATATATTTGCATCCAAAGTAAATTGTAGAAGTTGTGGAAAAATTAAAACGAAGTTAAAAAATATTTTTCGAACAACTTAAATTATTGCATTATTCTATATTTGAAAATTGATTATTCTAATTCACTTTTCGATCAATATTTAGACATTTCAACCCTAACAACGCCGGGTTATTCAGCTAGTACATATACATATCCTCCCATCCTTCCAAGCAAATTTTCGTCTGTCATCCATCTGTACCATTAACTCTCCCTCCAAAACACACCCTTCCCACAATCATTACACCGAATATTTATAGGAGCTTATATCATTTTTTTTTGGGGGGGGGGGGGGAAACGCTTCTCTATTTAAAACTGGAAGAAAAGCGCGACTCTTACGCACAGCAAGGACGAAATAACGACGTCAAAAACTTTTTTGCGTCGTAAAAATGGAAAAAGTCTGCCATGAAAAGACCGCGAGATGTCTTGAGCAGTAAGTTATCGTCCATACGTCTTGCTGTGTCCACCATGTCGGAGGTTCGGCCATAAACCATCTCCTTTTTTGCCCTCCTTTTTAAAAAAGAACTCGCAACTCCGGTGGAAGCATTTGCGGAATTTATGGGCGGCGTTTTCTTTTGGCTAGACACGAGTGGAGTTGAGAGTACGGTTTTTAACAAACGGTTTAGTATTTGGGTTTTATTGCGGTGGGCCTAACTTGCGGGTGGGGGCTGTGTTTATTGCTGGGTTGTTATTTCGTGGAAGGCGATTGCTGGTGTGTTGTTGACTGTTTTTCGGAAAAGTGCGCTGCTGTTGATAATGAGTTGATGTGAATTGGTGCTGGGAGATAGACCGTTGGAGTGGTATCGTAAAATGTAGTTTGTGATGTGTGGACTGCTGCTGATGTGGACACTGCACCTTACAACCCGTGAGTTGTACACGCCGCGGGTTCGAATCCTACCTGGGTGTATTTCTCTCTCCTGTAACAGTTGGAAGCAGAAACCCAGTTGACAGAACAAAAGGTTAGCAACAGGAAGATTGCGAATTCGAAACTCGGTACAGCCAAAGATCGACATGCATCTAGAGTCGTGGGAAAAAACACCTTCAATTCGAGCATTATGCACTGAAGTGCCAAAACGTCATGGGATAGCAATATGCAAATACAGGATGATTCTACGGTCATGGGACGAACTTGGAGGGGCGGTACAGCTTACTAAAACATACATTTTGTTCCATCGACCCCTTTTGTAACCACTGCTTTGCAATATATTTTCCACATGTCCATCATACCCTGTTATGTAAATATGGGCACATCTAATCTGTTTCGTCTCTCTTAGTACTGGAAGTTGAAGATCCAACTAAAGGCTATCGTATACCAGAATTAGCTTGGAGCATCGGAGTTGGTACATGTTAAATCTGTCTAGGTCTCAAATGTCCTCACGTTGACGTGCTGCGGTTGTTTGGAGGGTGGTATGTCACATGAGGTTTGACTTGGTCATCTGACCGTGGTTTATTCTGATGAGGTGTTCTCGGATCTAATCCCGGATCATCGTCAATATGCCGATGTGTTGCTATAATGCAACTTATGGCCACGTTTTCTTAATTGGAAAATTAATGGATTGGCAACCAGAAGGCTATGAGTTCAAATTCAGAGACCGTGGGGGACCAAACGCGCTAACGAGGTTTTATCGGAGCTTTCCCTTCCAGACTAGAGTGCCTATATATTAAGTGGCGACAAGGGACCAAATTTGACCCAATGCGCATGCGCAGCAGCCATTTTCTACCAGAATAGTCTCAAAGAAGGTTGCTGGGCGAATTAATATATCATTTCAAGGAGAACAAAAAGCATATGATTGTTATAATATGTATACATTCGGTATAAATGAATTATATAAACGCTCAATTACATGCGTAATTCATGAGATGAAATGCACAACGCACTAACTTAGATTGCGAGAAACACCATGTTGTTCATAAAAAGCTATTTATTTAAAAAGTCTTCAAATTTATACTAACAAAACACTAAAATAATAATACATAAGCCTTCTAGAACACGAAATGGAACATGAATAAGCTATATTTTCTTTTTAATTTAATATACACACGTTTTTCTCGAACACGCAAAAAGTTCCCATGTTAAGTCTACGGGAGCTAGGAAAAGACCGCCTCGGGCGGTAGAAAAGGTCTCTAAGCCAATCAGAAAGTGTTTTCCGTATGTCGCCACTCTTATTATATAGGCACTCTATTCGAGACTAATCCTAGATCATCGTCATTACGCCTATGTGTTACTCGAGTGCAACTTAGGCCCGGTGCACACATCCGGTTTTTCAACGTGCGGCGCCGCTGCCGCAACGCAAGTTCGGTCTGAAATGTATTAGATCCAATGCAGTTGTGCACACATGCCTTCGGCGTCGCTGCGGCGACGCATGTCCAAGTTGCGTGCAATTTGTACCGCAGTTCCCTACGGCACCGCAGCTCGCCGCACACGCTTTTCCGGTCTGAAGTACCTTGTTTTCATAAATAAATGGAATATAACTAATAATTAATAAATGGTTGCATCCAGTAACGTCTATTTTGTTTGTTTCAAAATATACATTTTTTTACACCAAGTAAGCGAAATAAACACGTTTTCGTCGATAGAATATCTATCGCAAATGGCGCGAAATGAGTACTTGCGTGATTTCACGGTTATGTGTGCATACTTGGGCTTCGGTGCCGCACGTTGTAAAACCGGATATGCGCACCTGGTCTTAGGGTCACGGTAGCCCGATTGGAAAAGTAACAGATTGGCACCAAGTGGGTTGCGAGTTAAAATCCAGAGACCGTGGTGTACAAAGGGAACCGGAACGTGATCAATCTGTCGTGGCCTCTAATGTCCTCGAGTTGGTTTGGTGTGGAAGTAAGAATAGTGGGTTGCCAGCTCGGCTGTTCTCGTTATCTGACCGTTGTTCAAAATGTCGAGGCGTTGTCCTTGTACCTTTAAGTTCGAGAATTCTCCCGGAACGTCACCAATTGTCCTTTGTGTGGATCCAGTGCTACGTTAAGTAATTGCATTCTCAAAGCTAAGGAGTTTATCGTGGCTCAGTTGGTAAGCCCACTGCAAACGTGCAAGTTGTAGGTAGTGTGGGGTTTGATTCCTCTCCGAATGTATTCCTCTCTTCTGTGCCAATAATACTTTCACTGTGTGTGCATGTCGATAACTTGATAGTGTATGTCTTGTGTCTGACGCAGCATTGCCAAAAATGTCTCTTGTGCCACATCAAACCCCAAACCAACCTTTCGTTTCGCAATTGCTGTTAACCTTTTGACTACGGCCATATATATATAACAGGCTCGATTCTTATAACTTTCAGGGTACAACTGCTGTACTGCCCGTAGTCTAAAGGTTAACTACAATAGATATGTGATCCTTGAGTGTAACAAAAACCTATTCCAGTGTTCTTGTCTCGTCTTTCTAACGTCCTGTGTCTTTCTCTTCCAGGCCTGGAGCCGTAGTTCAGTTTCATTTCTTCGGCGAGAAAGAGGACAGCCACTCGGCTAAGATCATCATGGAGGACGCCCTGAAGAGCAAGTCCATCGGGAAATACGCTGTGGACCGGAACTACATCAGTTTCGAATGGGAACCCGGTGAGTGCTTCTTTCACAACCTCATGTTTTCCAAGGTCAAACAGCCGTTGCCCACTGAGCTAGCAACCTAACTGTTCTGTATCTTACCGTGGATGTATTTCTTCAATACCAAGACTTGCCACTAATGTTGTTGGACGTTGTTTGTCGTAGTTTGACTAAATATGGCCCATGCATCCTGAAATCGAGACGAACCATCCAATACCAATCCTCATTGTGACTGTCTCAACGAGTTACCTCGTCATTTCCAAAACAGGCGAGATCTGATGGACGACATATCTCGTCATCAGAATAAAACTAGTCACAAGATGCTAATGGAAAATTACTAGCCATTAGTCATGACTTCAACTGTTGATAGAATATGACTAGTCTCATTAGTCACGACTTCAACTAGTTGCAACTACAACTAGTCGTTTATAAGACAACTAACATTTTTCTTGACTGCAAGTAGTCATTAGAAGTTGTCATTAGAAAATGACTAGTCTTATTAGTCACGACTTCAACTAGTTGCAACTACAACTAGTCGCTTATAAGATAACTAACATTTTTCTTGACTGCAAGTAGTCATTAGAAGTTGTCATTAGAAAATGACTAGTCTTATTAGTCACGACTTCAAATAGTTGCAACTACAACTAGTCGCTTTTAAGATAACTAACATTTTTCTTGACTTCAAACAGTCATTAGAAATTGTCATTATAAAATGACTAAGCATGACAACTAGTCATTATAAGATGACTAGTCATTGGTAATTACTACAACTAGTCATTACAAGATTAACTACCAAACTAACTATCCTGTAAATTGTCGTGGTCGTGTTTCTCTTTTGTGTATCGCTAAAATATTTACTTGCATGAGCTAAGGTACAGCATTACTTGAATTTGGCTAAACATGGCCATTACACCATAAAACATAAAAAAAATCATCCAATATTAACCCGATATCCAATTTATCCAATATAATGGTGACTGCCTTGACTAGGTATTTCTGACGGTAGATAGTGTTAAGTGGGACAGTGGAATAAATAGTTCACATATTAAAAATATTTATACTTATGTTTTAAAATAAAATATTTCTTTGTGAACTTCCCATGTGTTTCATGTTTATTTAATATTTAATTTGTGAGTTATTAATTTTGCACATTGGCAACTAATTTTGATACTCAAACACACCTGAAGAAAACCATTTTCCTCCTACTTTTAAAAATTTATACAACTAAAGGCTACTTCTAAACAGCTTAGGATGTGGCAGCCCAGCAACCTGTTATTTACACCCCAAGTGATTTCGACGAGATATCTCGTCCATCAAGATATGATCTGTTTTGCTTGACGAGGTACTTCGTCGAGATAAAATTGTCCTGTTACTCCAAGGGTAATGAAAATCCAAGTAGGAAAACAAAATCGTCTCTTGCCTAGAACACTACTATTTTGAACATGTTTTTGCTTTCGAGGCTGGTCATTGCAGCCCAGTTTTTGACTCGAAGACAAACCACAAGAAAGGATAAAATATTATTTTTACAATTTCGTTAGTATCTGAAGCGATCCGCACAGTTCAGCAAATTTCGGACTGCGGTAGCCCAGTTGGAAAAGCAACTGATTAGCAACCTGAGGTTTGCGAGATCGAAAGATGATCCAATCAAGGACCGTGTACACGGTAAATTTGCCATTGCTTCAAATGTCTTCACGTTGTCATGGTGTGGAAGTTTGGAGAGAGGGGTGCCAGCTCAGGTGTTGCCTCGTCATCTGATCGTGGTTCCAATTTACACGGTGTTGTCCTTGAATCATGAGGGATTGACCCCGGACCGTGGTCAATAGCCCATTGCGTTGCTCTAGTACGACGTCAATTAACTACCTACTGCCAACTAGGGATGCGACATCGATAGCAAAACATCGATGTTCAAAATTAAAACATCGATATTGATAATACATCGACCCAAAAACAT
Source organism: Metellina segmentata (assembly GCA_947359465.1). Taxonomy (NCBI): domain Eukaryota; kingdom Metazoa; phylum Arthropoda; class Arachnida; order Araneae; family Tetragnathidae; genus Metellina; species Metellina segmentata. The sequence goes on along the minus strand of OX375883.1, from coordinate 22,672,015 downwards.
CGATGTTTTTAAAATTCAGTGTATTTAAACTTTTCCCCCCATTTCTTAAAACTGGTTTAGCAACTTGTGATGTTACATCGACAGCAAAACATCGATGTTCAAAATTAAAACATCGATGTTGATGTTGATAATACATCGCCCCCAAACCATCGATGTTTTTAAAATTCAGTGTATTTAAACTTTTTCCCCCATTTCTTAAAACTGGTTTAGCAACTTGTGATGCTACATCGACAGCAAAACATCGATGTTCAAAATTAAAGTATCGATGTTGATGTTGATAGTACATCGCCCCCAAACCATCGATGTTTTTAAAATTCAGTGTATTTAAACTTGTTTCACTATTTCTTAAAACTGGTTTAGCAACTAGTGATGCGACATCGGCTCCAATACATCAATGTTTTATGCCAAACAACATCGATGTTTTTTAAAAAACATCGATGTTGTGAAAACATCGACATCGATGTCGCATCCTTACTGCCAACAGGTGATAATTTTGAACAGTTTTTGGATCAGAGGCTAGCCATTCCAGGGATGTTTTTTACTCTCGAAGATAAACCACAGAGGGGTTCAAATACTATTTTTCCAATTTCATTAGCATCTGAAGCAATCCGACAAACTCCATGGATCGAACCCGATACAAGCATCTCCATTAGTCACACAAAAAAAAACATCATCCTATGTGTTTCTCTCCACAAGAGAAAAACCACCTTCGAGATATCACCTCATCTCTAATCTCTATCGCATAACCCCCCTCTCTAGAATCGGGGAGGGCGTGTAATTGGATTCCTTAGCGTAATCACCCCCTATTGCCCGGAACGAACCCGGGAAAGCAATTACTAGTCAAAGAGGAAAAGAATGCCCTCTTTAGAAAATATTAACCCAAGAGATCTAAAGGATGGGGAAAAAATTATTATGCAGCACCTATTCACGAACTCGTTCGGCGATCATTAAAAAATCAATAGCACCACAAATTGTTTTGGTGATCATCAATCTGGGTTCTGGCAACGGTCCTCTTTGGCCTCAATAATCGGAGGAGGCATATTATCTGGCGGCTAAATCGGCCATTTATTTGGGGCTGGGAATTCTCTGGGTTTTTTGGCCCCCTCCGATTTCTGTTTCTGGGTTTCTTTCGGTGCGCCTTGTTGCGTCGTTAAGGTTGCGTGGGCTTAAAAATCTGATTTTTCCGTTGTGATATCGGCGGAAAGGTTTCTCGGACGAAAGAGGTGTAAGTGGGAGATATTGTGTGGTTTTCATGGGCATTATATGTCTGGAATATCTCGGTTTGGAAACTACCAGAAATTATGTGTCAGTTCCAATGAATTCATCCTTTTATCTTTTCGTAGGATGTATTATGAGTCGCTCAGAAGCCGGTTAAGTCCATTTCTTTTATGTATTCAGATTTTTGTAAATTTTAATGGAATAAATAATATGTGCCGGGCTGTGCCGGCTAGCGCTCAGCTAATTGTAATAGCTATCAAAACTGAATAAAACGAATATTCATGACATTTGCTCATTCGTAAATGAAAAGGCTAAATCTTTGTTTTATGATGACAATTTCCATGGAAACTTGTGGTGAGGATACCATCGCCAATAGCTCATTGTGTTGCTCCAGTGTGACGTTGACTAAAATACCTATCTACTAGGGATGCAACATCGATGTCGATGTTTTTTAAAAAAACATCGATGTATTGGATTCGATGTTTTTGTAACATCGATGTTTATACTTGTCGATGTTTTATTTTTAAATGAAAAAAGAACCGTTATAAAAATTTAAAAAATAACCGAGTAGCATAATTTTTATAATCAGCAAAATTGAACACTCTTTTAGACCAAAGTGGCCAAGGGTGAAGGGTCTGAAAAATAGGGATGCGATATCGATGTCAATGTTTTCAAAACATTTTTTTTTTATAAAAAACATTGATGTATTGGAGCCGATGTCGCATCACTAGTTGCTAAACCAGTTTTAAGAAATGGGGGAAAAAGTTCGAAAATATTGAATTTAAAAACATCGATAGTTTGGGGGCGATGCATTATCGACTTCGATGTTTTAATTTTGAACATAGCCCCAAAACATCGATGTTTTGATGTCGATGTTGCATCAATAGTTGCTAAACCAGCTTTAAGAAATGGGGGGGGGGAGTTTAAATACACTGAATTTTAAAAACATCGATGTTTTGGGGGCGATGTATTATCAACTTTGATGTTTTAATTTTGAACGATGTTTTGCTGACGATGTTGCATCCGTACTATCTACCCGGTCGTATAGTTGTTGTACAAGTACAAGATATGTACAAGTGAATGTACAAGTGACAGAAGAGCAAGAAACCCTGTCCAAGCCATGTCGTCTTCGAATCGCTTATGCTACTTTATTCACTATAATTAATGGGGCGTCGTAGTTCAGTGGTATTTCCCACTGTGCTAATAATCTGCGAGTTGTAGGCAGCGCATGTTCAGTTCTAATTCATGGATGTATTTCCTTACCTTCAGTATCAGTGAAACTTTGAATGTGTGTGTGGTCATTACTTGGTATTCTTGTGTTTGGGGCATCTTGTCCAAGCAGAGTCCTTGCGCCATTAAACCCAATCAAACAATCCACACAGCTTCAAAAAGGTCTGCATTTTGTATGGTTATTATTCAATAAACGTCACACTGGAGCAATACAACTGGTTTTTGGTGACAATCCGAAACCAACCCCTGAAGAGAAAAATCCGAGAACAACACCACGTAATTTTGAACCACAGTCAGATGACAAGGTCACACCGAAGCTGACTCTACACTATCCTAACTCTCACACCACGCCAACGTGAAGATATTTGAGGCTTCTAAAAAAATTTAATGTGCACCAGCCCGTTTGTACACGACGGTCTTTGGTTGGATTTGAACTCACAACCCTACGATTGCTTGTCCATTGCTCTTACAACAGAGCTACCGTGGTCCAGGTCCGTATCTGCACCAGTATCACTTCCTGTACACGACAACAGCCTTCCGAAAAATTAACAAAAGCTTTCCCAAAAGACAAAAATACCAGGCCATGAAAAATGATGGTCGTCCGCCATCCCCTGAAACACCGCCGTTAAAAGTGCGAGAAAAATGGCAGCGAAATTGAACTGCGGTTTTTGTTTCACTCGAGTGGCAACACTACGAGAACCGACCGGATGTTATTAATGGCCGGTTATTTATCACCTCCATGGCTGCCTGTGGGACGGTGTATCGTTGAAGAAATTCCTGCGTTATTTAAATATTCAGAAGGGCTCTCGTCTAATGATGGAATCAATTTTTATCTTCGATGAAATAAGATGATGATACGCGGTTTGCGAGGACGGAAGTGCAGTGATGAAATTACGGATTTTTATAATGCGCTTGATGAGGCTTTAAATTTCGGTTTGGGGAGATAGCTCGTTTTTGTGGGTTTTATTACGCGTTTCCTGTGATCTATAGCTGTGTATTTAAATCGGGTAAAAAATTGATGGTGATTTTCAAAACGCGAGATGAAAAGTTTATTGGTGGAATTGGTGTGCGAAATACATGTGTCAAGATAATGATCTAATCCATTTGTTTGATTTTGTGAAGGAATTTTAACCCTTTGGAAAGCAGTCTCACAGTAATCTAGTTGGTGTTTTAAGTGAGGCGTTGACATTGAAAAGCAGGTGTAGCGACCGCGACCGAGACTAGTTCCCTGTTCGCGGTGCTCAGGAAACCAGGTAAAGTCGTAGGCTCTGGGAGTAAAAAACTCCATCCCAAAAGGAAACGAGAGATGGAGGTTGTCATGGAGTTTATGTTTTTATAACAACTTTATTCCATTGAATTTACTTTAGTTTGCATTTAGTTCTAACTACTTTGGTTGAAAAGATAATCGTTTTGTTATGTTTATAATTTGACTAGAAGAAATACCCGGTTTTGCTCGGGTTGAAATAATAGTACCTTGATTAAAAAGTCATCATCAATTATTTTTCATAAACAAATGTTAGCATCATTTAAGTGTACGGGGAAAAAAATTTAATACCCATTTTTACTTCTCCATCGCTTCTACAATTTCCTTCGGACGCAAATATACATACATGTTGTATCCATCCATATAATTCATTGCATATTCGTCGCAATTCTGCTGAAAGTTTTTTTCCAATGCGACTACTACATAAGTTTATTTTGAGTTTTCGAGTGACTACGAATATTCCCGTGATTCATTTTTAGTAAAAATAGCGAATTTTTTGAGGATGGTCTTGCACTTAATTTTCCTATGAATACGTTTTACTTGCGCCATTTTTGCACCTAGTATGCGATATTTTCGAATTTCATCATCAAAATGAGAGGATAAGTTAAATTTTTAAAGCATTCGTGACTAATTTAGTTTGAAGTAGACGTAATATTTCTTGAAAATTCCATTCAGCGGTATGTAGAATAATGGAGCCTGTGATAGAAATAAATTTTATCAGTGTAGACAAATTAAACTCAATCGATAACAATTTTTTAACAAACATAATGTTGATTTTACATCACTTTTGCAAAAAGAAAAGCACTGCATTCCACGAATGATTCACATGTATCTAAGTTAAGTAAGAACAGATTCAATAAGTAGAGTAAGTAACTTCGACTTCCTGTCACTTAAGACAAAAAATTTCAATATTTCATAATTTCTAACTGATATTATTCCAATGTCAACAAAGTCTTGTTTAAAATATACTTTTTTCTAACAGACATACAATTTTAAATTGAACCTTTATCCGTAAATTGGACCCCGTACTTTTTTAAATTCTGAGATTCGGTTTCTAAATGGAAATCCCGTTAATATTTAGAATGATAGATGTAATTACTTGAGACTATGGAGTACAGCTTTCAATAACATCCATGAAACACGAAAAACAAATGAAATTTCATTGATTTTAATCGTCTTTGAATGAAAAGCTACACACTATTTCGTATTAAACCATAGATTAAAAGAAAGTTAGTCGAAATATATATATATATATATATATATATATATATATATATATATATATATACCACCAAGGAATTACACATGTCTAGTGATATTTTGCAGGTGGTATTGCGAGCAGGTATTGCTAGTGATATAAATAAATCATTAAAATTTAATTCTTGAATAATATTTCTACCGTAGGTAATTTACCGGAACACAAAAATGCAAACAGAAACAAAATTCCAATCCTTGAAAAAATGCAGAATTCTGAAATAAAAATCTGTTCAAACGTGTTAAATTTCGACATCCTGAATATGTTCTGATATGGAACAATTCGGACAAAAGACTTTTGAACGATATTGATAAAGACAATAATGATTTATAAGCAAAATTAACACATATATTTATAATACTTGGGAATCCCCAAACATAACAACAACATCTCGCTGTCAACTCAACTACCCAAAGAATTCCAAATCAAATTTTTAAAAATTAAACACTAATTGTGACATTGCCAGATGTTGAAAAGGAAAATTACGCTTTTATGGATTAATGCGATTTCTTTTTAGGCTATCGTGTTTCATTACGAAACGTAAGTTATGTAAAATTAAATGCTTTAAATATTCATTCTTCATTCAATCAAATATTCACAAATATTATTTTCATCATGGGAAGAAGTAAAAAATCAGTTCAAACATGAATATTATAATTTAATATGTTTAAAAAAATTGTTTTTGATCAACACTGGTAAAGCAATTTGAGCAGCGTATAGCAATCGTTTTATACTCAATGCTATTTCTATGGCGATTTCGAATTGCTTTTGGCTTAAGCCTTAGGTCAATTTTAGACCTCTTGGGAGTCGAATTTTTCAAAATCCTTTCTTAGTGCAACCCTACGGTATAAGAAGAAACATCCTGTAAAATTTCAGCTTCCTAGGACTTGTAGTTCTTGAGATACAGTGATGAGTGGGTGAGTGAGTTATATTTGAATTTTATATACTTGGGGGCTCCGCCCCCTGCTCGCTATTGCTCGTCAATCCCCGATGATTGCTATGCAATCATATTTAGTTCGCTTCGCGAACTATACTTTCAACTCTGAGGGGAAGGGGATTCCTTCACAATCCATCCCCATTTGGGTCGCTGCTGGATTGATTCTGGACCTCTAGTACAACTTTAATTGAAGGTTCCCTTCCCTTGCCATTGCGATATCTATTGCATGCGGCCGAGTCATGGAAAATTACCTACTTTTTTTTCGAGATTAGCGGATTCGTATATAAGCCAACTCCCGTACTTTAGATTTGGAAACGTTCCAAAAAATTTCGGCTTATACACGGAAATATACGGTAAATAAAAACAAAATGTTTTAAAATGTCAAGAGCAAAACATCTCATTTCCACATAAAAAAGAAAATCGTTAAATAAATAACATTGATAAAATTCAGAGGAAATCTCATCGTAATTTTAAATCTTTTAGCTGATTCGTGTTGTAGTAGTACTTTTAAAATTTTCATATTCGACTGTTGCTATGGAAACGGCGACCGAATTTGCTGGTTCTTCTGAAAACATTGCAAACTTTCTAGCGCGTACTCTCAAATTTTAAGAATGAACTAGGGGGCCCGGAGGATTGCTTTGCAATCCACATTGGTTCGCTGTGCGAATCTTGATTGCTTCGCTCGCATCACTGAAGACATTGTTTACAAAATATGATATACCAAAAAAGTATTTTTAAAATATAAATTTGTTGTACTATAGAAAAAATTCCAGCTCCTCTGGAATCAGATCTCGAACAATTTGGAATTCGAATGAAAACTTTGAGTAATTTTTGACTCGAAATGTGAGCGATGCTTTGGAAATTGAATACCCATCATGTCGTTAGTAAACTGCAACAACTCTACTAAGATTCGGGTTTTTTTCCAACCAAATTTTATCCGATAACACTATAAATTCATTTGAGGTGCAAGACTTCGTGGTAAACAAATAAACCTATAGTGTTGCCAAAACACGATTTAATGGAAGATCAAAATAAAAATAAAAAGCATGTGTATATTTATTAAAAACGAAAGTGTTGGTGGATCAGGGCGTCATCAGGGAGGAGCCTGACCCATACAACACAAAGGGGGAGTATATGAGCACTTTCTTAGCATTTTGCGGCTCATATTCGTAGAAAACACCATTTTGTGTTGTATGGGTCAGGCTCCTCCCTGATGACGCCCTGATCCACCAACACTTTCGTTTTCAATAAATTCCCTTTGGTTTTTATATTTTGAATTTCCTCTTGTTTATATATATATATATATATATATATATATATATAAGAAATATATATATATATATATATATAGAGAGAGAGAGAGAGAGATAGATTAATTTTTAAAATATAACTGTGTTTATCGTATGCGCGTGCCCAAATTGATTAGCCCGTTGAACCACAAGACTCGCTACCACGTGACTCGCTATCTACCAATCACAAAACGAATAAAACTGAAGTATACCGCAATTTTTTTTTATAATAGAAAGATATATAGATTGGTCTAATATAAAACGCTCTCTCTCTCTCTCTCTATACAAACAAGCGCCAAATCTGTAATTTCATAGAAATAATTCTGTTATTGCCAGTAACGTTGAAAAGTAGACAAGTTCGTAACTCTAGTTCGGAAAATACCCACAAGCTGTTAACGGAGACTTGATCAATTGGTTCTAAAGACGCGTTCTCATGAATCAAGTTTAATTGACCGATTGTAGTTGATCAACAAAAGTTCAATAAGACTTGAATCAGTTTTTGTTCATATAGAAACAGATAGAAACAGTTTTGTTAAAGGAACTAAATACAATTTTATTTAACGAGCAAAAATCGTAACTTAATTTTTTTTTCTTCAGATCAGCAATAGTAAGACCAGCAATTTCTATTTCTTTGACAATAGAATCCAAGGGATTTTCTCTTGCATCTTAATTTTCATATTTATCCAGTCGTTGATTCCAAAGATCGGCTAATTATACAGTTCTACATTTTAGCATCACACTTTCAAATAACTGGAGGCTCATTTTTTAAACTATTTGCTACCTTTTTTTTTCCCAATGGCAAGGCTGGGTACAGATTGTACAGACAATACAGTACAAAATTGACCGAAGTCATTGTAACCTTATACAAGGCCAGAAGTGATGGTCACCTGTGAAGGGGCACCCAGTGGGTGGACCATCATTGTCCCTAACAAAGGACAGCACAATTCACATCCATGCCCTGACCCGGATTCTAACCAGGAACCTTCCGATCCAGAGGCCAACACCTTGACCACTAGACCGGTTGGTCGGCCTATTTGATACCTAATAACAAAGAGATAACAAATAGTTTGAAAGCGAACAGTCAACTGAAGTTCGCACGTTTCAAGACAAGTTTCAACTTGAAAGCAGATGGCGGATGACTCATTACTGCAACGATAAAGTTTGAATGGATCAAACTTCTCTTGATCCACTAAAAAGTGGATCAACTGTATCGAAACAAAGGTTCTCACTATAGTTTGCATTCAACTCTTGTTGATTAAATATAATCTGTCACTTAAACTTGATTCGTGAGAACGTGCTTTTAGAAAGAGGTAAGTGAAACCTGCAACTTGTCCTGTAACATTTAGTTAGGGCGATTACCTTCCTTTTTCAATGTCAACGCCTCAACTAACGTCATATTGAAGCAGCGCAACGGGTTGTTGATGACGGTCCAGGATCAATTCCCCAAGATAAAGGTCCACGGACAACTCGTAATTTTGAACAATGGTCAGATGGCGAGTAGACAGGTTGCAAGAGCATCGGTTTATCAACCGGAGTGTTGAGTGTTCGAAACCAGATTCAATCAAAGAACGTCGTGCATGGAGACCGTCATGGTTCTGGGGGAATGCCAACTGCGCTGGCAACCAACGAACTCTAGATGACTCAAGTTCGATTTCTGTCAAGGTTACTCCTATTATCCTCCCTGTATTTCTCTCTGTGCCAGTAAAACTTTATTTTTGTATTTATGTCCATTACTTGAAATAATAGGTCTGGTGTTTATGTGAATAGAATCCGCACTATACTGTAGTACGGTAGTATAGTACAGGCCTCGAAATAGATTTTTTTAATACACGTGCACGTCGTGCACCTAAGTTTTTAAATTAGGTGCACATGTTATATTTTAGGAGCACGTTTAAAAAGCGTAATATAAGAGCATTAATTTAATCTAAACTATATTGTTAGTTGGGCATGTTTAGATAGGTTAGTAGTAGATAGTAACCAAAAATATTTAAACATCTAAATTCTCCGTCACACGGCTGTCGCGACAGTCGCTTCAGCAGAGTCATCTGGAAAATGTTTCGATCATCGGAAAGTTCTGGTGGCAGTGGCACAAGTAAACCTTCCTCCGGTATAAACCCGTTACGACCCAGCGATTTTGTTTTCGCATAGTGTGCATTTAGAAATTTTAATTGCGTTCCTTTAGAGCGAGTGAGGTTGATACTAATATTTTGTTCAAACATAAAAATAACAAAAAACACGTTCCCCACCCTTTTTTTTTTAACTTTAGGTGCACTGCGTGCACCTAGTGTAAAAAAATTAGGTGCACAATTTTATTTTCATGTGCACAGTGCACCTGTATACCCGGGTATTTCGAGCCCTGGTATAGTATCATACAATAGTGTGTATTCAAGTGCGTACACAATAATACTATAGTATGTCTTGTGTGTGCGGACACCTTATGACGCTGGAGCGGGGGGGGGGGATGCAGACTGTCGGGGGACTCCAACCACGTCTTGGATAACCTGGCGCTCCTAGAGCGCCTCCCATATCTCCGGTTCTTCTTTCGTTTTCTCATTCGAGGCTTTCCCTGTGGGTTTTAGGTAACTCGGTACGGAGGGGTCTGCTTCCACTCAGCGAGAGAGAGAGAAAGGTATGGCCATATATGGCCCTTGCACCATAAAAACTCAACCAACCGTCGTGTACGTGGGACTGGTGCACGTTAAATCTGTCGTGACCTCCAATGTTCTCACGTTTACGTGGTGTGTAAGTTTGGAGAGTGGTGTGACAATTTAGGTGTGACCTCATCATCTAACCATGGTTTAAAATTACGTGGTGTTGTATTCGGCCTTCCCTTCAGATTTGATGCCGGATTGTATATTGTATAGCCCGTCCTGTTACTCAAGTGCGACGTTAATTAACTACCAACCCTCTAAATGGGGGTCATTAGTGTGATTATTCTCACAGAGCTAGCAACATGCAAGTTGAAGGTGATTCACGTTCAATTCCTACCTGGGTTAATTTCTATCGTCTGTGTCAGTAAAACTTTCTTTATGTGTGTATGCTCCATTACTTGATGTTGTGGATATGGCGCAGTATGACCAAATATGGCTTTTTCGTCATAAAAAAACAATCGACTGTATTGGAAAACTTTTATAGCCCATTAGAATATTATTCCTTGTATTAAAGATTCTATTCAATTCAGATCAACACACTTAAATCATACCAAGCATTGATCGTCATCTGACCGTGGTTCAAAATTATGTGGTGTGGGGTTCGGATCATTCCCTTTGTAATTTCTCTGGGAATACCTACCTACCTAAGGAGGGAGGTATATGAATCAGCATCGCACTGCAGCAACTGCCCGTGGTTCAAAATTACGTGGTGTGTGGTTCGGATCATTCCCTTTGGAATTTCTCTGGGAATACCTACCTACCTAGGGAGGGAGTTATATGAATCAGCATCGCAATGTAGCAACACAACGGACTATTGGCGACAATCCGGGATCAATCCCAAAAGTTTAGATCCCAAGACAACAACATGTAACTTTGAACCTCGGTCAAATGACGACGTTCTACCTGAACTGGCACCCCTCTCTAAATATCTACACCACGTCTTGAGGACATTTTAGGTCACGACAGATTTATCATGCACCAGCCCCTCTTTGCGCACGACGGACTTTGGTTTGACGAGTTTCGAACTCGTTCCCCCTTCGACTGCTAATCCGTTATCCTTCCAACCCAGTTACCGTGGCCCCTTATAAACCTAGACATTAATCATAAATAATTTCGACATAATAAAGAAGGTAAAGTATACAACACCTGTGTTTAGACTTCCAAAAAATTCACGTTTTAATATCTGAAGTAAAAAGTTAAGCAATATAACATGCTCCATAAATTTCTGAGCTTGTTATTAAAAAATAGCACATCAATTTATCATATCGATCCAAGTTTACGATTCATTCATTTTAATCGAGAAACATTTTAATTTACTCTGAGATATTGAAAAAAAAATGTTATACATGAGTGCACTAAATATGTGATGAATTGCGCTCGTTGCAAAGTAAAAGAATTAGTTATTCAAAATGGGATGCTGCCGATATATTATTCAGCAGCTACTTAGTATCAGTTATCAGCCAAAATGTGGCGTTTTTCAAATTCTTTGTCGTGGTAGCTGTTTTACTTAATCTTTACTTTTTGAATAAATAAAGTAAAAATTAATGCCTGAAATGCATCGTTCGTAAATAAAATATTTGACACAAATATGTTTCGTTTCGGAAAATATCGCTTTCGAATATTTTTCAGGTTTTTTTTAGTTTGGTAGAGATGGGCTGTTATTTTAGAAGAATTTTAAATAACAGTGTTTTATTGAAATGAACAGGTAAAACTGCTATCGAAAATATTAGCAGTTTTTAGGTTGTTCCGAGCAGTTTAATTTAGTGTTATTGCAATATAACAGGTAGAAACTATTATTGCAAATATTAGCAATTATTGACAAGTTATTGATTTGTTTCAAAAGCCGTTTAAATAACAGCGTTATCGCAAAATAACAGGTCAAACCGTTATCAAAAATAATAGCAGTTAACAACAACATTTAGGGGAGAAGAGGACTAGTGTGGACATAGGGCAAGTGTGGACAACTTGAATAATTCTGCTTTTTGACAGTGAAAATATCGCTGCAAGTTTTTGCAGAATAGCAACACTAATATAAACTTTCATAGGCAGTTGCATGACAACACACTGGATAGTTCAGTAGCAATATATAAAACTAGGTTTCCATGGTGGAAAAGTAAGTTCTTGATTTGTTTTTTAATTACTAGATTAGACTATTTTAATTCAATATTTAAAAAAATTATGACAGTGTGTTATAAATGAACATATTCATTAGCTATTATGATATTCACTTTTGCTCTACACGGTTTAAATTAACAAGAAGTAGGCCTAAATAAGCAAATACCTCCATGGGGCTAATGTGGACACATGGTGGGGGGCTTCTGTGGACATGTTCACACCAGCCCCATTCAGCTTTCAGTGGTAAAAACATGGGTTAAATATTACATTTTAGGCTCTTTATTTATAAATAAGATTATTTATGTGAAAAATTCATTACAAATAATTCTATTTTTTAATTTTAAGGCTTTTTTTGGTATTAAATTAAATTGATTATTGTGAAATGTAAATTAGTTACAATGAATTGTATCGTTTTTCACACAAAGCAGCTCTTCTAATAAGCAAAGTGAATATTTCCTTTTCCCAGATGTGAAGGACGTATCACAAATCTCAAGAAATGAAATTATAGCTAAATTACCATCACCAGATGTTACCGGTAGCATAATTCGCACTGCATCTCAGTTGACATTTAATGTTAATTAATATAATTACATTGCAAAATAGAAGCATAATTGCATTTTTACACTAAAATCATTTTCCCGCTAAATAAAACTAAAACTAGTTTTCTGATTGTGTTGATTTGTCTATGAAGTACATCGATAATATAGTGTAGTTTATAATTACAAATATATTGGGCTAACATCAATTAAATGTGCTTTATTAAGATTAACATTTATAAGGAGTTATATTGCTTACGTTAAATTTGATTTCATCATGGGCTTACACACTTTCATGGGTTGTATTACATTGTATACTCAGTATTCTAACTTCTCCACACTAGCCTGATGACATGGGGCGAGTGTGAACAAAAGCTACTTTTTTTAAACAGAAGATTACTAATAAACTGTATTGCCAAACTTTAATATATCAACCAAAATAAAGGTAAAAGAGTACATTATTGTAAAATGAATAGTTGATGCGTCAAAAATTGTATTTAGTACACTTTTTTGCCAAATTTATAAAAATTGTCCACACTTGCCCCTTTCTTCCCTGTTGGATTATTCCTAAAGCATTTTAAACAACAGTGTTAATGTAAATTAACAGGTAGAAAATTTATCTAAAATAATAGTAGTTATCGACAGCACTTATTGGGATAGCAGTGACATTATCTGCATTTAATTAAATTTTTAAAATAAAAATTTTGGAACATTTTAAAAAAATAAAAATTTGACAAAACAAAATTAACTTAATGTTGAAATAGCAATTAATAATACGCTATCTCGAAATTGTTATAATGGTTATCACTGTTATAGTAAAGTAATAATTTTGACCGCACCTTTTTTCGAGAAGTATTTGGAAGAAAGTTTGCAGAATCCCAAGTTATAATTTTTAAAGAATTCTTTTTCGTTTCTAGTTAAAATAAATTTGGAAAGATCATTTTAAATGATGAAAACTCATTTCGATTGCTGTATAGTACGTCTTTTGCATTTGACTGGTTTCTTATATACAGTTTGCTCAAATGTTTTAATGAGTTTTATATATTCACTCCGAAACTATATTTTGATTTTTTATTTATGTATAAACATTGATTCATTTGCAAATAAAAAATTTGTTTGGTTTCATACGAATCATTTATTACAATTTAGTTTTTATTTTAGTAGAGAAAATATATGCGGTGCATGATTTTATACTTTTTTTAAGAATCATTAATAAAAATTCTCAATGGGTATCCTTATTATTTTTTTTAACATTCTCGCATGCAGCAAAGCCGATCTTTAATAGTTAAATATCATTAATTCAGCCCTTAGTATATTTTTTTAATGATTTCATTAATATAAAAAGGGTGATTTCTTTTTTCCTCTATAAATAATTGAGCTATCAATATTAATTTTTGAAAAGTTTTTCTTTGTGGAAAAGATAATTTCTTAAAAGTTGATTATCTATAGTTCAGCTATCATCCGTTTTTTAAATATCCTTGTTTGCTGCACAAGGTGACTTTTTCAATAGCTGATCTCACCAATAGTGGAGCTTCAATATCCATTTTTACAATGTCCTTGTTTGCAGCAAGGTCAATTTCTCAATAGTTCATTATCAATAGTTGTGCTGTCAATATCCAGTTTGAAAAGTCCTTGTTTACAACACACAAGGCCGATTTCTCAATAGTTGTTTATCAACAGATAAGTAATCCGCATAAATTTGTTTTAATATTCTCGGCCTTAGCTAGGCCTATTTTTAAAGCATTCAAAACCTTGATGTAGTTGACTTTATTGTTAAAGCATGGGTAAATACCAAAGACCAATACGTCGGTCTGATACCTCCGGGTCGGTTCGGCAGGCTTTGGGTTTGAGTCCTGATCAGAACAAGAAGATTCGTAATCCACTTTTATCTGTACATCCTAATCATAATTCCTGAGCTAAGAAAAATGTAGTGCGACCAACTTTATTGATTGAAAACCTGCGCCAGCCGCAGTCATATAATGTGCTGTATCGGATAGTAGAAGCGCAAAATCCTCTCGCTCAACATTCAGAGATTTTAAAACGTCATCTACAAGGCGAACAAAATATTGATGATCGCCACTCACCTCGCAAACTCTGCAGTCGATTACGCAAGTTTCTCTGGATTATCAAGAGTGCCAACCAATGTGTTAAAGTACTTTTTGCCATTTATTTTACTTTCGTCTTAGGACGAACAACTTTTTACCACGAACTTGTTTGATACACAATACTTCGGCGTTCGCAAGATCAGACACACGTGATCGAAAGGTTGATTCAGAGAGCAAAAAAATAAATAATTTGATATTAATTAATTTTAAGCTATATTTTGAAAAGTTGCAGGTGGTTGCATTTATGCAAAAAGTTGCATTTATGCAGAAAGTTGCATTTATGTTGCGGTTATAACACTTACTTTTCACCCCATGTAGGTAATTTTAGTTAACGTCGTACTAGAGTAACACAACGGGCTATTGACGACGGTCCGGAATCAGTCCCTTAAAGGAAAGATTCGAGGACAACAACTCGTAATTTTGAACCACGGTCAGATGACGAAGCAACACCTGAGCTGGCACCCCACTCTCCAAACTTCCACGCCAACCCAACGTGAGGACTTTCGGCCACGACAGATTTAAGGTGCACCAGCCGCCTCTACACCACACACTTACAAACATCCATACCCGGACCCGAACCATAAACCTTCCGATCTAGAGGCTAACACCTTAACCACTATACCGGTTGGTCGGCCCACCCCATGTAGGAGAAATTTGGTTAAAGTACTTTTCATGCATCGTTTTTTTTTTTTTTTTTTTTTTTTTTTTTTTTCTAATGGCGGGCACACTTGACCGAAGTCATTGGCCACTACAAGGCCGGAAGCGATGGCCACTTGTGAAAGAGCACCCAGTGGGAGGACCATCATTGCTCCTAACAATTACTTCGTAATTTTGCACCATGTTCAGATGACGAAGCAACACCTGAGCTGGTATACGCTTACAAACATCCATGCCCGAACCCGGATTCGAACCGGGGACCTCCCGATCAAGAGGCTAACACCTTAACCACTATACCGGTTGGTCGGCTTTTCATGCATCGTAAAGCGCGTGAAAAAAAAAGTTGCATTTGTTGCAAAAAATTGCCCTAGTCATCACGTTAACGTGGTGTGGTAGTTTACAGAGTGGGGTACCAGGTATGACCTCGTTATCCGACCGTGGTTCAAAATTAGGTCTTGACCTCGGAGATAACCCTTCGAGGGGTTATCCCGGACCGTCACCAATAGCCCGTTGTGTTCCAGAGCTACATAATTAAATACCTACCTTCCGTCAGTTTATAAGTGAAAGGTTCACTTGTTCGATGATAAAATATAATTATAGTGTTTGATTTTGGCAGACCATGCTAAAAAAAATTCCAAAGGTTACTTAAACTAAATTAAAGACCCGCATTTTCTACAAACGGTTTTTCGAAACAGAATATTTCAAAGCACAACGATTATCTATAGATAAATTTTTTTCATCATCTTTTCCAAGAAAAGAAAGTCGACAATCCTTTCCTTCGATTTAAAATCATGAATAGAAGATTTTAAAAAATACCTTTTTAGGACGATATGTTTTTTAGTGCTTTGATATTTGCTTTTTGTAACTGGCATCGTCAAAGCAAACCAAGGGACAAAAAAAAACACTCATTGAAAAAGCTCTATAAAATGAAAATGGGAAGCAATTCTTTTTGGAAACAATTTTCCCTATATTTAAAAGGACTCATTTTTTCATCGATGCAACTTTAAAAATATAAATAGCCATGAAGAGGCTTTTAAAAATAAAATTGAATTCGAGTTTAAGGTCTTTATGGCTTTCATTTCCTATGCTCCCATCAAAACCGTCCTTCGCGACATTAAAATACGCTTAGAAATCTTGAAGATAGTATCAAAACGAAAATTATGTATTTTTATACTTATGGATGAAGGAGATTATGGACATTATTTATGCGTCCTTTAAAAGTTAGTTTTTCATAAACGCTGCTGGGGTCCCATTTACATAAATGCTTTTCTTACATACGTCTTTTTTTACTTGACATTTACTTGTTGATGAACTGGGATCAATGGATTAACCGACATTAACGCCATCGTTGTCATGTCTTAAGACTAGTGGAAATTGCTTTCCAATCTATCTGGCACTGAAATGTTTCATTTAACCATCCAGGGGGTTACGGGTGCCTTCGTGGCTCCTATTTCGAATCCAACTAACACCGTCGTGTAAAAAGGGGGCTGGTGCACGTTAAATCTGTCGTGCCCTCAAGCGTCCTCACGTTGACGTGGTGTAGAAGCTTAGAGAGTGGGGTGCCAGCCCAGGTGTTGCCTCGTCATCTGACCGTGGTTCAAAATTACGTGGTGTTGTCTTTGATTCTTTCCCTTAGGAGATTGATCCTGGACTGTCGTCAATAACCCGTTGTGTTGCTCTAGTACGACGTTCGTTAAAAATGATCATTTACGTCTGTCTCACCAATAGCCCGTTGTGTTGCTCCAGTGCGAAGTTAATTAAAATACCTGCCCACCTCTTTCCTACTGTTTCAACCGTCATTTGTTGTCTCGGCGATAATTGCAAAATACTATTTCCTCACTCACTAGAATTAAATTGTCATCTGTCCGTGGTTCAAAATTACTGGTGTTGTCCTCGAATCTTTCACTTAGGGGATTGATCCCGGACCGTCGTTAATAGCCCGTAGTGTTGCTCTAGTGAGCATTGTCATGCTGGAAGACACCTCGACGATTGGTCAGTTCTGGTCTCTTTGCTTCGATTTCTGCTTTTAATACCGCCATTTCAGAACACTATTTTTCCGAATTTATTGTTTGTTTTTGTGGCAACAATTTATAATAAACAATTTCTTTGTAGTCCCACCATACAGAAAACATTACTTTTTTGGGATGGTTTGGGCATTATCTTCGAGGTTGAAATTCCACTCTTAAATACATCAAACCACCTTCGAACTGTGGCCTCAGAAACAGCACTATGTCCATATACAGCACACAATTTACGAGCAGTCTGACTAGCATTTTTTCCTTTCTTAAAATAAAAACATAATATGACGAAAATGAACTTTCTGGTTCTCCATTCTTAGCAATGCAATGAAACAAAAATTATGCCACAACATATGCTATAATTATGTAGTGTCAGCAGAAAAGATTGAATTTAAACATCTGCTTCAATCAAGGTCACTTCTTATCAGCGGTAACAAAATAATAATAACAAAGCTAGCTTCGATTTAAAAATGTACAGAACTTTCCGGATGACAAAATACAATGGTTTTTCAAATTCCATTTGAAATTTTTATCAGCCATATCTTTCAAACTAGTCTCAAATATTTTGAAGTTTTTTAAACTATTTCTTGGCGTTGAAAGAGTATTATTCTTTTATCTCTTGGTTTCTATCCGTTAGAAAGTTTTTAACTATCATAGTTCCATGCTCGTTATGAAGATGAATTCCATAACCGTTTATTACTTTGACTGTTTTCAATTGTTTTTATTAAATGAGGGGGGGGGGGGATCTTGTCACTATCCCAAACAAACCAATCATACGATTTATTTCTTTTATGTTTCTTTTCCTGTATTTGTCTGTGTCTTATTGTAGTAGTTTGTGTTGTGGTGTTTCATTTCTTGTCTGTTTTTCCCTGGTCATTGGAAATTTTAAAAAATATTTCGTGTACTAGAGCTTTACGTTATGGATTTAAAAAAAA
This sequence comes from Metellina segmentata, assembly GCA_947359465.1. NCBI lineage: Eukaryota > Metazoa > Arthropoda > Arachnida > Araneae > Tetragnathidae > Metellina > Metellina segmentata. Next base: position 22,653,805 of record OX375883.1, on the reverse strand, counting down.
TTAGATCCATAAATATTTGTGTATTCCACATAAAAAATTTTGTTCCATACTAAATAAATTCACCGCGATCAAATCTGTCGTTAAAGTCATGGCTTAAAGCATTAAGAGCCGGATATAACGACACATTGGGATCTATTAATAATATTTGGAGTTGGAACTTCTGAGAGTATTTGTATTTGGATCCATAAATACCATTTGGATTTAGATTTATTAAGTATATTTGGATTTGAATCGATAATAAATATTTCGATCTAGACCCATAAAGAATAATTGGATCCGGACCGACAAAGAATATATGAATTTGAATCTTCAAAGAATATTTTACTTTGGATCCTCAAAGAATATTTGTGTTTGGATCCTTAAAGAATATTTATGTTTGGATTCTCAAAGAATATTTGTGTTTAGATCTTCAAAGAATATTTAAATTTAATCTTCAAAGAATAATTATGTCTTCACTGCATCTATACAGAATACTTGTACTTGTATCGATAAAGAATCTACGTATTTGTATAGATAAATAATATGCGTATCTGAATAGGTAAAGAATATTTGTATTTGAATAGATAAAGAATATTTGTATTTGGATAGCTGAAGAACATTTGATTCGGGGGATCTATAAAGAATATTTGGATCTATAAAGAATATTTGGATCTATAAAGAATATTTGAATCTATAAAGAATATTTGGATCTATAAAAACTATTAGTATCTATAAAGAATACTTGTGCGTTTGTATCGATAAAGAATATTTGGATCTATAAAAAACTATTAGTATCTATAAAAAACTATTAGTATCTATAAAGAATACTTATGCGTTTGAATCGATAAAGAATATTTCGATTGTTAAGGAATATTTTATTTGGATCTATAAAGAATACTTGTTTTAAATCTTTTGAGAATATTTCATTTGACTCTACAAAGAACAATTGTATTTGAATCGATAAAGAATATTTATATTTGAATCAATAAATATTCGTGTTTGGATCCAAAAATTATGTCTACTATCTATAAGCCCCATAGAATATTTCTATTAGTATAAAAAAAAATTTTGATCGGTAAACAAGATTTGGATTGGTAAAGAATATATGTGGATCGATAAAGAATATGTGGATCGATAAAAGTATTCGGATTTGGATCGACAAAAAATATATTTCATTTACATTAGAAGGACACCTAAACGTCATTCGTTTCTCACACCCAATAGACACTAAATAAACCTTAGCGATTTAATCTGTAAAGATAGCTTTTTCCATTAAGAGCCAGATAAAAACACTTCACATTTAAACGCTTCGAGATAATCTTCCAAATTCAGTCACCCCATCCAAGACTTCCTGCCAAGACAGGAACTCTGAGGTGCCGAATAGAACTGCATTAGCCCCAACACTCTCCAAGAAATAATTAAGATTTCAAAATAAGACAGCCCATTAGGACCTAGAAATGAGTTTTTCCCGGCACCCTCTCGCAAAAGCCACCTAATTGCAGGCTCCTTTTTTCCCCTACCAAATGACCTTTTTTCCCTTCTAATGTCTTGTTATTTTCCCTATCCGAGTTTCGTATTAGGCGTTCGCAAACTGCTGTAACTAAGATGTATTCTGTGAGCAGCTCTGGTTTCAGTAAGGGGTGGGGTAAAAAGAGTTGGAATTTGTTGTTGGCTTTGCAAGAAAAGGGATTTATTCGAGTTGAGGGAATGATTTTCTAGTTTTGGCGCCGTTTTTAGTTCATCAGGGATGGGATTAAGAGATTTTTTTTAGGTGGTTCACCTTTTGAGTTGATTTTGGATAAATTTTTTATATACACACTGGAGCTTTTACTTTTATTCTCATCATGGCTAATGGTTTTCTGCGATCCTGCCATAAAAACCAACATAGTTTGTGAACTAGCCGTAGAGACTCAGCAGGCATTTCAAATGCACTATGCCGACCAACCTGTCTGGTGGTTAAAGTGTTAGCCTCTCTATCGGAAGGTTCCTGCTTCGAATCCGGGTCAGTGCATGGATGTTTGTAAGCGTATGGTGTAGAGGCGGCTGGTGCACCTTCAATCTGTCGTGGCCGAAAATCCTCACGTTGGGTTGATGTGGAAGTTTGGAGAGTGGGGTACCAGCTCAGGTGTTGCCTCGTCATCTGACCGAGGTTCAAAATTACGTGGTGATGCCTTCGGATATTTTCCTTATGGGAATTGATCCCGGACCGTGGTCAAAAGCCCGTTGTGTTGCTCTAGTACAAAATTAATAAAAAAATTACCAATGACCTAATACTCAAGTTGCTAGCACAGTGGGCAGGCCTACTGATACTCGAATCGGGGTCAACCCTCCGGGTTCTTATCCTCTACTCTTCCAACCAGACTACCATGGCCTCTCAACAACGGAGTTCCGTCATTTTCATTTTAGTTTCAGTAGAGAAATATATCTTAATTAAATTATCCAGAATGTTGTTTGAAAACATGTTGCAATCAGAACACTATTGACGTCTTCCTTCTTGTTATTGGATCAGCTTGATCAAAAATGGCCCTTGCACCACTAAGCTCATCCAATCCATGGTCATTATAATGTCCATGGGCTATCATTATGTTTGTTTCATAGTAACTTTTCAACAGCCTTGCTGCAATATTGTGGATTGTTTTTATTTTTCATGCTAGTCTAATATCTGAAACCGCAGATGGATATTCAGTCTTATGTTGGAAATCATAACCGGTCTAGTAGTCAAGGTGTTGGCCTCTGGATAGGAAGGTTCCTGGTTCGAATCCGGGGTTAGGGCATGGATGTAAATTGTGCTGTCCTTTGTTAGAGACAATGATGGTCCACCCACTGGGTGCCCCTTCACAAGTGACCATCACTTCTGACCTTGTATAAGGCTAAAATGACCTCCGTCAACTCTGTACTTTGTATTGTATTTGTATTTGTCTTCGCAGTTGTACTGCCATGCCATTGGAAATATAAAAAAAATGTTGGAAATTGCGTAGACATGGATATTTAATCTAATGAATTTGAAATCGCAGACATGTATATTCAATCAAATGTTTGAAATCGTAAAGACATGCATATACAATCTAATATGTAAAATAGTAGATATGATACTCGATCTAATGTCTGAAATAGTCCTCATGTTGGGTTGGTGTGGAAGTTTGGAGAGTAGGGTGACAGCTCAGGTGTTGCTTCGTCATCTGACCGTGGTTCAAAATTACGAGGTGTTGTCCTCGGATCTTTTCCTTAAGGGATTGATCCCGGACCGTCGTCTATAGCCCATTGTGTTGCTCTAGTACGACGTAAACTAAAAAAATCACAAAATTACTTAATGTCTGAAATAGTAAAGATATTATATTCAGTCTAATGTTTAAAATAGCAGACATAGATATTCAATCCAATGGGTTTAAATCGCAGACATGGATAGTAAGTCTGTTTGAGATGATTGATATAATACACACACAGTCATACTACTAGTGTATAAAAGACATGATACTCATTCTAATGTCTAGTATAGAAGAGACCAACTCATTCTAATGTCTAGTATAGAAAAGACATGCTATTTTCAGTCTAACGTGACATATGATACGTAGTCTAATATCAACTATAGCACCTGAATTATTTTCAGTCACATAACAAACACATGATTCTCAGTCTAATGTCAGGTAAAGCGGATATACTCAGTCTGAAGGTTGAAATAGCAGATACAATCCTGCTTAATGTCAGATTTAGCTAAGACATGATGCTATCTATTGCAAAATTTAGAAAGACATACTCAGTCATATGTCTGACATAGCATATGTGATACTCAATCCAATGTCTAACACACGATAGTCGTTATCATAGCGCTAAACATCACAGAAAGTTACACATAGTAAGAGTAGATGTTTGGTAAGAGTTCTGATTGTTTCGGACGCGTTCGAGGCCCCGGCGAATTTAACCCATCGGCTGCTAATCCGTTACTCTTCCCCCAGGTTTCCGCGGTCCAACCAATAATCAGATGATGGACTAGACTCCAACTGCAACTGGAGATGCGCACTCGGCCACTAAACAAAAGCAAAAGAAGGAAAAAGCAAAGACGGATCCGGGAGATTTTCGGGAAAACTTCCCGGCTCACTCAACCGAAAATCTGGATGTTTGTGTCGTGCCCTACAAAGCGACGAGAAAATTGATCGACCGCCTGCAAAAAAAAAAATAACATGAAGCCATGGTCCTCGGAAGCTCTAGTCCACTCGGGGGGGGGGGTGGACACTGGGGGAGGAATCGATGGGATATGGCAGCTGGTCAAAGAACCAGATGGCCTCACTGGAATATTCGGGGGAGCATGGTTATTATTCAATTTTGTAGATGGAAATGAAATCCTGGCGGAGTCCTCTTTTTCTTCCACCTTTTTTAGGAGGAGTGTGTAGATATGGATATATGCGAGGTTCGATTTTGCTTTTAAAGTTTTATGGTGCACTTGGTACCACTTAATATTCGAAACCTTTCTATGGAAGGATTTTGGGAATCATCGGAATTTTTTTTTCTCTGTTTTGGGAGGGAAAAAAGGGGGAAGTTGGAAGCAGAGTGGTGATGGCACTCTTCGTATCAGTATGGTTTTGAAATTTTTTTTGACTCTGCGGCGGAGACTGGAGCTCAATTTGGAAAGGGTTTTTTTTATCGATTCTAGGTTTTTATATTTTAAACTTTCTGGTTCAATTCACATGCATTTGGTTTTAAACAGAGATCTCCAGATGAATTCAGAATTTGAAGCGTTTGATCTAAGAGCTTTGGTCACTTGCTTTGCTCTTTTTTATTCGGTTTGAATCCCAGTTCGCTCAGAGGTTTTCATAGATATGCCCTCTGCACTAACAGCATGAGAGCTATAAGACTAAAAACTTAAAAATTGGTTCACCAATTCTCTAAGATTTTGCACAGTATATAACAAATTTTAAACGGTTTACCCGTATTATTGTTATTGTGTTGCTTTAGATTATGGTTGTTTTTCCATATTCTTCAAAGCATGAGCCTATAATAATACCATATAGATACCTGAAATTGCTTAAAACTTTCGCTGCCAAATCCGATAAGATGCTTTGATAGTTATTGCCTCGCCTTAGAAATGGTTTTTTCTCAGAAGTCAATACCAGAATAGATTGGCGAAAGCTCAGCCAACAAATTTGCAATTTCATCATCTGTTAGAGGCTTATTAGATTCCATTTTTTGGGAGTAATGATAGTGGTAATTTTAGTTAACGTCATACTAGAGCAACACAACGGGCTACTTACGACGGTCCTGGATCAACCCCTTATGGCAAAGATTCGAGGACAACACCTCATAATTTTGAACCACGTTCAGATGACGAAGCAACATCCGAGCTGCCAGCCCACTCTCCAAACTTCCACACCAACTCAACGTGAGGACTTTCGGCCACGACAGATTTAAGGTGCACCAGCCGCATCTACATCATACGCTTACAAACATCCATGCCCGGATTCGAACCAGGAACCTTCCTATCTAGAGGCTACATTTTTTAAGGGAGCGTGAAGGCCATGCAGAACTATCGTTTCTACAACTATTATTACAATATTTTTTTTAATAACTAATAAAGCTAAAAAATCGAAAAATACCACGTACCTTCACAACTAGCTTCAAACCTTTATTCCTCGCCAATACCACGCCATCTCCTAACCTATAATGTCAATTGAAGAGGAGAATAAATGTTGATGGCGCAGATCTTCCTGCGCGAACGTTTGACTGGCTACTGAGACATTACTTCACGCCCTCGCGCGTGATTGGCTCTTTAGCGTTGACGCCACATCACGCGCTGCCGCAAGATCGGCAGCGAAAGTGTTACAAAAGTTACAATGCTCAATTACTCCAAGGGCGTATTTCTCTCTTCTGTGTTTGTATTGAACCTTTCTTGTGCGTGTATTGTCCATTATTTGACTCTTGTCTTATGAAGTAAACTTCCAAGTCTTCTTACTTCGAAACTCGACCTCAAATTTCGTCCGGAACAAAGACCGTCGCGTACATTAGGGTGGTCCAAAAAAAGGTTTTTTATGCCATCACATTCTAATAGTGCGGAAAAGTTGGCTCATACGGTAAAACTAATGTGTAAAAAAATTCATCCAGTTTATTGATATCTTTCGCCTGCCCAAAGGGTTCAAACCCTCCAAAAAATCAAAATTCGAGCATATTTTATAAAAAAAAAATGTTTACAGTTACGTTTAAATAGTGCGCATAAGTAAGCTAAATATATTCAATATTGAAGGTTAAAAAATTGTTTAGATCAGTCCATATCTTCTGCCTCCCCAACGGGGGTCAAATAGAAGAAAAAACTAATCACCAGTTTTTAACGTAATTGCAAAAGTCGATATTTTGTAAAAGCGTCATTTTTTCAGTTTTTTTCTGCTATATGTCCCCTTTTTGAGAGGCAGAGAGATGTGTACTGATCTGAACAATTTTTTTACCGTTAATATTGAATGCATTTAGCTTACTTTTGAGCACTATTAGAACGTAATTGTAAAAAAAAAAAAAAAAAATTTAAAAATACCCGAATTTTGATCTTTTTGGAGGGTTTGAACCCCTTTTGGAGGCAAAAGATATCAATGAATCGAGATGAAATTAATTTTTTACACCTTAGTTTTTTCTGGATGAGCCAACTTTTCCGCACAATTTGAATTTCCTTTTTTTCGGCCCACCCTAGTGTACATGGTGGCTGGTGCCCGCTAAATATGTCGTGGCCTGAATTGTCTTCACATTATGTGGAAGGTTTGAAGAGTGGAGTACCAGCTCAAGTGTGACGTCGTCATCTGACCGAGGTTCAAAATCATGAGGTGTTGTCCTCGATTCTTTACCTACAGGATTGGTCGCTCACCGTCGTCAATATCCTGATGTGTTGATTCAGAAGTGCTTTGGTAATTTGACTTCCTACCTACCAAACCTTTTCTGAACTCAACTTCGTGCAAATTGCACATGTACAATGCTGATGAAACTTGCGCGTTACAGCTTTTCAGCACAAGAAAAAAAGTTGAAGCACTAACACCAGGTATAGTCGCAGGAAAAAAAATGAACTCTTCATTCGTGCAATTTAACAGTATAGAAAATTCAAAGAGGGCGTTCGACACGAACTAACGTCTTCTATTAATTCAAACTAGGGGGCCGGCCCCCTGCTCGCTAAAGCTCGCCAACCCCCGGAGGATTGCTTTGCAATCCTCATTGGTTCGCTGCGCAAACCTATGCTCGATTCGCTCGCATCAATGAAGACATGTGTCCTAGCAGAAAGGATTGTTTACAAAATATGGGTGGAGTGGTCGTTCACGGTAAGAAGGCGATTTGTCGCCAAATATGGTAACCTTCACTTTTTGCGGATTTTCTTCACATCTGCCGTTTTTGTTATGGCAACCCTATCTGCTATTACGGAATTCGGCCGCCATCTTGATTTGGCGACAAAAATTAGCTGGCGACAAACGTCTTATCGTGAACGACCACTCCACCAAAATATGATATTCCAAAAAGATATTTTTAAAATCTAGATTTGCTGTATTACATAAAATATATATATACAGTACCCTGATACAAGAATTCAAATGAAAACTTTGAACAAATTTTGAGTCGAAATGTGAGCGCTGCTCTGGAAATTGAATACCCAACATGTTGTTTGTGTGTACATTTCCAGCATTCTTGAGTCACCCACAATTTTTCATTGAGTTTGTTGTCGAAAGTTATAGTGCAAGCGTCTTGTTGAAGTATAATTGTTGGCCCTGAAAAGAACCTTTTTTTGGAATGGCCCTTAAAAGATCCTCTGATTTCTTTGATTTCTAATTATAAACTGCAACAGTTCGACTAAACATTTTTTTTTCAGTAAAATTTCATCCGATAACGCTATAAATTCAATCGAAGCGCGAGGCTTTGTGGTAAACAACAATCCTACAATATTGCCAAAACGTGATAACAAATAACGTCTTTTTTGCGTGCCACGTAAGAGAACTATATATATAGATTCATAAACTTTGGATAAGGGGCCGTTTTTATATTAAATTGAGCACCATCTTCATAATTTGCAAATGGAACCCCTATTTTGACACAATTTCTAATCTATATCACAATTTAACTTCAGGTACCAAATTCCATGTCATTAGGTCTTACTGTTTCGAAGTTATGAGAACAGAAAGAATGGGAGCTAGTAATTTTAAATCAGTTTCTTACACTTTTATGCATATTTATCTATTATAAAAGAAAAATTTTCAGTCTTTTTCAGGTTTATTCGCTTTGTGATTGGTAGATAGCGAATCACGTGCTAGCAAGTCTTGTGGTTCAACGGGCTAATGAATTTGGAGCACGCACACACGATAAGCAGTTATAATTTTAAATTAATTCATTCATAAAATTTGAGAGCCCGCGCGGTCGCCGTTTCCATAGCAGCATCTTAAAAAGTACTATTGCAACAAACATTTTGGATCAGCTAAAACATTTAAAATTATGATATGATTTCCTCTGAATTTTAACAATATGTTATGCTGAAATACTTCATTTTTTATGTGGAAATGAGATGTTTTGTTCGTGTTTTTATTTACACTATATTTGCTCGTATAAGCCGTAAATTTTTGGAACGTTTTCTAAAACGAAAGTACTGGGCTCGGCTTATATACGGAACCGCTAATCTCGAAAACAAGTAGGCACTTTTACGTTACTCGGGCGCTACGATAAATATTGATGACGCAATTGGTCCGGGATGCTATTTTCCAAACCCTCATAGGTACTACAACTGGGAGCGGGGCTAACCATAACGGCCAATTGGACTGAAATCAACCAAATATAAAATGATTTCTTCTTTTTAAGAGCTTCTTTTCGTGAAACAACGATGGCCTAATGGCTAAAGTCACCTACCTTCAGTTTGGCGTCGGAGGCGGAGGATGACTTCTCGAATTCGAACCCAGCTGGCGGAAAAATTTTTAGATCCTCCAAATTATTTTAAAAAATTCCAATTTAATTCCTATTGATTCTAAATTACTTTTCCTAATTTTTAATACCCTTTTTATATTTTTCTAAGCTTCCGTTGATTTTGCATAAATAATCTAAGAACCACTCCTGAACTCACTACCAGCTGATATTTTTCCGCCCCTCTGCCGTCCCCTTTGGTTTAGGATGATGGTGTCGTATCCACCCCTGGTTTAGGACCATTTTGATGTAACAAAAAGCATGCATAAAACACTAACTTATTTAATTATTAACTTATATAATAAAAGGATACAATTTTCGGCTCCCACCTCTACCCACACATAGCCATGGATCTGAAAAGAAAAGAAGAAAACAGAAAAATTATTTAACATGTTTCATTTATTACACTGCAAACAGGATCAGACATGATATCAGTTGTCTTTAGCGTAGTGAAGGAGATTCCTATCCAGCGCTCGCGATCATTGGCCGTTACGGTTAGCCCCGCCCCCCAGTTGTAGTACCTATGAGGGTTTGGAAAATCGCGTCCGGGATCAATAAAGCAATGATCCAAATGGGGATGGATTGTGAAGCGATCGACTCCCCCTCACTGTTGAAAAGTATAATTCGCGAAACGAAATAAATATAATTGCTGAGCAATCATCGGGGATTGACGAGGGATAGCGAGCAGGGGACGGAACCTCCTAGTACTCCTAAATAATATTTCTATAGCGTTGATATTTTGTACTATGTTACTGTTAAACAACCCAAACAAAATCCACCTAATATTTTATTTTTAAAATCTAGTATACAAAAAAAATTATGAATAAGAGAAAATTATGAATTGGATCCTCTCTCATTGTAGTTCGATATGAATTGATTCAGAAAAACTTCTAGTATGGCTATGCAAAAAGTCAACTCGCATTCTGATAATTAGTTTTTGAGCTGCATTAAACATTCCTCATTATTACGATTTTAGAAGGCAACCAAAGATTAAAAAACGTTTGACAAACCTCGGATAATAATTCCGGTATCGTTTGCACTTGCACTTGCATAGCAAATTTAATAATGTAGTTCTCAAATCGTTTACACGCATAGTAAATATAATAACTTCAATAAATCTTGACCTACAAATAACGACTTTCGATGTCAAGATATATCGTCAATGACACAGTGGGTTAGATTGTGGTGTACGATATATATCGTCATTGGCAGAATTGGTTGTATCATGATTGACCAGATATAGCGTCAATGGCACAGTGGGTCGAATTATGGTGTAAGAGATAGGTCGTCATTAGCACATTGGGTCATATCTTGATTGCCGAGATATACCGTCATTGGTACAGTGTGTCGAATCATGGTGGATGAGATACCTCGTCATTGGTACAGTTGGTCAGATTGTGGTATACAAGATACATCGTCATTGGCAGAATTGGTTGTATCGTGATTGACTAGATGTATCGTCAATGGCACAGTGGGTCGAATTATGGTGTAAGAGATAGGTCGTCATTAGCACATTGGGTCATATGTTGATTGCCGAGATATACCGTCATTGGTGCAGTGGGTCGAATCATAGTGGATGAGATACCTCGTCATTGGCACAGTTGGTCAGATTGTGATGTACGAGATACATCGTCATTGGCAGAATTGGTTGTATCGTGATTGACTAGATGTATCGTCAATGGCACAGTGGGTCGAACTGTGGTGTACGAGATATGTCGTCATTAGCACATTGGGTCATATGTTGATTGCCGAGATATACCGTCATTGGTACAGTGGGTCGAATCATAGTGGATGAGATACCTCGTCATTGGCACAGTTGGTCAGATTGTGATGTACGAGATACATCGTCATTGGCAGAATTGGTTGTATCGTGATTGACTAGATGTATCGTCAATGGCACAGTGGGTCGAACTGTGGTGTACGAGATATGTCGTCATTAGCACATTGGGTCATATGTTGATTGCCGAGATATACCGTCATTGGTGCAGTGGGTCGAATCATAGTTGATGAGATACCTCGTCATTGGCACAGTTGGTCAGATTGTGATGTACGAGATACATCGTCATTGGCAGAATTGGTTGTATCGTGATTGACTAGATGTATCGTCAATGGCACAGTGGGTCGAACTGTGGTGTACGAGATATGTCGTCATTAGCACATTGGGTCATATCTTGATTGCCAAGATATACCGTCATTGGTGCAGTGGGTCGAATCATAGTGGATGAGATACCTCGTCATTGGCACAGTTGGTCAGATTGTGATGTACGAGATACATCGTCATTGGCAGAATTGGTTGTATCGTGATTGACTAGATGTATCGTCAATGGCACAGTGGGTCGAACTGTGGTGTAAGAGATATGTCGTCATTAGCACATTTGGTCATATGTTGATTGTCGAGATATACCGTCATTGGTGCAGTGGGTCGAATCATAGTGGATGAGATACCTCGTCATTGGCACAGTTGGTCAGATTGTGATGGACGAGATATCTAGTTGAAACCACTTTTCGGGTTAATGGGCTGCATTGTGTCCCCTGCTCTGTTAAGTTTCAATCGTTGGATATTAAAGCTTTTTCTTTCCTTCCTCCTCCAGCTTTGAGCATCCAGAGCATCGACGCCTCCGTGAAGATGCCGGTGGTGGAGGGGACTGAGCTGAGCCTGGCCTGCATCACCCAGGGGTCGAGTGCCATGCAGGTGCGGTGGTTCAAGAACGACGCGGCCATCAACGTCCACACCTCCTACCGCTCCATGTGGACCACGCTCGTTCCCAAGAACTCTAAGGACCAGTACACGGCCATACTGGGATTCGAGAAGGCCAACGTTCTCGATTCAGGTAAAGCACATTCTTCCATATGCATGCTCATACACTAGAATGTATTTGACAACTACTTGATTCTATGTCATTATTGAGGGGTATGAGGAATACTAGAATCTGCACATTATGTAAAGGGGGTAGGACTACTAGCCCATTCCTATACCATAGAGTGCATATGACGACTAATAGAGTACGTACCTGCTATTGAGGGCATTTGACAGCTACTAGAGTCTGCTCATACTATAAAGCCTATATGACGACTACTGGAGGCTGTGATCATACCATAGAGCGGATATAACGACTACATGGGTAGGCCTATATTTTAGAGTGTATAATGACTGCTGCTAGTGTATGCTCTTGCTGTTGATGACATATGACGACGACTAGAGTGGCCATACTATAAAGATGACGACTACTAGATTACTCGCATAATAGTACATATGATTACTACTACAGTCTACGTAAATATTTTAGTGTGTATACTACGACTACTATAGTATCTCCTCACTATTTGGGCATATGACGACAACTAGAGTTTATGCCCTTACTATTTTGGGCATATGACGACTACTAGAGTTTATGCCCTTACTATTGAGAGCCTATGACGACTACTAGAGTTTATGCCCTTACTATGACGACCACTAGTCTACTCCATATTATAGAGGGAATATGCGACTACAATTCCATACTATAGCGATGACTACTGACAAAGTCTATACCATGTTTTAGAGTTAATATGACTACTAAAGTGCCTATACTATAGAGCGGTATGACGTCTACTAGAGTATGCCCATACTATTGAGTGTATATGACGATTACTAGTCTACTACATACTATAGAGATAATATGCGACTGAGAGAATATTAATGCTATAGGGTATACGACGACTACTAAAGTGCCCATGTTATAGAGCGGAATATGACGACTTCGAGAGACTATGCACAACAAGATTCTTCCTATACCCTAGAGGAGATATGACGACTACTGGACACTGCCCATACAATGAAGTGGCTATGACCAATACTATTGATTGGAAGATCTACTCCTCTAGCAACTACATCTAGATCTACTAGCAATGATAGGGACCACCCGATTGAGGTGATGAAAGTCCAGCGCTAATCAGTCTACACATAAAACGAAACAACAGGTCTCATCCACCTTATCGCATTTAAAAGTCAAAGCACTTTAAGTCACATTAAACTAAAGAACAATCCTCTTCCGCACTGTAGACAATAAATAAATGAAAGTGCCTTAAAATACCCTGATACGGAGAAGTAACCTCACCAACAAATCCAAAAATGAATTATAATGGCGATCCCAACATCCATTCCCTGGGGTTTAATACCTCAACACCCTTAATAGAAGTTTATTAGACACAAGTTGGCATTTCGGGGGCAGGTAGTACTCTAATACCTCTGGTAAAATCTACAGTTTTAGTAGCTCTTCGTATTATTCTGCAGACGCAGACGTTAAAAGCTAAAAATATAAAGGGCGTACTTCCTAAGTGGTATACATTTTTCAGTAAGTGTAGTTGGAAATAGTCTGCAGTATCTTCTGGATTTGCGGTGAATGTTATTTCAACAGAATGAATAAGTGATTAGATGCGAAAGTATATTGTGCAAACAATGTTCTTGGTGAAAGATTTTGTTGACGTAGTATAGGGTTCATTAATCCCAAGGGCAAAGTAGGGTTAGACTGATTTTTAACCTATTGCTGAGATCTGTGGCACTAGTTCAAGCAGATATTTTCCAAAGGGCATTAATTAATGTCGTACTTACGATCCATTTTATAAGTTTTCGGTAACACCTGATTTAGTATAATTTTTTTTAAATTTTTAGTAAAGTGTACAAAAAATACTTTTAACAAGATTTACTAAACAAGATACATACTCACTAAACAATATTTTTCCAATTTGCGGAAAATGTGCTACAGAAATGGACTCCACAGACCACATTTTGGACTGCCTTCAACTTTCCTGGGAAAATCTGGCCAAGGAGCCCTTGAGAGTTTTGGACTTTTTGCGTGTTTTTAACCTCATGGAATTTGTCTAGCTGTCGTTAGCTTGTAGATTTGTAAAAAAAAATCTATATATATAATTCTGCGTTTTTGGCAACATTGTACGATTGTTTGTTTACCACGAGGCCTGCCTCGCGCTTCAATTGAATTTATAGCGTTATCGGATGAAATTTTATTGAAAAGAAAACGAATTATAGTCGAGCTGTTGCAGTTTATCACAGAAATCAAAGAAAGCGGAGGATCTTTTCAGGGCCATTTAAAAAAAGGTCCTTTTCAGGGCCAACAATTATAGTTCAACAAGACGCTTGCACTAGACTAGACTTTTGACAACAAACTCAATGAAAAAGTGCATGTGTGGCTCGAGTACTGGGGAAATGTACACACGAACAACATGCTGGGTATTCAATTTCCAAAGCAGCGCTTACATTTCGAGTCAAAATTTGCTCAAAGTTTTCATTTGAATTCTGATTCCAGAGGTACTGTGTATATCTTTTCTGTAATACAGCAAATTTAGGTTTGAAAAATATTTTGTTGGAATATCATATTTTGTAAACAATCCCTTCTGCTAGCACACATGTCTTCATTGATGCGAGCGAAGCGAAGTTCGCGGAGCTAACCAATGAGGATTTCAAAGCAATCCTCCGGGGGTTGGCAAGCGTTAGCGAGCAGGGGGCAGGCCCCTAGTACTTTATATTGTTCCGATTGATTCTTTCATAATATATTGTCAGGAGGACGATCTTTTTTTAATTTTCTATTCTGACTATTTTTACCTTGAATTGATTTGTGTGAGTAATAGTCGAATTTGGACATTGGTCCTTTTTCTGCCAAGGTACAGATATACATTAGCATTTGTACTTAGCTATAGTAATATAAACATGTTGAAATAGTATATTTTAACACATTTATTCACAAAATATATTGGATGCGTTATTAGTTTGTATGAAGTGTGTGTAAAAGAGAGAAATAGAGGCACAGAGACAGAAATACGGAGACACAGAGTCAAACAGAAAAACAAAGAAAGAAATTAAGCGAGATAGAGAGACCGAAAGATATAGCGAAATAGACAAATAGATTGGGAAAGACAAAAGGAGGTATATGGATACAAAGTTATGTACAAAAAGACAGAGAGACAGATAGATACAGACTATAGACATCGACAGAGAGAGGAAGACACAGACATGGTGAGGAAGTTACAGAAACAGAAAGAGACGCAGAGAGTCTTTTAATGTCATCAATTCGTTTATTACCTTCTCGTTTTGGGCCAAGTTGCTGGCTTCGCTTGTGTAGCTGTATTGTGAGACATAAAAAGCTTCTGTAAATACAATTTTGGTATGTTATTTTCACAGTTGAGTCAATTTATATTTTTATGCAAATATACCTTCACTGTTACATTTAGTATTTCCGAAAACCCTTAACTGCTGTGTCACAAACCGTCTCGTAACTAGTGTGGAGGGGTCTCTCAGGCCTCGCTCAATAAATTGCGTATAAAGTTGATTAATATAACATAGTAATGAAAGATTATTCAGATAATTATAATTTATACATTAAGATCATTCCATTCTTAACATGAAATATATTTTATACTACTATATAAGTTAAGTAGATTCCATATCTCTTCAGGCTCAGCTTTCGGACCTAATTTTACAGGACGTTCAACCCTGGAAACTGTAAAACTATGTTGTGTTTTGGTGTTCTAACGGCACGATTAGGTTCAACCCCGGGCATCCCTTTTAAAGTCATTTTTTCCGTAGAAATATTCTTCTTGTGAAGACACTTGAAATGTTTTCATCATCATCAATTTCCGAAAACGTTTTGTGTTTGCTTTCGATTATATTATACGAAATTTCACTGTCCCAGTACTCTATTTCCGACCCATTATCAACAATATATCCTGAATTTATTTTTGTGTACGATTCACAAGTCGTCTCTTAGTGAAGTTTGTTGCCATTTTAGGCTCTCTGCCGAAATTCCCTACTCAAACTTAGACGATTTCATTCAACAAGAACGGTAACGCAAATGTTGTGAAATGGTCTTGGAGACCACGCGGGAAATGCAAATAGTGTGAAATACGAAATAGTAAGTGCAGCCAAACTAGTCTTGTAATGTGGCTTCTGTTGGACGTAGTAGGAAGGTACTGAATAGAACAGGGACCAATATTCACTTTAAGGGGTGGAAACGACCTGTCCAAAATGTATCGGGGTCTTTGAGACCGATGACAGCAGTTAAAGGTTAAAATATATGGGAAAAAACACACATAAAACTGAGCATCTATTGCAATTTCATCCCTTTCCCTTGGCGCATTTTTCGACGATAAACCTATATTCGCTTATATCTTTTTCTGCGTTGATTTCTATCCCTCATTGATTATGTCAGACTGGGGAAGAATCTCATTTTAGTGGAGAGTACTTCCGTGTAGTTTTAGTAATGTTGTGGGGCTCCATGGCTCAAATCTGTCCGGTTGGAAGAGTAACTGATAAGCAACAGATGATTTGCTAGTTCGAATCCAGCCGAACACCGTCATGTACAAAGGGGGATGGTATACGTTAAATCTAACGTGGCCTCAAATGTCCTTACGTTGGCTAGGAGTATATGTTTGGAAACTGCATTTCCAGCTTCAAATGCTCTGAAGGTGGTTCAAAATTACGTGGTGTTTTCATTCGGGCTCGATCTCGGACCGTCGCCAACAGCCTGTTGCTCTAGTGCAACGTTAATTCATGATACAAATACAATACCTCAAATCATGCATATTTGAACCAATCGGCAAATTTGGCGAATGAATCCACAGTTGATTTTATAGGGTTTTCACATGAATAATGTCGATTGTGTTGTTGTTGTTTCTTATGCCTACACTGGCAGACCAGAGGAGTGCCATGCCCGTCGACGACGGCAAGAGGCGAGGGGGGGGGGGCTTCCATGTTATTGAGCCCCATTGGGAGGAAGTCCGACTTTGCTCGACATACATGACACATCCGTTTTACAGGAAGGTCCCTTTTATACATCCATTCACTCACACATATCGTAATTTAGATCCCAATCAGAGTCCGATAACCCCCTGATCAGGTACCTCCAGAGGTATTGATTTGGTATGGGAACATGGGGGACTTTGTGACCACGACCTATTTAACGTGCACCAGTCGCCATTAGTGAACACGACGGTCTTTAGCCAGGTCGAAGCGCCGATCTCGCAATCATTAGAATTGTAGGCTCCGCCGAGGACAGAACCCACAACCCTTCTGATGCGAGCCCGACGCTCTACTGACTGAGCTACTGCGGCTCACGTCGATTGTACCTGTACCGTTAGTAATCAAGCTCCACAATGACGAGAGATTGAAACAGACCATCGAATGAGTTCATCTCGCAGAGAGATGAAATGCCCTAAAGAAGGTGGCATACGGCCACGCACGAAGAATACTTAATGTAACGATGATATTCTGTACATAATTTCGCCCTATCCCCGTTCTAATAAGACATTCAATTGTAAAAAACGTCTCATCATCCCTTTACCAACAATTAAAAGTTCTACGGAGAAAAGTCAAAAATTATCCACGCTTTATTTTTACAACTTTACTCAAATGTAGGGGTTGAACAAGTTCGTCGGTTTTTTACAGTCTTTCTTTTCGATGCACTTGGTCCAGCGGTTCACAAGCTTGCGTATTTCTTCCAAGGTTCTCGGCTGGTCACTTATACACCGCTTCCTTTACATCTTTGTCCGTTTGATCTGCAAAGAACAAGTTACAGTGTCGATGGTAACTCGTCGGTTTGCCAGTATCGTTTCCCGAACTTACTGAATCTTCTTGTCTGTTGTGGAAGGTCCATCTCGTTCTTCGTGCATCACGCCTTGTCCATCTTCTTACGATCTTCTCGATCCACTCATACACAATTCTACGTGGTAGAGCACTGTCCCTGCATTGTGTCGCAATCCTCCGATGCATTTCAGCCAATTGCACACTTTGCTACCCTAGAAATCGGAACACTGCTCGTTATGATGCACACTGTTGGTGGAGCGGCCATGTTGACACTGAAGCAGAAGCAAGGAAAATGACGCTGTCAGAGTTAAGGTGTAATTCCTACAGCGGGTCTGACGCATGCGGCTGATGCAGTGCGTCTATTGCAGTACGGCTGGCGCATAGTTGGCACTTCCGTAGCTGACGCATTGAAGGAAACAGTTCCATAATCGCCCCGACTTAAACATACTACAGTATTTTCATTACTTAACGAATTTTCCTGTTTCATACCTCATTTTAAAGACCAGTTTGTTTTCTTTAATATGATTTATCATGCGTAAAAGTCGGTTGAGGAATGATGTAATTGACCACCCAATGAACCTGTAACATCCCATTGTAGCAGTGCTCTGCGTCAGAAGTGCAACAGGAATCGCAGCTTTAAACTTCTTCAACGTCACCACAGAAGTATATTCTCTAACGCACGCATGCGCAGAAGGCATCGTGATAAACCTAAAGATGTGTTATAGGCGAAAGGGCGGATCAATTTTGACTTGCCTCCTACATATACGCTTCGAAAACGTCCTAACTACGAAAAGAAGAGTACAGATAAAAAAATATCACATTACAGACATTTATCATGTGGTCGAGTGGTTTTTTAAACGCCCTTGTTCACTTTTTTGTTAAAAAAATGGTGGTTACAGAAAGGGGAAAAAACGAACCAGATCCTGGTTTGTTTTCTAATAACAATATATTTCGGTCGCCTCTACCGAACGTCACAACAAGCCCCGCATTCCCGAAACACGCTCCTGATTTATACACCAAAGTCCTTTCTAATGACGCTAAAAAACGCCCGCCATTACAACAAAAAAGTAGATTTATCGAAATGCTGTCGGCAGTCATGTTAAGTTGAGTCGAGTTGCATTTCTGCTGCGGAAGAGCAGCAAAAAAACCGATTCCTCTCTTGGCTCATCGCTGCACTTTAAGAAGAAGGAAGTGTCGTTGGGGTTTAAACCTCTTTATTACAGGCACGACTAACAAGAACGTATAAAAACGAAATGGCGGAAATGGAAGAGGAGGGAAAAAATAATAATAAAACGACACTCCTTCGTTTGCAGTTTCCATTTCTTTGTTCCATTTTTTTTACGAGTGTGGGGAGGGAAGTTTTTTTTTTTTTCAATAAATAACTCCTGGAATAAATTGAGGGGCTTAGAAAAATCGCGTTCCGGTGAAAAATATGGCTCCATAAAGCAGATAGAAATAGTAAATGTTTACGAGCCTGTTTATACGTGACTTTTGTCGCAAGTAGCGAAGAAGTCGTGCAGCAGGGTAGGAGACATTCCTTGTAGAGTTTATCACTTAACATAAGTACTGGCAGGGAAAATGTTCGGATTTAAATGTGCATGTATAAATTCCGATTTCGGACTCTGATGCTGTTTCGGGATAAGGTCATGCTTGTCTTTGAAAGAAATTGATAGTTGAGAGACTTTATCATCACTAGATTGCTGATAGTAATGGGTCACTAACTCCTAAAGGGCACAGAAATGCACTCTAAAGTACTTTCATGATACTAAAACCGAGCTTTTAGTATCGATTTAGTGCTTGGAAATTAAAAGAACCACTCTCATGATTGATCGCAATGATTCAGACTAACCCACATCAAGTTTATGACCTCCAGTTCAAGTTTAACCCTTCTGATGGTTTATCTTCTTGTCGAAAACTGCCTTTTAATGGCAAGCCTCTGATACAAAACCGATAGTTTGTTGAGGGACTATTGACAACGGTCAGGGTTACATCCCGAAGGGAAAGGAAACGAGGTAGCCCGGTTCGAAGACAAACGGATTAGCAATCGGAGTTAGTTCGAATCCAACCATGGATTGCAAAGAGGATCAAATGTCTTCCCGTTGGCGTGATGTGAGAGTGCTCAACTGAGATTAGAGTGCTCAACTGTCCTCATGTTGGCGTGGTGTGGAAATTTAGAGAGGTAGGGTGTTGGCTCAAGTGTCGCCTCGTCATCTGATCTCATACTGGAGCAACGGACTATTGACAACGGTCAGGGTTACATCCCGAAGGGAAAGGAAACGAGGTAGCCCAGTTCGAAGACAAACGGATTAGCAATCGGAGCTAGTTCGAATCCAACCATGGATAGTAGTGTGCAAAGAGGATCAAATGTCTTCCCGTTGGCGTGATGTGAGAGTGCTTAACTGAGATTAGAGTGCTCAACTGTCCTCATGTTGGCGTGGTGTGGAAATTTAGAGAGATGGGGTGTTAGCTCAAGTGTAGCCTCGTCATCTGATCTCATTCTGGAGCAACGGACTATTGACAACGGTTAGGGTTACATCCCAAAGACAAAGGGAACGCGGTAGCCCAGTTCGAAGAGAAATGGATTAGCAATCGGAGCTAGTTCGAATCCAACCATGGATAGTAGTGTGCAAAGAGGATCAAATGTCTTCCCGTTGGCGTGATGTGAGAGTGCTCAACTGAGATTAGAGTGCTCAACTGAGATTAGAGTGCTCAACTGTCCTCATGTTGGCGTGGTGTGGAAATTTAGAGAGGTGGGGTATTAGCTCAAGTGTCGCCTCGTCATCTGATCTCATACTGGAGCAACGGACTATTGACAACGGTCAGGGTTACATCCCGAAGGGAAAGGAAACGAGGTAGCCCAGTTCGAAGACAAACGGATTAGCAATCGGAGGTAGTTCGAATCCAACCGTGGATAGTAGTGTGCAAAGAGGATCAAATGTCTTCCCGTTGGCGTGATGTGAGAGTGCTTAACTGAGATTAGAGTGCTCAACTGTCCTCATGTTGGCGTGGTGTGGAAATTTAGAGAGATGGGGTGTTGGCTCAAGTGTAGCCTCGTCATCTGATCTCATACTGGAGCAACGGACTATTGACAACGGTCAGGGTTACATCCCGAAGGGAAAGGAAACGAGGTAGCCCAGTTCGAAGACAAACGGATTAGCAATCGGAGGTAGTTCGAATCCAACCGTGGATAGTAGTGTGCAAAGAGGATCAAATGTCTTCCCGTTGGCGTGATGTGAGAGTGCTCAACTGAGATTAGAGTGCTCAACTGTCCTCATGTTGGCGTGGTGTGGAAATTTAGAGAGGTAGGGTGTTGGCTCAAGTGTCGCCTCGTCATCTGATCTCATACTGGAGCAACGGACTATTGACAACGGTCAGGGTTACATCCCGAAGGGAAAGGAAACGAGGTAGCCCAGTTCGAAGACAAACGGATTAGCAATCGGAGCTAGTTCGAATCCAACCATGGATAGTAGTGTGCAAAGAGGATCAAATGTCTTCCCGTTGGCGTGATGTGAGAGTGCTTAACTGAGATTAGAGTGCTCAACTGTCCTCATGTTGGCGTGGTGTGGAAATTTAGAGAGATGGGGTGTTAGCTCAAGTGTAGCCTCGTCATCTGATCTCATACTGGAGCAACGGACTATTGACAACGGTTAGGGTTACATCCCAAAGACAAAGGGAACGCGGTAGCCCAGTTCGAAGAGAAATGGATTAGCAATCGGAGCTAGTTCGAATCCAACCATGGATAGTAGTGTGCAAAGAGGATCAAATGTCTTCCCGTTGGCGTGATGTGAGAGTGCTCAACTGAGATTAGAGTGCTCAACTGTCCTCATGTTGGCGTGGTGTGGAAATTTAGAGAGGTGGGGTATTAGCTCAAGTGTCGCCTCGTCATCTGATCTCATACTGGAGCAACGGACTATTGACAACGGTCAGGGTTACATCCCGAAGGGAAAGGAAACGAGGTAGCCCAGTTCGAAGACAAACGGATTAGCAATCGGAGGTAGTTCGAATCCAACCGTGGATAGTAGTGTGCAAAGAGGATCAAATGTCTTCCCGTTGGCGTGATGTGAGAGTGCTCAACTGAGATTAGAGTGCTTAACTGTCCTCATGTTGGCGTGGTGTGGAAATTTAGAGAGGTGGGGTATTAGCTCAAGTGTCGCCTCGTCATCTGATCTCATACTGGAGCAACGGACTATTGACAACGGTCAGGGTTACATCCCGAAGGGAAAGGAAACGAGGTAGCCCAGTTCGAAGACAAACGGATTAGCAATCGGAGCTAGTTCGAATCCAACCATGGATAGTAGTGTGCAAAGAGGATCAAATGTCTTCCCGTTGGCGTGATGTGAGAGTGCTTAACTGAGATTAGAGTGCTCAACTGTCCTCATGTTGGCGTGGTGTGGAAATTTAGAGAGATGGGGTGTTAGCTCAAGTGTAGCCTCGTCATCTGATCTCATACTGGAGCAACGGACTATTGACAACGGTTAGGGTTACATCCCAAAGACAAAGGGAACGCGGTAGCCCAGTTCGAAGAGAAATGGATTAGCAATCGGAGCTAGTTCGAATCCAACCATGGATAGTAGTGTGCAAAGAGGATCAAATGTCTTCCCGTTGGCGTGATGTGAGAGTGCTCAACTGAGATTAGAGTGCTCAACTGTCCTCATGTTGGCGTGGTGTGGAAATTTAGAGAGGTGGGGTATTAGCTCAAGTGTCGCCTCGTCATCTGATCTCATACTGGAGCAACGGACTATTGACAACGGTCAGGGTTACATCCCGAAGGGAAAGGAAACGAGGTAGCCCAGTTCGAAGACAAACGGATTAGCAATCGGAGGTAGTTCGAATCCAACCGTGGATAGTAGTGTGCAAAGAGGATCAAATGTCTTCCCGTTGGCGTGATGTGAGAGTGCTTAACTGAGATTAGAGTGCTCAACTGTCCTCATGTTGGCGTGGTGTGGAAATTTAGAGAGGTGGGGTATTAGCTCAAGTGTCGCCTCGTCATCTGATCTCATACTGGAGCAACGGACTATTGACAACGGTCAGGGTTACATCCCGAAGGGAAAGGAAACGAGGTAGCCCAGTTTGAAGACAAACTTTTTAGCAATCGGAGCTAGTTCGAATCCAACCGTGGATAGTCGTGTGCAAAGAGGTTCAAATGTCCTCACCTTGGCGTGATGTGAAAGTTTTTCGAGTTGAATGACACTCCAAGTGTAGTCTTGTCGTCTGACCGTGGTGCCAAATTACGTGGCGTTATCCTCGGATCTTTCCCTTCTGGTTTGATCCTGGACTAGACCAATAGCCAGTTGCCTTGCCATATTGTGTTAATACCAACCTATTTGGTAGGTAGTTGATTCAACACCACAATGGAGCATCCCAACGGGTTACTGTCGCGTTTAGACCGCATTTGCAAATGCATTTCTCTTCCTTTTTTGAGGCGAGGTGGTTTTAAGTTCCCCTATGCTGACCCCTTTTTCGTCCCTTTTTTCGACCGACTCCTGTGTAAACGCTTTGTGGGCTTTCTCGGCGACCATCCGAGCGCACTCTTCTCATCCCTTTCTAGAGAAGAGTGATCACTTTTCATCAAGATGTCGAGTTCCTCACCCATTTCACTCAAGGCTTTGTTCTTTTTGTTTTTGTCCTTGGGTGTAGTTTGGTCCCAGAAGACAAGCCTCTCTCTAAATAGTTCTATTAATGTAGATCTATTAAGCTCTTAAGCTTTAAGCTTAATAGTTCTATTAAGCTCTTTAGTCCACGCCATTTTAATCAAATAGGTCACTCACTGGTAGTTTGGCGGAAGATGGGGTCAATGTAAGCGATGGGGACAAAATATCACTGAGAGCGAACAAAAGACGGCGTGTTCGGCCACGGGAGGTGCAGAGAGGGGAACGTTTATTGTCAAGCAATCGTCTCGGAGAAATATCCCCTAAAAGTTGCAACCCTTTGATTTTTACCGACTCATGGTGGAAAACAAATGTGGCTCTGCAAACTCTCCAAATCTCCACCCCGACTCGAGATCTTGACGATAAAATTAATGCCGTTTATCGGAATAGCTTCGATGTCTAGAGGGAGAGAAGTTGTGAAAATCCGGTGTAAACGTGGCTTAACTGATTAAAAAACCGGAGGACCGAGTACGAAATCAACCAAAGAGCGTCGGAAAAGCCGGTGTAAACGCGGCTTAACCGATTAGAAACCGGGGGGGGGGGGGGGGGGCTGAGTACGAAATCAACCAAAGAGCGTCAGTTAAGCCGATGTAAATGCGACTTAACCGATTAGAAACCGGAGGACCGAGTACGAAATCAACCAAAGAGCGTCGGAAAAGCCGGTGTAAACGCGGCTTAACCGATTAGAAACCGGAGGACCGAGTACGAAATAAACCAAAGAGCGTCGGTAAAGCCGGTGTAAACGCGGCTAAACCGATTAGAAACCGGAGGCCTGAGTACGAAATCAACCAAAGAGCGTCAGTTAAGCCTGTGTAAACGCGGCTTAACCGATTAGAAACCGGAGGACCGAGTACGAAATCAACCAAAGAGGGTCAGTTAAGCCGGTGAAACGCGGCTTAACCGATTAGAAACCGGAGGGCCGAGTATGAAATCAACCAAAGAGCGTAGTGTACAATGATGGTTGTGCATGTTAAATCTGTCGCGGCCTCAACTGTCCTCGTGTTGGCGTTGTCTGGAAATTTCGAGAGTGGGGTGTCAGCTCAAGTGTTGCCTCGTCATCTGACTGTGGTTCAAAATAACGTAGCATTGTTCAAATCACTTACATCAGATCTTTCCCTTTGTGATATATCCCAGATTGTCGCCATGAGTCCGTTGTGTTGCTCCAGTGCGTTGTTAATTAAAATACCTACCTAGAAAAGTTTCATTGGTACTTAAAATATACTCGACCAGAGTAAGTTACGGGAATTGAACCTGAGCGTAAATTGATGTTTTGTTCAGAATACTTACAGGAAATACTCATCGCCGTTGAACAAGTCGCCACCTAAATTTAATTTAGCAAAAAATCTAATATTCTGTGTAGAATTGATTAACTTTAACTATAGACATCCTGTGTTTAACCCAGGCCTCGAAATATATTTTTTAATACAGGTGCACAAGGTGCACCTAAGTTTTTAAATTAGGTGCACAGGTGCGCCTAGCGGGAAAAAATTAGGTGCACAATTTTATTTTCACGTGCACAGTGCACCTGTGCACCCGGGTATTTCGAGCCCTGGTTTAACCATTTACTTTTTTTGGCTTGTTTGTTCCTTAAGAAACGCATACATTAATCCTAAATAAACCTTATTTTTTTAAACGGAGAAAATTCCAAATAGCCGTTGGTAGCTCCTTTGAAAACCAACTTTTCTCGCTTATTATGTATATTGATTTTTTCTATGGAAAAAGAAATTTATATATTTGTACAAATTAGGTTAAGCTTTCTTTTGTATTTCTTTCGTTAAGCATAATTACAGATCGCTTAATTTTACAAGAATTTTTTTCGTTTGTAAACTCAAACATCGCAGGTTATGTTGAAAAATCACTGCATATCTTTTTTAAGAACTCCCATTATTGTGCTTTATTAATGTTTCTATTGCTCTCTTAATTTGATTTTCTCATAGTATGCTCTTGTAAATATTAGCTTTTCGTAAGATCTGAGTAATGTAACCATTAAATGGTACATTAATTAAATATTTGTCTCGCGCAATTTTTATTATTTATCCATTACTGGGTGGTTTTCATGAATTAACTTTCGTGGTTTGTTTATATTATATGACTGTTCGTACATAAATATTCATTAGGGTTTTATGCAACACACTTTAAATGTGCCTAGAAACGCATTAAGGCGTCTAAAATTCTTCACATACTAAACTTTAATTTTTTTAATGTTCGTATTTTTTGCTGTTTTTAAATTTTAGCGATTGAAAGTTGAGTGCAATATACTTTTTTTAAGTTTCATTCAATTTATATTTATACATATAATTTCGCCTCTGTGATAATGATTTTATTTAATACTCAGACATGAACTCTAAAAATGAACTTTAAATAGCTATCATTAAATATTTGATTTGATGTTTTAAACTCAATGAACGAGTTCATTATGTATTAGAAATTATATGCAAACTAGCCCAGCGTTTCCCGTGCCCGTGGTGTAAGGTATTAAGCTGGTGTAAAATTTTCTTCAGATTTCAAATCCGTTGACGATATATTCAATTAAAAAATTATTTATTTAAAGAAATCATATTTTTAGGCATCAGTCTAAACTGAAATTTTCCGCAGATATCAAATACGTTGAAATTTTTACTCGATCTTTAACGGTCTAGGAGGTAGAAAAAAGAACTTTGACTTCATTTAAAAGATTTATCGTCTGACTGGGAAATCAATCGCGCAAAATCAAAGCGGAAACGAAAAAAATAATTTTCACCGCCGTCCTGCGGATGAAAAAAGCATGATTTCAAACCCTGACTGAAAGGTCGCATGAGTAGAAAAAGTTCTCCGCGTTTAAAAATCCGATTGAGAATAAAGCTATGAAATTCATTTAAAATTCTTCTAGATTGAATTTTAGGTGGAGTGGTCGTTCACGGTAAGACGTTTCTCGCCAACTAATTTTTGTCGACAAATCAAGATGGCGGCCGAATTCCGTAACAGCAGATAGGGTTGCCATAACAAAAACGGCAGATGTGAAGAAAATCCGCAAAAGGTGAAGGTTACCATATTTCGCGACAAATCGCCTTCTTACCGTGAACGACCACTCCACCGAATTTTAAAATTCGCCGCGACCCAAAAATTGCAAATAATTCGGAATACCTGTGTACCAGATCTCGTTGCTGTAAGCGCCATAGAATCGTCAGGATTTTGGGGTCCCAAACAGACAGAAAAACAAACAAACACTTTCTTTTATAATAGTAGAGATATATTTAAGGATTGTATTTATGAATCTTTGAGGGAACATCAATATTTTAGCCGACCAGCCGGCATAGTGGTCAAGGTGTTGGCCTCTGGATCGGAAGGTTCCTGGTTCGAATTCGGGTCAGGACATGGATGTAAATTGTGCTGTCCTTTGTTAGGGACAATGATGGTCCACCCATTGGGTGCCTCTTCACAAGTGACCATCACTTCTGGCCTTGTATAAGGCTACAATGACTTCGGTCAATTCTGTACTGTATTGTATTTCTGTACTGTATCATGTATTGTAGTTGTCTTTGCAAGCTGTACCCAGCCTTGCCATTGGAAAAAAAAATATCAATATTTTTAATCGTAATTCAGTTGTGTTTGTTTAGAGCACACTGCTAAGCGAGGTTTCTGCCTTACCGCAGAGGTCGCGGTGGCCCATTTGGAAGAGTAACAGACTTGTAACCGGAGGGTTGCGAGTTTGAATCCAGCCAAGGACCGTCGTATACAAAGAGGCTAATGTCAAGAAACCTCGTCCAGACAACTGTCAATAGTTTTAAAGGCATAAAAAAGCTTGTGTAACTATTGGACAGGTTCGCTGAAAAGAAAGATGTTGAAATATGTTATTGGAAGTTTGCTATTATTGTTTGAAATAAAGTTTATAAGTTGTATTGACTCAACTTCGTTTTTAGTGTCAATTCCCCCCTCTTCCTGAAGTCGATCTGAAATGGAAGCCATACTCTATGTCATATGACACGTTTGACATTTTCTGCAAGCGTATTCCTCCAGGGAATGTGAAAAAATTGCGTCGATGTTTTGGAAAAGATCGCTGTTTAACCTTTAGACAACGGCTGGTACAGCAGTTGTACCATGATCGCGCCAAGAAAGAATTTAAATAACGGCCAGCACTTGAGATTGTACCTTGAAAGTTTAAAAATCGCGCCAAGAAAGAATTTAAATTACGGCCAGCACTTGAGATTGTACCTTGAAAGTTAAAAAATCGCGCCAAGAAAGAATTTAAATTACGGCCAGCACTTGAGATTGTACCTTGAAAGTTAAAAAATCGCGCCAAGAAAGAATTTAAATAACGGCCAGCACTTGAGATTGTACCTTGAAAGTTTAAAAATCGCGCCAAGAAAGAATTTAAATTACGGCCAGCACTTGAGATTGTACCTTGAAAGTTAAAAAATCGCGCCAAGAAAGAATTTAAATTACGGCCAGCACTTGAGATTGTACCTTGAAAGTTAAAAAATCGCGCCAAGAAAGAATTTAAATAACGGCCAGCACTTGAGATTGTACCTTGAAAGTTAAAAAATCGCGCCAAGAAAGAATTTAAATTACGGCCAGCACTTGAGATTGTACCTTGAAAGTTAAAAAATCGCGCCAAGAAAGAATTTAAATTACGGCCAGCACTTGAGATTGTACCTTGAAAGTTAAAAAATCGCGCCAAGAAAGAATTTAAATAACGGCCAGCACTTGAGATTGTACCTTGAAAGTTTAAAAATCGCGCCAATAAAGAATTTAAATTACGGCCAGCACTTGAGATTGTACCTTGAAAGTTAAAAAATCGCGCCAAGAAAGAATTTAAATTACGGCCAGCACTTGAGATTGTACCTTGAAAGTTAAAAAATCGCGCCAAGAAAGAATTTAAATTACGGCCAGCACTTGAGATTGTACCTTGAAAGTTAAAAAATCGCGCCAAGAAAGAATTTAAATTACGGCCAGCACTTGAGATTGTACCTTGAAAGTTAAAAAATCGCGCCAAGAAAGAATTTAAATTACGGCCAGCACTTGAGATTGTACCTTGAAAGTTAAAAAATCGCGCCAAGAAAGAATTTAAATTACGGCCAGCACTTGAGATTGTACCTTGAAAGTTAAAAAATCGCGCCAAGAAAGAATTTAAATTACGGCCAGCACTTGAGATTGTACCTTGAAAGTTAAAAAATCGCGCCAAGAAAGAATTTAGACTATGGCCATTACAGCAGTTTTACGAAAGTTATAAAAATAACGCAAGAAAAAAAATAATTACACTATGTCCGTTAGATCAGTTTTACCTTGAAGGTTATAAAACTCGTGCCAATAAAGAATCGCGCTTGTTATATACGGGAGACAACCGTTTTTGTAGAGTTTTCTGAAATGTAGATGTTGAATCTTCTCAATTAAGATGTCCGGGGTAGAAATAAAACGCTGAGGATAAAACAAATCTAACGTTTATTACCAGAAACATAACGAGGGAAATTAGATACAGTCGGCCGGCGAGAGAAAGCATAACGTAATCGCCACCGCGTACAATATTTAGTTCTCAATCTGAGAGCTCTGCAGAAATTCGGAAGTACCAGACATTAAATACAAAATTGGCGCATGCGCTTTTTGAACCAACACGTAATTGCTGTTCAAGACTGCTTTGCATATTCAACAGTAGAATTACCACCGCTGCGTATGCAACTGAAGACAGCAAAACATACCGTCTGCATTAGATGCTGGATGAAGATAACCTAGAAGTTTTCTGACGGGTTTCATTAGGCTTAGACAAATAACTAAGATGTCTTCTTGATAAATCTATGGCTGTTTCTTTCAATGTGCCGTAGTCAAAAGGCTAACTTGGGAAAAGACGAAAAATCGGGGTGCCATAAAAACCGAACACTCTAGATATCTAGTCTTATTTAAGCAATGAAGTTCGACAAACTTTTCGCAGTTTTTCTGTGTATTCTGTTCTAATTTAAGTTAACTCTGAGAGATTCACGCGTAACTCCGTTCTGCAATCTCATCTTCGCGACTTCTAACCACTTTTGGTTTTCTTCGTCAAAATAACCTTTCGTTGATTCGGAAAGTTTGAGTGGTCATCCTGCCAGTTGTAGTTAGTGCTGGTTTGATTCTTTTCTGCGTGTAATTCTATCTTATGTATTAGTAAAACTTTCCTTGTACGTGTAGTTCCATTACTTGATACGCCGACCAACCGGTATAGTGGTTAAGGTGTTAGCCTCTAGATCGGAAGGTTCCTGGTTCGAATCCGGGTCCGGGCATGGATATTTTGTAAGCGTATGGTGTAGAGGCGGCTGGTGCACCTTAAATCTGTCGTGGCCGAAAGTCCTCACGTTGGGTTGGTGTGGATGTTTGAAGAGTGGGGGTGCCAGCTCAGGTGATGCTTCCTCATCTGACCGTGGTTCATTATTACGAGGTGTTGTCCTCGGATCTTTCCCTTAAGGGACTCATCCCGGACCGTCGTCAATAGCCCGTTGTGTAACTGCCGACCAACCGGTATAGTGGTTAAGGTGTTAGCCTCTAGATCGGAAGGTTCCTGGTTCGAATCCGGGTCCGGGCATGGATATTTTGTAAGCGTATGGTGTAGAGGCGGCTGGTGCACCTTAAATCTGTCGTGGCCGAAAGTCCTCACGTTGGGTTGGTGTGGATGTTTTAAGAGTGGGGGTGCCAGCTCAGATGTTGCTTCCTCATCTGACCGTGGTTCAAAATTACGAGGTGTTGTCCTCGGATCTTTCCCTTAAGGGACTGATCCCGGACCGTCGTCAATAGCCCGTTGTGTAGCTCTAGTACGACGTTAACTAAAATTACGAATTACCATTTCTTGATACGGACCCCGGTGGCTCGGTTGGTAAGGTAAGGTAATTTTAATTAACGTCGTACTAGAACAAAGCAACGGGCTTTTGACGGCGGTCCGGGATCAATCCCCTAAGGAAAAGATCCGAGGTCAACACCACGTAATAATGAACCACGGTCAGATGACAATCGTGGCTCGGTTATAAGAGCAGCGCGTTAGCAACCGGAAAGTTGCGAGTTCAAATCCAACCAAAGACCGTCGTGTACGTGGGGACTGGTACGCTATAAATCTGTCGTGGCTTCTAATGTCCTCCTTTTGAGAGTAGGATGCCAGCTCAGGTGTTACGTCCTCATCTAACCGTAATTCAAAATTACGTGTTGTTGTTCTCGGGACTTTCCTTTCAGGATTGAAACCAGACCATCGCAAATAGCCCGTTGTGTTTTCCAGTGTTACGTCTATTAAATACCTACCTAACATTAGTTGATACTGTTGGTCTTGCGTTTGACGCAACGTGGCCAACCCCCCCCCCCCTCTTAAAAAAACAGAAGGATTGGTCTCATTCGACCAATATGTGTAACATATCAACACACACACACATGATGACTGAGCAACCTCTAATACTGGTTCGTCCCCACACTAATCTACTGAATTTCGAGAAGAACCAATAAATGTGTATGTTTAGTCAATTATACGCGTGGGGTTTCTGGGTATGGTAATGGTAATTTTAGTTAACGTCGTACTAGAGCAACACAACGGGCTATTGACGACGGTCCGGGATCAGTCACTTAAGGGAAAGATCCGAGGACACCTCGTAATTTTGAACCACGTGGGTTTCTGGGATAAAAGCTTACACTACACTGCTCAGAAATCTCGAAATGTTGAGGTTTATAGGAGAAATCATTGAGAAAAATTTTTGAAAAAGTTTTTTCTTAAAGTTAGTGTTAGTTTCGAATAGGATATGAAGTAAAAATGTTACGTCATGTCTTCTGTGTACTTTCCAGAACATAAATTGTTTAACGAAAACTGGAAGTTAACAATAATTCAAAAGAATTACCCACTGGCTTGGGTATTTGAATAATGATTTTCTCCATTGAAATCTCCAAGCCAGTTGTATTTTCTATATCTTTATTTTCTATATTTCTATTTTCTAAATCTCTTCTCGTTTTTAAATGACATTGACTCTTTTTTAAACCTCATTACACAACTCACTATTATTAATCATAGCTTTATATTGTACTTTACACATTGTTGCTGGTCAACAAATTTATGCATCAACTAGGGGGCCCAGCCCCTGCTCGCTGACGCTCGCCAACCCCCGGAGGATTGCTTCGCAGTCCTCATTGGTTCGCTGCGCGAACCTATGCTCGCTTCGCTCGCCTCAATGAAGACACGTGTCCTAGCCGAAGGGATTGTTTACAAAATATGATATTCCAAAAAAAAAATGTTTTTCAAATCTAAATTTGCTGTTTTACAGAAAATATATACAGTACCTCTGAAATCAGAATTCAAACGAAAACTTTTGAGTAAATTTTGACTCGAAATGTGAGCGTTGCTTTGGAAATTGAAAACCCAGCATGTTGTTTGTGTGTGGATTTCCCCAGAACTCGAACGACCGACACTTTTTCATTGGGTTTGTTGCCGAAAGTTGTAGTGCAAGCGTCTTGTTGAACTAAATTGTTGGCCTTGAAAATTACCGTTTTTTAAATGGCCCTGAAAAGATCCTCCGCTTTCTTTGATTTCTATTACAAACTAACTGCAAACGCCTAACTAAATTCCTTTTTTTTTTCAATAAAATTTCATCCGATAACGCTATAAATTCAATTGATGCACGAGACTTTGTGGTAAACAAACAATCGTACAGTGTTGCCAAAACGCGATAACAAATAACGTCTTTTTTGTGCGCCACGTAAGAGAATTATATATATAGATTGATATCAACCATGAATTTATACGTTATATATTAATGACAGCAAATTTTAATCCCGATTTTCTATATCTTTGATTAAACTTTATTTTTCTTCCGCATATTACGTTTTAGTACTGTTTTAATATACTTTTTGTTACATAGGTTCATTCTGTTGCTTCTATTTGAATTAAATCATTCCAGTAGTTTTCAGTCCCAAGATATTTATTTATATGAAAAAGGGACACAGTACAAAACATGTAGTAACATCAGAAATCATTGACTGATAGGTAAAGTAGATTAGCTTAATCCAAAGAAAAACCAATCTGTTTCTTCCTGTCCATCTTTTTCAAGTCTCTCCTTTCATCTCCTGGCAACCTCTCCTTCGGTTGTTGCGTTTTCTACTCGCCAATCTCTCCAACTGGCGACAGCTTCCTGACACTTTTATTTCTGGTTTGGCTCGATGTTCCGGAATTTCACACACTGGATTTTATGTCTTCCTGCTTGGCGTAGTTTGTCCAATACTGAATCTTGTGCCATCAAACCAAAACCAACCAGCCAACCATAAACGTATTTAAACAATGTCATATGTGTTCGAATGAAATAGGCAGGGTTTTTAAATGACAAATCTTACTTTTCAAAAACCACACACGTCAAGATAAAAAAATGAATTTCTCAATTAAGGAATTCCGTGGCTTAGATGGAACATAAAATGGGGAGTATAAATATTAACCCCCCTGGTGGCAATGTCTATGTGGTATCTCATCATTAACAAAACTGACCAAACCTTGATGGACGATATATCTCATCAAAAATTTATCAATATGCTAATAACGAGATTTCTCGTCATTAGTAAACTTGGTCAGATCTTGATAGAGGAGATATCTAAACCACTTCGAGAGTTAAAAGTAATTTCATACTCAAAATAATGTGATACAACAAAAACGCAACTGTCTCATCTCAGTGCCACAGTCCTACATTATGCTTGTTCATGATAGCTAATTTAACAATAATTCAGAAGAAATGCTTACTGGGTTGTGAAAATGTTCGTACAGTTTGTGAAAACAGGCCAGTAGTTCCTGGAATTCGAGTTTACACTTATTTAAAAATTATTACTCAAATGTACGATTGAACCATTTCAAGGTATTTATATATGTTGAATTTCACTAACGAGATTTGATTCTTCACAGGCGAGTTCATCTGCCAGGTGTCTGACTGGGGCACCATCCAGAACAAGAGCATCCAGGTGTCGGTGGTCACGGTGCCACAGCCGCAGGTCTACCCGCTCACGGCCACCGCACGGCAGGGGGAGCGTCTGGTCATCACGTGCCTGGCCCAGGACGACACCTTCGGCAATTTCGGCTACAACTGGGTGAAGAACGGGGACGTGCTCAACCCCTCCAAGGAGCCCGAGATGGTGGAGGACCTCTTCCCGGCCGGCAGCCGTCTCGTCATACAGTCCGCACGGGCCTCTGCAACGTACACTTGCATCAGTACGAGCACGGCAGGGTTTACGAACAAGGACATTACAGTGACCGTGCTGATGGCAAAGGGTAAGTGTTTATTATAATCTTTGGGGCTCTGAATTGTTTGGGAAGAAAATTCATGCAATCATCCAAACAGTAGCTTGCAGCCGCGGTAGCCAGATTGGAAGATAGTAATGGCAATTTTTATTAACGTCGTACTAGAGCAACTCAACGGGGTATTGACTACGGTTCAGGATCAATCCCCTAAGGGCTTAGGGGAATGATCTCGGAACCGTCTTCAACAGGAGAATCCGAGGACAACACCACGTAATTTTGAACCACGGTCAGATGATGAGGCAACATCTGAGCTGGCCCCCCACTCTCCAAACTTCCGCACCAACCCAACGTGAGGACTTTCGGCTGATCCTGCATCATCACCAAAAGCATCTTTGTTTGTCTTCAGAGCGACGTTATTTAAAATATATAAATTCTTGTTTGAATCGGGTTTCGAACTCGGGCTACCGTGGTCCCTCTAGAATATTTTCTCAGCCATATTCCAAATCAATTCAGACTCCTTAGTTTTCGCCAAAGAACAAAACAGACTCCAGCCAACGAAACAAACCCTGGCTCCGGAAATCCCCGCCAACACCCCCTAATCTGGCCAATACCCGACACAATCCATCCTCGGGGACTTTATTGACCCCCGAAATCTTCATACTTTTGTCAGATATTCACGCGAAGCAGCCATATTTCAACCTCCCTGACAGCCTGATCCTCGAAGTCTTCCTGTTCCTGACAATCGCGCACAGATTGGCATTCTTCGCACGGAGTTTCGGACGAGTTGCTGCAGGAGACCCTTCACCTGGGAGGTACTCGGTTTTTTCCTTCCACTGCGTTTGCGGTGCTGGACTATAAAGAAGTGATGGATGTTATGGGGAGGACTCCTGGGAAGTGGGTGAGGGATTCTGGAAAAGTGTCAAATCTGCTGCGGGGTGGGTTTTAGAAGTGATCGTTTTTGTGTGGTGGTTGTGAGTTCTTTTGTTACGTGGGGAATATTTAGAGCGTTGGATTTTTGTGTTGTAATCCTTTGAGTGGCGCAACGAGCATAAAAGACGATGCACATTGCGTTTTTTTCACTTTCTTAAGATTTAAATCAACGTTTATCATTTTGTTTACAGTGGACACCGAGCATTTTAATGATTTTGCAACTGTCCTTTGAGTAGGGGGATTTTCTTTTTAACATTAAACAACGTACCTTTGCAATAGTCGAAGATGTCCGTTTCTTCCTTGGATACTTGTTTGGAATTTTTGTCCCACTTGAGGCTCCAATTTGACGTTTTTTTCCTTTATTGTTGACGATATTACCTATCGACGCTTTAGATATCACAAAACCATGACTCTCACATCGTTTTTGGATAATGGAATATGAATATTTCTCTTCGGAAAGAGCATAAATATAGCCTTCGAACCACTGCTTCGTTAAAAACGCCATTTTGAATAAAAACAAACCTTTCAAGCCGCAGACGATAATTTTGACTTTAAAAAACATAGTACAACTGTAATTATATCTTTTGCAGCAAACGATTTTTTATTACCGCTAACCAAAATCGTCTAAAAAATGTGCGAACAGCCTCTGTATTCTTTACATGGTTTCAATACAATTTTGACCTTTTTGTGACCAATAGAATTTTCTAAAAGATTAATACAATGATATAAGAAATAGAATAATATAATTATTAATGGTAATATAATAAAAGAAAACCGCCAAACGAATATTTCCAAAGGATTCTATTCCAGGGAAATGTGTCATATAATAGTTCTGAAGAGTTCCATTCCATAAAAATCACCTCTATAATCGTTCCAAAGAAAAATTATATTTTAATGAAATGAGCAATTGAAGTTTTTCCAAATGATTCTAGCCGACCAACCGGTATAGTAGTTAAGGTGTTAGCCTCTAGATCAGAAGGTTCCTGGTTCGAATCCGGGTCCGGGCATGAATGTTTGTAAGCGTATGGTGTAGAGGCGGCTGATGTACCTTAAATCTGTCGTGGCCGAAAGTCCTCACGTTGGGTTGGTGTGGAAGTTTGGAGAGTGGGGTGCCAGCTCAGGTGTTGCTTCGTCATCTGACCGTGGTTCCAAATTACGAGGTATTGTCCTCGTAGATTTCCCTTAAGGGACTGATCCCGGGCCGTCGTCAATAGCCCGTTGTGTAGCTCTAGTACGACGTTAACTAAAAATTACCAATTTTTACCAAATGATTCTAATCTACGAAATGGGTCAAAATAATTTTTCAAAGGTAGGTAGGTATTTTAATTAACATCGTACTGGAGCAACACGACGGGTTATTGACGACGGTCCGGGATCAATCCCTTAAGGGAAAGATCCGAGGACAACACCTCGTAATTTTGAACCACGGTCAGGTGACGAAGCAACACCTGAGCTGGCACCCCACTCTCCAAACTTCCACACCAACCCAATTTAAGGACTTTCGGCCACGACAGATTTAAGATGCACCAGCCGCCTCTACACCATACGCTTACAAACATCCATGCCCGGACCCGGATTCGAACCAGGAACCTTCCGATCTAGATGCTAACACCTTAACCACTGTACCGGTTGGTCAGCAGAGTTCTAGTAGGAAGAGTAGGAAAGCAAGTCAAGCGACACCGCGTTTTGAATTAAGCACGTTCCTCCCAAAACCCTACAGTGGTTCAAAATTACGAGGTGTTGTTCTCGGATCTTTCCCTTAAGGGACTGATCCCGGACCGTCGTCAATAGCCCGTTGTGTTGCTCTAGTACGACAAATTACCAATTACCCAAAACCCTACAGCCTATATTTCGCCTTCACAGAGAGAAAAAAAACCTCTCACACCATACCACAGACAAGCGCCTCAGCGTACAGCGTAAGTGTCCGACAAGTTGACTCTGATTGGCTGGTATGATCATGTGACTGAGACGTAAAGGTGTTTCATTTGGCTATTTATCTACGTTTTGGCGCAGATCTCTTTGACTGATAGGAACGGTTTTCCAAAGGTTTTAACATTTTGAACCAAAAATTGTATCCTTTTATTATATAAGTTAATAATTATATAAGTTAGTGTTTTATGTATGCTTTTTGTTACATCAGAATGGTCCTAAACCAGGGATGGATACGACACCATCATCCTAAAGCAAAGGGGACGGCAGAGGGGCGGAAAAATATCAGCTGGTAGTGAGTTCAGGAGTGGTTTTTAGATTATTTATGTAAAATCAACGGAAGTTTGCAAAAATAAAAAAAGGGTATTAAAAATTAGGAAAAGTAATTTAGAATCAAAAGGAATCGTTTTAAAATAATTTGGATGATCTAAAAATATTTCCGCCAGTTGGGTTCGAACTCGGGAAGTCATCCTCCGCCGCTAACGCCAATCTGATGGTAAGTGACTTTAGCCATTTGGCCATGGTTGCCTCACCAAGGGGAGCTCTTTAAAAGAAGAGTTCATTTTTGCCTCCCCTTATTATAAGTTGGCGAGAAATACACGACCATCTCACGGGTGTAAGAATCATAGCAATTGCGCATGCGTCAATTTATTCCGGTCCGGACTTCTATTGCAACCCTTTCTTTACGAGTGGTTTGTTTGGCGACGACGAGGATATTTTCACCCCGCGCCAAACCAAGCATCTGTCCGCTGTCGTTGACATTCTCGAATGGATGAACAGTATAAATAGAAGCGTCTCAATCCTATGATAGTACTTTACGCAAGTCCAATTTGATTGGCTAGTTTCACTGGCTTGGCTTCACTTGGATATCTCGCCAATCTGATTGTTGCAGTAACCATTTGATTTTGAATATGCGCGTTGTTTCGTAGAAATACAATACATACACAAGCGCCTCAGCGTACAGCGTAAGTGTCCGACAAGTTGACTCTGATTTGCTCCTCATTTTCATATATATGTTGTATGGTTGTTGTTAGTAGTATTTCCTGCAAACTTATATTAAAGGGTACTTATACTTTAAAGAGCTCCTTTTCGTGAAGCAACGATGGCCTAACGGCTAAAGTCACCCACATTCACATTAGCGTCGGCAGCGGAGGATGACTACCCCAGTTCGAACCCAGCTGGCGGAAAACTTTTTAGATCCTCCAAATTATTTTAAAAAAATTCACATTTGATTCCTTTTCATTCTAATTTACTTTTCCCAATTTTTAATACCCTTTTTATATTTTTCCAAGCTTCCGTTGATTTTACATAAATAATCTAAGAACCACTCCTGAACTCACTACCAACTGATATTTTTCCGCCCCTCTGCCGTCCCCTTTGCTTTAGGATGATTGTGTCGTATCCACCGCTGGCTTAGGACCATTCTGATGTAACAAAAAGCATACATAAAACACTAACTTATATAATTATTAACTTATATAATAAAAGGATACAATTTTCGGCTCCCACCTCTACCCACCCATAGCCATGGGTCTGAAAAGAAAAGAAGAAAGCACAAAGGAAGTGATAAATCGCCAACAGAAGAATTCTCATGACTACTGCACATTGTGACTAATGTCAGCAATAAAAGAAAATTTAACATAAACTGCCTTGCAGTATCGTGTGAACAAACATTTTCAACACGAACAAAGCTGAGGGAACATGTGACGAGTGCTCATAATGTAGTATTGGATGTAGAGCAAATGGACATAGAGCACAATTACAAGTTATAAAATAATTTATTTTTCAGAAACTCATAATGTGTGTGTTAGACATTTAAATAAACTTTTAAATTATGAACTTACACAAATTAACTTTTTTCGTAGAAAGATAGTATAGAATAGATAGTATTTAATACTTATTTACTGATCGTAAATAAGCCTTACTTATACTAAACTATAAAAATAGGATTCTAAACTGGGCGTACTTATTACTTTAACATCTGACAGCAAACTAAAAAAATCCTCGTATTGTAAGCGATAAATTGCCAAATTTGGCATACCTTTCCCCAGAACCAAACATGGAGTTAAAAATTTTCAACTCCATACGCATGCGCAATTGCTGTGATTCTTACACCCGTGAGAGAGATGGTCGTAGAAATACTACTAACAACAACCATACAACATATATATGAGGAGCCAATCAGAGTCAACTTGTCGGACACTTACGCTGTACGCTGAGGCGCTAGTTACCACAGCATTTCAACAAAGGGCGAATCACAGCCAACTGCGACGTCTCCCCAAATCCCAACAGGATCGTCGCTACAGCAACCCCAGAACCCTTAAGTCAATTTCCCCGCACGGTCCGTATTTTTACAGAAACAGCTGAAGTGCGTTTCTTAATCGCGGGAGTTTATTAGTACGTTCCGAAAGTTGCAAGTGGGACGATAATTTAAGTGATTATGTTCAATGCTCGGATGGGGGCGCTATTGTAATTTCGCTTCCTCGCTGGAATTAATTGCACAAAGGGGCGCGTGAGCTTTGAAGCAGTTTCGGGAGATACACTCCGCGAAGACCGAACTCAGCTTCGCCAATTATTCCTTATTAAATCACGCGTTCTTAAAAATGGAGGATGGGTAATTCGAGATGTGTTTAACGATCCAAATGAAGTTAGAGTCCGCAGCTTGGAAGTTCGCGTGTGTCAGTGTTTGCTTTCTTTATTTGGTTATTAAATGGCTCGTGGATTAGAGACAATCGTGGAGGGATTATTCTGTTTGTTTTAAGTTGTGAGAAGAGTCACGGGGCTTGGTCACTTAAACTGAAAGTATTACTAGAGTAATCCTTTCAGATACGGATACGATCTAGCTTTGTGAGTATATAGTTTTATTGCTGTTGTAGAGTTCTCTGGGTTTTGACGTGGAATGCGGTCTTTCGTAAACGGGGAACCACGCTTAAAATTTTGAGTGTCACTAAAAAGCGTATGTGCAAGAAGTTTAATTACTTGAAAAATAAAAATGGTACATATAGGAACGATATCGCATTCAAAGTAAAATGTTATAAATGCCTATTGATCTTCTGTTGACGTTATCGGCTGATGCAATCGAAGTGCAAAGTTTAGTCACGAAAATGCTCACTGCCGCTCACATTAATTCAGGCCTCGAAATAGATTTTTTAATACAAGTGCACTTTCTGCACCTAAGTTTTTAAATTAGGTGCACAGGGTATATTTTAGGTGCATATTAAAAAAAAAAGACGTAATATACGAGCATTAATGTAATATACACTACTTTATTAGTTGGGTATGTTTATAAAAGTCAGTAGTAGATAATAAATAAAAATATTTAAACATCTAAATTCTCCCTTCTCCGGAGCACGGCTGTCGCAACAGTCGCTTTAACAGCGCCATTTGGAAAATGTTTCGATCCTCGGAAAGTTCTGGTGGCAGTGGCACAAGTAAACCTTCCTCCTGTATAAACACGTTACGGACCAGCGATTTTGTTTCGCATAGTGTGTATTTAAGAATTTTAACGAGAGAGGTCGATACTAATATTTTGTTCAAACATCAAAATAACATAAAACACGTTTCCCTCCTTTTTTAACATTAGGTGCACCGTGTGCACCTAACGGGAAAAAATTAGGTGCACAATTTTATTTTCATGTGCACAGTGCACCTGTGCACCCGGGTATTTCGAGCCCTGCATTAATTTAATCTAGCTTCGGCCTATTGAGTGCAAGCATGGCGTTTAAAGTGTCATTTTTATTTCGTAGGGTTTTTTTTTTCGCGTTTTTTAAATAATTGAAATAAAACCCTCACACATTCGCTGCCAGTCATGTTACGATGTGTTGGTAGTTATTGCCCCGACGCGTAGAAATAGGTTTATCCCAGATTTTTATAACAAATATGATTGAAAAGTGCGCCAATACCAGAATAGATTAGCGAAAACTCAGCCAACATATTTGCAATTTCATCATCTGTTAGAGGCTTATCAGATTCCATTTTTCTTTTTTGGCGCGTGAAGGCTCTGCTGAACTATCGTCTCTCCAACTCCTATTACAAGATTTATTTAATAACTAATAAAGCTATAAATTTAAAAAAAACACTTACATTTACAAGCTAGCTTCTTACTTTTACTCCACGCGAACACCTAACATATAATCCAATTGAAGCGGAGAATAAACGTTGAGTCGCAGCTCTTCCCGCGCGAACGCGTGACTGAATACCGAGATGTTACTTCACACCACGCGCTGTCGCGTGAATGGCTCTTTAGCGTTGATAACACATCACGCGCTGGCACGAGATCGACAGCGAACGTGTTAATAATACTAGTTTAGATATCGGACTTCAAAGTATGAAATTTTTGCTTAGTAATATACGCACACAATGAAAGTTTTACTGACGCAGTAGAAGGAAGTACACCTAAAAGGAATCTAACCTGCGTCGTCTACAAATCGAAAGTTGCTAGCGCAGTGAGCATTCTCACTGAGCCACGACACAGACGTCAAGTAATGGACAGCCACATACAAAATTAAATGTTTACTGACATAGAAGAAGCAAATACACCCTGGGAGGTTTCAAACCTGTGCCACCTACAACTCATAGGTCACTAGAGTGTGAGAAAACTCACTGGACCACGGTAATTTGGGAATTTTTGACTGACGTCGTACTAAAGCAACACAATGGGCTATTGACGATGGCACGGGATCAATCCCTTAAGTGAAATATCATTGGACAACATCACGTAATTTTGAACCACACTCAGATGACGAGCCAACTCCTGAGCTGGCACCCCACTCTCCAAACTTCCACACCAACCCAACGTGAGGACTTTCGGCACGACAAATTTAAGGTGCACCAGCCGCCTCTACACCATACGCTTACAAACATCCATGCACTGACCCGAATTCGACGCAGAAACCTTCCGATCTAGAGGCTAACATCTTAACCACCAGACCGGTTGGTCGGAACGCTGGCCAACGGAGGTTCTCGAGTTTTACCT
Source organism: Metellina segmentata (assembly GCA_947359465.1). Classification (NCBI taxonomy): domain Eukaryota; kingdom Metazoa; phylum Arthropoda; class Arachnida; order Araneae; family Tetragnathidae; genus Metellina; species Metellina segmentata. The sequence continues at coordinate 22,612,679 of OX375883.1, read as the reverse complement.
TGTAATTTTGAACCATGTTCAGATGACGAGGTCAACACTTGGACTGGCTACCTCACTTTCAATACTTCCACTCCAACGTGAGAACAATTTAGGCCGTGACAAATTTAATGTGCACCAGCTTCCAAGAACACGAGGGTCTTTGGATGAATGGAGTCATCTCGCAAACCCCCCTGTTGCAAATCCGCTGCTCTTCCAAGTGGGCTATCCGGCCATGATCGATAAGGATTCGCATTGTTCGATTATTATGTGGTCAATTCAGACCATCCTGTGGTAGAATCGACCACACGAATCAAATAGTATCCAATTTAATTTATCTACGCAAATGTAGGGGTCGAACAAGTTCGTCATTTTTATGCATAGTCTTCCTTTTCGATGCACGCCGACCAACTGGTCTGGTGGTTAAGGTGTTAGCCTCTAGATCAGAAGGATCCTAGTAACGAATCCGGGTGAGGACATGGATGTTTGTAAGCGTATGGTGCTGAGGCGTCTGATGCACCTTAAATCTGTCTTGGCCGAAAGTTCTCTTGTTGGGTTGGAGTGGCGCGAGCTCAGGTGTTGCCTCGTCATCTGAGATCTTTCCCTTAGGGCAGGGGTTCCCAACCTTTTAGCAACTGCGTACCACTTGAAATTTTTGAAATTTTTCGTGTACTACAAGTTTTATATTTTTTAGAAACATACATCTAATGTCAGAAAAGTACCAAAAGGCTTGTTTTATTTTAATTAAAATACTAAGAAAGCTTCATATTTTATGATTAATGCACGTGTATTTCGTATTAATGATGTTTTAATAAAGGAAAAAATAAAACGATTATTGAAAACTAGGGGGCCTGCCCCCTGCTCGCTAACGCTCGCCAAACCCTGGAGGATTGCTTCGCAATCCTCATTGGTTCGCAATCCTCATTGGTTCGCTGCACGAAACTATGCTCGCTTCGCTCGCCTTAATGAAGACATGTGTCCTAGCAGAAGGGATTGTTTACAAAATATGTTACCAAAAAAATGTTTTTAAAATCTAAATTTGCTGTATTACAGAAAAAATATATACAGTATCTCTAAAATCAGAATTCAAATGAAAACTTTGTGCAAATTTTGACTCGAAATGTGAGCATTGCTTTGGAAATTGAATACCCAGCATGTTGTTTGTGTGTACATTTTCCCAGCACTCAAACGACCCACACTTTTTCATTGAGTTTGTTGCCGAAAGTTGTCGTGCAAGCGTCTTGTTGAACTATAATTGTTGGTCCTGAAAAGGACGTTTTTTAAATGGCCCTTAAAAGATCCTCCGCTTTCTTTGATTTCTATTATAAACTAACTGCAACAGTTCATTAAAATTTCCTTTTTTTTTTTTTTTTCAATAAAATTTAATCCGATAACGCTATAAATTCAATCGATGCGCGAGACTTCGCGATAAACAAACAATCGTACAGTGTTGCCAAAACGCGATTACAAATAACGTCTTTTTCGTGAGCCACGTAAGAGAATTATATATATAGATTACAGTTTTATTTATTACTCACAGGTCTAAAAACAAATAATTATCTCGTGCGAACTATCTCGAATTATCTCGTGCGTTTTTCTCATACATAAAGATAAAGGAATTCTTCGTAAAACGATTCAACAGGGAGAGTTATCAACTAAATTTCGCCGAGATAGCCATTGAATAGAAATAGGTAATCAGCAACAAAGTTTATCTTTAAATAGTGTGCTACTGTTAGCGTCATTTATTACAATGTAACAAAAACGTTAAACGCAAAATTGATTTCATATAATCCCATTTTTCCTATAACGTTGTTCTACATACTAAAAAATCGAACAAACATCGTAGAATATTTGGGTCGCTCGTATCATCAATGCGTATCACCTGAAACGTTGCCGCGTACCACCGGTTGGGAAATACTGACTTAGGAGATTGATCCCGGACTGTCGTCAATAGCCCGTTGTGTTGCTCTAGTACGACGTTAATTAAAAATTACCAAATTTCCTTTTACCTTCCCTACCATCGAAATCGGATCACTGCTTGTTATGGTGTACAATGCTAACGGAGCGATAATGTTTACACTGAACAGGATCCTTAAAAATGACGCTATCAAAGTCAAACTTCGATAACGTTACCGCAGTAGGCAGTGTGAGAAAGCGAAAGTGTGGATAATTTTTGACATACGCGTAGTATTACGCGAAAGCCACACAAAAAGTTGTCCGTTTTTCGACTTATTGTCCACATTCTTTCAGTAAGAAACTCTATCTTTACTCCAACAGGTAGCACACCTACGTGTCCAGCGGAAAAGTATCTGGAGGTCAAGTGGGCAAACACGGCCGCCAACACGGAGGACATTCAATTTTGCCCTAAAGGTTACACTGGTGAGTTCTTGAAAGTTGTCGCAAATATTTGTAATGCTTTGGTACAAATAGTGGTAATGCATGGTCCAAAATTATTAAATTATAGTAATTTTTATAGCTTGAAATTTCAGTTATTGAATTTTTTTGTGATTTGTATTTCGATTGTGATATTTCCTGTTATATGTAATCTGTGTTCTGTGTTTGAAATATGTAGATTGCGTTGTACGGTGTCCATACAAATTCAAAACTTTATTCCAAAGGTAAATGACAAGATAAATAAGTGGAAATTATTGCAAAATGAGACGTAAAAATGAAAGATTTTTTTGCCGCATTTAATACACCTCTATATGGGCACTATAAATTGCCCAAAGCACATCTTGACGGTACTTGATTTGTTGCCATGTTCGCTGTGGCATACTTCATCAATGGCATGGCAATGGCCACACGATAGCTTTCGATATACAAACACGATATCTTTACATAATCCCATAGAAAGAAGTCGAGGGGAGTCAGATCTGGTGAACGAGATGGCCAGGGAATCGGGCCACCCCTTCCAATTCACCGATCTGGAAATGTTTCAGCACTGAACCCACGAACATGCAGTTCACAATCTGGTGTTGCATCTAACAAAGCTACGAGACATCACTAATCTAAAGGATCACTGATGGCATTGCTACCACTGATGAGGGTATGCTACAGCGAATATGGCAAGAAATCGAAAACCGTTTTGATTTGCTTCGTGCAACTAATGGTGCCCACATAGAGGTTGTATTAAATGAAGCAAAACTAAAACTTAATACATACTTCTCATTTTATAATAATTCCCACTTATCTATCTTTTCATTTGTAATAAATTTTTGAACTTACAGAGACTTTATGGACGCCCTGTATAATTGTACCGCGATTTTGTCTAAGTAATGCTTGTTACTTTTGCTCTATTTCAGTAGTTATGTAACTAGAGTAATCTATTCGGCAATATGAGTAAAAAAGTTATTTAAAACAAAGTTAGTTTTTTAATTAGAAATGAGATATTTTAAAATTAAAGACTGGTTCAATTTATTGCTTTAATCATGTAGTGCTACTCTTACGTGAGCAAAATCTTACATTGAAAATGTGTATAACTTGCGTGACGATTTATGAATAGGTTCTCGAGAATCATTTACACAAGGCGAAGTTATTTGCATACTCAGCCAAAAATTAAGTACATTATAAGAGATTAGGGCATTAAAACTCTAAATACATAAAATAGATACAGGGAATTGAGAAGCAATCATCAAAATCCTAAAACACGTCCGATTCTCCAAGGGATTTCGACGAGTTATCTCGTCCATCATGAACTCACCAATTTCGCTAATAACGAGATATCTCGTAATCAAGATACTGCCGATATTTTCATGACGACGGAATCAAGACCTAGTCAGGTGTCTCCTTACGAGAGACGGCGAGATCTTAATGAACGAGATATCTCGTCCAGCATAATCTCGTCAGTTTGCTAACGACGAGATATATCGTCCATCAAATCTCGTCATCAAGATACGATACATTTTATGACGACGAAATCAAGATCTTGTCAGGTTTCTTTTACTGACGATAGAAGGCCAAATCTTCAAGGACAAAAATGTCGTCCAAAATGATCTCGTCAATTCAAAAATTTCTGGTGTCCTCGTCTTTCCCTTTGGGATTGATCCCGGAAAGTCTCCAATGGTCCGTTGTGTTGCTCCAGTGCGACGTTCATTAAAATACTTACAATTACTCGACGTTGTGTTGTATTTGACGCATTTTGAGTTTTTACAAATAGAAAAACCTTTAAATTATTAAGTAAAGAATAAATTGCAAGGGACAAATAGTAAGAAGAATTGAAATAGCAAAAAATTTTGAGTTCTGTCCTGCACATGTTATATTCGTGTACATATTGATCTAAAAGCTTTAATATCTGTTGTAATATCTTTTCAAATGCTTCTGTGCAATCAGAAGTTGCATTGTTATATTATTCTTAGTTTAAACTACGTAGTTTAAAAACAGCTTAATTGTGCAGCTCAAATTCATTATCCCGAAATTAAAACCTATTCTATTCCAAATTAATGTAAGAAAAATCAAGTACTACAAATATTACGTAGTAAATATTTAAAAACTAAATAAAATCCGTTTTTATAAACTATGAAACTGATATGATAAATATAAAAATGTACTGAATTTTTCCAAAAAAACTTAATTAATTTTATATGAAAGCTTGGATTAACCTTAGACAAAATAAGCGCTTTATTATTTATTCATAATGAATTTTTTACTGTAATTAAATTCTACTTTTTACATAGAAATATCCACGAATCTCAAATTCATAAAAAATATTTCCTCCATTATAAAAAATATGGTAAAAAGTGTTGAAACAATTTTTAAACCTTCTACAATTGAAATTATTTTTTCATTACGCATATTAAACTTTGATGTTACTTATCTTTATTGTTACTTATTTGTTTGTAATTAAAATGAATTTTGATGGTGATTATAACCGTCTAGATACGCTTGAAAAGATTTGCAATTATTTTTATAATGAGATAATTTTTAAATAACAAAATAATATGTACACGAAAAATATTTCACTGGAAATTTCTAAATATAAACGGCAATTCCTCGAATAAAAATTACCTTTAAAAGAAAAAATCTAACAAGTACTTAATGTCCAATGAATATCCGAGTATATTTTAGTACCTCTCAACTCTTTCCTTTCACTGTTCCCATGGTAACATATATGTAAATTTTTATGCCGGTTCATCTTTCTCATTCTATCACTGTTTTGGGTAATATCCCGTTGTATTGCTATAGTGTGGCGTTAATTCGAATACCTGCATTCCTATGTTTTGGATTCCACCTTAACACACAAATCAATCACTGAACCTTTACTAATGTGGGGAAATAATCTCTGATCTTCGATCGCGAGAGATGTTGAAGTAGTTATAGAATGTGGCAGAATGATGAGGCGCGTGAATGTGATGCACTTTGAAAGTAAAAATAGCCCTTGTGTTCCAGTGCAATGTTAAATATCTACCTACCTCTTTGAAAGTTAAGTATTAAGAAAAAGGAGATTCTCAAAATGTGGGAACACAAAATGTTAACTATGAGTAATTTTTTAAATTTTGAAATTTAACATCAATACTTATTTAGTATATTGTTTATAGGCCTAGAATACAATATACAATCATTCAAAGACAGGAATTGTTCTCCAAAATTACTAAAAAAAAATGTTTAATTTCAAGATCCGAAGGTTACAGATTTTTGACATTGCTTTACTGTAGGTTACAGAATTTTGACATTATTTTCCTGTAGCTTACAGATTTTGGACATTGCTGACCTGTATGTTACACAACTTTGGCATTTCCTAAAGTCCAATGACTTTCGAACATTGTGTTATTACATTTTTGTTACATTATTATTGTTGTTACATTACATTGTGTCAGAAAACGAAAGTTAATTTGCACGTTAGAAAGAAATAGTTAATTTCCGTATTTGAATTATATAAATATATATATATATATATATATATATAATTCAAATACGCAAACTAAAAGTCAGGGGTACTCAACCAAGAAACGAAAGTTAAAACCAACCTTCCAAGCGTGCTGAGAGCTGCAGACTGATTATAGATGACACTGCAAAACACGCAAACGATTATTAAAGAATTCAGTTATTCAAAATGGCGGATCCCGTGTAGAAAGCTCAATGTGTCGAGTGGATGGCCTTACAGTATGGCCGCCCCGGTCTCCTGACATTACTCCAATCGAATTTTTCTTTTGGGGTTAGGTAAAAGATGTTGTGAACCAAACCAAAGTTAATAGTGTCGTGGAATTGAAACAAAAAGATCCAAACATCTGTAACTACTGTTGATCTTAGCATTATGAAACGTTCGTGGATTTAATTGGAATATCGTCTTGATATTCTTCGTGCTACGAAAGGACCTCATGTGTAAATTTACTAAGGTAGTAGAAAAAACTTTTTGAGTTATTCAATCTATTGTTGTGACTAGTTTTGCTGTAAGACTATTCTTTTTTTTTTTAATAAATTTTTTAAGTTGTACTCATTTTTTTGGGACACCCTGTATATTAATGTCTACTAATAGGTATAAGAATATGACATCAGTCATTAGTTATAAATTGTCAATGCTCTAAAATTAGCGTAGCTTTGAATATATTAAAATTAGAATTTGGTTTTTCCAGATTTTCAAATCATGGATTTGTTTGATTCTGTAAAGTTTTATTACTATCCAAAAATTTTGGGTTTGGTAGATTTTTGTGATCTTTTAAATAATATACACTCTATAACACAAAAATCGACGCATCGAGAAGGAATCATCCGATTGCTTTTAAATTTCGTATGCAAAAATGTTTTGACCAAATATGTAAATGATTAAAATTTGGTGTACAATAAATAAATAGTGCGATCTGCAGCGCATCGGAACTGCACATGCAGCAGATGTATATAAGGAGTTCTGGAACTGTTGTTAAAATTTTCTGCTGCATTGCGATTTAGGATACCTTTCAACGACTGAAAAAATGCCTCGCCGCAGGATTCGAGCTCATTATTAGCAACTTTCAGAGTGAAAGAGGTCGTATCATTGGATTCAAAGAGGTAGGTTGGGCAAATCGGAGAATCGCTCGTCATGTGAGTCGAAGCGATGCGGCGATTAGAAGATGCTGGCAAGAGTGGGTGGACAGTGGCAGATTTCAGCGTCATGATGGTAGCGGTCGACGTAGGGCCACAACAGATCGCGAGGACAGAGTGATTGTCAGATCAGCTGTAACAGCGCCTGATTCATCGCTATCAACCATCAGTCGTGTAACCCACACACGAGTGTCCACCATGACCATTCACAGACGGCTGAGAGCGAAATCTACGCTTGCACCGACCGTTACGCCACCTGCCACTCACGCCTGCACACTGTCGAGCCAGATTACAGTGGTGCTTGGCTCGATCAGGCTGGAATGGTGTTGACTGAGGACGTATAGTCTTTAGCGACGAATCCCGCTTTCAACTGTGTCCTGACGTTCATCGAAGACGCGTCTGGAGACGCCCAGGGCAGCGTGCCGATCCTGCTTTCACTATTGCACGCCACACGGGGCTTCAACAAGGAGGTATGGTCTGGGGTGCCATTTCCCTTTGATAGCCGGGCCCCTTTGGTCGTCATTAAAGGTACACTTACTGCACAGCGGTACGTTGACGACATTCTGAGACCTGTTTTGCTACCGTTCCTTTCGCAGTACCCTGGGCTTATTTTTTAGCAAGACAATGCCAGACCACATACGGCACGTGTTGCTGTGAACTGTCTCCAAGCTTGTCAAACACTTCCTTGGCCAGCCAGATCACCAGATCTCTCTCCCATCGAGTAAGTCTGGGATATAATGGGAAGGCGACTGCATCCGGTAGGGAATGTTGATGACATAGTCCGACAATAGGAGCAAATTTGGCAAGAAATACCGCAGGAGACCATCCGGGAGCTTTATCGGTCTATGCCACGCCGTGTGGCAGCTTGCATCCAGGCTAGAGGCGGGTCAACGCCTTATTGAGCTCGTTACTGTAACTCCGCAATAAATCATTCAGTTGTTCTGAAATTTTAATCATTTTCTATTCTGTACTTAATTTTCCTATCCACCAATTTTTGTCTCCATCCGACAACTCCTTCTTGGTGCATCTATTTTTTTTTTGTTATAGAGTGTATATTTACACATCATACAAAATGGAAAACATGGTCATAAAATAAAAATAACTTTATCCTTGAAAACTCCTGGAAAAGTTATAATTCCTACAGAATTAATCAGGAAAAAAAAACGTTCTAAAAATCTAAGTTTCAACTTTAAAAATTTATTCAAAGGACCATTACAGCCTTATGGCAAAAAAATATATATATATTTAAAAAAAAAAAAAACGAAATTTTTTACAAACTTAGTGAGATTGTTGCTACATCACGTCCAAAATTAAGTAATGATCGATGCCGTCGCCATTTGGTCGTTACACGTTCCCGGATACGTGCCTAGTAATGGTATTAATATTGTATCTGCTAAATTCACTTTATTTTTCGATAAAAAATTTTCATCTGATGAAAGAGATTGTAATTAAAAATTTTTTTATGTTTTGGAACATCCGCACCTTGTAACATAAATTAAATCGGCAAAACAACGGCATATCGATCATTACGTAATTTTGACATCGCATTTTTAAAAATAAGAAAAGCATGTTTACTGCGAAAAAAATGCACAAAATGCATAAAAATGCTTAGAAACGTTTAAAAAGTTATTTTAAAGACAAATAAATGCAGTTTAAAGTACTTACAATACATATTTTGCTTCAGATATAATTATATCCATCGTTACACTTTGACATCGCGAAATGTTAGAATGACTGTAGTTTTGTTTGTTTGTTAATTCTTCAATATTTAAAAGTAAGGATGCCATCTACTTATCAAAATTGTAAACAAACTATCGTTATACTCTATTAATTTTTTTTTCTGCAATTCTGGAAAACACATTAGAATTTGTTTTCTGGGTGATGTACTGACCAGTTAACATTTTAGATGTCAAAAATCTGTCATTTTTAACTAAAGGATTTAATTTTAAGGATGTTTACACGAAACTGTTGTAATAAATCATACTAATTCTTGTCTCTGAGCAGAACTAATAACCCATTGAGAAAAAAAATATCATTTTAAGAATTAAATTTACTTCCAGTCAAAGCTTGAAGTTATGAAATGTGTTTTGTTACCACCTTTTAAGAATTACCTAAAGCCAAATCAGCTTTACGCTGCAAAAGAATCACCAGCCTTAACTGAAGTGGGGAAATAAGCTCCTCACGTTTATTGCGACAGACGTTGCCATAGTCACAGAGATGAGTAGAATAAGGGAGCGCATGACTGATGCGCCTCTTTGAAATTTAGAGAAGGGGAAGGTGTTCAAAGTGTTACACATTTTTTATTTTCATCTGTGTCGTCAAGATATGCATCTATATGAAGCAAACAAAGCCATTAAAATTATCTTTGATCAATTACATACATCTTTCAAATCACTAAAATTAAAAAGAGCAACATTTATTTCCAGTATTTAACGTTTATGGTAGTGATGCATATTGTAACACTGTGCCCACGGTCGGGGTACAGTGTTACACACAGTGGGATAGTATTACGTTATAATAGCAACAGTAAATACAAAGAATGGGCTCGTATTAAAATTCTTTTTATTAAAAATATACAGATATCTGATGATATTCCATAAGCAAGCTTAAAATAAAATACCACTTTTGATCAGTTTTTCGTTTTATTGAACAGTTTTAAATGTGAGGAAAACATTAGCAATGATTACAGCCTACAGTTACAAAATAGATGATAAAATAAGATTAAAGAAATTGTAAACTTATTTTAGATTTTGATCGGAAGTTAAACCTACAAGGGAAATCAGCATTTCTGCTCATCTCATTGTCCGTCCTGATGGAATTGGGAGAAGAGATTTGGCAATGATTTATGATTTTTTAAATGAATAAACTTCATTTATTCGTGAAAATTTATTAGATGGAAAATTCTTTTGACGTACAACACTTCAAAATCAACAGTATTCTGATTCACAACTTCCCCAAAAGAGTGAATTTTATGTTCTTTAATGTGACCATCTTCAACTATAACATAATCACTATTGTTAATTGTCGTCTGCAGCAATGTGTGATTGAGATTCTGAAAAAGGTGTTATGACTATCCGCATAAGATGGTGAATTTTGATCTTCTGTTGACGATATCCCGGTAGGCTTATGATTCCTCTGTTCACTTTGTCTTGCTTCTTGGGAATTTCGTTCATTTTAGGATTTGGTGTTTTTTTCTTCCTCTGTAATCATATTTTTAACTGGCGTAGCATTCAAGATCCAGCATTTCATCCGTCATCTATTTTGTGCAGTTTTTAGGGGATGTTAAGGAAAGATCTTACTTATTACGGAGACAAAACTTCGTAAGCCTGTGAATGTTTCGAATGAATTAAAAAAAGAAAACTGATAATCATGTAAAGAACGATCGTAAACATCACATAAAAAGGTATGCAAACTTATATGGTGGAAAAGCTTTGGGAAAATGAACCAATTTATTGATGTTATACAAATACAAATATTGACGACCAGCTACAGGCTCAAGCCCAACAAGGCTGGTCCTTTGTTTATGAATTCCCCAATTCCCACTGACTATCCAATTGTATTTAGGCTTTTTAGGTATGTAGGTTTGGGTTTAGGTATTGTATGTAGGTTTAGGTTTAGTTTTTTTTTTCTAATTAAAAATCTGAAAATGAAAAATGCAGAGCCATAAGAGTAATAAAATTTACATTATGAAACATATGCTTGTTTTTAAAGTGTTAATTGGACAAATTATGTACGTTACAGTGTGCCCCATCTGACATAGCTTGTAACAAACTTTTTTTTGAGTTCATAATGTGAATTTCAATCATCCATTTTTTAACTCAACAGTATCTAAACATAATTAGCTTTACTACTAAAATATTATTCATTATAAAATAAACACCACTCATAAATAAAGATAATTTAATTACAAATACAAATTTTTACTTTTAACATGCAAAAATAGAGATTTACTTACAGAAAAGTAACTATTGATGCAAATTCTTCCAAAAGCCATGGATATCTGGAAAACAAGATGGCTAACAAGATTGTAAGCAAATTGGAGCTAATTTTACTACCACTTTGAAATTAAATCTACTGTAACACATGTAACAATGTGCCCCACCTTCCCCTATAACAGAAAAACAAGACTTAAACTGTAAATTAATCACTAGGCTTTCCTGAAGGAGAAAATAAGTTCGGCGCAAGTTATGAAAGGCGTAGTCATAGATGCTAAAGACTGTTCTTGTGTCAATTGTACTTTTCAAGTGTACATCAAGCCTTTGATGTCATGGTCTCTGCCATTGGAAATTTGAAAACCTATTATCTCAATTATATTTACATTAAGCGTCAGGTCTTGTGTTGTATGCTATTTTTAAGAATAACCTTTCAACAGATTTCATAACACAAAAAGGAATTTTAAATATCATTTTGAATCTTAAATTGCATATTAGTTTTAAACTGGATGGTCCCGAATAGGGAATATGTTTCAAAACTTTACCCTTTATAGTTGAAGTCTTTTGTATCTTGTGAAATCTTTATTCCAGGATCGGTGAGAAGGCATTGCAACTTGATAAAGGATAACGAAGCTGCTTGGGGAGAGCCCGATTATTCCAAATGCTTTTCCAGCGAGTTCCTAGTCATCAAAGATAAGGTATGTAGCATTTAAAAACAGATTTTTATCGGGTTAATGCAAACGATCGCGTCAACGTGAGGACATTTGAGGCCTCGACAGACTTTAAGTGCACCAACCCTTTTTGCACACTGCGGTCTTAAGCCGCGTCCACACCGGAGAAGCAGAGCAAAACATGGATGATTGATTAACCCCGGAGACAGGTTTGGTGAATCAATCTCTCTGGTTTTTCTGGTTTGACAGCTCGGACACAAAATGTTCCATGTGCTCGCGATCAATCTGGTTGGTTGTGTGTTGAAGTTAAACTGCAAACTTATTGTTTCAAGCAAATTGTTTTATATTCTCAGCAGCCATAAGACTGAAAATGTATACGTCTTTTGCTCACACGCGGTATAAATTACGCTTTTCCTACTGGGACACTTAATAAACCCTAAACTAATAGCCGCCTCGGAAAATAATCCACTTCATCGTTAACCCTGTACAATTTTGAACAAACCGTGTTTTCAATCCTGCGACGGTGGCTGCGGCAACCACTTTATTAATATATATATATTTATTTATTTATTTATTTATATCCATACGTACTTGCAAAATTGATATTAGCAGATTATTTCCCAACAAAATAAAAATTTCTTACTGAATATTTCACTCATATGTTCCAACATATTGAATGTCTCTTTCAATTCGGCATTTTTCGGTAAAACGTATTAATATTGCAGTGCAACAATTTTAAATTTTCTTTAATTGCAAAAAAGTTTAAATAAATTTTAAATATCCACCTCTTATTTATCTTAAACTAGCCACTGCGTGGAGATTGCTAAGAATTCCCATTTGGTTTGCGAAGCCTATTGGATAACAGCAATCATGGCATTGGTTTGCCTCACAAGCCAAATGGAAATTCGTAGCCTTTTGGAATGGATTCCCAGCAAATTCTAATTTGATTTGCTTCGCAAACTAAATTATGAATATTATGAACTATGATTTGCTTCGCAAACAAACACCTCGGGCAACGCCGTAATGACCTCGTCATTGCCAAATTCGAATTGCGAAGAGATCCAATCGGCGTGACATCAGAATCTCTTGCGAAAATATAAATATTTAATTGAAAAATTATTTATTAAAAGAAAATCAAATGGAAGGTAGAGATTTAGGGGTTTAGATTTTATTCAGATTTCAAATCTGTTGAAATTTGCATCTGTCTTTAACAATCCCGATTTTACAAAAAAGTACTTAACAATGACAGTCAATATGTTTTTTTTATTTGTTTTGCTTTTCTTCGCTGTGAAATGGTTTGAGCGTAGGAAATGAAATCTGTGATATCTCGAATCAAACGAAAGTCATTCTTCACAGAAAGTGGCGTTCGTGTTGGAAAAAATATGTTTCTATTTTAAATTATTCATTTATCGAAAATCATATTTTTAGGTATAGATCTAATGTGAAATTTTCCGCAGATTTCATATCCGTTGAAACTTGTACTCTATCTTTTACGATCAAGGAGATAAAAAAAAAGAACTTCATAACTAAAGTTAAAACTTTAGTCTGCTGACAAATCTTTCTCCGCAAAATGAAATCGGAAGCGGAAAAAATACATTTAGAATCTGCTAACTTTTTATGCAACTTTTATTCCAAAGAAGACAATAATAATTAAATTCCAATAAATTATTTTTTAAATGTTTTAGATTGAATTTTAAAATTCAGGCTGGACACAAAAATTGCAAAAACTTCGGACTACCCGTGTGCCAAATTTCATTATTGTAAGTGCAATAGATTCGTCCGGACATTGCGTAGTGGAGGTCGGACACTTCATTTTATAATAGCAGAGATTTAGACGTGCAAAGTTCCCCAAGACCACTAATATAGACCATCTAAATACACATGGATGGACACATCAATTTTGACACTAATATGGGCAGATTACATTTTCACAACTAAGTTTTAATCGCCAACTATGTATAGCAAAACACACAATGCTTACAAATAGACTACTTAAATAATAGTATCACTTTAAAATCCGAAGAGATATAAATATTTCTATGTTCCGATCCCCGACCCGTTTCTTAACGATGACCCCGGTGATTGATTGAACGGCGAGCAAGGGAACGAAAAAACGCCGTCCAAATAGAGCGAGCACGAGCACTTGCTTTCCTTTGATGTACCGACAAGAAGCGGATCATTTTGCTCGTGCTCAAACTGTTCATTCACCGTCTACACTGAACGAGCTGCCAATCAAACCGGTCTCCGGGGTTAATCAATCATCCGTGTTTTGCTCTGCTCCTCCGGTGTGGACGCGGCTTTAGGATAACATAACCTGTAGAATAATGGATAAACCGCTAATGTGTTTGAATTTTTATAAAATTGAAAATTTTCACACCAAAAAGAAATTTACGAAAGCTTATAGTTTTGTTGCCTCAAGCTCAATTCAAATAAAATTCTAAGTCCTTTTCGATTACTTCAATTTGTATTCCTTACTCATTCCTCATAAATTTTAAGTCCCGGTTGTTAGAGTAAGGGATACCAACTGGAGGATTACAAGTTCAAATCCAGTCAAAGATAGTCGTGTGCAAAGAGGCTGGTGTACGCTAAATATGACGTCGCCTTAAATGTCCCCACGTTGGGGTTGTGTGTACGTTTGGAGAGGGGGTTGCCTGCTGATGTGGGACCTCGTCGTCTCATCGTGGTTCAAATTTACGTGGTGGTTTTCTCCGATCTTTCCCTTCGGGTGAGATCACGGACCGTCGTCAATAGCCCGTTGTGTTGCCTGGTACGACGTTAATAAAAAATTATTACTTAAATATATTTTTAAGTATAAGTTAAATTTACATGATCAAAAATGTCCCTTGCGTCATAAAACCCCAATAAACCAAACCAACTTAAATTCAGTTACATTCCTTTTTAGCTTCTAACTGCAAACCGAAATGTATTTGCAAATTCTACTTTTCACAAACCTTTGATTTCCAAGTATAAAACAAGATGTTGATGTAAAACTTTGAATTCATGAATACAGAATTGAATTTTCTCAGCCAAGAATGACAGCTGTTGCTTATTTAAATCGTAGTTTCCCTGTTTTTGTGTTCGTGAAAAATTCCCGGTTGTTTCTAAACTGCTCATAGCATTATTACCATTACAACGTACTTTTTTAGTTTAAAAAATGCTTTATATCAATGTTTATCGGAAATAATTCATATTCGTCTATTCTGCCATACACACCATTCAAGAAGACACCAGTCCTTAAATTTGTTCTTTAGAGATGATAATTGTTATATAATTATTATTTATATAAATATACTATAACGCTAACAAGAAATGTAATATACACTAGAGTTAACAAAAGTCACTCAACCAACTGTTGATTGATTGTGCTCTAACGTCCCCCCACCCCTTCCCTCCTGTCGCGCCAATAGAATGCGGTTCAATCCAAATCCACCTAATTCGAATAAAAACTTACGAAAATTCGCAATTTCTACAAACTATTTAGAAGAAATAATAAATTAGGCCTGGAGCTGAATTATTATTTGTATTTTAACAATACTCTTCGAGACATTTATGTAGAATACTATAGAAAGTTCAAAAGAATTTGGTATACAGAATCACATGGCCAGTTTGATCTACAGAATCAGCCCTACAAAATAACGCAGAAATCTCTAGAATGTCTGCAGAATTTAATAGTTCATTTCTTTTGTTTCACTACTTTACTTTTTAATAGCACCCCTTTAAATTCAAGTCACCAATAGACCGTTGTGTTGCTCTAGTGCGACGTTAATTAACTACCTACATATTGAATTCTATTTAAAAAGTACATTTTTCAGAACTCGTTTACGCTATAGGATTCTCTAGAATTTTCTGCAGTAATTTTAGCTACACAAACGAAATTTCATTTCACTAGAAACCTATAGAATTCTATGGAACATTTTCGTAAAGGTAGTAGCAACAACTTGATCAAATATGGTCCTTGCACTATAAAACTCAACCTGTAGGCGGTGCAAGTTCAATTCCTAGCGGGTGTATTTCTCCCTGGATGTATTTCTATCTTTTATGTCAGTAATCTATTCTGTCCGTGTTCGTATATTGGAAACACAGAATAAATAAGTCCATAAGATTTAAAAAGAACTCGTTTGTTACGAACACACAAACGAACCCGATCGTTATATCCGATGCACAAAAAGAACAATTACAATTATAGCACACTAACTTTTAAAGTTCAATACGCAAATCTATAACTATTCATGGGTGCAGAAATTTGAATGCATTAACTAGAAACATCAACATACAACAATCTTCCCTTAAGGCACAAATAATATTGAATTCCATTGATTAACAACCCGAATTTTGAAATCCAACACTTTCATCGCGCGTGTTTTGATATTGTCTGGCGCACATAGGCCAAATATGGCCCTTGGGTCATAAAACCCAGCAAACGATAAAACCCAGCAAAACTTTTGTATAAATCAAGACGTCATTGAATCTTCCATAGCAGCTCATCCCAATATCTCAGACCCCCTTCTCAGACTAACTCTTCGAGGCATATAAATACCACCTTGTTCCAATTCCTTCGGAATAAAACAACAATCCGCATTGCTTTAAATCCTGCGAGACACAACGATCAAACTGTCCATTCAGAAGCAACTATATAAGACCAGATCATGTTATGTCTATTTTTTGCCTTATTTAATACACCTCTACATCGACACCACTAGCTGCACAAAGCACATCAAGACGGTACTTGATTTCTTACCATGTTCTCTGAAGCAAACGTCATCAATGGCATGGCAATGGCATACACGATATCTGTAACATAACCCCAAAGAAAGAAGTCGAGGGGAGTCAGATCTGGTGCACAAGGTGGCCAGGGAATTGGGTCACCTCTTCTAATCCAGAGGCCTGGAAATGTTCCATTTAGGAACCCACGAACATTTAACCTGTCAACTAAATGACCTAGATTTTATTTAACATTTGTTTTTTAACAATAGCCTTGCGAAAAATGTCTACGATATGTGGTCTATAGAATTCTGACCTCTTTCTCATAAGTTCTATAAAATAACCTCTAGTAGTATAGAAGTCTATAGAATCTATAAAAGATCCTTTTTATGTATCACGAGTAGCTTTTTTTCTATAGAACTTTTCTGTTGAAGTCTATAACAGACCATTTCCTTGTTTCAAGACTTTACTCTTCTGTTGAACTTCTACGATTGACCGTCACCAAAAACCCGTTCTGTTACCCCAGTGTGACTTTAATTAACTACCCACCTCCAGAACTTCTCTATAGAATCATCTCGTTTTCTCTAGAAATCTTCATAGAATTCTATGAAACCCCAAAAAAATATTTTCGCAAAGGTACTGTGCCAAATATGGTCCTTGCGCTATAAACCCCAATCAACCTTTCTCCAAATCAAGACACCATTAAACGTTCCAGAGCAGCTCATCTCAATATCCCAGTGCCATTCTTCGCCCAATTCTTCGAGACATAAATTGCCCCTTGTTCGATAAAGTAACCTGTATAGAATCTCATTTTTTTCAACCTTATTTTTCTATGGAACTTTTTTTTTCTAATGGCGGGCACATTTGACCAAGTCATTGGCCACTACAAGGCCGGAAGTGATGGCCACTTGTGAAGGAGCACCCAGTGGGAGGACCATCATTGCCCCTAACAATTTATACTTCGTAATTTCGAACCATGTTCAGATGACGAAGCAACACCTGAGCTGGTAAACGCTTACAAACATCCATGCCTGAACCCGGATTCGAACCGGGGACCTTCCGATCTAGATGCTATAACACCTTAACCACAAAACGGTTGGTCGGTTGTACAGAGTTGATCGAGGTCATTTTAGCCTTATACAAGGCCAGAAGTGATGGTCACTTGTGAAGGGGCACCCAGTGGGTGGACCATCATTGTCCCTAACAAAGGACAGCACAATTTACATCCATGCCCTAAACCCGGATTCGAACCAGGAACCTTCCGATCCAGAGGCCAACACCTTGACCCCTAGGAACTTCTATGTATAATTCAATAGCAGCTCATTGTTGTTTCAAGACTTTAATTTCCTATGCAATATACACTACCCTACAATAATGGACCGGACAGAAAGATGTGGTGGTATAAAGGAAAGAATACATGCTTCAATAGGGTGATGGTCCCCCACGTGCTGCAATTACACTAACAACCCTTCTGGCCATACTTTCAACAAGGTTTTGATACACAGCTACTGGTATTTGTGTCCATTCCTGCTGCAAGAATGTCGCCGGCTCAGCTGTAGATTTCGGACGGGGTTCCCTGGTCTGTAAGCGTCGCTCTAACGCGTCCCACCAATGTTCTATGGGATTTAGGTCGGGACTCTGAGCAGGCCAGGCAAGACATTTACATCCACATCTCGATACCACTGCTTGACAGAGGTTGCAACATCACACGGAGCAGAACTAACATTTGTCCATTCCATAAAAATGCCAGAGCGTAGGAAGTACCTGATTGGCCAAAATGTTCATGTCGGCGTTCAATTTACCAGGAACAACATGCAAAGGTCCCAGGCCATACCACGAAAAACACCCCCGAACAAGTAGTCGGATTTTATGCAATTCCGCTGGCGTCCGTTCCATAATTGTAGGGTAGTATATCTATAGAAAAAGGTCGTTTTCTCTATAGAAATCTATGGACCATAAGAATTTTTCGTTTGGCTAGTGACGGCAGCTTGGTCAAATATGGCCCTTGCGATATAAAATCCAACCTGTAAGCGACGCTGGTTCGATTTTTGTTGGGTGCATTCCTCCCTAAGTGTATTTATATCATCTGTCAATAAACCTTTCATTGTGTGAGTCTTGCTTCTGACGGAGAATATCCAAATACGCCATGAAACCTAAAAACCAACCTTTGCACAAATCAAGACACCATTGAACCTTCCAGATCAGCTCATCTCAATATCCCAGTCCCATTCTCCGCCCAATTCTTCTAGGCGTAGAAAGAGGCCGTCGTGAGTATGCCCATTACGCTAGCAACCTTCGAGTTGTAGGCAGCGCAGGTTAAATTCCTGTCGGGTGAATCACCTCCCTGGGTGTATTTCTCTTTTTTGTGTGCCGGCCAACCGATATAAGGTGTTAGCCTATGGATCGTAAGGTTCCTGGTTCGAATCCGGGTCAGAATATGGATGTTTGTGAGCGTATGGTGTAGAGGCGGCAGGTGCACCTTAAGTCTGTCGTGGACGAAAGTCCTCACGTTGGATTGATGTGGAAGTTAGGCGAGTGGGGTGCCAGCTGAGGTGTTGCCTCGTTATCTGACCGTGGTTCAAAAGGACGTGGTGTTGTCCTCGGATCTTTCACTTAGGGCTGGGGTTCCCAAACTTATTCAAGTCGTGGCCCCCTTAAGAGAATTATAATTTTCTCACGGCACCCCCTCGTAGCCGACCAACCGGTCTGGTGGTTAAGGTGTTCGCCTCTGGATCGGAAGGTTCCTAGTTCGAATCCGGGTCAGGGCATGGATGTTTATAAGCGTATGGTGTAGATACGTTAGGTGCCATCTGAAATCTGTCGTGGCCGAAATTTCTCTTATGGGTTGGTGTGGGAGATTGGCGAGTGGGGTGCCAGCTCAGGTATTGCCTCGTCATCTGACCGTGGTTCGAAATAATGACGTGGTGTTGTCCTCGGTTCTTTCCCTTAGGGGATTGATCCCGGACCGTCGTCAATAGCCCGTTGTGTTGCTCCAGTGCTACGTTAATTAAAAATTACCACGGCACCCTCGTCATATAATATATATCTGTGGTATATTATTTGCTTAGCAAAATGTATATTAAGTCTTTTGCTTCGCAAAAAATTCGATTAGAGATCATGGGGGCTTCGTGGCACCCCTCATCTCTGTACGTGGCACCCCACACTTTGGGAATCCCTGCCTTAAGGTATTGATCCCAGACCATCATCCGTGGTTCAAAATTACGAGGTGTTGTCCTCGGATCTTTCCCTTAAGGGACTGATCCCGGACCGTCGTCAATAGCCCGTTGTGTTGCTCTAGTACGACGTTAACTAAAATTACCATTACCCAGACCATCATCAAAAGCCCGTTGTGTTGCTCTAGTACGACGTTAATTAAAATTACCATTACCATTACTATCTTCTGTGTCAGTAAAAGTGTCATTGAGTGTGGATCTGGTACTTGATATCGCATGTGTTGTGTCTGTCTCAGCATGGCGAAATATGACCCATGCGCCATTAAAAGCTCACCAACCAATCGAAACATATAAATTCCGCCTTGTTCCAATTTCATCGCAATAAAACGACAATCCTAAACTGTCTCAAATCCAGCGACACACAGCCTCCAAAATCCAACATCCTCGCTAATATCCCGAGCGTCGTCATTTGCAAGACACCGTCCTTTTCAAAATTCCGCGAAACCCATTAGCGTTCCCCGCGAAACGGCGCCCCGAATCTCTCGCACCGCCCCCTAGCGGAGGGGACGTTTTAAAAGGAGTCCGTCACAGTGTCTTATTTCAACCCCTTTTCAGTTCGAGAGCCTGCGGCTGGGGTATTTGATCACGGAAGTGGGCCCCCTCATGCGAGATTTGAAGGTTTATTTGTGGAACATGAGGGACCGGTTCCACATTGCGGAGGGAGAGCCTGTGGTTGACCTGCTGGAGGGGCTCGATGACTACCAGAGGAAGCACGGGAGAGTGGACGAGACGCAGTTCAAGAACAATTCACAGGTGAGCAACTAGTTTTCTTTGCACTGGTATTATAATATGCTTGTTTATTCCCACAGGGTTGGCCGACCGACCGATCTGGTGGTTAAGGTGTTAGCCTCTAGATCGGAAGGTTCCTGGTTTGAATTCGTGTCAGGGTATGTGGATGTTTGTAAGCGTATGGTGTCCATCCACTACCTTTTTGACTGTGATCTCACAAGTCGGTAGCATTTGTTGAAACCTTCTCTGCAACACTACTCACATTGGTGCCTAAATACTGCCAGAACAGACACTGCCACCACAAAATCCTTAAAGTGATGGAATTTCTCAGCTCCAACGTTGATTACATCTGTGAGAGCTGAGAAGTCTAAGTCGAAAGTTCTCAAAATAACTTTGCTTTTCTTTCGAAAATTTTATAAGTCATTTTAGCTGTCTTTTAGACGTTCTGATTTCTGTAATTTACATTATTTTTATTTTTATTATTTTTTTAATGATTTTATGTTTTGATTTTGTTTTTTGTTTATGTTTATTTCCTTTTTTTATTTTTTTTTTATTTTCTCATTTTGTTTTGTGTCAATTTTTCAAACGTTGTAATCCTCTTCTTTTGTCATTTTGTATTTTTATGCTTACATGTTTTGCCCTTTACTCTCCTTTCCGCTTCTGTGTACTTAAATGTTTTATGTATGTATTGTGGATTGCTCAGCTCTCCCTTATCTCCGAATCTCCACCGTAAAGCAGACTATACAGTTGAAAGCCGCACAGGTGAAACAATGTCCGCCAACGGCGTCCAATCCAATCCAAGCGTATGGTATAGAGGCGGCTGGTGTACCTTAAATCTGTCGTGGCCGAAAGTCCTCACGTTGTGTTGGCGTGGAAGTTTGGAGAGTGGGGTGCCAGCTCAGATGTTGCCTCGTCATCTGACCGTGGTTCAAAATTATGAGGTGTTGTCCTCGAATCTTTGCCTTAAGGGATTGATCCAGGACCGTCGTCAGTAGCCCGTTGTGTTGCTCTAGTATGACGTTAACTAAAATTACCACTATCATTACCCCCAAAAAATGGAATCTAATAAGCCTCTAACAGACTTCCAGCTCTGATCTTAGGTATTTCTATTCGCAGACCAACCGGTATAGTGGTTAAGGTGTTAGCTTCTATATCGGAAGGTTCCTGGTTCAAATCTGGGCTTGGATGTTTGTAAGATTATGGTGAAGAGGCGGCTGATGTACATAAATTTGTCGTGGCCAAAAGTCCTCACGTTGGGTTGGCGTGGAAGTTTGGAGAGTGGGGTGCCAGCTCAGATGTTGCCTCGTCATCTGACCGTGGTTCAAAATTATGAGGTGTTGTCCTCGGATATTTATCTTATTGGAATGATCCCGGACCGTCGTCAATAGCCCTTTGTGTTGCTCTAGTACGACGTAAATTAAAATTACTTCCTTTCCTATAGGGTTAGTTTGGTTGGAAGAGCAACGTAGGGTTACGAGTTCGGATTCATTCGGAGTACAAAGGGAACTGGTGCTCCTCATGTTGGTGTGGTGGAGGTTTGGAGAGTGGGAATCCACTGAGGTGTTGACCTCGTCATCTGATCGTTATTCAAAATGAAGAAATATTTTCATTTCTCTTCAGGATTGATCCGGTACCATGGCCAATAGCCCGTTGTAATGCTCCGATGCGACGTTATTTAAAATACCTAACTGCCAAAGTGTGCTTGTTTATTTATTCTGGGGAGAGTTTCATACTCGGTCCCACCGAAGACCGTCGTCTACGAGGGGGCTGGTTCATGTTAAATCTTTCGTGGTCTTACGTTGATGTGGTGTGGAAGTTTCGAGAGTAAAGCCGTGTTTACAATGGATTTAAGAGTAAATTTCTCCCCTTTTCTGTGGCGATGGACGTTTTACGTTCCTTTATACAGACCCCTTTTTTTCGACCGACTCAGGTGTAAACGCTTTGTGGACTTTATCGACAACCTATCTCCTCACCCCTGGCAGTTTGGCGGGAGATGTGATCAAGACAAGCGATGAGGGCAAAATATCAGAGAGCGAACAAAAGACTGACTGAGCGACTTCGGGGGGAGCTGTTATTGTCAAGCAATCGTCTTGGAGAAATGTCCCCTAAACGTTGCAACCCTTTGATTTTTACCGACTCATGGTGGGAAACAAATTTGGCTCTGCAAGCTCTCCAAATCGCCACCCCGACTCGAAAAAAAAAACTGTCAGTACATTTATTTATTTTTGTTTAGTTCTCTTTCTACCAATTTATTAGGATTCCCAAATACCAAAGAAGGCTCATTTATCAAGTGTTATATACACTCAAACCTGTTTTTGTGTGGTCTCTTTTTGTGCAATCTTTTTTTGTGCGGTTTACCAAAAAAATTTATTCAGTACAATCTACTTACAATCCTTTTAAAATGTCTATCAAATTAGAACATAATTGACGAAGTTATCAATAAAAATTACTCAAATAAAATAATTTTAATACGTACTTAGATTGTTTTACCAGTACTGCTGAAAAGGTAATTTTTTTTCCTAAAATTATTTTTTATGGAATTTTAGCTATGATACTTCATTTATTTCGAGGCTTATTTTTGTTCTTTGCGCAATGCAAACGATTTCCGAATATATTTAGGACAGACGATATTTTTCAAAAAACGGAATAAAACGAAAACTCGTGCTTCTTTTGCTCTGAATTAATTCAGCATTTCTAAATTTTTTGCACTTTTTAGTTATAACTTATGGCAAAAGGTTTGACGAGATTCCAAATAGTTACCACGCCTCGTGTCTTGATTTCGTTTAAAAAAGCAATTTCTAGTTATTTCGTAAGGTTTTGAGCTATTTTCAACGTGAGACTTTTTTTATGCGGTCCCTATTCACCGCATAAAAAAAATTAATATGTTGCGAAAAATATTTTTTATATCTACTCGTGACGTTTTGGAAGATTTTTTTTATGCGTTTTCTTTTATGCGGGCCCCTATCCACCGCACAAAAACAGGTTTGAGTGTACTGTCAATACCGAAGATTGAGGGCGCATCAAGGCTAGTTTCTCCATGACCTCATCAACATCTTGTCTTCGGATCTTTTCCTTTGGGGATTGATCACGGATTGTCGTCAATAGCCCATTGTGTTACTCCTGTACTACGTCAATTAAAATACCTGCCTCTCTCCGATAGTTTTGGGCTTCTTAAAAACAAGTGATTTCGTGGACTTGCTCTAGCATGTTGTGGACCAAGCGGAATTAGAAAAACAACAATTTACATATCCCAAATATTTGGAACATAAAAATCAATCAGCAGTCAACCCTTGTTATCACGAATCTTATTGTCTCAAATCCCTCAGCCTGTCAAAATATGTTATTTACCCAGCATATTCAGCATTTAGCCCAAGTACTCATGTATTTCACAGCTCGAAATATTTTCTCCGAAACACTTGCCGATCTCGAATTGTTTTAGTAGTGCCGGTGAAATACAAGATACTTACAACCAGGAGGACAGAAACTTATATGTCTTTAGGAAACGCTTTTCTTAGAAATTAAACGATTGCAATCAATTTAATCTTGGGTATGTATTCCCTTGGGAAGACAGGTCGTTTTCTACTGCAAAGTGATTAATTTCTCCAGGTTTTCTGGAGAAACACTGGCTAGAAGTAATGTCACTAGGAGGACTAGAAACCTGGAGGGTGGTTTTGGTTCAAGTGGGGTTTGATAGGAACTGCCCAGTGATTCGGATGAATGACCACTCCAAGCTGAGAACGTTGAAGATTTCTGAGATTGTAGTGAACCTATATACACATTTGGAAGAAAAAACTGGGATAGTACGAAAAAGTGAATATGCACTCACCAATAAAACCAAGTCTTCGGGGACATATCTGGTAACCTTTTCTTCTAACATGTGGTTTATTTTTTTTTTATTATATTCAAGAGTCCCATTCCCGTATTACACAAGCGATTATTTTCTGTCGTCATCCCCAGTAGCCCGATGGTTAGAACAGCGGATTAGCGACCGAAGTGTTGCGAGTTCGAATCTAACCTAAGATCGTCGTGTACAAATGCTGGAACACGTTCAATATGCCGTAGCCTCAAATATTACGTTGTTGTGGTCCTCGAATCTTTTCCTTGGGGCAGGCCCCGAAATAGATTTTTTAATACAGGTACACCTTGTGCACCTAAGTTTTTAAATTTGGTGCACAGATTATATTTTAGGTGCACATGTAAAAAAATTAATATAAGAGCATTAATGTAATGTAAATTACTTTATTAGTTGGGTATTATGTTTGGATATGTTACAAGTAGATAGCAAATAAAAATATTTAAACATTTTTTTTTGTCTGCGAAATTATTACTTACAAATATTCAGTCACCATCAGACATTGGTGGGCAATCAGAAACGTCTACGTTTTTGGCATATCTTTACCCATAAGGTTTAGTGCCCATCCTTCTTTGTGTATTGTTCCTTCATTGCAACAAGTCATCTGACTGAGGTTAAAAGTTACGTGGTGTTGTCCTCGAATCTTTCCCTTCGCGTTTTGTCCCGGACCGTCGCTATTACCACGTTGTGTTCCAGTGCGACGTTAATTAAAATACCTATCTGCCAACACTGCTTTATGTCACTGTAACTGAGGTCTTATGATCTCGCATTTTTTTACTTATAGCTCTGGTCTTAGGTATTTTTATTCGCAGACCAACCGGTATAGTGGTTAAGGTGTTAGCTTCTATATCGGAAGGTTCCTGGTTCGAATCCGGGCGTGGATGTTTGTAAGATTATGGTGTAGAGTCGGCTGGTCCACCTTAGATCTGTCGTGGCCGAAAGTCCTCACGTTGGGTTCGTGTGAATGTTTGAAGAGTGGGGGTGCCAGCTCAGTTGTTGCTTCTTCATCTGACCGTGGTTCAAAATTACGAGGTGTTGTCCTCGGATATTTTCCTTAAGGTATTGATACCGGACCGTCGTCAATAGCCCGTTGTGTTGCTCTAGTACGACGTTAACTAAAATTACCTTCATTGCAACATAGCATTTTCTGGATTAAAGTTTTCGCATAGTGTGTATTTTGGAATTTTAATTACGTTCCTTTAGAGCGAGAGAGGTCGATACTAATATTTTGTTCAGACATTAAAATAACATAAAATACGTTTCCCCCGCTTTTTTTTTTTAACGATAGGTGCATTGTGTGCACCTAGAGAGAAAAAATTAGGTGCACAATTTTTATTTTCAGGTGCACAGTGCACCCGGGTATTTCGAGCCCTGCCTTAGGGTTTTAATAACTGACGTTCGTCAATAGCCCGTTGTGTTGCTCTAGTACGACGCTCATTAAATACCAACCTTTATTCCAAATTTACAATCTACCATGGTTGGGTTGGCGTGGAAGTTTGGAGAGTGGGGTGCCAGCTCAGGTGTTGCTTCGTCATCTGACCGTGGTTCAAAATTACGAAGTGTTGTCCTCGGATCTTTCCCTTAAGGGACTGATCCCGGACCGTCGTCAATAGCCCGTTGTGTTGCTCTAGTACGACGTTAACTAAAATTACCATTACCATTACCATTACCAATCTACCATGAGAGTTGCTCCATTTAACTTCCATTCCATTTTAATTTGTTGGGTTGGTGGGGAAGTTTGGAGAGTGGGGTGCCAACTCAGATGTTGCCGCGTCATCTGACCGTGATTCAAAATTAAGAGGTGTTATCCTCGGATCTTTCCCTTGCGGGATTGATTCCGGACGGCCGTCAATAGACCGTTGTGTTGCTCCAGTGCGACGTTAATTAAAAATTCCCGATCATAATGGACGACGAATCTCGTCACAATCGCTTAACCGGACACCTTCACATAAAAACGAATGGACATTATTTCTTATAAATGCATGAACGACCCCTTAAAATTCGAATATTATAAAGTCTCGAAGCAGAATAGATTTCGATACCTCGTAAGAGTTCTACCGCCTACGTCAACAGAGCGGTTTCAGCCGAAGAAAACCCTCGCACATCTTGTAAACGCGCGGGGATCCTAAGCAACTCCAGAATGAGAGCGCTGGTTTCAGAAATTCCGTTTGTCGCTCTGTTTGCGTCTATGAATAATGAAAGTATCTTCCAGTCTTTTGTCGTGTTGCCTTTCTGTGTCTGAAACGGCAGTGCACCGTCGTTGGTTGATTCCGTGGATCCACAATCAGCAGTGAATGCAGATAATCTTATGAGTAGGATTGGGGGAGAGTTCGAGACTTTGGGGCTTTCTGATGCTAAAATATTCAGCAATCGGTATTCATATTGTGTCTTTGGTCTGTTCGCTGCGTGTAGTTTGTGGTGTCACGGATAATTGTTTGATGTGTAACGCATATCAGTCCAGTTGCGTCGTAGAGGAAAGTGACTTAGATACTGATGAGATACTTTTTCTTAATCTTTTGAATATGACTATAGTATAACAAGCGCGATTCTTGTAACTTTCAAGGTACAACTGCTGTAACGACCGTAGTCTAAATTCTTTCTTGGCGCGATTCTTGTAACTTTCAAGGTACAACTGCTGCAACGACCGTAGTCTAAATTCTTTCTTGGCGCGATTAACATTAGCAAGACTATATACACAATGTGTACATGGAACATTCAATAAACGAATGTTCATTAAAAAAAACAAGCTTTTCTCCACTGTTTTTTTTTCCACCGGTGTTTAACTTCACCGTATAGCTGTCTTACGAGAGCTCTTCCTTCACAACCTCGCACCAAGGGCCACCTTGTCTCGTCTCCCCGGTGTAGTTTCCTCTGGAGTCTGTCTCCCTCAAGAAATGTTGATTCTGGTGTTATACAATGATTTCTGTAATATTAAGGGGTATAAATTCCACAGCTGCGAGCCCTTTCCTTGGATCTCTGAATCATTGAAAAAGGACAGGTGTGACAGGCAGAGCAAGATGTCGGTGAAGAAGTTACATGCCAACCCTAAAACAGATTTAATGTGTTTCTGGCTCGAGTTACCCCCAAACTGTAAACACACGTGTTCTTTTTGGGTGGCCCCTCTGCTTTTTTTCTCGTGAAAGACCCGAGATAATTTACGTGTTGACAACTTGTTTTCTAGTCTAGGGTGATCGGAATCTCAGATCTGAGAATACGAGACCGACAGGTTATATCGCTAGAAAAAACTCCGTCCGTGCTATCGTCTTTTTCCAGTCGTCACACTACTCAGAGTATCTGAAAATCTATAAGTGAATTATCCACGTTGACGTTTTTCAACCGTGAAAAAAAGATTCCTAACGAAATCATAAGTTGCACAATCTCGTTCAAATCAGCGAAAGACTCCAATAAGATGCTCCAAGTGACGTCCAGGAGTTTCGTTGCGCAGTTCACACCGGTGAATGAAAGATTCGCGCACCCTCGTAGATTCCTGGTGTCATGTTGATCTTGTCTGCTGCAATAAGGCTTCTTGTGACGAGATCTTCCGCATAATGTATAGATTTCTCGTGAACCAATGATTTCATATGGCCTCACAAGATGTCCAGTGGATTTAGAACCGGTGAACATGGAGGCCACGCCACAGGTCCGCCACGTCCAATCAACCCTGATCCCGGTGATATTCTGGTGACGTTCTGCTTCTCAGGCAGAACAGAATTGACATCAGAACTCAGGACATGTTATCGTTGGACGTGTTTCAAAGTTTCAATGTTCTGACACTCTTGCGGCCGTATTTACAAACCGTAAACCGTGGATCAACGATATTCCCCGGGTTATCGATAAAACCGTATTCACAATGCCTGATCCTAGGTTTAAACCGCCGTTTCGTTCGTTTGATCCTTTGAAATCGGTGGATAAACTCTCTTTTGAGAGTTAAGCATGCGCAGTACTATCTTTTTGCGAAATAAACGAAATATACTGCAAACAAAACAATGGACGGCACACTTCATTCCGTGTTAAATTACAGTATTCTTGCGACGACGCGCATTCAACTGATCTTATAGGAATCGGAACAAGAACGTGATTACATTTTCTATAAAATAGTATGCCCAGGTGTGTTCTTGTTCTATATTCTGGCTCGCCAGAGTAGAACCCAATACGATAGCGAACGGTAGAATATGAAAATGGCAGATGCAAATCTGTCATGGAATGAAAATTATTTTGTTGATTTTTTACGAAAATGAAACAAAATTGACATTAGAAGTTACTTCACTTCACACCAACGCCCACTGACAAGTACAAAGATATTCGGATTACAATCATTTGTAAAGACATTGTGTACCAATTATTTCGTGCAATATTTGGGTTTCCTTAAAAATCCAATTTGAAATTTTTTTAAATACCATTCACTTTTAAAACCCAAATTAAAATGCCGCATTTGAAATCAATTCGAAGTACTTGTTTGACCAGTATGAATGCAGATTTGGGCGTAGTAATAAACGTAAACAATATTACGTGATCGTGAGGAGACTGTAGAAGACAATTTTAGCAAGCGTAAAACTTTAATTCGTGGATCACTTAACCCACCGTTTGAGAATACCGTTCTTGATAATCCACGGTTTAACTCTTACCCGTGTATCAACTGATCCTCGGTTTAACTCAAGATTTTTGTGAATATGGCCCTCAGCGGATTGCGGCTATAGGTTCCATTGTAAATATTGGTCGTCTTTATGGATATTATCGTCGCATCAAGTCAATTTTTTGAACAATCTGCAAAAACAGAAAGATGATATTTGACATTATTATACTTTTATAACTAGACAATTTATATTCTATATTTTACCCCAGGCTTTATCTTCTAACGATCACACATTGAAATAGCTATGTATAAGGTCGTTTTATAGGATCTGCGAAAACGAAACCTCGTAGGGAAACTGATGGATCAAAATCGCCCAATCATGTCGACTGCGCCTTCGTTTACGTCAAATACATTTTTAGTTTTTCACTACCATCAATCATTTCTGTTTTTACGTCTGAATTTTCAGCATTGTAGGAAGCTTTAAAATAAATATATGTATACACTGACGAGCCAAAACATTATGACCATCCCCACATTTTTCAATGAACTCGTCTGGATGACGTGGAGGGCACGTGATTAATTGAAAAGGGTATTTAACTGCTGCTGGAGAAAGTAAGTAATCATTCTTGCACTTACGTTTCAGAGTGATGGTAAAGGCTGCTGATCTAAGCGAATTTGATAGAGGGCAGATCGTAATGGCCCGAAGACTCGGAACGAGTATCACCGAAACTGCACGACTGGTAGGTTGTTCACGATCTGCCGTTGTTAGTATTCACGCAAGGTGGATACATGTATATTCACTTTGCTGTAGACGCCAAGCCATCCAGAGTAGACGCCAAGGTGTTGGTCGTCCAAGCGTCATCAAAGGAAAAGGACGTCGGAGACTGTCCCGCTTGGTAAAGCAAAATCGGCGCGAGACAGTGGCTCAGCTGACAGCCCAATACAATGCAGGTCCAAGTGTTTCGGATCACACAGTTCAGCGGACACTGTTGGATATGGGACTGTGCAGCAGACTTCCCACTCGTGTGCCGCTGTTGACCAAGCGTCATCGTCAACTACGCCTACAGTGGGCCCGGGAACATCGAGACTGGACCACGGATGAGAGCAAGAGAGTTGCCTGGTGAGAAGAATCCCGATTTCTCATTCATCACATCGATGGTAGTGTCAGGGTACGCCGTCTGCCAGCCGAACAGGTGCTCCCCTCTTGTACAGCAGGTCATACACAGGCTGGTGG
The DNA here is from genome assembly GCA_947359465.1 of Metellina segmentata. Lineage (NCBI taxonomy): Eukaryota > Metazoa > Arthropoda > Arachnida > Araneae > Tetragnathidae > Metellina > Metellina segmentata. The sequence continues at coordinate 22,582,763 of OX375883.1, read as the reverse complement.
TGGCGGTATTATGCTTTGGGGGGGGACGTTCTCATGGGCAACTCTGGGACCCGTAGTTGTGGTAGAACAGACCATGAACGCTAGAACGAGTTGCAGCTGTTTTTTCAAGGCCATATTACACGCAACGCGTTGTTGAATAGGTGGTCATAATGTTTTGGCTCTTCAGTGTATATATTTCACACCTTGAGATTGACAATTTTATTCTTTAGACTCTAAAAGTGTTTGATGTCCGTTGGCGTATGGTATTTTTACGCTTAATTACCTTCTCACCATCTCACAAAGAAAAATTATTTGCTACCGCCTGTACAGAATGCTGGCCACAAGCCAAAGCGAAAGTCCCGAGATGTGAGTGAAATGAAAAAAGGAAAAACCATGACACATCTACACCCAGTTAACAATTTGAACATCCATCTGCATCTTACGGGTGAAGCATAAAGTTTCTCATCACATCTATTTACCTATTCATGTGGTTTCGACGATATTTCTCGTCCGCCAAGATATGACCGCTTTTGACAATGACGAGATAACTCGTCATTAAGTTACTGCCGATTTGTTAATGTTGTCAAAGATCAGGATCTGGTCAAGTTTCTTTTAATGACGAGGTATCGTGTATCAAAATCTGTCTCAGTTTAGCTAATGACGAAATATCTCATCGATACAACCACCAAGAGGATTAAAAAGCTTTCCAAGATATCTTACCTAACGTGGTGTTTGTATCTCTACTGTCACCTTTTAACCCATCATACTTTTACATCATATTCTAACCATGTTTCATGACTAGGCTCTTAAGCTTTAGATAGGTTAGGATCTCCATTACTTGTATACGTACATCTCTTTTATTATAAAAGGAAGTGTCTATGTCCGCAGTGTTATGAGGAATCTATGGCACTTACAATTATAAAATTTGTCACGCAGGTAATCCTATTTTTTTGCAATTTTGCCCGAGTTTTAAAATTTTAGAACATTTTAAAATTAATTTATTAGATTTTTATCTTTCTTTCTTCTCTCTGGAATGTGTCGTCATTGAATAAAGGCGAGGATTTTGCGATTTTCGACTGCTGACGTCACAAGCGTTTTTCTTCCTAGAGCCTTGTGAACCATGCCAAGTTTTCCTATTCTAGCGTGTTTTGATTTATGTTGTTGATTAGTATGATTTTCTAGCTAGCGATTTCAACTTTGTAACGGGCAAAGACTATTTGAGGTTTCCTATCTTCGCAAGCGATGAAGATAGTGAAAATTTCAACGGATTTGAAATCTGCGGAACTCATTCATAAAATTATTGTTTTATCGTTTTAATGTTTTCAGTATCAGTAAAATTTAATGTGTCCAGCCCGATATTTAAATTTTAATCTAAAATATTTTTAATTAATTTATTGGCATCCCGGCGTTGCCTGTTGTGTTTGGTTTGCGAAGCAAACGAAATGAGAATTCGTAGTAATCACCGGGGGTTAGCGAGCAGTGGTCACACCTGACCCCACGAAAAGAACTATCACGGGCAACGCCATGCTGGCCACGCAGTGGCTAGTCTAATATAACTCATATAATTCTAATATAACTAGTCTAATATAATTCATAACACCAAAGAGTCTTCGTTACAACCGAAATTACTTTTCACCCTTCAAGTGGTTTCGACGAGATATCTCGTCCATCAAGGTCTGACCAATTTTGCTAATTTCGAGGTACCTTTTGCCGAGGAGGAATTTGCCGATTTTTCTCTGATGACATCAAGACCTGGTCAGTTTTCTAAACACGAGATTTATCATTAAGGCAACCACTAAGAAGGTTTAACCTTCCAAGTTATTTCGCCGAGATAACTCGTCCTGCACGATTTGACTAACTGTGCTAACTTCTAAAAACAATTAGAAAGATAAAGAAAACAGTTAACCTACGCTGCGGAGGTTGGATTTTTTTAATCAACTCACAGAACGGCTCTTTTGCCTGCATGTCCGACCCCCTTATCTAATTGCCTAACTTGAGCGATGGAGCCTTGAATGGAATTTACGACTGACGCTTTCCTTTCTTAGTATTGTATAGCGTATCGTTTGGTGTGAGATAGATGTCACCGGAGCGACCTTCTGCCTTTCCACCAAAGCGTTCACACATCACGGTCGACAGGGTAGGGTACCGGACAAAAGGAGGAACCCTCTAGAAGGTCAATCGCTGACAGCTCGTAAATGGTGAATCGATGCAAGCGGTCACTTAAAAGGGGATAACATCCACAGTTCACAGATCTATTCCATACCGCTGGCGTAAACGAAATCTTAGGGGTAACAATTGTCTATCTGTCGCAGCGTAAAGGTTAAAAGACAGAAGTAACATACCATAAAAAAAAAACCTTCTTCACCCTTCAAATGGTTTCTACAAGATATCTCGTCCATTAAGATCTAGCCGACCAACCGGTATAGTGGTTAAGGTGTTAGCCTCTAGATCGGAAGGTTCCTGATTCGAATCCGGGTCCGGGCATGGGTGTTTGTAAGCGTATGGTGTAGAGGCGGCTGGCTGGTGCACCTTAAATCTGTCGTGGCCGAAAGTCCTCACGTTGGGTTGGCGTGGAAGTTTGGAGAGTGGGGTGCCAGCTCAGGTGTTGCTTCGTCATCTGACCATGGTTCAAAATTCCGAGGTGTTGTCCTCGGATCTTTCCCTTAAGGGACTGATCCCGGACCGTCGTCAATAGCCCGTTGTGTTGCTCTAGTACGACGTTAACTAAAATTACCTTACCTTACCATTAAGATCTAATCAAGTTTGCACTTGACAAGATCATCACGATATTTCCGAATTTTCTATAAGACGAGATCAAGAGCTGGTTAGTTTTTTACCAAGGACGAGACATCTAGTCCGTCACAATTTGATTTTTCCAATGACGAGCCAACTGTAAACACAGCCACCAGGGGAGTTAAACAACGAACCGTACCTCCAAAGAACAGACGTAGTACGCTACAACCCGTCTGTTCCAGACAAACGCTCCTCTTTACTTTGCATCCGTGTTTCTGGGATGTTTCCTTTATGTTGCCAGAGTGCAATCCTTTTAATGCAAACGACTTTTCAGAGTGCCCTGTAAAAACGAATAATGTCCTTTCTTTTTCAGGTCTTCCTTGATATCGTGTCTTTCCTGCTGGATTCGCCCCAACTGATTCAGAAACAATCTGTAAGTAAGAGGAGTTTTTCTGCTTCACGTGTTTCACAAATCCTTAATCTTGACTGAAGGCTGGAATCGGGGAATAAAAAGGGGGCCGTCTCCATAGTGAGCCACCTTCTATCTTCGAACTTATTCCGAATATTTGGGGAACCGGTTGGTAAAGTAACGGACTCTGGTAACCGGAGGATTGCGACCGGCGTGTGCAAAGTAGGAATGCGACATCGATGTCGATGTTTTATAAAAACATTGATGTATTTAACATCAATTTATTAGAGGTTTTTTTTTTTTTTGTCTAACATCGATGTTTTAACATTGTCGATGTTCTATTTTTGAATAAAAAAAGCACCATAGCAAAAATTAAGAAAAATAACCGTACAACTAAGTATTTTTCTAAGCATTAGAAAGAGTTTTTTCCCTAACTGATGTGAAAGTTTGTGACAAAAGAAGTCCGTTTAAGGTTGTTGTTGTTGTTGCTCATCCCCCTGGTGTAGGAAAGCCTACACCAGGTCCAGAAGGCCCCGTCGTGCCAGATCCCCATATACTTGCAAAAAGTCCTGATCAACCAACAGCTGCTTATACGAAGCGCCAAGACAGAGAAGAAGGTGATCAGGACTGGCAGGTAGGGAACAGGAACAAGGAGGGAAAATTCTCTCCCCGTTCTGAAATTTGATACTTTTAAGGTGGCCACTTCGAAATCTGGCCATGGCCGATTGGAAAGGCAGAGGGCCACAGCATGAGATTGATAGTTCAGGGCGATGGACCGTTTAAGGTGGAGTAAGTTAACAACTTCTTTTTTTACAAACTGCGAATAACAAATATTGGGGCTTATAATAGGCCCCAATAATTTTTATTTGCAGGACATAAAAATTAAGTTTGTTGTATCCCCCCCCCCATAAGTTGATAAATAATTAATGTATAATAATTATTTTTATGTACCTACCTAATTATACTAATAATTAGAAGTACCTATGTCAAATTCCTGTAAATATTTATTTATTATTTTCTTTTATATTATTCAATTTGAAAGTAAAAGATTTGTTAATTGTTCTTATCAATTTTTTTTACTTAGTTGAAAAAGTCTTAGTTATAAATTAATAAACACGACAAATGATAAATTAAATCACTCCCCCCCCCCCGCGAACATTGATAATTGAGGTTGCTAAAACAGTTTTACGAATTGTGAAGGAAAAAAAGTTTAAATACACGGATGCTTAAAAACATCGATGGTTTTTGGGCGATGTATTTATCAACATCGATGTTTTGCTGATAATGTCGCATCCCTAGTACAAATTAGGTTAGTGCACGTTAAATATGCCGCAGAAACCACAAGTCAGTGAATCTTCTGGTGTCTGTACTCAGCGGATTTTTTCATGATATTACTAACTGAATGTCGCATACTAAAGTGATTTCTATACACTTAACTTGCTGATCCTAGAAGCCCTTTTATGATATGAAGTTAGTTTCCAAACTCTTTCCGCTCAAGTGGTTTCTGAACTCACTATTCAATTGTCTTCCCCCCCCCTACCTCACATGAACGGTTCCATATTCGAATCCAACCAAAGACCGTCGTGTATGAAAGGGGACTGGTACATGTTAAATCTGTCGTGGCCTCAAATGTCATCATATAGGTATGGCGTGAAAGTTTGGAGAGTGGGGTGCCATCTCAATTGTTGTCCTCATCTGACAGTGGCTCAAAATTACTTGGTGTTGTCTTTGGATCTTTCCCTTAGGGGATTGATCCCGGACCGTCGTCAATAGCCCGTTGTGTTGCTCTAGTACGACGTTAAGCTTGGATTAAAAAAATACCGATGATTAACGAATTTAATTTTTTGTGGGGGTGCCGTTCAGGTGATAACCGTTTTTCATAATTACGAAGCGTTGTACATGGTTCCTTCTATTCGAGATTGATCGCCAATACCCCGTCGTGTCGCTCCAGTGCGACGTCAATTAACTACCTACCACATTTTAGTTTATTGTCTATTTTTATCAACCATCCTCAAAAATCTAAAGCTTGTAAGATTTGGATGAGGATCGTCCCCATCGAAATCAAAAGACCGTCGTGCCCATGAGGAATGGTGCACGTCTAATCCGTAGGGGCCTTAAATGTGTTCACGTTGGCGTGGTCTGGAAGGTTGAAGAGTTGGATGCCAGCTCTGGTGTTGTCATCCTCCCTCTGTTTCTATACGACGAGGCATTGTCCTTGAATCTCTCACTTCAGGATTAATCCTGGACCGTCGCCAATAGCCCGTTGTGTTGCTCCAGTTCGACGTTAATTCAACTCTCCCTGCCCATCCATTCTAAGAAGTGGATTTTTTAAACGTATAGCTTAATTTTTAAATTGTATATTAGAAGGATTTTCAGAAACCTAACAAACCAGACATAAAATGAAGATTTTGTATCTGCTATCACAATGCTCTTGCACGATATATGTAGGGGTTGTCTGTAAATGTAGTTTATCACCCTTTTGACGACGTTTGATCTAACTGTCGATGACCAGCCAACTATCACATCGATTTGAAATTTTTATTGGCAACAAGCTGATACCAAATTTCAAAAATAAGAAATCTGACGTCACTTTTGAATACCTACAAGAAGCATTTTGTGTCGCATAAACACCACACCTACATTCAGCTTAGCGGAAAATGCTTGATAATTCCTTTCTCCCATTTATAACTCTTTCACTATTTATCAGTCATTAACATTCACTATTTTGTATCAACATATGCATAAAATATTTATTCATTTCACTATTTTTCATGAGGATCGACATATTTGAATCTCATTTTAACTGTTTGTATGCTATTTACCAGTTCATTTCCAAAACTTTTTTTTATTAATTTTTTTAAATTTAGAAATGCCACACTTGTTGTTAATGACCAGTTAAATAAAACAATACTCGAAGCGTTCTTAAATGTATGAGTATTCCAATGAGGGTTTTGCCTGTTCCACTTATTACAGTAGGCACCCTACACATTTGTATGCCCTTTATCTTGTAGAACTAACCTTCATTAGAACTTATGGATTATCCCAAGGTCATCTGCTTTTTCTCTGGAGTCGCGCTATTATTTCTTCGTCTTCCTATGACTCGTTAAAGCAGCGGTCGCCCAGTTGGAAGAATAGTCTATTAGCAACAGGAGGGTTTCGAGTTCAATTCTCGATCCAACGGGAGAACGTCGTACGTGCAGAGACTGGTGAACGTTAAATCTGTTGCGGCCTTAAACGTCCTCACGTTGGTACGTCGTGGAACTTTGGAGAGTGCCAGCTCGGGTGTGACCTCGTCATCTGACTGTGGTTCAAAATTACATGGTATTGTCCTCGGATCCTTCCTTGGGGATTTTATTCCTGTCCGTCACCATAGCCCGTTGTGTTGTTACAATGCGACTTTAATTAGATACCTACCAGGTTCTATTTAGTGATGCGACATCGAAGGCAAAACATCGATGTTAAAAATTAAAACATCGATATTGATAATACATCGCCTCAAAAACATCGATGTTTTTAAAATTCAGTGTATTTAAACTTTTTTCCCCAATTTCTTAAAGCTGGTTTAGCTACTAGTGATGCCACAGCGACAGCAAAACATCGATGTTTAGAAAATTCAATGTTCAAAATTACAACATCGATGTTGATAATACATCGCCCCAAAAACATCGATGTTTTTAGAATTCAGTGCATTTAAACTTTTTTCCCCATTTTTTTAAACTGATTTAGCAACTAGTAATGCAACATCGGCTCCAATATAATCGATGTTTTTTTTATAAAACATCAATGTTTTGAAAACATCGACATCGATGTCGCATCCCTACTTTCAGACCCTTCACCCTTGGCCACTTTGGTCTAAAAGTATGTTCAACTAGCTAATAATAAAAATTATACTACTTGGTTATTTTTTAAATTTTTATAACGGTACTTTTTTTATTTAAAAATAAAGCATCGATAAGTATAAACATCGATGTTAGAACATCGACACCAATACATCGATGTTACAAAAACACCGTCTCCAATACATCGATGTTACAAAAACATCGACTCCAATACATCGATGTTACAAAAACATCGTCTCCAATACATCGATGTTACAAAAACATCGACTCCAATACATCGATGTTACAAAAACATCGTCTCCAATACATCGATGTTACAAAAACATCGACTCCAATACATCGATGTTACAAAAACATCGTCTCCAATACATCGATGTTACAAAAACATCGACTCCAATACATCGATGTTACAAAAACATCGTCTCCAATACATCGATGTTACAAAAACATCGACTCCAATACATCGATGGTAAATACGTCGATGTTTTGAAAACATCGACATCGATGTCGCATCCCAAGTTCGATTCACCCCTGGGTATATTTCTGTCTTCTGTGTCTGTATATGTCCATGACCTGATGTGTATGTTTTATGCCTGGCGCGCAGGACTAAATATGGCTCTATAAACCCAACCAATCAGGAACCTTTCGATACAGACCACAGCTCCTTGACCGCAAGCCTGATTGGTCGGCTCGCTAAACACTAAGGGACCAAAAAATGTACCGATTTGCAAGGCACATGGAGTGCAGGTTCCAGAACATTCATTTTTAGAACAAGAGAATCTTCGAAAAGGACACATCTAACCCTAATCCACCAAAATGATAACAAGCTTCCAATTTCTCGCATCACGAGACAAAAGGGAATTATCTGTACACCCCCTTGTACATCCACAGACGATTTTCATTTAATATCCTCCCCCTCCCTTCAAACAGCAGTAATTAATATAGGCGCGTATCACTGACTCACAATGAAAAACTCCCCTTTCGAACATTTTCTAATTAAGATTTACTCTCGGAAAACAAAAAGAACACTTCTTTAAAAAGTTCTTTTTTTGAAAATAAAAAATAAAACAAATAAAAAATTCCCTTTTTCCAATTTTCCACGCTTAATTTAACGGAATGTGTTTCGGACGGGTCTTAAGGCCTGATTTTGCGTTAAAAGTTGTTATCTCTAATTCCCGTGGACTAGCCGGGCAGAAACTGCAATCTGCGTTTTCTCAAAAAGTATTATTAATTAGTGGCAACGGCAGCGAGGAATTTCCACCACCACCCCACTGGCAAAGTGTTGTATTTATTAAAGAAACTACACAACGGCTAAGCCACTTCCTTTGATTAGAATCTAAAATTAAATTAAGAACTTTTGATTCTAAATCCCCTGTTGTGTTTAATTCTATTGAATAACTTGGCAATTGCTTTGGCTTCTTTTTGTAGAGAGGGACTGCTACTGAAGTAAGTCTGTTCTAAATGGATGTTGAAACAACTTCTTTTTCGCATGAATTCGCAATGTTCGTTCTTAAATGAATTCGTAAAGTTCTCTTACCTCTCAGACGGTAATAAGTCAATCCGGACTTTCGTCCATGTTATCCAAGTTTTATTTATCACAAACACAACAACAAACACACAGAATAGGATATCATAGCTTATCACATCGTTCACAAACCAGTTCTAACTACAAGCTTCAACATCAATCGCTACTCAGAGTGCACGCAGCGCCCTCTGGTATCAGTATTTGAGTTTCATGAATTCGTAATGTTCGTTCTTAAATGAATTCGTAAAGTTATCTTACCTGTCAGTCGGTAATAAGTCAATCCGGACTTTCGTCCATGTTATCCAAGTTTTATTTATCACAAACACAACAACAAACACACAGAATAGGATATCATAGCTTATCACATCGTTCTCAAACCAGTTCTAACTACAAGCTTCAACATCAATCGCTACTAAGAATGCACGCAGCGCCCTCTGGTATCAGTATTTGAGTTTCATGAATTCGCAATGTTCGTTCTTAAATGAATTCGTAAAGTTCTCTTACCTGTCAGACGGTAATGTCAATTCGGAATTTCGTCTATGTTATCCAAGTTTTATTTATCACAAACACAACAACAAACACAGAATAGGATATCATAGCTTATCACATCGTTCTCAAACCAGTTCTAACTACAAGCTTCAACATCAATCGCAACTCAGAGTGCAAGCAGCGCCCTCTGGTATCAGTATTTGAGTTTCAACAGATGTGTTTGTTGGATTTAAGGATCGCAATAGCCCGGTTGGAAGATTAACGAATTAGCAATCGGAGACTTTCGAGTTAGAAACTCGGTCCGAAAAAAGACTACACGAGGCTTGGTGCCCGTTATATCTACCATGGCCTCCACTGATCTTACATTGCCAACTGAGGTGTTGTCCTCATATGACCATGGCTCTACGTTGTCCTCATATGACCGTGGCTCTATGTTGTCCCATATGACCGTGGCTCTAAATTACTTGGTGTTTCTGTTGAATCTTTCTTTTCGGTGGTTCATCCCGGACCATCGCCAATAGCCCATTGTATTGCTCCAGTGTGACGTTAATTAAAAACCTAACTTTATTCCAAATTTACGATATACCAGGAGAATGGTTTCATTTAGCTTCCGTTCCAATTTAATTTGGTGAGTTGGTGATGATAGTTTGAGAGTGGGATGGCAGCTCAGGAGTTGACCTCGTCATCTGACCGAGGTTCAAAATTGCGTGGCATTGTCCTCGGAACTATCCATGATACCGGACAGTCGCCAATACCACGTTGTGTTGCTCCAGTGCAACGTTAATTAAAATTTCTTCCTACCTACGATTCAGTCCCGGGTCGGATCAGGTATTGAAAATATCGAATGCAACATACGAGACCAACTTATTGAACTATCCCTTGATCTGAAGCTTGCTCCAGCCGACCAACCGGTATAGTGGTTAAGGTGTTAGCCTCTAGATCGGAAGGTTCCTGGTTCGAATCCGGGTCCGGGCATGGATGTTTGTAAACGTATGGTGTAGAGGCGGCTGGTGCACCTTAAATCTGTCGTGGCCGAAAGTCCTCACGTTGGGTTGGCGTGGAAGTTTGGAGAGTGGGGTGCCAGCTCAGGTGTTGCTTCGTCATCTGACCGTGGTTCAAAATTACGAGGTGTTGTCATCGAATCTTTCCCTTAAGGGACTGATCCCGGACCGTCGTCAATAGCCCGTTGTGTTGCTCTAGTACGACGTTAACTAAAATTACCATTACCGGGTCAGTGCATGGATATCTGTAGGCGTATGGTGTAGAAGCGGTTGGTGCACTTTAAATCTGTCGTGGCCGAAAGTCGTTGGGTTGGTGTGGAAGTTTGGAGAGTGGGGTACCAGCTCAGGTGTTGCCTCGTCATCTGACCGTGGTTAAAAATTACGTGGTGTCGGCTTTGTATATTTCCTTTAGGAGATTGTTCCCGAACCGTCGTCAATAGCGTTGTGTTGCTCTAGTACGACGTTAATTACAATTACCTTACGTTACCTCACCAGCACCCCGTCGTTACTTTTTCCCTCACCTGGATGACCGTCCAATGACAACCCCGACAACGTCCCTCGGGTATCAAAGGGATCATCCCGGCCAGCATTCTTCTGTGTCTGTACTGAAACCTCACACACGTGTTATGTATGGATCACAACTCGACAAGGGACCGTCGTAACTCAGTGGATATGGCCACTGCGCTAGCAATCTTCGAGTTGTATTCTGCCCAAGTTCTATCCCTGTCAGGTCCAATCCTCACTGGGTGTATTTCCTTCTTCTGTGTTAGTAAACACTTTAAGTGTGTAGTACTTGATATTGTATGTCGTATGTCTGGTGCAGCATGGCCAAATATATATCCCGTGCGCCATTAAAAACCAACTACAACTGGACAATGCAACTGATATCCACTTTCTTCTCAGCATGTCATCAAACTGCACCAGCAGATCCTCAGCCACGGACTACTGCACGGTTCCTCTGTCAGCGGAGATTCCTTCTACATGTTCCAAAGATCGGCACTAGGTAGGTACAATAGAATTTTTCCATTGTCTACAACAAGGTTCGATAGAAAAGTCGAATCAGATATTGAAAATATCGAATGTAACTTACAGCATGAACTTGTTAAATTGCTAATTGATCTTGAGTTGATTGAAAATTTCGATTGTGACTTACAATATGAACTTATTAAATTGCCAGTTGATCTTGAGTTGATTATAAATATGGAATGTAACTTGGAATATGAACTTATTAAGGTACCAGTTGAAGCCTTTCTGAAGTTCTATTCCCCTTTTCTCTTGCATTTCCTAGCTACTATAGAGTTGAAGCTGGTATTCGTATAGAGAACAGAAAGACAGACGTCAACTCTTCTTTTTATACATGTTACCGCTAAAACACGAAAGCTGTTAATGTGCACGTTACATACCAAATCTGCAGATTAACTGATTTGCTCCGTTAAGGTGCGGAATCAAGATTTTTCCGCGTTTAATTTAGGTAATGTGCACATCAACGGCTTCCGTATTGTTAAAGTTCAAAAGTTTGTTTCTCTCATTTCCTTTCCCTACACGTTCCCTCTCCCCATCCACTTTGAGTTTGGTTTCGACTATTGTGTAACATCTGTAAAAAGAATATGGATCATAAAATACAGCGTGATGTATCCTGGAAATATTTACAAAAGCAAGCGAAGAAAATATCAGCAGTTTCTAATGCAAAGCACTCAAATGTCGATTAAGGTGTCACTGAGAATTAAAGAATTCGAAGTATATAGAGCAAAAACTGATGCCCGCTCGATTTTAGATGTGGTAGTAATACAGAGGATGGCTTTCATAAACTTGGTATTAAAACGGGTATTTTAAAACAATTGTATGCAAAATCTGAATTTAGTGTTTGCGAAGAGAGATTTTTAATGAAAGATGTCCCTGCTGTAGAAATATCTTTACGTCAAACAGCAATAAAACAATCCCTTGGTACTGGGCAGGATTTCAGAAAATGTGACTGCAAATCTAAATGTACCACAAATAGGTGTGCTTGTCACAAAAACCAATTGCTATGTAATTCAAAGTGTCAACATTCTATAGATTACTCCAGGCCTCGAAACAGATTTTTTAATACAATGTGACTGCAAATCTAAATGTACCACAAATAGGTGTGCTTGTCACAAAAACCAATTGCTATGTAATTCAAAGTGTCAACATTCTATAGATTACTCCAGGCCTCGAAACAGATTTTTTAATACAATGTGACTGCAAATCTAAATGTACCACAAATAGGTGTGCTTGTCACAAAAACCAATTGCTATGTAATTCAAAGTGTCAACATTCTATAGATTACACCAGGCCTCGAAATAGATTTTTTAATACAATGTGACTGCAAATCTAAATGTACCACAAATAGGTGTGCTTGTCACAAAAACCAATTGCTATGTAATTCAAAGTGTCAACATTCTATAGATTACACCAGGCCTCGAAATAGATTTTTTAATACAATGTGACTGCAAATCTAAATGTACCACAAATAGGTGTGCTTGTCACAAAAACCAATTGCTATGTAATTCAAAGTGTCAACATTCTATAGATTACACCAGGCCTCGAAATAGATTTTTTAATACAGGTGCACCTTGTGCACTTAAGTATTTAAATTAGGTGCACATGTAAAAAAAAATTTAATATAAGGGCATTAATGTAATGTAAACTACTTTATTAGTTGGGTATTATGTTTGGATATGTTACAAGTAGATAGCAAATAAAAATATTTAAACATTTTTTTTATCTGCGAAATTATTACTTACAAATATTCAGTCATCATCAGACATTGGTGGGTAATCAGAAACATCTACGTTTTTAGCAGCTCTTTACCCATAAGGTTTAGAGCCCATCCTTCTTTTTGTATCGGATATTTCCCTTCAGGGACTGATCCCGGACCGTCGTCAATAGCCCGTTGTGTTGCTCTAGTACGACGTTAACCAAAAATTACCAATTACCTTCTTTTTGCATTTTTCCTTCATTGCAACATAGTATTTTCTGGATTAAAGTTTTCGTATAATGTGTATTTTGGAATTTTAATTACGTTCCTTTAGAACGAGAGAGGTCGATACTAATATTTTGTTCAGACATTAAAATAACTTAAAATACGTTTCCCCCGCTTTTTTTGAACGATAGGTGCACTGTGTGCACCTAGAGAGAAAAATTAGGTGCACAATTTTATTTTCAGGTGCACCTGTGCACCCGGGTATTTCGAGCCCTGGATTACACTGATAAGTAAGCATAATTTTATCATATGTTTTATGGTCAAACGATGTAGATTTGTATAGAAAATATACACACATATATCCTTTTTTTATACAGGGTGGTCCCGAATTCATGGTACAAACTTTAATGGTAGGTACAGGACATTGTAACAATGATTTATTGTATAGGAATGTATAGTCGCAAGTGACGCGGTGAGGCGAAAACAGGGGAAATAACGGCCGAAAGGAAAAACAAAGATTTTATTGAAAGCGTTGTTGACAAGTGTCATGTTTACAGTAATTGTTCAAAATTGCGTCCACCAGTATGGATACATGCTTGACAGCGTCGGTGGAGCGATTGGCGTACACGTTCAAAGATGCCTGGTATTTCACGCACACCTGCAGCAGCTACAGATAAGCGAGCGACGAGATCCTCATCTGAGTCAACTGGAGTCTCATAAACAAGATGCTTTAGATGTCCCCATAAAAAGTAATCGAGGCTCGATAAATCGGGAGATCGGGGTGGCCAAGGGACTGGTCCACCACGCCCAATCCATCGAGTACCAAACGTGGCATTCAGGTAATTCCTACTGCGATGCATCATGTTCAACAACGGCTAGACATCTACTGCCCTCTACCGGCAATGATACCAACCGATCACTCCATTTCTCTTTCCTTTTATTTCCCCTGTTTACGCCTCACCGCGTCACTTGCGACTATACATTCCTATACAATAAATCATTGTTACAATGTCCTGTACCTACCATTAAAGTTTGTACCATGAATTCGGGACCACCCTGTATAGATTGATTTGGGTACTTGGTCCTACAGGACCACCGTAGCTCAGTGGTTTTGCACACTGCGCTATCAACCTGCGACGGTGGCGGAGGTTTGGTTCTTTGTCTTCCCGACGCTATATTCATCTTATGTTTCTTCAAGTTCTGAAAGGCCGCAGTAGCACGGGCGGATGAGTAACTGATTAACAACCGGAGGGTAGCTAGATCAAATCACTCTTACGACCGTCATAAACAAAGGGGGCTGGTGCACGTTAATCCCGTCGTGGCCTTCAATGTCCTCACGTTGCCTTGGTGTGGAAGCTTGGAGAATGGCTGCCAGCTCAGTTGTTGCCACGTCATCTGACTGTGGTTCAAAACTTCGTGGGGTTTCCTCGGATCTTTCGGATTGATCCCGAACCGTCGTCAATAGCCCGTTGTAGTACGACGTTCATTAAAAATTACCAAATAAAATTACCCGAAACCGTCGCTGATACACCGTTGTGTTGCTCAGGTGTGACGTTTATTTTATACCTACTAACTTTCTCGTTTCTAGAACGGTTGAAATGATAAGACAAAAAGTTATAACGCTGTATTCTAAAGCTCCAATTTCCATGCATTCTTCTGGTGTTGACCTCGTCATCTGACCGTATCCCAAATTGACGAGATGTTGTCCTCACAGCCATTGCTTCTGGACTGATTTCAGGCCGTCGTCGATAGCCCGTTATATTGCTCCAGTGCGACTTTAATTCAACTACCAACCTTGCATTGATATACAGCAAAATACATTCACAAAGCGTTTTCTTCGCCAGTACTTTTTAACTTAGTTCCCTTCAAAGGGTTTAACGTCATCTGACCGTGGTTCAAAATTACGAGGTGTTGTCCTCCAATATTTCCCTTAAAGGACTGATCCCGGACCGTCGTCAATAGCCCGTTGTGTTGCTCTAGTACGACGTTAACCAAAAATTACCAAAAATTACCATCAAAGGGTTTAATGCTATGCATTTCCTAAATATTATTTGCTAATGCCCAGAAAACAACTTGCATAGCGATAAATACAGAGCCCTTTTTTCATTTTCGCTCCCAAAGCAAGTTTATTGTAAAAGAAATAATTCATGAGTTTATGCTATGTCGCGAGAAAAAAAAAAGAATAGAGTACAACTGCTAGCTGATGCATTAAACCTTTTCCCGAACGTGAATCTCCTTTTTTTTGTCATCCGCCGCGATCATTAATTGTTTTCTTTTTGCACCGTTCTGCGAATCGTTTTTCTGATTGAACATCAAAGCAGTAGAGCATTTCGGCGAACGGACTGTAACTAAAGCTCTTCTCTTTGGAGACTTGATGCTTGCATAGGTCAAGTTCTCCAGGTTTTTTTCTGTTAACCTGAGTGAGTTGATTAACCCTTTATATCCTCACGGTACTTAAAAGTACCACGGAAAGTCCATAAAATGGCGGCATAGATTGTTTTTTGCAATGGTGGAAATGTCATACGCCTGTGCCTTTGTAGTTTATAAAGAAGGCCTCCATGAAACTTCATTACTGGAGTTTCGAAGAAATTAATCACTTAGGCTAATCGCTCATTGAAACAGCCCTAAAAAAGGGGGTCATCACTACACCAGAGCAACCAAAGAGAAGGAAGAGTAACTTTTCTGTGCCTAAACACATTAGGAAACATTAACCTATGAGCTCAGTGGCCTACGTTTTTTCAACAATGGGGATATACAAAATGTATTGGATAAGAAAAATTCAATCCAAACCTCATTCACACAAAATGTACCGTTAGTTTTATTCTAATTCTTATGCTCCAAGGAAGGAAAAGAATTGCTTTCATGAATATCATTTATAGTAGTATAAATAAAAAAATGTGTTTACGGACTAAATTTTCTGGTGTCTTGCCTACTTTCCTGTCGGTACTTGTAAGTACCAGGCTAAAAATTAATCATTAAAATTACTGTAACAATACTTTCTGGTTCCAGGTTGTAGCAATTATGTTATTAATGTCTTACTCACTCAATAGAGGGCAGCACAGTCAACATGACATTGACATTGTTGACCTTTACTCATCAAGAAAATTCTTAGAAAGAGTTAGCTAGTGAAGGTGTGTGTGCATCCACAGAGAGAGGTCGGGTATTTCAGATGTTTCTGAAAACAGAAAGTCCACGTTGTAGGAAAAATAAAGAATTTGTAGGTGTTAAGAAGTTTCTGTTACTTGTGTGTGTGTGTTCGCCAAGTAACAGAAGTTTCTGTTATTTATTTGCTTCAAGAAGTGATTCTTTAAGACAGACTATAAGGTATAATATGTATCACAAGCTACAATATAACAAAAAATATCTAAAATTGTAGATTAATTCATTCAGGATGCTAATGGTTAAGGATATAGAGGACGTCAAAACTTAATTTCGAATAAAGTAACCCTCTTGGCGGTTGTCTGGATGATTTATATCGTCATTGACAAAATTTACCAGATATCTCCATGAACGAACTAAACTGATCAGATCTTGATGAACGAAATAAACTGATCAAATCTTGATATCACCATTATCAAAAAATCGGTCTTCATGATGAGATATCTTGTCCTAATCAAAATTGTTCAAATTTTGATAGACGAGATATCTTGTCGAAAATCACTTGGTGTGTTAAAATACTTTCTAATTCTTTCCTGTCTTTTTAAAATAACTTTAAATGGAATATATTCCGTCTTTTAATTCAAAACGCTCGGATGTACTACTTTATATAAAGACAGTTTTTGTAACAAGTAGACCAGAAGTGCTTAGCGATCAATACTTTACAATGCTTGCGTCAGATGTTCAGTATAATTTGATATTGTCGCGGTAGGCCGGTAGTAAGAATAGCGGTTTAGCAAACGGAGGGTTGCGAGTTCGAATCCTACCAAAGGCATCCGTGTAAAACGAGGGCTAGTGCACGTGGATTCAAGTGTCGTGGTGGGGTGGCATGGAAATTTGAACCTCGTCATCTGACCGTGATTCAAGGTGACGTGGTGTTGTCATCGGATCTGTCCTTTCGGGGATTGATACCGAACTGTCGCCAATAGCCCGTTGTGTAACTCCAAAGCGAAGTTAAAAAAATACCTACCTAGCTAGCTATATCGACACATATGGTAACCACTGCTTTGCAATATATTTACCACATGTCCATCATACCCTGTTATGTATAAATATGAGCACATCTAATCTGTTTCGTCTCTCTTAGTTCTGGAAGTTGGTCAAGTGCAGAATGAGGGTCAGCGTATTCTCCGGTTTCCCAGCAGGAAAGCTACCAGAGACGTCAAGGATTATTCCCAACCCAATTGGTTAACGGATTCGGTGGAATTGGATTTCAACACGTGGATCATCGAGAATTTCCAAGAACGTAAGTGAATTCACAGAATCCTTTTTGGAAGAGGGCCACCGGTTGGAAGAGTAACGGATTAGCAACCGGAACTTGCCAGTTCGAACCCAACCAAAGTGGGTTGACCTCGACATCTGACCGTGGTTCACAATTACGTGTTGTTCTCGGATCTTTCGGGTTTGATCCCAACCGTCGCCAATGGCTCATTGTGTTTCTCCAGATCGACGCTACTTAAAATACCGACCTACTATGCCTACCTTTTCGTATGTTCTATCAGGATGCAGGGTTGGAAGAGGAACGGATCAGCAACCGGAGGCTTGCGAGTTCGAACCCAACCAAAGCTTGAAGAGTCAAGTGCCAGCTCAGGTGTGAACCTCGTCATCTGACCGTGGTTCACAATTACGTGTTGTTCTCGGATTTTTCGGGTTTGATCCCGAACCGTCGCCAATAGCCCATTGTGTTTCTCCAGAGCGACGCTACTTGAAATACTGACCTACTATGCCTACCTTTTCGTATGTACTATCAGGAGGCAGTAGTAGCAGGGTTAGAAGAGTAACGGATCAGCAACCTGAGGCTTGCGAGTTCGAACCCAACCAAAGTTTGAAGAGTCAGGTGTGAACCTCGTCATCTGACCGTGGTTCACGATTACGTAGTGGTTTTAATGGGATCTCACCCTTCGGGTATGATACCGAACCGTTCCTAATAGTCGTGTTGCTCAAGTGCGACGTTTCGGATCTTTCCCTTAGGGGATTGATCCTGGACCGTCGTCAATAGCCCGTTGTGTTGTTCTAGTTCGACGATAATTAAAAATTACCAATTACCAGTTCGACGTTAATAAATATACCGACCTACCATACCTACTTTTTCGGATGGACTAACCAGGGCACCAGCTGTAGCCGTATTGGATTGGTAATGGTAATTTTAGTTAACGTCGTACTAGAGCAACACAACGGGCTATTGACGACGGTCCGGGATCAGTCCCTTAAAGCCGTATTGGAAGAGTAGCATATTAGCAACCGGAGGGTTGCAATTTCGAGACTAGATTAAACCAAAAATCATCGTGGAGGCTGGAGTATATTAACTAAGTTATGGGCTCAAATGTCGTCACGTTGGCGTGGTATGGAAGTTTAGAGAGTTCAATACCAGCTCAGGTGTGACCTCATCTTCTTTGGTTCAAAATTACGTGGTGTTAACCTCAAATTTCTCTCTCTTGGGGATTTGATCCCGGACCGTTGCCAATAGCTCGTTGTGTCGCTCCAGTGTGACGTTAATTGAAACACCCCTTCCTACCATAAAACTCCAAAAAGCAACCAACAGCTCCAGTATAACAACAATAGGCCAAATGGAGAATCACCAACACAATCACATAATTCCTTTCAGCGTTATTAAGGTCATCACGAGCCTTCAAAGTGAAACGAACCCCATCCAGTGGTACTAATAAAGTACCGGTACCGCAGCTGTGTAGTAACCCATTCGATTAGCATTTTATCGACACCCGCAGCTAAAAATAGGGTCATCCCTTTAAATTTATATCGACAATCGGACGCGGGATGACCCTACGATCGATTCTTGTTATCGATACTGAAAAATCGATTTTTCACCCCGATGTCCTTTATCTCACCCTTCGGTCATCCTTCGATGTGGATGGATTGCGAGTTCTTTTGAAATGGATCGGCGTATAGTATCGAATACATATGGATAATGATTTCCAAGGAGTCAAACCTCGTTGAGTTGAATATTGCGGTACCGTAAAAAAAAAAATTTTGCAACCATTATAATGCACGTAACTATTTAATATTGCTGTTATAGCACCCCTTACGAAAAAATGTAAAGATATTCATAGAACTTTGTCGACATTTCTATAGAGAAAAGTAATTTCGTTTCTATATTAAAAAAATCTGTTGAATTCAAAAGATTTCCACACAGAAAACGAGATATGATGCAAAAGAAATGAGGTTCTATTGAGTTCTCTCTAATGAGGTTTTTACGAACATTCTAGAGATATTTCTATTGAGGTTCTATAGAGGTTGCTATAAAAATGTTAGAGATTTCGATGTGCTTTCTATACAGGTTACTTTATAGAGCTTAGAAAAACGGGTCATAATTCTATAGACCACATTCTATAGAAATTTCGATAGAATTTCTTTTTTAAGGGTACTACATGTAATATACCAGGCACTTTTAAGCAACTGATAGTTAAAAAAATTGATATCCAAACACACCCAATTACATGCGAGAAAAATATTTTTTTATTTCAATCTGAATAGTTTTATGCTGTATTATCACTGTAAACATTTCAGTTTCTTAGCGTTTCATTTCAAAGGCAAAAGCACAAATCAGTTTAACATTTTATTTCAAAAGCCATGTATAAATTTAACATTCTATTCCTTCTCTTCTTCCATTCCAAACAATTCCATTTTTCGGATGATGTTATTTATTCAACGTAGTGTTTTTAATTCGGTTGTCCTATCCAGAGAAACATCTTTATAATTTTATTACCTTTAATCAAGATGCCAGTAACCATCTTCAAAGAAACAATTTTTGTGAAAACGCTGATTGCGTGTGGCCATTTAACAAAAATAACAAAATGGCTAATTTCCTTTTTACGTGTTTGTGTTTCTAGCTTTAGTTAATTATGCGTCTTAGTCAATGTCTTAGATTTCCACAGAAATTTATTACAATTTATACTCAGTTACATGCAACCCATTAACACATATAAAAGCGTTATCGAATTTAAAGAATTTTCAACGAAGCTGTGAGCGAGAAACGTGACGTCCATGTTACCCAAAACATGCTTTTAAAATTATAAAATACAATTTTGCTCCGACACAAGAACCAAGAGCATTGCATACCAATCCCTAAATTGATCAAAACAAAGACGAGCTCTCGCTGAAATAGAATTTTTAAAAAAAATTCCATTCGCGGGGAAAACGGCTTTATTGTGTTTTCAGAATCCAATTACGAGGCTTAGCTAAGCCTAATGTTATTGTTTTTCACTCCTCTGCTTTCATTAATTCGCTTTTGTTTTTCCTCCTACTTTGCAGTGAATGATTCCATAAGTATAGCCGTGGTCTTTTACAAAAACTTCTCAGCGTTCCTGCCTCAAAGATTCCTGGCACAGTACGGGTAAGTTTGCTGGAAAAGTTGATTACCGCCATTTTTATTTCCAGTGTTAAAATGACTGGTCGGAACAAAGCAAATATCTCGAACGCGCTTTACTCTCTTCTATCAAAGTTCTTAATTCAATTTTTTAATGAACATGTGAGAATCCGGATAAAGGACATTAATTTCGAAGGGGGAGAAAGAACATTAATTTTAAAGCAAGCCATTATTATTTTGTTCGAAGTAGATATTTTTCAGTCGAGATATACGGCTGCGGTATGCGCTTGGAATGGAAAAACACTTCAAAATGAGTTAATGAGTCAATATAAATACATGTTCAAACATTGAAGTGGCTTAGGTTTTTGTTCAGTCACCTTTAGCGCTTAATGAATCCATTAGCTCTCGTATTTAATTATATATCTTTCTTACAAATTTTAAGTTGCCTTTCTTCTATTTAACGACTGTGATATGTTTAAATAATCCATGCATTTTTATTCAGCTTCTCAGAAAAATAAGTATTTGAGTGATGGTATATGGTTTCAGATTTGAAAGTAGATTCTTTATTAACTTCGTAAGTTTAGATATTCGATTAGCTTCATTTTAAAATAACATTTTTCGAATGTCTCGGATTTTAGTATTTTAACACTCCAGGGGGTTTCGACGAAATATCTCGTCCATCAATATTCAAACAGTGTTGCTTATGACGAGATATATCGTCATCAAGATACTATCAATTTTTTTATGATGTTGATATCGATATCTGGTCAGCTTTCTTCTAGTGACGAGATATCTCGTCCATTAATACCTGATAACTAGACTATCTAATATGTTTATATTTCTCCCCAAGCTTTATATCCTAACGACGAGATTCAGTTACATTATATATACACTTTGTAATCAGATGACCTTTTATATTATGCTTTTTATACTTTATTCAAGACTATTTCTTAAAGAAAAGAAGGTGATGCGATGTAATAATTAATATCATGGCTTCTTCATGCTGTCTATCAAAAGGACAGTCGTTCAAAAGACACTTACAATATAAATAGATAATTGATGATATTTTACCCTACTTTGTATTTCATAAGAAGTGGAAAAAATTAAAATGCTTTATATGTGTTGATGTATTTAATTTCTAGAGGGGCTGTAAAAGTATTAATATTGATAAAGATAGTAATTTATTACAATACATTACTATAAGAAAGCTATTTAATATTTATAGAAAGGTAGGGCCGTTTAACATTTCTATACTTTTATTCTCTCTTCCTATTGTATTTCTACATTTTATTATAGACTATTTTTTATAGAAAGTATAGCGCCTCGTTATATATAAAAGCGCATGATTTTAGGAGCCATGATAGTGGCATTATAGGAACAGTTAGTGACCTATTCTTTAGCCGATGGTCGAAATTTATAATGGAAGAATTTTGTGTTAGTAAAAATATGAATGTGATAATTATTTAGGTTGCTTTAAAAAGTAATCAACTGTCCAAACAAAAGCTTGCATTAGTTCAATATTATGTTTGTGCTCCATGTATCTATAACAATAACACGCAAACATGGAACAACACAATGAACACATAACATGAAATCTCGGAACTAGTATGAACATCTTTGGCTCATGAAATAGATTTTGGGAATGTTAGATATTTATAAGTCAATATTTAATCTTGTGTTTCTTTAATATGAGGAATCTGTAATATAATTTCAAAGAAATGGTGTCTTGATGACATGGCTACCCAATATCGTAAACAATATATTTAGAGACTTCCAAATCCAAAATGTTGGTTTCTTATATTTAAAATATTTTTTTCAAGTAAATTGTAATGAATTCAGAAAATGCTTTTCCATATTCTGATAAAGTAATAATCACTTTTTTTTTTAAATAAATTTAATATCTTTAAAAGTATTCTGTAATATTTCAAAACAAATTATATTCATTACAAATATGATAATATAAAAACTAATATTAGTACTAACTCAAATGTCCTCAGACATAAGATGTGAATTGACGTTAATCTTGTTGAAGTATCTAGGTCATATACGATCGTGCGTCGTAAATCCTAATCAATTAAAAAGAATGTTTGAATTTGTCCGTAATGCTATTTTATGTGGAACAAATATTTACAAAATAAATTGTTGATTGGACATCATATTTTTACTGTGTATCCTTTTTTCTGAACTTTCATTTTAATCTCTTTGTTAAGTTCACACACACACACACACACACACACACACACACACACACACACACTGCACAATAAGAAAACAAATCCCAAAATCCTGCATAAAAAGCGGTTTTTTAAATTAGGACGAATAAAATTTGACATCTGCTGGAACATGGTATTACTACTGTGGCGTCATCTGGTGGACATTGTTGTGACTACAGCATATTTGGATCGTTATGGTCCCCATGGTACCGAGTAAACAAATCTCAATTTTTCCAAGCAATTTTCGCAATAGCGATTATTTGATAAACGCTTTTTTTTTAATTAAATAAAATTCGGATGTGCAGTCTGTTAATTTCGAAGGATTTATAATTTTGATTTGTTATTTTGTTAACATAACGTTGATCAATGGCATTTGTTGACTTCGTAAACCTGCTGCTTTGACAAAACGTAACTAAAATTTTACAAACAAATTTCTATGAAATCCAGAATGATTGCATTTTTAACTCTGATGCCACCGTGTTTAATAACCCTACTGGAGTTTTATCTTCGCTTCGAAAACTACCCTATAGAGTAGAGCCTCTGGTGTAAGAACATGCTTCATACTCCAATCACCAGTTCAGGGCAAAGAAAATTTCTTTTTCTTATTAGGATCTGTCGCGTATCTCGTCATTACAAAATTGACCAGATCTTGAACGAGATATGTCGTCAAAATACTTGGAGGGTTAACCGATAAATAATTTTTTTTTTTTTTTTTTTTTTTTTTTTTTGTCGCATTTTGAAAGTTGCATAGGATAGATTTATTTCAAAAATATTTTTCTTTCTACAACGGAAAATGAAAGCTGTAAAACACATTTGTGAACGTCTTGAAAGGTATATTTTTTAACAGTCCACAAAAAGTAATAAGCTTAAGATGAATTCTTTTTTACAAAAGAAAGTAATTAGTTTTAACGGAATCCAAGAGATAATACAACGTGATACTTCAGAACTGTACCGCGAAAGAAATTATAATAAAAATTCCACAACTGGCGAAAAACCCTTAAATGAACCAATGACATCAAAGAAAAAACTTTTAAAGGACCAATGCAATCAAAGGATATTTAAAATTAAAATAACCAATGGATTCAAAGAAAAAAAATTTCAAACGAACCAATGAAATCAAACGACTTTAACGGATTTTGAAAGAACTTTCTAAAATAACCAAATAAAAATTTAAACTTTCCGTTTGCCGAGGTTGCCATGACAACCGCAATAAACGTAAATACAGATGGGTTGCCTTAACCTACCACAACTCGCCACTAAACGTAGACTGCTGCTGTACCTAATGTTATTTCGATCAACAAGGATATGCTTCAAAAAAAAATTTTGAGGTTTTGACGCGTTAGGAATCAACGATGGGATTCACTCATGTTCGAAATAAAAGTTACAAATTCAACTTCATTAGATAAACAAGTATATCGTATATATTACATAAAAATGTCACCTTCTGGAATGGCATGTCTGAGATTTGTTGAGAAGTAACAATTTGTTCCCTTGCAATCATGTTTCCACCAGAAAAAGTATTGTGTTCTTGAAAGGGCTCCGGGACACAAAAATCGTCAAATTTTCGATTTTTTTTTCTTATTATTTTACGAAATTCTCTGTGTTTTTCTGCTTAAAATGACGTCTAAATCATGTTTCTATCTTAATTAGAACAAGAGATATAATAGTTTTTCTGGTGCGTTGTTTTGAAAATCTAACACTCTTGACAGTTGTTGTCATGGCAACAACATCTGTCTTTAAAACTTTAAATGCGTTTTTCTCCATGATACTTTTTTTCAAGATTTCCTGTATTCAAATTGGTATAAGTCGAAAACCGATAAAGTTTAAGGGTTGCAATTTGGAATATATCTTTTTCAAACTTTATACTTTAATTTTGATTCAGCAAATTTGAAACAAATATTTACTTTAAAAAATATGACTTTAAAAAAAAAAAAGACCTTAAAATTTTCAAACATTTTCATTCAAATATTTTTTATTTTTTATTAAATTAATATTTTATAAAGTCCTGAATCAAAATTAAAGTTTATAAATTTGTAAATAATTTATTGCAAGAATTTTGAAAATGGATCAAGAATATTTTGAGTTTTAGCAATTTAAAATGACCCTTCTTTTTTTCAAAAAATTTTAATTTAACATTTAAAAAAAAATTTTAGAAAAATTTTGTGTTGTGATTTTGCTTATTAGTTACATGGGTAATCAGTACAAAAAAATTCTAAATTCTAAATTAATTAATAAAAAAAAAATTTCAATGTGTCCCGGACCCCCTTAAGAGGCATCTAATTTAGCAAGAAAGTGCATTTATGAGTAAATCTGAATTGTATTAATGCTAAATTGGTGGATGAAAGTTTCGGTAAATCTCTAGTTGGCAGTACGGCCTTGAAAATGGGATTAATTTTCGGCGTCGTTACGTTTGAAAGAGGTGGTCGACAAGTCCTGCCTCTCTTTCTCGTCGGTTTTCCAGAATCAACAATGTATCACACATATAATCCCCAAACAAAAGAGGAAAGTTGCGATCGCCAAATCTTGCCACTTATTCCTTGGTTTTCCAGAATTAAGATTGTATGACTCATAATCATAAAACGCCACATTGAAAGAGGCGGTCTGTCGCCAAGTTAGCCGTTTACACGGGGATTTACCAGAATCAAGAGTTTATCACTCATAATCGCTAAAACAACGTCAAGGCAAAAAATTTAGTTTGGCAGATTACCAGAATGAAAAATATATATTCTTCCATATAATCGCTAAACTAAAGCCATGGTAGATAGACGTGGTTGCCAAAACTTGCCACTTACTCGCTGGGTTACAAGCATCCTAAATGTATCATCCATATTATCCTCAAATGTAGCGCCACAATAAAAGTAGGCGGTGGCCAAGTGTTCGCTCTTACTCGGCGAGTTGCCAGAATCTAGAATGTATCACCCATATAATCGCCGAATTAACGCCATGGCAAAAAAGAGGCGGTCGCCAAGTCTGTTAGCTTACTCGGCGGATTATGATAGCTTACTCGGCGGATTATGATAGCTTGCTCGGCGGATTATGATAACTCGCTCGGCGGATTATGATAGCTTACTCGGCGGCTCATCAGAATAAAGAGTGCTTAACCTCCGATATAATTCTTAAACTATAGCCACTGTAGAAAATGCGGTTGCCAAATGTTTCCAAATTAAGGCCACAGTAAAAGGTCGCCAGGTATTGGCGCTAACTAGGCGAGTTGCCAGAATCTAGAATGTATCACCCATATAATCGCCAAATTAACGCCATGGCATAAAAGAGGCGGTCGCCAAGTCTATTAGCTTATTCGCCGGATTATGATAGCTTACTCGGCGGCTCATCAGAATAAAGAGTGCTTAACCTCCGATACAATTCCTAAACTATAGCCACTGTAGAAAATGCGGTTGCCAAATGTTTCCAAATTAAGGCCACAATAAAAGGTCGCCAGGTATTGGCGTTAACTAGGCGAGTTGCCAGAATCTAGAATGTATCACCCATATAATCGCCAAATTAACGCCATGGTTAAAAAGAGGCGGTCGCCAAGTCTGTTAGGTCACTCGGCGGATTATGATAACTCGCTCGGCGGATTATGATAGCTTACTCGGCGGCTCATGATAGCTTACTCGGCGGCTCATGATAGCTTACTCGGCGGCTCATCAGAATAAAGAGTGCGTAACCTCCAATATAATTCCTAAACTGTAGAAAATGCGGTTGCCAAATGTTTCCAAATTAAGGCCACAATAAAAGGTCGCCAGGTATTGGCGCTAACTCGATGGGCTGCCAGAAACATGAATGTATCACCCATATAATCGAAAAACTAACGGCACTGCAAAAAGAGGCAGTCCTCAAGATATGCCGAATGCTTACAAGAATGCGAAAAGTACGTCACCTATTCAATTACGAAGTTCTTCAAGGCCGTACTGTCAAATAGAGTTGAACCGAAAGCCTCATCCCCCAAGAGTGTTTAGTTGTTATTAGGTGTTGATGTTCTGTTCTCTTCATCAATTCAGATATGGGTATGGCTCTATTTTGCACAGAGGACTGGACATGGAGTACCAGCTGCATTCCAGGATAGTAGCCGTGGCCATGCAGACAGGACAGCGGAGAGTGGGCTCAAGGTCGTCGCGCCTCAAGGTCAAGGCTAGACTGGCACACCTCAACCACACAGTGGTAAGTATCGGTCTCTATTCTCTTTCGATGTTTTTGTATCACTCTGTTTGGTAGAGGGTTCGTTGTTACTACAACTGTACGAAGTTGAATCCTGTCACTGTATACATCAAGGGGGCTGCTGTAGAAAGAGTATCGGAGGATTTCAAGTTCGAATCCAACCAAAAACCTAGTGCACATTAAATCTATCGTCTCTTCAAATGTCGTCAATATGGCGTGTTGTGGATGTTTGGAGAGTAGGGCGAATGCAAAGGTGTCTGCCTAATCACCTGACCGTGGTTCAAAATTACAATTGTTGTCCTCGGATCTTTTCCTTCGGATTTGATCCAGGACCGTCGCCAGTAGCTTGTTGTGTTGTTCCAGTGTGACGTTAAATCAACAACCTACGTGAATTCATCAAGTTATAGTCGAGCGGTATCTACACACGGTATCCAGAATCAGGACAAAAAAGTACTTTTATCCTAATTAATGAGGACATTTTAATCCACCTAAATAGCTATAGACAATTATGCCTTGGTTTTATCTACATACAATAATTGTTTTTCAAATCGCTTACTACACAAAAAATTATTACATTGACTAGACGGTAACGGATAGTCACGGTAAAAATACCCGAACCCCTCCTTTATTTCGAGCTTTATTTCTACCAGAGCAAATTCAAAGGTATCATTCAATAAGGAATAACGTCCTCTACAAATTCAAATTTTAAAAAATTGCATAAAGGAACTTCATTATATCAAATTTTGCAGAAACACCGTGTTTTGATGCCATAATCAGATTTTGCATCGTTGAATTAGTCTATATATGAAATTTCACGATTTTACTACATTTTATATCCTGAGATATTCAATCCTAAAGTTAGTACCAATTTCAGGGATCTTGTCGACATAGAATGTCTTTATTTGTAGATCGAGATTCATTGTATTTACCGAAATTCAAATTTGAAAACTATTTCAAACGTATTTTTTAATTTAAAATATTTTTCCTGACACCATTCCTTGACTGTTTCTGCTCTTTCTTAGAGACTGAATTCCTTCGCCAACTTGACTGGGTTAGCCGCTTTAATTAATTGTTCATTTCCAGTTGGACTGATTTCATTCGTGTATATAATTATTTTGTGTATTTCAACCAAAATGACTCGGTTTATTTATATTAAACTCCTATTAGTAACTTGTCTGACTGAATATTGACGAAAAATAGTAAGACAAGCAAATTTAGTGCGTAAATGCAGTAATTTCTCGGTGCATTTAGAATACAGAACTAGTTGACCTAAACATTCTCCAAAAATCAGACTAAGAATCAATTATTTAAGTCGATGAAACCTTTATATATACGTCTCATTTTTAGTAAATCTAGAACAAATTATTTGAAGGAAGTCATAGTAAGAATCAATTATTTAAACCGAAGCTAATCATTGGTGGCCCCTACATAATCAACTAAACGTTTCTAACTCTAAGCAACCAAATATGATTATTTCAGAACTTCTTTAGAGCAAATTATTCGAATTAAGTCAAACTAAGAATCAATTATATAAACCGTCACGTAATGATGTTTTTTAGGAACATAATCAGCAGCGCCATCTATAGCCATCCTCTTCATCCCAAAACATTGTCTCTAAGCGAAACAAAAAATTTTTTTTTGTGTATTTCGATAGCAGAATTTGTCGAGAGCAAACCTTCCTTTGTTTTCAGACTAAGAATCAATTATATAAGCCGAACGTAAACAGCAGCGCCCTCTATACCCTGACTGTCCAACTCAACAAAATGTCTCATTTCTTTTGTCTGTCAAAGCTGCAGAGAAACAACTTACACTGTTTTTCTACTTCCAGAACCGACAAATAATGTGGAATATTTCATGCGGCGTCGCGGACTTCTCCCAAGGGTGAGTACCTATTCCAATTTATTCCACGGAATACCCCCCAACCGCCTCATTAAGAAGAACAATAATTCCATGTTTATTTCCACAACAAACAACGCACGTAAAGACGAACTACCGGCGGAACCTCGTGCATCTTCGCGTTGAACAAAAGGCTTTTCTTTCATACCGTTGCCATTTCGTTTTCGTAAATGTTCCGCTGTTTATTTTTCAATTGTGTTGCGGGAACAATGAGGCAGTCTCGCACCCAGGGGTCCCGTTCGGCGTTTTTCGCGTAAATTGCATCGATTGTGTTGCGCACAAAGGCAACGGCTTTCGATGATAATTGCCTGTTGTGTGTGGAACAGGCGTTTGAGCGAGGAATTGTTGGATTAAAGGAATTCGGGGACTAGACGGATAGGCAACCTGTGGTACTTCAAAGGCTCCTGCTTGAAGTATGCAGTAACCAATTGTTGTATGTTTTTTTGCTACCAACAAAACGCGAATCCGCATATTATCAAGTAAAAATGGCGTAACTTTAAAAAAGTCAATTTGAAGATTTGAAAGTCTTTAAGGGCTAATCTCTTCTATGTGTGTACGGACTTCATTGCCCTAAAGTATGGTAGTGATCTTTTTCATCGGAGTTTTCTGTCTTTAATAAACACTGATGTGGTTATCCCGGGATACTTAAGCGATCTCTTTTTACTTTCATCTCACTATGTTCCCCAATCTCTTTATTCTACGACATTTTTGGAACAGCTACACTCTACGTTTATGAGCGATGGCAACGGCCTTGGCGATATTTTTGGCGCACATATAAAGTTGCCAAGGAAATAATTATTTCCCAACTCTTTTTCTGTCAGAAATTTTTTTCTTTTTACAACACACTTTTTAAACACATTTCAGAACGTTTTGAAAAGTATATTTTTTAAAAACTTTCACAAAACGTAGTAAGTTTAAGCACATATCAAAACAGATTTGTGAACCAACAGAGAAACTAAGCAACGAATGTTGGGTAAGAATACCCTGAAACTTATCAATTACACTAAATACAGTGGGCATGTTAAAAAAGAAAAAGATTTACAAAAGAAAAAAAAGCAAGAAATAGTACAACCTGATAACGTCAGAATTCTTTCGTGAAAAAATAATGAAAATGAAAATGGTCAAAAAACAAAACACTGATTCCTTTAGTGAAAACTATTATAATAAAATAATAACTCCACAACTGTCAAAATACAAATAAATGGACCAATGGATTCACAGAAAACGATTTGAAAAGACCAGTGCTATCAAAGAAAATTTTAAAAACAAAATAACCAATGGTAGGAAAGAAAAAATTTTAAACGAATCAATGAAATCAAACGATTCTAACGGATTTCGGAAGAACTTTCTAGAATATTCAAAATGCAAATTAGAAGTTTCCGTTTGCCGAGGTTGCCATGAAAACCACAGCAACTGTAACGAAAAAATTTCAAACGAACCAATGAAATCAAACGACTTTAACGGATTTTGGAAGAACTTTCTAGAATATTCAAAATGAAAATTAAAAGTTTCCGTTTGCCGAGGTTGCCATGAAAACCACAGCAACCGTAACCAAAGATGGGTTGCCTTAATTTATCGTAACTCGCTACTAGAAGTGCGCCAAAAAAAATCACCAAGCCGTTGCAATCACTCATAAACGTAGAGTGTTGCTGTACCACATTTTTTTACTTGAAGGTATCTTTTGATTAGCCAAATATGGCACTTGTGCTATATACCACCAAACACAACCCACCAAGTGAAGTTGTGAATCCTTTGCCTCACTCGATTTCTCAATTTGATGAATTTCCGTCACACCTTGACATTGTAGCATATTTACTAATTTTCGGTAGCAGAGTAACTATTACAACCAGAGGGTTACGAAATTGAGAATCGGTCCAACCAATGACTGACGTGTACTTGAGGGCTGCTGCATGCTAAATCTGTCGTGACCTCAAATATCCTCACGTTGGAGTATGGGGTGCCACCTCAGGTGTTGTTCTCGACATCTGACTGATTCAAAATTACGAGGCGTTGTCCTTGGATTTTTCCTTTCAGGATTCATCCCAGACACTTACCGCCGACCAACCGGTCTGGTGATAAAGGTGTTAGCCTCTAGATCGGAACATTCCTCCCTGGTTTGAATCTGTGTCAGGGCATAGATATTTGTAAGCGTAGTCTGGAGACAGCTGGTGCATCTTAAATCTCTCATGGCCGAAAGTCTTCACGTTGGGATGATGTGGAAATTTGGAGAGTGGGGTGGCTGCTCAGGTGTTGCCTCGTCATCTGACCGTGGTTCAAAATTACGTGTTGTCTTTTGATCTTTCCCTTAGGGGATTGGTCCCGGACCTTCGTCAATAGCCCATTGTGTTGCTCTAGTACGACATTTATTAAAAATTACCAAAACAGTTACAAAATTACCCGGACAGTTGCCAAGCCTGTTGTGTTGCTTCCCCCAATGCAACGTAAATTCAACTACTTGTCTTGTACTCGGTGGTGCAGATTGGATCCCTCCCTAATTGTATTTCTGTGATAGTAAAACTCTTCGTGGTGTGTGCTAGTCCATTACTTTGTGTTGTTTTTCTTGTGTTTGCCGCGGCTGGGCCAAATGTGGCACCATAAAGCCAAACTCAACTAACCAAAAGCCAGACGATATACATACCCAGCACTTCTGATGCGAGTTATACTGATCAAAATAAACGAGCAATTACATTCATTTTCTCAAAGATCCGTGTATACACAATATGAACAAAAGTATTTGGACACTACATGTTTTTCAGAAGAAGTGCTTTATTATTCTATTTAGTAACGGGTAGAAGCCCTCCTTTTGCTTCTATTATATCTGCAACACACAAAGGCATACTTTCCACAGGTTCTCTGTAAATCTAGACAGGAATAGCTCGCCATGCCTCTTGCAAGGCTGTGAGAAGAGATTGTTTTGAAGATGGGCGTGCGTGGCGGTGTACTTGTCGCTCCAGTTTTTACCACAAGTGCTAAATTGGATTGAGATCGGGACTCTGAACAGGCCAGTGTCAAGCAAATTCTCCTGATTTTCAGAAAACCAGTCCAGCACGCGTTTTGCAGTATGACATGGAGCTCGATCCTGTAAGAAGAAACGACCATCATTGCGGTAGTATTGCCACAGTGTAGGCAAGGTCTAACTATCCCGAACATCGAGGTAAACGTCAGCGTTCATGGAACCAGGTAGACAAAGCAATGGGCCGAGCCCTAATCAGGAGAAGCAACCACAAACTAATATGGATCTCCGAATTCCTGCAGAAATTCCTCACCTGACCAAAGTTCAAAATCACGGAATGATGTCCTGGAGGCATTCTCTTTAGATGTGATCCCGGAACACGTCCAATGATCCGTTGTTCTGCTCCAATACGATGTTGATTAACTACCTGTCTACCTCGAAATTTTAATTTGCCAAGTGCTGAAACCACGTTCCAAAACCAATCCTAGTGACGCCACATTTGGAACATTTAAAGGAACGTTACGGATTAGCAACCAGAGAGGTGCGAGTTCGAAACTCCGTAAAGCCAACAGCCGTCGTATAGGTAGGAGGTGGAGCACGTTAAATCCTTCGTTGACTCACATATTCTCATGTTAGAGAATGGGGCGCTAGTTGTGATATTATCGTCATCTGACCGGATTTGAAAATCACGTAATATTGTCTTCGGATCATTCTCTTCAAGGATCGTGGTCACTAGTTCAGTTGCTCCATTGTAACAGAAATTTAATACTTTTCTAGATTTACCTCCGGGTATAACGCTTCCCTCACTCACCATCTTATTAGCTCAGGTGTTCCCTCGTCATCTGACCGTGATTAAAAATTACGTGGTGTTGTCCTCGGATCTTTCCCTTAGGGGATTGGTCCCGGACCGTCGTCAATAGCTCGTTGTGTTGCTCTAGTAATTAAAAATTACCATTGCCATAACAAATGTTTTCACGCTGGCATAAAGCGAGAGTTTGAAGAGTGGGGTGCCAGCTCAGGTGCTCGTCATCTGACCATAGTTTGAAATCATCCCTGAATGACCCTTGGACACACGAAATGTTGTCCTAGGATCATTCAGGGATGATCCCGAACCGTGTCAAATGGCTCGTTCTGTTCCACCAGTGGATTAATTAAAACACCTACCAACATCGTATTTTCCTAAGTAGTGCTACATATCCAAGGTATGTACAGAAAGATTGGCGCAACATAAATCTTTTTCAGGAAAAATTCCCCTCATAGCAATTTATTCTTATCCCCAACCTGAATAGATCCCATTGAGCCTCCATATAAACTGCTTCTCCCTAATTGCATCTTTTGTATTGTTTAAACAATCGGACCCCAGCAATCGAACGTTCCATTCCCAATCATTCTAATTGAGGATCGACAAAAGGGGTGGGGGATGAAAAAGAGAATCCTTATTCGGATTTATGCAGGTAAATTGCCCTTTGGGTCCGTCTTCTATCCGGCTGCAAGGATCACTGTCCTGAGATTCTTATTTTGCGGGTATTGCGAAGTAAATATGAGATCTCGGCCTTTTTTGTTCGTAAATTGAATTCAAATACTCCATGTAGGATTGAAAACCGAGAAATCAAAAGTGCCGCGGTAGCCCCTGTTGGTAGAGATATGCATTAGCAACCGGAGGGTTGCTAGTTTGAATCCTATCAAAGACCGTAGGGTACGAAATGGGCTGGTGCATGTTCAATCTGTCGTGGCCCCAAACGTCCTCACGTGGAGTGGAGGTAAGGTAAAGTAATTTTAATTAACGTCGGTACTAGCGCAACATTACGGGCTATTGACGACGGTCCGGGATCAATCCCCTAAGGGAAATATCAAAACACAACACGTAATTTTGAATTACGGTCAGATGACGAGGCAACACCTGAGCTGGCACTCCACTCTCCTAACTTCCACGCCAACCCAACATGAGGACTTTCGGCCACGACAGATTTAAGGTGCACCAGCTGCCTCTACACCATACGCTTACAAACATCCATGCAATAACCTGGTTTCAAACCAAGAACCTTCCTATCTTGAGGCTAACACCTTAACCACCAGAGCGGTTGGTCGACTCACGTAGTGTGGAAGATTGGAGAGTGGTGCCAGCTCAGGTGTTGCCTCGTCATCTAATCATGGATCAAAATTAAGTGATGTTACCATAGGAACCCTACGGGTTTGATTGCGGACCGTCGCCTATAGCTCGTTGTTTTGCTCAAGTGCGACTACTTACCGAGAAATCACAGATGTTATCCGTTGAGAAAACGCCGACCAACCGGTATAGATGTTAAGGTGTTAGCCTCTAGATCGGAAGGTTCCGGATTCGGGCATTGATGTTTGTAAGCGCATGGTATAGAGGCGGCTGGTGCACCTTAACACTGTCGTGGCCGAAAGTCCTCACGTTGGGTTGGTGTGGAAGTTTGGAGAGTGGGGTGCCAGCTCAGGTGTTGCTTCGTCATCTGACCGTGGTTCAAAATTACGAGGTGTTGTCCTCTGATCTTTCCTTGAAGTGATTGATCCCTGACCGTCGTCAATAGCCCGTTGTGTTGCTCTAGTACCACGTTAACTAAAATTACCATTACCGTTGAGAAAACGAAAGTACAAGTAAGACTATTTGATTCTAATGTTTGACTGGGCCCAGTTGGTAGAATAGCGGATTAAAGTTACATGTTCGAAACTAAATCCAATCGAAAAGATCGTATATAGTAAGGGCTGATGCACGTTGAAACTAATGGTCTCAAATGTCTTCACGTTGGCCTAGTGTGGAGGCTTGGAGAGAGGAGTTCGAAATTCGGTCCAACCAAAGAGAGTCGTGTACGCGGTGCTGGTGAACGTTAAATCTATTCGGGGACGCATATACCCTTACGTTGGCGTGGTGTGAAAGCCTGGAGAGTGGGGTGCAATTCCAGTTTTGATTTCGTTCAGACCGTGATTCAAAACCAAATGGTGCTATCCTCGGATTTCTCAATTCGGGATTGATCCCGAACCGTCGCCATTTGCTCGGTGTGTTGTTCCAATGCGATGTTAAATCAACTACTTATCTACCGAAGGTAATGGTAGTGGTAATTTTAGTTAACGTCGTACTAGAGCAACACAACGGGCTATTGACGACGGTCCGGGATCAGTCCCTTGAGGGAAAGATCCGAGGACAATACCTCGTAATTTTGAACCACGGTCAGATGACGAAGCAACACCTGAGCTGGCACCCCACTCTCCAAACTTCCACGCCAACCCAACGTGAGGACTTTCGGCCACGACAGATTAAGGTGCACCAGCCGCCTCTACACCATACGCTTACAAACATCCATGCCCGTACCCGGATTCGAACCAGGAACCTTCCGATCTAGAGGCTAACACCTTAACCACTATACCGGTTGGTCGGCTATCTACCGAAGGATTTGAAACCTTATTTGGTTTCTCAGTTTCATGGATATCCGTTACGTCTTCCACGAATGCTTGTAACATATTTCCTGATTTGGTTCAAGCTTAGGTAGCCCAGTTGAAAGAATAACATTAATAGAGTTGAGGTAAGGTAAGGTAATTACAATTAACGTCGTACTAGAACAACACAACTGGCTATTGACGACGGTCCGTACCCTAAGGGGAAAATCCTAGGACACCACGTAATTTTGAACCACGGTCAGATGACGAGGCAAGAACTGATCAAGCACCCCACTCTCCAAACTTCCACATTAACCCAACGTGAGGACTTTCGACCACGACAGATTTAAGGTACACCATACGCTTACAAACATCCATGTACTGACCCAGATTCGAAACAGGAACCTTTCGATCTAGAGGCTAACACCTTAACCACCAGACGTTGGTCGGCGTAGAGTTGAGAATTTAATTTATTGTTTTATGGCACAAGCCTGGTTGGAAGAGCTTCGGTTTAGCAACCCGAGGGTTGTGAGTTCGAAACTCGGTCAAACCTAGGACCGTCGTATATGTGGAAGAGGGTGCCCGTTAAATCTGCAGTGACCTCAAATGCCTCCTCGTAGGCATGGTGTGGAAGTTCGAAGAGTAGGGAGCCGCTCAGGTGTTGATTTCGTCATGGAAACGTGGTTCGAAATGATGAAGTGTCGTCTTCGTATCCTTCCCTTCGGGATATCTCGGATATTTGCCTATAGCCCTTCGTGTAGCTTCAGTGTGGCGTTAAGTCAACTATCCATCTATCTAGCATATACGACACATGTAGGAATAAAGTTTTCGTGAAATATGACCCAACTCGGAATGGTAATTAATAATCTATAAAAAGCTTCAAAAAAATTGCTGATGAAAACATTACGAAGATAAAAGTTTATTGGTTTTGTCTTTATTGGCTATTGTTTGAAACCTTTAGACAAGTAGTTTTCTAGAGGGCACAGTGGGTTTATCCATTGTGCTAGTACCCCGAGAGTTGTAGGCGATGCAAGGTTCGATTCCAATTTGTCTTTATTTCCCTCTTCTATGTCACTAAAACTTTTCTTGTGTGTATACGCCACCCTTCAATAATGGACCGGACAGCAAGATGTGATGGTATCAGGGAAATAATACACGCTTTAATACGGGGGTGGTCCCCTCCGTGCTGCAATTACGCTAACAACCCTTCTGGGCAAAATTTCAACAAGGTCTTGATACTCAGATATGGGTATTTGTGTCCATTCCTGCTGCAAGAATGTCGCCAGCTCAGCTGTAGATTTCGGACATGGTTCCCTGGTCCCTTAGCGCCGCTTGAACTCGTTCTCAAATGTTGTATGGGGTTTAGGTTGGGACTCTGAGCAGACCAGGGAAGACGTTTTACTTCCAGTTCTCGATACCACTGCTTGACAGAGGCTGCAACATTACATTGCTATGAACTGTCTTCAAGCTTGTCAAACACTTCCAGCCAGATCACCAGATCTCTCTCCCATCGAGCATGTCTGGGATATGATGGGAAGGCGAATGCATCCGGTAGGGAATGTTGAGGACGTAGTCCGACAATTGGAGCATATTTGGCAAGAAATAGCTCAGGAGACTATCCGGGAGCTTTATCGGTCTATGCCACGCCGTGTGGCAGCTTGCATACAGGCTAGAGGCGGGTCAACACCTTATTGAGCTCGTTACTGTAACTCTGAAATAAATCATTCAATTGTTCTGAAATTTTAATCATTTTCTATTCTGTACATCATTTTCCTATTCACCAATTTTTGTCTCCATCGGACAACTCCTTCTTGGTGTGTCGAATTTTTTGTTATAGAGTGTATAAGGGGAGATAATACATGCTTTAATAGGGGGATGGTCCCCCACGCGCTGCAATTCCACTAGCAATCCTTCTGGGCATATTTTCTACAAGGGTTTGATACACAGCTATGGGAATTTGTGTCCATTCCTGTTGCAAGAATCCTGTCACCTCAGATGTAGATTTCGGACGTGGTTCCCTGGTCCGTAATCGTCGCTCTAAAGCGTCCCACAAATGTTCTATGGGGTATATGTCGGAACTCTGAGCTGGCTAGGGAAGACGTTTTACATCCATGTATTGATACCACAGCTTGCCAGAGGCTGCAACATGACATGGAGCGTTGTCGTCCTGGAAGTAACATTCGTCCATTCCATGAAATTGCCAGAGCGTAGGAAGAACCTTATAGTCCAAAATGTTCATGTAGGCGTCGGCGTTCAATTGACTATGAATAACAAAGGTACCAGGCCTTACCACGAGAAACATCCCTAAACAAGTAGTCGGATTTGATGCAAATCCGCTGGTGTTCGGTCCATTATTGTAGGGTAGTGTATGTCAACCACCCACGCTTAAAAAGAATTGTTTGTAAGTTGAGAATCCTAAACTTTCAACTAGCGATATGAATGCTTCATTAGTTATCAGGAAATGATAGGAATACATGGTTTTGGTTTTAATTGCGTGTGGCTTTTTATAGGAACGTTCAGTTCTCAATGGAAGGATGCCAACCAATACAGACTGGAAATTATTCGCTGTGTCAATGTAACCATGTAGGGACATATGCTGTTTTGCTCACTACTTATGCTCAACCAGTAAGTATACCGATTCGTTTGAAGACTTTTTAAATTTCATTAAAAAAAATTTCGGATTTTGCATTAAATGTTCTTTTATCAATAAGAAAGTTCTACGTTGCCCTCTTTTGTATAAATATGTTACTTTGCAGAGTCAATGAAATTGTATTGACGATTCGCCATCTATTGATAAATATGAAAGTGATAAAATATGTATTTTGACCTTTTTTCCAGACAGGTTGAAACACAGATTATAAAATTAGAGGGGAAATAAACAAACCTGAATACTGAAGCAAATTTTACACCATATAGAAGCCAAAATCAGTAGTTCGTCCAAAATTCAACTGATATTTGTTTTCGAAATACTTTGAAATTGATAAGAATATTCTGAACTGGAACAAAAACATTGCAGAATTTTTTCAGACAAGAGTTCAACTGTGTTTAGCAGAGTTCTTATCACACAATTTAAATAACTAACTAATCTAAAAAAAATCCAGAAAGGACGAATTCCGGACCTTTTTGTGTCGCCCTCTGTTGTGTAAAATGTTAACTTAATGAGTCAATAAAATTATATTGACGTGGCGCCATCTATTAATATGTATGAAAACTATGATTGTAAATTCATATTACCCCCGGTTTGAAACTTAGCAGCTGTAAGGCACATTAATGCACACAGTTACTCAAGCAAATAATCCTATTTTCTGAAAAATCCTTTAATCTAAACATTTTTACATTACTATCCAAAATATCATTTCAGCCGAATTTTGCATTTGAGCAGTGTACATGCTAATTACGACTTTTCTCTGATAAATCGTATGTTTTAATTTTAACCTCAATTGCAAATCACGCTAACTCATAAAAATATTGCTTATCTGGATTAGAATTTGTATTCGTAATAGTTCATAATTCTTTTTATTCCATAGGTAAAGATAATATGTATTTTAGTGTGTGTTACTAGAAGATACTTTTGTTGTGTTGTTTCTTATGTGCCTACACTAGCAGACCGGAGGAGTGCCAGGCCCGTTAAAGACGGCAAGAGGCGTGCGCCTACCATATTATTGAGCCCCATTGGGAGGAAGTCCGACTTAGCTCGACATACATGACACTTCCGTTTTACAGGAAGGTCCCTATCATACATCCATTCACTCACACATATCGTAAGTTAAATCCCAATCAGAGGCCGATAACCCCCTGATCAGGTACCCCCAGAGGTATTGATTTGGTATGGGTACATGGGGGACTGTGACCACGACCTATTTAATGTGCCCCAGTCACCATTAGTGAACACGACGGCCTTTAGTCAGGTCGAAGCAATCATCAGAATTGCAGGCTCCGCCGAGGACAGAACCCACAACCCTTCTGATGCGAGCCCGATGCTCTACTGAATGAGCTACCGCGGCTCAGAAGATACTTTTGATATCTATTATGTGATAATATACAGTAATATTTTAGCAAACGGAAATTTTTCAGTGGACGTACCCCATCAAAAGCTAGATTTTGTATCCTCTAGCAAACTTTAGCTGGTATAAAATCAATTTTAAAACATATTATTTAAATGTTATTTTATTTCAAGATATGAATTTTTATTATTTTTAGATTGAAACAAAAAGTGGTTTATTTTAAGATACAAATGTTATTTTTCTTAATTTAAAATTATTTTAAGATATAAATGTTGTTTTTCTTAATTTAAAATTATTTTAGGATATAAATGTTATTTTTCTTAACTTAAAATTATTTTAAGATATAAATGTTATTTTTTTATTTTAAATACAGTAGCAATTTTTAGGAGAAATAAAATTCATTCTCTTATAATATCAGTTTTGAACTTTTTGTCGCACCTTATACAGAAGTAAATTTTACAATTTAAATCGCCTGTTACTTCATTAGTAGCATTTTTTATTTTAGATGTGAACAGTTTTGAGTATATATTAATTGTCTCGTAGGATGAACTCCAGTTCCAAGATGGATTCGAAGTGATTGCTGGCATCGGATGCGCTCTCTGTGCCTTCTTCGTTTTCCTCACTTTCTTCATTTTGCTCGTTCTGTGGAGGTAAGACAACGTTCCCTTCGCCACACTCTTGACTGGACGTATCACTTATGGGCACCCGCTTCCAATCAGCTCATCTCCTCATCGAAATGGGCTGTGGTGTTTTTGGCACCGCAAGAATTACACTGGAGTCGGACTATTGCCTTTACAAGTTTTTTATTACCACTTGAAAAGTCTCGTTTTACAATAGAAAGATTATACTAGGCAACAAAATTTCAAAATTTTCTGCTTCCGAGATTAAAATAGTCGTTTCTTAAATAATTCAATTACTCTGGAGTCGGACAATTGCCTTTACAAGTTTTTTATTACCACTTAAAAAGTCTCGTTTTACAATAGAAAGCTTATACCAGGCAACAAAATTTCAAAATTTTCTGCTTCCAATATGAAAATAGTCGTTTCTTTATTAATTCAATTACACTGGAGTTGGACAATTGCCTTTACAAGTTTTTTATTACCACTTGAAAAGTCTCGTTTTACAATAGTAAAATTATACTAGGCTACAAATTTTCAAAATTTTCTGCTTCCGAGAAGAAAATAGTCGTTTCTTAATTAATTCAATTACACTGGAGTCGGACAATTGCCTTTACAAGTTTTTTATAACCACTTGCAAAATCTCGTTTTACAATAGAAAGATTATACTAGGCAACAAAATTTCAAAATTTTCTGCTTCCGAGATGAAAATATTCGTTGCTTAATTAATTCAATGTGCTGCATATGACAAAGAAAAAGCTGAATTGGCTTCGGTTTTTTTGTAATTGGTACGCATTAT
Organism: Metellina segmentata; assembly: GCA_947359465.1. Lineage (NCBI taxonomy): Eukaryota > Metazoa > Arthropoda > Arachnida > Araneae > Tetragnathidae > Metellina > Metellina segmentata. Next base: position 22,542,328 of record OX375883.1, on the reverse strand, counting down.
TGAGAAAAAATGTATAGATGTATAAATGTTGTAATATATGTAAGAATACCTTAACCTTCTTCGGACTTTTGTTTTCTTTTGGCCTGTCGTTTGTGATGGACGAGGGGAATATCTCGTCCAACAGTCAGCCAGCATTGACGTGGACTATAGTTCTATAGTCTCTTAAATGATCCAAGATAGACGGGGTTGCAGTAGCCTCATAAGTAGACATGTTGGTGCTGAATAGCTCCAGGTCTCTTTTCTTTCGTCACACTCTTCAATAGTCTCTTAAATGATCGAAGATAGACAGGACCCTGATAGCCCAATTGGTATATTTGCGAATTAGCGATTGGAGTGTTTGGAATTCGGGACACGATCTTGGCAAGGACCGTCGTGTACGTGGAACCACGACAAGGTGGATTTCGAGAACTACACACCACCAGAGGGTTGAGAATAAAAAATATTACAAAATTTTTGTAACACAAGTTGGTCTACTTTGCTCTCTTCAAGTTAACTTTGCTCCAAGAACGTAAATGGACCGTCGTGGCTCAGTGAAATGCCCACTGAGCCAGCAACCTCCGAGTTGTAGGCGGCGCATTTCTCCCTGGGTGTATTTCTCTTCTATGTCAGTAAAACTTTCATTGTGTGTCAGTCTGTTTCTTGATATTGTATGTCTTGTGTCTGGCACAGCATGGCCTAATATGGCCCTTGCGCCATAAAACCACAAAACCAACCAACCAAAAACGTAAAATCTTATTTAGTGACGTATGGTCTAGTCTTGGTGGTCGAATCTTCGTTGAATACGAATCCTTGGAATCGAATTCTTTCGTTCAATGATGATTGTATTGTTGTATAGCTTCCGCATAGCGTAACCGCAATGTTTCTACTAGGTTGCAGATCTTTTGGATTTCGAGTGGTGTTTTTTCTATCTAGAATTCCTTTCATTGCTCTAGTTACTTAATACAGGCCTCGAAATAGATTTTTTAATACAAGTGCAATTTGTGCACCTAAGTTTTTAAATTAGGAGCACAGGGTATATTTTAGGTGCATATTAAAAAAAGTAATATACGAGCATTAATGTAATATACACTACTTTATTAGTTGGGTATGTTTATAAAAGTCAGTAGAAGATAATAAATAAAAATATTTAAACATCTAAATTCTCCCTTCTCCGGCGCACGGCTGTCGCAACAGTCGCTTCAACAGCGCCATCTGGAAAATGTTTCGATCCTCGGAAAGTTCTGGTGGCAGTGACACAAATAAACCTTCCTCCTGTATAAACACGTTAAGGACCAGCGATTTTGTTTCGCATAGTGTGTACTTAGGAATTTTAACAAGAGAGGTCGATACTAATATTTTGTTCAAACATTAAAATAACATAAAACACGTTTCCCTCCTTTTTTAGCCGACCAACCGGTATAGTGGTTAAGGTGTTAGCCTCTAGATCGGAAAGTTCCTGGTTCGAATCCGGGTCCGGGCATGGATATTTGTAAGCGTATGGTGTAGAGGCGGCTGGTGCACCTTAAATCTGTCGTGGCCGAAAGTCCTCACGATGGGTTGGCGTGGAAGTTTGGAGAGTGGGGTGCCAGCTCAGGTGTTGCTTCGTCATCTGACCGTGGTTCTAAATTACGAAGTGTTGTCCTCGGATCTTTCCCTTAAGGGACTGATCCCGGACCGTCGTCAATAGCCCGTTGTGTTGCTCTAGTACGACGTTAACTAAAAATTACCAATTACCCTCCTTTTTTAACATTAGGTGCACCGCGTGCACCTAGCGGGAAAAAAATTAGGTGCACAATTTTATTTTCATGTGTACAGTGCACCTGTGCACCCGGGTATTTCGATCCCTGACTTAATATAAGGCTTCAAAATGGAGTTTCTTGTTGCGGAGAAGAGTCTTAAGATCCCTGGGTTACATTTCTTCATTTTAAGAAGAAGAAAATAAAATTGCAAAAATATGACAGCTTGATTTTAGGTTATTTTCTGTTCTTGAAGACCCTAATGAGTCAACAGTTGTGAGCCATTTTTTTAACTTATGGTTAGGTGAGACAGTATGGTGCAATTTTGGTCAAACTGCGATCAGCACAGGACAACGTCAAGAAAAAATGCTGTGACAGTGGTAGAGGGTGATAAGATACCAAATTTTTTTTTAACTAACTCGCGTGGTGTAAAAATAAAAAACGAACTCTTTTCAGAAAAATGGGGAAAGGAGAGGAAAAAGGCCCAACTTACGGTCCTTTTTTCTTTGGCTTGTACATTTTAGAAGTGACTTGATGGTGTGTTCATTTTACAGGAAGATACGAGGGGCCATCACGGCCTTGAAGCTGCAAGTTTGCATCGCCTTGATTGGAGCTTATGCAACTATTCTCAAAGCTCTTCACGAATCCCTAACGACGGTAAGTAGGGTATCGGTATACCATGTGAAACCTTTCTGCAGATTATGATGCCAAAGGAAATTCGTATGTATGTATCATGCATGAGTTACTTCGTCTTTTGGTTTTGATAGATTGGAGCCGAGGGTTCTCATTGTTTGAAACAATTTCAATTCACAGATTTAATAATTTATAGATGGAATGAAACACAAATAAAATTGAAAGAATTTTTACTGTCAATTCCTGCAGACTACACTGATGGTAGAAATGAAGAGAATTTTCACTTCTAGGCGATTGTCTCCAGAACTACTGGGTATATTTTAATAAATTAATTACGTACAAAGGTAAAATAACGCCAAAAAATAACCATACGACAGTTTTGGTATGCTTGCATGAACGTGCGTAAAACTCCTTACACGACGCCGGGCGGCGATTTTCCAAACCCTCACAGATACTGCACCGCCAGGTGACAGGCCGGTCGCGCTGGATGACAATTTGTTGCTGAACCAATTAAATTGACCGGTTATCGGGTTGCACTAGGACGACTTGGCGCTGAAGAAATCTCGCAGCACATTCTTCATGTTGTTAGTGTTATCTTGATTGTGTGGAGCGCATAATGGAAATAGAATTAATATTAAAAGAAATCCCAAAAGATTTCAACGTTGTTTTACATATGGAAAATATCATTATTCTTCGAAGTTCCTTGGCAAAAGAAAATGACGCTGACGTTAAAACTTTTTATATGTTGCAAGATAGTTTGTTTCCTTTAAAATGAAACGGTATTCGAACTATAACTAAATATACACAAAAGTTTGCAATTTTTTACTGATAAAAGATGACTTAGATTTTTAATTAACTTATTAAAAAACAGTTTTTTTTATTACAGTTATTAAAACAAGGATTCTTATTTAAACTAAATGAGAATAAAATTATTAAACTAAAACCAGATGTTTTTTTATAAACTGATGAAAACCTGTTTTTTTTTATAGATAAGAGATTTTATAGATTTTTTATAATTTCAAAAGATAAATCCCAATTTAAATATATTAGCATTTAAAGTTACTGCTTATTTAAAGATCCCATTGACTTATTAAAGAAAATCTAAAAACAATCACCCCGTAATATTAATTATTTAATAAGAACTAATCATTTAATTAATTAATCACAAATAATGATTAATTAATTAAGATAATCCATTGGACTAATCAATTTGAGCAGATATTACAGATAATTACTACTTTGCATTTAATGTTCATTGCTTTGTTAAACTAAGTTTCTAAAAAAAAAACCGGTTTTAACCAATAAAATCCGTTAAAAAAAAAATCAAATCGCCCTAACTGTTTATCCATTGAAACTTCTTGCTAAAGGCGCGACGACGGAGCGATAACTCGCCAAGAAGTTGGATCAACCGTCCCACAATTCCTTAACGCTTCTCACAGCGACCGGCCTGTCACCTGGCGGTGCAGTATCTGTGAGGGTTTGGAAAATCGCCGCCGGGCGTTACATTCAAGTTTCTAGCAATCTGTACTTGAGACTTCCCTGATTCCAGTTTTCCGACGATTCACCACCTCATTCCATCATCCAAAGGTTGGCGGTTACTTATTCGTGGAAATTGTCACGTGCGCTTATGAAATCTTTTCCTCTAAATGCCCCACCCACATGCACGTGTACGCTTAGGTATTAGCCACTAAAAATTTGCATCTTTGTTGTAAGCAATGATTTTACCTTTCATTCAGTTCATTTCGAGAAATTCAACAAAATATACAAATTCTCTTAATTTTGAACATTAATGTACACCTTCATCTTTCTCTGAATTTGCAGCTTCTCCTGCGTAGGTGTTTTTACCCCGAGCGAGGTCAGGATAATTGGTTGATTTCATCCAATGGATGGCCTACTAACAAGGATTCTGTTGTTTGACAGGATCTAGATTCAGTGGGTGATGTAATAATGGCCCTGGTTGCGTATTTCTTATTTCGCATGGCTGACTCAAGAGTTATCCTTATTAAATATTTCGCTATTCACATAGAATAGTATGCAATTATCATTCACCAACATATACTTTCGTTTTCGAGGTGGTTCATATTTATAAATGTGAGATATGTAAAACTCTTATATACAGTAAAAGAGAAGGAAGCGATATTATGACAATTAAAGAAGTTTATTTACGATATTTAGTTAAACAAGTTATTGACGTGGTTAGGAAGTTTGGTGAAGTGGAGTACTAGCTCAGATGTAGACCTAGTTATCTGACCATGGTTCGAAAATACGTGGTCTATCTTTCTTCTTGGGGATTTGATCCCAGGCAGCGGTATTCTGGTCAGAAGAGTAACGGATTAGCAACTAGGGATGCGACATCGATAGCAGAACATCGATGTTTTGAAACATCGATGTTCAAAATTAAAACATCGATGTTAATAATACATCGACCCAAAAACATCGATGTTTTTAAACATCGATGTTTTAAAATTCAGTGTATTTAAACTTTTTCCCCCATTTCTTAAAACTGGTTTAGCAACTTGCGATGCTACTTCGACAGCAAAACATCGATGTTGATAATACATCGCCCCCAAACCATCGATGTTTTTAAAATTCAGTGTATTTAAACTTGTTTCCCCATTTCTTAAAACTGGTTTAGCAACTAGTGATGCGACATCGGCTCCAATACATCGATGTTTTTTCTAAAACATCGACATTGATGTCGCATCCCTACTTTTCAAACCCTTCATCCTTGGTCACTTTGGTCTAAAAGTATGTTCAATTTGCTGATTATGAAAATTATGCTACTTGGTTATTTTTAAAATTTTTATAACGGCACTTTTTTCATTTAAAAATACAACATTGACAACGTAAGAACATCGTCACGTATTAACATCGATGTTACAAAAACATCGACCCCAATACATCGATGTTAAATACATCGAAGTTTTTTTTTAAAAACATCGATGTTTTGAAAACATCGACATCGATGTCGCATCCTTATTAGCAACCGGAGGGTTGAAGTTCAAATCCAACCGAAAACCGTCGTGTATAAAGTGAGCTGGTGCATGCATATCTATTGTGGCCTCATCCAGCATATCCAATGTCAGCATGGTGTGTAAGAGTGAAGAGTGGAGTGCCAGCTCAGGTGTTTTTCTCGTCATCTAAGCGTTGTTCGAAATTCCGAGGTGTCCTTGAACCTTTCCCTTCGAGATGGATCACAGACCGTCGCCTACAGCCACTACCTCCTAGATAATAAAGCCGCCTGACTATTTTATGACGTCACCAGCAGAAGAGCAAAAGTCTTCCGATCGCAAATTCAGAAAACCTTTGAAAATGAGATTGTCTGCTAAAAAAAGCAGTGTGTATCGGGGTATACAATTGAAAGGTTCTTAACAAAAACAGCACTTGTTAAAGGTTATTAAAACTAAGAAAAATACTCCAAGAAATATCCATTTTCATGGAAAATTACTTTTATTAATGTACAAACTCAGTATTTGGGTACATAGAAAAAGCACACATATACAAACACAAAATGTACGTACATAGCATACAACAAATATTTTATGATTTACATTCGAGGCAATTCTATAATTAGACTCTTGAAGCCTATTACAGTTGTTGAATAGATATAATAGCAAATTATTGGTTAATAAAATACAAAAACTTATATAAATATGTACACAATAGAAAAAAATTAAGATGCTTTCATTTTTTAAATGTGATGCCTATGTTTAAATATGAATGCTATTGTAGACAAGGCATCTAACAAAATTCTAACTTTTATTAAAATATTTTTATGGCACACTATATAAGGGAAATGACGAACTAACCGAAGATGCAAAATAAATAGGAATGAATCTGCCCGAAGGTCTTAGTGAAGAAGTTGACTAGGCAATTAAAAAACCAGGAAGAGACTCGGGTGAATTACATTAGACATCTTTAAAGGGAAAGCCGGAGAAAAAATTGAAAATGTACAACCCTGGATTAAACACAATTTTACCTTTTATCCTGTGTTAATGTTTCGAGGTTTTTTTTTTATTTGGTAATTTGATCATCTTGTCATTTTTGGACTTATAAATAGTTTTTCAAAAGCCTATTTGTTGCTGATCGCAAAAGCAACTTCATAATTTTAGTTGATGAATACCGCTGGCATGGTGTAATACTTATTTCCTTGGATATCAGTACTTCCTGAGTAGCACGCAAAACAAACAGGCGTTGGTTTGATACTTAAAAAAATTCACTCTCAAATTCTCTCCCAATTAATTTTTGCAGAACAATAATACAGCATCCATAGCTTATTAATTACAGCATCCATAGATGGGTACTTTAATCTACTTCTGTCACAATTATGGATATGCTGAAAGCCTGAATGAATAATAAGTGGTTTTTCAATAACTAAATTGCTACTACAGCTTTCACATTTAATCCTTTTTACAACTGAATGACAGCAATAACCAGCTAAATATGTGACTAAAGGAATGTCAATATGTGGAATCAATATGGCTTCATTAACGCATATAAACACTTTTTATACAGCAGTATATTTTACAGTAGAATCCGCGTACTGTATGTTTGATAACAATAATCGAGTAATAATATTAACCGAAAAATCTGAAAAGTGCTGTTCTATAGATATTTGTAGAGAACAGATTTTGATTTAACCAAAAGAGCACGTTAGGCTTAGTCAATAAAGTTATGTTTGTGAATTGTTGGATACCCTTATAATACGATACATTATTAAACTTGCTGAATAATTGACCTGACCAAAGGAGAATAAAACAGGATGATCACAGATGCTGGGCCTTTGATGATTTGAAAAGAATTTCGTAACCTAACAAATATTTCATTGGTTTTAATTACTTAAAGTGTATTAAAAATGAATTCCACATATCTTTTTCTCCCTTTTTTGGAAATTCCAAGTGTAAAATTTAATCACGATAATCCTGTTACGAGATTCTCCTTGAATAAGATTCTTCAATCGTTCTCTACAAAATAAACTTTATTCTATCTGACTCCATACATAGAAATATTTACACGGCTGCCTTATCAGGCAATCTTTTTTGGATTTGCACGAAAATATAATAGTAACTAGTGTTCCAAAGATAATACGAAAATGTAACAGTAATTAATGTACAAACGATAATTCGAACTGCTTTTAACAAAACCACTGATTAAATGCTCGCTCGCGGATGGCTTCAGCATTCAATTCAAACAAGACAAGAATCGTATACCTTTTGATGGTGACGTCATATAAGGTTTGCGTATCAGTCAGAAGGCTTTATAATCTAGGAGGTAGTGCTATAGCCCGTTGTGTGGCTCCAGTTTGAAGTTTTAATTCAACTACTCTACCATGTGAAAATGGTGGACGTCGTGTTTCATAGGAAAGATTACTGATGGCGTTTCTAAATAGTCTTGAAGGTTTTTGCTATCGATTTCGTCTGTTTGTATATCTGTGAATGTGTGGTTCCCTTTCCAGGAGTACTATCCCTATGTGATCTCCCTGATCCAGTTCTTCCTGTTGGCCGCCTTCTCGATGCAGCTATGCGTGGGTCTGACAGTCTACATGGAGTTCGTAGACATGAAAGGGGTGCACTACCCGGAGCTCAAACTGGCAACCATGGGGTGGGGTAAGTTCGTGTTAAGTGTTCTGTTACAGAGGGCCACGATTGACATTTTACATGGCACAGAAACTGGCATATGTCGTTACCATCACGCCAAAGGCACCCCATCTGCATTTTGGCAATTCTCACCTAACTGCATTTTTTGAGTCACAATTTCATGTTTTACGCTGTGACAAGGCCACGAATGGTCTTCTTTGAAACGAATGATTCTTGTAGAAAGTACGAAGGTCGTTCAGACCCATACATCCTTTGAGCATGCACACCACTGTGACAGTGGTAGGTGCACCGGTCGAGGTCAACCAGTTTTAGGGACTCGTCTGCCAGCTGGCTGAATTACAGCGTATTCAGTAAACAGCAACAGGATAATTGTTGTTTTGGTAAGCAAACAAACTCTCCAAGAAAATCGAAAATGCCGCCAAATGTGAAGTGATATCTGTGATCTGATTTCTGAACGCAAAAACTCTGCGACCAAGCGAAATTTATTGCGCAATCAAGGCAGTGTATGCTGATGTGATGGATGAATTTTAAAGAGGGAAGAGAGAAAGTCCTTTATGAGGAGCGATGTGGCAGCCCAAGTGTCATCACGGATAAGCTCGTCAAGTTTGTCGACAAATTCATCAAACAAGATCTGCGTGTGACTTTGGATGAAATTCATGATAAATTTTTTCACATGTGGCTCGCACTATTATTTGAGCCGTTCAAAGCCAATGTGGTGTAAGTTCATTAAAAATTGTTGCGAGATAAAGACTTAGTTGAACAGTAGCCATAGAGCTTCATTGACTGCATAATCTTGTGCTGCCATATGTGTGGTTATTTTGGGGAATTAGGAGTTACACCACCTTTCCTATAAGTAGCTTTCCTTATTCAGAATTTGTTACCAGCATTAACGCAGATTTTTTAGAAAGTGCACTTACACCACTTTGGCTTTAATAGGCTCATTTACAAAATGGAAACAGATTACCTCAAATTTAGAAACATTTCTGCAAGGTGGGTGCTACGCATGCTAAATGACGATCACAAAAACTTAAAGGCGTTACTGCTTATCTCAATGGACTTGCGTCAGAGGAGTATAACGTTCGTCACAAGATACGAAAATTGTTTAAAATTGCAATGGGACTGCAGAAAAGTAATATAGGTGTAATCGCAACTCAACTTAAAAGGAACTGAAGTGGATTGACGATTGCTTGTGTCACGGCAATGTTGACTAGTTGCTTAGCGACGGCTTGATTGTTCTTGTTCTTATTCGCATTTTATTGTAATATAATCGTTTGCTGTAGCGGAGTTCTAACTTGCATTAATAAAGAATTACTATGAATAATCTTGGCTTCTGCTGAGTTATATATTGAACTAGCAAAATACCCGACCTTACTCAGTTTGAATTGGTTTACTCTAGATTGAAGAGATAATCAAAATATATAATGACTTACGTTTTTTGTAGAATAAAAATTTATTTTATCATCTTTCGCCATCTTTATATTTTCTACAACTTACTTTGGACACAAATCCTACACATGCATATCCATTCATGTAATACATTTCACATACATCGCACAATTGCTGTATGACAAAGCTACAAAATGACGAAAGGTGATACTAAGGTTACTACTATAAAAGACGATTTATAGGAAGATTTTGAATTCCCTTTCTTAAGTTCTTTTCATGTGCAACTCAATTAATTAAAATTACGATTTACGGCGAGTGCTCTCGCACTCATAGTCAACAAAACAATATTTTTTTACTTGTGGCACTCTTGCCTCCGGTATGCGACATTGTGAAATTTTGCAATATTCTTATTCTTTAAATAACGGCATTATTCTTTAAATAACGGCATAACTACACTTAAAATTTCTGGAAATTTATACTGACTTACCTAACATTTTTAAGTCTAATACTTTGTGGTGCTGTTGCGTGTGATGAGAAGGAAAACACATTTATTAAAATAATAAATATTTAAAACAGGAAACAGCGAAGTAAAACAAAATAAAAGATGTCGCAAAAAATTGTTCTAAAGATATTAATTTGTGATTCAATTTTATCCCTTGATCTCGCACAGTTGCCACAACTTACAACTAAAATTGTACAAAATTTAGAAATGTGAAATTAATTCAGAGCGAAAGAACCAGAAAAAAATATCCCTGCTCGCGCGATCTTGTTCATTCTCGTTTCAATGAAAAATATCGTCTGTCCCAAATATTCGGAAATCGTTTTCATTGCGCAAAGAATAAAAATAAGACTCGTAATAAATGAAGTATCAGAGATGAAATTCCATAAAAAAAAAATTAAAAAAAATTGAAGAATAATTACTTTTTCAGCAGTACTGGTAAAGCAATCGAAGTAATCGTCATATTCAATAGACATTCCAATTTTTCCAAAACTACCAAATTATGGTTGATTTAAGTATACTTACTCAGGTGTTTTAGCATGAAACTCAACTAAATATAACAATAAAGAAATGTTTGATATTGCATTCACTAAACTAATAGATAATGTATAAAATAAAATACAATGCAATCAAATATCTGGAATACAATTCATGTGATGTCTACACAAACACACAAACACAAAATCGAGCATAGAACAGAAAGACGGACAGACAGACTTTCGCAACCAATGCCACTCACTAAATGAAGATAAGTACTCACTGTATGCAAATGAAAATATCATGAAAATATCTTAAACCGCGTGGACGTATATAGGGCACAACAGACAGACAGACAGACACCAAACGAGAAAAAGGCGGATTCGGCATCAGAAGGGTCCAAAACGGATAGAAAACTTGAAATGGGTCGAAAATATTGAATGTACAAACAAACACTCCATTCTTATTTATATAGATAATACACAGAATTTAAGCCTCTACAGAAGAGTATAAAAATGTAAAAAAAAAAGTTTATTTGAAAATTTTTGATTGATATGTATTTTATTTAAAAACGGGTATTACTTTCCGAACGACCCTCGTACTAGTTTAACTTTAATAAAAACTTAGTATCGATTAATGTTTTTGTAATATAGACATTATTTTAATAAATTAACCTTTAACCTACTGCCGGTATAGCAGTTGTACCTTGAAAGCTAGAAGAATCGCGCCAAGAAAGAATTTAGATTACGGGTTGGTTACAGCAGTTGTACCTTGAAAGTTATAAGAATCGCGTTTGTAATATCTATAGCCGTATCCAAAAGGTTAAGTTGCGATTTGTGTTCATAATGTTTTGGTCGGTTTTTATGGTGCAAGGGCCAGATCAACTGCGACAGTGTGCTCTTAATGGAGTTAAGTTGCCACAAAGCTCCAATCCCACGCGATTTCATTTTAACGCGAATAGAATGTAATCTTTCGTTTCCCCAAGTTTATCCAAATCCAGTTACTCAAAAATCATTACTCGTTGATATTATTTAAAATGAGAGCATTAAAGAAATTAATTATTTTATTTCCAGTATATACACTCTATAACAAAAAAATCGACGCACCAAGAAGGAGTTGTCCGATGGAGACAAAAATTGGTGGATAGGGAAATTATGCACAGAATAGAAAATGATTAAAATTTCAGAACAATTGAATGATTCATTTCAGAGTTACAGTAACGAGCTCAATAAGGTGTTGACCCGCCTCTAGCCTGGATGCAAGCTGCCACACGGCGTGGCATAGACCGATAAAGCTCAAGGATAGTCTACTGCGGTATTTCTTGCCAAATTTGCTCCAATTGTCGGACTACGTCATCAACATTCCCTACCGGAGGCAATCGCCTTCCCATCATATCCCAGACATGATCGATGGGAGAGAGATCTGGTAATCTGGCTGGCCAAGGAAGTGTTTGACAAGCTTGAAGACAGTACATAGCAACACGTGCCGTATGTGGTCTGGCATTGTCTTGATAAAAAAATAAGCCCAGGGTACTGCGAAAGGAACGGTAGCAAAACATGTCTCAGAATGTCGTCAACGTACCGCTGTGCAGTAAGTGTACCTCTAATGACGACCAAAGGGATCCGGCTATCAAGTGAAGTGGCACCCCAGACCATAACTCCTTGTTGAGGGCCCGTGTGGCGGGCAATAGTGAAAGCAGGATCGGCACGTTGCCCTGGGCGTCTCCAGACACGTCTTCGATGATCATCAGGACACAGTTGGAAGCGGGATTCGTCGCTAAAGACTATACGTCCCCAGTCAGCACCACTCGACAGTGTGCAGTCGTGAGTGGTAGGTGGCGTAACGGTCGGTACGAGCGTAGATTTCGCTATCTCAGCCGTCTGTAAATGGTCATGGTGGACACTCGTGTGTGGGTCGCACGACTGATGGTTGATAGCGATGAATCAGGCGCTGTGACAGCTGATCTGACAATCACTCTGTCCTCGCGATCTGTTGTGGCCATACGTCGACCGCTACCATCATGACGCTGAAATCTGCCACTGTCCACCCACTCTTGCCAGCATTAATCGCCGCATCGCTTCGACTGACATGACGAGCGATTCTCCGATTTGCCCAACCTGCCTCTTTCAAACTCTGAAAGTTGCTCGTAATGAGCTCGAATCCTGCGGCGAGGCATTTTTTCAGTCGTTGAAAGGTATCCTAAATCGTAATGCAGCAGAAATTTTTAACAACAGTTCAAGAACAACTCTTTATATACATCTGCTGGATGCGCAGTTCCGATGCGCTGGAGATCGCACTATTCATTCATCGGCCACCAAATTTTAATCATTTGCATATTTGGTCAAAACATTTTTGCATGCGAAATTTCAAAGCAATCGGATGATTCCTTCTTGGTGCGTCGATTTTTTTTGTGATAGAGTGTACTTCATTTTTCCAGCTACCACAAAAATTAATCAAGTCATCATTTCTTTTTCAGCTATTCCTATGATTGTTGTGGGAGCCACATTGGCAGCTCAAGTACCGGAAGGCTTTAGATTGAACAGGTACTCGTTTTAGATCGGTGATATTAATTCTTAAACTTCATAAAACCAAACCATCATCTAGACAAGTGGTAGCCAAATTGGATGATACAACATTGTGTTAGGGGCTATAGAAAAATAGTCACTAGATAAATTATGTCTACTTGGAGGTCACTGTGCATACGTGGCCTTATATGCAATTCTCCCTAGGTCCTAGGAAAAACTTACCTTTTTTCCATCAGACCTATGCATTGGCATTGGTTTATGTTTTACTGAAACTAAATTAAGTAATTCCAAAAAAGCAAAATTCACATTAAATTGAGCACAAACTTCATAATTTCCAATAAGAACCCCTATTTCGACACATAATTTCAAATCTATATCAAAAATTTACTTCATATACTAAATTTCATGTCATTAGATCTTACCGTTTCAAAGTTATGAAGATTGTAGCTCCTAATGTTAAATCATTTTTTTTTTTTACTTTTAAGGATATCTTCCTAAATAATATTTCTATAGTGCTGATATTTTGTACCATGTTACTGTTGAACAAATCAAACATATTAAATTAATGTTTAAAAAAATAATGAATTGGAACCTTATTATATTTTTATGGGAATCGATTTATAATTACTTCTAGTATGGCCATGCAAAATTTCAGCTCTATCCAATAATTAGTTTTTGAGCTCCATTAAATTTTCCCATTTATTGCAATTTTAGGGAGAAACCAAAAGTTTATAAAATGTTTAATAAACCTCTGATAATAGAGTTCTCGGATCGTTTGCACTTGCATGATAAATATAATAATGTAATTCTCAAATCATTTCTACTTGCATCATAAATATAATAATTCTCATATTGCTGAAAAATATGTCTGAAATGGTGTTCAAATTTGAAATTCGGGTAGCGATAGCTACAATTAATCTCGATCTATGAATGACGTCTTTCTATATGGAGATGATCCCTGAGATTGAAACTAAATTTAACATTGAATATCTCGGGATATATTGATAGTAAAGTCATGAAATTTATTATTTAGACTAATTAAACTATGCAGAATCTGGTTATGGCATCAAAACACAGTATTTCCATTAATGATTTTGCTGTTTGAGCAAAATTCGATATGAAGACGTCCCCTTATGCAAATGTTTTGGATTTGAATTTGTAGAGGAAGTTATTTCCTATTGAATGATACCTTTGAATTTGTTCTAGCATGAATAGTGCTCAAAGTAAAGGAGGTGGTTTGGGTTTTTTCCGCGACTAAATATTGGTTTACAAGCTGGTGATGACATGATACTTAAACGTATGAAAAGTCGTCAAAATCGTCAAAATATTATTGCTTTTTGTCATCGATTACGTAATTTAAGGCCAAGCTGATAAGTACAGACCAATTCCTGACAAAGAATGTCTCAGATTAATCTCCAGAAAAATGCAAATCTCAGTTAAATACAATAAATTTCAGTTATTTAATATTGTTTTGTGTTTTTTGCAGTTGGTGGATTCAAATGCAAACGAATTATTTTTATGCCTATTCTATATCAGTCGTCATCATTACTGGGGTGAGTGAGATTTACATTTATTTTTTTTGTTGTTAATTATCCCCTGGTCCAAAACATGATGGCCCAGGTCTATAAAATCTTGTAGCCTGAATAGGATAGAAGCTGCATCCTCTTGGTCTTCCACCAATGAATCCAAATACGCACCAATGCAGTCATGAACATGTGAACTTCTCTCCTTGTCAGGCGACAGAATCTTATCCCCTGGTCTAGAAAATGGTAGACCAGGTCCTTAAGACCTTGTTCTCTGATCAGGAGAGAATTACTTTACCTTGTTCTTTCACCAACAAATCAAGAGGCACTACTGATGTAGTCAAGAACGTGAAGTTCTGTCTTGCTCAGGCGAGAAGATCTTATCCCGCTGGTCTAGAAAATGCTAGTCTAGAAATGCTTCTTTCGATTAATCGAATTTTAACATCTTGTACTGGTTTTATCAACTTTTTTAACACAGCATCTCCTGTTTATCTTATTTGTTCGATCACCCTCCACATTCATCAATTTTTACATCACTGGCTTTTTATCACATATATCAAGCATCATATTTTAATCATGTTTCATGACTGAGCTCTTAAGCTTTAGATTGGTCTTCCGTTACTTGTATGCATACATCTCTTTCATTATGAATCGAAGTGTTTGTATGTGTCTATCTCTGTGTGCAGTGTCCTGACGAATCTATGGCACTTACAATAATGAAATTTGGCACACAGGTAGTCCAAATGTTTTTCCAATTTTATGTCCAGGCTAAAATTTAAAATTTAATCTAGAACATTTTTTAATTAATTTATTAGTTTTTCGCCTCGGTCCATTCTTTTCGCGGAATTGACGTCATAGCTGCTCAATTGAAGAAAGCAAAGAATTTTGCATTTTTTGAACTTTGGAACTATGCCAAGCTATAACGTCACTCGCGGATCTGACGTCACAGTTCCTCAATTGAAGAAATCAAAGGATTTGCGATTTTCGTCCTTTGGAACTGTGCCAAGATATGACGTCATGTTTTGAGAGAGAAAAACAGTTTTTTATTTTTTTTTATGGGTATCCAATTCTAGCGTTGTTGATTAGCAAACTTTTTTGCTAGCGATTTCAACTTTGTCACGGGCAAGGGCACTTTGAGGTTTTCTATCTGCACGATCGTTAAAGATAGAGTAAAAATTTCAATGGATTTGAAATCTGCAGAAAATTTTACTTTACATGGAAACCTTAAATGTGATTTTATTCTTCAACCGTAACCCGTGTCATGTCGGGTAGAGGTTGGACTATTGTTTTCTCTTTAATGTTTTCAGTATCAGTAAGGACAAGAAAAGAACTTTCACGGGCAACGAAATAAAAGATTCGCTTATTTTATGAAATTACAAATTCTTTTCAATTTAGAAGCTGAAATTCCTTACATTTTTGTTTATTGCCATAAGCAAATTTTACTTCATGATTCCCGGTGTAAAAGATTACTGCAGATAGTGAATTTGTACTGCAGATATGAATTTGAAATGAAAGCTTCTTTTATTTATAAATTTTACATGTTTTTCTAGCTTCAAATAATGTTGGTGATGACTGTCAAATCAGAATTAAAGATGCACAAAAAACTGGAGACCTCAAAGTATTCCAAAAGTGTCAATAGGTAAGAAATTTATTATCTTCTAAATCATAACATGGAAATAAATCATTTGGGTGACTTTTAAACCCTCCAGGTGGTTGTCACAACGAGGCATCTTGTCACTAGCAAAACTGACCACCTGTCGATGAACGAGATATCTCGTTTTTAGCAGAATCGACCGCATCTATGACCAGATATCTCGTCGAAACCACTTGGAAGTTTAAGACCTGAGGCAAGTATTTCTGCTTAGTGAGATCGACATCATGAATCTGGGCCCATATCAGAATGACATGCAGGCAGTGGCTGACCAAGTCAAGTGGGGCCACAAGCGATAAAACTTTTGGTGCCCTCAAACTCAAGACAGAAGAAATTTTCAAGAAAACTCTCATTAAATTACTAACAAAAAAGAAAGTAATCAAAAATTTCACACCATAACACATTAAATAAATTTATGACAAAAAAATTTTTTTTTACTTGTTTTATTTTTTTCAAATTTGTCAATTATTTTGGCAGTGTCAATTCAGCTTAAAATTTCTTGCTCTCACTTTAAAACATAAAACGATCTTTCTCCTGACGCATTAAATAAGGGAATTGTTAAAAAAATTTGAAAACTTTTTCAACATTTGGAAATGTACAAGACATTTTTCTTTGGCGGCTCGATAGATGTTTGGTGTGGTTTTTATAGTATCCTCGTTTTCTTTTAGAAATGTTACAAAATGGTCAAATTCATCTTCGAAATTACAAACATCAATATCATTTTTGTAAATATCCTTCAACAATTTTTATCGCGTCATTTTTTTCTTATACTGATAAATCCCAATCTAAAAACATTCGAAAAGACTCCATAACTTCAAATGTCAGAGTTCTTTGAGATAATTCTGTCTTTGTATTATCACATGACATAAAATGAATTGACTAGGAAATTTTCTCTTATTATAAATTCGTGTGTCCTACTTTGTTTTCATCAAAAAACATTATTATTTTTCGTTGTCTGCGAGTTTGTCCATCTTTTACGTTAAATGACACGCCTGATGAATCAGTTGCCTCTTTTTCCACTTTTTCAAATTCTTCCCTGAAATTATTTATACAATTTTCTATACAATTCAAAAGGGCAGTAAGATAGATCCTTTCAATAGCTTGCATTCCACTGATTGCACTGATTTACTAGCATCATTTATTCGTTGTAAAATAGTATTCCAAATAACTGTCATTATGGCGGTCTCATATATTTGTCCTTTTCTTCAGAAGTAAAGTCGCCTCCACTATGGTATGGTTTTTTTCTTCTGAATTACAAATTTCAGTTTAAGCCTCGTTTATATGGGTGAAACCAAGTTCTCTAGCTAATACAGCATCTGCTCTTGCAGACCATTTTGTATTAATAACTCTTCACTGCAGACCCACATTGTAAAGACGCTGTCACATCTTTCCTCGAACCTTAATGAAAAGACATTTTAAGACCTCGGGGCCCCTTCGTATTACAGGGCCCTACGTGGCCGCTTAGTCCGCTTCTGCTTGGAGAGCCACTAAAAGAGACAGGCGCCTCAATCCCATGATAGTACATTACGCAAGTCCAACTTGATTGGCTAATCGGATCACATGACCTAGATACGTATGTCATCAAGGTTTATAGTTGTTGGCGATTTATCTCTTCCTTTCTGCTTTCTTCTTTTCTTTTCAGATCAATGGCTATGGGTGGGTAGAGGTGGGAGCCGAAAATTGTATCCTTTTATTATATAAGTTAGTGTTTTATGTATGCTTTTTGTTACATCAGAATGGTCCTAAGCCAGCGGTGGATACGACACTATCATCCTAAAGCAAAGGGGACGGCAGAGGGGCGGAAAAATATCAGCTGGTAGTGAGTTCAGGAGTGGTTCTTAGATTATTTATGTAAAATCAACGGAAGCTTGGAAAAATATGAAAAGGGTATTAAAAATTAGGAAAAGTAAATTGGAATGAAAAGGAATTAAATTGAAATTTTTTTTTAATAATTTGGAGGATCTAAAAAATTTTCCGCCAGCTGGGTTCGAACTCGGGAAGTCATTCTCCGCTGCCGACGCTAATTTGAAAGTGGGTGACTTTAGCCATTAGGCCATCGTTGCTTAACTAATAGAAGCTCTTTAAAGTATAAGTACCCTTAATATAAGTTGGCAAGAAATACTACTAACAACAACCATACAACATATATATGAGGAGCAAATCAGAGTCAACTTGTCGGACACTTACGCTGAGGCGCTAGTGTATGTATTGTATTTCTACGAAACAACGCGCATATTCAAAATCAAATGGTTACTACAACAATCAGATTGGCGAGATATCCAAGTGAAGCCAAGCCCGTGAAACTAGCCAATCAAGTTGGACTTGCATAAAGTACTATCATGGGATTGAGCCGCTTCTCTAAAAGAGATGGGGTCAACACCAAGCGTTCTGAAGTCCGTTTAATGCTCACGCAGCAAAGAGACTGCGGCGAACCATCGGTGTCATGGCAAATCTTGTGGGATAGCTTGCCTAGTGTAGTTTTTGAAGCCTACTTTTAGTGGAGCAGGTTCAATTCCTTCTCGGGTGTAAATCTCTCTTGTGTTCTTTCATTGTGTGTTTATGTCTATTACTTGATGTTGTCAGTCTCGTATTTGGCGCGGCAAGGCTATAAACCTAGCCAACCATTTGAGGAATGACAGGTAACATAAATATATCTGTTAATAACAGCTAGTATGGCGTCACTCATTGATAGAATCAACAATTATATGCGTGTAACTGGTACTAATTCACGATAGCTTGTTGTCACATGGATTTTTATTGGCCGGTTAAACCGCTTCATTGCTACAGGGGTTGTTCCCGGGCTGTCACCAATGCCCCGTTGTGTTGTTCCAGAGTGACGTTAATTTAATATCAAATTCCAAATTGCTCTAATATGCCCGAATTGATAAGAACCTATCTATCCGTCATATGGCCGACAAACTGATCTGGTGGTTAAGGTGTTATCCTCTAGATCGAAAGGTTCCTGCTTCGAATCCGGGTCAGTGCATGGACGCTTGTAAGGGTATGGTGAAGAGTCGACTGGTGCACCTTAAATCTGTCGTGGCCGAAAGTCCTCACGTTGGGTTGGTGTGGAAGTTTGGAGAGTGGGGTGCCAGCTCGGGTGTTGCCTCGTCATCTCACCGTGGTTCAAAATTATGGACCGTAGTCAATAGCCCGTTGTGTTGCTTAGTGCGACGTTGATTAAAAATGACCATTACTCTCCGTCATATAGGGTTGCGAGTTCGAATGTAATCAAAGACTTACATCGTGTACAAAAAGGCTAGTGTACGTTAAATCTGTCACGGCCTCAAATGTCATCCCGTTGGCGTGATGTGGAAGTTTGGTGAATGGGATGCAAGCTCAGGTATTGACGTCATATGAGTGTGATTTAAAATTTCGTGATGTCTTCCTCTGGTCCTTTGGCTTGGGTGTCGCACCGCCACCAATAGCCCGTTGTGATGCTCCAGTGCCGACGTTAATTAATTAGAATTACAATTCGTCATATTTTATCTTCTTTAAGAGGTCTTAAGGATTCATCATGTTGTATCTTGTACTTTTTTATCGACACCCATATGCAAGAATCTTTGCCTTACATCACCACAGCATTTTATTATTATTATAATTCATCGTAATTCTTAATTCTTTTAGCTCTCCTAATTTCTTTTACCAATGGTGATCTCCTAGCATTGTATCTTTTAACCTACACCTAGGTCTCGATTGCTCAACAGGTCTCTAGTGATCATTCTGTTTCTGCTCCTGGTATCCGCTTCCAGCATCATGTAAGTGGGAATTGGGGAATTCATAAACAAAGGACCAGCCTTGTTGGTCTCGACCCTGTAGCTGGTCGTCAATATTTGTATTTGTACCATCTAAACTAAATCCCATCATCTGTACAATACTTATAATTTTAAATACACGTTTTATTGATTAGAAACTAATTTAATATTTTAATCAATTTTTACTCGTTTGCATTATCTTGCGTTTGCAACAGCTTGTCTATATGCCGACCAACCGGTCTAGTGGTCAAGGTGTTGGCCTCTGGATCGGAAGGATCCTGGTTCGAATCCGGGGTAAGGGCATGGATGTAAATTGTGCTGTCCTTTGTTAGGGACAATGATGGTCCACCCACCAAGTGACCATCACTTCTGGCCTTGTATAAGGCTAAAATGACCTCGGTCAACTCTGTACTTTGTATTGTATTGTATTGTATTTGTATTTGTCTTCGCAATTGTACTGCCTTGTCATTGGAAATAAAAAAACAGCTTGTCTATTGCGCCAATAAACTCAAACCAGACAACTGCGATAGGTTGTAATGTACCATGAATTGCGTTTTCAATACCCTGTTCTCTTTCAAACACTCCCGTGTTTTCCTAGGTCTCGATTGCTCAACAGGTCTCTAGTGATCATTCTGTTTCTGCTCCTGGTGTCCGCTTCCAGCATCATGTACATTAACTACGATGACGAAATTTACAAGTACGCTTTCTCCTCAAGCTCAGGCGTCTTGGTGAGTAAGCAACTTGACTTTGTAGCTCTTATGCTGCGTGACTTCCTTGAGCCCACTTCCGCCAAACGTGATATTATTATTGACTGGTTGAATGCATTCCTCGGATTTAAATAGTTAAATGTTGATTGAAAAGTGTGTTAGAGTAATCACTTTTATTACATAGAAAAATGCAATCATTTGAGTTGTACGGAGTATACTTTTTAACTTCTTTTTAACTTTTTCGTAGGAAAAACGAAAGATGTACAGTGCTGAATTTGAGCTTTGTGAGCTAAAAGAGATCAATTCGAAAAAAGACAGAAAAAAAATTGATAAAGATGATAATAATCCCTGTAGAACGTGTTTTCTTGTCTATATACATTTATTGCAAGAGAACAAACAATAGATTTTGAAATTGGGCACCGATCGATCCTTTCACGACATTTTTTACTAGACGCTACCATGTGTTGGGCAGAACTCGATCAAATATGGTATTTGTGCCATAAAACCTCAAAACAATGAACCCTAAGATAATACTTAAAATTGCAACACTTCAAGTTTTAAAATAGATAAAAGTACAAATAAATGCGTATTAGATCTACTTAAACACATTCGGGTACAGCTACACTCTACGTTTATGACTGATGGCAACGGCTTGGCGATTTTATTTGGCGCACTTCTAAAATTGCCAAGGAAAGAATTATTTCTTAACTCTTTTCCTGTCACAATTTTTTTTTGTTTTTACAACACACTTTTTAAGCACATTTCAGAACGTTTTAAAAAGTATAATTTAAAAAAACTTTCACAAAAAGTAGTAAGCTTAATCACATATCAAAACACATTTGTGAACCAGCAAAGAAACTAAGCTACGAATGGTAAGAATACCCTGAAACTTATCAATTAAACAAAATACAGTGAGCATGTTGAAAAAGAAAACGATTTACAAAAGAAAAAAAGGAAGAAATAATACCTGATAACGTCAGAATTCTCTCGTAAAAAAAATAATGAAAACGAAAATGGTCAAAAAAACAAAACTCTTAATCCTGTCGTGAAAAGTATTATACCAAAATAAAAATTCCACAACTGTCAAAATACAAATAAATGGACCAATGGTATCACAGAAAACGATTTAAAAGGACCAATGCAATAAAAGGATATTTTAAAAACAAAATAACCAAAAGGAGGAAAGAAAAAATTTCAAACTAATCAATGAAATCAAACGATTTTAATGGATTTTGGAAGAACTTTCTAGAATATTCAAAATGAAAATTGAAAGTTTCCGTTTGCCGAGGTTGCCGTGAAAACCACAACAACAGCAACGAAAGATGGGTTGCCTTAATTTATCGTAACTCGCCACTAGAAGTGCGCCAAAAAAATCGCCAAGCCGTTGCCGTCACTCATAAACGTAGAGTGTAGCTGTACCCACATTCGCTGCCGGTTACGTTAGGATGTGTTGATAGTTACTGTCCCGCCGCGTAGAAATAGGTTTTTTCCCCCCAGAAGCCGACTTACTTTTTATAACAAATATCATTGAAAAGTGCGCCAATACCGGAATAGATTGGCGAAAGCTCAGCCAACAAATTTACAAGTTCATCATCTGTTAGAGGTTTATCAGATTGCATTTTTCTTTTTGGGAGGCGTGAAGTCCCTGCAGAACTATCGTCTCTACAACTCGTATTACAAGATTTTTTTAATAACTAATAAAGCTATAAATTCGAAACCACCACACCTTTACAACTAACTTCTAACCTTTACACCACGCCAATACCATGCCAACACCTAACATATAATGCCAATTGAAGCGGAGGATAAATGTTGAAGCGTAATTCTTCCCACACGAACGAGTGACTGACTACTGAGTCATCACGCTCTGGCGCGTGATTAGCTCTTTAGCATTACCATATATCACGCTCTGGCGCGTGATCGGTAGCGAACGTGTTAAATCGAAATTATGTAATCACCATCACCTCATTTCAGCATTTCAACTGTCATTAATAATTGAACACAAGCATTGAACTTTACTATTGACATAACATCACGCTCTGGCGCGTGATCGGTAGCGAACGTGTTAAATCGAAAATATGTAATCACCATCACCTCATTTTAGCATTTCAACTTTCATTAATAATTGGTGAACCTTACTCTCAAACCCATAATTGTTTATAAATTTAGAACTCATGCGTCACTATTTATAAAATAAATAATGTTTATATTCTTAATATATGTGATTTTTTTTTACAGGGTTTCATGATCTTCCTTTGCTACACTGTATGCAGTGAAAATGTAAGTTTCAATTTTTATCTATCGAACGCTATTTCATAGCATGCTATGTGAGGGAATTTCAGTGGAAATTCAATATGAATTCAATATGGAATGAGAGATTTTCAATGTACAAGCGGAACGAGCGTTTGATGTACAAGCAAACAAACGGAAAGCTAAAATTTTACTTCCAGTTAGCATTTTTTCAATGACGTCACATTTCGGAAAAAGTACGAAAGATGAAAAAACAAATAAATTAATTTTAAAATGTTCTAGATTAAAATTTTTATTCGAGCTGGACACAAAAATCGTAAAAAATTCGTACTACCTGTGTGCCAAATTTCCTCATTGTGAGTGCCATAGATTCGTTAGGACATTGCTTGAGGACACACAGAGAAACACTTCCTTTTATAATACACATAATATGTGCTAGAGATTCATTATAGTTTTATATATAGCTAGCAGGCCAAAACGATGTTGCCCGTCATAGTACTTTTCGTATCTTTACAGATACTTAAAACATTAAAAAAGAAAAAAACAATAATTTTAAAAATGAGTCCTACCTTCATCCGAAATTTTAAAATTCGGGCCTCGCACAAAATTCGGATTACCTGAGGTATCGATCTGGTGTAACATTTTCCGCAGATTTGAAATCCGTAGGAAATTTTCACGATATCTTTAATGATCGCAAAAATAGAAACTTCTACTAAAAAAGAAGAAATAAATCAACAAACATTTTTGTTTTGTTTCGCTTCGTTGGAATCGTTTGTGCTTTGGAAATAAAATAAAAAATTTATAATCTTTGATCTCTTCAAACTGTTGCCATTCTAAGGAAAACAAGTAATAAATAAATGCCAATAATTTAATTAATAAATTTTAAGATGTGAATTCGGACTTGCAAAGACAAATTTTCCGCAGATTTGAAATCCGTTGAAATTTTCACTCTATTTTTATTGATCGCGAAGATATAGAAACTTGGACTAAAGAATAGAAAAGAAATAAAACAACAGTCAAACATTTTTGTTTGGTTTCGCTTCGTTGGAATCGTTTGCGCTCTGGAAATGAAAGGAAAAAAATAAATTTAGAATTTGTGATCTCTTCACACTGTTGCCACTCTAAGGAAAACAAAAAATAAATAAACGCCAATAAATTAACTAAAAAATGTTTATGATAAAATTTTAAAATTCAGGCTTCATAAAAAAATTGCATAAAATTAAGACTATCTGTGTGCCAAGTTTCATTACTGCAAATCCTATATATTCGTCTGGACACGACACAAACCTCTTTATAATAGTAGAGACGAAGTTGCCTTAAAATGTAGAATAATGATGTCACTTGGAATACGTAAAAGAACGCGGTGTCCGGTTGGAGGACTAGCTGTCTGCAAAAGGAGGGTTGTGGGGTTGAAAACTCGATCAAAAGACCGTCATATAAGGGTGTGCAGGCTAAATCTTTAGTGTCCTCAGATGGCTTTACGCTAGCGTAGTGTGGGAAGTTTGGAGAGTGGGGTGCCAAATCACGTTTCGACCAAATCATCTGACCGTGGTTCAAAATTGTGAGGTGTCTGGTGTCGCCCCTAAACGGTAGCGTGAAAACAGTACAAATCGTACACAAGGAGAAGAAATCCAATAGCAAAGATATTTAAGTTCTTATTACACCAAGAACATTAAAAAAATATTCGATATTTTTATCATCACATTAACATCACTATACCAATATATAAAAGTATGTATATCACAGAATAGTGCGGTGAACAAGCCTCAGCCGCTGCTTCTCACTGTCTCTAACCTCGTCTCCAATATGCTCTGCCGCAATCTAAAAATAACCCAACGGTAAAAATTAGAAAACAATCAGTTATCATCCGGACGAACACCCCCTGCAGAGGACGCTTTATTTCACCTGTTCTTCTTAAGTCGTATAAAGCACGTGCCGAAAAAACACCAGCTGGCACCAAACACTAACTAATCAGAATGTATTCAGCATTCCGAGGACACGATGGAGTATACACCTGCGGAGCAAGTGACACTTTCTAAAGGTCCAAGCCCTTTCCAAAGGTCCAAAAGGACTTTCCCTTCTGCATTAATCCATGACGGTCACCAACGAACTGTTGTGGTGTTCCCAGTGCGAAGTAAATTCAACTTCCGTCCTACCTAAAATAAATACAGCAAAACACACGTTCCAACACAGAAACAAAAGCGTCATCCACATTTAGCTTTACAAAAAAAACCTCATAGACACGGGCAATGAAGGTTCTTATACTTTAAAAATATTCGATGATCTCCAGTCCCTAGTAATTACTAAAACATCTGCTTGTTTTTTATCTGATGGATGTTACCGGATAATTTGAGATTGCCATATATCAACCCACAGTGTCAAGGCTGTAAGAGTGTCGGATTAGCAACCAGAAGGTTGCGTGTTCAAATTCAAGCAAAAACCGTCATGTACAAAGGGCGCTGGTGCACGTTAAATCTGCCGTGGCCTCAAATGTCCTCACGTAGGCATGATGTGGAAGTTTGGAGAGTAGTGTGCCAGCTCAGGTGTGACCTCATCTGACCATGGTTCAGAATGATGTGGTGTTGTCCTCGGATCTTTCCCTTCGGGTGTTGATTCCAGACCTTCACCAATAGCATGTTGTATTGCTCGAGTATTACGTTAATTAAAAATTCCAATCAACGCATCTGATTACTCTATCTTACGAAGTGTCGAAACTTTTTTTTCAACAATATCGATATATTGATTTATTAGTAAATGCCTATTAAGAATACAAAAAAGTTTCTAACTGGAAAAGTATTCTCAAAGCATAACCACCAATACTTTCATAAAGCTAAATGTATTAAGATGCGTTATATTTTTGCTCATAAACAGTGAGAAAATAATAGTTTTATTTTTACGGTATTCTTAGTGTACCGCGTCATGTAAGAATTAGACGGACAGCTGGTTTAAAATTAAACTATTTATTTAGATAAATTAAATATTTACAAGAAAATTTAGTAGAATAATTAAGGGCACAGCCATCGACAGTCGAACTCCTGTCTGGAGCCAAAGTAACAATGGCAAACAGAGACGTCTGTCTCTCGTCGAATCTCGAATCAGTCTTCTGCTAAAATCCACGTTCTCTTGGTTCCGCAGAACCGCACAGCTGCGAACGAGAGGGGGGTGAATTCCGAGCCCTCGAGAGATGTTTATGTCCTCTCAAGACACCCCCACACAGATGCAAAAACCGTTTGTAACCGTCTTGGGTTCCCCACAGCAAATCTTCATCCCAGACATGGGATTAGGGAACCGACAGAAACTCCAGCTGTGTCGATGGATCAAACGGAACGCCGGGCCGCCGATGAGAAAATACTCTATTTCGGTATTTTGTCAAAACCCGCTCGTGCAAAGTATGAAGTTGTTTTTGCATTGCGAAACATTCCAGCGTCCACTTGTTAGAGAAAAGGGTCGGCTAGTACCATATGGTACATTAGCAATATATCGCAAATGAGTAAAATTTCTAAATTTTGTTATTTACTTTGTGCTTATTTTATTTTTCTCTAAACTTATTATGGTTTCCATAGCATTAGAGTGTACTGCTATTTTATAACATTCTTTACTTCTCTATTATCAACAATTGTATTTATTCCCTATATTACAATATTCTTCTATTTCGTAGGCTCATTCGTTGTGCTCATCTGATCAAACTATAGAAGATGAAGATGAAAAACAGGTAAATTTAATTGAGATTTTAAGTTTTAATTTTGCTTATCGAATTTGTTTAATGTGTATTCAGCACTGTTTATAGTACGTACTTTCACGGTACGGATAATCTTTACCATTTGCTGCAGTGTATGGTGGAAGGAATTTGGCGTTTCCACAAAAGTATTTTTGTAAAGAAACCAAAAGCTGCTTTTCCATTAAAAGATATCCCATTGCTATTTAGACAGAGGTAGCCCTGAGTAACGGATTAGCATCCGGAGGGTAGCGAGCTCGAGTCCAACCAAAGGCAGTAGTGTTCAAAGAGGTTGGTGCACGTTAAATCTGTCATGGCCTCAAATGTCCTTGATCCAGGACAGTGTCCACTTGCCCGTTGTGTTGCTCCAGTGCGACCATAATTAAATTGCATACATGCATTCGATTGCTATTGGCAGTAATCATCCACTCGCAAAGCTGCTGTGCATTTGTTGCATATTTGCCTTCGGAGTTGATCCCAGACCATCAACAATAGACCGTTTGCCAAAACAAGATGACCGCCAAAGTCATTAGTGCTGTCATCTTGGCGATTCGATTAGTTACATATGGAAGTGAAAAGTTTGCCATAGATCTATACGTAGTATCAAGGTTATCCTGTTTGGCGAAAAATCGCCGTTGCACCGTATACTACATACCAACCCGTTCTTAATTCGTGGTAAGGGACAACTCTAGCCCAATTAGAAGAGTAACGGAGTAGAATCCGCAGAATTGGGATATCGAAACTTGGTAAAAACTAAAGACCGTCGTGTAAGTAGGGGCTGGTGAACGTTAAATGAGTCATGATCTCAGATGTCCTCACGTTGGCGGGGTGTAGAAGCTTGGAGAGAGTTACCAGCTGAGGCGTGCTCGTCATCTGACCGCGGTTCAAAAGGAAGAGGTGTTGACTTTGAACATTTCATCAACAATACTCACTCTTCTGGGTAAAATAACCATGTTAGCATAAATGGCTTAAAGTACAATAAACGCGCCTGCGTACTTCGTTTTTCTACAGCAGACACGTTGGTGCCCATGCTTATTTTAGCGTATTTAGCGTCGCAGGACCCGTGTTGCACCAGCGTATAACTTGCCTCTAAACTGATTTCTGTTTGCATCGCTTTGAAACTGAAGTGGATACAGCTGCAGTCTACGTTTATAGCGGTGGTAACGGCCTTGGTGCACTTCTAGTAGCGAGTTATGGCAGGTTAAGGCAACCCATCTGTATTGCAGTTATTGAGGTTTTTGTGACAACCTCTGCAAGCGGAAAGTCTGAATTTTCATTTCGAATATTCTAGAAAATTCTTTCAAAATCCGTTTAACTGCCGTTCGATTGATATATTCTTTAAAACGTTCACAAATGGGTTTCTAAACCATATTATTTTTTTGTTTTAAAAGAAAAAAAAAATTTGAAAGAAAAAGATTTTTAAAGAATTTTTTTTTTTGGCGACTTTATAGAAGTGCGCCAAAAAACGCCCCAAGGCCGATGCCACCGCTATAAACGTAGACTGCAGTTGTACCCTGAAGTGTGTATTAGATTTATAGAAACAGAGATACTTTCTGTATGAATTATTTTTCAGGAACCAAGATTGAAAGCGAGAAGTGGTTCCTTCCAAAGTAAGTCTTTCTCAGTATCGTAAACCCCATTTATCCCCCCCCCCCGAGGTTGCATCAAGTTTTTCTAATGCTGTGATTGAATTGAATGTAGTGTGTACCCTTTCGATCCACAAACCGGCACCCTGACCCCTAGACCGATTCGAAGGACACAGGTTCGATTCATGGCAGGTGCATTCCTTCCTATGTGTATACTCTCTTCTGTGTTAGTCAAATTTTCATTGTGTGTGTATTACTTGATACTGTATGTCTTGTGTCTGTTGCAGCATGGCCAAATATGGCCATGCTGCATGGGCAGACCATAGTATACCAAAGCAGACCATGGACCTTGCGCCATAAAAATCGAAAAACAAACAAGATTCGTGGGCTAATTTATTGAATTGGTACAGTTTCAGTCTACGTTTATCGCGGTGGCAACGACCTTGGTGCTCTTATTGGCGCACTTTTAGTGACGAGTTATGGTAGGTTAATATAACCCATTTGTATTTTGATTATTTCGTTTTTTAAGGCAACCTCGACAAGCGGGAAGTTTAAATTTTCATTTCGAATAGTTTAGAAAGCTCTTTTAAAATCCGTTAAACTATCCTTTCATTTCATTGGTTCTTTTAAATTTTTTTCTTCGATTTAATTGTGGTTTTTTAATGGTTTTTCGCCAGTTGTGCAATTTTCTTTTATTTTAATTTCTGTCACGGTAGAGTGATGTCGTCTCAGGATGTATTTTATATATTTTATTTACGTATATTTATCTATTTATATTATTTGCGCATGCAATATATTCTTTAAAACGTTTACAAATATGTTTCTGAAGCTTGTTACTTTCCATTGTAAAAAGGAAAAGATATTTTAAATAATTATTTCTTTGGCGACATTAGAAGTGCGCCAAATAAAGCGCCAAGGTTGTTGTCACCGCGATAAACGTAGACTGAAACTTTACCAGTGAATTTCATTCTAAATTCCACCCACTAAACTATTCGACCTTCGACATTATAAGAGGGGAACAGGTGTCTAAATCTCGTTTCAATGGCAACAGACAAGTGTGACTACGATGAGATGGTAGTTCATTTTTTGAAAGATGTGAAACTTTTTAAGGATTAGGCTACTGTACGCAAAGACATACGAATGTAGTTACTGGGGGGAAAGTAGAACCACCTGCTTTATTTCGAGCTTTATTTATACTACAGCAAATTCTCAAAGGTATCATTCAAGAGGGAATAACGTCCGCTTCAAATTCCATTCCAAAAAAGTTGCATTCGGGAACGTCTTTATATCAAATGTTGAACAAAAACTAAATTTCTAATTTAAACATCATGTTTTGATGCCATTATCAGATTTTGTATTTTTAAATTAATCATCACTAATGCATGCTATGTATCGCGATTTACTTAAATTCGTAATTGCGCTATCGCATTTCCCTGATTTCCTCCAGTACAATATATCGCGACTTTCCTTGTTTCCTTTGAAGCCCGATAGATCGCGATTTCCCTCGTTTACTCAGATGCACGATTGAGCGATTTTCCTTGTCTGAAGCGCAATAGACATTGAGAGGTGTATAGATGGAGACGATTTGTCACTCGATCCCTGAACTTTTCTTTCTTTACACGTAGGTTTCCTGAAACCGGAGATCGTGAGCGACACGTACTGCACGTCCAAGCTGCCCGAGACGATCGAGGTGGACGTGCGCATGGAGAAGCTGCGCAAACTCCGCTTCCAGATGTGCCCCGAGGAGATCGAGTGGAAGGAGGTCGATCACCTGCTGGTCGAGAAGTCGGCCGCGGCAGCCTCCATCGTCCGCGACTTCACGGTCCACCGCCAGAGGTCGCCCCTCGTCGTCTCCAAGGCCAACGACGACTCCACCGAGACCGTGCTCGACCCTGACTGGGCCGCGGAGGGCGACCCCACCTCGCCCTTCCAGCTGCAGCAGCTGGACGACAGCCCCCGCAGCAGCCAGTTCCATATCAAGGACGACCAGCCGGACGGACAGGAGAGCCAGGGGCAGTTCTACGAACTGGGGGTCACCCCGCCGGACATCCTCGAGCCCACGAAGCAGGCCTTCTACGCCGCCCCCCAGCAACAGGTGTCGGTCCCCTTTGGCGAGGAGCTGGTTATCCGGAAATCGACCCCCGACCCTAGTGCCTTAGTGACGGACGGACTGCGGACGAGCTCGTACTCCACTTTCAGACCCCCCGAGGAGGGGCCCGCCAAGGAGGCGGCCCCCAAGACACCCTCCCCCTCGGTGAAGCGCCCGGCGGAGAAGCCCCTGGCCCTCAAAAACCCGGACATTGGGGACGAGCCCATTGTCCCGTCCGACTCGACCCTCAAGAAGAAGGAGGGGCTGGGACTGCAGGTGGCCACGCCCGTCGTGCCCCCCTTGGAGAAGGACTCGAACCCGGACCCCAATGCTCAGCAGACGAAGAAGGGGTGGAGTATTACGACGGTGTAGACGGATTTCTTTTTTTAATCGCCGTGTTCCTTTTGCCTGTATATGATTGTAATAAAAGTGTGCTTGACTTTTGCAGTGTGTTAGACCTCTTTATTACTACACGTTGATGCGTGAATCTACTTAACCCTCAAAGTGGTTTTTAAAATACGAGCAAAAACCGGGCTGCGCCGGCTATTGCTCGGCGGTGTGTAATAGTGCTTTTTTTTTTTAACTTTTTTACACACCTTAATTAAACATGTTTTGATTTGTATATTTTATTTATTTTTATGAAACAATTCTTCATTGCGTATTTAGTCAAACATTTAAGGAAAGTTGGTCAAAATATACATATACCGTTACAAAATTACCCATGTCTAGTGATATTTTGCAGTAAATAGACATACCATTAAAATCTAACACCTAAATAATATTTCTGCAATAGGTAATATACCGGAACACATAATGCAAACAAAAATAAAATTACAATCCTTGAAAAAATGCAAAATTCTGGAGGAAAAAAAAAACACGTACGTATCTATTCAAACGTGTTGAATTTCTACTTCCTGAATATATTGTGAAATAGAATAATGCGACAAAACACTTATCAACGATATTGACAAAGACAATAATGATTTATTAACAAAAAGAACACATTTATAATACTTGGGAATCCTCAAATATGTCCGCAACATCTCGCAGTCTTAACTAATCTTAAGTATAAATCGCAGTCTTAAATAAAAAGTCAGTTTAAACATAAATATTACAATTTAATTCCTTATTTTGCATAGAAATTGACCTCGGCTATTTGAAAACAGCAAGAATTCAAAATATCTGGGTTATTTTATTTACGTTGATTGTTGCCATTCGACGATACACAAATAACGTCGATTTCGGGACCACGTACGTTAGTGTTTTATATATATAGATCTGGGTTATTTTATTTACGTTGATTGTTGCCATTCGACGATACACAAATAACGTCGATTTCGGGTCCACGTACGTTAGTGTTTTATATATATAGATATCTCGTCCACGGTATGGTCAGTTTTGCTACAGACGATATATCTCGTACACGGTCTAGTCAGTTTTGTTACTTACGAGATGTTGTCCACGGTCTGGTCAGTTTTGCTACGAACGTTATATCTGCCTACTACTTACAAGAGAATGAAGGTCCTAGTAGTTAAAGTCAATAGTATAACTCGAACAGAACTGTTGACAGTCTAGAACAGGTTTTTTTAGGATAGATACTACAGGGCAGGTTTCGACTCGAAGAACAACCACCAGGAGGATTCCCCCTCTTGGTTAATTTTCGCTTCGAAACCACCCCGTTTAGTGTCCTGAAAACCCTGTTCCAAACCCATCAGCTGTGCGTAAGGGACAAATTGTTACTCTTGCATGGGACACTGAAGCCACGGTTGGATAGATATGTTTCCCTCACACTAGAGCAGCCATTCGTGACGGTCGGGGAATCAACCCCCGAAGGAAAAGATCCTTGGACAACACCACGTAATATTGAACCACGGTCAGATAACGAGTACGCATGACCTGGCACCCAAACTTCCACACCTAGCCAACCTGAGGACATTGGAAGCCACGACAGATTGAACGTGCGCCATCCCCTTTATACACGATGGTCTTTAGTTGCATTCGTACTCACAATCCTCCTGTTGCTAGTCAGTTTCTCTTGCAACCGGACGGTCACGGCTTGTACCATGGTTAGAAAAGTAGCGGATTATCAACAGGAGGTTGATTCGATACAATTTCGAACTCTATCCATCAATGACCGTGACGTACGTGACGCACCTTACATCGGTCGTGGCCTCATATGTCCTCACGTTGGCTTGGTGTGGAGGTTTATAGAGTGAGGTGCTAGCTCAGGTGGGACCTCATCTGCCAGTGGTTCAAATGACAGACCTGTCCCTTCGGGACTTATTCTGGATCGTCGCCTATAGACCATTAAGAAACTCTAGCGCGACGTTAATTTAAGTACCTCTACTTAGATTTTCATTCCCCTTGCAATACGAGAGGGGGTGTCAGCTCAGTTCTTGCCTCGTCATCTGACCTTGGTTCAAAATTATGTGGATTGATCCCGGACCGGTGGTCGGCAAACTGAGTCCAAAAGAGCCAAAGATCAGCAGTACAACGATTCAAATTTCTTTTGAGAGCCAAAATTTATTTTAAGAACCATGTTTTTAGGGCCGACCAACCGGTTTAGTGGTTGGTTGGTTGGTCACCGCAGGTGACCCCCTCACCTCCCGACTTTAGTCAGGTTAAAGGGTTTACTAGTCACCCACGGAAAAATCGAGTGAATCCGTCAAAGGAAACCGGACTAATCCGGTCAACCCCGTGACGAAATTTCTGTAAATACATTTGATACATATTTTACATGAGTTAGACATCCTTTAGATAATACTGATTCTATATCCTTTTGAAAATAATGATCAAATATCCTTTTGATAGTACATGTTAAACATGGGCCGGTAGGTTCTGCAGGATTTTCCCTTACTATTTTGCATGAGACTTAAATTTAAATTAGTTTTCCTCTTTTGGTAAGGTTAATAGTTTCCCCAATTTTTAAATAAAATATCAGGTGCAGTCCTGCTTTTCCCACCAGCCTCACGAACACAAAGTTGATTTAACGAAGTAACAATCATTTTTTTTAGACTTCATCTAAATTACATTAATATTTAAATAGTAAACGATTAATTGCATTAAATATGTACAGCAAAAAGACAGAAACTAAAAATTAACAATAAAATACAACTGTACACAGTCTTCTGATTGTTAGTTGGTGTTAATGTTAATGTTTTCCACTAAGAATTTCATAACATTCATAATTTTTATTTAAGCCTGATTGTTGCTGATTGTATTGGTGGCCCAAGCTTGGTATTGCGTTATTGCAGGTTTCTTGAGGTGATGACTACCTGTGAGTGAACACTCAAAAATGTAATGATCTGGCGTGCCAACTCCCCACAGATGCATAGGTCGCTGTTCTTTATTTTGAACCGGTTTAGTGGTTAAGGTATTAGCCTCTAGATCGGAAGGTTCCTGGTTCAAATCCGGATCCGGGCATGGATGTTTGTAAACGTTATGTGTAGAGGCGGCTGGTACACCTTAAATCTGTCGTGGCCGAAAGTCCTTAAATTGGGTTGGTGTGGAAGTTTGGAGAGTGGGGTGTCAGCTCAGGTGTTGCTTCGTCATCTGACCGTGGTTCAAAATGACGAGGTGTTGTCCTCGGATCTTTCCCTTAAAAAGGATTGATCCCGACCATCGGCAATATCCCGTTGTGTTGCTCTAGTTCGACGTTAATAAAAAATTAACAATTACCATGTTTTTAGGAGTCGGTTTAATCTAGCTACTAACATATAAAAAAAAACCAGAATAATATTATTCATTGACAAGAAATGTTAATGTTTGTTTTATATATATGTTCAAATGTTTTTAATTTCAAGCAGGATTTTTCAGGTTCTCATCAATAAGACAGTTTTTCAATACTTTTGTTAAGGATTAGGTTTGAAAAGATTGTTCGCATTAATATGTAGAGCCAAAGTGCGAAAGAACAGCTAATGCTAGTTTTCAGCAGCTAGTTCTAGAACAGCTAATGCTAGGTCTCCAACAATGGCGGCTACTCTGGCTACTGATTTTGGCAGGAACCACACTTCACAGAAGTCTGTAAATTTAATCATTTGATACTTGGTCAACATGTTATCTACAAAATAAATTTTGTTGTGATACCTCTTGTCTTTCTTGGTGTTGCAATTTGGGTGGCCAGCAGTGTACATCTGGTAAGATATCTCTTTAGCTCATCAGTGGTTAATCCTGCTAATGATTTTATGACGACCAGCAGGGTTAATCTTAACGAAATCTGCCCTGTAGTTTTCAGGTGACAGGGGCTAAAACCTGTTCTCCACACTCATCAGCTCTAGGCAAGGGATTACTAGTTTTTCTATTTCGATCTTCAATCTTCGTCTAAACGAGACAATTCGTCCTTAGCAAAATTGGCCAGATCTTGGACGATATATCTCGTCGAAACACTTGGATGGTTAATCCTCTGGGGTATTACTGTGGATCAGTGGGTTTGTCTTCCGTACTATTGTTGACTTTTCTTTACGTTTCGTGTATCCATGCAATGCCAATAACTATAACAAGCAAATATACTCTACTAGGGGGCCTGCCCCCTGCTCGCTAGCGCTCGCCAACCCCCGGATGATTGCTTCGCAATCCTAATTGGTTCGCTCCGCGAACCTATGCTCGCTTCGCTCGCCTCAATGAAGACATGTGTCCTAGCAGAAGGGATTGTTTACAAAATATGTTACCAAAAAAAATGTTTTTCAAATCTAAATTTGCTGTGTGTATTACAGAAAAAATATATACAGTAT
Source organism: Metellina segmentata (assembly GCA_947359465.1). Lineage (NCBI taxonomy): Eukaryota > Metazoa > Arthropoda > Arachnida > Araneae > Tetragnathidae > Metellina > Metellina segmentata. The sequence continues at coordinate 22,507,490 of OX375883.1, read as the reverse complement.
CTCTAAAATCAGAATTCAAATGAAAACATTGTGCAAATTTTGACTCGAAATGTGAGCGTTGCTTTGGAAATTGAATACCCAGCATGTTGTTTGTGTGTACATTTTCCCAGCACTCAAACGACCCACACTTTTTCATTGAGTTTGTTGGCGAAAATTGTAGTGCAAGCGTCTTGTTGAACTAAAATTGTTGGCCTTGAAAAGGACCGTTTTTTAAATGGCCCTGAAAAGATCCTCCGCTTTCTTTGATTTCTATTATAAACTAACTGCAACAGCTCATTAAAATTTCCTTTTTTTTTTTTTTTTCAATAAAATTTCATCCGATAACGCTATAAATTCAATCGATATTCGAGATTTCGCGATAAACAAATAATCGTACAGTGTTGCCAAAACGCGATTACAAATAACGTCTTTTTTGCGTGCCACGTAAGAGAATTATATATACAGGGTGTTTCAGTGAACCGTTTCAGAACTTCTAAGAGGGGTAGGGTACATCCTGACGAACCAAAATCATATACCAATGGGCAGTCAGAAATGCTTTCCTGACGCCGTAGATGGCGTTGTGCGAAAATCCCGAGCTTTCGTGTAGGGAATCTTCATTTCGCACAAGAACGCCAAGTTAGTTGGATGGATGATTACACGATCGCAGAGTTAGCCGATATGCATTTGGCGTACGGGGCTGCAAATTGTAGTGGGCCAGCCGCACAGCGTTTGTACGCGGAACGATATCCGACGAGGCGTATCCCCAGTCATAATTTCTTTGCAAGACTGCAACAGAGGTTAGCTGAGACAGGTTCATTAGAAAGAGCTGACAGGGACAGGGTAAGAACAGCACGGACTACAGACGTCGAACAGAATGTGCTGCAGCATGTACAGGGGAATCCAAGAACGAGTACACGAAATGTAGCAAACGCAGTCGGGGTTTCCCATTGCAGCGTCTGGAGGATTCTCCGAGAAGAAGACATGCATCCGTTTCACGTGCAGCGTGTCTAGACACAGCAACCGGAGGATTATGCACCTCGTATTGCTTTCGCACAGTGGTACCTTGGAAAATGTGCTACAAATCCCCTTTTTCCTGCTAAAGTGTTGTTTTCCGATGAGGCATCCTTCACAAGGGAAGGAATTTTCAACACGCATAACGACCCTATCTGGGCGGTCGAGAACCCGCATGCAATACGACGTCGTGCAGCACAGATTCGATTTTCGGTCAATGTATGGGCCGGTATTATGGGAGATCACCTCATCGGACCTTACCTGTTACCGTCTCGTCTAACCGGACCTAACTACTTGCTCTTTCTGCAGCAAGTATTGCCACAACTTTTGAGAGATGAACAGATTTCTGCATCGACGCAACAGACAATGTGGTTCCAACACGATGGAGCCCCTGCCCATTATAGCGGAGATGTTCGTAACTACCTGGATGTCACATTTGGTCAGCAGTGGATCGGACATGGTGGTCCCGTGCGTTGGCCTGCTCGGTCACCCGACCTATCATGTCTTGATTTTTATTTCTGGGGTCATCTGAAATCGCTAGTTTATGACACCCCTGTTGATAATGTTGAGGAGCTGGTTGCAAGAATTGCAGTAGCTGCCGGAGAAATTCGAGATCTGCCTGGAGTATTCCAGAATGTTCGGATGTCCATGCGTCGGAGATATGAGGCGTGCATTGTAGCCCGTGGAAGAAACTTCGAACACTTACTTTAATCCATGTACCTTTTGCTTCTTTTCATGTATTATTAAAACGATTTCTCACTTACGGTCTCTTTTCTTTACGGTGCTTCTGTGTACAACACCGCTTCAGGAAAGCATTTCCGACCCCACATTGCTATATGATTTCGAGTTGTCAGGATGTACCCTACCCCTCTTAGAAGTTCTGAAACGGTTCACTGAAACACCTTGTAGAGATAACAAAAAAAAATCGATGCACCAAGTAGGTGTAGAATTACAGTGGTGCCGTGCTAAATCAACTTGAAACGGCTCTGACTGGGGGCGTATAGTCTTTAGAGACGAGTCCCTTTCCCGACTGTGTCCTGACGACAATCGCAGAGTTGTCTGGAGACGTCCAGGGCACATGCTATCGCACGCCGCACATGCCCGCAATAGGAAGTTATGGTATGTAGAGTGCCTATATAATAAGAGTGGCGACAAGGAACCAAATTTGGCACAATGCGCATGCGCGTCAGCCTTTTTTCTACCAGAATCGTCTTAAAGAAGGTTGCTGGGCGAATTAATCTATCATTTCAAGGAGAACCAAAAGCATATGATTGTTATAATACGGATACATTCGGTATAAATGAATCATATAAACGCTCAATTACACGCTTAATGGATTAGATGGATTGTACAACGTGCTAACTTAGATTGCGGGAAACACCATGTTGTTCAAAAAAAGCTATTTACTTAAAAAATCTTCAAATTTGTACTTACAAAACACTAAAATAATAATAAATAAACATTCTAGAACACGAAATGGAACATGAATAAGCTATATTTTCTTTTTAATTTAATATACACACGTTTTTCTCGAGCACACAAAAAGTTCCCATGTTAAGTCTACGGGAGCTAGGAAAAGACCGCCTCGGGCGGTAGAAAAGGTCTCTAAGCCAATCAGAAAATGTTTCCCGTATGTCGCCACTCTTATTATATAGGCACTCTAATGGTACCATCTCCTTTGATAGCCGGGCCCCTTTGGTCGTCATATCTGGCACACTTACAGCACAACGGTACGTAGACGACATAAAAGGTGAGATGATGTCTAATGTTGTAAAATAAGAAACTTTGGCTTAAATTATAAAAACTCTGAAATTTAAAATTTTTTAATCACAAAGAGTTTGAACAGGATATGGACATGAACACCACTCTGTCCGTCCACAATCCTTCAAAAATTACTGGAAACGTAAAGTTGTCAATATATAAGAAATACAGGGTGTTTTGAAAATCATGGGCAAAAATTTAAAGGGTGATAGAAAACATCTAAACAAGCAATTTTTACCATAGAATATATGGGCGGAGAGCAGGCGGTGAACTGCTAGACGACGCTGTAATGGAAAACATAAAGGGCGAGTTTTCTTACACATCGTCATTTCTACCGTGGATTTCAGAAGGCATGGTGACGTACAGTAATCAGGAAAAGGCGGAGATGCATTTTATGTATGGTCTTGCGAATGGGAATGCTCTGGAAACCGAAAGACTGTACAGGCAGCGTTTCCTTACAAGACACGTGCCAGACCAAAAAAATTTCGAGTGATTGCATCGGTGCCTGTGCGAAACGAGATCCTTTGTCATCGGCATGTATGATACAGGACGTGGCAGGAGTGTGCGGATGCCACAAATTGTAGAGGACATTCTGTAAAGAGTGGAAGATCGTCCGAATATTAGTACGCGAAAGGTTTCCCGTGCTGTAAATGTGCCCCACTCGATTGTTTGGAGAGTACTACGGGACGAAGGATTACACCCCTAACATGCACATAAAGTGCAGGCCTTGATACCTGCAGATTATGCGCCACGTGTAGAGTTTGCACGTTGGTTTTTGCAACAGCTAGCAGTGCAGCCTGATTTTAGTGCACATGTGTTATTCACGGATGAATGCACCTTTACTCGTGAAGGCATTTCTAATACGCACAACCTTCATGTGTGTGCATCTAACAGTCCGTACGACACTCATCCTCATGCTATCAGAAGCGTTTCAGCGTAAATGTTTGGACTGGAATTGTGGGTGATCGGCCCATACCTTCTGTTATTCCGACTTGACGGCAGAACATACCTCACATTTTTACAACAGGTATTGTCAGACTTACTTCATCCAGTTGCAGCCAACATACAAGCACGTATGTGGTCCCAGCAAGACGTAGCACCACCCCATTTCAGCTTGGATGTCCAGAGCGCTTTAAACGCTAAATTCCCAAGGTAATGGATTGGTCGCGGTGGGCCCACACCTTGGCCGGCACGCTAACACCCGATCTCTCATATCTGGACTTTTTCTTGTGTTCATATATATATATATATAGAGAGAGAGAGAGATATATAGATAGATAGATAGATAGATATATTTAAAATTTGCAAACACGGTATAGTATTTTTAGGATGGAGGAATTTTAATGTGCCTTAAAAAGGAGTTACTAATTGTTTTAAGAAAGATTTGTATAAATGTACTCTGTAATGCAAGAAAGCTTGAAGTAAATATTCATTTTGAGATGTTACATTTTATTTCCTAACTTATTTTTTGTACTTTGAAATCATGGAACAAAAAAATGGGAAATAATCACAACCTAGAAAGTAAACACCAAAATAAAGAGAAAATGAAAAAAAAAAAAAAAAACATTTTAACATATATTTTCATTTTATTTTTTTTTAATATTATCACATAAAATTTGCTTCTGCTTAACTTTTTTTTTTACTGTTAAACTTTTTTGTTACCCTCCTACTTAACTTTCTTTGTAACTGCTTTACTTTTTCTTACTGCGTAGCTTTTTTACTGCATAACATTTTTACTGTTGTTCTTGATGAACTTTATTTGTTTATCTTTCCTTTTAAAAAAAAACATCATAACTTTATTGCTGCTGCCCAACTTTTTTTTTTTTTAACTTTTTTTGTTACTGCTCAATATTTTTTTACTGTTTAACTTCTTTTACTGCTTTTTGTTGTTACTGTTTACTTCTTTTTACTGTGTAACTCTTTTTTACTGTTTAATTTTTTTTTACTGTTTAATTTTTCTTCTACTGTTTAACTTTTTTCTACTGTTTAACATTTTTTGTTTAACTTTTTCTATTTTAAAATATGTGTATAAGATTATTAAGTTTTTTTCTTTAGATATCAATATATATATATCTCCTAAGTTTTGAGTTATAAACCAAAGGAAATATATAATCATAGACACTGACCTTTTATATCACTTTTGAGCAACGTTTTTTGTTCAGTAATCTTCGTACGTACCCACTACAACGTACCAATAAGAATCATATGCTTACCTCCTCCCCCCCCCCTTTTAAACATCAGTCCATATCCATCTTATGCTTCAGTCAGTTATTTGTAAATTTCGTATTAACCACCCTCGTTTCATTTTAAAAGATACAAATACAAATACAAATACAAATATTGACGACCAGCTACAGGCTCAAGCCCAACAAGGCTGGTCCTTTGTTTATGAATTCTCCAATTCCCACTGACTATCCAATTGTGTCTGAAATTCGTACACTCCCTTTGAATTAACAATATTTTCTGGCAACGCGTTCCAACTGTCTATTACCCTATTAAAGTAGTAGTTTTTCCTTAAATCCCGATTAAAATGTGTCTTATTCAATTTATACCCATGGCCCCTTGTTCTGTTATCCCTATTGAAATTTAAGACCTTTATGTCCCCTTGTTTTACAAACTTGAAAAGCTGAATCAAATCCCCCCTCCTTCTTCTTCTTTCCAGTGTATACATGTTTAGCTTACTTAAACGTTCATTATAGTCGAAATTTGCTAGCCCCTTGATTATTTTTGTAGCTCTGTGCTGAACCCTTTCAATTGATTCTATGTCCTTTCTCATATATGGAGCCCAGAATTGTACAGCATATTCTAGATGTGGTGTTACTAAACCCTTATATAATGGCAAGATTATATTCTTATCCCTTGAAGTTACAGTCTTTTTAATATACCCCAATAACCTATTAGCCTTTTTACCCGCAGCTGAACATTGGTGACCCATTTTAAAATCCCTGTGAATTATCACCCCAAGATCCTTGACTGTTTCTCCCTCCTTTACCTTTACTCCCTGCAGACAGTACTCGGCTCCACTGTTCCTGTAACCCATATGCAGAACTTGACATTTCCCTACATTAAATGACATACCCCATTTTACAGCCCATTCGGATATCTTATCAAAATCTCCTTGTAAATTTTCTATCTGTAACTTGGTATCCACTGTCCCCCATATTTTTAAGTCATCTGCAAATATACTGATTCTATTCTTGATCCCCTGACCTATATCATCTATGAAAATTATAAATAAAATTGGTCCCAAAACTGACCCCTGAGGCACCCCACTTATAACTTCTGTCCACTGTGAATAATTTCCTTTTACCTGCACTCTCTGCTTTCTACCCAAAAACCAATTTTTTATCCATATTAATGTTTTTCCCTGAATCCCCAGCCTTTCCAATTTAAACAGTAATGCCTCATGAGGTACTTTCTCAAAAGCCTTTTGAAAATCTATGTACATGGTATCCACACTGCTCTTATTATCCAGCTCCTCAGTAATTTTTTCGTAGAACTTCAAAAGGTTTGTAGAGCAGGATCTGCCCTTCCTAAACCCATACTGATTCTCTGATAACAGTCCCCCCCCCTCCTCCAAGTATAACATTATATGCTTTTTTAACAGAGATTCAAATATTTTGCAAATTACTGATGTTAGACTTACTGGTCTATAGTTGCCCGGATCACTTTGTATTAACTTTTTGAAAATTGGAGTTATGTTGGCCAACTTCCAATCCATTGGCACCCAACTTGTGCTATATGTTGAATTAAATATCGTGTGAATTACTTCCACCAGTTCTTCCGCGCATTCCACTAGTACTCTCGGATAAATATCGTCTGGCCCTGGTGCTTTAGATGGCTTAATTCTTTTCAACTGATGTACTATTTCTTCCCTGTTGAATTTGCATTCTTTAATTATACCCCCTGCAAAGGCTCCATCCATGGGATCCTTTTTAAAACTATAGTTACCATTGAAAACCCCCAGAAAAAAGTCATTTAACACGTTTGCCATTCCCACCTCGTCTTGAATTAATTCACCTCCCTTCCCCTCTAACGGGCCCAGTGTAGTACTAAATTTATTTTTACCACTTGCATATGCAAAAAATTCTTTTGGGTTTATATTTATTTCCCTTGCTAATTTTTCCTCCAAGGACACCTTTTGCTTCCGACTTAGTTTTAAAAGTTTTAAACTCCTTTCTGGCTTTCTGATATTCCTTCTTGTCCCTGTCGTTACCAGTGCTTTTATATAACCTGTGTGTTTTCTTTGTTTTAATTTTAAAGCTTTGTGTGTTTCCCCTGAAAACCACATAGGGAGCAATTTTCTAGATTTTCCTTTTTTCCTGAACGTTACATGTTTTTTTAACACCCTGTCTAACTTATTCTTGAATTCCTCCCATTGTTCAGAATGATGCAGTGCTAATAATCCCCCTTTGAATGTTTCCTTTAACTCTTCCCTTATCTTATGAAAATTTACCTTTCTGAAATTTGGAATTATTCTATTATTGATTGTGTATGCTGACTGAAAATTTATACTTAATCTGATACTTCTATGATCACTTTCTCCCAGTGGCTCACCTATAACCAAATCCTGCACCCTATCCTCATCATTGCTAAAAATCAAATCCAATATTGCATTGTCCCTAGTATCCTCATACACCATCTGGTACAAAAAACAATCCTGTATCACTTCCAAAAATTCTGCCCCTTTCCCATTTGTAGCTAGATTGTTTGACCAGTCAATATTTGGATAGTTATAGTCCCCCATTAAAATTAATTCTCCTTTTTGACGTGCTTCGTTTATCAGATTGCGCATGCCCTTTTCCTGCTCTTCACTACAAACAGGAGGTCTATATATATTACCCAGAATTAGTCCTTTGCCTTTGTCTGTATTCAGTTTCACCCTGACTGATTCTATACCCTCAGTTTTACTATTTAACTTTATTTCCGTACAGTTTAAGAATTCTCTCACATAAATCAAAACCCCACCCCCTTTCCTATTCTCTCTGTCCTCCCTAAACATTGTGAATCCACTTAATTCTAAAATTTGTGCATCTTCACTGCTTGCCCAACTTTCAGTAATCCCAATGATATCTATATCCTCTGCTTGTGCAATTCCCTTGAGCTCATCCATTTTATTTCTCACACTGCGAGCATTACAATAAAATACTTTTAGCTTATTTTTCACCCTTATATTGCACTTTCCCCTTGTATTATTTGTCTTGGTATTGTTTTTCTCCCTTACATTGCACTTTCCCTTTGTATTGTTTGTCTCCTGCAATTTAGACCCTGTTAGTTTTCCTAAGCAATTACTGTGTACTGTCAACCCTCTATGTATTTCCCATCCCTGCTTGTATACTAGTTTTTTGACTCCAGAATATTCAAAACCCGCTTGCCTTGAAATAGGGAGGTTCCCTATTACCTATCAAGCTTAAATGCAAATTGTCCCTGCTTATCCAATCCCTCCTACACTCCTTCCAAACATCTAAAGATCTAACCTCCTCCCTCTCACACAAATCCCTTAACAACCCGTTCATCTTATTGGCCCTTTGATTTAACCATCCATTGCCTAACCCATACCTAGGTAGTAATCCTAATACTGTTACTTCTGCCCCATGAGACTTAATGCCTCTTAAAAGTGTTTCTGCTTCCCTCTTAAACTCAACATTAGTAGTCCTCTCTACGTCATTTGTTCCTACCCACACTACTGCCTTTCCCCCCCCCTTTAACCACACCTGCCTTAACTGCCTCAACAACATGTTTTACCCTGGCACCTGGCAAGCAACACCTTGCAAAATTGCGCTTTTTACGCCCTACCTACCATTTCTCCCAAAACCCTAACCATTGAATCACCAACCACTACCCCTCTAGTTACCTTATCCCCCAAGTTTACACATTGGACACCCTTTTCCACTCCCTCTGCAGCCCTCACCTTCAAAGCCTCCAGCTCCTTCCTCAAATCACCCACCTCTAAACAACTCTTGCATGTAAATTCAACCTTCTCTGACATTTTAACCCCGCTCACACACCCCTTTCCTGCCTCAACCATATTCCCACACAAGTCACATTCCACATAGAACTCCCCACTGGCTCCCTCTTACCTCATCTCCTTGAACATTCTAACTATACCCATGCTTATGCAAAGTAACACTCAATGCGCAGAAAAAGCACTACACAAAATCAAACATACAGAAAAAGCACTAAGTCAAATACACAGAAAAAGCACTGCACTTGAATGAAATGAATGAAAACAAACAAGACACAAAATATTTAGGCCCAACGAGACATACGTGAATTAGGCCTAACGAGACATACGTGAATTAGGCCTAACGATACTTGACTTAGGACTATTTGACAAGTCAAAAACTAAGTACAAGGACTATAAAAACACTTTAAAAACCATTAGAAATGTTTGAACTGATAGAAAAAGAAGTAATACAGTGCTTAGAGTACTAAATAAATGAAGAATAACTAAAAAAACTTGAATTTCGCGGGAGCTCCGAAAACGCGACGCACACTGCTCGACACCAAGCGGCCAAGATAGAACCCTATAGAAAGTTTCAGCTCGCAGACGTCATGTGTGACTCCGTACTGTTGGTCATCAAAACAGTACAAATAGTTCTTTCGTTTCCCCCAAACATTTTTCAGGTACAACAACACGTGTACTTCGGTAGTTTAAGCTATTCTTTCTTTTGAGTCAGTTTTATCGGAGACTCCGTGTATAACTCCCTTCCTTCTGTTATCTTAATCAACCTTACACATGTTAAGCAATCCTTAGTCATATTGCCACAAGTTCCAGAGACTTTTAGACGTTTCAGTCCTTAGTAGTATGCATTCTGTCTCGTCAGTGTTTATTTCTTATCTTTGAATCTTACAACCTTATGGGTACAATTATTTCTTTGTCATCCGTTACAGAAGATGGAACTACCAGTCATTACCTTGACAACACAGCACCAATATATATCAACAATATGATGTCTTCTCACGCACCAAAAATGTTAACAAACGACAACCTCTTCAACTTCTCTCCTTATCAGAAGTCATTCCCAAACTCCTTATCAATAATCCCCCAACCTCTTATCAAACGTAGGACATCTTGGATGCTCAAATGGCCCTTATACTCTTGTGAGGTTAATTCAAATAAATCTTGACAGCAAAGGGTTGGAAGAGAAACGGATTTAGCAACCGGATGGTTGTGAGTTAGAAACTCTGTAAAAACAAAGACGTTCATGTGCACGCGGATTGTTGCACAATAAATCTGTCAAGAACTTAAATGTCAATAGCCCGTTGTGTTGCTCCAGTGTAACGTCTATTAAAAATACCAAATACCTTAAATGCCCTCACATTGGCGTGATGTGGAAGTTTGGAGAGTGGAATGTCATATTGAGTTCATCCATATTTATTTTTGTTAAAATAAAAAAACAGCTAAAATCACACATGTTAACATTTATATTAGAAAACCCAGTGAACACGGGAAATATAAGAAGGAAAACTGCATGTACACACCACGTGCTTAGAAATTATTCATAGTATCAAACATACAAAACCATGCGTCCACGATATACAATTTTACAATACATGAAACAATGTAAATATATAAAGATAGACACAGACAGCAATAAAATAGCTACAAGAAAATATTAAGGACATTCATTAAGAAGGATTGTGTGATTTCCACACAATGTGTTCCATAAGTTAAATCACTCATATTAATACATAGAAAAGGATATATCAATACAAATTTAAATCTTTGAAAATAAGACCTCAAAGCAATAAATGAATTAATTGATGATCCTCATCAATCATTAGTATCTATGCGTCTTCAAACAATACCGGACATGAAGAGAAAAAAATAATCAACGAAAATATTCGCTTTCAATACATTATACTTGTAAAACATTTACAATAAATTAGCTAAGTGGTTACCATGGGTGAAGCATTTGAAGAATCCATATTGAATAAGTTCACTATACACGTTGTTAAAAGATAGCACAAAATTTTTTAAAAAGCACGCTTCGTGATAGAGAGGTAGAGAGAAAAATAGACACCGCGAGATTGTATTCTGATTAGGCACTTCATGTTCTATCTTGTCCTTACGTCCGTGGAAAAATCGCTGTGATTAGGTACCTACATGTTCTAACATAAGTTAAAGGTAAGTTATCTCTATCATGTGGATAAACATGACAAAATCCACCATTTTAATGCAGAAAATCAGTAACCATTCGTAATAAAAAGAGCAATATCCAAGAACAAAAATAAAAGTTTTAAAAACGCAACAAAATTTTTTATTTTATAGCAAAAAGTTATTTTTTAGATGACAACAAGTTGACACAGACAAGTTTACAGACGTAAACATAAGAAAACACGCTTTCCCACAATATAAAAGATCATTAATATTTTAAATTTTAAATGGAGGCAAATTACTAAAAACCTATTTTTTACCAACCAGAGCATATTCTGTTAGGCAACAGGAAAAACCCTAGCTGACTCAACAGAATATTTCCCTTGATAACATAAAATATGCACAATGAGTCCGAATCGAAACAATATAAATACAATACAAGTAAATGGATACACATATTGTTATCTACCAAGGTTTATATATCCTGAGCTATACTGTTATCACTTGCACTTGTTGAGATTCAGCAGGTAAAAAAACTTGCACAACAGACAAGAAAACGTAACAGATCATAAATGTAAAAACGCCATATTACTTAAAATCTTTGTTTACCAACCTAAGAGTAAATTCTATTGGATAGCATGTAAAAAATGCTCACTCAACAAAATCTACCATTTGATACAGGTGCAAAAAAAGATGTTTAGAAATCAAAATAGAAAAAATTGCAATATTTAATAAAAGTGAATGAACATATTGTACTCACAGATTTTTATATCCTGAAGATTGTTGGGATAAAATTTATGGTCAAAGGTGATCCCACTCTTGGTGAATTATGTCGATGAAAATGTTATGCAGAAAATGCATTCATGCAGAAAACATGCATTACGAATCATAAGTGTGATATCGAAGAGCATAAATATAGGAAGCCAAACCTTGTTAAGACGAACTTCATGGAACAGTAAAAATATTCATATTAACCGTAGTTAGTGTATTTACATTACTTAGGTACTGTACAATTCTTGGCTCACAGATAAATTGCATTCATCACAAACATTATACATGTAATTGTCGATTATTGATTACCCAATTGAGCAGATGAATTTTAACTGCGAAACAAAAGCAGAACTATTTTTAATCCAGAAGTAGCTTCTTTTATGGGCAAGCTTATTTCTGGGTCTATAGAATCTTTATTTATATTTCTTCTTCTTCACTCTCATCCACAAACAAATCTACAATTTGGAGTCACTTAATGCTTCTGATAATTAAAAAGAATCCATTTGTACTTGAAAACTTAATTGTTGATAAGAATAACCCGCTTTCTGAGTAAATATTAGAATATACTTTTCGATGAGGAGGAGAATTTAGTTTGTATTAAGTTAGTTTGTCTTAAACCCATATACAAAAAATACAAGGTTTGACCATACAATGAAAAAGCAATTGCGCAGAATATGTAAAGAGAAAAATCATCAATCACAGATAAAAGTTTCATCCAAATCATCATAAAAAAAATTGTATCTATTCGTACCTAAGTTAATTTGTAGGTATAAACAGATGCAAATGCTATTTGCCAGCTGAAAAGTATACTCTGCCAAAAATGAAAACAGAATAAGCATTTGACAAGAAGCGGAGCGTTCATCATAAGGTTGCTTTGTTCTAAGAAGCAAAAATGGCTAAAGCGATTTGATCTTTACGCATTTCAAAAAGCAATATGTCATCAAAAGAATTATGCATATAAATAGAAGCAAATGATTTTACATATTTAGTTAAGTCTGCAGGGTAGTATTCAATATCAAGCAGACTCAACAGAATGTACCATTTGAAAAACTAGTAGGAAATAGAAATATATTATAAATAGTAAAGAAAGCAGATGCAAATATTTTGTTACCTGGATATAATACTAGCTTGTAATTTTTCTCCATTTGGATATCGAAGTTGAATAAAAGGATCGAATACGACCGTACACATTCTTTGAGACAAGAATGAAAACCATTTTGCCAATATAAAAATGCTGTACGCTCCGCTCCTCCAAGGGTTGCTTATTTGATTGGCGACAGAACTGGAATGACTACAAAAGTAGTGATATCGCCAAAGTCTGCTGCCATGTCACGTGGACCAATAAGATCATCAGGGTTCATTACTGCCGGCAGACTAGAATGAAAAAAATATACAATTCCCGAACATAAACAAACCGAGCGTTGTCATTCCCATTCAAATAAACTGATATTTTTCCATTCAATAGTAGATAAACTCGAACAAAGCTCAAACTGAAACTACCAACTCGACTCCACTTGGCCACAATGATTTTATTGAGCAGCAGGACCCCTACACCCTACACCGCAACTCAGCAATCAAACCGTCCATCCGCTTTTCATGACGTCACGCTGTGACGTCATATAATCTCTCCCCTTTAGAGGACGTCACTTCCATCCCGCCAAGGCCAACTAAAAAGACAGGCCCCGAAACTAACCGCGACGCGTATTTAGAAACCCTGGCGCTTCCAGCACAAACGGAAATACGACATATACATAGATGCGCAGACGCGCCCGCTCAAGCAAACCCGCGTTCCGGCATACGACGCCACGCCGTTGACTGACGAGTCATTTACTCATTTCACCGTAAACTGGTCTCGTGTACTTTTTATTTAATTCTAACAATTAGAATCTTTTCTTGGTGAAAAATACAATCTGCTCAACAATTGCAACCTGTCCATGCACACATGTTAAAGGAATTACCATTTTTTAGGGGTTTTGTGTTTACTTACACTGCCGTGTCGACATTATTCAGGCAGGTGATTTTGACATGCTTTCATGTAACTTTCATTTAATTCTTTGTAATAAACTCCTTCCAAGAAATACAAAAGAAAGTTATAAAGGCAAAATGTTTTGGAAAAAACAAAAATAAAAGTTTTGGGTCTCATAAGTGTGTTCACCTTTGTCAATGCATTTGCACTGAGTACTTGTTTCATGTACTTTTTAATTAATTCTAACTTTATAAAATGTTTTCTGGGTGAAAAAGTGAAAGCATTTATGATTTCCAACCTGTCAATCCAAAGGGAATCAAGAAATGATCACATTTTAGAGTTTTGTGTTTGATTCTAATATGCTCTGTTACCAAGACAGGTGATTTTGACATGTTTCCATGAAGCTTTCATTTAATTCTATTAATAATCTCTTTCCAAGACATAGAAAACAAAGAACATAATAAAACCAAGTTATTCATGCAAAAAATTGGGTAAAAACCAATAAATAAAAATTCTGGATGTGAAAGTGTCTGTGCATCATTGTCGAAGCATTTCACCGTGAACTTGTTTCATTTAATTTTTACATAATTCCAACTTTCTAACAGTTTTGTTTGTGAAAACAGAAAGTATTTATCATTTGCAACCTGTCCAAGCAAAAGAAATCAAGAAATTGGCACTTTTTGAATGTTTTGAGTGTCTTTCTAACATGCTGTGTTAACATCATGAAGATAACTCATTCTGTCATGTTTACATGAACCTTTGTGTTAATTCTAATTAATAAACTATTTCCAAGGTATATAAAACAAAGTACACAATAAAAGAGACTTACTGATACCAAAATATTATGGATAAAAACATTTATAAAAATTTGTAGTATGAATGTGTCTGTTCAACTTTGTCGAAGCAGTTCACTGTGTAGTTTTTTCATGCAACTTTTGGTTATTTCCAACAATTAAACTTATTTCTTGGTACATAATTCAAAGTAAACACAGATACAAATTTATAAATGCTAAAAAAAAAACATGAATGAAGCTTTTTTTTTTTAATTGGCTCTGAAAGTACTTTGTTGACCAAGCTCACCATGAACATTTTGACACTCATCCTTTAGTAAAATTCAAGTGTTAATGTTTTTTCTTTGTAAAAAGGCGAAACTATTAATAAAAACAAACTTTTCCATTACAAAAGTAAAAAGAAGTAAGCATTTTTAGAGAAGTTGTGTGTGAAAATGTGTATGCAGCTTTGTGAAAGGGTTTCACCGTGAACTTTTCTCACTCCTCTTTTAGTAAATTCGAATTACTAATGGTTTTTCTTGGTGAAAAAGTGAAAGTAATAATTAATTCGAACTTCTTAATATCAAAATTAAAAAGTAGTAAGCATTTTTCAAAAAGATGTGTGAAAATGTGTGTGCAGCTTTTTCGAAGGATTTCACCGTGGACTTTTTATTCATCTTTTAGTAAATTAGAACTATTAATGTTTTTCTTGGTGAAAAAGCGAAAGCAATAAATAATACTAACTTTTTACTGCCAAAAGTAAAAAGAAATAAGTGATTTTGAACATTTTGGTTCTATAAGTACTTTGTCGACAGAACTCACCTTGAACTTCTTCACACTCATCTTTAAGTTAATTCCAACTGAAAAGGTTTTTTTGTGTGTGAAAAAGAGAAACGAATAATTTATTCATACTTTTTAATGCCCAAGTAAACAAGAAGTATGAAAAAAGTTGTGTGTACTTGTGTAATCCAACTTCTCTCTTCAAATTTCAGATACACGTGTTTGTTTATACGGAGTTATGCTACACACACAGTTGTTCGTTACGGCTTTATTTAATACATTTTTCATATGCAAAAAGAAATGTAAACCCAACAATTATTAATTTTTAGACAAAACGGCCATTACACATCTCTCAATATCAATACGAGCGAGGGTCGTGTTTTGTTTAGGCTCGCTGTGTTTGCTTGCTCGGATGCGTCTGCGCAGCTACGTATATGACGTATTTCCGTTATGTGCTGGAAGCGCCAGGGTTTCTAAATACGCAACCGTGACAAAGAAAGTCACGTGACCATCTTGGTCTTCTGCCGATCTCCGCTCGTTGAATCAATTGCATGTCGTCGTTGCACGGATAATACCCGATATGTGGCATTTTTGTTTTTCAAAACTCAAGGTTATTTGCGCCTCTTTCAAAAGAATATTCATAATATACACACTAAATGTATATATCAGTTGATCATGTAGAAAAAATACACGAAATCATACCAGTATTTCCCAAACTTTTCAGACAGCGTACTGGTGTTTTTTATAATATTTTTTGGCAATCCTTATATAAATAATATGCCTAATAAAAAAATTGTGGATGTTATAAAAGGAAACGTAAGAAAAATAGCTAAAAATAATCATAAAAACATATATATATATATATATATATATATATATATATATATATATATATATATCTATATAAATAAGAATGGAGTGTTTGTTTGTACATTCAATATTTTCGACGCATTTCAAGTTTTCTATCCGTTTTGGACCCTTCTGATGCCAAATCCGCCTTTTTCTCGTTTGGTGTCTGTCTGTCTGTCTGTCTGTCTGTCTGTCTGTCTGTATGTTGTGCCCTATACACGTCCACGCGGTTTAAGATATTTTCATGGAAATTTGCATACAGATAGTACTTATCTTGATTTAGTGAGTGGAATTGGTTGCGAAAGTCTGTCTGTCCGTCTTTCTATTCTATGCTCGATTTTGTGTTAGTGTGTTTGTGTAGGCATCACATGAATTGTATTCCAGATATTTGATTGCATTGTATTTTATTTTAAACATTATCTAATAATTTAGTGAATGCAATATTAAACATTTCTTTATTGTTATATTTAGACGAGTTTCATGCTAAAACACCTGAGTAAGTATACTTAAATCAACCATAATTTGGTAGTTTTGGAAAAATTGGAATGTCTATTGAATATTACGATTAATTCGATTGCTTTACCAGTACTGCTGAAAAAGTAATTATTCTTCAAAAAATTATTTTTTTTTATGGAATTTTATTTCTGATACGTCATTTATTTCGAGTCTTATTTTTATTCTTTGCGCAATGAAAACGATTTCCGAAAATTTGGGACAGACGATATTTTTCAATGAAACGAGAATGAACACGATCGCGCGAGCAGTGATATTTTTCTGGTTCTTTCGCTCTGAATTAATTTCACATTTCTAAATTTTTTACACTTTTAGTTGTAAGTTGTGGCAACTGTGCGAGATCAAGAGATAAAATTGAATCACAAATTAATATCTTTACAACAATTTTTTACGACATCTTTTATTTTGTTTTACTTCGCTGTTTCCTGTTTTAAATATTTATTATTTTAATAAATGTGTTTTCCTTCTCATCACACCCAACAGCACCACAAAGTATTAGACTTTAAAATGTTAGGTAAGTCAGTATAATTTTCAGTACATTTTAAGTGTAGTTATGCCGTTATTTAAAGAATAATACCGTTATTTAAAGAATAATGTCGTTATTTAAAGAATAATGCCGTTATTTAAAGAATAATGTCGTTATTGAAATAATAATAATGTTTAAAAATCCAAACTAGAACTTTTTCCAACATTAAAAAATTCGTTGTAGTAATGACAGGAGAAGATTGCAAAATTTCACAATGTCGCATACCGGAGGCAAGAGTGCCACAAGTAAAAAAATATTGTTTTGTTGACTATAAGTGCGAGAGCACTCGCCGTAAATCGTAATTTTAATTAATTGAGTTGCACATGAAAACAACTTAAGAAAGGGAATTCCAAATCTTCCTATAAATCGTCTTTTATAGTAGTAACCTTAGTATCACCTTTCGTCTTTTTGAGCTTTTTCATACAGCAATTGTGCGATGTATGTGAAATGTATTACATGAATGTGTAGGATTTGTGTCCAAAGTAAGTTGTAGAAAATATGAAGATGGCGAAAGGTGTTAAAATAAATTTGTACTCTACAAAAAACGTAAGTCATTATATATTTTGATTATCTCTTCAATCTAGAGTAAACGAATTCAAACCGAGTAAGGTCGGGTATTTTGCTAGTATATATATATATATATATATATATATATATATATATATTGCCATAAAAATTTAAGCACCAAGAAATAATTGTGGGATTGTAACGAAACCTGGCATGAAGGTACATGTCGGTCAGATATGCAAATGATTAGAAATGTAGTGTGATTGCGCATTGCGTAATTCCACTAGAGGGCGTTGAACTTCGTTCTCCTTGGAGTATAAAACAGGTAAGCAGAGCTTGTTTGAGTGTACTTAATCTTTTGCAAAGGAAACGCTGAAGTAGACATGCCGTTACGCCGCCATCGAAGACAATATGAGCAGCCGTCAGAGTTCGAGAGGGGAAGAATCATCGGGATGATGGAAGCTGAATGGTCAGCTCGGCGAGTAGCTTTTCAAGTAGGCCGTTCTGATTTTACTGTGAGGAGGTGTTGGGACTTGTGGACAGAAGAGACTTCATTCACTCGGCGACCAGGCTCAGGAAGCCCTCGACAAACCAGTCGTCGAAAAGACCGTCACATCATACGAAACGCACGTGTAGAGCCAACTGCCTCATTGGCCGCTATCCGGACACAGTCAGCACCTTCACTATGAGCCCCTGTGTCTTCCCGAACCATCGCAAGGCGCCTGGCTAAAGGACATCTGGTATCGCGGCGCCCATTACGTGTGCTGCCAATGACACCCATCCACCGACGCCTCCGTTTGGAGTGATGTCGCGCACAGCGGGATTGTACTGCAACGGAATGGAACCAGGTCGTCAGTGATGACAGTCGTGTTCGTATGTGGAGGCCCCTTGGTGAACGCCTCAATCCTGCCTTCGCTTTACAGCGACACACCGCTCCCACAGCTGGTGTGATGGTATGGGGTGCCATTGCTTACGATACACGGTCACCCCTAATATTGATCCATGGCACAATGACAGTCCAGCGGTACGTCCATGACATCCTTCAGCCACATGTGATGCCACTCATGGCAGGGCTCCCGGGAGCCATCTTTCAACAAGACAATGCTCGGCCACACACAGCAAGGATGTCAAAAGACTGCCTCCGCTGCATTACCACCCTTCCCTGGCCTGCTAGATCCCCAGATTTGTCACCAATCGAGCGTATCTGGGATAATTTGGGGCGGCAAGTTGGACACCCTACGAGTTTGGTCGAACCAGAGGCGCGTTTACAGCAACTGTGGAACGAGATGTTTCAGGACATCATACGGAACTTGTATGCATCGAAGAAAGAAAACTTGATTGAGAAAAAAATTAAAGAAAACTTGAAAGCCATAACAAAATTAAGAGTTTTAGGATACAAAAATTCAAAACAGATAATCAAAAGATAACGAAAGCGTCGTATAAAGTATCTTATCGTATTGCTCTAGCAGGCGAGGTACATGTTATTTTGAATCACTTATTAAACCTTGCGTTCAAGATATCGTTTCGTGTGTATTGGGCTAAGGGTATTGTAAACAAGTTGAAAGTGTGTCTCTTTCTAACGATACTGTAAAAAGGCGTATTAACGATACTGCCGATGGCATAGAAATAGAACTTATTTCACGGTTACAGGCGTGTGACGCTTATGTATTACAACTAGATGAATCCACAGACGTTGCTGGTTTAGCAATTTTGCTTGTTTTCATTCGGTATGATTTTAATAAAAAAATTGAAGAAGATTTTCTTTTATTTGAAAGTGTGAACATTAACACCACGGGGGAGAATATATTTAACTGCATTGATAATTTTATGACAACGCATGAAATTAACTGGGGAAAATGTATTGAAGTATGCAGCGATGGAGCAAAAGCAATGACAGGAAAAGTGAGTGGTGCTGTTGCACGGAATAAAAATGTTGCAAAAAACTGTAACAGTACTCATTGCATTCTTCACAGATATGCATTAGTAACAAAAAGGATTTCGGTGACATTTAAATCTGTTCTAGACGAAGCAGTGAAAATTATTAATTTTATCAAAAGTAAACCATTGCAATCACGTATTTTCAAAGCCATGTACGGAGATATGGGTAGTCTTCACACCACTTTACTTCTTCATACGGAAGTTAGATGGTTATCGCATGGTAAAATGCTTGTGCGAATAGTTGAATTGCGAAAGGAACTGATGGCGTATTTTATTGGTCATAAATTTGAATTATCAGACAGATTAAATAATATGACTAGGCTATCTACACTTGCATACCTTGCTGATATATTTGGGAAATTGAACGAATTATGTTTGGCTCTGCAAGGAAAACAAGTCAACATAAAGCAAACAAAAGATAAATTGGTTGCCTTTTCAAGGAAAATACAATATTGGATTTCAGCTGTGGAGCAAAACAACTTCGAGTGTTTCCAGACGCTTAGTGATTTTCTCAAGAATCTGAAGTAGATTTAGATATGGAAATCCGCGATGGTATGAAAACACATCTGTCCAGTTTACAGCAATCACTCAGTGATTACTTTCCAAACCTAGAGAGTCAAGATAATTACTGGGTACAAAATTCTTTCAAAATAAAAGAAAAACCAAAAGGATTTCATTCCATGGATTATGAAAAATGGATTGAATTGAGTTCGGATACACAATTAGAAGCCAAATTTAGAACAGTTTCGTTAACAATATTCTGGTCAGATGTATTCGACGAATATCCAAATTTATCAAAACAGGCTATTCGATTTCTATTGCCGTTTGCAACCTCTTATTTGTGTGAATCTGGATTTTCAAAATATGTTGCGACAAAAACCAAATATCGTAACAAACTTGATGCTTCACGAGATATGCGAGTTCAGTTATCAAACATAACGCACAATTTTAAGAGAATCATGGAATCAAAGAAGTAGGTGCATTCTTCACATTAAAGTTTTATCATTTATTTTAGTTTATGATTTGTATTTTTTTAAATATTTCTACAGTAAATTTTTTTTCGAGTTTCGTTTAATTCAATAAAATCCGAAATACCAAAATAATACTTGTTTCATTTAATATCGGATATTAAATTTTGAAAAATCGTTGTATAAAAAATATTCAGGGTTCCGCGATCATTGGCAACAAATTTTGGGGTTCCACGACCAAAATAGTTTGGGAACCACTGCTCTATATCCAACTTCTGTATATTCAAGTAAAATTCCAAATTCAGCCTTTTTATCCCACTTTGATCTTCTCTTTCCTTCTGGTATTCTAACATAAACTCTACTTCCATACAATTTAAATTCATTTGCAGATGGTGTCCTATTAAAAAATATTTCATAAGGTGTCTTCCTCACTACAGTATTTGCCAATGTCCTATTTTTCAGCTAAGCTACTGCTTTAATCACTTCAGGCCAATAACGTCTGTCAATTTTTGCTTCTGCTAGAAGACATCTAGTCATATCCATTTTTGTTCTATTATCTCTTTCCGCAGTACCGTTCAATTCATGTACATGTGGTAGACAAGACTTTATCTTTATACCTTTTTCTCTTGTAAATTTAAATATCTTGCTATTCATATATTCTTTACCCTTATCACATCTTAGTTCTTTTATCAACTTCCCAGTTAAATTTTGAATTTCATTTACATATTCTATAAAACAATCAGAGACTTGATCCTTCGACTTAATACAACAAACGTTTGCCAATTTGCTATAATCATCGATAAAACTCATATAGTATTTTTCACCATTACATCCAGTTGTTCTATGAGGTCCATTTACATCTGTATGAACAATCTCCAGTATATTTTCTGCTCTATTATTCTTAAAGGGTAAATTATGCATCTTGTTCTCAATACATATAGCACACTTCATATATTATGATTCTATTTATTTAGGTATCCCTTCTAGCAACTGATTTTTACACATAATATCCAGATATTTAAAATTTACATATCCAAGTGTACGATGCGGTTTTTCTTTTAATGTTATGTATTATTGGTCACATTTGCAAATATTTTACTAACCTATGAAACATAACTTGTTACTTTATATAATCTTTCATCTTTTTTCGCTACTGCTAATAATGTACCATCTAATTCATAAATTCTTGAGAACTGCCCTTTTGATACTATTTTATGATTGTCAGTGATCTTTGAATAACTTGATAAATTTGTCTTCATTTCTTTAACATAAAATACATTTTTCAAAGTTACTATGGATTCAGTGTCATAAACATGTTACTTGGTTTTCAAAATATTCATCACTATTTATTATATGATCGGTACACCCGCTGTCCAGCAACAAATTAATTTGATTTTTATTTGCCATATTATTTTCATTTGAGCTTGCCATGTTACTTTAATTATTGTAGAATGAAAACTGTTTCCTGGATGACTATTGTTTACTCTATGGTTAGAGTTAGCTCCAGGTCCGCGATGTTTACCAAAACCACGATCACGCTCCTGATAATTTGAAAGGCTTCGACCACGATAATTAGTAGAACCACTGCCACGATAGTTCACTTGACCACGGTCATACCAACAGTACTTTTTAATGTGGCCATATTTACCACAATTAAAACAGACATTCCCTTGTGGGGCCGATTTGTTTGTTTCAATTTTAAATGCATTCGATTTTTCTATTGTTTCTCTGTCTTCACAATCATTTTTCTCTTCGAGCGATTTCGACTTAATTTTACTTTTTAGATAATCAACTGTTCTGTCCTTCTCCGGTAAAACAACAAATAAATCATCAATATGACTGTAGTTTGATTGTAATGCTCTTGTAACGTCGTGATAAAAGAAATAGACTTTTTTAAAGAAATAAAGAAAAATTTATTTACAATATGGTAGCGACATCACCGTTACAACTACCTCTCATCATACGTTTTAAACATAACGGCTGAAACACGCCATTCCAACACTGCACTCAGTCCACACTTCAACGAAGCATCCAATCGACTATTAAAAAAAGCCGTTACAAAAAAATATCTTTTCACCAACGTTATACATAAAAGAAAAAAAATGAACTTCCGGGAAAACCATTTAAGCTCACATAAATATGTCAAAAGAAAAGATATCCTTTCCAAGAGTAATAAGAAGTATAAATAAACACAGGAAGTATCACAATATCTTGGAATAAGGAAAAAGAAATATTATCATAACATTTAAAAGATATTCCGGAAGTGTACGTTACAACTCTTCCCCCCTTAGAATAACTTTTTACCCTGTAAAAAGTTACCATAACTTTTCAAAAAAAAACTAATTTCTACAAAATTTTATACAAATATTTACAAATATACATACAACTGCCAAGTTACCTAAAAAAACAATAAAAATAAACTCAAAGGACATTTTGGTAACTCAGAACAGTCGGCTAAGGCTGTCAGCATTCTGGTGTTTTCTGCCCTGACGATGGATTACCTCATAGTTCCAGGGCTGCAATGCAAGAGCCCATCTCATGAGACGTGGATTTACCCCAGAGTTCTTTTTTAACCATACTAGAGGATTATGATCAGTTTGGATAAAGAACTTGGTAGGTCCATCCAGGTAGCATCGTAGCTTCTTGACAGCAAACACAATAGCGGCACATTCTTTTTCTGTAGTTCCGTATTTTCGCTCTGCTGTTGAGAACTTTTTGCTGAGGAACAGAATAGGATGCTCCTCCCCCTTTTCTGTCTTCTGGGATAAAACTATACCCATGCCTAAATCTGAGGCATCACATTGGACATAAAACGGGGCATTAAAGTTAGGAGCATACAGAATAGGGTTCTGAGTTAGCCTCCTCTTCAGTTCTTGAAAAGACCGTTGGCATTCATTGGTCCACTGAATTTCGGACTTCTTGACTTTTCCCTTCAGGAGTTCGGTCAAAGGAGCAACAATAACAGAAAAGTTTGGGATGTATTGGCGGTAATACCCGGCTAATCCAAGGAATGCTCGAATGTCTGTCTTGGTGGTTGGAATAGAAAATTTTTGGATAGCCTGAATTTTCAACTCATTAGGGGACCTCTCCCCCTGTCCCACATAATGTCCCAAATACATCACTTTCTCTTGGGCAAATTTGCATTTGCTACTTTTTAGACGAAGGCCCGCTTTACTTATTATCTCCAAGACACAATTCAGATGTTTAAGGTGAGAACTCCAATCCAAAGAGAATATGGCCACGTCATCCAGATATGGTACTGCGAACATGTCACACCCTCTCAAGAGCTCAGACATCATTTTGCTGAAGTAATAAGGAGCATTTTTCAGTCCAAACGGCATCCTTAATGGTCGAAACGACCCGAAACTTGTCACGAAAGTGGCATACCGTTGAGCACCTTTAGTCATAGGAATTTGCCAGTAACCTTTTGACAAATCCAGAACAGTGATGAATTTGGCATTGGAGACGGCTTCCACTCTTTCCTCGATGTTAGGGATAGGAAAATACTGAGTTTTCGTGATTTCATTCAGCTTTCGATAGTCAATGCAGGGCCTTGGGTCTTTCCCTGGTACCTCAACTAAAATCATAGGCGAAGTGAAATCACTCTCACCCACTTCAATAATTTTCATTTGGAGCATCTTTTCAATTTCGGCTTTCAAGATCTGAGATTGTCGGACCGACATTCGATATGGCTTCGCACAGATGGGCTTTATTTCAGAAAGTTCGATATCAAACTGGATACGATCTGTGAGGCCAGGCACGTTTGAGAAACAATTGGAATATTTACATATAATACAACTGAGCTGGTCAATCTGGTCGTCATCCAGTCTTCCTTTCACTTCACTGTTTCTCAATATCTCCTCGAGATAAAAAATATTGGGATTGTTTTCCACGGGCGGGAATTCTTCTTCCAACTCTGATTCTTCATCCTCACAAGTAGTGACCAGATTTATGAATTCAGGCCTCTGGTAATAAGGTTTTAAAAGATTTACATGGTAGATTTGTGACGAATTTTTCCGGTTAGGCAGGGCAACAAAGTAGTTCGTCTCCGAAATCTTGCTTTCAATGGTCCCAGGACCATGCCATTGAACCGCTAACTTATTTACAGGTGAGGGTGCCAGTACCAGTACTTTATCTCCAACATTGAATTCACGTTTCACGGTATTTTTGTCGTACCATTTTTTTCTTTTCTTGGCAGCTTCCTCCATATTATCAATGGCTAGGCTGCGACATTTTCCCAATCTTCTGAGAAGATTGATGATATATTCAACAACTGAAGAATTTCCTTCTTCCGGCTGTAACCAGTTTTCATACAGAAGAGTGACGGGAGTCCGTAAGTTTTTTCCATGAACCAATTCAGCTGGACTGAATCCGGTGGATTCATGAGTAACTGTCCTTAAGGCGAACAAGACTGCATGGACATGCTTCTCCCAATCTGGTCCTTCTTCGGTACACAAAACTCAAAATCCGTTTCAGGGTTCGATGAAACCTTTCTACCGGATTGCTCTGGGGATGATACACAGAGCTAAGTACCACCTTGATGCCGAAACGTTCAAAAAATTCTGATGTGAGTTCGCTCATAAACGAGGTTCCCTGGTCGTGTTGAATCTCCTTAGGAAAACCCATTCGACTAAAAATCTGAAGGAGAGCATTAATTACGGATCTAGATGTTATGTTTGGTACTGCCACAGCATCTGGGTACTTCGACGACATACACATTGCCGTAATCAGGTATCTTTGGCCTGAGTCCGTCACGGGCAAAGGTCCTACAGCGTCAATATTAATACGGGAAAAAACTTCAGTAATCACTGGAACAAGAGTCATGGGCGCTTTTTTCTTGTCCCTTGCCTTTCCAGCTCTCTGGCAGGAATCGCAAGCCTTCACGAAGTCCTCTGCTTCTTTGTAACAGTTTTTCCAGAAAAAGTACTTGGTCATTCTGTCTTTGGTCTTGGTGGTCCCAAGATGACCTGACGTGCCTTCATGACACAATTTCAGTATCTTTTCTCGATACTCTATGGGCACGACGATGAGCTTCCTTTCGATACCACTCTTGTCTTTCTTAATCTTTACCAAAAGTCGGCCTTTCACAAGTTCAAAATCTTTAGGAGGGTTTCCATTTTGGATTTGTTTTACTTGAGAGCTCATCTCTTCATCTTCACCTTGAGCCTTGATTAGTTGCTCAGTATCCACTTTTAACAATTCAGTGATATCTTGATCTTCTGCCACATGAGTGAACTCGTCACTTACTTCCCCTGTTTCCATTTCATTTTTTTCCAAGGTACTGAATTCTTCGGCTGGGATAGGGTTTTCGGATTCTTTAATTAAAGATTGAGAGAGAGAGAGAGAGAGAGAGAGAGAGAGAGAGAGATTCTTCCCTTTCTTTCACTTTTTTCTGATGCCTTGTCAGTACTGCATTTATTTGATCCACAGATTGACAATCTTCCCTTTTTAACAAGGCAGCAGTCCGATTCCCTAAAAGATATCGTCCGCGGTCTAGTTCATCTGGAATCACAGCAGCCTTAGTGAGTGTTTTTCCCAATTCACACTCTACCAAAACTTCGGCAAGAGGTAAACAAGTTGAGCTGGAGTCCAAAGGTTGCTGTACCCAAACATGTTCACCAGTCATGTCAGCTGAATTCACCAATTTCCGACACACAATGTCAATGGTCGCTCCGGTATCTCTTAGTAAATTTATATCCTGACCGTTTATTTTTCCTTTCATGATAAACGGTTCCAGGTATTTCTCAGGTTCTTTGTCCGAAATGTAATTTACAGTTTCCGAAGGTTTCTTCAACTTTGGACAATTTGGTCGGATATGACCAGGCTGATTGCAATGAAAACACCGCATCTGTCTCCTGCGGTCGAATTCCGGATTTGGGTCTTGTTCGGAAAATCTTCGTTCTATCTTAACCCCTTTACCATTTATGGTATCACTTCTCCTTGGTGGATTATCGGTCTTTTCAAACTTGTTTTGAACTCGACCCTCGAACTTGTCTTTCGCAAAGACAGGGTATCGTTTCACAGTTCGTCTAACGTCTTCAAACTTCTCCAACAGTTCCACCAAATCTGTAGGGGAGTTTATTTCTGTCCATTCTCTGAGATACATATCTTTGAATTCGGATAGTGTTTTTTTTTTCATCTGATCTGTGATGATCAAATCTCTCAGTTTTTCAAAAGTAAGGACCTGACAACCTGCAATCCATCCATCGAAATAAGTAGACAATTCATGATAGAAATCCCTCCAGTTCCGATCAACTGCTTTATGGTGTGAACTAAATAACTGTCGAAATCTTTCTGGTGTTAGTTTGAAGCTTTTTAACAGAATATTTTTGATGTGATCATAATTTGTAGCTAGGTCAGCTGGTTCACGGGCTATTATATGAGCAATCTCTTGGGGATCAAACTTAATAGGTGAGATACCCACATTTCTTTTCCCAGCGACAGCAAAGTTGCCTGTCGCTCGAACAAGATTAAATAAAGACTCATATCATCTTTCATGTCGTATTTCGGAAGGATCTTGGTCAAGTCTCGATTCGTTGGTCTAGAATTATCAACTGCACCTCGCTGGGTTTGACTAGTTGCTTCTATTCTCAATTTTTCCAACTCATACTCTCGTTCTCTCTGCTTTTCTTTCACTTCTAGGTCTTCAATTATCCGCCTTTCTTCCACTTCAAGGGCTTCAATTCTCCGCTTTTCTTCAAGGTCTTCAATTCTCCGCTTTTCTTCCACTTCAAGGGCTTCAATTCTCCGCTTTTCTTCAAGGTCTTCATTTCTCCGCTTTTCTTCCACTTCAAGGGCTTCATTTGTCTTTCGAGTTTCTATAATTCTACCAAAAAGTGCTTTGGTGAATTCCTCATCATATCCCTCACTTGAAGTAATAAGATTCACTAATTGTTTTATGGATTTTTCTAGGGTGATTTCTAAATCTATCTCCTCCACCAATTTGATCAAGTCCTCTTTCTTTCCCTTAACTAAATAAGTCATGATTAAATTCTAAACAGCTTCCCCCTTTGGACTCAAATATAACGTAAGGTACAAAATGAAAAATTTTCGAAACCGAAACTGACCAGAATTCTGACTTACCTTATAGCCAAGCCACAAAAAATATAATTCAAAGACAATAGAACGATAGAAAAGAAATAAATGTACAAACACCAATTTTGTAACCCAAAAGACCTTCAAAAGAAAATTAATTTTTTTAAAAATTTAAATCAAAATACCATTTCAAATACAAAACAAATTTAAATTATTAATTAAGATAAATAATCATCTACGACGATTAAAATCTCTTAAATTTCTATTTCACATAAATTCCAAAACAATACTAATTTCTATTATAAAAGCAAAATTTGCAATTAAGAAATTTTTTTGTTTCGAAACCTGTTACGATAAATGGAAGTTATCACAAAAACAGAAGTAAAATTGTACATTAAATATAATAGTGCATAAAACTTTAGACTTAAAACCGAAACCACTTATCTGGAATAGTTGCTTGATGGTACACAGGAAGTCCTTGAGCAGGAACCCAAAGTTCGAACTGGACTTTGCTGACGATGACAGGACGGGATGCCCAAAAAGTTCGGACCGGATGGCTCTTTTGATGCTGAACACACACGCGTTTCACACACAGGAACAGGACGGGATGTCCCAATTCTACTGACCGGACTAAGCTTCGTTGCTGGACACACGCAGTAACAGGCCACGTTTCATACACAGAAACAGAACGGGATATCCAAAAACATCGGACCGGATGGCCCACTTCGTTGCTGCCGGACGCACGCAAATTCTCCACTCGCGAGGACGGGATGTCCAAAAACTTCGGACCGGATGGCCCACTTCGTTGCTGCCGGACGCACGCAAATACTCTACTCACAAGGACGGGATGTCCACAAACTTCGGACCGGATGGCCCCCTTCGTTGCTGCCGGACGCACGCAAATACTCCACTCACGAGGACGGGATGTCCACAAACTTCGGACCGGATGGCCCCTTCGTTGCTGCCGGACGCACGCAAATACTCCACTCACGAGGACGGGATGTCCACAAACTTCGGACCGGATGGCCCCTTCGTTGCTGCCGGACGCACGCAAATACTCCACTCACGAGGACGGGATGTCCACATACTTCGGACCGGATGGCCTTCTTCGTTGCTGCAGGACGCACGCAAATATTCCACTCACGAGGACGGGATGTCCAAAAACTTCAGACCGGATGGCCTTCTTCGTTGCTGCAGGACGCACGCAAATTTTCGCTGAACACAGGACGAGATGTCCACAGTTTATTCTCAAATCAGGACGGGATGTCCAAGACTTCAATTTAATGGGAACGATCACAGTGCATGCCACCATTAATAGGTAGCTGTAACGTCGTGATAAAAGAAATAGACTTTTTTAAAGAAATAAAGAAAAATTTATTTACAATATGGTAGCGACATCACCGTTACAACTACCTCTCATCATACGTTTTAAACATAACGGCTGAAACACGCCATTTCAACACTGCACTCAGTCCACACTTCAACGAAGCATCCAATCGACTATTAAAAAAAGCCGTTACAAAAAAATATATTTTCACCAACGTTATACATAAAAGAAAAAAAATGAACTTCCGGGAAAACCATTTAAGCTCACATAAATATGTCAAAAGAAAAGATATCCTTTCCAAGAGTAATAAGAAGTATACATAAACACAGGAAGTATCACAATATCTTGGAATAAGGAAAAAGAAATATTATCATAACATTTAAAAGATATTCCGGAAGTGTACGTTACACTCTTAACATGTAATTCAGTTTTTCTTGTCACGGTTGCACCGGCCTGTTTAAGCTCGTTAACAGACTTCTCAAACTCATCGAAAAATAAACATAAATCTGAGTAATTCTTCAACTTGACATTTTCTAAGTTATTTCTACATATAATTTGTACTGACGTGGAAGTTTTCAAAAACATCGTATCAAATTTGGCTATAATAACAACAGCAGACTCACCATTCATGGATGTATTCCAATTGCTTGCTTGTTATTGCGCAATAAATATAATTTGTTGCTTGTACATCTTTTTCTTCCCATTTTCTTGATTATAGTTGGCATTAACTTTTCGTTGTACCATTTCCTTACATTTTTTAAACTGCAAAAGTTTCATCATTCGTACTTTCCAATTATAATATCACGTTGGGTTGGCGTGGAAGTTTGGAGAGTGGGGTGCCAGCTCAGGTGTTGCTTCGTCATCTGACCGTGGTTCAAAATTACAAGGTGTTGTCCTCGGTTCTTTCCCTTATGGGACTGATCCCGGACCGTCGTCAATAGCCCGTTGTGTTGCTCTAGTACGACGTTAACTAAAATTACCATTACCATTACCATTACCAATTAAAATAATCCGAATAATCAAATAGCGGTATACTTATCTCGCTGCTTCTTGCACAAGCCATTTTCTTTTCTTTTTTTTAATGCTTGTATCGGTATATTTTTTAAGCAACACTAATATTCAATAACCACGGACATCTGCTAACATGTTAAGTAAACTCTGTTTACATGTTGCTTGATGAATTAATAGATGAATAACTTCTTTATCTATTATTTATTAGAATTTAACAGCACATGAAGAACATTACACTCACAACGACCATTTCTATCACTCAGTGAAGAACAAGGTGTTGTCAACATGGTAAATATAAATGTACTCACAAATCAATAGTTCTGCTCCATGATAACGCGCGTCCACGCGTCTCCAGGGTCAGACACGCGGAACTGGTCAAGTTCAAGTGGAAGCAACTTGACCATCTGCCCTACAGCCCGGACATGTTGCCCTGCGATTTCCATGTGTTTGGTCTCCTGAAAAAAATCTGAAAGGGAAGCGTTTCAACTCGGACGACGAACTCAAGGTCGCTGTGAAGGACTGGGTATCGTCACTGCCAAAGGAATTCTGGAAACAAGGATTCCTTCGGCTCGTTAATCAATGTGATCGTTGTGCTCAGGCCTATGGCGTATACTTTGAATAAAGTCTTCATTTATACCCACAGTGTCGTTTCGTACCTTTTCATTTGAACAACCCTTGTACAAATGCGATTTGACACAAAAGTACGTTCTTTATCTATACGGTGAAAAATGACTGTCAAACCGTGCGTGTATGCAAAACTTCTTTGGCGGCTATTTTCAACATTGATAGGGGGAAATTGATCACATCCAAAAATTCATAGAGTTTGGCTTCAGCGTTCCTCCTTTAGACCGCCGAGGTAAACACATGAACCGTGCCCACAGGATAGCTTCTGAAGTTTCGGACTACATTGAAGACCACATAAGAAGCTTCCCTTGTTCCCTTCCTACCTTGTGAGGAATCCCACTATTCGCGAAATAAAATCATACAAAAGAAGAATCCCCATTGCTCTCACGGAGGAAGATGTGTGAGCTTTATTTAGAGTTGGTAAGTGCAAATGATAAGCCTGTGAACAGTTTAAAGTTGCTGAGTGTACTTATAAAGGCAAATATTTTCTTCCAAGTTAATTTATCTTTTGGTCATCCTGGACGTGATACATGTAACACTTGTGAGCTTGAAGAGGTTAACGTTAGTCATGTAGAAAGCTATGAACTAGCGTTCGAAATGCAGAAATTAGACAAGCAGTTGACTAAACAGACTTCAAGTGACGTCGCATATATCACACTTGACTTAGAACAAACCTTGCCGCTCCCAAAACTTAGTCTTAGTAAGGCTTTCAATCTCAGGAAAATGTGGTTTTACAATCTCGGAGTGCACATTGTTACTGAGTCAAAGGAAGCTCCACATTTCTTAATTTGGACTGAGGATGTTGCAAGTCGGGGCAGTAATCAGGTGTCTAGTTTTCTTTTGACCCTTCTAGAATTAGACGATTCTTTGAAGAGTAAAGACCACCTTATTATTTGGACAGACTCTTGTTCGGGCCAAAACAAGAATCCACCACGCTATTCCTTTACCAATATCTGATTCTTAAAGGATATTTCAGTGATTGAACACAAATTTCCGGAAGTGCGTCAGTCGCATCTTGATAGCGATCGAGATTTTGGAAGAATCGAAAAGAATTTAAGAAAACATGAAACCGTATTTCTTCCTAATACGGAAAAATAACGGAAACCATTGAGTCACTGATATGACACCTCATTTTAGAAATTTCCATGATATTCAAAATAAGCTCAAGCTCATAATTGGAAGAAAGAACTTCCTCAACGAAAAAGTGGCATTCAGAGACCAAGTGAAATGGATTCGGGTAGAAGAGTTCGATTCGTATCTGTACAAGGATTGCTATAATCCAAATACACCGGTCAAAAAAGTTGAATTGCTGGAAAAAAATCGGAATAGAAGAACATATGTCGTTAGAGATTATACAGAATTGGAAAGGACGTAGGAAAATGGAGGAAAGCTAACAATCGAAAAGATTGACAACTTACAGCGGCAGCTTCCTTACATTAGAAATGAGTTCCGAGAGACAGATTTCTATGCATTCAATAATGCTATGATAATTCAATAAGAAAAAGAGAAACATTAATGATTTATTAATTTTTAATGATTTTCCAATTTAATGTATATATTTTACAATGATTTTTGCGTTATGGTTATTTATTGATTCGCACATTCTCAAAATAAAATAGACATCTCAAATAAAATTTTCTATTTCTCTATAAAATTTTCTGTCACAAACTGTGCTAACAAATATATCTTTAATATTACAAAACTTGGACTAATCATTAGTCTACCTTACATCCTTAAATGTGTATTTCATCAACAAACTAATCAGAATGATAATATAGAGTCGGTTATGCACATAACATGTTCTCCCACAAAATTACAACCATTTCCTTGATATGTGAATGGAAGATGTCATGTGCGACAAAATATGGAAAATCATCTCTAATCAGACAAACTATACATCCTCAAATTTACTAATTTATCCCTTTTCATATTCATCCACTCAGCTCTTCAACTGTCAACGCCAATTGAATTAACCTTTAGACTACGGCTGGTACATCAGTTTTACCATGATCGCGCCAAGAAAGAATTTAGGCTACGGTCGTTACAGCAGCCGTACCTAGAGTGCCTATATAATAAGAGTGGCGACAAGGGACCAAATTTGGCCCAATGCGCATGCGCGGTGGCCATTTTTCTACCAGAATCGTCTCAAAGGAGATTGCTGGACGAATTAATATATCATTTCAAGGAGAACAAAAAGCATATAATTGTTATAATATGGATACATTTGGTATAAATGAATCAAAAAACGCTCAATTACATTCGTAATTGATGAGATGGATTGCACAACTCACTAACTTAGATTGCGGGAAACACCATGTTGTTCAAAAAAAGTTATTTACTTAAAAATTCTTCAAATTTATACTAACAAAACACTAAAATAATAATAATTAAAAAGTCTAGAACACGAAATGGAACATGAATAAGCTATATTTTCTTTTTAATTTAATATACACACGTTTTTCTCGAACACACAAAAAGTTCCCATGTTAAGTCTACGGGAGCTAGGAAAAGACCGCCTCGGGCGGTAGAAAAGGTCTCTAAGCCAATCAGAAAGTGTTTCCCGTATGTCGCCACTCTTATTATACAGGCACTCTAGCTGTACCTACTTTGAAAGTTAAAAGAATCGCGCCAAGAAATAATCGCTTTTTTCTATAGCCGTAGTCAAAAGGTTAAGATCAAACGTTGACTATCAGGCGATGTACTGCACGTTAAGGTAACCCCGATTTATATTTCGCGAGAACATGAAGTCAGTTGGCGTGTTTTTCGAAACGCATCTCCTCAAGTAATTCGCTTTGAAATAATTATAACTCCTCATAAAATATGTGCGAAGACAACACATGACAAATCCCAAAACAAGATTCTGATTTACTCTCAAACCGATTGCAGCATACCATCCGTTTCTTTTGAGTTGTGCTTTGGAATATCGATTTAACCTCATTTCAGCTTTACCTGCAGGCCATCCAAACCTAGCAACCTACAATCATTTTACGTAATCCGTGACGTTTCGTCCTTGGATGACGCAAGGAAGATAGACGTGATGTCAAGCGGTCCAGCCTAAGAAGGCGTGACTTGTGTTTTGTGTATATAAATTTTACCAATCCAGGCGATTTTTGATAGCAAAGCCAATTGCAAAATTTTCTTTGTTTCGGTAATAACCTTGAAGAGAATGCGCCAGCTTCATTCAAGTTGTTGCTTTCGCTTGGCGGGATTCTCCAGCCCTGGGCTTCTGTTTGTTTGGATCCTTAAACAAAACCAGTGACCAAATGTTTTCCACTTTTAATTTCTATGATGATTTTAAAGCATTGATTCGCGTTCAGTTTCAGATGCGTCAATGCCATGATTCAATGCCTAAAGTATTTTTCTACGATATGACTTTCCAAGGTTTGGCAGGGACGACCTATACCTTTTTTAATAAAGATGACACTTCGACGCCTTCGTCCCAAATGCTTCACAGAGCTGCTCTAAAAGGAGATATACGAATATTGAAACGAGCATTAGATGCTGGAGTGCCAGTTGACGAGCGAGACGAGGTATGATAAATTTTGCATGCGGTGTTTTTATAATTCTTTGACATGCATTAGTTGCTTTTAACATTCGTGCTTTCATGTTGGCTCCCAATAAATAATACCAATGCACGTTTGCATTACAAATTTTGTCACCGTATCAAAAATTATTTTCTTTTCTCGTGAATTACATTTCTGTTATTTAAATTTCTGTTGTGAAAGAGCTGTTGACAAAGGATTTTCTTGGATGTTGCATTAGAAATGCTGTATTTTGTTACCTGTATCATTGGCGCTAGTTTTTAGAGATACTAAGCAAGCACATATTTACAGGCCCTCTAGTAGATATAGACCTATCAGCCCTACATATAATTTCAGAGGTGGCTGTATCTTTCAATGTTCCACTCCAGTCGAAAAGCCTTCCTCTAAATGATTATTATGTAGAATGATATTTTGACTGTTTTCATACATCTCCATGCAATTCACCTGTGTGTTAAACAAACTTTGATTTATGCTAATTAAATTAGCGTTAGTGCTCATGTATTTGATGTTTTTAATTATTTAAAATATTTTTGTGGCTGTTTGAGCCTAACTGACCCATCCTGCATCTGTCTTGTTTGGTGCTGTTTGGCCAAATATGGCCTTTGCACCATATAAAAACCAAACAATCTTTCCCATGAAGAGTTACTCAGATCATATGGAATCATTCTTTATTCACTTTAACAACTGTTCACGTTCTTTTTCTTCATATGGGAATCTTCAGCTCTGTTAGTCGCTGATTAGTAACCTGAGGGTTGCAAATTCTGGACTTGATACAACCAATAACTGTTGTGTACGTGTTTGAGCTGATGCATGCAAAATCTGTCATGGTCCTTACTATGAGCTCTGGAAATTTGGAGAGTAGGGCACCAACTCAGGTGTTGACTTTCTCATCTGGCTGAGGTGTCTTCATATCTTTCCCTTTGGTATAGATCCTGGACCATCGCTTACAGCCTGTTGTATTGTTCCAGTACGATGTACATTCAACTTCATATTCTGGCTATGCCATTGTTACAAGTTTCTTTTATCAACAACGCAATTTCTCAACTTAATTTTGAATGTAATTTTTATTTATATTTGAGAAAAATACCTCTCCTTTGTTATGACAAAAAAGCATTTTTATAACTAATATTACGTATAGGATAGGCTGACCATAGTATCATTTTCAACTGGACAGTACCTTTTTCATATATCCTGGTCATCCATCCCCTTATATTAATAAAAATGTCTTTAAATCCTGTTTTTGGTTTGTAGTCAAAGAAAAAATCTAGTTATATCTCGAGATGAAGAGAGTTGCGTTAAATTGTAAGTCAAAATTGTGTTATGGTGTATGAGAAGTTTTACGATAAGGTGTCGAATGACCGAAATGTGCTGCATAAAACACCTTCATCAGAGAAATATTGATATGATTGCAATTATGTAGTCCCCATCTTTCTCTACTTTCACTTTTGTATGGGTTCTGTCAAATTAACTGTACATTTCTCACATTGCTTAGTTACCAATAGATATTAGTGACATACTCATACTTTTATCTGTATTGCTCAATTCAACCTATTTGTTTCTCTGTTCTTATCTGTCCTGAATAAAAGTTCAAGATCAAAAATTGCATTCTGGCACAGACAATGCTTGAAAACGGAAGATAAATTCATAATTGTGTGTATTAGTTTAAATTGAGTTGTATAGGTTAAAAAAAAAATTTTCTTTCAGGAAGCAACCACAGCTCTTATTTTGTCATGCAGGTACAATCATTTTGAATGTGCGAAAATGCTTCTGGAGCATGGTGCTGATCCCATGGCTCAGAGATTGGTAAGGAGTCTTATTTTTAAATTTTAGATTCTCAATTGTTTGAAATTCATTTAATCGATAATGTACTCGTAAATTATACTCAATGCTGGGTGTCAAATTTCATACAGACAAACTCATGTTCCTTGTTTGTTCATTATTGAGTATTACGCTTAAATATATAAATAAATTTTGGCACATCTTTAAAATTATAAGATTTTTGTGATGATGCTTTTTGTATTCCCAAGAAAGAATTTCTTAAAAAAATACTGGTTTAGGTTTCACTGAAAATAATTAAATCAGTATAAAAAAAGATTTTTAATTGAAAAACAATCATCAAAGGTAATTATTCTTATTACGTACTACTAGGAAAAAGTACTATTTCCTTCAAGGAAAAACATAATTTTTTGAAGTATTGTTATAGAACTTTGTTCAAGAAAAATAATTTATTAGTTTTAAGTCTTAAGGAACCAGGTTATATTATATGAATGTTACAGAAGATTACATGAATTCAAGCAAACAAGAAATACGACATAGTAAAATTAAAAATAATAATAATGATGATTTGTGCAAAAATGAATAATCGTTTCAAATAATCACAAGCTTGACATAATCCTAACAGAGCAGGATTGTCTTTGACTGCCACAATTCGCTACAAAAAGCTTTGCCACCAAAGTATATCAAAGCTGTACCTTAAGTTTTTTATTTGTTCGTCATGAATTTTGATGTCTTAATTATTGTTGTTGTTGCTTATCCTCTTTAAAAGATCAACTCCAGTAGGTTGTTGACCAGGGCTGTAGTGGAGGGTATACGGCATTATACGCCGTATACCCTCTATATTTTACAGCAAATTCCATATACCTTCTGCTTTTTCTTAAAAACTACGTGCACGCTTTACTTTTCCTAGAAAACATCACGCGAAATATCACGTGAAACGCAGATAGCTGAAGAAGCTAAAGAAAAAATTTCTATTTCAAGATATCATCTTGGTACATTATTCTAAAATCGTACCTATTAATCAAAAGCAATTCATTCAAAGTACTGTCGATAAAATGAAATCGAGACTTTGTTTTGATGTAATTGAAGAAAATTATCAACTTTTGAAGGATATATTCATGTTTGATCCAGGAAATATAAACACAGGGGATATTTGCCATGGAGAAAAGGAGGTAAAAAGGATCTGTCGACGTTTTGGTATAGATGAAATGTGCACTATTCAAGGTTTGAGGGACTAATGAAAACTCCCAAGTTGTTCCAGAAAAATTAAAGCCTCTTTTAAGCACAGTTGAAATACATATTACCATGTTCCACGGTCAATGCGAGCGCGGGTTTAGCATAATGAATAACATAGTGTAACAGATTTGAGATCATCTTTATTGATTTCAAATGTTTATCTAACGTTATTTAATGCAAATGGACCACCTATAAAACACTTTCAACCGGAAAAAAATTTGTGAATTCTTGGTTGGCCAACCATTGCTCTTCAGTAGACAAGTAGCTTTAAAATTTGTCAAAAAAAATTACGTCCTACTTTATATGTGTTTAAATATTTTTCTCTTAACATTTCCTGTAGTTATTTTATATCATAGTTAAATATTAATATGATATTTTAAAATTTGAATATCACTCGATGATACTCTGCTTAAATACAGTAAACACTCAATAATTCGAACCTTATGAACACGAATTTCTACTTAAGTCAAAGTTTCATCAAAGTTCCACAATTCCTTTCCCATAATATAAAATTAATATAGGCTTTTTTCTTGTGATAATTTAAACTTCGATTAATTCAAACATATTCCCCAGGTCCTTGGAGTATACCCATGGGCGCACGGAGGAGGGGGCAGTCAATCACCTGGCTTATGAATTTCCTATATATACATTGAAGAGTTAAAACATTATGATCACCGACTCAATAACGAGTTGCGCCTCCTTTGGTCTGCAAAACAGCTGCAACTTGCTTGGGCATAGATGCCACACATTCTTGGTACATGACTGGAGACAGGTTGTACCAAATGTCTAAGCAACGGTCACGTAAAGTCGAGATATTTGGACATGGTGGTGTTTGAGCTCTGAGCTGCTGCTCCATGCCACCCCAAATGTGTTATAGTACAAAGATCCGGCGAATTAGGTGGCCAGAACATTAAGTGGGATTCATCAGTATGCTCCTCGAACCACTTCAACACAATCCGAGCCTCGTGATATGGGGCATTGTCATGCTATGTCTGCTGAACTGTGTGTTCCAAAACACTTGCGCTAGGACCACCATTGTATTGGGCTGTCAGCTGAGCCACTGTCTCGCACCGATTTTGCTTTAACAAGCGGGACAGTCTCCGACATCCTTTATCTTTGATGACACATGGACGACCAACACCTTGGCATCTACTGCTGGTGTCACTGTCATTTATCCACTTTGAATGAATACTAACAACGGCAGATCGTAAATAACCTACCAGTCGTGCAGTTTCGTTGATACTCGTTCCGAGTCTTCGAGCCATTACGATCTGCCCTATACCAAATTCGCTTAGATCTGAACTGAGCCACTGTCTCACGCCGATTTTGCTTTACCAAGTGGGACAGTCTCTGACGTCCTTATCTTTGATGACGCATGGACGACCCACACCTTGGCGTCTACTGCTGGTGTCACCGTCATTTATCCACTTTGCATGAATACTAACAACGGCAGATCGTGAACAATGTACCAGTCATGCAGTTTCAGTGATACTCGTTCCGAGTCTTCGGGCCATTACGATCTGTCCTGTATAAAATTCGCTTAGATCAGCAGCCTTTCCCATCACTCGCAAAAGTAAGTGCAAGAATGATGACTTACCTTCTCCAGTAGCAGTTAAATACCATCCTCACAAAATCACATGCCCCCCCCCTCCACATCATCCAGATGAGTTCATTGAAAAATGTGGGGATGGTCGTAATGTTTGGGCTCATCAGTGTATACGTGTATGTGCATGTGTAACCGTGGAAAGTGTGTGTGGGTGGGGGGGGGGTAAGTAGTAAGTTCATGTTTCGCCTCCCAATGGAAAAAATTCTATGGGTGCCAATGGTATAACCTCTGTTTTTTCTACGACTACAGCACTGTTGTTGACCACCAGAAAATCACTAACGATAAGGGGGATAGATGTCAAGTCCTCCTTGTAAAGTCCAACACAACTCAGTATGTGCTTCAGAGAGGCTGGATAGCCACAGCATTTTCTGCAAGTGGGATGGATTTTTCTGTCATGGTTCAAAAGAAAGACACTTAAGGTGTCCACTTTTAAACCTAGCTCGGGCAGTCTGGGAGTCATGATCACAATTAACTTCCAGAAGAGTGCCAGGGGATGTTCCGGTGTACCACGGGTGTGCAGGTGGAGTACGCCATTTTTAATTTAGTTTAGTTCTTTCATTTGAGTACAATTCTTGGTAAGTAAGTGAAGAGCCAGTGGTCGTTTCGTCCTCGCTGCCCTCTTTAGCCAATCTATCCGCTACCTCATTACCACTAATGTTTACATGTGATGGAATCCATTGGAGATGGACGTCATGGTTCTGAGAAATCTTCTTCAGTTTAAGCAGAATAGATATGCTGGTTTCATCGTCTGCACAGGACCAGCCACTAAGATGTTGAAGAGCACTGCGGCTGTCCGATAATATCCAAAGTTCACCAAAATTATAATCATAAGATATGATAGTGTCAAGCCCTACATTGATCGCAATTAACTTGCTCCTGAAAACAGAACAAGTGTCAGGGTTACGTTCTTTTAGTGAAGTCTCAAAATTAGGGGTTCTAATATATATATACCGCTGCCAGTACGATCTTCTGTACGACTACCATCAGTATAGACCTGCACTCCATCTTTAGGAATGCAACTAATAATCTCCAGGGCCTTAGATGGTCATCAATATGAGTTTGCTTGTTTGCAGTGGACATTATAAATGATTAGATTAATGCTATCACTCACCCTATGATCGTTCAAAAATGTTAGCTGACGTTTTGAGACCCAGACTTATAACAATCTTCACATTCTAATTCTCTACAAAAAGCTTTGCCACAAAAGTATATCAAAGATGTACCTGTAAGTTCAATAACTTTATTTATTAGTCATAAATTTCAATGTCTTTATTATTAGATTGATGTTATCACTCGTCCTCTGATCCATCACAAATGTTAACTGACGTTTTGAGACCCAGATTCATAATGATCTTTATATTCAAATTCACCACACTGGTTCATAGTGGCTTGGTGGGTTAGCCCATTGCGCAAGAAACCTGCAAGTTTTAGTTGACGCTGGTTCAATTCCTCACTGAGGGAATTTCTCTCTTCTGTGTCAGTGTTACTTTCCTTGTGTCCCCCGTTACTCAGCCCTGTCTGTCTTGTTTTCAGAACAGCTTAGCCATATGTGGCCCTTGAGCCATAGGATCCAACCATATAATGGGCTTTGGTAGCCTAGTTGGAAGAGCAATGAATTGGCAACCTGAGGGTTGCGAGTTTGAATCCAACCAAAGACCATAGTAAACTAAGGAAGCTGGCACACATTAAATCCTTTGTGCCCTCAAATGTCCTCACGTTGGCATGGTATTGAATTTTGAAGAGCCTTGTCATCTGACCGTGGTTCAAAATTATGTGGTGTCTTCGGGGATTGATCCCGGACCATCTTCAATAGCCTGTTGTGTTGCTCCTGTATGACTAATATAAAACCTACCCAATCATCTGATTCACCACTACAAATGTCAATGTCACTCAAGCAATCAAAGTGTCTGCATATACTCCACTGATCAGTTCCTTGTCAAAAAGTTCATGTGGCGTCATTTTGGAAAGCAGAAAACATGATGGAAATGTGAAAAATCCAGAAAAGTGATTGGTTTTATTGAAAATAGACACTAACACAATCGCTAGAACTACTTTGTAATAAAGACTTGTCGCAATGCTTTTGGTGTGCTTTTTGTAGTGATTTGTGGTTAGGCAAAGGTAATCCCTCTATGTTGGGATTATGGCAACCTTGCGATTATTTGAATCTATTAATTTGCATACATCATTACCTTTCTTATTTTACCATGCCCTAAATAACTATTTTGCTGGAATAAATGTGATCTTTATTCCATCCATATGCAATAGCCTGGTTCTATTAGACTTAAAACAAATAAATTGTCTCTAACACTATTTCAGAAAAAGGAAAGATTTTTCCGTTGATGTAAATATTCACCTAGTAACGATAAGAATAATCAGTTGTGCATATTTTTTGTTTTTATTATTATTATTTTCCGTTAAGCCTAAAACAGTTTTTTTCTAAGAAATTCTTTGACAACATAAAAGGCATGCCAAATTTATAAGGCCAAAATGCTCCAA
Organism: Metellina segmentata; assembly: GCA_947359465.1. Taxonomy (NCBI): domain Eukaryota; kingdom Metazoa; phylum Arthropoda; class Arachnida; order Araneae; family Tetragnathidae; genus Metellina; species Metellina segmentata. The sequence continues at coordinate 22,466,397 of OX375883.1, read as the reverse complement.
AACCATTGCTGCAAAGAAGTTGATTGGGTAAAGCTTTGATAGGCAATACACTCGCGAAACTGCACTTTTTGCTGTTTGAAATGGTGCACCACTTCATTTTGAACAGAACTACTGAAAATGTATTTGAAATGTATATAAAAGGACTTTTGAAGTAAAATTAAATTAGTTTCTTGGGTTGTTTTTTTAATTGATGCTTATGCTTTCAGACTGGAACCAGTAGTCTCTGCTATGCAGCGCAAGGTGGATATCTTGATATTGTGAAGCTACTCATAAAATATGGAGCTGATATTGAAGCATGCGGGATGGTAAATAATCTCTCTATATTAAAAAAAAGTTACCGCCGACACCGCAGGAGTGAAAACTGTGTTGTTTAGCTCGATACTTAACGATTATTCCGAGAAAGTACTGATCGGAAAAAAACGAAATTAACATGGTTTGTTCTTCATCGTATTCCCTGGACAATTATTAAGATTTTTTTCCGATGCGGCTGTTAGTTTAGGGTTTATTAAGTGTCAAAATTGAAGAAGCGAAATTTCTTCCGCAAGTGAGCAAAACACATACAAATTTTCAGTCTTCAACCGTGAGGTTTTTTTTAAAGAGTACCTCGCAACGTAAATTTTTGTAGCTTGTCGAGGTTTTTTTTTGAAATTTCAATTTAGTTCTTGATAATATTTTTTTGAAATTCGGGAAAAATCGGGACATTTTTGTTATTTTTAAAAAAAACCTGTCGGATCTATATATTATTACTATTAGTTTTTAATTTTTAAAATATCGCAGTATACCTCAGAATGTACTCTTTCTTGCGGTACTATTATTTTTGAAATCGGTTAATAATTAAATTGGATGCGATCAAAAGTTGGTCATACAAAATTCGGAATCTTTGGATATTTTCACTACTTTCTGCTAAAATCGTTATATCTACAGCAAAAACCATTATTTTTTAAATTTGAGAACATCACTGAATACATTACACTCTTTCTTATGGTACAATTATTTTTCAAATAGGTTAATAAATAAAATTGATGCAATTAAAAGTTGGTCATACAATTTTCGGAAGTTTCAGATCGTAATTTCCGATACAAAACTAAAACTGTCATATCTATATTGTATTACTATTAGTTTTTAATTTTGAAAATATCGCAGTATACCTCAGAATGTACTCTTTCTTACTGTACAATTATTTTTTTAATTGGTTCATAAATAAATTTGATGCAATCAAAATTTGGTGACACAAATTTCATATTTTTTATTTCGCGGAGCTTATGAGGGTTGTATTTTTTACTATCGGATTTGCCAGATATCAAATTTATAGTAGCAACAATTGCCATAAAAACGATTTCTTTTTATTTGGAGAGGAAAAAGACTCGCTTTTTTCTCTCTGTTTACAGACGGTTTACTGAGAAACTACAAAGTACAGATCGTAAAGTTTGGAGATTAACATTGTTTACTTAAAATTGTACAGGGAACAAGATGCAGAAGATTTTTTACTGATGCGGCTATTAGTTTAGGGTGCATTAAGTGTTAAAGTAAAAAACAGTGAAATCACTTGCAAAAGAGGTATTGGTTTGCGAAGCAATCCCCGGGGATCGGCGAGCGTAAGCAAGCAGGTAGCGAAGACCTCGCTGTGACATCATGGACCGGAAAGTGAAATCAGGATAATACAAATTATTCAGATAGTTTCACTCTGCGAAAGGAATGTTGATTTGCGAAGCAAACCAAATGGGATTGTGCAGCAATCCCCGGGGGTTGGCGAGCGTAAGCGAGCAGGGGGCAGAACCCCCTAGTAATTTTAAATCATGTTTAGCTCCTTTTGCATTCATCATATTTCTAGTAGAGGGTAACTGCAGTTGTCCAGATTCCAAGTGGACCCTTGTAAAATTCCGTACAAGTGCTCATTGAGTATCGATCAAAGAATCTGTTCTACCAAGAACTAATAACCACACACTGAAGTAAACCTGGACTTATTAACTAGGAAAATCCAAGATGCCGCAGTGACTCAAAATTATATGGTGTTTTCCTCACATCTTTACCTTTAGGGGTTGATCCCAAACCGTCACCAGTAGCCCATAGTGTTGCTCCAGTGTGACGTATACCTACCTACCAGATGCACCACCTTCAAGCTGATCCAGAACCATTGCTAATAGCCTGCATATCGCTCCCAAGCTACATTAATTAAAATACCTTCTACCCAGATGTCACTAGGGCAGAAGCTGTTGTCTCAACCTCTTGACTGGTCATGTGGGGTGGGTTTGCCCACTGCAGTGGACATTTGTCCCTACTGCATCAGTAAAACTTTCTTTGTTGGTGTGTGTTCGTTATTTGACATTGTCTGTTTAGTGTGTCTGTTTCTTGCACCATAAAGCCCAACCAAACCACTTGACTGGATGTCATTGTTTGACTAAACATCACTGCTACCTAAACATTCTGTTATGTTGAAATAAGTATAGCTCGTATAGTGAAAAAAATCCTTACATAATGACTTGCCTCCGTGTGAACATTAAAGCACTGAACGCAGTTCTTTTAAATATTAAAAATAATTTATTAAGTGGTTTAACATGCAAATTAACAGATTAATAAAAGGGGCCCCGAACAAGATACAGAAAAATCACTGTTCATAAACAAAGACTAAACACAAGATAATAGTCCAGATGAAAGGAGAAGGGGACCGGTGGCAAAACCCGAAGAACGGAACAGATTGACCCACCCTCGGCAAAAGGTCTTGGGAAAACGCTCTGATATTTGCATACATCAGGTGTCAGGCATAGGGTTCAGTTGTTCAGGAGTTTTACGCAGTACATCCAGACTGTTGGTAGACACGACCCATGGAGGAGTGTGGATGCCGGATCCAGCAGTATTCTTTTTCTTCCGAGTGGCCCACGATGTCACTAGAAGAATATTTCAGAACATATCCTTCGCGAGGTCGGTGGTAAATTTTCTCAGGCCCAATTCTCCGCCTCCTGTCTGTTCGTTCGATTCCTTCCAAGGTAAAAAGTGTTCTCCTTGTCGGTGAGTCTCCTTACTTCTCTCAAGATTCTCACTTAAAAGAACCCACCAAATCATTCAACCCCCATCCAAGGTAACCCCTTGAAAGGAGGAGCCGATTCATTCCAAGTAGTAAGCCACCAGAACCCCCCTCTCGCGAGTGGACAATACATCCGGGGGTAAACCCACACCTGGGCTGGAATACTATTCCATACTGCCAATTACGCCAGTACTGATGAGCGCTTTTACCCCAGGCCACATTCCTTGCCCACAGGTTTCCACTGATAACCTTAAATGGGTTTTCTTTTCTCACGGCTATCGTGAGAAAATTTTCAAGCGCTCACAGTTGGCATAAAGGCAGTATAGAACAAATTGTAAATACACATATGCACAAAAATAATTAAATGCATACAAAAATTAATCCAACAATTCTGCAGCTCAATGTACCCTAGTGATCTATTCATTTCCCATGAGCCTAAAGCCTTGTTTAAACCGGATTTGCAAACAGGTCCCTCTTTAAACATCAAAGACATTCTGAGAAACAGCACTAATTTTTTCGTCAAGATCTCTTGCCGAGTTAGCAACATTAATTTTGTTTCCCACCAGGAGTCAGTAAAAATCAAAGGACTGCAACATTTTGGGATGACATTTCTCAGTTACGAAATTTGGAGTGAAAATGCTTACTTATTTCGTCCCCTCTCTGTGTACATATAATCAACCGTTCTCCTCTGCCCTTTAGCGCCTCGTTTGTCTCGTCATCTTTTGTTCGCTCTGACCTTTTGCCCTCATCACTAGCATTCATTTGTTTCTAGGCCAAACTGCATCGGTCAGACTTGTTGACATACTCCAGAGACAATGTCATTAGTTGTCTCTGGAGTATGTTGTTTGTTTAAAACTTAGTGCTTCCATATTTCCTAAGCTCACACAATATGTACTTACTTTCCATGTTGTAAATAAATAAGAAAATTTGAATAAGAATACATTTGTTTCGACAGGATGGTGGAACGCCGTTCCTCTTAGCCTGCCAGTGTAACAACTTGGATGTTGCTCAAGAACTCCTGGCCCAGAACTCTGAGTATGAAAAGAGGATGATAGTAAGTCTGTTCAATACAGTTTAAATTAATTTTAAAACATGCAACACAATTAATTTTTGTGCTTGGTGAAATGAGGATGCTTTATTACAAGGTACCAAAACAGTTTTAAAATATGAATTTGCACTCTTCAAATTTTAATCAAACATTGAACACAAACAAATACAGCACATGAGTACAGTTAATGACCACATACATTAATTCCCACACATGCTTTTATTGATTTGTATTTGATGACAGTGGCATAGATGGGGGACAAGGGCCCTGAGCTATCGTTGTCAAAAGGGGTGACATTTCTTACATGTTTATTAAAAAATAGTTATCTTTGAAACTTTTTAATGTTATCATTTCAAGCAATTCTGCTATTGTAACTGTTATAGTATAATTTCTTGGCACAGAGTGATGGCAATGTGTGTAAATTGTGTTGTGATGAATTCCCACTCATTGTGGGATGGAAACAAAATGGCACATGATCTGGTCAAATCTGCTTCTTTATCAAAGCTTGTCCCTGTCCTTTTTTTTTTAAAGTGATTAACAGCTATTAAAGAAGAGGTTTTTGGAAATTGGATTATTTTGACTGTAGATCTTAGTTCTTTTTAAGGGGTGCAGAATGGCAACCGGAGGGTTGTGAACTTAAAACTTCATCCAACCAAAGACTATGTAAATGGGGCTGATACACGTTAAATCTGCCATGCTGCATTGGTGTGGAAGTTTGGAGAGTTTGAGGTGTCGGCTCAAATGTCATCTGCCTCTAGTTCCAAATTATAATGGGGCTCTAGTAGTTAGTATACCCACTGCGCTAGCAACCTTTGAGTTACAGGGTCCCCACAAGTCAGGGAAAGCGTGGAATTGTCAAAAAATTTAATTTTGTCCAAAAAATCGGGGGAAATTACGTATTTTCGTCTAAAACCTAGAAAATTGCCTCAATGATTGATCATGGCTTCTCAGACGCTTTGGAGAAAAGTAGCTAATGAGATTCGTACACTGTTTCGTATCACTTTATTTTATTAACTGAATTTTTCAACTGATTTTAAAAGAAACTGCTAATATTTAACATTTAAAGAATTTTTTTTGTCCATTGGGTTAAATTGAAGAATTTCATGTTTATGGAACATTAAATCACAAATTGATTGAAGTCAAATATGTGTTGGATTATTTGATTAAGTTATTTTGATGCAAAATTAGTACTTGTTCAATTATTACAGTATATAATTGTTAAATTGGTTTTTATTATTGGCTATTGAATGCTAAATTATTTCTTGGTTTTCACCTTAACTGCTTAAGTATGACCTGGAATTTGGTAAAAAAAATTTCTGGAAAAGTCAGGGAATTTTATTTCTGAAACAGTGGTAACATTGTGAGTTGTAGACATGTAAGTTTGATTCCTGTCATGTGCATTCCTCGTGGGAGTTCTATCTTCTGTGTCAGTAAAACTTCATTGGGTGGGTATTGCTTGATGTTGTATGTCTCGTGTCTGGCGCAGAATGGCCAAATATGGGCCTGTTATGCCATAAAACCCCAAAACCAACCAAATTATGTGTCCTTGAATCTTTCCCTTGATTAAGGTCCATTATCATCAGCCCATTGTGTTCCTCCAGTACAATGTTAACTCACCTACCTGTTTAATGATGTTGTCGTGCGGGCCATATATTGCCCAATTGAGGGTGCCTTTACCCCGGAGGGTTGGACTTCTTCATGCATGACACATCCGTTTTACAGGAAGGTCCCTTTCACACATCCATTCGCTCACACATATCGTAATTTAGATCTCAATCAGAGGCCGATAACCCCCTGATCAGGTACCCCCAGAGGTATTGATTTGGTATGGGAACATGGGGGACTTTGTGACCACAACCTATTTAACGTGCACCAATCATCATTAGTGAACACGACGGTCTTTAGCCAGGTCAAGCGCCGATCTCGCAACCATCAGAATTGCAGGCTCCACCAAGGACAGAACCCACAACCCTTCCGATGCTAGCCCGACGCTCTACTGACTGAGCTACCTGTTTAATCTGATGCTTTAATGTTCTGTATTTTCTGTTGTGTGTTGAGGCTAAGGATGTTTGTCTGCTCTATTGTACAGGGTGGTTACAGATGAATATCCCAACTTTGAAGGGCTATATTTACTAAACTACAGAAGATACATGCATTTTGGGAAAAATAAATAAAGTTCAATGTGACCACCACCAGAAACACGATCGATATCCATTCTCTAGCACAATCCATCTCACATTTTTTCAGCGTGTCTGTTACAGTTTCGATGGCTGCAGTTATCCTCGTTTTCAGTTCAACAATGTCAGCTGGTAGAGGAGGAAAATACACTTTATCTTTTATGTAGCCCCAAGGAAAATAATCGCAGGGGGTTAAGTCCGAGCTTCTTGCGGGCTACTGATGAAGAGCATGGTCGAAATCTGTTCTGCGACCATTCCACCGTTGCGGCAGTTGCTCACTCAAAAATTCGCGTACAGAAAGGTGCCAATGGAGTGGTGCACCATGCTGTTGGAAGATGAAGTCCCCATTTCTTCTTGTAGCTGTGGAAACAACCAAATCTGCAGCTTATCCAGGTAAAAAATGCCATTAACAGTGTTTCCTTTCCAATAGCCGCTTGTTGTGCCATCTCTCGCCAAAAAAATGAAACTTAAAATTAATGAAACTTCAAAACTTCTCACTCAATGCGATGTGTGGAATGGAACACTAGCTTGTATTGTTTGGTAGATATAGCCTTTCAAAGTTGGGATGTTCATTTGTAATCACCCTGTATAACAGTGAATTCTGACTATGGATTGCTTTAATATATGACTGAAATGCTTCAATAGATTCAATACTTAATAAGTACTTTCAGCAATACTAAGCACTTATCCTGTTATCTTTTCAATTTTGCAGGAAAGTCCAACTCCAATATATGTGGCTGCTCAGAATGGACATACGAAGATAATTTCTTTCCTGATTTCTCGAGGGACGGATATTAATATCAAAAGACAGGTAAAAACTATTCAGTAAACGTGACTGACAAATGCAAGGGCTCTAAAACATGTTTGTACTTGTAGAATTTCTGCACCTTGAATCCAAAATGCATATTTTTTATTTGTTTTCATACGAGGAGTGTTTCTAAAGTTCTGGGAATCGCAGTTCATAAGAAGAATGCAGGGCTATTAGCTAATGCTTTCAGATGCAGGCAAATCCTGATAGATTTACTAGTCGTGATAAAAAAAATGGGTGGCAGTCATGGCTGAATGGATGTGCCCACTGCACTAGCAACCTGAGAGTTGTAGGCGGTGCAGGTTCCTCCTTTTATTGCTCGTTTGTGGCAGTAAAACTTCCGTTGTGTGTGTATGTTCATTACTTAACGTTTTCTGCCTTGTGTCTGGTGCAGCATGGCCAAATATGGTTTGTGCCATGAAATCAACCCCTAACGATGAATATCAATGCAGTTCAGTATCATTGCTTGGCAAATACTGTCAATCCCTTTCACCACTCCCTCTTTTTTTTACCTATGATGACATTTTTTTTAATTTGAAGTTGTGTCTTGTGTTTGGCACAGCTTGGCCAAATATGGCCCTTGCACAATAAAACCCCAAAAACACCCGAAAGCCTGGCTTTCCTTTTAAAAATTTTGCAGCTCGCCAAGGTTTATTTTTAGAAACGTCAATTTGGTTCCTGGTAATATGTTTTATAGTTTGAAAAAAAAGGGACATTTTTGTTATAACTGTCATAAATATAGCTTGTTACTTTTAGTTTTTAAATTTGAAAACATCATGAGAAACCCTAGAATGTACTCTTTTTTGTAATCCAATTATTGTTTAAATTGATTAATAAATAAATTCAATGCAATGAAAAGTATAATTTCGCAATTAGGTACAAATTTTGTATCACAAAGAGGAAATGTTACATCCTTCTAATTGGCCTTGGGGTGAAACTCACTGACGTTATGCAAAAGGAAGATGTTTGCTAAATGAGTGTTGGTTTGCAAAGCAATCATCGGAGGTTGGCGAACAGGGGGCAGAGTCCCTAATCCTTTTAAAAAAGTGAAAGTATTATAGTGACTGGTAAGATGGCAGATCATCATGGGTTAGTCCACTTATTCCACTGTACTAAACTTGCCAGGGGAAAAGTAAACAGGATGACAAATAATAAACATGGTAATACGCTTCTTGCCAGGAGCCTGGATTGGGTTCACTTTTGGTACAATATCTAGGGTAAAGTGAAAAAGTATTATAGAGACTGGTAAGATGGCAGATTATCATGGGTTAGTTCACTTTTTCCACTGTACTAAGCTTGCCAGGGATAAATAACATAACAAACCGGTCAATAAGCATGGGAATACGCTTGCCAGGGGATCTGCCGATTGCACGAACATTCGAGGTGATCATTGTAATTGCTAATTTTTTATTACAATTCATAATCACACTGAATTACACTTGGCATCAAGAGATTACTCAAGGCCAAAAGATGCCAAGCTTGGTTGTGCACTGTTTGTATTAAACTTGTCACTTAATTTAAGGGATAGGCTTGTTCAAACCCATGGGAATCAAATGCAAACTTATCAGAGCAAGACTGCTCAAGCATATATGTTCTAGTTCGGGTGTGTCTAGGGTGTTGATAATTGAAGACAAGAATAACTCAGGTTCAAAACAATGACGATATATTCTATGATTGAGTATACAGCTTTAGACTCTTAAGCCAAACTAAAAGAGACATTAAACGAACATGTCGATGAGAGTTTCGCAGCTGATGACTTCGCTTTTTTTCTCCTCTCCTCTACTCTGCCTGTTGTGGCATTGCTCTGCCTTTAGTACTCTGTGGTGCTAGCATCGCCAAGTGTCGCCACGGTACAGGTAGCTTGGTGGATGGGGTGGGGTCAAGTATGCTACATAAATTATTCAGATTTATGATATTTGATCTTTTAAATTGTATGTATGCACTAACTCTCATAACTACTGTGAATGAAGAATCATTAAATGTTTCTTAACAGGATGGCTCCACTCCGCTGTTTGTTGCTTGTCAGAACGGTCATACCTCGTTAGTGAAAGATCTGGTCAATTGGGGAGGAGATGTGAATCTTGCTCGAGATGTGAGTTTTTATTTTCTATATCGTTCTTTTGATTTTCAGTCTTCAGTATTTCAGGTTGACCATAAAACTATGCCATGCAATAACAAAATAATGATAATTTCATGATAGCAGTAGGGCTGCCATGGGCTACTACAGGGTGTCCTAAAAGTTCCCGTACACCAACTTTTAAAAAATTTATTGCCCATGGTTTTCTTTTTAAATTTTATTGTCTGCTTATAGTTTTATCGACTCTTTTTAATTTGTATCATTTGGTTTTCTTTGCACTCAAGTTATGCGATAATAAAGTTCCTCATCATTTTGTTCTTCATTGCAAGATTAATTTATCATGCATTCAGAGATGCAATATTTGAGGCTTACTTTGAATGTAAATCATATGAAAGATGTAAAGAATTTGGGCGACATAAATATCCAGATGATGCAATACCGAGTAAAGATACGCTATATCAACTTATTCAACAATTTATTGCATTATTAGAAGTGAATGAACGAGACTCTTGGTTACAACAAGACGTTGCAATCTGACATACACGTTATGAAACCATGGGCATGCTTCAAGATTTTTCTGGCAATCGACTCATCTCAAGAAACTATTGGCCACCTCGTTCCCTCATCTGCACATCCCTTATTTTTTAAATTTATTAAAAGAATAAATATTTAAAGAACAAAGTTTATGAAGATAATCACCAAACAATAGATGATCTGAAATTGCCATTACTTAAAGGACACCAAGAAGTCACTCCCAGCATCTTAATACGCGTTTCTAAAAATATGTGCAAACGACTTCAGCTTTGCCTTTAAGAAAAAGGCAGAAAATTTGAACATTTATTATAAATAAAAGTTCAAATTTTTTTCTCCTACGTTAGGTTAAAAGTGCTTTGTACCATTGGCATAAAATAATTGTTTTATAGTTTGTTGTTTCTGTATAATAAATTCATGAATCTTCAGTACAGGAACTTTTAGGACACCCTGTATTTTTCAACCTTGGTAACTAAGGACATCTTTTTTAGTAAAATCGTCTCAAAAGCTCCTCTGATGAAAAGATGGAACAAAAATATAGTCCCTTTTTTAACTAAAAGCAGATGGGAAAATACTCAATATATCTTTATGTAGGAAATTTTTAGGATGTGCCAATTTCTAAGTTTTTGTGCCAAGCTATGGTAACTAAAATAAAATCATCAGAAACTGGTTGCTAGATTATCATAGTTGAGAAAATATGAGGCATTCCGGATACGAAGAACGGGGTAATTTTTTATCTCTATATTTTGGTTTGTCAGACATTGGAGAATAATCATACAGTACAAAGTCCCAAATCTGGAACTCCAAAATCCGGACGTTTTCAGTTTACTGGCGTTTTTTTTTCTTCACACTTTTTACATTTTCCCGACAATTTTAAAAGAACAAGGAGTTAAATCTGGACCTAATTGGTGAAACAACGCGCAAAACGGATATGTTCGGAGTAAATACCACACAGAAAAATTAGATTTGCAAGTAAAATTTGTTGCATAGTTTTAAAAGTTTTCCTTTGTTTTAAAATTATTCCTATTTTATATATCTGCTATTTTACTATTGCAAACGCAAAGTTTGCGCAAGGTTAGATTAGGTTGTATTTTTTACCAAAGATGCTGATAATCCAAAATACCGAATGGCTGAGGATTCCAGATTCAGGAACTTGTCTGTTGAGTTTGCCCTTTCTAACCCTATCAAAGTAGGGCGACACTAGCTCTTCTATGTTCTAAGAGCGGTAGAGCTTGTTTAAATTCCCTTTTCCAGGAAACCAGCATTTGTTGAGTTCGCCCTTCGCATCCGCTACGTCCCGTATTGAGGTTTTTTTAATTTTAAAATTCAAATTTCTTGGCAAGATCTTGAATGCCTGTTTCAGGCTTAATTATAAATAAGAAATTCAACACTAAATGATAACTTGATTTTTGTGATCTGGTATTTTATTTGATAAAATTATATGCATGGGAAACTTTGCATCTATCCATATCACCATGAATACTTCCAATTCATCTGGAAGGCACAAATCGCATCTTCTTTTTTATTAGATTTTCTATGTTAGCTGTAACTAACTGAATTGATTTTTCAGGATGGCTGTACTCCTCTTTTTAAAGCAGCTCATAAAGGCTTTGTAAATATTGTTCAGTTCTTGTTATCAAAAGGGGCTCAGCAGGGACTATTAAAGGTAACAGTTTTGTCATAATCAGGTGTTATAAATGAAATGTTTTGTGTGCTTGCTTTGAGAAGCTTTTCAGATTTATTTATCTTCAAGAATGTTATTTAATTTGTCCAAGTATTTTCAAAGAGATATCCAGGTTTCCCATGTGTCAGGGAAAACCTAGAATTGTCACAGAATTTAATTTTACTAAAAAAAGTCAGGGAAAATCACCAATTTTTGTCTAAAACCTGGAAAATGATGGATCATGGCTTCTCAGACGCTTTGGAAAAAAAAATAGTTAATAAGATTCGTACAGTTTCATATCACTTTATTTTATTAATTGAATTTTTCAACTGATTTTAAATGAAATGGCTAATATTTCACCGGTAAATAATTTTGTTTTGTCCACTGGCTTAAATGGAAGAATTTCATGCTCTTATGATACATTAGATAACAAATTAATTTTTAAGTCAAATATGTTGGATTATTTGAATAAATTATTTTAATTCAAAATTACTTGTGCTTTGTGTATTAATTGGTAGTGTATGATTCTTAAAATGGTTTTTAGTATTAGCTATTGAATGCTAAATTATTTCTTGGTTTTTTTTGCCTTAAAAATGTTGTGAATCGCTTAACTATGGCCTGGAATTTAATAAATATTTGTGTGGAAAAGTCAGGGAATTTTTTTTTCCGAAATAGAGTGGCAACCCTGGATATCTCATCCATCAAGATCTGGTGCTTTGTTAATTATGAGATGTATTGTCCAGATAAAACCCCTTTTTTTTTTTACTCCAAGGAAATGAAAATTCACAGAACTGATGACAATTTGGAACAGTTCTGTTGCATCAGAGGTTCATCACCACAGGGTTTCAAACCACCATCGAAAACTGCCACATGGTAGTTTTTGATGTGAGGATAAACTACCAGGAAAATTAAGACAAAAGTACATTTTGTTAGAGGCTTTTAAATAACTTTCACTTTGAATCCATCTCATAAAAACATAAGGATCACTCTAGTGATCAGGGTGCTGGCTTCTGGATCCACAGGTTCCTGGTTCAAATCTGGGGTGTTGGTCTATTAAGAATGACTCTGTAGCCTTTATAAACATGTTATGCCTAGAACATGTGAGGTATAACATGAACCCCCTCAGTGCACCAGGGTAATGTGAAGTGTTTCTCAAATCCACACTTGTTGTGGAATGAAGAACATTCAATTGACTAGGCATTTGCAAAAATTATAGGGTTTTGAAATTTTATGTAAAAATAGATTTTTGTAGAAAAGATTTGAAAGCAAAAAAAATTATAGTTCTGTGCGACTCATTTAAGTACAGAAATTTTTAAAACAAGATCTGAATAAAGGTAACTAGCTTTAATATCGTAATTACATTTTCCTTATTAGTTTTCTTTCTTGTGCCCAGAGGTCATCTCCTTTAGATGTTTAAGGGCATCACATACTCTGAGGTACTCGACCTATTTTCTTTATCCATGGGGTTTTCTGACTTCAGTAAATGGGGAGTTTACGCTCTTGGGACAACCAACGATCATTTTTGCTTTTCATCTCGCTACATTCCCCAATCCCTCTTTTCCCCCCTTCACTACATATTTCACTGACACTGTCTTGTGTATGGCACAACTTGGCCAAAAAGGGCCCTTAGAACCATAAAACCCGAAAACAACTTGTCTCTTGCCATGTTGACTGCCAGTCACGTGAGGATGTGTTGATAGTTATTGCCACTATAGAAATGGGTTTTTCCCTGAAACCAATACCAGAATAGATTAGCGAAAGCTCAGCCAACAAATTTGCAATTTCATCATCTTGTCAGAGGCTTATTAGATTGCATTTTTCTTTTTTGGGGTGTGAAGGCCCTGCAGAACTATTGTCTCTACGACTCATATTACAAGATTTGTTTTATAACTAATAAAGCTATAAATTCGAAACCACATGCCTTTACAACTAGCATCTAACCTTTACTCCACACCAACACCTAACATATAATGCCAATTGAAGCGGATAATAAATGTTTAGATACAGCTCTTCCAGTACGAACATGACTGGCTACTAAGACATCGCTCCTTACCATGCGCTTGGCTCTTTAGCATTGACGTCACTTCACGTGCTGGTGTGAGATCGGCAGCGAAAGTGTTAAGCCACGTTTACACCGGAGTTGTGAATATTTTTCTTCCCCTTTTTGTGTCGAAGATGTTTTACGACGCCTTTTCAATCCACTCCAGTGTAAATGCTTTGTAAACAATACTAACTTCTCACCCCTTTGTAGAGAAGAGTGATCATCCCTTTGTGTTACAGACCAAATACTAGCGATGAGGGTGCAGTGTCATAAAGAGTGAACAAAAGACTGCTTGAGCCATGGGGTGCCGAAGGTCAGAGGGAACAGGTGATTGTCTGTAACACTGAAAGGGGACGAAATGGAGCATTTTCACCCCCAAAGAAATGTCCCGTAAATTTGTTACAGTCCTTTCATCTTTACCAACTCCTGGTGGAAAACAAAATTGGTGTTGCAAACACGCCAAATCGCCACCACAACATGAGGTCTATATGATTGAGGATAAAATTAGTCGTCTGGCACTCTGTATTTGTCTAGGCATATTGACTTCTAATCAATCGTTTACAGCAGTCAAGTGACGACACACACCTTTACAGTGCTTTTTATACACGGCTCACTTGGGAGTTAATGGGGTGTTTCTTCGCCCACACATGTGCGATCTCTTTGTAATTCTGATCATTTGTATATCCTAACCTCTTTTGCATTTCCTAAAAGTTTTGTTTAATTTGCATGATTCCTTCAGGGTGTTGCAATTTTCACAAACAGTAGTGGATAAATATGTGTAATGTCATTTTTAAAATGTATAATTTATTTGGTTTTTACAGAATGGTGAAAGTCCTCTGCACGCTGCTGTATACTATGGTCACATTAATGTCATCAAAACCTTAGTTGAAGCTGGAGCTGATATCAATCTGAAAAATAAAGTGAGTCAATTCCCCTACAATTCTGTTTGCTCCAAAAATTAATCAAAATCTACTTTTTCTGGCAGTTATACTTGAATTTTGGCAGAATCCATGTGTAAGATAAGTTTTTTTTGGATAGGGCCTAAGGAGCGTAGAGCAGTGGTTTCTAAACTTGATATATGTTTAAATGGTTATAGAACATGATTTGCTCAATAAAACATAATATATTTTGCAAATAGTTTGTATGTATTGTGCTTGGCACAAAAGGCAATATAAACTGAGGGCAGAGTGAGATTCAAGAAAAAGTTTGTGAAAAATAAAGCACAAACTACACTTTAAAGTGTCTAATAGGTTTATATAAAATGTACCTTAAAACAGGGCTCGAAATACCTGGGTGCACATGAAAATAAAATTGTGCACCTAATTTTTTCCCACTAGGTGCACGCAGTGAACCTAACGTTATACAAAGTGGGGGGGGGACGTGTTTTATGTTATTTTGATGTTTGAACAAAGTATTAGTATCAACTTTTCTCCCTTTGAAGGAACGTAATTAAATTTCCTAAATACACGCTATGCGAAAACAAAATCGCTAAGCCGTAACGGGTTTATACAGGAGGAAGGTTTACTTGTGTCACTGCCACCAGAACTTCCCGATGATCGAAACATTTTCCAGATGGCGCTGTTAAAGCGACTGTCGTGACAGCCGTTCGGCGGAGAAGGGAGAATTTAGATGTTTAAATATTTTTATTTAAGTATTATTTAATTAATTTTTATTTAAAGTAGTTTATATTACATTAATGCTTTTATGTTATGTTTTATTAAAATGTGCACCTAAAATATAACCTGTGCACCTATTTTAAAAACTTCAGGTGCACCTGTATTAAAAAATATATTTCGAGGCCTGCCTTAAAAATGAAAAGGCCTTTAAAAGATCTGATTTTTCTTTTCTTTGATAATTCCAGAAAATAAGTTTATAAGAAATAAAGGAGCAAAAATTACACATTGAAAGGTTCTTTGCATGTAATCTATATAAAATGTATCTTAAAAATGATAAAGCCCCTAATTTTTCTTTTGACTGTAATTCAAGAAAAACTTGTGTATAAGAATTAAAGCACAACTATGTTTTGAAAGATTTTACAAGTGCCCTGTAATTCCATCTATTTAATGTGGACGAAAGCCGGTTCTCATATTGTGTAACGCCAAGGTGAAAAGTTATTTCTTTTTCAGGCCGGATTAACCCCACTGGCCAAAGCGTACGAGGGTGGTCACCAGGTCGTTTCCAGATATTTATTAAGAATTCAGAACTCACAGAATACTATGGATACTCAAGATTCTTGAATAATGTGTATAATTCTGTATATATGTATATATTTTTATTTATACTTGTGTTCATTGTGTATAATGGTTTTGCAGGCTTATCAACTGCATTTGTAAAAAAATAAAAGTTCTGTTAATAGCAATTTTGTTTACAAAGTTTACTTTGTGCAGGGTGATTCGAAGTAGATAGAGTGTATAACTTTGTAAAAAGTTGTATTTTGTTAGAACAGTGGCTCACAAAGTGTGGTCTGGATAATACATTGCAGTAGGCAAAAAATATAACTCAAGAAAAATTAATTATTCCATTATCTTCAATTTTAGTTCTATAAAAGGTTCCCAAATATGATTATTAAAATTGCTCTCCTAGCTCACATAATATTTGAAATCTAAGTGAGAAATAACCATGAATTTGAGAGTGAATTAATATAGTGAAATTATCAGACATTAAACCAACGCCATTGCTAAAAAGGTGTTTTATTGTTCACATTTAAGATTAAGGTCTTTTGATGTCTTCATTATAAAATTTAGCTACAGCCTTTTAATATATTTTTTAATAAATAAGAGTGGATATTTATTTTTTGTTTTCAGAACTTAAAATTATCACGACTAATTTCAATTTTTTACATTTTATCTATTTAATACATTTCCTGACCTAAGTCACATAGAAACTTGGGGTAGTGGTTATGATGGCTTCAAAAAACACAACCGTTAACTAGATCAAACAGTATTTATTCACAGCAAAGGAGTGTGCTGCGTTCTAGCTGATCATACTTCAGAAGTCTGAGAATTATTCCACGACTGAATGAGAATGCCTTGCTGTGCTGTATGGGCTATCACTAAATTCCGCCCATATCTATTTGGAAGAAACTTTAAAATGAGACCGTCTTCTTGGATACATCGTAGAACAGTCCGTAAGCATTGAAGTTCTGAAAATACAATGACGTCAAGATAAACAAAGGCGCATTGTCCATTTTAGGTGGCGTAAAAAGACAGTCCATCATTCTCGGAACATTGCTGGAGCATTACATAACCCGAAAAACATAACTTTAAATTCTTTTATAAGCCCTCGGGAGTAATGAATGCCATTTTTTCTCGATCTACATCAATTTTGATTTGCCAATATCCCAACAGATCCAGGATAAAAAAAAATTGATACCTGCAGACAGTCGAGTGTATCATCGATGCAAGGTCTCGCATCTTTAGTATAATTTTGTTCAGCCATCTTTAGTCCAAACAATAGTGCCAACTGTTGTCTTACGTACTAAGACAACAGGGAATGACCATGGACTTGCGGAATGCTGTACGATTCCCTGGTGTAGCATTTTCTCTACTTCATTGGTGAATTATACAACGTTCTGATGGGGGGGACACGATACGCTCTTTGTTTCACAGGTAAATTATCACCTGTATTAATGCAATATTTCATAGGAACTTACAGGATCCATTTTTCTTTTCCTCAAATGCTTCTGAATACCAGCCTTTGCTTCTGATCATTGAGTTCAGGTCTATGTATCTTATTCAATATTATCAGGGTTCCCACTCTATTTCAGAAATAAAATTCCCTGACTTTTCCAGGTCATATTTGAGCAATTCACAACGTTTTTAAGGTGAAAACGAAGAAATAATTTAGCATTCAATAGCCAATAATAAAAACCAATTTTAGAATTGTACACTGTAAAAATTAATACACGAAGCACAAGCAATTTTGCATTACAATAACCTATTGAAATAATACAACATATTTGACCCCAATCAATTTGTTATTTAATGTATTATAAACATGAAATTATTCAATTTAAGTCGGACGAAACAAAATTATTTACCTGTTAAATATTAGCAGTTTCTTTTCAAATTGGTTAGAAAATAAAATTCATAAAATAGTGATACGAATCTTATTGGCTACTTTTCTCAAGAGTGAGAAGCCATGATGAATAATTTTCCAGGTCATCGAGGCAATTTTTCAGGTTTTAGACAACTTTATACTCGTAATTTTCCCTGATTTTTTTGGACAAAATTAAATTCCCTGACCCGTGGGAACCCTGATTATAATCTAAAGGGGTCTGGAAATGTTAACTTTTCAAGGGGACCCTTGGAGTGAAATGTCTGGAACTACTGTGCTGAAATCATTTATAGATTCTATATATTTATTACATAAAACTTGAGTTATTTTGTTTATTGCTTGAGTAACTAATTTTACATAATAATTTGGTAATTCTTAAATGATAAAATTTTAGCAACCTCGTAAATATTTTATTTAGAAATGTTTTGTTGATGTCTGATGAATTGAACTTAATCATTATGACAATACATTATTCTACACTGCTATATCATTATTTGTGAAACACATTGCATTACCCTGATGAGTACAGCTGCAGTCTACATTTATAGATAGAAATGGCCTTGGCGATTTTTTTGGCGCACTTCGAAAGTTGCCAAGGAAAGAATTATTTCAAAAATCTTTTTCTTTCATAAATATTTTTAATTTTAAATACATTTGAGAACGTTTTGTGAAAAATATATTTCTTAAAAACTTTCACAAGCAGTAATAAGCTTAAACTGAAATTTTTTTTTAAACGGAAAATAAAATCTCCAAAACACATGAATGTTTTGAAAAAATATATATTTTTTAAAACTGCCACAAAAAGTAATAAGCTTAAACTGAATTCTTTTTTTTACAAAAGAAAGAACTCGCTATTAGAAGTGCGCCCAAAAAATCGCCAAGGTCGTCGCCACTGCTATAAACTTAGACTGCAGCTGTATCCCCTGATGCCCCACAGGAGATAGGTTTGGCCTTGAATGTGTGATGTGAACTAGTTAAGAGGCCACACATTCACTCCATAATTTAATCCAGATTCGATCTAGCACCTTGACTACCACATTGGCTTGATTGGTTGGTGATTTGATGCTAAGACATTGGAAAATACTATTCGGAATAAAAGTTTGAAAGAGGATAAAAAGCAACATTTGGTATTTTTATAATTGTAAACAGCAATTCCTTGTAAAAATGTCCTCAATGCATGGTTCATATATGTAGATTAATGTGAAAATTTTTCATTCATTGTACATTTGTTTAGAACTATCTATTACACCTGATTTCATTCTGTCTACATTCCTCTCAAAGTTGTAAGAAATATATAACAATTTTTTCAAAGGTTAAAAAATGCTTTATTTAAAATAGACATTTCTTATGGACAGGAGTCAAATAAACCTGAAGTTTTAAAACCTTGAAAAATGCATGTACGGAGTAAAATATTAAATTGAGTGCCGTAAAATTCATATATATAAGTAGTCTTCCTTACATACTTAATTTAAACTAAGTGTACAAGTACTAAAGATAAATAAAGAAACCCAATTTGCAAACTTCCTTAGGGAGCACATTTCAGAATTTTACTATTTTCTAGAAATTCACAAAAGAATGAGTTCAGTTACTCGGGAATCGCTACATTTGGGAAATTAAAATGTACTGAACTTCAACAAGATTTGTTTTATCACTGTCATTTTCGGGCTACATCATAGTCAATTCAACCTGGACCTACAACTTAAAACAGATTCCAAACCACATTCAGGTAGGTAGGTATTTTAATTAACGGCACTAGAGCAACACAACGGTCTGTTGGCGACAGTCCAAGAACCATGGTCAGATGACAAGGTCACACCTGAGCAGGCACCGCATTCCAAATTTCCACACCAATATGATGCCATGACAGATTTAACGTGCACCAAACCACATTGAATATTCATCTCAAAATGGGATTAAAACAAAAGGCCACAGTGCAGAACACTCGCCTGCCAGACTGATTAACAGGTATAAGACTCCCGGGAAAAAGACAGTCCAAACTTCCACATACACTACTGTCTTTGGGTGTATCAAGCTTCAAACTCGCAGGTTACTGATCTGTTACTCTTCTAACCAGGCTCCCACTGTTGAAAACAGAATTCAGATAAGCTTGAAACTGAGTATTTTTAGCCATTACTATTTTGTGAATAGTAATTGTTAGGTGTTTGCAAATTAGGCTTCCCAGTACATTACAAATATATAAAGTGCACAATTTGATCACAACATATCACATGGTTAGTGTTAGGAACAATGAAGCAATGTTAAAATATATACACAAAACTGTTAAAATTGAAAGCACCTAAACTAATATCTGCATATAGCACATATATTTAAAATATATTCGTCTTGATTTATTACATATCTTAATATAGATTTGTATGAAACCTCTACATGACATCCTTATTATCTTTTCTCCATTAAAAATCCAGTTTTATCTAGACCCCATGATATGGGGCTTGGATTTTATACTGGTAAATGGAGATAGTTAAAAATAATTAATTTAACATTATTTGTTACGTACATGTAATTTGTAAGCACTTGTATAAAATGCCCTGATGTAGGTTTTAAGAATTGAAAAATAATACTTCCATTAAAAAGTAATAAAATTACTATATTTTTAACAGGGCTGCCAACCTTCCAGAAAAAAACTGGAAGATTTTTACGATGAAATGAGAGAGCTGACAGAAAAGATATAGCTAAAATAATTCTTTCTGTAAAAAATAGTTAAATTAGAGACCATTGCATGCCATTGGGCTTTATAAAAGCAATTCTAAGCAAAAAAATAACCCAACTCTCTACAACTGTTCTATTACTTGGGTGTATAACCCACTAGGTAATATTTTACACCAGGCCTCAAAATATATTTTTTAATACAGGTGCACAAGGTACACCTAAGTTTTTAAATTAGGTCCACAGGTGTGCCTAGCAGGAAAAAATTAGGTGCACAATTTTATTTTCATGTGCACCCGGGTATTTCGAGCCCTGTTTTACACAAATATGCAAAATCGAAGAATTAAACTTTTTCTTGGTTGTTTTAAAAGTAAATTGAAGGGGTTTATTAAAATTAGTGTGAAAGAAGGTTTTTACAACAATTTAGCAATCGGATTCCAATGTTCTTTCGTGGTTGGCATCCCCTCCCTAAATAAAGGTAGAGAATATTTTGGTCTGAAAAAACAAGTGTTTTCTGGAAAAGTTGACAAATACGTTAATATTTATGCTGCAATACCTCTTCCAACATAGATATTAACGAAGTTAATTCTATGCCTTTAGTTTGCATAATTGGCAGCAATGATTATGGCTGGATAAAAATGAGACTCGTATTTGATAGCTGATATTTTAACATGGAAGACAGGTGCACAAGAGAGTTGGCCATTTTTCCAATGGAAGTAAACAAGTTCTTGTTTTGAAATAAAGTCTTAGTTTTTCAGAGTTAAAAATAAACTGCTGGGGAAGAAACAATATTTCTTGTTTGGAACTAATTTGACCTATCCATTTTTTTAACATTTATGTTCATGTCTAACATAAGCGACATGCTGGATTTGTATTCAAATAACATGCCAAGTTAAGAAAGACGTCTTAATAAAACAATAGCCTCTTTATAGCGAAAAGCATCTAATCACAAATTTGGATGTATTACGTTACAGCCTGTAACTCAAAACTGATAAAACAGTTCAGTGCGAAAACAGTTAACCCTAACATTTGGTCTTCCTCTCTAGAGAGGAAGACCAAATGTTAGCAGTGTCAGTACCAGTGCTGTAAATGTACCAGCGATGTCTATGACATCACTGCTATAGCAATGATGTCATAGACACGCGTGACAACACTGGATTATAAATAATTGTAGAGATCTTGATGTTGTCTTCGACAAGTGTTGCGGCCGTCATCATTACTAAAATTAAAAACTTAAAATATTCACCGGTCTGCTTAGTTCCAAATCTTTCTATTCGAATGAACAAATAAAAAATAAATTGAAACTAAAAGATAAAAATCAATGCAAGTAGCTTTTCACTGTCCAAAATCAGATTATTTAGAGTCAGACTTTTTAATATATTCTTCCAGTCTTGACAGGGTGGCAACAAAATCCTTAAAAAAAAGTTCCCTAATAGTCTTGCAAAAAATTTCCCTGATTTTAAATTATCTTAAGAAATGTTGTGATCCGTGATTGGTATCGATATACAGTATCCACACAACAAAATGTTTAAATATTTGGTTACAGATGGGGTAAGAGTATAATTCTTCACAAATATTTTGTATTTTTTCTCCACAGATATTTTAATTGTTATTGTAAGGGTTGGAACTACATGTGTCCTGCCAGTTAGTACGCTTTATCTCAACATAGCGTCTTTTGATTTCAGCATTTAATTTGTTTAGTTCAATCTTTTTGTCCATATGAGAACTCAGAGCTACCTCCCCATGAAGTTCCGATCTCCTTTGGATGAGCGATTGGACGGGGTCGCTCGCGTGAATAAATAAACGCTTCTTCCCTTTACACCCTCCTCCATCGCATATCGGGGTGTATGGCAACGAGACAGCCGATGTACTAGCCAAGAATGGCTGTGATCTCCCTATGGACTGTTTGAATCGTCTCACTCCCACTGAGGTCCACTCCCTGGGAAAACAGCATTTGCTTTCCTTGTGGCGCCGTACGCCATCCCACCATTGGTATGCTGGCAATCACCCTGGACTATCAATCACATGCTGTGGCCCTCGGCCTTTTCAATCGGCCATGGCCAGATTTCGAAGTGGCCATCTTAAAAGTATCAAATTTCAGAACGTGGAGAGAATTTTCCCTCCTTGTTCCTGTTCCCTACCTGCCAGTCCTGATCACCTTCTTCTCTGTCTTGGCGCTTCGTATAAGCAGCTGTTGGTTGATCAGGACTTTTTGCAAGTATATGGGGATCTGGCACGACGGGGCCTTCTGGACCTGGTGTAGGCTTTCCTACACCAGAGGGATGTGCAACAACAACAGGGTTGGAACCCTTATTGTAACTCTTACAATAGCAATTGAAAAAACTGGAGAAAAAATACAAAATATTTTGATCACAAACTTTTTTACCTGACCCTACATTATCATACTATTCATCAAATGCAAACATACATAAAAGATTCTACAAAAATGTAATTGGAAAAAGTAGTAATTCAAAACACAACAAAACATCATTAGATACACAAATTTCAAATTGTATACTACAAGTTGTATCGTCAGCCTCACGGCAATAAGATGTTGGAGCCGCGAAAAAAACGGCGGTGGTTTTTAAATATTACGACGGCAGGGTTCTTTATATTAACTACAATTTCGGCGAATAAGATTTATTCGATTCTCGAAAGAACTCGTAATCGCGCATCTCTAAATAGAACAAATGATAGTAGTTGCCGTTTAAATTATTAAAATTTCGCTGACTTTTTGTGAAATTTGGAAATTTTCCCTGATATTTCCAGAATTAAAAACTTTCCTGAGAATTTCCGGTTTTCAAGGTTCTGTTACCACCCTACTTGATTATGCTGTTCTTAATTCCATGGTCAGCTGTCGACAAGTATGAAGTCAAGTTTGCACTTCATTCTTAAGAGCTCGCATCTAAATGGTTAGAGTTCATTTATAAAGGTCCTTCATCAATATGAAGTCATTTTAAGGTTCAGCTGCCATATACTGCAGATATTTCATCCACATTTTATAGTTTCATTGTAGTCCAAAATATACAAGACCCAATGCAAATACAACCTAATTGTGACTGCAGTGTTGACATTACTACAGCACCATTGTCAGGTAGTTGTGTTTGATACATACACTAAAGCATTTCAAGAAGCAAATAATTCAATATTATGTTGCTTCCGATTCTACATCAATTCTAATCACATGATCCTTATTTATTACAGGTGGAACATAAATCCCACTGATGGTTGATGAATAACAGTCAGGCTCGGTGTTACTAGTGAGGTTTTCAATTGCATTTCCTCGAAATGATTGCTCAGAATCGATTTCAGACTGAAAACTAAGCTCAAAATTGGGTAAAGAGTTGGACAGTTGTTCGTTGACTAAAACTGTGGTGTGCCTGCATTCATGTGAATCATTCACCAAGATAAGGCACGAGCAATGCATTCTGGACGACAGGGACCCGAACACGACAGCCGGACGGAAGTTGTAATTGATGTTCCTGTGGTGATTCGCCAGAGATTTTCTTTGAACCTTGCGTTGAGGTTCTGACATGGGATTCACATAAGACCCTATGCTGCAGTTAAGAGAATGAGACCTGTGTAAGTCATTCGTGCATACATTGAGTTCAATGGACATCTTCGACAAGTTTAGGTTTTCTTTCGATTTCTCAATGCACTGGTTATCTTGTGGAGCAGGATGATCTTCTACGTTCTTGCATCCTGCCACGGTGGTCATTGGCTCAACCATCTTTCTACATGTCTTTAAGGTACTGCAGACGCATTTTGCATTGATAACATCACATTTTGGTTTGTCCTGCCAAAAACAAATACAACAAAGAATTACTCTACATATACAATTTCCAACTCAAACAAATTCAGCATTTTGTTTCCAATGCCCATCTAATTGGATATTACTCATTATGGCACGACAGGGCAGATATGTGAACCAATTTGTATATGACCCTGGAGTACTAGGGAGGGTTCAAGTTATGCCTCACACACAAATCACATATTCCAGGCACAACTTGTTTATAGAGGCCATGTGTTCATTCCAGACAAGCCTTACCATGGATTTGAACCAGGGATCTGTCAATCCAATACCCTGACCACTCTAGACTAATTTTAGTCGTCTTTGAATCTAAACAAATTCAACATTTTACGAGGGTAAGACAAAAATTAGCCACACTTTCACACAAACACATCTTTAAGTCTGCCACACTGCTTTCTGATCATACATGCTTAGAATGGATACTATTGTGGTCATGTTACCAAAGTTTGACCTCAATAGCATCATTTTTCTTGCTTCTGCTTCAGTGTAAGCATGAACCCTCTGCTAGCATTGTGCTCCAAGGGGGAATAAGGAGCAGTGATTCAATTTCTAGGGACAAAAGGTGTGCCTCGGGATGAAATTCATCGAGGTTTACAACACAATACGGGGACAGTGCTCTGCCACATAGAAGTGTGGGAGTGGACAGAGAAGCTTATAGCAAGCCAGGATGAAACAGCGTAACTTTGTATCAACCAAAAAGTACTTCCTGGTAGAGATGGGGGGGGGGTTACGCTGATATATATATATATATATATATATATACTACTCAATCGTAAGTTAATTTTTGGAGTGGTAGTTAAGCTCACTACAATAATCTCCCTCCAGAATTTAGCAGTAGCCGAAATTCGATAGATGACATCACTAGTAGAATGATTGCCATTTTGCGTTAGAGTGTGAGAGCTGTATTAAGATCACAGTTATGTGTTGTTTTAAGCAGCTGAAGGCTGAGTGGCAATGCTTGGATGGAGGCATCAATCACGCCAAAGGGTTCGTACAAATTCGGGAATATACGTAGTGTCTTGGGCAGGGACGACGAACCTTTTTAAGAAGTTGGTCATATTTTGTTCATTATTTTTTTAGTACTAGCTCGTGGGTCACTTGGAAAAGGGCGTAATTAATTAAAAACTGTTAACTGTTTAAAATTAACTGTTAACAAAAAATTAGGAAAAGGGCAGGGAACATGGTTAAAACTACTTTTTTTGGTTCTCAATTTTTTTTAATCAATCAAAAAGCAAACGATTCCTTTTTGTTTTACAACTTTTAATTTTGAAAGTGAAGAACAGTAAATCGATATAAAAGGGAAGAAATGAAGTTATCAAATTTATTTTTCAAAGTTATGAGCTTTGAAATTTAACTAATTCCATTTCTAAATCATTGGATACCTAGCTACTTCAATTCGTTTAACTCCATTGTTTCGAATTTCGTTTTGTATGGACATAAAATAAAGTAAAATGTATTTTCCATTCTTCTTTCTTTTAATCCATTCTTCTTCATCAATCTTTTAAATTGATTAAATCTTTTTTTTAAATTTCCATACTTTTAAATTTATTAAATCTCACCTCAAAGGCTTTTTTACTTCCTGTATTATCATTATATAGTTTTTGATTGCATTTTCTTGAGTGTCAAGTGTATTTTCCATTGTTATTGTGCTTTGCAAATGTTTTTGTAACTGAGGAAGGTATATTTCATTTCCGAATCCCAAGTAAACATGTCAAGTTTCGTCATAAATATCCTAATATTCTCATATGAATCTTAAAACAGCCATTATTTATGTATAATCAATAATTTTAAAACATTTTACAAAAATCATTTATGCATTTTTTTCATTTTTAAGTTCTTTATTAACACTTCTATTTTCTTCATATTTTTGTAAAGAGGGTTTCGAAAAATAATTAAAATTCTGTATGTATATGATGAAATATGATATGTTTATAAAAATCAATGCGAGGGTCATTTAAAAAGCCTGCATGGGTCAGTGTCTGACCTGCGGGTCATAGGTTCGCCATCGCTGGTCTAGGGTGTGAAGCTGGATGACACAAGAGATGAGAAAAAAATGCAACATTTAATTATTCTAAAATTAGGTGCATAAGAGATTACACATGGATCATGGCACAGCCTACAACACTGGCATACGTATGAGTTGTATTGACTGCGCTTCTCCTATGTGTGGAAGCAAGCCAATAGGTCACCTGTGCATTCTAACTGATTTTAAAAAAAGTTTAAATTACATTTCTGTCAGGTGGGTATCTTTGGAGGGGGGTATGGGGTGGTGGATTCTACATATATTTTCTGTTTTCCAAGAATCCCATAATTTCAAGGACCACTGGAAAAAAATTCACTCAGAGGCGTTTTTTAGATTTATTGGATTGGGTTTCATGGTGAAGTGGCCATATTAGGCTAAGCTATACCAAAACACCTCACGTAAATGAACAAAACACACAAGGAAAGTTTTCCCAATTCAAAAGGGAGAAATACACCCAGGAAGGAATTGTACCTGTGACACCTATATCTCAAAGGTTGCAGCACAGTTGGCAAACCCATTGAGTCACAATGGCTCTGGTTTTCCCTTTGGGAACCAATCCGGATTTTGGACAATTTCGGACTTTGTCCTGTAATTTGTTTAAAGTAGCACCAGTGAAAATTTATTGGGAGATGGGCATATATATACACAGTCCAGTCACATTAATGTGACCACCACCTACTTTCAACGTCAACGTGAAATAACCAATCACAAAAGCACATTGCAGTGGAGTGTATATAAAGGATGTCCTAGGGCATCGGAAAGCATTTCAATCATTGGCGTAATGCAGAAATGTAGCGATTTATCCTACGTTCAAAAGTGCATGATTATTGGCTTTCAGGACAAGGGTGGAAGCATTTCGGAAACTGCTAATTTTGTGAACTGTTCGCGTGCCGCCGTGGTAAAAGTATACCGTGCATGGCAAAATGGCACTATCCAAAATCAGCGGCGTGGCACATGTGGTGCTCCACGGGCTATAGATGACAGAGGCGAACGAAGGCTACGGAGATGCATTTGGGCGAATAGACGTGCAACTGTTGGCACTCACTGGGTGCACTCATCATTGTGGAAGGCACGATGGATCAGCACAAGTATGCATCTGTCCTTGCAGACCATGACCACCCTTACATGCGAATTATTTTTCCTCAGAATGATGGCATCTACCAGCAGGACAATGCGGGGTGTCATACAGCTCACAGTGTGCATGGTTCAAAGAGCACCAGGATGAGTTTACCATACTCCCCTGGCCAGCAAACTCACCGGATCTAAACCCAATCGAGAATCTGTGGGACCACCTCGATCGGGTTGTTCGCCCCATGAATCCTCAACCGCGAAATCTAGCGCAGCTGGCCAATGCACTGGAGTCGGCATGGCTCAACATCCCAGTGAACACCTTCAGAAACCTAATTGACTCTCTTCCTGCACGTCTTGCAGTGATCCGCTCTGCCAAAGGTGGTTATTCTGGCTTTTGACAGGTGGTCACATTAATGTGACTGGACTGTGTACATTAGGGGTGCACAACCTTTTTGGGAGAAGGGCCACTCGCACCGTTGGTTGAGACATGGGGGACCGCAATTGAAGTTACAGCACTGACACAATGAAAGTGCTACTACCCAATTATGTACAGCTGTTATTACACTTAATATGTATAATAAAAAAATAATAACTTATTTTTTTAAAGATGTTACAAATGTTTTCTCAAAAAATCTAGGAGCTTGTTACATAGCTAAATGAATGAAATTGTGAATAGTTTAAAAAAAGAAGTTAACAAACATTTGCAATGATCAATCATTTAGAATTACTTTTAAGAATGTGTCTCAAGAACGTCATGTGTACTCCAGCAAATTATTTTGGTTATAGATTTAATAACAGTAATAGTACAATGAGCAATAAAGATGAGTATCAGAAATTTTAATATCAGTAAAATTGGAAATAAAAATTACGGCTCAAATATATTTAATATTAAAATTTCTAAAGCTTTAAACAATAATTATGTTACAGCTTACTAATGGGATGGCTGATACTGAGTTTTAGTAACTAATTTAGGTATGTTAGGTTCAATACTGCTAGTAGAAACTCTAAAGACTGATTCTAAATGTTTGTCAGTCAATTTTCTTTTTAACTTAAATCCTCTTGGAAGTTTATAGTCAAAATTAGCTTGTGGGCCACAAATTGATGATTCACGGGCCGCATGTGGCCCGCGGGCCGCAGGTTGTGCACCTCTAGTGTACATCAATATAAATAACAGTCACTATCCACAAAAGTTTGTATTGCCCCAACACAATCTTTACCACTTAACTGATTAATTTGTATACATATTAAATAGATTTATACTCATCATCAAACTGCATATCTTATTAAATATAATCACCTGTATATGATGGTGTTGGTCAATTTACATATAAAAATTTCACTCACATTGCATGTTACTGACGTGTTTCTCATACCTACATTTGTGCAGTAGAATTCCAAGTGGATTGTATAACATTTGTAGCTGACGTGCAGATTTTGGCACTAATATCAAGATCTTTTTCTATTTGATTTTGTTACTGATCAGTTTCTATATTCAAAATCGTACTTTAAGTTATATTTCATACCATAGGTTTGAAAGTGGCATAAATACATTAATCCTGGCTTGATTCAGGAAAACTGGAAATTCACTTTGTTACAACATCTGCTGATTTTTCTGCTTTTAGTAAATAGTGGGGCATCAATTTCTTTTTCCAAGCTATATCTTGGAACTTATAAATGGTTTATTAAAAATTTTCTGATGGATACATGACTTTTCTTTGTTGCTGGCAATGTTTATTTTATGCATTAAGTCAAAGAGCTTCTCACACAGCTATCGTAAAACATTTGCAGGGAACAATATATGTTGTTCATTTTTATGTCTCAGAATTGAACTCTTTCAGAAGTAAGCACTTAAAATTACTTACTGAACTGTCTTCAGTCAATTTAGATGCAAACCAAGTAATAGGTCCACTCGGATGGAAGAAACGATAATATAACAGCATACTTATTAGACCTAAAATGTTAAAAAGATAAATGCCACTATTAAAATTTTATAAAACCAAGCATATAAGTTATAAATAGATACAAAAACAACATACAGTGTCTTCTGCTCAGTAAAATCAGTTCTGTTGAAACAGCTTTTGCTCTCTAATTACAATATCTTCAAACTTAACCCTCCAAGGTATATCATCACTAGCAAAACTGACAACATCTTGGACTAGATATCTCGTCATTAGAAAACTGACCGGATCTTGATCTCAACATCATCAAAAAAAATCGGTCATCACTTGATGACAAGGTATTACATCATTAATGCCATCTATTGGACCGGAGCCTGTTTTGGGTCTACCTTAATGTGGTTAGAAAAACTATCAAAGGTTTACTCCTGGCCGAGTCTTACCATACATGGCTTTAATCTATTGATCAAAGATAAGCCAAAGAGCTCAATCAACAATCTCCCTGGAACAGATTAAAGGAATTGCTGAAATTGAGCAGAAGAGAAATCAGGGATGCTATTGGCCTTCTAACTGGCCACTGTGCCCTAAATAGGCACATCAACCCTATGGGTGCTGTTGATGACCCTATATCAGGCCTCGAAATAGATTTTGTAATACAGGTGCACAAGGTGCTCCTAAGTTTTTAAATTAGGCTCACAGGTTATATTTTAGGTGCACATTAAAAAAAACGTAATATAAGAGCATTGATATAATGTAAACTACTTTATTAGTTGGGTATGTTTAGATAGGTTAGTAGTAGATAGTAAATAAAAATATTTAAACATCTCTAAATTATCTGACGCACGACAGTCGCTTCAACAGAGCCATCTGGAAAATTTTTCGATCATCGGAAAGTTCTGGTGGCAGTGACACAAGTAAACCTTCCTCCTGTGTAAACCCATTACGGCCCAGCTATTTTGTTTTCACATAGTGTGTATTACTGAATTTTAATTACGTTCTTTTAGAGCGAGAGAGGACGATAATAATATTTTGTTCAAGCATCAAAATAACATAAAACACTCCCTCCCCTTTTTTTAACGTTAGGTGCATAGCGGGAAAAAATTATGTGCACAATTTTATTTTCATGTGCACCTGGGTATTTCGAGCCCTGCCCTATATGTAGAGGCTGTCGGATGGCAGAGGAGAGTCCTATACATGTTCAGTGTGATCGTGATTATTACTCTGCCTGACGATTTGAGTACCTGGGATACCATTTATCGAACCTGGGAACTGTCAAACAATTCAATCAGGTACATGCTGAAATTTATTTTGGGCAATCGGTCTCTAATAGATCAGTAGGAGGTTTCAGTACAATAGACCTGGTCACTGTGCTGGCACTTTAGAATCACCCCCACAATAAGACATATATTATCAAAATTGGTCAGATCTTGATGGATGAGATATCTTGTTGAAACCACTTGGAGGGTTGAGGGGAACAACAACATTCTTGATGATGACCTTACCAATTGAAGCACAAGCTGGCACCAGCAGAGCCATGCAGCCTTTCCACCTGACATCTGTTTCCATTAAGTAAAATGCTGCAGCAAACAGGAAATTCTGTGTAAGTGTCGAAGAGTAAAAGAAGGTCATGCGAAGCCGTGACCTTCCTTCCTTTATATTGAAGTAACAGAAACAGTATATAACTCCAACAACTGCATTATAAAGCCTCTCCTCCCACCACGTAGTGCAGAAATCAGTGTTTTGCAGGAAAATCCAAAAGACCATGCTTAACCAATGCACTCCTGAAAGAAAAATGACTTTTATTGAAATTTTTAGGTATTATTTTTTAATTAACATCACACTGGAGCAACAGAGAGGGCTATTAGTAGTCCAGGATCAACCCCTGAAGGGAAAGATCGAAGACACACCATGTAATTTTGAGCCATGGTCAGATGACAAGGTCACACCTGAGCTGGCACCCCACTCCCCAAACTTGCACACCACACCAACGTGACATTTGTGAGAGCCACAGGCCTCCCAAGAATTTCCTAGTGGGCTTGTCCATCACAACAAGAAGTCTACTTTATCAAACCTTTTGCCCAAGAATTGTTAAGATAATTTTAGACTCCTACCTATAGCAAGTATCAACCAATAGCCAAATGCAACAGCAAATAAAACCATGGCCACAATTCTTGATGACACCATTCCAATTCTCCACATTGCTTGGAACAACAATCCCCACCAAGAGAGCAGTTGTTTCTCTGGCCGGATATTGCGCATAGCTTTGCTGTACGTCGAAATTCCCCAGCTCAAGGAAACTATCGATGCCACTGCAGAAACACCTGAAAAAAAGCAGTTATGGAAATTAGTCTGATTACTAATGCTAAGCATAGTTTTAAACTTTTTGTCATGGTGCCTTTTTTTAAAGATATTTTTTTTTCAACATTCTTATTTGGAAAACACTGTTTCAACTAATAATAAATAGTAGCTATACCTATAACTTTTTCATTCCACCAAAATATTTAATTAGCTGTGTGTGTAATTTTAGAATTTAAAAAATCCAGTTTAGAAATAAACTGAAATTATAAAGCTATTTATCAAAATAATCAATTCAGTGAGATTAATAAAGTTATTAATATCGCCTAAATGCTTATGTGTGTAATTTATAGAATTTTAAAAAGCTAGTTAGGAAATAAAATAATCAATTCAGTAGGAAATTAATAAAATTTTTGATTTCACCAATATATTTATGTAGCTGTGTGTATAATTTTAGAATTAAAAAAAAAGCTAGTTTGGAAATAAACAACTGAAATTACAAAGCTATTTATTAAAAATGAAGTATAAGAAATAATATATTGCATGTAAAACACACTAGATTGCTGGTAATTACTATCAATCAAATCAGTAAAATTGAATATAATCATGAATGAGGTAGGTAGTTGAATTAACGTCACACTGGAGCAACACAACCGACTATTAGTGATGGCCTTGTAATTTCAAACCATGGTCAGATGACAAGATCAACACTTGAGATGGCACACCACTCTCCAAAATTTCCACACCACTGAGAGACATTTGAGGTCACAACAGATTTAATGTGTATGAGCCCCCCCCCACACACACACACATACACAGCTCAGGTTGGATCAAGTTTCAAACTTGCAACCCTTTTGTTGCTAATCTGTTACTTTACCAACTGGGTTACCCTGGCCTCAATCACAAATAGGGTTGCCCACTTTTCTGAGACAATTCCGGGACATATTGCCTCAAACTGAAATATATATATATATGTAATTTCACAATATTTTCCACTGAGAAATCACTTAACATAACACACCTAGTTTTCCAAGAAAATTTTTCATGTAAAAAAAATATTTGTAAAATAATAAGTTATTTTTATGTTTTTTTTTTTATTTTAATTATTATGATTAATTAAAATTTTATTATTTAGTTATTCAACCCTGATGGTCTTCTCATATACATAGTAATTATAATAAATCCGAACCAAACCTCTTGTTGCAATGAAACTATTCAAAAAAAAATGGTAATGTCTTACACAAAATAGAGATATTGTTCATGTCAAGTTATATAGAACCAAGAGCGTTCCAAATTCTATTTTAAGAAAGTCGAATATGAAAATTTGTGTTCATCACCAGCCCCAATTTTAAAAATAAAATTCAAATGCAGTATAATAGAATTGAAAGACAACTAATACCATTTTTTCGTGATGGTCACGCTCTGAACAAACTGACATATATAGTATTGGCTTTGGATAGTAGTGGGGGAATGGACGTTCAATGGATGAACAAGAAGACATGTGCAATGAAAATAACTACTTTGGAGTGTAGGTGATGTTGAGATCGATAGCTTTCTCGGAAATTCCGGAGTAATTTGACATTCAACCGAGATTCTGGACAGCAACTTAAATTCCGGGACAATCCCGGACGGTTGCCAACCCTAGTCACAAATGAGAAAGATAAGCCTGGTGTTTTACTAGTAAATTTCACTGGATCAGTTTCAAAAACATCCATTTTTAGCGAACCTATAAATAAGCTAGTGATTCTTAATGATATTTCATCATGGACAAGTCAATATAGATGGGAGTTTGAAGATAGATTTTTGTTTTGTGGTGAACAGGCCATATTAGGCCATGCAGCGCCAAACATAAGACAGTAAATAATGGATAATGTACACACAAGTGATGTTTTGCTAACACAAAAGAGATAAATGCACTCAGGAAGGAATCAAATCCATGCCACCTACAACTTGCAAGTTGTTAGCACAGTGGGCAGACACACTGAGACATGGTGGTCCTTTTTAATATAGGTGAATTGAAGTGTGTAAGAACTAAGTAATAACTAAGGTTTCTCAAAAAGAATATATTTAGAAAAAGAGAATATTTTTATAGAATTCTAGAGAAGTTCTATATAACAGTAAAGTTGTGAAACAAGAAATAAGCTATAGAATTCTATAGGTTTCTAGATATTTTTTATAGAGGTTACTGAAAAACGGTCTATAATTCTATTAGATTCCTTAGACCACATTCTATAGCAATTTTTCATAAGGGTGTGGGAACCTTGTTACAGTACAAAGTCCCAAATCTGGAATTGTCCAAAATCCGGACTCTTTGCATACCAGCATTTTTTGTTTTTCTCACTGTTTTACATATTTCCAAGAATTTTTAAAGAATGAGTTAAACCTAGAACTAATTGATGAAATAACGCAAAATAATGGACATGTTCAGAATGAATAGATTTGCAAGTAAAATTTGTTCCATGTTTTAAAAAGGTTTTTTCCTTTTTTAAAAAATTATTCCTATTTATACATCTGATATTTTACTACTGCAAACACAAAGTTTGTGCAGGATGGGTAGGTTAGATTAAGGTTTTTTGACAAGAAATGCAAATAATCGGAAATCCAGAATGGCCAAGGTCACGAGGATTCTGGATTTTGTACAGTAGCAGGAATAGTATTGCAAAATTAAAATTAACTATGGGTTTGAGTTTACCTGTCCATGGATTCCAGTCATCAGTGCTAACCATAATATACAATTGTAGAACTAGCTGAGGTGCAGATTCAGTAAATGACTCAAACAGACGCAGCATACAGATGTCGCTTTGTTGATGGTTGAAATTAGTCAAATCAGAGGCAGATTTTGACTTCCTTACTTTAAAACCTTCTTGCAACAGTTGGAGAAATCTATGCAGATATTAAACATGTTACTTCAGAATTTATTTAAAACACCAAAAGAACAATTAATAAGCAGAAGCAATGTACTGTAACAAAACTTTTTTAACCCTCCAAGTGGTTTCTACGAGATACGTCGTCCATCAAGATGTAATTAATTCTGCTCATGAAAAGATGTATCATCGTCAAGGTATTGCCGATTTTTTGATGATGACGAGATCAAGATCTGGTCAGTTTTCTTCTAATGATGAGATATCTCATCCATCAAGATCTGCTAATGGTTTTGCTAATGACGAGATACATCATCAAGACAACCACAAGGATTAAAAAATATAAATATATTACTTTTTTCCTGACTTAAAATTCTTAAGATAATATTTTACTGATGAACATGATTCCACTCACCAAGAAATAAAAATTAGCACCTTTTTAAGGTTACTATTAGCTTTTCTTAAGTCTACATTTGAAATAGATGGCAAAAGATCCACCTGTGAATGCAGATATGATAGGTAACTATTATAAAATTTTGTCGTACTGGAACAACACAATGGCTATTGGAGATAGTCCGGGATCAAACCCAAAAGGAAAGATCAGAGGACACCACATAATTTTGAACCACGGTCAGATAATAAGGTCACACCTGAGCTGGCACCCCACTCTCCAAACTCCCACACCAAGTCAACAATGCATAGGTGAAGAAACTTCTATGAGTGATAAGTTTAGATATCGTATTAGCGCATCCACTGATCCATGACAGCCTGCATTATTGTTGGGAAATTTGAGATTAAAAATATTTAGATTTTCAGTACATATCGAAGTTTTTTAAGACCCCGTAAAAATTTGAATGAGACCCTTTTAAGGCTTGTGGGAACCCTAATAAAAGACATAAAACCCACAACAGAAACCATCCAAACAGTTTTTACACAAAAATGGTGTCTCTAACTGTGCGTGTCATTGATAAAAAGGCAATTTAAGATAAACATGCGATTGGGGGATAGTTTTTATTAGGTGCCTTATCATCCCACACATCTTTACCTATCAATTCACAAGGATTACCAAGAAAACAAAACAAAAAAGACTTCACACACAAGTGACTTCAAACTTTTATAATAACTTATATATAGATATAATTAACTTATATATAGATGAATTAACGTCGCACTGGTGCAACACAACGGACTATAAAACAGAGTTTTACCTGTAAAATAAACCCAGCTGAAAAACGTGGAAAATCCAAGTATAGTTGGTTGCTTTTCCGTCTATAGTAAACCATCGTATACTGAAGATTTGGACTATCACAGACGGTACACACACAAGACTGGTCGTTAAAATCAACCACATGAAGTGGCCATTGATGTAATACTGATATATAACGATAATATCTGCAAAATAAATATTTAAGTTAGACAGAGTACATTTCATGACACAGTAAAACTGTCTAATGAATCCGATTAAGTTCAAATACCAGTTGCTATATCAGCCAAAAAAGATCCAATACTCAGCACTATTAGAAACAAATCCATGAAAGTAAAAATGTTTTTTGAACCATGGCATCGTTTACATTTAAATGCACACTTTAACAAACTCAAAATACGCGCCATGGAAATTCGTAAACAAACAAAGGAAATTTTAATTTTAGACTACTTCAGTTCAGTTTATTTTTAAAAAATCGAAAGCAGACACTTTTTAATTTCAAGATAGCCTGTTGTTTCAAATGTATCAACAAGTACTAGATTTTGAATTTATTCATTAGTAATAACTATATAGAGTTTTTTAAATTTTGAACGTGTTTTTACATTGATAAGTACAAAATGTCTTCATGCATTGAATTCACGAAATGTTAAATATATGAGTGATGAAATAGATGGGAGTCAAAAGCATTTCGAATGAAAATGTTTCCTTTTAATTATTTATTGAATAATAATACCGATATTCAAGAACATTAACTACATTATTAAGAAGTTTTGTTTCGTCATGTGAAGAGCGCTATCTAGCGAATTAAAAAAGTATCATTAATCCCTGATATCTCCTTTCATTTCCTATACAGTGCGTAACAACAACTGTTTGGAAACAATATCCAAAACTGAAAGATTAGTTTCGCTAAAATTGCGACGGAGTTCATGAGTTATTGAAATTTCCTGTTGTGAAACTATTTTTTCGCTGATAGCGATTGAATCCTTTTTTGTATAAATGATTCTTCGAAGAAATGGATGATGACAGTGTTTTGACTACGTTAAAAATCCTCATAATTGGTGAAAGCGATGTTGGAAAATCAAGGTAAGATACCGAAATATTTCAAAACGCATGATTTATACCATTGCAATTTTTGAGTTCTAATTCAATGAGAAATTTCGCAAACTTGTACTACATTCACAAAAAGTTTTTTCTGGTGTTCAAATTTGAAACTTCATTTTGTCTGTTTTAGTTTACTTTTACGATTTACCGATGATGTTTTTGATCCCGGTTTAGCAGCCACAATTGGTAAGGTTTCCTTTAAAATATATTAATATTTGCATAAACTTTCATTGAGTTGACCATTGCTTTATTCTGATTAATAATTATTTTATTTTGAAGGTGTGGATTTCAAGGTTAAAACTGTTTCAGTTGATGGGAATAAGGCAAAACTTGCCATATGGGTGAGTAAATTCTTCGCTTTTTATCGTATTTTGTGATTTCTGGTACTTTATTGGTTTTCTGTTGCACCCAATCTGTTGTCATCCTAAGGTTCTAGTTTCAAAACAGCTGACTTTCACATCAACTTTATTTCTCCTACAAAATATCAATTGAGATTCTGCAGTAGCTATACATGTAATTGAAAATTTCACCATATTCATTGACACATTTCACCTAGCATGGGTATGAGGTTGAATATGACAAAAAACATGACACTTAACTATTTTATGTGTTATAATTACCATTTCAAATGTGATTATCACATTCTTTTGCATTTGTTTATATGTTCAAATGATCTGTTTCTGCTTTCATCCCACTACTCTGCTCCCAATCCTTCTATTTTTCTTTCTACAAAAATTTTTAATTGAAGTTGTCCATCTTGTGTTTGCAGCCTGGTGCCAAATATGGCCCTTTTGCATAATAAAACCTCAAAACAAACCAACCAGAAATGGAGTGTGCATGACTGAATTTTATGAGTTACCCCTCTGAAAACCATTAGCAAGTAAAGTGCATGAAGACAATCAAATATGGCCTTTGTAAGACCATAAAAATCCAAGACAACCCTTCCTCTACTCGATGATTACTTAAATTTCTGATTTGATTGATATTACCAGGATTCCCACTCTATTTCAAGAATAAAATTCCCCGACTTTTCCAGACAAATTTTTACAAGATTCCAGGTCTTACTTAAGCAATTCACCGACATTTTCAAGGTGAAAACCCAAGAAATGATTTAGCATTTTCAATAGCCAATAATTAAAAACTTATTTTAGAATTATACATTGTAAAAATTAATACACAAAACCCAAGTTACGTTGCATCAAAATAACTTATTCAAATAATCCAACATATTTGACTTGAATCAATTTGTGATTTAATGCATCATAAACATAAAAATTTTCAATTTAAGCAAGTGGACGAAACAAAATTTTTTACCTGTTAAATATTAGCCGTTTCTTTACAAATCTGTTGAAAAATTCAATTCATTAAATAAAGTGAGATGAAACTGTGTACCAATCTCATTGGTTACTTCTCTTTAAAGCATCTGAAGCCATGATCAATCAATTTCCAGGTCATTAAGGCAATTTTCCAAGTTTTAGGTGAAAATGCGTAATTTTTCCTGTTTTTTTGCTTTTTGGACAAAATTAAATTCCTTGGCAATTACAGGTTTTTCCTGACCCTTGGGAACCCTGTATTACTCATTGCAAATAATCTGGTGTGTTTATTTATGAATATTTTTTATTTCATTTTAATAAATAGTTTTATGATTTAAGTTACAAGTTTTCTTTCCTAACAAGCTTGAAGAAATTCTAAAACTATGCAGTCAAACAGCCCTTAGAGTCTCATCTTTAGGTGTATATGGGCACCAAATTCCCAATGTACCCAAGTGATCTTTAAAAACCTTTTCACCTTCACCTACCTTTGCTTTTTTTTTTCCTCCCTCAGGGAGCAATGAAAAAAATTGTTTCAAAGAAGGAATGGGGGTTGAGGCAAAAAGTTTGGAAAATCACTAAAATCATGTTAAGAAAACGATTTAAACTTGTGCTTTCATTTGGCAACTCATGCTTTAATAATCTAATTTTTTGTATATAAAAGTGCTTTATTTCCTTTCTGCTGCAGAATTTAGAAATTTTCTGTCCCTTTCTATGATTTCATAATTTGATAAGCTTGATATCAGTAAGCAAAAATGATGTCATAAAATTGTAATAGTTATCTTTTAGGTTGAAAAACTATCAGTTGATGTGATAAAGCAGTTTGAAACAGGATATAGTTTCACTTATCTATCTGATTTAATCTTTTAGTTGTAAAACAATATAAAATGAAACATTTTAAAGGACTAATTAGTTTTCTTTTGTTTTTGCATAGTAAAAGAAAACATTTAAACTTGTTTAGTATTACCAGTTGGAAAATAAATTGCCTTGACGACTGATATTTTTTCAGCTATACAACCTAAAAAATACATTTAACTAGACATTGTTATTTCAGTAAATTAAACCCAAGTTAACTCTTATAAATTAAGCAGTATGAATTGCTAATTGTGGTTGAAGGAAAATTTTTCTTAAGGAAATCGGAGTTGGGGGAAGTATTTTTCTTCATTTTATTAATTGAGGAAAGTTTCCATGTCAGTTAAAACTTCTGAGGACTTATTAGACATTGTCACCTAGCTAATGAAACACACTTAAGGGGGGGCCGGGACACAGTTTTCTATTTTTTTTTTTTTTTTTTTTTTTGCTAATAAAGATATTGCTTTGTAATTTTTAATGAAGACGTAGCTCCTAATTTACAAATAGAAAATGATAAAAAATTAACTTGATATCAGTTTAAAAATTTTCAAAAAAGTGCCTGTGTTTACTTTTGATATAACCCGAGACATTATTTATGAAAAGACACAGTATTTACATTTTCTAAAAGCAGATATTATATTTAAAAATTAGTCTTCACAGTTTTTTAATACATGCATTCAAAAAAATATTAAAAAATTTTGTATTAAAAATCAGCATTTTTTTAATTCATAAAAACACTTATATTTTATACCATATCAATAATTTTTTTAATTGCTGACGACAAATCACTTAAATATGTATGAAGAATATACATACCAAATTTCATGCAATTATCTTGAATAGATTTTGAGTTATATCATTTTAAAGTTGGGAAAAGTGAGAAAAATCCATCATGGAGAAAAATCACCTCAAAGTTTCATTAATGAAAATCAGTTACAAAAGTGAAATTTTAGTAACTGATGGATTTTTCACTCCGAGTACGTAAGTAAATCCGTTAATGTCTTCAGACCTTTGATTAAGGTTTATTTTGGCTAATAGTACCTTTCTACGATAAAATTTGTATGCAATTGTACTATTGTTAGCAGTTTTTCGGATACGTCGACATATTTTTCGTTTAAAAATTTTGACAGCTATCAAAACGTTCTTTTTTTTATATCTTCGGTTCTGTTCAAGATATCATCGTAAAATTGGTGTCAAACAAAAGGGAATTAAATTTCAAATTTTTTGAGAATATAAAACAAAAAAGGACTTTTTGAAGGGTTTTTGTGTTCCAGCCCCCCTTAAGAAAAGAAAACAGTTCTGAAAAACAAAGAGCAAAACATTTTATTTACTAAGTTTGTTTGTCAAGATGCAATCCAGCCTTTATGCGAAGAAAAAGTGACATAGTAGCTTTCATCGGTCTGATGATCTACACATTCTGGTCAGGAAAAGCTAAAAAACTTATGTCTGGAAATTTTCTGTTTCACTTTTAAACTTTACGATATGCTTCAATTTTTTTCTGAAGGGAAATTTTCTAGGAAAAAGGATTGCAAAAATAACCTTGGTTTTAACTACAAAAATATACTTGGCATCAGACTATAGTTGGTGTTTCCGATTTGGCCAATTCAGTATACCACCATAAGTATGCAATTTGAATTTTTTACTCTAATACTAACATTAATTTGCATTTACTTAACAGAATTGTCCACATGAAACAGATCTTTAAAGTATCTGGGAAGAATTAAAACCAGAATATGAAACTGAGGAGGATGAGATTTTCCCCAAACAAAAAGCCCCCTATAGTCACATCTTTATGTGTGTACTTGATTTACGAACCCGAGGTACCATAGTGGTCTATTCTTTTCTCACACAGTTTACTGCCTCTAGTAAACATGTGGATCATGACCCTGTGATGCCCAAGCTATCTTCTCTCCATCCTTTCTTTTCACACTTACTTGACATTGTCTTGTGTTTGGCACAGCTTGACCAAATATGATCCTTGCATCAGAAATCCTAAACAGAGAGTATTTTATAAAAATGTTCTGGCAACTAAGTTATGTGTTGCACTGTTGTGAGAAATTGAAGCATCCTGTGACTTAATGGATGTACTATCTTCACAAACCCGAAGTAACATAGTGATCTCTTCTTTTCCCACAAGGTTTACTGCCTCTAGTAAACATGGAGATCACGCCCCCTTGATGTCCCAAGCTATCTTCCTCTACTTTCTTCTCTCCATCCTTTCCTTTTACAATTACTTGACATTGACTTGTGGCACAGTTTGGCCAAATATGGCCCTTGCACCATAAAGCCCAAAACAACAAATATTTTATATAAATGTTCTGCCAACTGTGTTAGTTGTTGCAATGTTATGAGAAATTGAAGCATCCTGTGAAATGAATCATTCTTCTGGTGTTTCAGGATACAGCTGGTTCTGAAAGGTTTCGCACGCTGACTCCCAGTTATTACCGAGGAGCACAAGGGGCCATTTTAGGTTTGTAATTTTTTGCTCTAAAGCAGCCAATTAGTTTGGTTTTTATATCAATTCAAAGCATATTTATCTTCTAACTAAATTATTGAATGTCTAGTTTATTTTGAATCTGTTAGTGAAATGTAAAGTATTAAAGTACAGTGAAACTATGATTATCTGAGGTAATATGGTGTGGAAGTTTGGAGAGTGGGTTGTGAGCTCAGGTGTTGCCTCATCATCTGACTGGTTTAAAATTACGTGGTGGTGTCCTTGGATCTTATCCTTCGGGAATGATCCTGGACATTCGCCAATAGCTCGTTGTGTTGTGCGACATTAATCAAAATATCTACCTGAAGTAATATGGGGCAAGAGCATCTAGAATAAACAGAAATTCCGGCAATATGGATGTAGTAGAAATACCCTATATGAAATACAGAAAACGTTTACTGTTATTGAATCATATATGAGGCATGGATTAAGACTAATCTACTTGAATTTGTGTCACATTATGGATTTTTTTTATAATTACTATCAGGGTGTCAAGATTTAAATCGATGATTAAAATCATGATTTTAATCAAATTATATTTATTTTAATCACTGATTTAAATCACAATTAATCTTACATTTTTATAACTAAGTAAATACACCATAGAAAAATCACAGAAGTGGTCAAATGCTTTAATCTTTCTTCACTCATGGTGATTTCAGCACTAATGGCTATACCCAGCAAAGAGGGAACTGTGTCAATTACTGCATATTATAAAAGATTGCAACAACCAGTTGTAACTTATTAGAATATACTATATGCTGGAAACAGTAATGTAAACACACATGACATCATAAATCTAAATGCCAGGAAGAGTTAATGTATAAACCTTCAGAGTTGAAAAGCCTCATGTGAAGGTGGCCTAACAGCACTCAAATTATAAACACTTAAAGGAAGTATGCAACAGTTTGATTCAAAATTATAAACGAAAGTAACTGATTTTATTAGCTGATAAAAACACAAGTGGGAAGTGAAGTTTTTTGAGGCATTTGTCAGTTAGCTTATTCTTGTGGTGTGCAAAAGATTAAAGAGTAGAATTATACATTTTCACCCACAACCATTGAAATGTCAGCAGGAAGAAAGATCCAATATGAATGAAAACTAAGTGAAAATTCATTTATTATTGCTGCTTGGCAGTTTTATTATTAGAATTTACTATAGTCTGATTATTTCTCTGTCCTCTATTCCACTTATCAG
This sequence comes from Metellina segmentata, assembly GCA_947359465.1. Taxonomy (NCBI): domain Eukaryota; kingdom Metazoa; phylum Arthropoda; class Arachnida; order Araneae; family Tetragnathidae; genus Metellina; species Metellina segmentata. Next base: position 22,424,193 of record OX375883.1, on the reverse strand, counting down.
ACTATAGTTTAGGTCTGTCACTTACACTTACTGATAAATTTGTTAACATGATGAAACTTACTCAAAAACTATGTAGGATGTCAACTTGTGTTTTGGAGTTAAGCAAATGTTTTATCTTTTGCTTTCATTTTTTAAATGTATTGCCATGTAACAAGCTGATTTTTAGTAAATAAATATTGATTTACCATGTCACAAATTACAATTGTTTACTTAAAATAAATATTGGTTTACATGTCATGTCACAAACTCAATTTTTTATTTAACAAATTTATATATCATTATTTAAAAAACAGTGTAAAGGGCCTACAGAAATTTAAATTTTTTTAAATCCGATTTTAATAAAAAAAAATCTGATCAATTGATTTTTTTTACACTTTGATTACTATAAATCTGGATGCGAGTTACCCACCATTTTAACATTCTTGAACAAGTCTTGAATTTTGCAATACTCACACAAACTACATCGTTTCATCTTCCACGTTAAAACATTTCAATAATTTTATATTTTCATGTTGATGATCAGATGTTTTTAATACATTTACTTTTTGCCCTTTAAAGGAGCTTATTTTGTTTTCATATTCCCAAGCATTTTAACATTGGTCTGATTCGTAATGTTTTTAAATCGATTTTTATCTTTGTTTTGCATTTGATGCATCTTATCAATTTTTGAATCTAACCAACCAATGTGCATTGGACCACTCAAGGACATAGCATACATTAAGCATTGTTTAAAGATTTAAAACCTGTACTTACAACTGCCTCAGTAGGGGTTGTTAAGAGAGTTATAAAAATCTTCTCTGACAGCCAGGTAACCCTAAAGGCCTTTCAGAGTCACTGCTTTTCTTCAAAAGCAGTGTGGGATCGTCACAATGCACTTGAAGATCCGGCTGAGAGAAACAAATTGTCTCTTGTCTGGGTCATTGAGGGTAATGAGATGGCAGACTAATTAGCAAACATGGATCTCATATGCCATTTATTGGATCAGAGCCTGTTTTGGGTCTACCTCATAATGTGATTAGAGGGACTCTCAAGGGTTTACTCCTCGCCGAGTCCTACCATTCTTGGCTTCAATCTAATGATCAAAGCCAAGCCAAAGAGCTCAATCAACAATCTCCCTGGGATAGATAGAGGAGACTTGAAATGGAGCAGGAAAGAAACAGGGATGCTATTGGCCTTTTGACTGGCTACTGTACCCTAAATGGACACTGTGCCATAGATCAGTGCTCCCCAACCTTTCAATCGCCGCGGACCGGATCAACGTTTGATCATTTTAACACGGCCCGCTGAGGGAGGAGGGATGTTAATTGTTTTGATTTAATAATTTTAATTTAATTGTATTTAAATATGCCTTCAAAATAAAATACAGTTACACCAAAAAATGAATATAAAGTGATTTAACGTTTAACTCATTATAACACTAAATCAATGAGAACCCTGAGCTTGTTTCTTTGCTATGAAATGGTTACATCTGGGGGTAATAGGAGACAATGACACCCGAAGTGTGTTGCTTAGGTCCAGTTTATTCCGTTGTTTTGGTTGCTGTCACTGCAGAAAACCCCGCTTCACACAGATAGGTTGTCGGAAATGGCAATAGGGATTTAAGTGCTGTGGTGGCAATCTCAGTATTCCGCCATGACTTTAATCCAGAACACCGGCAAAGTTGTTGTCTCGAACGTAGTTTTAAGGCCGCCTTCATTTGCAATCTCCAGCAGTTGATCTTCTTGCACAGATGCTAGATTCGCCTGATTTGTTGACAAATGGGGCACAGATCCATTTCTTACTAGTTCGTGGGTCTTTTGTGGTCGAGAAGTAGCGCTTCTCTTTTAAAAGGAAAGACAGGTGATCGTGCACCAACTGGGAGAATGAACGTTTAGGCTCAGTCTCGACTAAAATACCCACTAATGTCTGAAACATGTCCAAATGTTCATGTGCCGTCCCCACAACTTAGGTTTGGCTATAAATGCAGCTACTTTGTCTGCTAACTTGAAAACAGTTGTCACATTGGGTAATTCCATGTAAATGTCAACCCAGAGACCATTTTTTCATCTTTCAGTATATATATTGTGTTACATATCATTTTAAAGATAATGTCACAAATTTTTGGAATATAACTATAGAATTTATAAAATATTGCTCTAAGTCCATAAAAAATGGCTGCCAACATGACATATGAATTAACCAAAAAATCTTATTAGTTTCCTAAGTTTTCATATTCATATTTTATCAATAAAAATGCAACTAACAATTCAATTTTTTTTTATCATTGAAACATTGTTCCTCTTCCTCTGTTTAGCAAAACAATTTCTTTCTTGTTAGGAGATAAATTTAATATTAAAAAGGAAAATGGCGTTTAATCCGATTCACTTGTTATGTTAGTCACAAAAACATAAAATAAGTTCCATTCCCTCCAGAAAATCAAAATTTTTAAAAGTTTTTTTCCTTGATGTCTTCTATGCGATGGTTACAGTTAGAAAGATGCTATTGAACATAAATAATTTTCTTTTTTTCTGGCAACAGTACTTGTGACTAACATAACGTAATTATTTATAAAGAACTAAATCGAGAGCAAACATTGAAATTAATTTTAAAAACAAATGAATATATTTCATTCCACACTATAATAAATATAAAATTATATATGTATACATAAAATTATATAAATAAATATAATTATAAATATAAAATTTCATATTTATGAATTGAAGACACGAAGTTAAAGAAATGCCGATGGGTCAAATCAAAAATATCTTAAAACATACATAACACATGGAGGCAAGCTGAAGAGTTGCAGAAGCAAAAGGAAAATTTAAGTACAGGAGAAATCATTCTGCAAACGGATTTCACTGAAAATTATTCGATAAAGCATCAAGATGAAGTAATTGAGGCACATTGGAATGCAGGGCAAGGAGTTTCTGTGACCATTTATACAGTTATTTATTTTCGATGCATTGCTTATGAGGATGTACCTGAGACACAGTGTTATGCAATAATTTCTGATGAAAACAAGCACTCAGCTTATGAAGTAAACATTTTTAACAAAATAATTATAAATGACTGCACTGCAACTTGTGCAATTATGTGAAATCTGTGATTTTATGAACAGATGGAGCTGCTGCTCATTTTAAAAATAGATACTCCATGATGACCTTAACTTCCTTTAACGTCTACAGGTCGTGAAATCTTATAGAATCCTATCATGGAAAGGGTCCACATGATGGAGTAGGTGTTGTCGTAAGCACATTGTGTGGAACAGAGTTTTGAGAGGGCAAGCTATTGTGGGCAATACAAAATAATTATTTCTCGAACTAACTGAAACTGAAAACAAAATGCTTGTTTGTTGGTAAAACTGACATGATGGAAAAGAAAAACAAATTCCAAATGTTGTTTACGAATGTTAATCCAGTGGAGGTATTCAATCATCACGATGTGTTGTTAACATGGGAAAATTTAAAGTATGCATATTTCAAAACACAGGAGATGACATTCTCATGAAAAAAGTAGGAGTCTCAAAAGAAAAACAAACTGATGTTACTGTTAATGATTTTGAAGTAGATTTTTCTGAACTGTTTCCGGAAACAGAAATTGTGACATTGGGCGATTTTGTCGTCATGGAAATTATAACTGCTAAGTCGAAAAAATACGTCGGGCAGGTGTTAAACACTTATGAATATGATTATTAAGTGCTGTTCATGAAGAAAAGCACTGAGGCAACTTTTGTGTTTCCCACAAATGAGGAAAAATCTTGGGTTGAAACAGCAAAAATTATTAAATTTTTGTCACAACCTACTGTAAATTCATTTCGACCTTATCAATTCAATTATAAGATTGAACTATAATTTTTATGTGTACATATGTAAAAACCTCTAATAAAATCCTATTTGCATTTTTACACTTGTGTTAATATTATCTGTAATACTTAAAGTTAAATGTGTATTCACGTGTTATGTTAGTCACATGCAAGTTTTATTAAAACTTTATTTCTTTGTATTATAATTAAAACATATGTCGAATTTGTACTTAATAATATAACAAAAACCTTTCACAGATACTATATCAGAAAAAAATAATTAGTTTGCTGTTTCAGATTCAGAGAATTATGCCTATGAAAGTTAATACAATATCCTAGGGTTGCATATGCGTTATGTTAGTCACATTGGTCAAAAAGCTTTCCGAGTGTCCAAATGAACAATTTTAAATATTATTTTTGCATTTACTAGCATAAAACCATCTGTCCAAAGAAGAATAACACCCTGTTTAAGGTATTATGACAAAAATAAAGTTAGTGCATAGAAAAAGACATTAAAGAAATCTTTCAACTGTTATGTTAGTCACCATGGAATTACCCCATTTGTCAAAATTGGAAAATAGAGACATTCAGAAATCGTAATTAAAGCTCTAGTAACAGAACAAATTTCAAGTTCTGATTTACCGCCTCCTAATTTGAGTGGTCATTTCATAGATAAGAACCGCACAAATCCGAGAGAAATACACCATAGTAAACAAAATGGAAATAATTTGATGTTCCTTCGGCGGACCGGTACCATTTGATCCACGGACCGGTCCGGGGGTTGGGGACCACTGCCATAGATGACCCGTTATGTAGAGGGTGTGGAATGGTAGAGGAGAGTTCTATGTATGTTCTGTGTAAGTCTGACTATTGCTCTGCACAATGATTTGAATATCTGGGATACCATTGTATCGAACCCTGGGGGAACTGTCAAACGTTCCAATCATGTACATGCTGAAATTTATTTCGGCTATCGGTCTTTAGTGGATCAGCAGGGGTCTCGGTAGAATAGTCTATTAGTCGCTGTGCTGGCACTCTTCGGAGTCGCCCCTTCAATAAGTCATTTGTCAAAGATTTTTTTTAATGTATTAAATTTGTAGTGGATAACATGGACACTCAGATAATCAATGTCCTTGAGTTTACCTAGGCCTTATTTTAAACAAAATTTTGTCCATTTTTAAGGCTTGCACAAGTGACTTACAAGCAACTTATTGCTACTATTTTTCAATCTTGGAAACTATAGAACTCTAAGCAAAAATGCCTTTAGTACTAATTGATTTTTAAAATTTTAGTTAAAAGAATTTGCTTGCATGATGATTATAAATTCAACTTTTTGTACATTTGCTAGTGATGCCTGTTCCAATCTGTATTGGTTTGAAAACAATTTTTTATTGTTTATTTTCTTTAGAAATTGATCAATTTGTTTATGAATATTTTTTATCAGTCTCCTGCATCAATTTCACTTAATCTCTTAAAAATAAATTACCATCAGCAAAATGAGAGAAAAATTTGTTTTTTTTGAAAACTATTCGAATTTTTTTTTGTGTTGTAGAATAGAAACCTTGTTAAAAGATCGTTTTGTTTTTTGTGCACTTACAAATCTCAAGTTTAGGGTAGTTATGTATTCTAATACATTCTTATTAACACTCATATCTTGTATAATTTATGTAAATAATTCGTACTGTATGTACGTTTGTCTTCCCTTAATATAACTCTTATTTTGTTTTTTAGTTTATGATGTATCAAACCGGCAAAGCTTTCTAAAGCTAGACCAGTGGCTGTATGAATTAGAAACATATTCCACACGAACCAACATTGTCAAAATGTTAGTGGCTAACAAAATCGATAAGGTATACTAATTTTGTACTTTTTTAATGCCTAGAACATTCATAATTCCTTATAAATGTTTTGAACTTATTGAATTAACCACTGAGAATCACCCAACTGAAAAATGGGGGAGTTATTCTGGAACATTAAGGGAATTGTGTATGGCATGTATTGCATTTTAGGGGGATAGTTTTATTATCGTTTCATATATACACTTGTAGGTATAACATCATGTCTCATTCTTCGTACTGTCGCTTACTGACGTTGTTTAGTAGTGCCTGCACATGTTAATTACATTTTACTTGTTTTCATTGCCGTTGTGTTTGGTTCAAAATGCAATGTTTGTAAAATATTAACAGGTGGTAACAAGCTATGCAAATTTAAAGGAAAAAATGTTTGACTAAATAAAACAATCCTTTCATTATGATGACTCTTTTATGACAAGTTATTCTTTGCTTATGTTAAGTGAAATATATCATCGGCTTAGAGTTAAAACTTGTTAACTGATTTTTTTTAAGGCATTAATTGCTTATTTAAGTACATAATTATATTGTAACTTTAAAAGATATAAAACACTCAAAATGCTTAGGATATTTAATTTTTGACTAATAAAAAAAGTTTTTAAACAGTTGTATATTAAAAAATTCTCAGTTAATGAGTTTCTGCTCAAAGCCAACAATATGCGTGTTTTTCATAGGTGAAAACTCATTTTATCTTGATGAGCTACAACATTTTACATCTACATTTCATCTTAATGTGCCTTAGTCAATTGTTTAAAAATATGCAAGCATTCTCCAAATTACTTGGTATTAATTTCTGGAAATCGTGGAATCCATGAAAACTTGAAGTGGAATGCTTTGGTTTCTTCACCTTCAAATTATTGACACTATTTTTAATCGACCACCTTTTCTATTTATAATGTTAACCTTTAGACTACAGCCGGTGCAACAATTGTATCTAAAGATTTCCCTCTTCTGTCCCCTTTTTAAGTGACCGCTGGCATTGACCAATAGTTGTGAGCTGTCAGCGACTGGATATCTAGCTGTAGTCAAAAGGTTAAGAAAACTGTGCATGGTTCTCATGGATCAGGGAAAACCTAAAATTGTCAAAAAATTTAATTTTGTCCAAAAAATCAGGAAAAATTATGAATTTTCGTCAAAACCTGGAAAATTGCCTCCACGACCTGGAAAATAATTGATTGTGGCTTCTCAGATGCTTTGGAGGAAAGTAGCCAATAAGATTCATACACAGTTTCATATCACTTTATTTTTATGAATTGAATTTTTCAACCGATTTGTAAAGAAATGGCTAATATTTAACAGGTAAAGAATTTTGTTTCGTCTACCTGCTTATTTGAAAATTTTCATGCTTACGATGCATTAAATCACAAATTGAGTCAAGTCAAATATGTTGGATTATTTGATTAAGTTATTTTAATGCAAAATTACTTGTGCTTTGTGTATTAATATTTACAGTGCATAGTTCTTTAAAAAAAATTTATTATTGGCTATTGAATGTTAAATTATTTCTTGGTTTCCATCCTTAAAAATGTCGTAAATTGCTTGAGTATGACCACCTGGAATTTTGTAAAATTTTGTCTGGAAAAGTCGGGGAATTTTATTTCTGAAATAGAGCGGGAACCCTGCCTGTGATTTGTTTACATTTTGTCTTTTGAAAAGTAAATGAAATGTTGAACTAGGTGCTTGAATAGGAGATATACAAGAGACAAGCATTTACTCCATTTTCTCACTTGCTTTTTTTTCCTCCACAAATCCAGGACGGCCGAGCAGTGTCCCGAGAAGAAGGGATGAAATACGCCCGAAAGCATTCAATGCTTTTCATTGAAGCCAGTGCTAAGACATGTGATGGTGTACAGTGTGCATTTGAAGAACTGGTCGAAAAGGTTGGTGCCCTGTTACCTTAAGACTAGATTCTTGAAAATAGCTTTGATTCAGGGTTGCCACGTGACGTTTTGCTTCTTTTTGCCAACCTTGTCAATTAGGAATATCTTTTAAAGCAAAATCATCTCAAAATTTCAAAAATGTGACAACTTTTTTTTTTTTTAATTGAGATGATATTTCAAAAAATTTTAAAAAATTCAATTATTTTGTAAAAATATGAATAAATATTTCTACAATTCTTAATGATATATTATTTATAGAGATTTTTTGAAATTATCTCTTACCTACCTAAAGTAAGGTGATTTAAAAATGTGTATTTTTTCCATAAAAGAAACATTTTTGCAAAGTATATTCAAGCAAATATAAAAAAATTGGTTTACAAGTGTTGCTCTCTCTCCTAGTGTAAGCAATCCCCTCCAATCCGAGTTACTTAAAACCCACACCGGATTGGCAGGGAAAGCCTCGAATGAGAAAACGAAAGAAGAACCGGGCATATGGGAGGCGCGCCAGGTTATCCAAGACGTGTTCAGAGTCCACCAACAGCCTGCATGGCCCCCGCCCAAGCATAAGGTGTCCGTCCCAGCTCATAGTTATCATTCAACACGGGGCTGTCGTGCTCACCCGCTGGATTCATTATGCTCGCCTCAAGAGAGAAGCTATCAGAAATATCATCGCATTGGTGACCCCAGTCGTGAATCGAGCTAAATTGTTCTCATCACTGAGGGGCGAGTACATCACTCACAGGAAGGAAGCTCAAAACCTCCGGGCGTCTACTAGGAGGGCGCCCCCACCTCAATAGCCCAGCAGGACAGCAGACTGTTCTTTCACCCTATAAGTCCGGCTCGTGGGCAGTAGTACCTGGTACATCATCCACGGTGATATGTAGACCTCTGTCGCCTACCAGATAGCCTACATTTGTAAGCGATCAGGTATTAGCCTAGGGTAGGTCCGGAGAGGCAAACCTCCAGTCATCCTAGTTACCAAGTGGCAACATGTGGAGGTTCTTGCCGCTACTTGACCGGAAGGATAGCGGCCTGCCCCATCCCACTCGGGTCACTACTCTCAAGCGAGCCTACAGCCTTTTCCTTACCGGCCCAAAGTGTTAACCAGCCGTCGGAAAGTAATCCGAATCGCCAGGCGCTTACCGGCAGCCCCAGCCAGGCACCTCTGAATAAAATGACCAGCACTCGACCCTGCGCCAAAAACGCCCACCATCGGCTATTCCGGTTATACGTAGACTGAGAGCATACATACCCTATAACTTATTTTAACACATGCATTTTCTGCTATCTGCTCAGAAAAGTTCATTTTGATTGTTGGAATGGATGAAAATTAATCATTTTTCAAAAAAGAAATATGAGTTAAAATTTGAAGTTTTTAGATTTTTTTTTCTTTGGGTTTTTAAAGATCCTTGTGTTAAAATGTTTAACAGCGTCTTCATAACCTGTATAAAAAAATTCAAATCAATACATATAAAAGATTCTGAGAAAATGTTCCTTAAAATTTGACCATTTTAACATTATGGAGATGGGACTGCACGTTTCCCCTTAATGAATTGCCGACAGAAAAATATTTCTTTATGGGTAAAATTTGTCAAAGAACGCCAATATTGAAGCTTTGGTGTCGGGCTATGGAAAACGTGGAAGTAAAGCTTTGGAACCTGTAGTTGCTTAATTATTTTTAAAACCTTATTGAGAAAATATTGAGTTTTTGAATTGGCATTACATTAATATTTTGTGGCAATATATTAAAAGTATTTAATTTTACTTACGCATTTTGTTTTAGCCAATTAATTTTGTATCTCAGCAACTAAAACACGGTTTAAGGAGACTTTTTTTTAGTACTACTTTTTTAATTTATGCTACTATTTCACAAGTTCTTTGGCTAGCAAAAGATCTCCTTTTGAACCCTATTTAAGTAGAAATCTTAAGTCACTCAGACACAAAATGAATCGGTTAAAACACAAACATGCTATTGAAGTATGAAACAGACGTTGAAGATCTCGCCAAGAAATTTAAATTTTGAAATTAAATATTTATTTTCTTGATAAGGTTTTAACAAGTCTAGCAAACACAAATTTTGATTTTCTTTCATGGTTGCCACGCTTAACGCCAAAACTTCTAAATTGGCATCATTTAGAAATTCATCTTTCTCCCAAACGAAAAATCCAAAAAATATTTTTTCGTTCATTATTAGAAAAAGGGCTTAATTTCTTTACCTTTAGTGAATTTTCAAATCACCAAAATTTTGAAAATAAGAACATTTGAGAGTCCCCAAGATTGAAAAATAGCAAAAAGTCACTTCAACCCAGTACTTTTACGATTTGCAGCTCTTTTCTAATGTTTTACATCCTGCAAATTGATTTAAGTAATTTTATTAAATTTAACAACAAAAATGTAAAACTTATGCAACTTTGTAGCATTGTTTGATTATACGTATAGAGCTATAACTGTGTTCATTTTGTTATGAATAAATCCAAGTTTGTTGGTAATGATCAGAATTCTGATAATTTTAATTATTTATTTAAACGTATTTCTGCATTACATTTTAATCTCCATTAGTCAATTTTGCTTACTCTCTTGAAAAATGCATGAATATTCGGTAGCAGGAAATTGATTTTAAAATATGTAAATTCAGTAATTGTTTTAGCCAGCGATAACAAGGAACAAAATTCACTCCAAGACGAAACGTGACACTTGCAAGAGCAAATTTTAAACTATAAAGTTAATGTAATTCTGATACTTGTAACCATACAACTGTTTCTTACCTATTGCTATTTTAGAATTTCCATTCAAGTAATCTCATCAAATATTTAAAACTTTTGAATAATATAACTCGAGTTAGGTTTCAATAGTGATAACAAAAGATAATTTAAAAAAAAACGAAATTCTGATTGCACTGATGCAAATCTTTTTCAATGCCTTTTAATGTCCTGGGTTTAGAAATTGTTTAATTCTCATCAGAATGTTATAACTCATTCTGTCCTTCTGGTGCAATTTAAAATGCTGTCATATAAATTCATTCTATGTGCATACATACTTCTCTAAGAATGAGAATACAAACCAAACACTAACATTTAGAGATAAGTGGGAAAGTTTCGATTTAAAACCTTAAATTTCAGGAAATTGTAATTTATTGATGGTAGAAATGATTATTTTATGCATCATTCCTAATGCATATAAGCAGTTTTATAGATATTATCGGTTTTTCATGAAAATCATGATACATTTTTCTATATTGCTGACAAAGTAGCTGCCACTGTGAGGTCTCTTGATCAGAAAGTCTACTGGACCCGAAAATGTATCCAATTTTTTTTTAGGCGAAAACAAAAGGGGGCTGCAGTTGAACTTAAACAAATGAAAAAAATAAAATGCAAACTACAAATTATGGAATTAAACAATTAAAACAAAGAAATTGTGCAAACCGAAATGAAAATGGCGCAACTCTCCCAATCCAACCACATTCAGACAGTGTTTTTTTTAAATACACAAATTGATATATAACTTCTTTACCAACTTCATTTGATGCATAAAAATAAAAAATTTACATGACAAAATGTTTTTAAAGTAATTATTGATTTCTTCAATTTTTATTAAAATTTCAAGTATTCAGAAAACAAAAATAATGAATATAATATAGAGTATTTAATATGTTCATCTACTTTAACATGATTTATGGTTTGTCTTTATTTTTAAAATCCTATTTAGAAAACAGTTTATTAAAGCTGAAATTTGATACTAGAGTCCTCTTTTCTCGAGATTAGACTGTAAGCGATAAAAAAAGTGTGATTTTAAAGTATAATTGCATTTAACTGACCCACATAATCATGCAAAATCAGATCATGCATTTATTTTAGAAAGTCCCTAAATGGACCAACAGAAATTTAGTAAACACCATGTTGATATATAAGCAACCCTTATTACTTCATACTGTTGGGCATTGTACACAAAACTTTATTCATTGGGAGTAATTAATTCAATTAAATAGTTAACACTTGGAGTAAAATTGTTGTAAAAATCAGTACAAAAATGTTGACTGCACTTTATTTCTAATATTTTCTGATTTCTACCTTTTAAAATTTGATATTTTTAAAATTTATGTATTCATACATCAATTGAAATATATTTATTCCTTACTTACCTCTTGGAGAATATTTATACTAAGAAATGACACTATTGAGGAAAATTATATTGACTGAAATTTATTTTGGTAGCTGAAAACTTCTGATAAACTATCACAAGATTTAGATGTTTAAAAAATCTTGGTTGCTAGATTTAAAAAGGCATTTCACTTTAAATTGTGCTTTAATCTGGATTAACTTGTGCTGTTTTTTGCGTTTTTCACTATTGTACCTACCAAATTCTGAAATAGTTTTAACTGTGCAAGATTCTTTCATTTCAACAGTTTAGTTTTGAACTATTGTAAAGTTGTATTCATTAAATTTCAAGTAATGCATGTTTTAAAAACCTGCATGAATAACGTGGCATTTTCTTTTTTTACTTCCAAAGTATTAAGAAATTGTTTCAAAAAGATATCTCAAAAGCCACTTAGGAGCCAAAAAGGGTTGGTGTAGTTACATATTTGTAATTTAATCAAAATTATTTTATTATTAATATTATAATATTATTAATAATTAATTAAATTTTTTCTCTTGACAAAAAGTCGAGAAAAAAATTTGTTCATATCAATCTAAAAAAGTATTTTTTTAGTATGCCACAGAATTTTAATTAGTGTGTGCCTTGAACGACAAGGGTTGAAAATCAATGCATTGTTCTGTTGAGTTACTGGTACTGCAGTGGGTGATCAAATTATTAGAGCCAGAGAAAAACCAAAAGTATTTTCCCCCGAGTCCTGGGTAAAAATGGATGGAGGTTGTTATAGCAACATTGTTGCCAATTATTAATTTAAAATGTGTTAATGTGTACAAAAAAAGGTTTCATTAAATTATTTTTAATAACAGATTGATCAGACATTGTCTCGTCATATATATATAACATTAGCTAACTCCTTTTTTTTCTTTTCCAGATTTTACAAACTCCCGGACTTTGGGAATCAGATAACCCTCAGGGTTTCTCACTAACAGATCTAAGCAGCAAATCAGAAAGCTCTTGTACAGGTTATTGCACGTTAATATGATTTTAAGACAGTTTTAGAAGAAAAAAAACATCAGAGTGGTGATGATTCATTCTTTTTTGTGATGCAATCGATGTGGACATTTTATCTTATAGAAAGAACTGTATACCAGTATGATTTAAGTTAAATATTTCCAGCTTCTGTGTTCTTGCTTGTACGCCGCTATTTATCATTCTTTTTAAATAAATATATTATCAATTGTCTGTTTTTCATCTGTTGCTTTGCAAAAACTGATTAACAGTAAGAATGAACCAAGAATGCGACCGTTTAAACATTAAAGCTTCGGTTTCCTAAGAAAGCGTAGCCGTGATGTATCGGTGGGTGACATCACTAAAACGTTGTTTATACTAACACTTGGTGTTGGTTTCCTTTGAGAGCGTTGTTTGTGAGCGTAACGAAAATGATCGAAGCCGCTATTTCCATGATTGTCGTCATAGCGGGCTCAAACAGTTGGAGAAGGTTTTTTCTCTTGTAGCGGCCAGATTTAATTTCCTGCTCCAAAGGATTCGCGCGAAGAGGAGAAAAATAAACATTTTTGACTGCCATCGATTAATTCGTTTTTGTAAAATCGGGATCGTTGAACACAATAAAAATTTCAACGGATTTGAAATCTGCGGAAAATTTGACACTAGATCGATACCTTAAATGTGATTTTCTTTACATAAATAATTAAATAATCAAATGGTAAATAATTGAATAATAAAACTGTTTTTGATATCGATCTGGCGTAGAAATTTACGCTGATTTGAAATCTGTTGAAATTTTCACTCTACCTTCAACGATCCCGAAGTTAGAAACTTTGGACTAAAGAATAAAAAACCACTTTGTTTTGTTTCTCGAATAAAATAAACCACGACAGCCGTCTGTGTTGCCCATTCTCCAACGTATTCTGTCCGTCTAAGTTGACACCTTAGGATTCTTGTTTAGACGGCCGTCTAGTTATGTCTGCGGTATCATGACGTATCACGGCTGTTAGATAGCAGCTCAACTTTCTTAGGAAACCAAAGCTTAAGAAAAAAATGTGCTTGTGTTAAGACAAAAAGCAATACAAATTTAAAACACCAAATTAGCGACAACTGTGACAAGGTAAACCCTCATCAAAAACCACCCTGTAGCATCCAGTCTAGTGCGGAAAGTCGTCACCAGATCTGGGCGAGGGACAATTTGCTGTTCCTACTTGAAAGTAATGGGGTAGTTTTGTATCACCTAGATAATATCGTTCTCAGTAAAACTGACCAGATCTTGAATGAGATTTCGTCAAAACAATTATAGAGTTAAGTATACACACCCCTACTCCTGTAAAAAAAACTTGGAACACGAACTGATTTCCAGATATTTTACACTGGCACACTAAGGCACACAATCGCTGATTATGAGTTTTCTTTCGTGGCGGTCGCAATTAGCTTCGCTTGAACATTTGTTGTGTATGTGTTTCGAGCAGCTTCGACAAAGGTGGCTTTTATGCCCGAAAACCCAAAAGACCATTGCTATACGTCGTAAAATTTCATTTCGTGATGTTACGCAGAAATTAAAGAATCCACATTTTTACAAAGTTCACTTTTTAATTAATTTAACTTCACTCTTAAAAAAGCTTTTCACAAAACCTGATTTCCTTACAGAAAGTATATAGTATATGTTAGTCCTTTTCAGCAATACTCGTCAAATGTTTTTCTATGTCTGACTCGGCCAGCTTCCTACAAGTGAAAAAAAAATGTATAAATATTGTGTAAAAATAATGAATTAATAACTATTTACTAAATTGAACACAGCTCAAGAAAAGGATTTTCACATGTATTCATATAAACTAACATTTAATTGACTATACTTTCACAAGTTATATGTAGCCTCGCCATTCATTCTGAATTTACTTTCCTTCCAAGTACACAATATCTTGGTAATATTTTTTCATAATTGCAGGACTGCCATGGGCAATTTTTTACTACAGTACAAAGTCCTAAATCCGGATGTTTTGCTAACCAGCATTTTTTTTTGTTTTACTCACTTTTTATTACATTTTTCCGACAATTTTTTAGAACAAGAAGTCAGATCTGGCCCTAATTGATGAAACAACGTAAAAAAACGATACATTCAGAGTAAATACTACAGAAAAATTAGAAGATTTGCAATTAAAATTTGTTACATTGTGTTCAAAAGTTTTTTTGTTTCTTTTTTTTCGGGGGGGGGGGGGGTACGGAGGATTCCGGATTTGGGACTTTGTACTGTACTATTTTTAAACAACCTTGGCAACTAGGTCGTATATTTTCAAACAAAATCAGATACTTTTCAGCTAACAGAGCGCCAAATGTTGGCATGAAATTTAACTAGAGATAATAGGAAATGACAACCCTAACATTTTATACAGCTTAGTGAAAATGTTGACTTATTAAAATAAATACAAATTGCAATTTTATCACAATTTCAGAGGCATAAAGATGAGGATCTTATAACATCTCCAAAGAGATTAAAGTCTTCTCATGTAACTGACACCACGTGAATTCAATTAAGTAGGAAACAAGTTGCCACATCTGTTAACCGAAAGGTACTCAAAATAGTCTAGAACTGTTTTGAAAATTCACCAAAGGTGAATGAAAATTTAGTCCTTTTTTCACTGAGAGCGGATGGAAAAAATTCCAAAGAAAATGCCAATTTCAAAGTTTTGACACCAAACTGTGGCAACCATGAAACAAAAACATGAGAATTTGGTTGCTAAATTTAAATATCTTGGCAAGATTTTCAATGTCTGTTTCATTAATAACTACTAAATCTAACACAGCTCAAGAAAAGGATTTACACGTGTATTCAGTACTTTGGCTGGGACAGCTCTGTAATTGCAATGAAATGTAACAGACTAGACAATGTTAACTTCTTGCCTTCATAATGAATTTTATACTTTCAACACTTACAAGCTGCACCAATTTTTTCTTAACTGTACCAACAAATATTTTTTTGTCCACTGTAAGTTGAAAGGAACTAAATTTTTGTAGACTTTTGGAAATTTTTTTCAAATTGCCAAAATTTTCGAAAAGCAATCGAAATTTGGCAACTATTTTTGCTAAGAGATACGGGTCAGTTCATGTCAAATCAACCAGATAAAAAAAAAAGATTTGACACCCATGATCTCAGATTTTGATGAAACTTGGCATGTTTGTTCCTTTTATGGATGTGAGTAAGCATATAATTTTTTTTTTGCTCTATCTCAAGCAGTTTAGGTTATACAGCATGTTAAAAGTTTTGGAATTTCGCGGTTTTTATTGATTGGTCAGAGGAAACGCAATTTGTTTGTAGAAAATAAATTATATCTCCCTTGTTTACTAACCAATGCTGATGAAATTTTTTATTAGCTTTCATCAATACAAACCACCAGACCAGAAAAAAATTAATTATACCTCCAAGTATCTTATACGTAGTCAGAAAAAATTCTAAAAGTTCTCTTTATAGATTTTAAAATTAAAATGGTGAGTTCTACGCTAAGTGGAATATCTTCAAAAGGGTTAAGGACAATCAAAATAATTTTTTTTATTCTTTTCGAATAGATATGCTCTACAACAAGGGAGAGAAAAAAACGATTTGTCTTTTCACTCCTTTATTATTTTTCTCACTTTAAAGATAGAAATCACTTGACTCACTCATTTTCTGGAAATCGTTAAATTAGCATTACAATTTTAGTAAAATTTGAATATTTATAATGTTTTGTTGGAATGGAAAATGTATTACAAAACTTGCCATTGAAATATTTCAAATTCTCGGTAGTAGTTATTTAATTTTCTCCAGTGTTTTCATAAGGTTGATTGAACATGTATCATGCACGAGAGTATTCGTAAGTTCTTCCAGTCATTGTTTTTGGGGGTTCCACAATTGCAATGACATGAGGGATGGGTACAATACATTCATCTTCCCTTTTGGGCCAGAAAAATGATGGTGATGGTCTTTGAGGATGTAAAAGCTTTACAGTGGGATCTTCTGCATTCACCTCACTCACCATACCAAAATACCATAAGCTGTCATAAACACAAGCAATAAAACATCCAGGATATAGCCTATTTTCACAGGTAAAGTTTTCTGCTTGTTACATAAGTTAAAAATGAGAGCTGGTGTTTCATTACTGCTGATTCTTCTAGCCTCAATTGTTCCCAAATCGTCTGTTGGCTGTTTGTGGAACGATCTTGTTCCTAGGTACCAATTCAATAGTTTCAGGACTCAACTTTTCCCACGTCTAAGATTTGGTTCAATTAAAAAAAAAACCTTGTGTTTAAACAGTTTTTCAGCTTTACAAACCCAGAATAACCACAATACAATTACCAGCTTTACAGAATAACCAGATATGTTGAAAGTCTCTTATCATTTTTCTTCTAGACCACATTAGTGAAGCTGGAATTGTCAGCCTTTGAATCTGTTTGTTTCTTGATACACCACTTAATTCATTTTTAATTATATCTACAAGCTTGTCTAGATATTTGTACCACACTTTTTTCTAAGTCATTTTTTTCCTCTGGAAAATCAAATTCAAGAACATTTTCAATTTTTCTTTTTAGATTTTCACATACTGTTTGTAGTTTTTTTTTTTAATTGTTTAATGTAATATGATTTGCTTTGTTCACCAAGTGCGTGTAATTTCATTGGGGAACGTCTGATTTCATGGAATGAAGAATTTAGTTCATCAACACATTTTTTAATTGGAGTAGTTTATCAGGAGCTAATCTCACATCAGCAACTTCTTCATCTTGGACATTTAAGCTACTTTTGCTTTCAACATTACTCTCATAAATTTGTTTGTCTTTAAAATTGTTTCTGCAAGATGCAAAGTTTTTATCCTGGTTTCACTTTGTAGCCCTTTGATAAAATTATCCCACTCTGCTCTACAGTTGCAACACAAAGTCTTTTTTTAATTAAAGTTTTATGTTATTAAAAGGGTCACAACATACCTTTTGTAAAAATGCATACTTGTTCAAAAACATACTTTAATGATGAACACATTTATAGTTTTTAACTCTTAACTTGACTCCGTTCTCAATTTTCAAAGAGTTAAATCAGTTTCAGACAGTTTTCCAGTAGTTTGTATGGCTTTTTTCTTGATGTAGTGTAACAAATGACAGTCACTATGAGTAACTTTCCCCGCCCTGCACTTCTCCATTTTTCCAAAATTTAAAAAATATACTTAAGTCTTTTTAAAATAACATTAATATTAGGTACAAATCAAAATTGAAGACATATCTAAGTAGAACACACATAGTTGTAAACCAAACAGTTACAGTAAAAAAAATCCAACACCACACAGAGTTCATAAAAAACTAAATCGGATAAAAAAAACCTGTAAAACAACCACCAGTTATGCATGTTACACTTGCAACATTCTGTGTCTGACTGATTAGTGGATGCCAAGTTCTGTCTGCTGAGCAGCTCCACTTGTAGACTTGAAAGTTCCAGACTAAACAAGTTTAGACATGCAAGTTCCATGCTTAAACAAGTATGCTTGCTCAGTAGATAGAGCACCAATTAATGGCTTTGTCACAGCTTGAGTGTTTCGATTGCTTATAAGATTTCTTGAAATAAGTAACTGTTTGTGAGTTGACTAGTTTTTAAAACTAAATTTAAATTGTAATGTAAGTTTCTTTCCTTTAACTAGACCTAATTGTTGAAAATAATTATCTTATTTCTAAATAATCTCAAGATATAATTATGGATAACCTATTTTAAAACTTTTTTTTTGGACACACACAGGCTTGATTAACGATATTAATCATAACCTGTTATTTTAATCATATGTCAAAAGTCTCTGATTTTTTAAAATGTGTGTTTGCCTAGTCCAATTTTATTTGAAAATGGTTGATATGACATTTTTTTCTTAACATTTTACTAAAATTGTAATTTTTAATTTAACTATTTTAAGAAAATGAGTGAGTCAAGGGAATTCTATCTTATAGGTGAGAAAAAAAATAAAAGTGAAAAAACCATTCATTTTATTTGTTTATGTGGTAGAACATATCTTTTAGAACAAGAATAAAAAAAAATTATTTTGATTGTCCTTAACCTTTTCGAAGATATTCCACTTAACGTAGAACTTGTTGTTTATTTTTAAAATCTATGAATAGAACTTTTGGATTTTTTTTTTTTTGACCATGTATAAGATACTTGCAGATATAATTTATTTTCTTCTGGACTCCTTACATATTGATGTATACTCTTAAAAAATTTCGTCAACATTGGTTGATAAACAAGGGAGATATAATTTATTTTCTATATAGAACAAATTGGGTTTCCTCCGTCTGATCAATAATATCCGCAAAATTCCATGTAAAACATAAACCGCTTGAGATGGAGCAAAAAACATTTATATGTTGTACTTATACCCATAAAAGGAACAAATATGCCAAGTTTCATCAAAATCTGAGATCATGGGTGTCGGACCCTGGTTGAACTGATGTGAAATGAACCAAACCCAAAGTCGCCATGGTTTAAAAATAGTAGCAGCCCTGCACCTCCCTCACTTGTAGACGTTTACACATAAAAAGTTTTACCCTACAAACCTACAGCATGTAAAATCATATGCTTTTTATACATTAGAATGTAATAGTTACCTAAACCGTGGTTGGTCTGCTGTCACAATGCCAACTTCTATTTCTGTAGGCTTGAAGTCAGCGGACAATACAGTAGCAAGGGCAGAAATCGCAAGCTGAAACATAAATGACCACATGAGAATACAGGTTTACAAGTCAAAAAATACATTTGATATTGAAACATATACTGAAAACTAAATGCCATTTTAGCACCACGTCAAATTATATAACACAAGCTCATGGGTATAACATAAATTTATAGGTATAATTTTACCAGATTAGAAATGGTAATTAACTTTGCACTGGAGCAACGGAACGAGCTATTTGCAACGGTCTAAGATCCAAAGGCAATGCTACGTAATTTTGAACCAGCCTAACTTCCACGCCAACATGAAAACGTTTGAGGTCATGGCATATTTAGCATGCAGCAGTCCCTGTGTCTTTAATTATTTAATTTAAGGACATAATAATGCTAAATTCTGTGAACTATTTAATTTTTAAATTGAAAAAGCAACTTAAAATAGCTGAGAATTAAATTTAACATTTAAGTCCAACTGGAACATTGAGTTGCAGTTTGGTAGACGATGTCAACTGATTATACTTTTTTTTTCATGAATCTATTTTCCATATAATTCACTTGTTTGTATTTATTTAATATTAACCCAAAAAAGATTCTTATATTTCCAAAAAATAGCTGGCATGTCCTCACTAAATAGACCTACTCAACCCAAATCCATGGTTCGGCAGTAACGCGTTACTTGTAATAATTGCTTTTTACAGTAAGGTCATTTTAGTTAACGACGTACTAGAGCAACACAACGGGCTATTGATGACGGTCCGGGATCAATCCCTTAAGGGAAAGAACCGAGGACAACACCTCGTAATTTTGAACCACGGTCAGATGACGAAAACTACTTTTTACAGTAATCTTATAGGTAATTCGTTACATTTGAAAACAAGTAATTTTAGTTACAGAAACTCGTTACAAAACTCAAAGGACTCTATAAAGTTTTGAGATAGTGAAAACTAGACATCCTTCTGTCGATTTTGAGTTATCCACTTATTTTCGAAACAAAGATTGTAGTTTGTCTGCATTCTGTTCTCTACCTACAGTAAAAAGAATGCTTGTAAAATACAATACTCCATTGCCAGCCAGTGCGGCTGTTGAAAGATTGTTTAGTTCTGGGCGTTTGTGTCTCCGTCCCAATAGCAGCCATGTAAGTGACAAAAATTGAGATGCAGCTTTTTGCTGTATCACAATATAGATTTTCTTATAACGATGTAAAAAAGTTGACAACAAATCTTTCGTTTATTAATTCCTACATTATTTAAAAAACATTTGTAAATATGGGATTTTGTCGTAAAAAGTAATCTTAAAAGTAATTGTAATGTGTTACTATTGGAACATAGTAATTTTATAAGTAATTTGTTATTTTTTACGAAAAGTAATTGTAACAAGTTACATTTAAACAAGTAGCTGCCCAACCCTGCCCAAATCATTCTATAGCCTACCTGGATGAGCTATTTTTTATCACAGGTCGCAAGTACCATGAGTAACATGTAAACTTCACATTTGTAAAACAAAATTAAAAATTTTGAGCACTGTAAAAAAATTTAAAACACAAGTCTTTAAAGATAAAAAAAAATGTGAACAGTGCATTGATAGCATTATTGAGAAATTTGAGTCAAATATTAAGCACAAATAAAAAAGGCCACCATATTAGTGTTAAATGTTCAGGTAAAGTTAACTAAACTCTATTTCAGTATAATATTTTTAGATATCTATCTAATGTAAAATTTTCCGCGATTTCAAATCCGTTGAAATGTTTACTCTATCTTTAACAATCTTGGAGATAGAAAAAGAACTATATAACTCCAGTTAAAACTTTTTTTGGAACGCTAAAAAAAACGTTTCTTGCAAAATGAAACGGAAACACAGAAAAAAATAAATTTAGAATCTGTCATCTCTTCGTGGTGTTGCCACCATTCTAAAGAAAACAATAATAATTAAATTCCATTAAATTCATTTTAAAATGTTCTAGATTAAATTTTAAAATTTGGGCTCACACAAAAATTGGACTATCTGTGTGCCAAATCAAATTACTGTAAGTGCCTTAGATTTGTCAGGACACTGCATACAAACACACCAACCCTTCTTTTAAATGTAGATATAATAATTCTTCCTTATGAACTAAGTTACTAAGATTACATGAAACTAATAGTATTAATTTTGATTATTAATGAATATTTTAAAATTTCTACAGCTTTTTCATCCTTAGGAAAAGTATATTTTGTATTAGATTTGTAGTTGTTTATAAAGCTATTTCAAAAGTAAAAAGTCTATCAATTTTTTTTATTACAAAATATGGTTTTTTTAGTCAATAAACATTAAAAATGTTAAAATTTAAAAATTCTGTAAAGAAAATCACAATTCATAATATATTCTCCAAAAAATTATTACCCAGAATTTTACATCTCAACATAAAACAATGAGTTTAACATGCAATTGTCAATGAAAATATGCACCATTTTAAAAACAAAAGTTTGTCCTAAGGATAAATGTAAAATTTTTAGCAGAAATATTGGAATTAAATATTATAAAACACATTAAATTTTGTAAAGTATTTTTTAAATGATTTAAATTTATAAAAAAACAATGGTACTTAATATACTTTTCCAAAGACACTATGTGATAAAATATATACAAGTTAACATAGGACTAATTTAATATTCTATTGACATTTTTACATTTAATAGCCCTGATATGAATTAATACTTCATAAATACTCAAATTCAATCATTGTTTTCAATGCTAGTCATTTTTTGCATTGTAAAATGCCCTATTTGAGATACATATGCCATCATTGGGATAGCTTTTCATTCAGAAACCAAAAATTTGACCCCTGAATTTTTGTCAGATTAAAAAAAATACGTTAATTAATAGAAAAAGTAAGAGGGTTCATTTTTTCTATAGCCCTTTAAAGTAGACTGATTTTAAAAGTTATTTTGTTTCATTTTACATGCAAAAAAAAAAGTCCACAAAATTATTGAAGCTATAAAAACAATGGCAATTTTACATACTCCTGAAATAAATGACTTCAATTTGGTAACGAAATTACTCAATTTGTATAATTAGTTCTCAAGTTAGGGACATTTATCAATAGTGTGGCAAATCCAAGAAGGCCACCATTTTTTAAAATTAACCAATTTTTAAATTCCTGTACCTCAGCTAATATTGCACAAAATATTTAAATAGAGATAGGTGGGCTTCACTATCATGTCTATCTATAACTAGAATTTGAAAAAAATCCATGACTACAGTGCAACACCCAACAGTCGCCCCATATGAAATGACCCTATATACAGCAGTTGTACGACCTCAGTATAATAGAATGCCATAGCGTAGAAATTCAAATATAATTATTAAGAATTTTTTTTTTGTTCCAGCACCAGAGATGCCAACCTGCGATGGAAGTTTTTAGTAGTACCAGAGGAAAAAAATCTGTAGTTTTAAGAATTCTTCAGTAATCAAATAAAATTTTAAGAAAACGGCTTTAATAACATGCATATATCATGCATGTTATTAAATTCAAATGTTTAAAATTCAAATATTTAATTAAAAATTTGAAACATATATGGAACACATTATATTATTTATAACTAGTAAAGTATATCATACATGAAAACACATATATAGAACCAATAGTTGTGTATGAAAGAACTACATATATAAAAACATTTAGTAAATTAATTTAAGCACTCTCCAATTTACTAAAGAAAAGACTCCTATTTACCAAAGAAAAAATTTTTAACGAAACAATAATGGAAAAAATACAGAATTAAGTAAACTAATTGATGTGTTGGGAAAAATAAATAAAACTGAATTTTTCTGTAGAAAAAAATTATTGATTCTATAATTCCTAGTACACGATTCACTTCCGTAGAAACTAGAGAATCCGTAGAAACTACAGAGAATTCGTAGAAACTACAGAGAATCCGTAGAAACTACAGAGAATCCGTAGAAACTACAGAGAATCCGTAGTAGTTGTCATCTCTGCGGCACTAAGGTAGAACTATGAAGATGGTTGATCGTCTTTAGGTTCTATGGCACAAGGGCAATATTTGACCAATCTGCACCAAATGACAGTCAAGTCATATGTAAAAAGAAAAAAAGAGGAAGTGGAGAATATAGTGCGACTAAAACAAAAAAAAAGGAAGAATGAGTTTAGAAATAGTTTTAGTACAGGTAATGTCTTAACATCTTGAGTCGCGAGATTTGGCATAGTAGTTCACATTACATTTTTCGTAATTTTATGTCCATGTTTCATTCATGTGCCATGCCAAGCATTATATTGCTCTAGGTACTAAGATAACTTTATAATTCATAACACTCTCATACAGTCCTTTAAAAAGGCACATCATTTGTACAAGCTAAATTAAACCAATCCTGACAAGTAAGAAGCACAAGCTTACCTGGATGGCTTCATCCCCTTCATACTCTAATTTCTTCTTAAATTTCTTTTCTAAGTAGCTGTTTGCCTCTGTCTGCTTTACTCCAACGCTGGCTGCCCGATAGCCACAGTAATAGCCAGCAGGGTCAGCCTTGTAAAGCTGAGGTCCAATTTTTTCATCATAAGCAATCATCATCATGCCTAATAGAAAAGCAAAAGTTAATCTGTGCAAGCAACGCCAATCAGATTCAGAACCCCCAACCCCTCAATTTTCTTTGTTATCTATACTGCAAGATGAGTTCAAATTGTATTTATGGTTGAAAGTATTTTTACATGGTTCGCTTAACTTAAGATAACTTAACTTTTATGTTTAAAAGAAATAATTGGAGCATTTTACAAGCACTTAGAAAGTTAATGCCATCATGTTTCAGTAGTTTCAACTGAAACATGATGGCATCCCTTGCATTCAAAAGATATAGATGGATGTAATAATTGATTTCCTCTTATTAAGATCTTTTCCTGTTATTTTTCCAATTGCAATTTAACAACAAAAAAAATATGTTTTTAAATATTCCAGTTAGTGCAGTTTGCCCATTAATGAACCCAGTGGCATAAAACCCAAACCAATTCAAACACACACACACACACATGGAATGGTCTAATAAGATGATTGTTTTCTCTAAACTCAATCCAACAAAATCCTCGAAAAAAAGTTCCATGATATTTCACTGATAGTGTCAAAAAAATTTCCATGATTTAACAATTCCCTTATTAAATGTTGCGATCCGTGATTGGTATCGATATACAGTATCCACACTTTATTTTTAAAGATTTAGGGTCAGATGGGATAAAAGGATAATTCTCCACAAATATTTAGTATTTTTTCTCTTCAAATTTTTATAGTTTCCCAAAGAGTAGAGCATACAACTCGACACCGGAATAATTTGAAAATAATCATCTAAGATAGAGATGGAAACGGATTGTGCATGGCATAACAAAAGCAAAGTGAAATTTAAGCACAATCAGCAGTTGAGTATTTGTCACCCGGGTACAAAGAGAAAAAAATTATAAAGCATAGAAAAATTACTTTCGTTTTCGGTCAGTGGCAAATTTAACGCGAGTGCAAAATTTCCAGTTTTCAAACGACCTTTCCCGATTTATGAAATTCCCCCACTATTCCCGGTCATCTAGTACTCTGGTTTACGCTTCTGCGATCTTTTCCACCAATGTTTTTTTCAGTCGATAGGGTTGTGTTTTTGTTTTGGAACTAATAACTGATTGCTTCAAATTTTTAGAGCAAAATCACACTTGAAAATCTTCAAAATTTTTCTTTATTCAACTTCACTGGGATAGATTTTACAAAGAATTAGGAGTATAAAATAGTTAAGAGTTTTAAAAAATTGCAACACATTGGGTTGCCACTCAGTTAGCAGTATTAATTTAAAAAAATTATCTTTATATCTTTTTGAATCACCAACCAACTTATGTTGTACTATGTAATATTCCCTTCTCAATAGTTAAAATAACTTTTTAAAACATTGCATTCACTGGTAACTGAATAAAACAAAATTAATTAACATTTGATGATTGTATTCTAGTTCATCTAGCAGGGCAACTATTCTGTACGTTGCAAGAGCCACATGCATCACAAGTCGAAAACAGACCGATTTTCAAGAGTTTACAAGTCTAAAATGTATTTACATGCTCATCAAGAGTCGATTGATGATTTGTATATCACGTATCAAGGATTGACATTCAAGCAGGCCAGTTCCTGAATCATCGCTACTGCCGAACTCGTAAGCATTTTATTGCTGAACAACAACTAAAAAGAGGTCAGAAATATTGTGAAAAATATCATCCTGAAATCTGAATTTTGTTTATAAAGGAAAATAAGCACTTTCTAAGGACTATTGACGAAAAATAAGTACTTCTAAGGACTTTTAGAAATAGAAGGTCAAAATAAGCACCCTGGGAACCCTTTAAATATAATTACAAATTATACAAAAATGTAATTGCAAAACAAAAATAATAATTTAATACACAAAAAAATATCACTAGTTACCCAAATTTAAAATTGCATACCACAAGTTCTATCGCCAGCCCCATGGCAACAACACGCTGCGAAAAAAACAGCGGCAATGGTTTTCGTGGCGTTCAAAAATTACGACGCCAGGGTTCTTTATTCAAATTACAATTTCAGCTAATATAATTTATTTGACTGTCAAAAGCACTTATAACAGCGCATCTCTAAATAGGCAAACAATAATAGTTGCCATTTAATTTATCAAAATTTCCCTGATATTTTGTAAAATTTGGAAAGTTTCCTGATTTTACAAGAAATAAAAGCTTACTGAGAATTCCCTGTTCAGTTACCATCCTGTTACAAGACCAACTACTACAAGATTCATTCTCCAATTTTGCCGCTCTCTTTAAATACACTCAACTTAAGCTATGGAGTTGCATAATATAGCTACAACAACATGGATGAGCTCACTGACATTCTTTAGCAGTCTGATAACATAAGGCATTGAGAAATCTCCTTATGCTTGGAACAGAAATGTGATGGAAGGCGAGAATAGGTTTAGACACCAAAAAATACTAAGCAGTCAGTAACAAGTAAATAGAATGCAATTAAAATCGATGTACAGAAAATAGTTGCAATAACCAAGATGTGAACTTTTTGCAATGCACTTTAATGAAAAAGGGTTATTAAAACTGGATGAAATGCTGCTTTACATTTTGATTAACTTTATTTTTTGATGGCAGTATGAAATCTATGCTTATATTCACTATAAAAGGATTTTAAAAAGGCATCAAACATGGGTAACAACACTGCCAACAATAGATATAAACGATTAATTAAGCAGATTGTTAATTGTTTTAATTTAAAATAAACAATTAATTCAGTACAAATGCTATATGCGGAACTGCTAGATGAATATAAACTTACTGCAGCCCAATGGTCTCATTTCAGCATTTTGGGTGTAAATTTGAGATATATCTGCAACTCTTTTGCACAGCATATCTACTGGAATAGAGTACCCATACTTGTATTTATAGTTCGCTGCTTCATACCTGGCTCTTAGAATTTGAGACTGCCCATCAGCTGCAGAAATAGAAACAAATGCAACTGAATTAATTTTGCTATAAAGAAAGTATTATTCAAAAGATCAACAAAATACTTAAGATACATAGCTGAAAAATATATTTCGTATAATCTTACAAAGCAAATTTGAAAACTACTAACACTTACATAGCATAGGTTAATCCTTCAAGCGACATGTCCCAACAACTTTTGGAAAGTTCAGTTCAAATAGTCTGGAAAAATTCTCACACAGCAAGCAACAGACCCAAAATAATCAGACTCAAGTCTACAAATATTTAGGGTCAACCACCTGTTACACAAAAACATTCTCAGACTACATTAGGTTGGGTTTGAGTTTTATCACATTCGTCAAACTCTACAAAACACAAAACAAACACAATGAGGGAGGAAAGATCACTAGGGTACCTCAGGGCTGTGATGACCGTGCCCCTGAGAGCCAAACTGTAGGTGTGCTGCATGGAGGGTTAAGAAACCTAGCTAAAAGCAAAGTTCACACTCTATTTCAGAAATCAAATTCCCTGACTTTTCCAGAAAAAGGTTTACAAAATTCCAGGACATACCTATGCAATTCATGACATTTTAAGGGTGAAAAACCAAGAAATAATTTAGCATTCAGTAGCCAATAATAAAAACCAATTTTAAAACTATACACGGTAAAAATTAATACACAAAGCACAAGTAATTTTGTATTAAAACAACTTATTCAAATAATCCAACATATTTGACAAATAAATTTGCGATTTAATGTATCATAAGCATGAAATCTTTCAATATAAGCCAGTGGACGAAACAAAATTCCATATCGTATTGGCTACTTTTCTCCAGAGTCTAAGAAGCCATGATGAATCATATTCCAGGTCATTGAGACAATTTTCCAGGTTTAGGACAAAAATGGGTAATTTTCCGACTTTTTTTGGACGAAACTAAATTCTCTGACAATTCCAGGTTTTCCCTGACTCGTAAGGAACCCTGTAAAAATCTTTCACTTTTTCAGAACTAATTACTAAAATTATTGAAACAAAAATAAAATTAATTTTATTCAAAATTTCAAGGTAATATCTTAATTCTGTATGCATGAAGTGATCTTTTATGATAGTTCTGTGACCGACCACAAACAGTTTTCTAAACATTTTCCCAAACAGCCTTCTACCTCCATACAATTACCTGGAAGTCAAGGAGCAAAGGTCTAGAAGTTCTGAACTTAAAGATCATAGAAGTTTGAACAATTACAGAGTAAAAAATTATACTAAATAATTACTCTTACCTACAAGACCAGTCATAACTGCTCCAATGTTTTCAGTCAAAGAATAGATATGAGATATAGAGCTTGGGTCCAACAACTTATCCTATAAACCACATAAGCATAAGTAATTCAAATTATTAAACATAAGTTCATTGAAACTTTAACCATCAGGGTCAGGGTGGTAACAAAATCCTCGAAAATAAGTTTCCTGATATTTCCATGATTTCCCTGATTTTACAATTCCCTTACGAAATATCTGTGATTGGTATCTATATACAGTATCCAGACATTTTTAAATATTTAGGGTCGATGGGGTGAAAAGATAACTCTTCCCTAAAATTGTGTATCTTTTCTCTTTAGATAGTTGAATTCTTATTGTAAGGGTTGGAACCCTTAATGGAACTCTTAAAATAGCAATTGAAAAAACTGGAGAAAAATACCAAATTATTTTGAATATGAACTTATTACATCTGAAACTACATTATCATACTATACATCAAAATCAAATGCAAATATCATTAAAAATTCTACAAAAATGTAATTGCAAGCAAAAAATATTAATTTAATGCACAAAAAACACATTATTAGTTACACAAATATCAATTTGTATACCACAAGTTGTATCGGCGGCTTCACAAAGACCAGATGCAGCGGCCGCGAAAAAACAGCGGCGGCGGCGGTTTCCGCGGGGTTTGAAAATTACGACAGTTTTCTTTATTCGAATTACAATTTCGGCGAATACGATTTATTCGATTCTCAGAAGCACTCGTAACTGCGCATCTCTAAATAGAACAAACAATAATAGTTGCCAAACAATTAAGTTATCAAAATTTCCCCGATTTTTTTGTGAAATTTGGACATTTTCCCTGACATTTCCAGGTTCTGTTACCACCCTGTTAGTCGAAAAGATGGATAACAGAGAACCCTTAAACAACCCCATCCATTTCATATGAGCAAATGATAAAAAATGCACATTTACAAAATGGAAATACACTGTACATACCTGTATTTTATTTTACAGAAATATACAATTTACATTAAATGCAGTAGACATATGTACAGTTGGTGAAGAAGAAACGAACCACCCATCTTCATTCAAGCAATTTTAACAGTAGAGCAAATTCAAAGATGACAATTGACAGGAACTAACGTCTTCTATTAATTCAAATTCATAACATTTGAATAAGAGGCCCGTCTTCATATTAAATTGAGCACCAACTTCATAATTTCCAATAGGAACCCCTATTTACTCCAATAGGACCTCTATATAACCTCCAATAGGAACCCCTTTCGAATTTATGTTAAAATTTAACTTTAGATACCAAATTTCATGTCATTAGGACTTGCTGTTTCAAAGTTATGAAGACAGAAAGAATGGACCTTCTAATGTTAAATCAGTTTTTTAGACTTTTATGGATATCTTACTAAATATTTCTATAGTGTTGATATTTTGTACCATGTTGCTATTAAACAACCCAAACAGTCCACTTATTATTTTATTTAAAAATAGTTCTTGGTAAGCAATAATTATTAAATTAATGTTTGAAAAAATTATGAATTGGAACCTTATTACATTTTTATGGAAATCAATTCAGAAGAACTTCTAGTATGGCCATGCAAAATTTCAGCTCTTTCCCATGATTAGTTTATGAGCTACATTAAATTTTCCCAATTATTGTGATGCTAGGTAGAAACCAAAAGTTTACAAAATGCTCGACGAATCTTCGATAATAGCTCTCTGATTGTTTGAACTTGCATAATAAATATAATAATTCTTGAATTGCTGATAAATACGTTTGAAATAGTATTCATATCTGAAGGTCAGGTAACGATAACTACAATTAATCTCGATCGACGAATAGCGTCTTTCTTTGTGGAAATGGTGATGGTCCCTGAAATTGAAACTAACTTTAACATTGGATATCTCGGGATATATTGATAGTAAAGTCACAAAATTTTATACTAAGACTAATTTAATTATGCAAAATTTGATTATGGAATCAAAACAGTGTTTCCAATAGAAATTTTGCTGTTTGTGCAAAATTTGATATGAAGATGTTTCTTTATACGTTATAGTATTTGAATTTGTATTATCGTTATTCCTTATTGAATGATACCTTTGAATTTGCTGTTGTATGAATAATGATCAAAATAAAGAAGGTGGTTCAGGGGGAGGGGGGGGGGGTTTGCAACTGTACATATTGTTACATGAACTTATTCTCTTGGCATACTATTCAAGTTTTAAAATAATCTGTCAATTTCTTTTGTTTCTTCAAGGTTCGTGCATTCTTCGTTTCAGGTCAAGGTTCATGCTCTCTGAGTGGCTATTTTTTGTACTTTATGTAAAAGTATCTGCATTGTGTTTGCCTCTTCTTGCCTTTCAAACCACTCAATGTATTTTCATAGCTTTGTTTCTGCTCCCGTATGGCTTAACATAATTTCATTCAAAATATATACAAAATAATATACAATAGTGTGCCATTTCTGCACCCCTACTGCTCAGCAGTAAAGCAAGGATGACTTTTTATGGCAATCCGGTAACTGTACATAGAGTAGAGTATGCATGTACAATAAACTTTCAATATTTAATTAACTTTTAATAGTGGACAGATCGTTAATAGAAGTTTCACTGTAATACAAAACCAAAAATTTTAAATAGACTTCACAGTCTAAGTAAAACAAGTGTAAACAACAAACATTTTGAATACCTATACTGTCAAATAAAATTACTTGAATCCAGTAAGTAGCTGTTTATGGCTTTTGTCGAAGAAAATGAAGGCAGAACATCAATAAAAGAAATTGGGCACCAAAAAGTACAGGGTTATTCAAAAAGATGGACCTTCTTATAAATTAATTTATATTTAATGAAGTATAAATTGGACATGAACAGTCTGCATATTAATGAAAAGAGGAAGTGTCAAAGTTTTTTAACACAGGTAATAAATGTTCAATGTATCCCCCCCCCCCTTTTTTTTTTTGCTGCATGGCAAACATCTAAGCGGTAGCCAAACTCGTCCCACACGCGAAAAAGCACGTCTTGAGTTACTGAGAGCACTGCAGGAGTGACACAGTTCCGCACGTCGGCCAGAGTTGTTGGTAGAGGTGGGACGTAAACAGCGTCCTTAACAAAGTTCCACAAGAAAAAGTCACATGGCGCGAGATCAGGAGATCTCGGTGGCCAGAAGTGTAGAACCAGGTCTTGATTTCACATTCGACCTATCCATCGCTGAGGATATAGTTACAATAAGAGCCACTGTCTCAAGATGTCCAGGTATGTTATTCTACTTACAGTGCTTTCCGCAGAAAAAAATGGTCCATAAACTTTTCCGTGATAAGGCACAGAACACATTTTGCCCAAGCGTTGGTAAAAAAACTTTGGAACTTCCTCTTTCCTTCGGCATGTAGACTGTTCACATCAATTAAAGGTTATGTTAAGGACTAAAGTAACACTACAGGCTATTGGTGATAAACTGGATCAATTACGAATTCAAAGATCTGAGGCTAACACCTCGTCATTTTGCACCATCGTCAGCTGATGAATTCAACACCTGATCTGGCACCCCACTCTCTAAACTTGCATTTTATGGCTAACATGAGGACATTTCAGGTTAGTACTGATTTAATGGGCACCAGCCCCCACTTACATGATGGTCTTTGGTTGGATCGAGTTTTGAAATGAAACCTCTAGCTGCTAATCCGGTACTCTTCCAACCAGGCTACTGCAGTCCTTGAAGACTGCTGACCTGGTGCCATACGTCATTCTTCCATACCTGTCTCTATTACCATTAAAAGTTTCTATTGTTATGCTTTGTAACTTAAAAGTGTCCTAACATTTGAAATAAAATCAGAGTAGCTTTGGACAAACCCACTGAGCCATGGAAGTCTTGAATACTATTAATGAGAAAAGTAAATGGAACTGTCATTTTCCAAGAAAAAAATTAATTATACTTACAGGAACTTTCTTTTGTGTAACCAAAACAGCAACATCCTTTCCCTTCAGACCAATTGAGGTTAAACCTCCCTGGTTAATTGCCTTGAAAGCATATTCTGAAATAACAAAAAATCAAACATAAAGATCAATCTTGAATAATTTTTACAACAATTATATGAAACTAGCCACTGCGTGGCTAGCCCGGCATTGCCCGGCTCGTGGTGTAAGGTATTAATCTGGTGTAAAATTTTCCACAGATTTCAAATCTGTTGAAGATTTATACAATTTTAAAATTATTTATTTAAAGAAAATCATATTTTTAGGTATCAATCTAAACTGAAATTTTACATAGATTTCAAATCCGTTGAAATTTTTATTCTGTATTTAATGGTCTAGGATATAGAAAAAAGAAGTGTGACTATAGTTAAAAGATTTATCGTCTGGCTGGATAAACATTTCTCAGCGTAAAATCAAAGGGAAAAGGAAAGAATAATTATTTCCGCGTGCAAAATGAAAACGGAAACGTATGATGAAAAAAACTTGGTATTGTTCCAAGGTCATTTGGGTAAAAAAGTCAAGATTGGGGCTATTCTTCTTTTGTCCGGACGAAGAACCAGGTCATGGTTCCCACACCTTTATCCAAAAAAAATTCAAGGACTTTTAAGGACTTTTCAAAACCAAAAAAATATTTTTCAAGGACCTAAAATTTTTTATAACGACCTAAAACAAGGCATACACAAAAGTTGTCAACTAAAAAGAAAAATATAAAAAAAAATCATTTTTTTATACAACTGATAGTCCAAAAAAGAAAGGTTACTGTCAATTTTGGGAACAATTGAGATTTTCTTTTCTCACAGAACCTGATTTTTTTTTTGCAGAGTGGGCTTCTTGTTTCAATGCTAACTTTCAGGCTACTTGCACACATATCGATTTCCGTCGTGCGATAAAATATTGTACGATAAATTCTTTTGGTGGTACGAAGAAGAGTATGAGAAGCGGCGGTCTTAATGGAGACCAGAGGTGTCAACTTAGATGGATAGCCATACTGTGGAGATCTAGACCTAGCATTATAAGTATATCACATAGTGTCAAAGCGTGAAACACCGGTTTCATTCAGAATGAGGCTCAAATGGCACACATGCTGTGGAGAAAACTAGTCTGGACAATTTCCAATGCAAGACGAAATTACACAATTATGTACTTGTTAAAAAAATCAAGTACTTTCAAGGACTTTTCACCAAGTTCCGTAATTTTCAAGGACTTTCAAGGGCCCCTAGTTAGGAAAAAAAAATTCAAGGACTTTTCAAGGACCGTGGGAACCCTGCAGGTAGAGAATAAAACTATTAAATCCATTTTTAAATCTTCTTGATTGAATTTTAAAATGTCACCGCAACCCTAAAATTGCAAAAAATTTGAACTACCTGTGTGCCAATTCTCATTGCTGTAAGTGCCATAGAATTGTCAGGATTTTGCACCCGCGAAAAAAAACAGACAAACAAACACTTCCTTTTATAATATTAGAGAAGAATTTGTGCAAGTCACTGTTCTTCATTGAATATTCAGTACAGCTTTGATACTTTTTTTGTCTCAATGCTTTTCGTACATTTCTTAGCATATTTGTTGTCTATAGTATTTTAATTGAAGTTATACTGGAACCAGGCATGAGAATGCAAAATTTCAAAAAAAGAGGAAAACAAAAATGTGAAATTAAATACATGCGAGTCAGGTCTGTGCACAGGATTTCGCAATAGTAAAAATTAACATTATCCCGGAGCTATAATTATTGATTTATCTCTACTATTATAAAAGGAAGTGTTTGTTTTTCTGTTTTGGGTTATCACAGTCCTGACAAATCTACGGCACTTACAATAATGCGATTTGGTACACAGGTAGTCCAAATTTTTTACAATTTTTGGGTTGTGGTGAATTTTAAAATTTAATCTAGAACATTTTTAAAGGAACTTTATGGAATTTAATTAGTATTGTTTTCTTTGGAATGGAAACAAAATAAAAGATTGCAGATTCTAAATTTTTTTTTTTTTCATTTTGCGCAGAGGAACAATTTGTCAGCAGACTAAAAAAAACAATAAAAAAATTTTAACTCTAGTTATTTAGATCTTTTTTCTATCTCCTAGAACGTTAAAGAGAATAAAAATTTCCAACAGATTTGAAATCAGCAGAAAATTTTACATTCGATTGATACCTAAAAATATGATTTTCTTGAAATAAATAATTTTTTAATTGAATAGATCTTTTATATATTTCGAAAGAGATTGTAACGTAACGTCAACCTTTGCATTCCAAAAATAAACAGATTACATTTCCTGCACTCTTACGATATCAGCGAAGGAAAGCATAACAAATAAAAACATTTTGACTGGCATTGTTTAGTTTTGTGAAATCGGGATCGTTAAAGATAGATTAAAACTTTCAACAGCTTTGAAATCTGCGGAAAATTTTACACCATATTTATTTGATTTCTTTAAAAAATAATTTTTCAATTAAATATTTATATTTCCGCAAAAGATTGTAACGTCATGCCGATTGGATCGCTTCTTAATTCGAAATTGGCCACATTTGGCAATGCCGCGATGACTGTTATCCAATAAGCTACGAATTTCCACTTGGTATGCGAATTCATTTTTAATAATTAATTAGTTTTTTCTCCCTTAAACCAACGTTTTTGAACTTTTTGGAACAGGTACAGGCAATGCCCTGCTGGCCATGCAGTAGCTAATGAACTTATAAATAATTGATGGTAGACCACAAATCGGTAAAAGCGGTGAATAACGAGCACATGCTCAATATCAGCCATCCAAAATAACAACATCTCTAGGTAGATGTCTCTATGTTAAAAAGAAGTTAAATCGCTTTTTCCGCTCGATTCTTAGACGGTTTCTAGGAACTAGATGAAAAAGATTTCTGTTCTGATGCGGCTATTAGTTTAGGGTGCATTAAGTGTTTAAAGTCGAAAAAGCGAAATTTCTGACGCAAGTAAGCAAAAGACGTAAAAATTTTCATTCTTCAGCCGTGGCTTTTTTTAGAGGTTTAAAATGTGAATTTTTGCACAACACCGAGTTTTTTTTAGAAATTTCAATTTGGTTCCTGATAACATTTTGTTAATTTAGGAAAAATCTGGATATTTTCGTTATTTTTAAACTGTCATATCTATATCTTATTATATTACTATTATTTTTTTAATTTGAAAACATAGTGGGAAACCTTAGAATGTGCCCTTTCTTATGGTACAATTATTTTTGAAATTGGTTCATAAATAAATTAGATGCCATGAAAAGTATAATTTTGCGATAGTGTACAAATAGTTCCTTGTGCAGATGCGCTGAGATCCAACGTCAAACGGCCTTTATGAAACCAAGGCTCACGGAAATGAAAGCCTCAATGAAACTCGCTGTGACGTCAATGAAAGGAAGCGAGCAGGGCTGGAGGTTTTGCCGTCGCATAAGATTGATTTTGCAAAAGGAGTACTGGTTTGTAAAGCAAACCAAATGAGATTGAGTAACAATCCCCAGGGGTTGGTGAGCAGAGGGCCGAGCCTCCTAGTATATAAAAACGTTACTAGGACATTAATAAGGAACTATGAAACAGTAATGATGTCATATTCTTAAAACAACCAAAATTATGTTAAAAAAACGCAGAATATTACTAGAAACGAAAAAAACACAAAAAACGAAAATATGTGGAAGATTCTCACGCTTGTGGAGCAAAACAACTGGCTATTGACGACGGTCCTGGATCAAACCCTTTAAGGGAAAGACCCGAGGACAACACCAAGTAATTTTGCACCACAGTCAAATAATACCTGTGCTGGCACTCCAAACTTCCACACAACATTAACATGAGTCGCCAAGGAAGAAATTTCAAGAAAAGTTAAATC
The DNA here is from genome assembly GCA_947359465.1 of Metellina segmentata. Taxonomy (NCBI): domain Eukaryota; kingdom Metazoa; phylum Arthropoda; class Arachnida; order Araneae; family Tetragnathidae; genus Metellina; species Metellina segmentata. Next base: position 22,388,365 of record OX375883.1, on the reverse strand, counting down.
GCTTTTTCCGCTCGATTTTTAGACGGTTTCTAGGAACTAGATGAAAAAGATTATTTTACCCTTTGAGGAAAATAATTCAAAAATTAACAAAGATAATTTTAAATAGCTACAGCGCCAATACTTTAATGAAAAAATCTGAACTTTTTCAACAATATTGTTATTAAAGTTGGTCCAAGTTAAAATAAAGGTGAAAATTAACGGTCGCGACTCGCTATGTGGCGACCATTGAGACTAAATGTTTGAGAGTGGAGACTGAGAAATTTTGCTACAGTCACCACATTCTTTAAAACATAAATTTGGTTGGAACCTCCGATTTCACAATTTTTTTTCCTTCTAAGGATCATTAAAAAATAAATTAAGCAAAAAAAGCACTGGAACATAAACACGGAAAATAGTATTCGGAATTTAGGGAAAAAAACTGCAGACGTTTGAAACGGGAAAACGTAAAGCGATATAGGCAAACGAGTACTTGTGTGAGCACATGACCTGGGATATTTCAGTAGTGCTGGTATTTCAAAAGGTGAGAAAATCTATTTTGATATATATATAATGTGTGTGTATTCTACAAAATATGTGAACACTCGTATGTGGCCACTGAATGAAACAAGTTCAGTAGCCACTGACAAAACTTCTTAATTGTAAAAACTTCTAATCTCCACTTACAAAATTTCTTAATTTACACCTTTAGTCCAAGTTAAATAATTCATTAGTTTCAAGTCTAATGAAAGCAGGCTACATAGTAATATGAACGTTATAACATTAACAGATCACATTAATTCTAACAAACTAGAGTTAATTAGGCAAAGTAAAATCTAAAAGATAGATTTACAAAAATTAATAAGATTCAGAGGTTGCCATAATTTTAACAAAGCTAAGTTGTCTTTGCCTACCAAAACAAAAACAAGCCAAAATCATTGCCACTGAAGTATTTATATCAAAGCTATGCCGAACATTTCTAGAAGTTACATTCTCAAAAATTTAGGAAAAATAGAAAAGCTCAACAAAGAAAATGAAGTCCTTGAACTAGAGTAAATTGAACAACAAAGGACCAAATGTCTTGTTATTCAATTTTATATGGTTTTGCCAACAATGATGGTAATTTTAGTTAACGTTGTACTAGAGTAACACAACGGGCTATTGACGACGGTCCGGGATCAGTCCCTCGAGGAAAAGATACAAGGACAACACCTTGTAATTTTGAACCACGGTCAGATGACGAGGCAACACCTGAGCTGGCACCCCACTCTCCAAACTTCCACACCAATCCAACGTGAGGACTTTCGGCCATAACAGTTTTAAGGTGCACCAGCCGCCTCTACACCATACGCTTACAAACATCCATTCCCGGACCGGATTCGAACCAGGAACCTTCCGATCTAGCGGCTAACACCTTAACCACTATACCGGTCGGTCGACCTGCCAACAATGAAATAAAATATCAACACATAATAGAAATTGGCATAATGAATTGCATGCAAATAAAAATGCAGATGAAATGAAGCAATGTTTTTGTGGTACAGCTTGGATGCAAAGATTTTTTTTTATAGCAATGCTTTTAGTGCATTTTTTCGCATGCTCCTACAGTGAGTTGTGTCAGGCAAAGGCAAACCCGCTTTATTAGGATAAAGGCCACATCATGATTATTTAAATCTTTTATTAAATTTTTTGTACATCATTCATTTTTTATTTTATTATGCCCAAATAACTTGTTTGTGAGAATTTATGCAACATTCATTTTAGAAGGGTAGATTAAATTTTACTTAAAATTAAATTTGGTGGAGTTGTTGTTCACGGTAAGATTTTTGTCGCCAATTCAGAGCGTGGAGTGCGAGAAAGTTTGCAGATAGGCCATAAAAAAACGGCAGATGTGAAGAAAAACCGCATAAGGTGAAGGTTACCATATTTGGCGACAGTTCGACCTTAAATTTCTTTGATATTTCAGAAATAGATTTTTTCAGAGAAAAATCCTTTCCTAAAAAAAATAGTGGTTTTTTTTTGTTTTGAAATTCTTATTTATTTTTTAATAATTTTTCCCTATGCCTAAAGTGGTATAAGAAAACCTTCCTTGGCGACAATAAAACACGCCACAAATGTTGCCACAAACCCTTGTCAGAGGTGAATGATTTTTGAATTTATGTTTTCAAGATGTGTTGATATTACTGTATTGAACCATTCTGACGAATGGATTGTAAAATCAACCTAGAGAATTTGGTATGGTATAGTTGCGAACTCAAAAATTATGCCTTACGTCACCCATGGTAACTAGCTCTTTACTACAGGTTACTAGAATCTAAAAAAACCCATACCAGATTCCGCATCTTTGCCCAAATCAAAACATAAAAGGGTAACGAAAAAGGTGAAGATTTGCTACCAAGCAGAAATTCACAAAATTTTATAAATTGTTTGCATTCTGAGAATTTTTAAACTGTAGAAGCCTTGGGCAAAAGAAATGTACAAACAAAAACAAACAAAACTTTTCTGTTGTATCAAATATTAAATAGCAGCAAATATAAGAGACCTACAATGGATTATACTTGGCATTTTCTTATTTTTTTCCAAAGCAGACTTATAAAAATTAGATGAAATGAGTCAAGTATTAGCGTTCCAATACTTCCTACAACATAACCATGCATAAGAACTGCCGTGAAAATGCAACATATAGTAATAGAACTCAAAACCGAGACAAGTATAACGGCATGAAATCTAATAGTTATTTTGATCACAACTAATTCTCTGATAAAAAAAAACGTAAATAAAGAAGTTTTTAGAATTAAGGTTGTCACACACATACAAGCTTCATTCGAAGTTAAGAGTTCAGTTTACAATTGAACGACGATCAGTGCTATTACAATAAATCAGCATTAATAGATTCTGTCAATTTTAAACTTACCAACTTGATATAATCTTCCCTCAGGAGAAAATATAGTAATATGACGATCAAAACCGGCACTAGTACTTCTCGCCATGACCAAACAAATTTGAGAATAATTTCCTTTCAGAAAACTGATGGCCGAAGTGGTTGAGATGTAAGCCACCTGATTGTTTGAAATTGATGTGTAACTAAGATAAAATCACAAAAGAAACAATGAGATGGAAAGTAGTTAGAGCACTGTTTCAATAACATATTCACATTTTTATTCCGATCCATCTTTTTAACTGTAGATGGATATTTCAATAAACGTAAAATTGGAGGAACAAAACGGGTAACTGACGACGCTGCAGGTAATGGTAATGTTAAATTTTAGTTAACGTCATACTAGAGCAACACAACGGGCTATTGACGAAGGTCCGGGATCAGTCCCGTAAAGAGAAAGATCCGAGTAATGTTTTAAACGGTAAGAAGCATAGGTCAGCACCACGTAATTTTGAATCACAGCCAGATCAACATTTGAGGTGGTATTCCACTCTTTAAACTTCCACACTACACTAACATGGTGACATTTGAGGTCAGGACTGATATAGCGTGTATCAGCCCTCTTTGTAAACGACGGTTTGTCCTTGCATTCGAACACATGTCCATTTTTTAAGGTCTACTGTATACCACTTGGAAATATAACGGATTGCAATCCGTGGGTATAAAAAAATTCAACTTCGACTGAGTAACACACTGAGCAATTCGCGATGATTAGCAATCGGGGTTTAGCGAATTTCAAACTCGGTCCAGCCAAAGCTCATCTTGTACAAGGGGCTGGCACACGTCAAATCTGTTGTAGCCTCACATGTCCTCAGTTTGCCAGGGTATCGAAATTACAGGAGTGGACTGCCATATCAAGTATTGTTCTAGTCATCTGACCGTGGATAAACATTTTAGTGTTGTTGTCCTCGGTTGTTTAACTCGGGGATTAATCCAGGAACATCACAAAGTGCCCGTTGTGCTTCTCCAGTGCGACATTAATTAATTACCTATCTTTTACATTCCAATCCCTTCTGGTAATTGATAATTGGTAATTTTTTAGTTAACGTCCTACTAGAACTACACAACGGGCTATTGACGACGGTTCGGGATCAATCCTAAGGGAAAGATCCGAGGACAACACCTCGTGATTTTGAACCACGGTCAGATGACAAAGCAACACCTGAGCTGGCATCCCACTCTCCAAACTTCCACGCCAACCCAACGTGAGGACTTTCGGCCACGACAGATTTTGCACCAGCCGTCTCTACACCGTTTACAAACATCCATGCCCGGGCCCGGTTTCGAACCAGGAACCTTCCGATCTAAAGGCTAACACCTTAACCACTATACCGGTTAGTCGGCCCATCCCTTCTGGAGTGAGGTGCCAGCTTAGTTGTTGCCGCGTCATATGAGCGTGGATCATAAAAATATAGCGTTGTCCTCGAATCTTTCTCTTCTAGATTGATCCCGGACAGTCGTCAGTAGATTATTAAAGTTTGATAGAAAGTGATGAAATAAGAGGTATGTTTTATCAGCATGCCAGGAATTTGAAATAGACCGGTATAACAAATTTAGTTACAACTTAAGATGTTAGATGACGCTGCAATCTAAACTATTTTCTCCTTTAAAAATAGTGTGTAAATTGTCATTCGTGAACAGGCGTCCAAACACATTGCAATGGATTCGAAGGGCCACGTTGAACAGCAATCACTTGACGCAAGTGAAGGGAGAAGTTTCAAGTCATCTGCCGCAATGTGTGTATTGAAATTGATACACATGGCTCAACGTAAGGTTGCCAGAACATCACAAATATTTTTAAAGAGATCTGGGCTTTTAAAGAGAACAAGTCCTCTCTTTCCATTCGGATCTTTTTTTCACTCTCTTTATTGAGTCAAATCTTTCTTGTCCTTTTTTTTTTTTTTTTGTTCTCTTTGTTCATTAATTCGGATTGCATTAAAAAATATATAAACGATATTCACATTGCCTACTTTATGGTTATGTAAACCGCAGCTATTAACATACGTACTAGATCTAGTACATTGTACGAAAATTGTACGTATTATTAAAACGCATCAACGTATAACGGATGATAATGGTAATTTTAATTAACGTCTTACTAGAGCATCACCACGGGCTATTGACCACGTTCCGGGATCAATGTTGGCCTCGGATCAATCCTCTAAGGGAGAGATCCGAGGACATCACCACGTCTTTTTTCTTAATTTTGAACCACGGTCAGAGAACGGGGTAACACCTGAGCTGTCACCCCACTCTCCAGACTTCTTTTCGTTTCTTCTTCTTCTTCTTCTGCCACCAACCCAACGTGAGGACTTTCGGCCACGACACATTTAATGTGCACCAGCCGGGCCTCTACATATTTGCTGACAAACCTCTACTTCGAACTTTGAACCTTCTGATCTAGAGGATAACACCTTAACCACCAGACTGGATGATCGGCAAACAACGTATAGTAGAAAGTTCAACCTCAAGTGTATGAGATCCATGTTAAAACGACTCATTATGACATCAAATAGATAACTAATGAAAATTTAGATTCGTTTTAGAATAATAGGAATAAGAATTATTGTTCTTCTTTTCTACTATATAAAATGATGTTCGTGTATTGGGTGTTCGCCGTGTCCTGACGAATCTATGGCACTTACAATAATGCAAATTGGCACACTGGTAGTCCGATTTTTTTACAATTCTATATAGTCCAGCCCGAATTTTAAAATTTAATCTACAACATTTTAAAATGAATTTAATGAAATTTACTTATTATTTTTTTTCATTGGAATGGAAACAGCATAAAGATATGACAGATTCTAAATTTATTCTTTCCGTTTGATTTTGCGCAGAGGAATAATTTTCTAGCAGATGATAACAAACAGTTTTAACTCTAGCTATGTAGTTCCTTTTTCTATCTCCTAGACCGTTAAAGATAGAGTAAAAATTTCAACTAATTTGAAATCTGCGGAAAATTTCACATTAGATCGATAACTACAAATATGATTTTCTTTAAATAAATAAAATTTTTGAATTGAATATCTTTTATATTTTTGCAAGACAATGTGACGTCACACTACCATTCGTGTTCCAAAAATAAACAGATTACATTTCCAGACTTCTTACAATATCAGCGAAAGAATGCAAACAAAATAAAAATAAATAAAACATTTTGGCAAGCATTATTTAGTTCTTTTTAGTAACATCGGGATCGTTAAAGATAGATTGAAAATTTCAATTCAAAAATTGAAATCTGCGGAAAATTTGACACCAAATAGATTCCTTATCCGTTTGATTTTCTTTTTATAAATAATTTTAAGAACCAACTAAATATTTATATTTTTTGGTTTGCAAAGCAAACCACCACAAGGCCAATGTGACCTACACGAAAAGAACTATCACGGGCAACGCCCATTCGGTTTGTGAAGGAAACCAACACCACGGGCAGTGTGACTCCCACGAAAAGTACAGTCACGGTTAATTCCATTATGACTGTTATCCAAGAGGCTACGAAATCTTATTTGGTTTGCGAAGCAAACCACTAAAGCTTCGGTTTCCTAAGAAACGGTAGCCGTGATCTAGCGGCCGTGATGTATTGGTGGGTGACGTCACTAAAACGTTGTTTATACTAACACATGGTGTTGGTTTCCTAGAGAGCGGTGTTTGTGAGCGTAACGAAATTTATCGGAGCCGCCATTTCCATGACTGTCGTCATAGCGGTCTCAAACAGTTGGAGAACGTTTTTTCTCTTGTAGCGGCCACATTTCATTTCCTGCTCCAAGCGATTCGAGCCAAGAAGAGCAATATAAATAAACATTTTTGACTGCCATTGAATAATTCGTTTTTGTAAAATCGGGATCGTTAAACACAGAATAAAAATTTCAACGGATTCGAAATCTGCGGAAAATTTGACACCAGATCGATACCTTAAATGTGATTTTCTTTGAATAAATAATTAATTATTTAATACATAATTAAATAATCAAATGGTAAATAATTGAACAATAAAACTGTTTTTTATATCGATCTGGCGTAGAAATTTACGCTGATTTGAAATCTGTTGACATTTTCACTCTACCTTCAACGATCCCGAAGTTAGGAACTTTGAACTAGTGAATAAAAAACCACTTTGTTTTGTTTCTCGAATAAAATAAACCACGACAGCCGTCTGTGTTGCCCATTCTCCAACGTATTCTATCCGCCTAAGTTGACACGTCGGGATTTTTGTTTAGACGGCCGTCTAGTTATGCCCGCGGCATCATGACGTATCACGGCTGTTAGATAACGGCTCCACTTTCTTAGGAAACCAAAGCTTAACCCCACAAAAGCAACTGGTACGGGCAACGCCGGGCTAGCCACGTAGTGGCTAGTATATTATATTAGAAAGAATAGCAAGCCAGACGTTTCGCAGCCTTTTTAGTTTGGAAGGAAATCGCGTTGCTAACCTAGCCAACATCTAGCTATCATACATATTTTTCAATGTCATAACCTCAAAAATTTCATTTTTTGACGCGTCACTTTTCTTGCAGGGGTGCGATATATGTATGTGTAACCTAGGATACTTATTTTGGAAAAATTTTAGAAGGCAATAATTAGTAAAAAATACCATTACAAATTCAAAAAATCTCTCTTCCGATATTATCTATTAATAATTATGTAAAAATATCTTTTTTAAAACTATTATAGTTGTGCTTTTCTTATAAACTGACAGGCAAGCTGTCAAAACAATTTACGTGCCAAATTAGATTAATGCGCCAAGTTGGAAGAATGTAAGTGTGAAGTCTCCTCGAAGCCTCTGTCTGCAAACCAACAGGTGGCGACCTGTTGACTTACTTTTGTTCCGCGCGCGAGTGACGTCGGTGTCAAGAAACATTTTAGTCTAGTATAGTGCTTCTTCGACAAGAATCACTTTATATTCCTCTCATTCGATTTTGTAGCTAATGATTATAAATGCCATTTTTTTTTCAGTGTTACTCACTGTCAAATCAATCAAGATTCAAACAAAAAGCGAAGCACTTCCTAACTCAAACAAAGAATGCATTTTCTTTTTGAATTCTACTTGAGTTGGAATGCAAGGTTAGTTAATTCCCAGTAAACCGTTTACCAGCAACGTCTGCATCTACTAAAACTTCTATCGGCCAAGGATCTTTTTGTATATCCCTTAATTTGATTTTCTCTTAACTCTTTTTCCATTAAAAAGACTAGAAATATCATTACATATAAACGCTTCTTCTAAGACATCTAAACCACATCGATAATTCCTATCAAGACCTTCCATTATGATTTTGTTACATTTATGTTTGCACTCTTCTGTTTTAGTTCCTCCACAAAATGAGAATGATTGTCTCGTCGTACAAAGTGGTGAAAACTAATTTATTGGCAGTCGACTTCAATATATAAGATCGCTGCTTTCCCGTATCAATAATAATTCGACCTTTCCGGCATACCTTTAGTACCTTCTATCTATACTACTTATGTATGGAGAAACACTTCAGTTGATGGTTGAGACTGTTAACTATCAAGTGATGTGAGGGACTCATCACTGCATTATTCTGACACTTGTGTTTGTGTTCTGGGGATCCATGGGACACATGAATTCAAAATGGCGTTTGGAGCAATTCGAGCATTTGACATTGGATTTGCAATCTTTAGCTATGTGACCTTTGATCATGCAAACAAAATAATCCTCATTTTCCTTCACTATTGATTTCTTTTCATAGTGGCATGTGTGAAGATTTTTTACAATATTTACTTAACATGATTCTTTTTACAAAATATACATCGACTTTTATTCAATTTTCTGAACGAACAGTTCGGAAGCTGAAAAAGGTGTTATTTTGCCGGAATTTTTGTTCGATTCTAGATTTTTCTAGACAGACCTTAGTCAAAATAAAACCATATCTAACTAATTGTACTAATTCTTCGGATTCATCTTCTTTGCGAAGGTGTTCAATATCTGAATCATGAAGTGATCTCAATAATGTAAGTAATCCGTCGCTAGTCATGCACTTTAATGTTTGCACTACCATCCCCGACACCAGAAGAGCTATTCATCCAAACTGGAAAAATTTTCCAAAGCTCTTTATGATATTCCATACACTTAACCATCCATCATGACAGAAATGAAGCTTTACTGCTACACTCAATCCCTTACTGAAGCCATAAACCGTGCGTATCTTGAGACCAGTAAAGTCGTGCACGTAAAATAAGTCTATCTCCCCAAACAGTTACGCGATTTGCTCAAAATTAAGAATAAGGCAAGAGAAACATGACGCAACTTATCTGGAAATGCTAAAACACTAATGAACCAAGCCTGAAAATAGTTCGAGGACTCATTCCACAAATATACTACCACTTAAAGTCATCTTCCAAATAACTCGTCTAATTAATGCTGTTTTGACTTTTCCCCAATCATGGAAAACAGCTGTTATTTTTCCATTCTTGAGCCAAATAAAATTCACGCAGTACCTGATAACCAGACCCATCAGCCGTCGAAAAGTACTCAGCAAAACAGCTTACTAAACAATAGATTAGAGGATTACTGCCAGCACAATTTGGCTTCAGAATAACAGATTTCAACAACGCATCAACTCCCTAGAGTCACCGAGCACATTTCTGAAGCTGCTTCTAGAAACATGCTGCTAATTCTTTATCTCCTACTTCAATAGCTAATGTTATAAGCCAGAAGGAGGGATTAGGTGGGCCGAAGTACCTTTTCCGTAAGAGAGAGAGAGAGAGTGGGCTGCTGTAGCCCAATTGGTAGAGTCGCAGATTGGCAACGGGAGCATTACCAGTTTGAAATTCGATTGAATTAGACTGTCGTGTACGTGGGGCGTGTGTACGTTAAATCTACAGTGGCCTCAAATGTCCAAAGTGGCGTTATAATTTGGAGAATGGGGTGCCAGCTAGGTGTTGTCATCGTCATCTAACCGTAGTTCAAAATTACGAGTTGTCCTAGGATCTTTCCCTTCTTGATGGAACTTGGATGGTTGCCAATATCCAGCTGTTGCTCCAGTGTGATGCTTATTCAACTATCTACTCAAAGAGAGTGCTTATTTCTGATGGGTGTTAGGGGTCTTCGGCCCAGGAACTCTATGGAAAATTCATTCGCGACTATATTGATGGCTATGTCATTTCTACTCGATACAGTTTTCCTTTTTATATTTTTTGGGAAAGAATAATGTATTTGTGAACTTTTAAGAGAACGTTCTAAATTCTTGCGATTGAATTTAAATTAAAAGTGTGCAATCATCAACACACTTTAGTAAAAGCATCATTCAGAGTGTTTTTTTGAGAAAGTTAACGTATCTCACAACGTCAGGTATCAGAAGCATTCTTTTCCTTTTATTCTGTTCTTACTGCTCTCAATTCGTAACATCACGTGCGTTCCTAAAGAACTTTAAATTCCATCAATGTTTCGGCCAAAAACCACGCACTGAGACATTTCTATCATGGCACAAGATATTTCGTCGATTGATTGTATGTACAGCTAAGAAGGGATAGAATCGAAAACGTTTGCACCTTTTTTCAAGCATTGTTCACAGTAGAGAAATTTCAATAGCAACATCATAGTTGTGTAAATATTACGCTACTCTCTGAACAGCAATTAAAAATTGGTGATTAATATACTATAAGTTCCCTTAGAGGACCTCCCCAGTTGCTCAACCGAGCGGCAAACTGATATACCCAAGCTAGGGCGAGACAGTGGGGTCTTCCTCCACACAAGGTAAGGTAAGGTAATATACTATAAGTAACTGTTCGTACATGAGATGTTCCAATACATTTTCAACAAACTCCGAAAAACATGTTTACTCATCTTTTTAGTTTCAAAACCTAATTTAAATATTTGAACCATAACAACACATACTGAAAACATAGAACTCACGAAATTCTTCTCCACGAGGTGACAAGAACTTTCATCGACTTGTGAATTACAGGGTGTTGCCTTTTTATTCACAGTCAGTACATAGTGAATACATTCATACTTGAAATTGAAAATAAGTGCAAAGGAATTGTGTGTTTTTCAAATTTTCCTTTAAGTTGTGCTCAGTTTATAATTTTAAATGCCAAGGAAAAAGAATTGCGTTTGAAAAGCATCTAAACCTAAGCACATAACATTCGGAGATAAATTGATCAGAATGATCTTTCTGCGCCAGATATGTTTCAAAAGTTTCAACCTTGCAAATGCATGGGGAAAAAAATGTGGAACGCTTCACGATTTTGCGTGTCATCCTTGCGCAGGGGCCATGCTAATCTTCTCTGTATCGTTCCAATTTTAGTATATGTACTGCCGAAGCTAGTACAAGAGATATGTGTACAGCTCTTGTATATATAGGACGTTAATCAATGTAATATTTTAGAGTGGTGGATAGATTATTTCCAAAAACATTTAAGGTATGCTTTGATTATGTAAAATAGTAAAGTCGAGATCTTAGATGAAATGCCTACTAATATATACATATATATATCTTTTTTAATTACTACTCTAAGGGTTAAATGGGTATATGTTTTGCTGGAAAAACCAACTTGTTACAGAAATGGCCAGAAGAGGGCGCTCTAACAAGTTATTTATTTATATTTTAGGATATCAGTTTCAATTAATATCAGTTATAATCAGTTTCAGAATATCAGTTTAAATTAATATCAGTTATAATCAGTTTCAGAATGCCAGTTTAGGAAAACTTTACAATTGGTCACTCGTTCCATTCTGATATTCATAAGAATAAATACCCATGCATGAATTTCTTACGATTACAGCGCGTTTTCGCAGTTCAACTGAAAAAGAGTTACTTTGCAAGACTTCGATTTCTGTTGCCCGGATCCAAAATTTGTTTGGGCTTATTAAGTTATTTTTCTCTATGGTAAATTTTTTATAGTTGAATCTGTCAGTAAAATTCTGAAATAACATTACTGTAACATCCTTTTCCGAATCAAACACAGGACGTACAACCCTAGACACAAGCGCCCTCTATATTTACTCTACTGAAAAAGCTTATAGTTGCATGTTAATTTATCTATAATTGGAATTCACATAGCACGTGGAAACTGTCATTGATCTGGATTGAAATGTAAAGTATTAAAAAAATCCGCAGTTTATTAGTACATCGGGTTGACGAATTTCTAGCTACCACTATTTCAAAACAGTAAATACTGATAAGTACTGTTTGGTCCAGGTATGTTGCATGCTCTGGTTTCTCTTCATAATCGTGCTAATCTTTCGCCTTTTACTAAAGATTACCGTGGAGAGGAACAACTTAATGAGCCTAAACTAATTTTTGGAACCCACTCTGTGGGATAAAATCACTAATATTAGATTACACCAAAAAAACAAGTTGTTCAGCATTATCTAATTACACCTGATTCAACTAAAGTATTCAATTGTGATCTCTACTGAGTCGGAATAATCCTCAATTTAAGTCATTGTTCTTTTTTAATCGGAAATTTGAAGTATGTTGTTTAGTTACAGAGTGAAACTCGGTAGGACACTAGACAAGCACTAATAACCATACGATCCATGGTCAGAACTCAATTTTTTTTAAGGGCGATACGTGCTGTCATGAAATGATGGCGGAGATTGGCAAAAGTGCTATCTTCTGAATATGATGTTGTTTTCGATGGCAGTTACTACTTGACTTCAAATTGGAATACGCCTGTTATTCCGATAGCCATTATAATGACAGTGTTATTACAGATAACAGATGTAATCGAAATAACATTTTCATGTTCATGCTATTCTGATTTTTTTATAGTGTAAGCAGTAAAGAAATATTGTGTGGGTTGTGTCACAATTATGAGGTGCAAAATTTGTTTCTATGAATAAAAGTTTCATGAAAAAAACCATACTATAGTTACTGTTACTGAAATTGTATCGAAATACGTACCAGTGACATAGTAGCATTGACTAATGGAACAGAGAGGAGAATATCTGATTCGGTAGACGTGATTGAGGGCTAAGTGATATCCTTTCATATCGGTAAACTCTGATACTGCGACTGTGACTCGGTAGTAGTGATTCAGGGATATCGTTTAAAGTGATATCAGCGGATATCGTTTAAATTCTGATCGTGACTGAGACGTATTATTGATTCGGCAGCAATTCAAACTGCCACTAGGTATTGATTTGGTTGGCCTAATCGGTGGAGAGACATGCCAGAGTTCGGTGAATTCGGTGCAAAGATCTTTCCTAAAAACTAAAAGGGCTGACTAAGTAAATAAGCTCAACAGTAATGTCAGAAGAAAACGTTTTTAAGTGACATCTTGCGACGAATTTAGATATTTGTGATCGATCCTAACATTAGTAAAAAGTTTCGTTTTCTTCTTCTGCAATTGTATTACAAAAACAGAGGTTTGCTAAAAAAAAATTTTAATTGGAACAAATTGATCATTTGTTATACATTTAACCACAATGACTTGATCGGTTTTACAGCTTCTTGAGCATTGAGTACTATGATTAAAAACGGTTAATTGATATTTCTGATATCAAATATACACACCATCTGCACAATTAAGATTAATTTAAACTCTTGGAAGTCTGTTGCTGAAAATGTATTGTCCACACTAAACTATTATGGGTATATAACAATACAAGCTTATTACTATATCCACCACTAATTTTCCTACTTTATTTTGTTTATATTTCTTGTTGTACCTGTAAAATCCAAGTTACAAATATCCTAAGTTACTATTATAATTGACATTGATGTGTCAAGATTGATCTTAGAGACGTGCTACAAGCTGTAACTCCAAGTGTGATCTGAGATGTGAGTCAGGATCACTGTATTTATTGTATTACTTCGTGGCGCCATCTATTGATAGATAACGTAATAACATCACAGTAATAACATACATCACATGCCCTTCTTTTAAAATGAAAACACAGTACACAATTTTTTTTTTAAATGTTAAAACAAGCATGCAATGTTTTATAATAATATAAAAGCTTAAATTTTTACGTTTATTCGTAATGGTCTCTATAACGATTTGGTTTAGTGATTGTTCTTGTGGACCTCCTCACCACAGTTTGGGAACAAGAATTTCCACTCAGATGGTTGTCAGGGCCATCCGTCTGGTGTGAGTCACTATTACTACCATACAAATCTTCCACAGTCCTTGCATGGATAACACCAGTCGGCATTGAGGTGTCTTGACGAATATGAATTCTATTACGTCTGTGTCTTCTACCACATATGATCTGGGATTTGGTCCAACTTCAGTGATGGTACCTTGTGTCCACGGCTCATTCATTTGCTTACGAAACCATATCTTTGCGTCTTTTTTAAATTGTGGATGACTCTTTGTGTGTTTGTTTCCATGCACACCCTGTATCTTTTGCCTATTCTTTTGAGAAATTCTTGCATCCTTGATTGGATAGTTGGGTTCAAGGCGATCTGGGTGAGCTGGCAAGAATGACCGCAATCGCATTCCCATTAGTCGTTCGGCCGGCGAAGGAAGATCAGGTGCTGGCTGGATCCTGTAGTCGAGTAAAACAATATACAGATCTTTACCATCCTGTTCTGCTTTGATGAGAGTATTCTTGAATGTTTGTATGGCTCTCTCAACCTGTCCATTCGCTCTGGGAAAATGTGGTGAAGTTATCTTTTGTGAGACACCTGAAAGAATTCTCTAAAAGCTTCTGAGTTGAAGGGGGTCCTCCGTCACTCACAAATTCTTCTGGAATACCGTGTCTGGCAATGATAGATTTCATCGCTGTGATTACTGTCTGGGCATTGGTGCTGTTCATGTGTTGAACTTCTATGTATTTCGAGAAATAGTCTATCATGAGGAGGAAGTGACGACCTTTGATCTCCAGAAAAATCACACGCCACCTTCTGCCATGGCCGCCGAGGAGGATCTTGCTGTAATAAAGTCTCTTTTTGATTTGCACGTTGGTATTTCTGGCAAATTTGACACCAACAAATAACTCAACATCTCTGTTGATGCTTGGCCAATAAAAGTACTCTCTGGTCTTTGATTTACATGCAACAACTCCTCTGTGTGATACATGCATTTTTTGTAGGACTTCTTCTCTAGCAAGTGATGGGACGATGAGACGTTGGCCTCGACAAAGTATGCCATCCTTGGTGCAGTAGAGTTCCTCTTTACAGTGCCAGTAGGCTTGTGCTGCATGTCTTGTTTTGGTCCTATCAGGCCACCCATTCATAATGTGGAACATGACATCTTGTAACTCTTGATCACTAGCTGTTAGTTTAGAGTACTTTTCCCATTGAGATGAGGTCGCAGATGCCAGAAGACATAATGTTACAGGTGCCTTATGATCTGCTACTTCCTCTTCTTCATGCATAGCATCAGTCAGCTGCGCTCTAGACAGTGCATCAGCAATTAGCAGCTGTTTTCCTGGAACATAGACCAAAGTTATCTCATATCGAATGAGTCATAGTAGCATTCGTTGGAGTCTGGGTGATATTGTGTCATATGGCTTCTTGCTTAAGCCCAATAGTGGTTTGTGGTCAGTTTGCACCACCACAGGTCTCCCATAGGTGTAGTAATTGAAGTGCTCGAGCCCATAGATAACTGCAAGCAGCTCCTTTTCAATTTGTGCATAACGTTGTTGCGTTTCTGTCAGAGACACTGAACCGTAAGCAACAGGTTGGGAGTCTTGAAGCAACACGGCTCCTATACCATACTTGCTGGCATCCACAGATACTGTCACTGGTTTTGCAACATCAAAATATTGTAGACATGTTGTTTGCACAATTTGTTTTTTAATTAAATCAAAGTCTCTTTCAGTGTTTTGATCCCATAACCATGGAGTATTCTGCTTTAATAGCTGACGTATTGAGTGTGTTAAGTTTGACAGGCTTGGTATGAACTTGGCCAGGTACGTTACCATTCCAAGGAATCTTTGCAAGTCTTCACGACTTTTCGGCACGGCAAACTCATCAATTGCTTTTACTTTTAGGGGGTCAGGTTCAATACCTCTTTGCGACATCACATGACCCAGGTAATTCACTTGGGTCAAAGCAAGCTGTGTGTTCTCGATATTGAACTTCAGATTCGCTTCTCTAGCAATTGTGAGAGTTCTGCGCAGCATCTGGCAATGCTCTTCCATCGATGATGAACCCAGTGCTATGTCATCAAAGTATGGGTTTACTGCAGGCTCCATGTCGAAGATTTCATCCATGGTACGTTGAAATTCCTCTGGAGCATTATTTAGGCCAAATGGTAGGACAAGAAACCGATACCTTCCCCACGGCGTGGTGAAAGTGGTTAAATATGAAGAGTCTTTGTGCAACGGGAGTTGCCAGAAACCATTCTTAGCGTCTAGGATACTAAATATCTTGCTACCCTGAAGTTTCGTTAAGAGGCGATCAGCAGATGGGATTGGGTAGTGGGGTCTTTGTATAACCTCATTTAACGGCCTTGGATCCAGACAAATCCTCAGCTTTTCAGGGGTGTTGACAACAACCATGTTATTAACCCATTCAGTAGGTTCATCAACTTTTGCGATGACACCTGTTTCCACCATGCGCTGTAGTTCTTCTTTAACTTTATCATGTAGAGCTAATGGTATTTTACGTGGGGCAGCTACATTTGGGATGTAATTTTCCTTCAATTTAATTTTTACCTCACGATTCAATCTTCCCATAGCATTGAACACATCAGAAAACTCTTTGATGATTCGTTGAGGTGTTTCTACTATTCTACTACAGTCTGTGCTTTTCTTGACATTGTATAAGCGCTTAATGAGTCCTAACTGTTCACAAGCAGATAAACCTAGTATAGGACTTGACTCAAGAGTTGTCACAACAAATTTCAAATCCTCTTTAACTTTATTAGTTTTGCAAGTTACGGCCGTATTCACAAGTCCGAGTTAACTCGAGGATCAACGATAATCCGCGAGTTATCGAAAAAACCGTATTCACAAGTCCTGATCCGTGGTTTAAACTGCCGTTTCGGTGTTACATTTTGATCCTCCGAAATCGGCGAGTTAACTCGCGAGTTACATTTAACGCATGCGCAGTACCATCTTTTTGGAAAAGCAAAATGGAGGACACATTTCATTCTATGCTCAATCACAGTATTCTTTCGACGACTGGACTGGATCTGTCATTACGGAGCACCTTCTACATAGCAGCTCATCTCATCATCATAATATTGCTTAAATAGAAAATTTTAAACATATTTTTATTGAAATTCAAAAGAAAAATGAAAATAAAGGTAGCTGCGTAAATCTTAAACAAGCAGCTTAGCGAAAAGATAGATGGCGCCACCTCTGTCCTATAAGTCGGAGAGAGCGAACGGTAGAAAACGACCATGGCAGATACAAAAATTCGTCGTAGAATAAAAATTATTCTGTTGATTTATTACGAATGAAAGAAAATTGACAATGCAAGTTACTTTTCACGACACCAACACACACCCATACTGACAAGTATAAAGATAATCAGATTACATACATCTGTCAAGACATTGTGTACAATTCTTTCTTGCCAAATTTATGTTTCCATAAAAATCCAATTTGAAATTAAATACCTTTGCATTTCTTTTCCCAAACCCATATTAAAATGCTGTGCGAGTCCTATTTATTCACAATTTGGAATCAATTCTACGGTGAAGTACGTGCTTGATCAGTATGAATGCATATTGGGGCGTCGTAACCAATGTAAACAATACCACGTGATCGTGAGGTAGCCAATCACAGCGAGCGTCTCATTTTAATCCCCGGATCACTTAACACGCCGTTTGAGAATACCGTTTTTGATAATCCTCGAGTTAACTCTTACTCGCGGATCAACTGATTCTCGAGTTAACTCGAGACTTGTGAATATGGCTGTAAGTGAACACTCACCCATGATTGGAACTAAATTATCACTGTAATCCAGCACTGGTTGTTTTGTGTTTTTCACCAGTGGTTTTTTTTTCCATTTTAAGAGTTCACTTTTAGGGATGACGTTTACTTGAGCACCCGTATCCAATTTGAAAACAACATCATTTTCGTTGACGGCGATTTTTTGATACCAAACATTGCGCGACCTGTCTCCCTTTAAAGACTCGACAGTTTTCATCTCTCCTAAAAACATAAATTTCGAGTCGCTTTCGTCATCGTCCTGTTCAACAGCATTGACTCGGCGGCTGCTTTGTTGATAATTTGAACGCACTTTCGATCTGCAGACGGAAGCCCAGTGATTTTTTAACGAACAGTTCTTACATTTCGTTCCAAAGGCAGGACAATTGCGAGGTTCGTGAACACGGCCGCAATTCCTGCACTTAAATTCGTTTGGATATCTTCCGGGACGATCGGGAATGTTGTTGTTTTGATTTTCTCGTGATGACGCATACCGAGATTTGGCGCGATTTACGGCGTCAACTGCTACTGGTTGGCTCTCATTCATTTCCCGGGCTTGTGCTTTGCTATGTTCGGCGGCTTTGCAATCACTGACTACACCTTGTAAGGTCTTCGCTTTTCTAGCAGTTTCCCTCATTAGTCTTTCTTGCAAAGGCTTGTCAAGTAGTCCTTGAATTATTTTGTCGCGAACCATGCGTTCTGCAAAAGTTCCGTAGTTACATTCCGTAACTGCACTTCTCAGTCTCGGAATAATAGTCCGAAAATTTCTCGTCTCTTTCTTGCTTCATTTCCAAAAACTTGAAAGATGCATAAATCTCGTTGTGATAATCTTTTAAAAAGTTATCGAATTCGTCAAGAATCTGTTTTAGGGTGACCTCCGTAGTGGCTCCTTCGGGTTTCAGGTCGAACGATCGGAATTGTTTCTTCAATTCGTCCCCGCAAATATGACGAAATAATGCCGTTTTCGTCCTTTCCGGCTCTTTGCTATATCGTAGAGCTTCAACATAATCTTCAAAATCTTGTCTCCAGTGCCTCCATGCTTCTCGTGGATTTGTTCCGGATTCAAACGGTGGTATCGTCGACAAGTTACTGGCCATTTCCGCAGGTTGCCTTTTCTTTTCAAGATTTTCAGGATAAATTGGATGAGCAGCTTTAAATATGTGCGTAGGATAGGTGTTCTGACACCATGTAATATCCTAGTTACAAATATCCTAAGATATTAAGACAATTGACATTGATGTGTCAAGATTGATATTAGAGACATGCTACAAGCTCTAGCTCCAAGTGTGATGTGACCTGTGAGTCAGGATCACTGTATCTATTGAATTACTTCGTGGCGCCATCTATTGATAGATTATATAATAACATCACAATAATAACATGCATCACAGTACCCTTAGAGATTTAACTTCTTAGGTTCATTTTGATTATGATTAGCGAGATCACTCACAACCACGATGTTTTCGAGATGGGGTTTCAACCTTAGCGTGAATATTACCGATGTAACCCTCTTCTGAAAATTGCTCTGTTGATGATGATGGCACCTTTTGCCATTACGACGGAAGGATGGTCGGTACTCGATCAGAGTGGTTTCCTTTAAAAGTAAAGAATATTACTTAACATATTGATTGCAAATTATATGAATTATTTTTGCTCGTAGTTTACAAAAATTCCACTCTATCTACATGGTTGGGTCGAGTTACAGACGTAATGAGTAACCAACCGGAGGTTTGCGAGTTCGAATCTGTCCACAATGTCATGTCCTCACTTTAGCTTGGTTGTTGACCTAGCGTAATTTATCTAATTAAGTAACATTTACAGGGTGGCCCAACAGGTAATGTTTGAAAAAGAGTCTATTACATGGCGCTAGCTGAGAGCAAGTGAGGCAAAACTTGGTGCGCATGATCATGAGAGTCGGGAATTTCTAGCATGCTGCAGAACAACATACTCCCATGGTGTGTATGGCCCAGTTTTCATCGATGGCACATTCAACGCTGCGAAATACAGTTTCCGGACGGGAAGTTCATCCCCTTTCTTCACTGTAATGACTTGGTCATTGGTTTATGCAGGGTGGCGCAAGGCCACATCGCAAGTTTTCGAAATGCTCAATAAGCATTTTTACGATCGAATCATTAGGTTGAACTACCCAACTCACTTCCAAAGGTGGTATTTAAGGGCCGCCTGTTTTACCGGATTTAAACACTTGCGATTTCTTCTTGTTGGGTTATAGGAAGAGCAAAGTGTGGTAGACAAGTACTAAGACACTTCGTGAACTGAAGACTGCAGTCGACACGATTCACATCGAAGTCTGCACACGCACGAGTAATGGATGGATTCCTCACTGCTGTCCTTGTTTAAGAAGGCGGTCACTTCGAACAGCTTTATTATTAATTATTTCCTGTTTAAATTTTCAATACATCATTAAAATTTTTCATCACTCTTATGTGTTTTAAAATTTTGATTCGTTTGAAACATTACCCGCTGGGCCACCCAGTATATGTATTTTTGTGTTAACTATTTGTTATGTTATTTATTAATATAGAGTGTGTACATATCTGTTCGGGAAACCAATTTTTGTTTTTTTTGGGGGAAAAAATATAAACATTTATAGTGTAACATGTATTCTAAGCAGATTACAACACGACAGTGTATTTCTCATGAAATGGCAAATATTTAGTGTGAAAAAAATGTCAGTTAATGGGTTTCTGTTCTAAGTCAGGCGATATAATATTATACTCCGTCAAAGGTTTTCTTGGCAGTGGAGAATTAGGCTGATAGTAAGCGAAACAAATAGTTCCCAACGACTTGTCCGATATTTGAATGTAATGAGACACTGCACGATAGAAATGTGATTAATTTGTTAACATCACACATATTTAACGATTTTTTGTCGTAATTAGCTTGAAATGTTGAATATTTTGCCTTTTAAGGGCGGCATAGTAATTTCATTTAGAATCGCGCGCGCCAGTCAGTAAGAGCCAATAAGCAGTTACCGGGCGCTTTCGATTCTTCTTGCTTGGCGTCATTGCCAGATACTTACTTATCTTTCGACTAGTGTGCGTTGCATTTTACATTTGAATCTCCATATTTCAGTAATTAGTAAATTTTAAAGATATCACGAACTAGTAAATTGTGAAGAACATGACCTTTCCCTTAGCGTTTTTAACAAGGTTCTTATCATATTTATGGAATATATGACGATTTATTTAGAGGACATTCAAGGTTATTCCTACAAAAAAAATTTCTATTCTATTTAAAGTTTGTACTGATGTTAAACAATAATCATAAAAAAAATATGAATATACAATACAATAGTTACAAAAATTGTTATAAATATAGTTCTAATAATTAAAAGTATTAAAAAAAAATTATACGTTCTTCAATTTTTTAACAATTGTGTTATATTTTTTAAATTCTACTTAAAATTTAAAATGGCTGTAATCTTGTGTGCCCTCTAAATAAACAAGCACATAAGCCATAAGAAGTATATTGATTAATATTGAATGAAAATAACTCAATTTTGGGAAGCAGATATTGAGTAATGTCGAAAAAGAACATCGAGTAGTATCGTAAAGCTAATATCGAGCAATGACAAAAAAAGAACATTAAACGATATCGTAAAACTGCTATTGGGTAATGTCACGGAACAATATTTATCAATGTCGTAAAACCGATATTGAGCAATGACAAAAAAAAAAAAAGAGCATCGAGCGTTATTGTAAAACTCATATGGAGCAATGTCAGAAAACAATATTTATCATTGTCGAAAGCCGATATTGTGCAATATTGCCAGGGATATAGGGTCATTTTTACGTTGGGCAATATCGACGGCAATATTGGCCGACATATCACACCCCGGTAAGAAAAGCGACATAAATCAAAATTGCAGCATTTGAGAAAAATCAACTTGAAGCCAACTATAAAATTTATTTTGAAATAGTATTATAAGCTTATTTTAAATTTCAGGTAAGTATTTATTACGGTAAATTCGATTATATCCTATAGAATAGTAATATAACACGCTGGGGCACCTCATACATATTTTTAGAAGACCTGAATTTTTCAGATAGAATAGACCTGAAATTGTTTTTTGTTAAGCTCTTGATTAAGTAGTGGAATTTTTTTTTTGTAAGACGGTGGGAATCTGGAAAATATCTCCGATTTGGACCCTATTGAAAGTGGCAGTTTATGCATGTATTAAAGAACACTGGTGTGTTTGAAGATCTCCTAATTTGTTTAAAGTTTTAGCATTAATTTCGTTTTTATATTGTACTTTCAAATACAGATGACGAATGGTAACTAAAATTAGTATATTACTTGTTTTTACATTTAAACTGAAATCCGGATGAACCTGGGCTGCGATAGTACACGTGGTAGAGTCTCGGATTAGCAATAGGAGTGTTGTGTGTTTGACACTCGATCCAAACAAAGATCGTCGTGTATATGGGAGCTGGTGTACATAAAATCTGTCGTGTCCTCGTATGTGTGGAAGTTTGAAGTGTGAGCCCAGGTTGCCATCCGACGGGAGATTCGAAATTAGGTGGTGTCGGAAATTTATCTTCGGAATAAATCACGGACCGTCTCGCCAATAGCCCGTTTGTTGCCCCAGTGCGACATAAATTCCACATAAAAATTAAAAAAACATTGTGTAAAAAATGTTCTTTGTTAAACCATTTCTCACGATTTTATACCTGTTTTCAGTAAAAATATAAATACTGTCAGTAAATCTTATTTAAGTGCAACATGAAGATTAATTGAATGAAAATTAAAAATGTGCGATGTGTTCTCAGAATATAGAAATTCATGATTTCAACATAGATCTGTTGAAATCCTTCTGAGAATTGAATTTCTTATGCATTTATTCATACTTCAAACATTTTTTTTTTCGACATTTGCTTGTGCAAATCAACTTGATCATACAATCATACGTCTGACTTTCAAAAACCGAGTGCATTCGAAACCAGACATGTACTTTTCCATGACAACGCATCTGCATACTCTTTTCAGCTTGCGTGTCTAAATTAGCATTACAGATGCTTCTAGGAATGTGCGTTTGTCAAACGCGAGTATTGTAGAACAAACTGATGACTCGTTCCTTTAATTCTGAATGACAAATGGAAAAAACAGGTGCGCAAATGCGACTGATGCCATCGTTTGACGTTGCTTCACTGACCTTAAGTGGGTTTCCTAGAAGGTCAATGAGTCTCATTGAAACAACCAATTAATCGTGTAGGTGGCGATTGACGAACATTGATTGAAATTGATCGTTTAAATTACGCAATTGTCACTCGTTCGGGCAGTAGGACTTTTTTATTATCTAAACCGAAGTTCTATCTTTGCGATCGTTAAAGATAGAGTAAAAATTTCAACGATTTGAAATATGTGGAAAATTTTCCACCAGATACATACTTTAATTATAAATGTCTGTTAATGAATAATTTTTCAATTAGGGTTTTTATATTTTCGTAATACGAATTTAAGAAATACGAATGTAAATCAGGGTACAACTTTTCATACAAATATATGTATGTAATTATTATTTAACTGGAAAAAAGAGACTATCAAAAACACTAGTTTAGAAGAAACATATTTAGTAAAATTTGAGTTTATTATACATATTAATACAAAATATATTAAAAAATTAATGAGTTATTAAAAAAGTTATGTCGATGGCTTCATAGAATCTAACAAATTAGTCTGACAACACAATCCTTTTTTTTTTCACGCAGTATTTCTTCGTAGCAAGCTAATAATTTTTTTATTCCTTGCTTTGTATCTATAACGCGTTTTTCGTTGGAGATTGTTTTCTAAAATTTTTAAGCCCTTTCAACTAAACTGAGACCTGTTATCTGAACAAGCAGCGCTGATGGTCTTCGACAGCCGTCCCTGTTGGTTTTGAGTGCAGGTGATTTTTAACCGATTCCGTGAAAAATTGGTCAACACATAGGAATCTGGGATACAAATCTCTATTGTAATAAAGCGTATATATATATATATATATATATATATATATATATATATATATATATATATATATATATATATATATATATATATATATATATATATATATATATATATATATATATATATATATATATATATATATATATATATGTTCTGGTTCAGGTTGTCTAGGGTGTTGATGTATGAAGACAAGAACAAGTCAGGTTCTAACAATAACTATATATTCTCAGGTTTAGCATACAACTTTAGGCTCTTAAGCCTAACTAAAAGACACATTAAAACGGAAACATCGATGAGAGCTTCGCTGTTGGCGACTTCGCTCTTCACTACTCTGCTCTTCCCCCGCACCTGCGCTCCGTGATATACTCTGTGGCGCTGGCGTCGCTACAAGCGTCGCCACTGTGCAGGTGGTTTGGCGGATGGGGTTTTGAGTATGCAACACTCGTCCATCCTGACTGGTCGGTCCGCCGACCTTTGCTGTGAATTGAGGATTTGAAAAATAATCAAAAGAAAAAGACTGGAAAAGGGAAAACAATTATTTACAAAATCTATCTTGCAGACCACAAAACGCTTTCTGAAATTGTTCATTCAGGAAATCTTCACATGAAATGAGAGAAAGAGGGAAAAAAAACTAAGTCTTCTCCCAAGGTTTCATAAAATCTGCACTGGTTGAAGTAACACGTGGACCTTCATGGATTCCCACTTTTTCCACATCATACCTGTCATTAGGTCTAACTTTCACCACTTGGTATGGTCCGAAGAACCGTGGTCGAAGCTTTAGTCCGACTCCAAATTGGGTTCGCTTGATAGCAACTTTGTCGCCTACACCATATGTTTGTGCTGGTTTTCGTCGCTTGTCGTATTGTTGTTTACTTTGTTGCTGCACTTTCAAAATATTAGCCTTAGCTTCCTCACGTAGTTGTTGGACATTTTGTAGCGATATCTGTATGTATTCATCTTGAAGTGCCTCCTTAATTTTAACGTTATGGAGAGTACGAATTGAAATTCGTTGTTCTTGTCAGAAGCAGACGATTCGCGTAATATCGCTCTCTTTCTCTCTCGGCGCAAGTTTGTAATGCGCATGCGCGAAGCATTGCGAACGGAACGCGTATCAATATTCTTACTTCTTAACTTTTCCCTTTCGGTTGTGTTCGTCTTGTGTCTCTTTTCGTCTTGTGGAATAAATTATTGTGTTCTAATTTATGTTGTATTAATTACACATCAACGAACACCACAACGTCATCCTTGTTTTTCATTTTAATTCCCGTCAAAAGTTCAAATGGGGTGTATTTGGTTGATGTTGATATCGTACTGTTGATGACTCGTTGCACTGCGGATGTGTGCTGGAACCATGTGGTGGGGTCTTCAATAGGGAATATGCACTATGTCACAAAACGTCCTAAAATGGTACTTTTTTTACAAATTCGATCATGAACAATCCGAAAATCAACTTTAAAAATCTCAAAAAAGTTTAATTTAAGCGTAATAAGCGATTAAAAAACGCGTTGAAGTCACGTGACTGAAAACGGGGTGGAGCTTGGTGTGACGTCATAGTTCATGAAATCTCTCGCTACATTCGCCGGCTGCATGTTATTTCAGGTTGCTTTAATTGATTTTACGCTTATTTCACGATAATTTTATTTGTTAAATAATTGTGTTGAATTATCGTCCGCACATTATTATTTTAAAGATTTCTTCTCTAAAAATGACGACTGTAGAACAAGGTTTTGTAAAGGCCAGTCGGATAATCTACCTAAATTGGATGGTATATCCATGTTTTTTTTTTCTGGGAAACCATCCAGATTTTATGGGAGTAGAAAAGAAAGGCGTAAAAGCGAAGAGTATGATAATATTTTGTACACCATATTTATTTTTAAAAAACATGTATTTTTATATTGCTTTTAAAGAGTAGTGTTATCATCAAAAAGTTGTACTTAAGAAAATAGAATATTAATAGTTGTTCTCTTTTCCTCAATAAGTAACACAATTCATTCTGAAACAGATTTGAAATTAGTGAATTTTGAAAGCTAGCTTAAAATTAATTTTCTACATTAATTTTTTAGCAACATTATTTTTGTAAGAAATGAACAATAATTTTTTAAATATATTTAAGCGATAAAATGTAATGCACTAAAAGATGATAGAAAAATAATATGTGTAGAGAAACTTATTGCGAGAATTGCAACTGTATTAAATATTGAACACAACATTTGGTAGTCCAACATTTTAAACCATGAAGAAGGTAGTGTGATAATTTGATTAAAATTGCAAGAATTTGAATTCTATAATTCTTATCATTCAGTTTAAAGAAGAAATATGACACAGTTTTACCAACTGCAAATTAATTATCATAAGTATAATAATTCAATGTTTATTGATGTTAGCTCTCTGTGTATTTTTTTTTAACCAGTTTTGATTTATGAATATATAGTATTCCTATATTTATTTATTAAATTCTTTTTCATGAAACAAGAAATTCTGCATTATGAGTGACTTGATACCGAAAGAATATTTTTTCGTTTTAGCAAAAACCCAAGTTGTGTGATTTAATCCACAAGATTAAATCACACAATTCTTAATTAAAAATACAAATAATTTTTGGTATTTTAAACTTACCAAAAATGATCTTCACAGCAATGCAAGCAAGAAGTAGAACACAGTTTTTTGTTTTTCTTTTAATCTTTTTTCATAACGCTGCACCATCTTCTACGAACTTGTTCATATTTTGGTACAACAAAAAAATACTATTTTGGTGTTTTAATCGTTGAATTATGACACAAACGGAACAATACAATATTTGTAATTCTTCTTTTGAACTATTTTCGAACCTTCCATTGCTGTGTGTGTGTGTGTGTGTGTGTGTGAATTAATCAAAAATCTGTAAATATAAAACTACTAAAAAGATACCCATAGAGATAACACAGTTCAAGAAACGCTCGATGAGAAAATCATGAACTATGACGTCACAGGCAAAAATCGTCAGCGACTGCAGTTTCTCGTTGAAAGTGACGTCGGAGCAATTTAAAAAGCGTTTTAAATATAATTTATATCGTCAGATTGCAGTTTAAGTGGCATTTTTCTACTTGGTTTTTCATGCTCTTTCAGTTTAAATTGAATTTGAAAATCATGCATATTGTCCATTGAAAGTTTCGTTAAAACTGAGATTATTGTCGCATGAAGCTTTTCCACCTGTCCATTACCTCTACATACACCTGTTGTTATTGGAATGTGTGTGATATTTTCTTCTTGGCAATATTTTTGAAAATCTGCTGATGTAAAAGCTGAACCTTTATCAGAAATAATTCTCGATGGGTTCCCAAATGTGTCTTGCTGTTGTCTTAATTTTTCTAACGCGTCATGTGATGAAGTAGATTTTACCGGATATATCCAAAGAAATTTTGTAAAGGCATCAACGACAGTGAATATGTATTTGTAGTTTTTATGTGTTGATGGCAGTGGTCCTAGAAAATCAATGTGATAAGTGTCAAGTGGTACATCTCCCTTTGGTATAGGATGTAGTAACCCTTCTTGTTTGCCTGATTTTTTAGATGATAGTATGCATTGCACACAATTGGAAATGACAGTCTCAACCTTATGTTGGGGAAAAAGAATTGTTGTTTCACCAAATTTTCAGTTTTGTTTATACCAAAATGGCCTTTCGAGTGTTCAAGCTGAACAATGTGTTTCTGCATGTCTTGTGGAACTACTAAAAATTCTTGGTCATTGACCATTTTATACAGCACGTCATGTTTTAATGTGTACTCTGAAGTTGAAGACTGTTTAAGCAGTTGTTTGATACTTTGTGTAAACTCGTCTTTTGTTTGTGCGTCTTTGATTTTTTTGTGTGAGCTCATCGTGCTGTATTACCAAAACTGGGTAACGACTTAGGGCATCGACGTGACGCATTTGTTTAGCTGGCCTATGGAGTATTTCGTAGTCAAAATCTGCTAAGAAAAGGACCCGTCTCGCTATTTTCGGTGGGATATCCTTTTAGACATTGTTTTTTTGAAACGCCTGACAATCAGTAAAAATTTGAAATTTTGTTCCTACTAAATAATGTCGAAACTTTTTAAGGGCTTTGACTATCGCTAACACTTGTAATTCGTAACTTGAATTTTTTTCCTCTTGAAGGGAAGTTTTACGACTCATATAGTGTATTGGATGAAAATTTTTATCTGAATACATTTGTAAAAGTATAGCTCCAAAGCTTTTCGAGCTTGCACTGCAATGTAGTTGTAATGGTGCTCCTTGTTCGTAAAGTTTAAGTATGGGCTCTGATGACAGGGCTTGCTTCAAAGCAAGGAAAGCCCGTTTCTGCTCGTGATCAAAGTGAAATGGCACTTTGTCCAAAAGGACGCTAAGAGGTCTGGCTATTATTGCAAAATCTTTGATGAATTTTCGAAAATATCAACTTAGCCCTAAAAAGGATTGGACATGTTTAATTGTTTTGGGCTCAGGAAAATTCAGTACCGCTTTTGTTTTGGCTTCAGAGGGACGTATTGTACCTTTTTCTTGTATGTGTCCTAGGAAAGTTATTTTCCGTTGCAGGAAATTGCATTTAAAAAAATTAAATTCAAGTCCGTAGTCCGAAGTGACTTTGAAAACTTTTTTAAGTTTTGTAACCCCTTCAATTTTGTTTTTGGAAGGAATGATGATATCATCCATGTAAATAATTACTGTTCCATCAGCTAGAAGTTCCTTAAAAATAGACTGAATAAACTTTTGAATTACAGATGGAGAATTACATAATCCAAACGGAACTCGTTTAAACTCATATTGACCGTTATGCGTTACAAAACTGGTATATTTAGAACTTTCGGGGCTGATTGGAATGTGGAAATATCCATTCTTAAGATCTAAATTACTATATACTAAGGCTACTTGTAATTTGTCAAAAATGTCCTCTATAAGTGGTAGTGGAAATCTTTCTATTATGGTTTTAGTGTTAATCTTACGATAATCAACACAAATTCTCGTTGAATTATCCGCTTTTTTAACTAACACTATTGGCAATGGATATAATCTGAATTGCTCTCTGTAATTATTCCATCGTGTAACCATTTCGATATTTGTCTGTTATCTTCCTGCTTTTCAATTTCCTCTAACCGGCGTGGTCGCTGCGCAGTAGGAATATCATCCGAAAGAATTATTTTCATTTCCAAATTGGTTTGTTTGGATTTATTCGGTGTATATGAATTTATCAAACTTTGGAGCTCATTCCTCAAATTCAAATCGCGGGTGTGCAAAGTATCGACTTCCTGTAAAGACGCATCTAGTTCGATGTTGAATAAAAACAAATCATCACAGGCGTCGAGGGATGTGTTTAGTCTACTGTTTTGTTGTTCTTTCGGCTGCGATTTATCGTTTTGCTTTTTTATACATTCGTTGTCAGCTGTGCTTTTGTGGATTCGGTGGGGTTCTTTTTTTAGATTGTCGAATATGTTCGGGGGAATAATGAAGTCCTCACATAAATTTTTGCAAACCGCTACGGGAATTGTTATAGTGTTTGTAGGGTTGTTGGGTAATGCTAAAGAAAGATTTGTTATTTTTGCGTCTTGATAATTACCGAACGCTCCTCGTAACGTAATGGAACTTTCGTATTTCGTTTCTGGGGAGAGGTGTGATTCTTTAATACAGCAAATTATGGTTCCATTATCGATGAGGGTTTTAAATTTTTCTCCGTTAACCAAAATGTTTTCGTATTGTTATGTATTGACGCATTCCTTTCGTTTCTGTGGTTTGTGGCTTCCGATTTCATTTACTGGGTTGTTGTGATTAAATCTCGTATTATCTGGTCTAGGTGAGTTTCGGTTGTAAAATCCTAGCGTTGGAATGTTTGGTCTTCTAAACTGTTCGTGTGGTGTTTGTCTATAATGGTTTTCGAAAGTCGGTTGGCGTGTGTATGTGTCACTGAGTGATTTGCGCTTTGAAGCTAAGTAAATGTCACATTCTTTTGCGAGTTGTGGTGGTCTAAACCAATTTTCGCCAGAGCGAATTGAAATATGTGATTGTGTATCCCTTTCTAAAGTACTATAAAGTTTGTCCGAAACCATTAGTTCACATACAGATTTAAAGTCATTGACATCTCGAAGTCTGCAATAATATTCGAATGCTCTAGTTAATCTTGCTGCAAATTGAGTATGTGTTTCATTAGGAAATATTTGACATCTACGGAAATTAGCGAGACATTCTTGTGGCGTTGGTTGGAATTCTTTTAGTACGGTAGCTTTGATCTGTTCGTAGTTTTTGAGTTCATTTTCTGGAACGTATAGGAGGATATTGGCAGCTTTTTCTTGAAGAATGTTAATTAATATTTCGGATTTATATTCTTGTGGCACGTTTTTTGTTTCAAAGGCACATTCGAGCGAATGGAAAAATAGATTGTAATTTTCTGCCTTAGTTGGGACTGGCATACTTAGCGTTTTAACACTTTTTATATAACTTTCTATGTTTGGCGGTGATGTGTCGTTCATTCTAGTATTGTTTCCGGTAGGAGATTGGTTTGCTCCTGCATTATTTCTTATAGTAGCTAATTCGAGTTCTCGTTCTATTTGTACTAACTTAAGTTTCTCGGTGTCGACTATATGTGCTAACTTAAGTTTTTCGATTTCTGCTAACTTAAGTTTGTCGGTGTCGACTTCTTTAGCCTTTCTTTCTTCGACGATTGAACTCATTAAATCTTTTATAAATTCTGGGTCTTGTTTGAACGTATCATTTTTCTCAATAATTTCTTTTAGTTTGATTATAGTGGCACCTTCCGGTACAATTTCATCAATTTCTTGAACAACCTTTATGAGGTCTTCTTTCTTCGTATTTATATACATGCTTAAAATAAAGGTTTGGTCCTACCTTAGATTCTTTTTTGGCTCATGTTTTGGCACCGTCGTCTGTTTGACCGTTGCACTGGTCACTTTCGTTGAGGCGGGGAGATTGTCCTTTAGCTTCCGTTTTGGCACGTCGGTGAGTTGCACTGAACACGTTCTTTGAGGCGGGGGAATTGGCCTTCTAATTCCGTTTTGGCACGTTCGTTGAGGCGGGGGAATCGGCCTCTTGCTTCCGTTTTCGCTGCGTTGTTGTCTGCTCGACAGGACACGTTAGTTGAGGCGGGGAAATTGGCCTGCGCTTTTGGTTGCTTCACAGTTGCACTGGACTCGTTCGTTGAGGCGGAGGAATTGACCTATTGCTTCCGTTTTTTCACGTCGGTGAGCTGGACTGGACACGAGGCGGGGGAATTGGCCTCTTGCTTCCGTTTTCGCTGCGTTGTTGTTTGCTTGACTGTTGACTGGACACGTTAGTTGAGGCGGGGGAATTTGCCTCTTGCTTCCGTTTTCTCTGCGTTGTTGTTTGCTTGACTGTTGACTGGACACGTTAGTTGAGGCGGGGGAATTTGCCTCTTGCTTCCGTTTTCTCTGCGTTGTTGTTTGCTTGACTGTTGACTGGACACGTTAGTTGAGGCGGGGGAATTTGCCTCTTGCTTCCGTTTTCGCTGCGTTGTTGTTTGCTTGACTGTTGACTGGACACGTTAGTTGAGGCGGGGGAATTTGCCTCTTGCTTCCGTTTTCTCTGCGTTGTTGTTTGCTTGACTGTTGACTGGACACGTTAGTTGAGGCGGGGGAATTTGCCTCTTGCTTCCGTTTTCTCTGCGTTGTTGTTTGCTTGACTGTTGACTGGACACGTTAGTTGAGGCGGGGGAATTTGCCTCTTGCTTCCGTTTTCTCTGCGTTGTTGTTTGCTTGACTGTTGACTGGACACGTTAGTTGAGGCGGGGGAATTTGCCTCTTGCTTCCGTTTTCGCTGCGTTGTTGTTTGCTTGACTGTTGACTGGACACGTTAGTTGAGGCGGGGGAATTGGCCTCTTGCTATCGTTTTCTCTGCGTTGTTGTTCTGTTGACTGGACACGTTAGTTGAGGCGGGGGAATAGGCCTCTAGCTTTGGTTTGGCTGTAGAATTTCGTTTCGTTGCTGTCAGTCCAAGAGCTGTTCACTTCGTTTTTCAAAGTTCAGAACCGGTTGAGCCCCCATGTTCTGGTTCGGGTTGTCTAGGGTGTTGATGTATGAAGACAAGAACAAGTCAGGTTCTAACAATAACTATATGTTCTCAGGTTTAGCATACAACTTTAGGCTCTTAAGCCTAACTAAAAGACACATTAAAACGGAAACATCGATGAGAGCTTCGCTGTTGGCGACTTCGCTCTTCACTACTCTGCTCTTCCCTCCGCACCTGCGCTCCGTGATATACTCTGTGGCGCTGGCGTCGCTACAAGTGTCGCCACTGTGCAGGTGGTTTGACGGATGGGGTTTTGAGTATGCAGCATATATATATATATATATATATATATATATATATATATATATATATATATGTGTGTGTGTGTGTGTGTTGACAAGTACACCACTCAGCCCATTAATTGCAATACGCAATTGTCAATCGTTAGGCAGTTTCGCTCAAGAGAGTAGACAAGGCGGATGAATCACGAGAAGAAATTCTGTTTGAGGAACGGGAGTTTGGGTGACGCTTTTGAATACTTTGTACAGTGATTATCCTTAGTTGTGGAAGTCAAATGAATATTTAAACAAAAGAAGTAATTGCTTTGCAAAAAATTGTTAGTGTTACAGGGACCCGGCACCTTAAAAAATGATTTTTTTTTACTGACAACAGTTTTAGACAAACTTTTTGTTGTTTCTTATGGCAGAGAATTATATATGAAATTACAAACTCAATTTTCTTCAATATGTGATAAAAAAAAATTTTAATTAAAAAAAAAGTGAAAAATTCCAGAATTTTTAAAGTGTATCTTTTTTCAATTATGATATAAGCGTGATTTTTTTTACAATATTCCTTTAACTATAATAAACCTTAAATGTTATGTAAAATAACACAAAAAAAACAAGGTACTACACATTTATACTTTAAAAAAAAATTCTACTCATAATAACTAAAAATGTATACCTGTATTTTAGAATAAAATTTTATAAGTAATGAAAAAAAATGTCGAAGTCAATTGATTGGAAATTCAAAAAGCCTTTGCATTTTGAATTATAAGATACTAGCCACTGCGTGGCTAGCCCGACGTTCCCCATAGCAAATCAACACCACGGGCAACACCGAGATGTAAGTATTAATCTGGTGTAAAATTTTCCGATGATTTAAAATACGTTGAAATTTTCAATCTCTCTTTGACGATTCCGATTTTACGAAAACAAACTTAACAATCCCAGCCAAAATGGTTTATTTTTATTTTTTTTGCTCTCATTCGCTCAAATGGAATAGTGCAGGAAATGTAATCTGTTTCTTTTTTTTTTAACGCAAAGGGCAAAAAATGCTTTTATTTATTTTTTTTTTAAATTTTTTAAAGAGAAAGTTCACGGTGACGTCACAACCTCTCGCAAAAATATGAGATAGATTCAATATAAAAACTATGTATTTAAAGA
Organism: Metellina segmentata; assembly: GCA_947359465.1. Taxonomy (NCBI): domain Eukaryota; kingdom Metazoa; phylum Arthropoda; class Arachnida; order Araneae; family Tetragnathidae; genus Metellina; species Metellina segmentata. The sequence goes on along the minus strand of OX375883.1, from coordinate 22,355,259 downwards.
AACATATTTTTAGGTTTCGACAAAAAGTGAAATTTTCCGCAGATTTCAAATCCGTTTAAACTTGTACTCTATCTTTAACGGTCTAGGATATAGAAAAAAGAACTAAGCGACTCCAGTTAAAAGATTATTTTCAATATAAAGTGAAATTTTCAGCAGATTTCAAATCCGTTGATATTTTAACACAACCTTTAACGATCTAGGAGATAGTAAAAAGCACTAAGTGACTCCAGTTAAAAGATTATTTGTTTTTATCGACTGGTTGGAAAATCATTCCTCCGCGCAAAATCAAAATGGAAACGAAAAAAATAAATTTAGAATATGTGATCTCTTTTATCAGCACATTCATTTTTAAATGTTCTAGATTGAATTCTAAAATTCGCCTCGACCCTAATATTGTAAAAAATTCGGACTGCCTGTGTGCCAAATCCCATTACTGTAAGTGCCATAGATTCGTCATGACTTTGATTTTTTTTTTTTTTTTTGGGGGGGGGGCATAGTTTCTCTTGAAATCCTCACTGTATCTACCATTAATACTTTTCTAGACCAACATGTATGTGTCTAAGGGCTCTAACAAAAATATTTTCCTTCGTTGTAAATGTTACAAAAATAATGGGAATTCGCTTTTATGAAATAGTAAGAAAGTAGTTTAAAAATTAATCCCAAACTATCCTTATTTTAATTTCACCCACAAGGAAAAAATTTATTTTCCAAATGTTCATTTTTAAATTTATAGCAAAAATACAAAATTTTAAACAAATTATAGCATAAAACCTAAGAGGACTTAAATTCCACGTTACTTGCATTAGTTTATTGAGGAAAAAGGTATCCGTAGAGAAAAATTTATTGACTCAAAATAAGTTGATCGGTGGAATAAAAATGTATATTCTGTTTAAAATGTAGGTTTATTGAGTAGTCTTGAGTTTGGATTAAATTTTTATAAAGTGTAAAGGATTTTTCAGTTCTAAATAAAAAGATAAACTGGGGTTCCAACTGGGTTCTGTGGCGATAGTAAGCACGACACACACTACTGACTCAACTGTGCGCAGACTCTCTTAGCTTTACCTTATTCAACAAATGACGAAAAAACAATACAGGTCAGAACTCTGCCGTGAAAAAAATTATCCCGGTGCACACATCCGGTTTTTCAACGTGCGGCGCCGCTGCGGCAACGCAAGTGTGGTCTGAGATACATTAGTTCCAATGGAGTAGTGCACACATGCCTCCAGAGCCGCACGTCCAACTTGCGTACAAGTTGTACCGCATTTCCACACGGCGCCGCAGCTCGCCACACATGCGGCTCAAGTCTGAAATACCTTGTTTTCATAAATAAATGGAATATAAATAACTAGGGGGCCCGCCCCCTGCTCGCTAACGCTCGCCAACCCCCGGAGGATTCCTTCGCAATTCTCATTGGTTCGCTGCGGGAACCTATGCTCGCTTCGCTCGCATCAATGAAGACACGTGTCCTAGCAGAAGGGATTGATTACAAAATATATTTAAAAAAAAAAATATTTTTCAAATCTAAATTTGTTGTATTACATAAAAGATATATACAGTACCTCTGGAATCAGAATTTAAATGAAAACTTTGAGCAAATTTTTACTCGCAGTGTGAGAGCTGCTTTGTAAATTGAATACCCAGCATGTTGTTTGTGTGTACATTTCCCCAATACTCGAGCCACCCATACACTTTTTGACTGAGTTTGTTGTCGAAAGCTGTAGTGCATGCGTCTTGTTGTACTATAATTGTTAGCCTTGAAAAGGACCGTTTTTTAAATAGCCCTGAAAAGATCCTCCGCTTTCTTAGATTTCTATTACAAACCGCAACAGCTCGTCTAAAATTCATTTTTTTCAATAAAATTTCATCCGATAAATCTATAGATTCAAATGAGGCGCGAGGCTCCTAGTAAACAAACAATCGCACAATGTTGCCAAAACGCGGTAACAAATAACGTATTTTTTGCGTGCCACGTAAGAGAAATATATATATAGATAATTATTAAATGGTTGCATCCAGTAACATCTATTTTGTGTTTCAAAATATACTTTTTTTACACCAGGTAAGCGAAATAAACACGTTTTCTTCGATAGAATATTTATCACAAATGGCGCGAAATGAGTACTTGCGTCATTTCACGGTTATGTGTGCACAGTTGGACTTCGGTGCAGCAGCGGCGCCGCACGTTGAAAAATCGTATGTGTGCACCGGGCCTTATAAAATAAAATTCCACAACTGTGGAAATAAAACTAAATGAACCAATGGTATCACAGAAATTTTTTTTTTTAAAGGATCAATCAAAAGGTTCAAATCAAAATAACCAATGGAAGCAAAGAAAAAATTTCAAACGAGCCAATGAAATCAAACGACTTTAACACGGATTTTGGAAGAACTTTCTAGAATATTCAAAATGAAAATTGAAAGTTACAGTGTGCCGAGGTTGCCATGAAAACCACAACAAACGTAAAGACAGATAGGTTTCCTTAACCTACCGTAACTCACTACTAGAAGTGCGCCAAAAAAAAAATCCTCAAGGCCGTTGCCACCGCTCATAAACGTAGAGTGTAGCTGTACCAAAAAATGTAGAACGCTTCACGATTTTGAGTGTCATGCTTGCGCAGGATAATGCTAATCTTCTCTGTATCGTTCCAATTTTAGTATATGCACTACCAAAGCAAATGCAATGTGCAAAAAAACATTTTATATATATAGATTACTACTCAACATAATATGTTTGAGTGGTGGATATATTATTGAAAAAAATAGTTAAAGGTATGCTTTGATTATGAACATTACTATAATTATAGTATAATAGAGATGTTACATGATCTGCCAACAATTGTAACTTTCTTTTTTAATAAATACTCTGTTAAATGACAATAATTATTATAATGTTCTTCCTTATTCTTTTGAAATAGGCGCCATAACTGAAAATATCTTCATGTTTTCAACACCACGGTACTCTCAGTTCAATTCATAGACCTTTCTTACTCCTAATTTCGTCGCAATTTTTTGAGTTTGCAATTTATATTCTGTGTGATACGACGTACTTGTGATCTGTTTGTTCTTTTTCAAGATTTTTTTTTCTACATTCTTGTTATCTATCACTGTGCAAAAGAAAATGAGCAAAAGAAGCGCAAAAAGTATGAGAGAAAAAAGGAAATGTAACGAACAGTAAGAAAGGGAGTTATTTACAGCAAGTCCATCAGGAAAATCGTTTTTTGCATTGTTTTTGAAACTACTCTTTCACATAATAGAAGACATGATTTTAATAAACACTATAAAACACAGCATCAGGCTAACATAGAAGGCAAAATTAAACTTGTTCTCGTGTCGGAGTCACGTAAAGAATATGTGACTAAAAAAAGGAAGAAATCAGAAGACAAAATATTTTTGCTAATGTAAGTTGTGAAGACGAGGTGGATGACAGAAGCGTCCTATGAAATTGCTTTAGCACTGGCGAAAAAAAAAAAACTTTCTGACGGAGAAGCCTTGTTTCCAAATATTTGCATGCCATCTTGGTTTTAAAGGTATTGTAAAGAAATCAGACATAAATTGCTATACCAAGGCAGACTAATGCGAGATGTATCGTGGATGTGCTGCGGAACAATTTGCCCAAATATATTAAAATTAGTTATTACAAGGGTCATTCGAAAACCGTTTTCTTGATTTGGGTACAGAAGAAAACTACATGATCGCATTAATATAGCATTTTCACTTAGAGAATGAAGATGACTAGTAACATACAAATGGTACTTATTGATTTCAAAACAAATTCATTATTGAAATTGAAGTTTCATGAATAGTTTCTCGGAATAGTTTCGATGTTTGTTTAGGACGATCAATCTTGAGTTAAATATCACAAGATATAAGAGTTCTAAAGGCACTGGATATTACACAGCATGCAGTACATTTCCTCGTAAACAAATCAACCACAATCCAATAGACTTTCTACATTTATTTACACATTTAACAAAAGGACGGAACACGAAAACATATTTGATGCTACAAAAACGACCGATTCTTCAAATCGTTGCCATTCTATAAAACCTTAATCTCGTTCAATAAATGTTAATACAAATAGGTGGCGCTCTTTTAATTGATTCTAACAATGTTTGGTAATTGGTAATTTTTAGTTAACGTCGTACTAGAGCAACACAACGGGCTATTGACGACGGTCCGGGATCAGTCCCTTGAGGGAAAGATCCACGGACAACACCTCGTAATTTTGAACCACGGTCAGATGACGAAGCAACACCTGAGCTCTAACAATGTTTGGAGTGAGCGAAGTTGTGCAAATCCGATATAAACGCGGCTTTCCATGAAGGATGATATAGGACCGTTACTTCAGAACGTAGCTGACCCATTGAAAGTAGAGTGGGTGCGCCAGTATATCCGACAAGTGGGTGGAGTCCCCCGACAGCCTGCACGGCCCCTACCGCAGCATAAGGTGTCAGTCCCAGCTCACAGTTATCATTCAACACGGGGCCGTCGTGCTCACCCGCTGGATTCATCTTGCTCACCTCAAGAGAGAAGCTATCAGAAACACCAGATTTCATTGTATTGGCGACCCCAGTCTTGAGTCGATCTAAATTGTTCTCATCACAGTCCTTGTACGAAACAAACATTATATATACAACCATGGACAAAAGCGCTCTCTATAGATGCTCTACAGAGAAAACCTATTAAAAACATACAGGGTGGTCCCGAATTCATGGTACAAACTTTAATGGTAGGTACAGGACATTGTAACAATGATTTATTGTATAGGAATGTATAGTCGCAAGTGACGCGGTGAGGCGTAAACAGGGGAAATAAAAGGAAAGAGAAATGGAGTGATCGGTTGGTATCATTGCCGGTAGAGGGCAGTAGATGTCTAGCCGCTGTTGAACATGAAGCATCGCAGTAGGGAAAAGCGCCATTCACAATTGTGCTGCGGTAGACGATGGGTGACTTTACGTATGCAGAAAAAGCAGACATGCATTACATGTACGGCCGTGCAAATGGTAACGGCAGAGCTGCGTTACGAATGTATCGCGCGGAGTATCCTGATCGACGAATGCCGGATCATAGAATTTTTCAACGGTTACATCGTCAACTTTGTGAAACAGGTGCGTTCGACGTCAACAGACATGGCGCTGGTCGAGTAAGAGCTGTACGCACTCCAAGGCTGGAAGAAAGCATCTTGAACATTGTGGCTGATAGACCCGAGTCAAGCACAAGAACTGTTGCGCGTGACGTAGGTGTGAGTCATCAGACTGTATGCAGAGTGTTAAACGAAAATCGCTTACACCCCTTCCATTTTCAGAAAGTACAAGCATTGAATCCGGCAGATTATCCTCGCCGCGTGAACTTCTGCCTGTGGGTGATGCAGCAATGTGCGTTGCAGCCGGATTTCGTAGATTATGTGCTATTTACAGATGAAGCGACATTTTCACGCGAGGGTGTCTTTAATGCGCACAATTCCCATGTGTGGGCAACCGATAATCCACATGCAACGCGTCGACATGCGTTTCAACAACGTTTCAGTATTAATGTGTGGGCTGGTATTGTGAACGACCTTTTGATTGGCCCATACTTACTACCCACGCGGCTCACTGGCGGAAGCTATCTTATTTTTCTGAAAGAAGTGTTACCACAACTGCTGCATGATGTTCCGATCGCCATTCGTAACCGCATGTGGTTTCAGCACGATGGGGCGCCAGCACACTTCAGCATTGATGTACGGAATTACCTGTATGCCACGTTTGGTACTCGATGGATTGGGCGTGGTGGACCAGTCCCTTGGCCACCCCGATCTCCCGATTTATCGAGCCTCGATTACTTTTTATGGGGACATCTAAAGCATCTTGTTTATGAGACTCCAGTTGACTCAGATGAGGATCTCGTCGCTCGCTTATCTGTAGCTGCTGCATGTGTGCGTGAAATTCCAGGCATCTTTGAACGTGTACGCCAATCGCTCCACCGACGCTGTCAAGCATGTATCGATACTGGTGGACGCAATTTTGAACAATTACTGTAAACATGACACTTGTCAACAACGCTTTCAATAAAATCTTTGTTTTTCCTTTCGGCCGTTATTTCCCCTGTTTTCGCCTCACCGCGTCACTTGCGACTATACATTCCTATACAATAAATCATTGTTACAATGTCCTGTACCTACCATTAAAGTTTGTACCATGAATTCGGGACCACCCTGTATAGTTGAATGTTAATTTACCTATTATTTTAGATCACATGGATAGGGTTTTATTAATCGATATTAAATTACACAGCATTGAAAAACACTGAAGTTTATTATAATACGTGATATGTGTGTGACGAATTCATACATACCACTATTTTGGAAAAAGGTAAACGAATTAGAGTAATGGCATGAAAAATTGTCACATAGTCGAGATGTCCAATAATTCAAAAAACTGATGATCTCCCTCAGAAATACTCTGTAGGATGATCAAGTAATAAAAATATGTATAATTTAAACGATCACCAAGAGAGAGGGTTTTTTTGAGTAACGTTTACCAAGCTGTGGCTGGGTCGGGAGTAGATTTTTCACAATTTGCAAAAATGGGATGTAGGGTTAAAATCTTCATCAAGCCACATGGTAGCAACATGACAAAAAAAAACCAGCCCAATACTAAAAAAAGCGACTTGTGTCGAATGACATTAAATGAAACAAGTGTTTCTTGAACGTGCGGATGACGTATATAAAGAACAGGCTTTTAGCACAAGTTTTATGGCGCGTCGCTTGTTCCAACCTTGCGCTACGCATTAGGTTAGGTTTTCATGCAGTACCTAACGGTGTAATCTAATATTAATGATACTATCCCTCAAAGTAGGACCCAAAAATTAAGGCTCACTAAATTGTTCAACTCCACAGTAATCTTTAGTAAAAGGCGAAAGATCAGCACGATTATGCAGAAAAAACTGAGCTCAGTTGAAAACTAGAACCAAAAATTTCTTTTATACATATATTTTTTTTAAATAATGGTGGCTACAAATTCTTTAACCCTTCAAGAACTAATCAACAACGGATTTTTTATTAGTTAACATTTCGATCTAGATTTCTCACAGTCCCCACGTGCTTTGTGAATCTCATTATAAATAAATTAACATGCAACTATAAGGTTTTTATAGTTTTTCCAGTAGAGTGTAATATAGAGGGAGCTTGTATCTAGATTTGTACGTCCTGTGATTCATTCGGAAAAGGATGTTACAGTAATATTATTCCAGAATTTCATTAACAAAATCAAAAAATTATAAAAAATTAACCACAGAGAAAAATAACTTAAAAAGCCCAAACAAATTTTAGATCCGGAATACAGAAATAGAAGTTTTGCACAACTCTTTTATAGTTGTGATGTGAAAACACTCTATAAGCGTAAGAATTTCATGTATGGGTTATTTATTTTTCTGAATATTAGAATGGAACGAGTGACAAATTAAACGGTTTTCCTGAACTGATAACTTGAAACTGACATATTGTAACTGATATTAATTGCAACTGATATCCTAAAATACAAATAAATAACTGGTTATGGCGCTCTCTTCTGGTCATTTTTTAACTAGTAGGATTTTCCAGAAATTAAAAGCCCATTTAACCCTCTTTTAGAGTAGTAATTAAAAAAGATATATATTAGTATTCAATCCATCTAAGATCTCTACTTTACTATGATTATAGTAATCTTCATAATCAAAGCATACCTTAAACTTTTTTTTAATAATGTATCCATCATTCAAAAATAGTTTATTGAGTAACGTCATATATATATACTATCTGTACGAAGGAAAATAAATATTTGCTTTGGCAGTACGTATTCTAAAATTGGAAAGATACATTTTTTACATGAAATTGTGCGGATGGAATTTTTAAAACACATCTGCACAGAAGGGTTATTCTGAAAATTTGTTCTACAATTGGTGTCCTTTGAATTGGATGTTTTTTAAACGCAATTTTTGCTTTGGCATTGAAACTAACTTAAAGGAAAAATCATTCCCGAAAATAAACAATTTCTTTACACTTCTAGTTGTCAATTTCAAGTATGAATATATTCACTTTGTACTGACTGAATAAAAAGGCAACCCTGTAATTCATATTCGAGTAAAGTTTCTGTAAACTCGTGGAGAAGGATTTCGTGAGTTCTATTTTTTCAGGAATGTGTAGTTATGCTTTAATATTTAACTCAGATTTAGAAACTAAAAAGATGTGTAAACAAGTTTTTCGGAATTTGTTGAAAATGTATTCGATAAGCATATACGAACAGTTACTTTTGTATATAATTCACCCATTTTTAATTGCTGTTCAGAAGAGTAATGTAACATTTACACAACTGGGGATGTTGGTATTGAAATTTCTCTACTATGAGCAATGCTTGAAAAAAGGGCAAACGTTTTCGATTCTATCCCTTCTTAGCTGTACATACAATTCAATACCTTGTGCCATGATAGAAATGTCTCAGTACGTGGTTTTTGGCCGTAACATTGATGGAATTTAAAGTTCTTTAGAACGCATGTGATGCTACGAATTCCTGTGGTACGAACATAATAAAAGAAAAACAATGTTTCTGATACCTGACGTTGTAATTTACGTTATATATATATATATATATATATATATAACATTCTCAAAAAAAAAAATCAAAATCTCCAAAAACATTCTGAATAACGCTTTTATTAAGGTGTTGATGATTGCCACACTTCTAATTCACATGCAATCGCAAGCATTTAGAATGTACTCTTAAAATAGTTCACAAATACATTTTTCTTTCACAAAAAATGTAAAACGTAAACTAATTGTATCGAATAGAAATGGCATAACCATCAATATTGTCTCGAATGAATTTCCCATACAGTTCCTGGACCTCTAACAGCCATCAGAAATCAGCACTCTCTTGGAGTGGATAAGCATCGCACAGGAGCAATAGTGGGATATTGGCAACCATCTATGATCCATAAAGAAGGTATGACGTTATGCTCAGCCAAACAGAGAATATTTTTTAGAAGAAAAACATATTTATTATATATTGGATAGATAACAGATTATTATACACTTTGTACATGAAGGAATACAGTTTCAAAACTGAGGAGAGGGAAAATCATCACTCGTTTAGATGCACAGAGAAGATCTATCAAAGATCATACGAAAGAGAGGCACACCGTACGCTCTCTCTCCAGAAGAAGTCCGACTCAGAAGTCCCGAAAGTCTCCTGCAGTCCCCTTCTTATAGCCGACCTCACAGCTGGGGACCAATTCCTTCTCGTTAGGGTAAGGATCAAAAGGAACCGACTGGCTCGTTTGTCGGTCAGTCCAAAAATGTCCAGACTCGCCGACACATTCCGTTCCCATGAGAATCTCCCTACGGGAGTGAATAGCATGGAATCCAGAGATGGTCCACAAAGAATCAGCCTGCTTCAATGAAGTCCTTTCTCACGGGTTTCCCTCGTCAAGAATCCTTAAAGGACGTGGATCTCACTACAAAGGGAAAGATCCGAGAACAACTCGTAATTTTGAACTAAGGTTAGATGATGGTGTCAGCACCTACTTGGCACCCCATTCTCCAAAGTATCCAGCCACTTAGGACATTTGAGATCACTGCAGATTTAACGTGCACCAGTCCCACGTACACGACGGTCTAATTCGATCGAATTTCAATCTGTAATGTTCCCGTTGCCAAGCTGCGACTCAACCAATTGGGCTACAGCAGCCCACGCTCTCTTAGGGAGAAAGTACTACGGCCCACCAAATCCCTCCTTCACTAGTCTCCATACCGAGTTTGGAGCCATTTCAGTTGTTAGATCGAGCTACAGGTGGCTCTGATTACTGCCAGTTTAAAAATAATCACCCTTATATCTCGAGATATATTATTATACAGGGTGGTCATAAAAAAACTTGGCCGATATATGGACCTCTAGCGGCCGTTCCGTTCAACCGATCGAGATGAGATTTCAGATATAGTTGTTCAGAGGTATGAGCTCGGGATTCTGTGAACGACAACAATGTGGCACTCACGGTTACAGTTATAGGTAGAGAAACTCGAAATTTTTGAATGGCGACGCCCACTTTTTCCCGTCTCAAAATGCTCAGCGCATGCGAAAACCCTAAAGAGCGTTGAAACGGTACGTGTATCACAAAACACGGACGGGTTATGCACGCACAAAAAACAGTTCTGCGAAACGGCCAACAAAACCACGTTCTGGGTGCACGGAGAAAATTTGCATATAACAGCTGGCGACATCAACCACAGAACGCCTTTCGCCAGATACATGGGCCTCGTATTTGGCGATGGTTTCGACGGTAAACACGCAAGGCTTCCACGGCATTCATCCCATTTTAATAATAGAATTTTACCAATTTTCCATTAACTTTCGCCGACAGAGTCATTTCGTTGGCATATGCGAGCTCCCGACTGAAGATCTGGCTGAATATTTGTCGAAAGGCGTTCTGTGGTTGGTGTCTTGCCTCTGTTATATGCATATTTTCTCCGTGCACCCAGAACGAGGTTTTGTTGGCCGTTAGAACTGTTTTTTGTGCGTGCATAACGCGTCCGTGTTTTGTGATACACGTACCGTTTCAACGCTCTTTAGGGTTTTCGCATGCGCTGAGCATTTTGAGACGGGAAAAAGTGGGCGTCGCCATTCAAAAATTTCGAGTTTCTCTACCTATAACTGTAACCGTGAGTGCCACTTTGTTGTCGTTCACAGAATCCCGAGCTCATACCTCTGAATAACTATATCTGAAATCTCATCTCGATCGGTTGAACGGAACGGTCGCTAGAGGTCCATATATCGGCCAAGTTTTTTTATGACCACCCTGTATATCTTGAAGGAGCGGTGAGTCATGAAAGAGAGCTAGCTCTTTCTAGTGAGTGAGCGGTTCCGATCCGATCCCTGAAAAGAGACGATATTCCTACATCCAGTAGGCAGACCCCGCTAGGCGTCATAATGTCTCTTTTCCACCGTAATAAACAAGTGGTGATTGCGCACAATTATTGGGAGAGTTGAAGCAAGAGCTCATAATACAATGTGGATGCGTACAAAGCTTGCCTGCTCAATTTGAAAGTCTTGAATATACTAATGTAACATAATTTGTATATTTTTAAGTTAATAAACTATAATGTCTTTAAGACCCCCTGTTACTTGGATGCAGCATTTCTACACTCTGTGTCCGTTCTGCTCACAACATTTTGTGGAGCTATTGGAACACTTCCAACGAAACGGATACATTTGGCGCCCCAGAGAGGGCGGCCATTCAAGTGTCAGAATTCCATTTGCAAGTTGCAAGGTAAGAATTTCAATTTTGAAGATTTTCTGATTAAGAAATTGTGAATTTTGGTAGTAAAAATAGACATTCTTAAACTGAACAAGATCGCTTTCCGCACGTCATTTACTAAAGCATGCTGTGACGTCTGTTGTACTGGTGACGGGGACGCACAGAAAAACTCTTATCCAAAGTTAACGCAATATTTATTTGTTGCGTTGCACGATGATATTCTAGGCCGCAACGGATCTGGCTTGTCTGCCGCTAAGAACGAAGTCTTGGCTATGCGTAGGACGGACGTCTTAAGGTACCAGTATACGTTGGAACTTTTTTTTTTTAATTTTGGAGCCAGACTAACAAAAATTTTTTATACTTCATAAGTGTTAGAAAACTAACATATCTGCACAAAAAAAAAATTTGAAATTGGTCGTATTAAATTAATTAATTAAAATTTAATAAGCTAATTAGGGTCTTACGGTACCGGTCATAACTTATTTTATAATTTCAATTTTAATTGCAAATGAAAGCAACTGATATGGTGCAGAGACACTACTATAATTGTACATCTAAAACAAATAGCTTTTTAATATGAAATTTTTGTTTGGAAGTATTTAAAAATCAAAACTTTTTACAAAAATAATAAAATTAAAAATTAAATTAAAAATTAATTATTTCACTAGCATATTTGATTATAGTACAGCATTAAAATTGCATTAAAAATTATTTAAATCGGCTAATTCAAATTAAAGTTATCACCGGTGGAATAATGTCTTACACTGGCAAAAACTGGTTCTTCAGAAATCAAGTTTAAAGTTTGTGATATAAATTTTTCAACTCTCAAATGATAAAACAAGCAAATTGAACGTAAAACGAGCAAACGATTTTTAAATTCAAAATAAACACAAACGCATCAGTTAAAGCTGCAGTTACACATTATTGCCATTCGGCAACATGTGAAATCGTCAAAATTATTCTAAAATAATTAAGTGTTGGAATTATAGCTAATATTTGATTCATACCACATCAATATTTTAGATAACGCGAACGGAAAACGAAACCAAAAATTTTCACTGTGTACCTTTACTAAAATGGACTTTATTTAAAAAGTATCTTGAATTTCGTAACGAACATGGTATCATTTTGAAGCGAATGAGTTAGAGAATATTTTAGAATTAAAAAAAAATGCACAATTTCACCGAATTTCGCGATTTTTAATGTCTACTGGTACCTTAATTTTCTGACCGAGTAAAATAAAATATTGAAGTAGTGAGACTCGAAATACAATTCAAGAAGTTTGTTAAGGTGGTCCAGAACCCAAAATCTTTAAAAAAGTTTTTTTTTTATTATTATTACCATAAAAAAATACTACAGATATTTCTGAATAAATAAATGACACAACAATTTCCTTTCTGTCTTTTAAAGAGCCTGCGAAATTTAAAATTTAGTATTTTGACATCTGCGAGCCCATACAGAAGGGATTCGTGGTGTTGTTACAGTCGCGTAATTTTTAACAAAATAAAACCAGAATCGCACAAAGTGGGGATTAAAACCCCTTTGACATCCACTATTATTGTTAAAATGATGCCAATATTCCAAAGACAAGCTTCAGATTCTTTATTGGAAAGATATAACTAAGGGGAAACTCAAAATCGAAACGATTCACTTCATAACATGGTTTGGAGCTGTTGCCCTAAAAACTTAAATGCTTCGAAAGTTCGAGTCCAGATTGCTGCAGCCAGAGCCATTATGGACTTCAACAAGGGACTAACGTCAAGCATAAAAGATGTGCTGGAATGTGCTCGTCTCTGGTAACTGCGAAAAATTCTCTAATCCTGTTAAAACGAAAGGACTGTAGACGATTCAAGGAAAGCTGTGAGAAAGTCAACTATAACCTACAAAACCTACAGAAAAAAAGTTCGAATTGCCAAAATTAAATTAAGTGAAGCATTAAACGTAGGAAACAAAGCAGAATACCTTCCAGGAGGATTTTAAATGTAAGTACGTAATAGTGTATTTTACCAATTTAAAACGTTAACGACGTTTTTCTCAGTGATGCTTTTTTAGTAATTTTCTTAATTTAAATTGTTATAAATGAAAAATTATTTCTTATAACTGTATGAAATTTTCTGCACATGTTTACCAAATACACTCATTGCCATAAAAACTTGCGCACCCAGAAAAAGTCGTCAAAATGAAACGAAATTGTACACATGTAAGTACTAGTTTGATATAATTAAGTGATTAGAAAATCAAAGAAAAAGGATCATTTATTGCAGAAAAAGGTACAAATGAACGGAAGTTTTAGTACTCTGTTGGACCCCCTCTAGTGCGAATGCACGATGCGATACGAGCGGGCATTGAGGCATACAAGTTCCGTATGATGTCCTGAGACATCTCGTTCCACAGTTGCTGTAAACGCGCCTCTAGTTCGACCAAACTCGTAGATTGTCCAACTTGCCGTCCCAAATGATCCCAGATATGCTCGATTGGTGACAAATCTGGGGTTCTAGTAGGCCAGGGTAGGGTGGTAATGTGGCATTGTCTTGTTGAAAAATGGCTCCTGGGAGCCCTGCCATGGGTGGCATCACATGTGGCTGAAGGATGTCATGGACGTACCGCTGGGCTGTCATTGTGCCATGGATCAATATTAGGGGTGACCGTGTATCGTAAGCAATGGCACCCCATACCATCACACCAACTCTGTGAGCGGTGTGTCGCTGTAAAGCGAAGGCAGGATTGAGGCGTTCACCACGGAGCCTAAACAAACGAACACGATTGTCATCACTGCTCAAATTGAATCTAGATTCGTCGCTGAAGACGATCTGGATCCATTCCGTTGCAGTCCAATCCCGTCGAGCGCGACACCACTCCAAACGGATGCGTCGGTGGGTGGGTGTCATTGGCAGCACACGTAATGGGCGCCGCGATACCAGATGTCCTTCAGCCAGGCGCCTTGCGATGGTTCGGGAAGACACAGGGGCCCATAGTGAAGGTGCTGCGTGTGTCTGGATAGCGGCCAATGAGGCAGTTGGCTTTACGCGTGCGTTTCGTATGATGTGACGGTCTTCTCGACAACTGGGCTGTCGAGGGCGTCCTGAGCCTGGTCGCCGTGTAAATGACGTCTCTTCTGTCCACTGGTCCCAACACCTCCTCACAGTAAAATCAGAACGGCCTACTTGAAAAGCTACTCGCCGAGCTGACCATTCAGCTTCCATCATCCGGATGATTCTTCCCCTCTCGAACTCTGACGGCTGCTCATATTGTCTTCGATGGCGGCGTAACGGCATGTCCTTTCAAGACTTCCTCCCATTTTACAACGAAAGGCTAAGCATAAAAAAAAAATTTCATTATCTGCAAACTTTAAATACAACGTTTGAAAAAAAATTGTTATTCATTTCATGATAACATTCCATTTGTTTAAAAAAAATATGCTATTGTATAGTAATAAAACCTTGATTTAAAATATCACAACAGATTTGTTTTCGTAATTAAAAATACCAGGTTTAAAAGTATTTTATTAAGCTTATGGGGGGTAATGCTTAGAGAGAAACACGTATCTCCCAAATTCTTCTAGTAAAAGCCTCTAAACTCCCTTAAAAATATATTGTTAGGAAAAAAAAAAAAAAAAAAAATATATATATATATATATATATATATATATATATATATATATATATATATATATATATATATATATATATATATATACACATACATGGTGATTCTTAAAAGATGGGCGTAACTTTAAGAGGTGATAGTGCACATCCAAACAAACAACTTTCATCAAAGAATGCATGGTCGGAATTAAAACGCAAAGGTGCTAGAGGGCGCCGAAGGTGTTGTTAGAAGAGACATAAACACACAAAGAGGGAATAAGTGACAATAGCAAGTTTAATGACATGTGATTATAATAAGTGTTCAAAACAGTGACCGGCAGTGGCTATGCATGATGTACAACGGCGAAGAAAGGATTGGTGAACTTTCCGAAAAACTCCAGGCATATCGCATACTTCCCTTGCAGCGGCCGAAAGTGTAGCGACGAGATCTTCTGCAGATTCAACGGGGGTCTCATACACAAGAGCCTACAGCTGTTCCCACAAAAAGAAATCATTACATGAAAGATCTGGCGAGCGAGGTAGCCAAGCTACAGGACCACCTCGCCCAATCCATCGGTTCGGGAAAGTTAAATCCAGATAATTCAGAAAAGTTAAATCCAGATAATTTCGCACCTCTTGTGCATAATGGGCTGGTGCTCCATCTTGCTGGAACTACATTACATTCTGAATGAGTGTTGGAACGTCTTTCAACATGTCTGGCAGCAGCTGTTGCAGAAACTTGAGGTATTTTTTCCGGTCAAGGCCTTCTGGCAGAAGATAAGGTCCGAGTAGGTGGTGTCCAATTATTCCTGCCCAAACTTTGATAGAAAAGCGTCGCTGATGAGCATATGAATAAGTGACATGTGAATTTACATCCGCCCAAACATGTTGATTGTGGCTGTTAAATGCACCTTCACGTGTTTTAGTACATTCATCCTTGAAAAGCACAGTAGACACAAAATCTGGATTTACTGCATTCTTCTGCACCAACCAGCGAGCGAATTTCACACGACGAGGATAATCGTTTTGGGTCATTTCCTGAACTCGTTGAACATGGTAAGGATGCGAATGTTCAGCCTTCAGTACTCACCATGTTGTGGATTGTGATATATGTAACTGCCTAGCCACTGCTCGGGTACTTGTACTTGGCTGATCAGCCACCATATCCAGAATGGCTTCTTCAACGACAGACGTTCTGTCCGTCTTTGCACGACCTGCATCCGACCGG
The DNA here is from genome assembly GCA_947359465.1 of Metellina segmentata. NCBI lineage: Eukaryota > Metazoa > Arthropoda > Arachnida > Araneae > Tetragnathidae > Metellina > Metellina segmentata. The sequence continues at coordinate 22,339,182 of OX375883.1, read as the reverse complement.
GAAGCGAGAAAGGATACCGTCTCTCACAACTGTTGGTGCAAGCGCTCAAATGTTTTACGGTCGGGCAAACCGCCTGTTGGGAAACCTCTCTCCGTACAATCGTCGAGCCACTGAGCCATTTCCATTTGCGAGTCCGTAAATAAAATGCGTATCAGACTTTTCCTTATTAGTGAAGGGCAACATCTTCCAATATGTTCCTACCGCGATTGACAGTTGCACACTTGGATCACCGGCTTTTATGCATTAATTGAGACGAAAATTTGCATTCGAGTTCTTCTTTTTCCCCATATCCCATTTGCATGCTATTACTGTCGTTCTTCTACCAATAATGGATCTTTAACATTTGCAAGGTTCAAGTTTTCAAATGCGCCATCACCTTTGCATTTTGTTTCCGACCATGCATTCTTTGATGAAAATTGCTTGTTTGGATATGTACTATCACCTCTTAAAGTTTTGCCCTTCTTTTATAAATCACCCTGTATCTACATATTTCTTAGGTTTTAAATAATAAATAATATTCTTTCCCATAAAGTTCTTGTGAATTTCTGAGTTATGAAGACAATCTCTTCATCCACACATTTTGATTAGTTTGCGTAATTTATAAATCAAACTACGGGTCAGAAAACGTTGATAAAAGTCTAAATTTACGAAAGGAGTACCAATGGATTGTGTGTTCCATGCTTAAAATTATTAAAGCAAAAATTACAAAAACGGACGAGGCTGTATCGGGATACGTCTACTAGGTTTAAGGAGTAGAATACATCAGTGAACGAGAGGGCAAAGAAATTAGTGGGACTAGACTTTTAATTTCACGTATCAAATGTTCATCGCTCCGCACATCTATCACGCAATTCGTGAACTCGCGGCTGTTGTTGAAGGCTGTGGCTTATTACCGACCTCTAGGGGTTGAATAATATCATTCGCTTATAAAAAGTTTGTCATCCGATTTGGTATTTGCGTCGAACTGAGCGGTGGAGGTACTTGGTACACCTTGAACGTGCGATGCCTGTACTTTCCAGCACTTCCTCCGAGCCCGTTGACCCTCAGTATTTGATGTCTGGACCTCTTTGAATTCCCCATCTCTCGATCTTTCGTTCTGTTGACGTTTCAACAATTTTTTTTCTGTTTATTATGCATACATTTGGATATTTTGAAATTTTGCGAGGTCTTCACACTTTGAAGAGCAATATCTAAAGAATTATTAAATATTAAGGTTTTATTTCTATTATTATTTATAAGGAGCAAAGAGAGACGAAACAAATGTCCCCTCAAACGTCGTGCTCACACAAAGAAGCACGGAGCTAGACTAAATTAATGTGAGCGGCAGTGCACATTTTCGTGACTCAATATTGCGCTGCGATTCCATCAGCCGATGACGTCAGCGCAAGATCAATGAGCATTTATAATCTTTGTTCATTATCTTTGTTTTTAGCTCTTTGAACGCTATACCGTTCACTTGTGTATGCTTTAAATTTTTCAAGTTATTAAATTTTTCGCACTTACGCTTTTTGTGACACTTAAAAATGAAAAATTGGTTGTTGTTGTTTCTTATGCCTACACTGGCAGACCGGAGGAGTGCCAGGCCCGTCAAAGACGGCAAGAGGCGAGGGGGGTGCGCCTTCCTTGTTATTGAGCCCCATTGGGAGGAAGTCCAACTTAGCTCGACATACTTGACACATCCGTTTTACAGGAAGGTCCCTTTCATACATCCATTCACTCACACATATCGTAATTTAGATCCCAATCAGAGGCCGATAACCCCCTGATCAGGTACCTCCAGAGGTATTGATTTGGTATGGGAACAATGGGGGACTTTGTGACCACGGCCTATTTAGCGTGCCCCAGCCACCATTAGTGAACACGACGGTCTTTAGCCAGGTCGAAGCGCCGATCTCGCAATCATCAGAATTGCAGGCTCCGCCGAGGACAGAACCCAAAACCCTTCTGATGCGAGCCCAACGCTCTACTGACTGAGACAAGCTGTTTTAATTCACTTCAAAGAAACAGTAAGCAATCGGTCAGATGGTAGATACGAAGTACATTTACCGTGGAATATTGATTTGGTTATTTTGCTTGATAATTATGAAATTTGTCTGAAAAGACTTTGCTGCACTTGCAAAATGTTAGAAAGGGATGGGCTTCTATAGGAATATAATGCTGCATTTAATGATTGGCTCAAAGAAAGTATAATAGAAGACGTTGCGGATACCGATCTGTCTGTGCATGGACATTATTGCGTATACAATATCGGTGTTTGTGTGAATGGGTATCGAACCGGTCACCTTCAGCATGCGGGGCAGAGACGTTGCCAACTGCGTCTTCATGGCCCATTGCCCCTGTTGCGTCGAATCCTTCTACTCCCCGGATTTTATACCGCTAAGTAAAGAAAGCGAAGAATTCTAACTTAGATACAGAATACATTTTCCTTTTGAATTGGATTTGAGTTTGCATTTGAAGCAATGCATTCTAACTGAAATGCAATTTAAAAGGAAAATGTATTCTGTATCTAAGTTAGAATTCTTCCCTTTTTGTATGAATCTTGATTTGACAAAAACTTGATTTGACATTAATAAGTAGTGACATTTATATTATTTATCCCGAACTCGTAAACCTCCGGTTGATAATTCATTACTTTTTTAACTCGTGTATATAGAGAGAATTTCTGAAAGCTCACTGTTGTCAACAATTTTATAATCCACACCATGCTAAACGACGTGTAAAAAAAATACATAAATTAAAAGCAATAATATACTAGAGCAGGCCTCGAAATAGATTTTTTAATACAGGTGCACCTTGTGCACTTAAGTTTTTAAATTAGGTGCACAAGGTGCACTGTGTACACCTAGTGGGAAAAAATTAGGTGCACAATTATATTTTCATGTGCACAGTGCACCTGTGCACCCGGGTATTTCGAGCCCTGTACTAGAGTAATTTCTATACTTTTAAAGAAAACAACTCAGATCGAGTACCCACCATCCTTTTGTCATAATGACAGAAGTTGCGATCATCATCAACCGAGAAACTTTTAAAAGAGAGTTACATCGGTAATATTCACGCTCAGGTTGAAACCCCATCTCGCATCATCGTGGTTGGGTTCTCTGCGAAGTTTGGTGAGTCAACTCGCTAATATAAAATATACAGGGTGATTCATAAAAGATGGGTACAACTTTATAAGGTGATAGTACAAATCCAAACAAACAACTTTCATCAAAGAATGCTTGATCCTTGCAAATGTTAAAGCTCCATTCTTGTTGCGAGTTATTGGTAGAAGAACGACAATAATAGCATGCAAATCTGATAAAGGGGAAAAAAACTCACAAGCAAATTTTCGCCTGGATTAATACATAAAAGCCGCTAATCCGAGTGTGCAACTGTCAATCGCGGTAAGAACATATCGGGACATGTTGCCCTTCACTAATAAGGAAAATGCTGAAATGCATTTTATCTACGGCCTTGCAAACGGAAATGACTCAGAGGCTCAACGATTGTACGAAGAGAGGTTTCCCAACAGGCGGTTGCCCGACCGTAAAACATTTGAGCGCTTGCACCAACAGTTGTGAGAGACGGTATCCTTTCTCCCTTCCCGGTCGGATGCAGGTCGTGAAAAGACGGACAGAACGTCAGTCGTCGAAGAAGCCATTCTGGATATGGTGGATGATCAGCCAAGTACAAGTACCCGAGCAGTGGCTAGGCAGTTACATATATCACAATCCACGACATGGCGAGTACTGAAGGCTGAATGTTTGCATCCTTACCATGTTCAACGAGTTCAGGAACTGACTAAAAAGGATTATCCTCGTCGTGTAGAATTCTCTGGCTGGTTTCTGCAGAAGAGCGCAGTAAATCCAGATTTTGTGGCAACTGCTTTTCACGGATGAATGTACATTTACACGTGAAGGTGCATTTAACACCCACAATCAACAGGTTTGGACGGATGTAAATCCACATATCACTTATTCACATGCTCATCAGCGGCGCTTTTCTATCAGTGTTTGGGCAGGAATAATCGGAGACCATCTACTCGGACCTTATCTTCTGCCAGAACGAATTGACGGGGGGAAAAAACCACACGTTTCTGCAACAGGTGCTGCTAGTCATGTTGAATACGTTCCCACACACATCCAGAATGTAATGTAGTTCCAGCAAGATGGAGCACCAGGCCATTATGCACAAGAGGTGCGAAACTATCTGAATTTAACTTTTCCGAACCGATGGATTGGGCGAGGTGGTCCTGTAGCTTGGCCATCACGCTCGCCAGATCTTTCATGTAATGATTTCTTTTTGTGGGGACTGCTGAAGGCTCTTATGTATGAGACCCCCGTTAAATCTGCAGAAGATCTCGTCGCCAGACTTTCGGCAGCTGCAAGGGAAGTACGCGATATGCCTGGCGTTTTTGAGAAAGTTCGCCAATCCTTTCTTCACCGTTGTACCTCATGCACTTGTAATCACATGTCATTAAACTTGCTTTTGTCACTTATTCTCTCTTTTGTTTGTTTATGTCTCTTATAGCAACAACACTTTCGACGTCCTCTAGCACCTTTGCGTTTTAATTCCGACCATGGATTCTTTGACGAAAGTTGTTTGTTTGGATTTGTACTATCACCTCTTAAAGTTTTGCCCATCTTTTAAGAATCACCCTGTAGAAATGATGTATGATGAAGTACGGTCTTAGTTGAAAAAGCTCTCATGGATAGTGCGAAGCGGCCTTAATCTCCGTTAAAACTAAAATTGGTGGAGTGACTTTATAAAGAGATGGATTGCGCAGAATTAAAATAAGTTATGAAAAAGGTGAAAAGGGACAAAAACCGAAAACAATGAATTATGAACAAAGTTTGGTTAGGGTATGGGAGTCATTGCTGGTTTCGGATTTAATTTGACGGTGCTGCGTTTGGCATCATCGCGTTAATGATGTGGAATAATTTGTCAGTTGGGGTTTCGGATAGTTTTAAATTTCTGTATAATTGTGGAGAGTCCATTAAATTGTTAGAAACTTTGCGTGATTTCTTTAAAAATGTGTTGAAGATTTCTTTGATGTCCCAAAAGGCGTGGTTTGGGTGGTGTAGAAGTCTCGTCGAAGCTCATTTATTAGCAAGTCAATTTACACACACGACCCGTGATAGTGGACTGTATAAATTTTATTATTGAATTATGAATTCAATCACCAATGGACAATTCTTCCCGGTGAAGAATACTACACAAAAAGGGTATTGTAACCCAAGGCAAAATCCCTCATGGATTGCGGAGCAAAGCTGCTGTCTCCCCACACACTCAGAATACGAATACAAAAAGAAGAACGAAGTTGGCGGCTAAAAAACTAAGATATTACCTGACCTTGTTCTGAATGTAAAAAAAGATTATAGTTCAGCTCGAGGCCAACGAAAAGAGAAGGCCAGGGAGCTCGCGTCGTCACGTGATCCCACGTCACAATCGCCGGCTGACTTCGGGAGAATTCTATCTGTTACTACTCTACTTTAGCCCTTGTTTTGTTAGCGTATCTTGGAATAAAACGGTCGTGTTTGAACTAAAAGAGGAATCAAAATGCCAGACAAATGTTGTGTTCCCTTTTGCAGTTCAAATTACGATAACACAACTGATTATGTGACTGTTTTTCGTTTCCCAAAATCGGAAGCTCTTAAAAATGTTTGGCTGAAGAAAATTCCCCGGGAAAACTTGCAGCTGGGAAAAAGAACTGTTGTATGCAGTAAACATTTCAAGGAGGAAGCGATTATTCGTTTTGATGAGCTGCCCAAAGATGGAAAAATCATTCAAATCCCGAGAAAAATTCCGAAGCTGAAAGAATCTGCATACCCTAGTATATTTCCTGGATGCCCAAGCTATCTCACAGAAAAGAAAGTACCAGAAAGAAAAAACAGAGATTCGAAACTCAAAGAAGTGGATGAGGGAAATTTTCAAAAATTTCAAAGTTATGATCTAATATCATCTTTTCAGCATCTTTCTAATGCTATCCATTGCAAAATTAAGGACTTTCATTTTGAAAATATAGTTGTACATGCAGAGAGCACTGCTATTTTTATTCTTTTTATTGACTTCACAGATGTGCCCGCCGTTAAAGGATCTGTTAAAATTGATTCTGAAATGTGTGTCCGTGTATTTGTAGAAGGTATGGAAATAAATCCATCAACCTTTTTTTATCTTTTGGATTCAAAGAATCGTCTTGTTTTGTGGAGTCAACTTGAAAACATTTTAAGTAGAATCCCGTGCATTTTCTCGGATAAAAAGGAGGACAAGATATTTTATGAAGAATCCATAAAGTACTGGAACAAATATATTTCAAGTAATAATGGTGATAAAAATGTTTATGATTGCAAACATTTCATCAGAGAACAAATATTGTTGTCATCAAAGACAACACTTGGAAAAAGGTATAGTACAGATCTTGTAACTTTTTCATATTCTTTATACATAAAATCTCCATCAGCATATAATTTTCTATATCGTTCCAATCTATTATCTTTACCTTCTGTCGATACCTTGAAACGACTAAATCCTTTTAAAATAAATGAATGTTCTCTGTCAGCAGATAGTGAAGCATATATGAAAATGAAATGTAGTAAGTTAGAAACAAAAGATAAACTTGTAAATTTGCTTTTAGATGAAATTCATGTTAAACCAAATGTATCATATAAAGGAAAAACTGTTGTGGGATTTGCTGAAAATGTTCCTTTAGAAGAAGCAAAAAGTATTCAAAGCTTTATGATCTCATCTGTTTATTCCAATTTTAAAGAAATTGCTGCATTAGTGCCTGTCACTAAATTGACAGGAGATGATTTGTTTAATTTTACATGTACAGTTTTAAAAATGTTAGAAAATGCTGGTTATAATGTCTTGTGTATTATCTCAGATAATAATAGAATTAATAGGAATATGTTTGAGAAAATTGCTGGTGGTAAAATATTTGATCGTGATGTAAAAAATCCTATAAATAATACTAAGTCTTTATATTTGTTATTCGATACTGTACATTTGATTAAGTCTGTTAGAAACAATTGGATCAATCAATGTGATATTGAAAAAACTTTACAATATCCTGATTTTGATGGTACCAACATTGTAAGAAAAGCTCACTTTGCCTTATTTAGAAAACTTTACAAAATAGAAAGTCAAAATTTAATAAAATATGCTCCAAAATTAAACTATAAAACATTGTATCCTAAAAATATTGAGCGTCAGAACGTTAATTTGGCTTTAAATATTTTTCATGAATCTAATAACCTTGCACTTGAAATTTTTTCTAAAGAAAACTCCTCATTTTTTAACTGGAAAGACACGGCTTGTTTTTTAAACTTAATTAAGTGTTGGTGGGATATTGTAAATGTTAGCCATTTAAATAAAGGTCGTAACACTCACAATGAAAACTCCAATGCATTTAAATATGTAACTGATAGCAGACTGTCATTTTTAGAAAAATTTGCAAAGTGGTTAAATGAATGGAAAGATATGAACCAAAAACCTCGAAGTGGCTGTTTAAGTAATGAAACTTTTTTTGCATTGCAACACACATCATCTACTTTAGTATTAGTGATTAAATACCTCTTACGGTCTGGTGCAAAATTTGTATTGACTAGTAAGTTTCAAACTGATAATCTAGAAGCCAGGTTTGGTCAGTATAGACAAATGTCTGGTGCCAATTATCATATCTCTGTCCAACAAATTCTAGAATCTGAAAGAAAATTGAGAGTCCAAGGTATTTTGCAGCTACATTCAAATAAACATGGAAAAATTCCACTAAAAGAATTTTTAACATCCGTAAGTAACAGTGACAAAAGTGATATTGATATTAGTCCTTTTATTTTTCTAGCAGATGACATTGATTTAAATACCATTACAAAACACGAGCTGAATATTCTTATTTATATTGCTGGTTACTGTGTATTTAAGTTAAATTTGTCATGTGCACAATGCATTACATTATTTTTGCAATCTGATAATTTTTTTGTTGAATATAAAGATATTCCCATAGCTACAGCTGATGTTAAGAATTATTTATCCTTAGTAAACAGGGGGGGCTTAAAATTTCCCTCGTCGTTTGTTATTGATATTGTTTCTTATTCTTACGTAATTTTCCAAAATTTTTTATCTGAGGAATACGAAACTTTATTTTTAAAATATTCTATCAAGCAACACACTTTGTTTGTAAGTATAGTTGAAATGTATTTGACTGAAACAAACTTAGCTACACATGAAATATGCACAGAATGTGGTTATGATACCTATTTAAAAGTCAGAAATATAATTCAAATAATTGGCAATATTTGTCTTAATAACTACACAAAAGTAATGAGTGATAAGCTTAAATCTAAAACTGATGAAAGAAAGTTGAAAAAATTTAAAACATCTTAAATATATTAAGTTGTGTGTAGATCAAATTTCTTTGAGTTCAAAAATTTTATGAATTAGAAATATCACATTGAAATATTTAGTAATATTCATTCAGTAACTTCAAATGTAATGAGTTATAAGCTTTTTCTAAATATGTTTTGGGAATATTTAGAGTCTCATTATGTGATGTGTTTTGTTCTATTTTCTAATAATATTTGGTGAAATGTTTGATAACAAGTATGAAAATTTTTTTATGTAATGAAAAGATTGTTTCTTTAAAAATAAATATAGTTTGCTTTATTTGTTGAATTTTCTTTTGTTCACATACCCACAGGTAAAATAAATTCATTTATAAGAAAATATTCCAAGAGGAAAAACATGTGTACTTTAAATTTACTAGGGGGAAAATTTGTGTGTTCTTCTGATTGTAAGCTTACTTCTGGAACTGATAAAAGAAAGTTGACAGCTTGATATACTTTAATAATAAAAATATAAGTATATTAATTTTAAGTTAAAAAATATTATGAAAAATATCACATATTTAGTAATGTGTTCATTTAATAACTTCAAATATAAATAATAATAAGCTTATTTCTAAATATAATGTGGGATAATGAATAGTTAATTTATGTGATGTGTTTTGTTCTATATTTTAAATAATATTTGGTGAAATGTTTGAAAAGAAGTATGAAAGAATGTTATGTTATGAAAAGATTTCTTTATTTCACATAACAGGTAAAAATAATTCATTTATAAGTAAATAAATTTCAAAATAAACCTTAAACTATTCCAAGGGGGTAAAAAGTATTGTGTACTAAATTTTCAAGGGAATTGTGTTCCTTGTGATAGTTCAGTATCAATTTAAAATCATGTTATTTCAACATCTTATCAAAAGACTTCAACTCAAAAGAAGGAATTAAAATTTGTATATATTGTTATTCAATACTGTTTCAAGAAAAGAATTTTAATATGAATATTTTATTAACAAAAATAACGTTGGGAAAATTTTTTTAATGCTTTTTGTGTGTGAAAAAGGTATAAAATATGTATGCAATCAGATTTATTCTTTAAAAATAAAGGTTATTTTTTTTCTCTGTTTTTAATAAAAATTAATAGGAATATATATTACTAATCAAACTCAAGAAAAATGAACAACAAAATGCTATCTTTTAACTCCAGATTTATTTTTGAAGTTCTTTTATAGAATTAAAATAAATTATCTGAAGTAATAAATTGTCCTACTCAAGAAAACAGCGATGTGAGATTTCTAAGCCGCCGTTTGTGACGTCACGAAATACTTCCCAGGCCTTATCTTTTCGTTGGCCTCGGTTCAGCTACTGTTACTCGCTTATACATATTTCTGTGCGATTCATCTAGAACATTCCATGCAAAATTGAATCATGTGAAAAATAAGCAGAATACAACTGGCTAAGAGGATAGGATGAAGGCTTCGGAATTACTTTTCAAACTATTACCATTAAACAGATGGGAAGAGTTTGATTGGTGTCTTGGGTCTGGACCGCTATTTCGGTTGGTCGGAGTAATGGGAGTGAATTCTGATTGGGTTTGAGGAGTTGTGTTTTGATTCAGAATTCCTGCTTATGAAAGATTGTACTGAATTTTTCTATTTTGGAAGTTGTGTGTGTTGTTTGGGTTTTTAGGAGAAGGGGTTCTTGGGAAATTTAATGCAACCTTTCCAAGAAGCCACGTGTCCTAATTATTGACAGTTAATGCAACGCGGATTAACTTGTATGGGTTGTTTGCATTCTTTAGTGCGGTGTGCATCACCGCATTTTGGACACCTTGTGATAATTCTGCAGTTATAACTACTATGACCAAAAAGGTTGCAATTGTAACATTGGGAGGGTCCTTGATTACCGCGATAGTGTTCGACAGAGATAGACAAGTATTGGCAGTTGTTGAGATCGTAAATTTTTTCCCATCCTCCTGTTCTCATGAGAGTAATGGAAAACATGGTTAGGAGTGTTTTGGTTCGCTGTTGCTTCATTTGAGCAATTCATTCGATACAAAAACCTTTAGAATAAAGTTTGATTTTTTTTAATGTCGCTGTTATTTTTGAGACCCCTAATAACTACTTTCGCGAGGCATTTGTTGCGGGGGTGGTGAAATAATATTCGATTTCATTTTTAGCGAGGTGTTTAGTTCGGTTATTGTAGTCGATATCGTTAGCAGTAGTGGTTTTTATGAACTGTCCTGATAGTTTGTAGTTGGGCATTATGTTGAGTTGTTCCTCAATTTCTTTCAGAAGGGTGGAGTAGTTCGCGTTTGTTTTGATGAATATAGGAGGCATTTTGGGAGTAGGTGGTTCTTCATGAACTTCAAGAATTTCGAAAGTATTGGCAGTATCGACTGCCGGTGGTTGAGCGGGGAAGAAATTGGCTTTGACTGTATGCCTTCTTGGTGAGGTGATGAATTCATTATTAGCATTAAGTTCGCAAAGATATCGTAGTCATGGTTAGGTCTCTTATTTGATTTGCGGGTATTTTGGTTTTACATTTAGTAGTGCAAGGTATCTCGGAATAAAGTTTCCACTGACCTTGTTCGGCGAGTCTCCTTGGCTTTTCCCAACACGTCCTGGTAACAGGGCAGCGAGGGGGCGTCTCCTGAAAGTCCAACAATGATTTCCGTACAGATTTGGATGTCAATTCGTTTCACTTGCGTCTTTTTCCAAAGTTCTGTTTTCTTTTGGCAAGCGCTTTCCGGTGGGATCTTCATAAGAGCATCAACGATTTCTTCACAAGTATCATCTCCCTCCTTCGGCAATTCAATATCACTTGACATAATTGCATCTAATGGACGTTTCATCATTATTCGAATGACACCTTGAAATCAGCCGTTTGTTATTAACAAGTTGAGCCAAATCGAATCACGATGACTCAGTTCTAGATGTGAATAATTGCTTCATGTACAAAATTGGGAACACCAAGAAGTATATAATCAATAAAGTAGAAAAAAGAGTGGTGGATATAAATTAGAAAGCTTGGTATGTTATATTTCGATAATGGAATATTGTAGGACAATAAATTTTCGGCAACAGAATTCCAAGAATTTAAATTAATTTTGAATGGGAAGATGGTGCATATATTGAATATAAGAAATATCAATTAACCGTTTTTAATGACAGTACTCAATGCTCAAGACGCTGTAAAACCGAGCAAGTCGTTGAGGTTAAATGTATATCAAATGATCATTTTATACCAACTAAAGATTTTTGTATACAAACCTTCGTTTTTGTAATACAATTGCTGAAGAAGAAAACAAAACTTTATACTAAACTAGTTTGAATTATTAAGATCGATCACAAATATCCAGATTCGTCACTAAATGTCACTTAATGTTGCTCCAAATCATACTATCCCAAACCGTCAAATGTAGACCGTTGTATTGCCATAGAAAGTCTTAATTCAACATCAAATGACGACTAATAGACGAATTCAAGCTCAGAAAAGAAAATAAGTTTTCAAACACACACACACACAGTTGAAGAAGCCTCAAGTTTTAAATAAACATGCCCTGGCATACTTTTTCCGATATTATTAATAAAAAGTATTTTTTTGAGGGTATAGCATCATGCCCCCCCCCGCTCCTTCGAGATATAATCTCTTAAAATTCGCCGTCGATAAGGGAAATAGCAGTGGAGTTTATGACCGGATGTGGAGGGAAAGGAATGTGTTGTAGCCCCTCGTTTTTGAACTGTCCAGCGTCGTAAAAGAAACGGGAGAAGTGGCTTTGTTCTTTCTCCTCGAAAAAGTTAAAACCTTTGGACTTTTACGGCCATATTCACAAGTCTCGCGTTAACTCGAAGATCAGTTGATCCGCGACTAACGGACGTATTCACAAGTCCGAGTTAACTCGAGGATCAACAATAATATGCGAGTTATCGAAGAAACCGTATTCACAAGTCCTGATCCGTGGTTTAAACTGCCGTTTCGGTGTTACATTTTGATCCTCCGAAATCGGCGAGTTAACTCGCAAGAAAGACTTACGCATGCGCAATACTACCTTTTCAGCGAAACAAAATGGATGACACATTTCATTCTATGCTCAATTACAGTATTCTTGCAACGACTGGACTGAGCCTATCATTACGGAGCACCTTCTGCATAGTAGCTTATCGCATAATATTGCTTAAATGGAAAAATTAAAACCATAATTTTATTGAATTTCAAAAGAAAAATGGAAATAAAGGTAGCTGTCTGAACGTAAACAAGCAGCTTAGCGAAAAGAGAGATGGCGGCACCTCCGTCCGCTAAGAGCGAAAGGTAGAATATGACAATGGCAGATGCAAATTAGTCGTAGAATAAAAATTATTATGTTGATTTATTACGAATGAAAGAAAATTGAAGATGCAAGTTACTTTTCACACCACCTACACCCATACTGACAAGTACAAAGAAAGTCTGAAAACATTCATTTGTCAAGGCATTGTGTACCATTCTTTCTTGCAAAATTTCGGTTTCCATAAAAATCTAATTTGAAATTAAAAACCTTTGCATTTCTTTTCTCAAACCCAAATTAAAATGCCGTATGCGTTCTATTTATTCACAATTTGGAATCAATTCTAAGGCGAAGTACGTGCTTGATCAATATGAATGCAGATGATTCGGGCGTCGTAACCAATAAAAACAATATCACGTGATCGTGAGGAGACCGTAGTAGCCAATCACCGCGAGCGTCTCATTTTATTCCCCGGGTCACTTAACACGCCGTATGAGAATACCTTTCTTGATAATCATCGATTTAACTCTTACGGCCATATTCACAAGTCTCGAGTTAACTCGAGGATCAGTTGATCCGCTAGTAAGAGTTAACTCGAGGATTGTAAAAAACGGTGTTCTCAAACGGCGTGTTAAGTGATCCGGGGATTAAAATGAGACGCTCGCGGTGATTGGCTACTACGGTCTCCTCACGATCACGTGATATTGTTTATATTGTTTCCGACGCCCGAATCTGCATTCATATTGATCAAGCACGTACTTCGCCTTAGAAATGATTCCAAATTGTGAATAAATAAAACGCACACGGCATTTTTATTTGGGTCTGGGAAAAGAAATGCAAAGGTTTTTAATTTCAAATTAGATTTTTATGGAAGCCGAAATTTTGCAAGAAAAAAATTTAAACAATGTCTTGACAAATGAATGTTATCATATTTTCTTTGTACTTGTCACATGGGTGTATGTTGGTGGTGTGAAAAGTCTTCGTTACCTAACCAACTTCGTTCTTCTTTTTGTATTCGTATTGTGAGTGTGTGGGGAGACAACAGCGTGCTCCGCAGTCCATGAGGGATTTTGCCATGGGGTTTAGTATCGTTTTTGTGTTGTATTCTTCACCGGGAAGAATGGTCCATTGGTGATTGAATTCATGATTCAACAATGAAATTCAAACAATCCACTATCACAGGTCGTGTGTGTGGATTGACTTGCTACTAAATGAGCTTCAACGAGACTTCTACAATGACACTCAACAAACATTCAGACGACTTATTAGGCACCACTTTCATGAAACATTTACTCGACTTTCTCACAATGCCACCACCAAACACCCGTTTTCCATCTACACGTTTACCCCGGTTAAACTTCCTTTTATCAAACTTGCTTTCATCAGTTTGAACAAGCACTCCCATACCCCCCTCCCCCCTCCAAACCCGATTATCACACTATCATTCATCATCTCTTCCACGCAAACCTATCTACAAAAACTCTTTCAATCACAAACAGTCTTCGAAAAACATTCACCTTCATTCATACTAAATTTACTTGAATACTTCCATATCCAACTCTACACCAGAATCAAAACATCATTCATAGACAATTTGCTCACTTCAAACCACGAACCCCTTCACACGCTCCTTTTAATGTCATGTGCACTCCTTTTCACCTTTGATGTACACCTCCCTTCGAAACCATCACTTACATCTTTCCTTTCACACAATTTCATATCCTTACCACACACTGGACATTCATATATATCAGTTATTTATCCCGCTTTCATACAAAAATCAAACGTCTTTCGTCCATCATCCAATCCATACAAAAACTTCAACTATTCAATTTCATCATACTTCAAACCATCAACATTCGTTCTCTTACTGACATCAGACATTTCCTTACTCACCTCAGACATACTTACATGTGCAGACATAATTATCTAACGATGTTCTAATTCCCACAGCAAAACAATCGAAAGTAACGGAGAGTCGAAAAGCGATTCTAAAGAAGCATTTAAAAGCGATGTTAACGTAAATCCAAGAGCGATTCGAAAAAAGCACGTAACACAGGGAGCAGTCGAAAAGGAATGTTAAAACAACGGTCGAAAAGCAGCGGGTGGTATTCAGGGCTGTAGTGGAGGGTATACGGCGGTATACGCCGTATACCCTTTGATTTTTCCAGTACATTCCGTATACCCTCTGCTTTTTCTTAAAAATTACGTACACGGTTTGCATTTCCTTGAAAACATCACGTGAAACGCAGATAGCTGTAAAAGCAAAACAAAAGTTTATTTCAAGATACCACCTTGGTATATAATTCTAAAATCGTACCTATTAATCAAAAGCAATTCATTCAAAGTATTGTCGATAAAATTATATCGAGACTTTGTTCTGATGTTAACGTAGAAAATTGTCAACCTTTGAAGGTTATATCCATAATTGATCCAGAAAATATGGATACAGGGGATATTCTCCAAGGAGAAAAGGAGGTAAAAAGATCTGTCGACGTTTTGGTATAGATGAAATGTGCACTTTTCAGGGTTTGAGGGACCGATGAAAACACCCAATTTGTTTCAGAAAAATTAAAGCCTCTTTTAAGAACAATTGAAATATCACCATGTTCCACGGCCTAGTGCGAGCGCGGGTTTAGTTTAAAGAATAACATAGTGTAACAGATTTGAGATAATCTTTATTGATTTCAAACGTCTCCAATCTAATGTTTATTAATGCAAATAAACACCTATAGAACACTTTCAACGGGAAAAAATTTGTAAATTCTTGGTTGGCCAACCATCGCTTTTCAGTAGACAATACATCAAGAGTATGCACTACAATAAGAGACACAGCAACGGATTTCTCTCGTCAAGCAGTTTGAAAAATATTTCAATGAAAATAATAGAAGTATAGGCCTTAAAATGTGTTTAAAAAAACCCAAAATTACGTCCGACTTTATACGTGTTTAAATATTTTTCTCTTAATATTTCCTGTAATTATTTTACATCATAGTTAAATATTAATATAGTGATATTTTCAAACTTGAATATCACTCTTTGCTTTGTATAAATACAGTAAACTGTTAATGACTCGAACCATGTGAACACGAATTTCTGCTTAAATCAAAGTTTCTTCAAAGTTCCACAATTCCTTTCTTGTGTATTATAACATTAATATAGGCTTTTTTTCCTCCCAATAATTTCAACTTCGATTAATTCGAACATATTCCCTGGTGCTTTGAGTATACCCTACGGGTGCCGCCCGGAGGAGGGGGGCGGTCAACCCCCTGCCCCCGTGGAAAGTGTAAGTAGTAAGTACATGTTTCGCCTCCACATGGAAAAAATTCTGCTGGCGCCCTCTGTTTTTTTTACGACTACAGCACTGATGGTATTCGAAAAAACCGGCGGTGAAGGAACTGTGGAAGTGGGTGGTATTTAAAAAAAAATGGTGTTAAAGGACTGGAATAGCGTTGCCATTAATAAAAATAAACCAAAATCCAGTAAATTCGGCAATATCCGTCTGTTTGGCGACAAAACTTTTAAAAAAATGACACAAAATTACGATTTTCTAAAATAGGGTTGTCAAAAAAGTAATTTGGCAAGTAGGGTTTCCAGATTTGGAGGAAAATCGGGGGACTGTGTAGGAAAGGTTATTCCATTTAACCTCAATGACTTGATCAGATTTACAGATTCTTGGGCATTGAGTATGTCATTTCAAAAACTGTAGTCAAGTGTGACAGGGGTTCTTGCTCCCGTAAATGACTTCACAAACTCGAAATCTGTTTATCCGAGTCTTTTATTCACAAACTTGGAATGACGACTCACAGACTGCGTTTTGTTATATATCTCGCATATCATTTGCAGCGTTATCTGGTGTTGAACATTGTAACTAATTTCGAAAGTCTGCCTGAAAATTTACTGTTATCCCAAGCACATTGCAATGAACTGCGTATATCTATCGCTGCCCGTTTAGTTTTAAATGATTTTTCAAATAGACCGGTCATTTTTGAAACACCCTGTACATTGTTTACAGTTAGAAAGTTCAAACGCTAGAACAGATCATCTGTGGTGCATGTGTATCCATTTCAGTGTTCAGATTGCTACAGGTGACTTCAAACTTCTCTTTTCGCATGCGTAAAGTGATTGCTGTTCAAGGTAGCCATTCGAATCCATTGTAATGTGATTAGACACCTGTTTAGAAATGACAATTTTAAACACAATTTAAAATGAAAAAAGCACAATTGCAGCGCTATCTATTATCTTAAGCTGTAACTAGATTGGTAAAACCGGTCGACTTTCATTGATTTCATTTATTTATTACACCAGTAAAACACTTATAAATTTTGAATAGTTTCAGTATTTATTAATAAAATATTAATTCGGTTCATAAATTAGTTACAATGTTGGGTGATAGATGACGCTGTATTATTTGAAAGACTGAAATACAACTGAAAAGTAGCGGCTTTTCATGCTAACTCTCTTCCACTTGCAAAAAGGTGGCAGGAAGTTTAGTAATATCTTGTTGAAGGAGGGAATTCGAGTCATGTATTAACTGAAACAACGAGGATGAAACAGACACTTCGTGGTTTGTTCAAGATGGCTCCCAATCACATCATTATTCTGCAGTGTTCACCTTCCTTGATGAATAATTCAGGGACATAGTCCTGGCTGTTATTATTTCAGAGACCGGTATAGATTGCCCTCCATTCTCCCCGGATCGAAATCCACGCGACTTCTTTCTCTGGGGATATTTGAAGTACATTGTTTACAGTTAGAATGTTCTAACTCTGGAACAGATCATCTGTGATGTTTGTGTAACCATTTCAGTGCACACATTGATGCAGGGGACATGAAACTTCTCCTTTCGCTTGCGTCAAGTGATTGCTGTTCAAGGTGGTCATTCGAATCCATTGTAGTAGACGCATGTTTAGAAATGACAATTTACACACCATTTAAAGTGGAAGATAATCTAGCAGCGCTATCTATATTATCTTAAGCTGTAACTGAATTTGTAAAACCGGTCGACTTTCATAGATTTCATTTATTTATTACACAAATAAAACAATTATGAATAGTTCCAGTAGTTATTAATAAAAGATTCATTTGTGAAAAACTCATTATATTGCAAAATTTTCACAATTGAATGGGGAGGGGGGGGTAACCACACACCTCTCTGGTTGGTTAGCTTCTCTATGTATATGCCTATGAACTCCTTGATACCTGACACCCGATATTGCTTTACCGTTAAGTTTGTGTTAACCTAACCTTATTCGGAACACTGAGCTTTGTTATCTTGAGACAGAGCCTTCGGTCCAGGATGATGCGACTGCTTGTCTAATAGCAGTTTCAATATCAATGCTATAATATAACCAATTAACTGTTGAAAATAACAGTTATGAACGAAAATTGGAATAG
The DNA here is from genome assembly GCA_947359465.1 of Metellina segmentata. Classification (NCBI taxonomy): domain Eukaryota; kingdom Metazoa; phylum Arthropoda; class Arachnida; order Araneae; family Tetragnathidae; genus Metellina; species Metellina segmentata. The sequence goes on along the minus strand of OX375883.1, from coordinate 22,321,206 downwards.
TAGGGTTGCAATTGAAAAGAGATGATGGAGGTAAGATGTAAGGAGGTAAGTCGCGAATGAGCCATGCCCCTTGAGGAACCAAACGAGGTGCCGTTATGCGACGAAGTCGGTGACCCTTGGTTGGAGTTGACATAGCTCTCTTCCATTTTTGATATACAATTTACACTCGTAACATTAACTCCAAACATGAGAGGTAATAAGGACTTAAATGTAGCAAGGCTAAACTTGATCGTAACCGTAGGTTGTACATGCGGAATCATTACCCAAAAGATCAAAAGAGCCGACGTAACTGAAAGTTTCCACCTCTTACCGCTTGAGAGCGCTGTCACCCTAGCAAGAAAAGCAGGTTGCAAAATACATCCATTGGATTGCATAGAAATCGTGTTCGGTATTCGCAGTATTTTCGATTTCGTGTTTATTTTAAAGCCTTAAATCAGTAAAAACTTGATAGATATAATGGTGAATTGTTGTGTGCCGTTTTGTACGTCCTATCATACTCGTAGTAAGAAATTTCAAGAGGAAGGAGGGGAATATGTATCATACCATGAGTTTCCCAGCGACTTAAAGGGACAACAGAATTGGAGGAAGTGTGAAATTATAATTCTGTTGTATCTGGTAAAAGCCAGTTTATTTTGTTGAACTCAACAACAACCCGAGATTGTTACTTTGCTTGGAATTCTATATCCGTGGATTTCATCGCCTGTACTCTTCTCATCCTTTTTCTATGTTAACTTAAGGGGGGGGGACACAGTTTTCTATTTTTTTTTTGCTAATAAAGTTATTGCTTTGGAATTTTTTATGAAGACATAGCACATTATTTACAAATAGAAAATGATCAAAAATTAACTTGATATCAGTTTTAAAAAAAATTTTAATTTTCAAAAAAGTGACTGTTTACTTTTGATATAACTTAAGAAATGATTCATGAAAAGACACAATATTTACATTTTCTAAAAGCAGATATTATATTTAAAAATTTGTCTTCACAGTTTTTTTTTAATACATGCATATTAAAAAAATTTTAATTAAAAATGATCATTTTTGGAATTTATAATTTATAAAATCACTTATATTTTATACCATATCAATAATTTTTAAAATAGCTGAAGACAAATTACTTAAATATGTATGAAGAATATACATACCAAATTTCATGCAATTATCTTGAATAGATTTTGAGTTATATCATTTTAAAGTTGGGAAAAGTGTGAAAAATCCATCATGGAGAAAAATCACCTCAAAGTTTCATGAATGAAAATCATTTAGTAAAGTGAAATTTTAGTGCCTGATGGATTGCTTACTCCGAGTACGTAAGGAAATGTGTTAATGTCTTCAGACATTTGGTTAAGGTTTATTTTGACTAATGGTACCTTTTTACGGTACAATTTGCATGCCATTGTACTTTTGTTAGCAGTTTTTCGGATAAGTCGACATATTTTTCGTTTCAAAACTTTGACAGCTATCAAAACGTTCTTTTGGTTATAACTTGGGTTCTACTTAAGATAGCATCATAATATTGGTGTCAAACAAAAGTGAATAAAATTTTTTGAGAATATAAAACAAAAAAGGACTTTTTGAAGTTTTTTTTGTGTTCCAGCCCCCCCTTAAATAAATCTAACTTAAAACTTTATAGTAAATGCTTCAATTTCAGTATCCCAAATTTCACTCTGAACATTGCTTATAGGCAGAATAAATAAAAAAATTTATTTGAATACTCATTTACTTGAATTAACATTACATGTTGCCTGAGATTTTGTTTATGATCAATTTTATCAATAATGTATCATTAATTAGTGTGGCTAACTAATGGTAGTAAATAATACTGTAATATTTTAAATTATTCATTACCCCCCTCCCCCCAAGTCCTAAAATTGTTTTTAATCTTCTGAGGATTTTTGTACCGGATAGCTAATATATGCTATAACAATTTTTTTTTTTAGTCTAAGATGGGTGACAAAAATTATTTTTGAAAAGAAATATTAAAACATATTTGTAATCAATTTTCTAAAAACCGAAACAAATACCAAAGAGTGGAATGTTTCAAGGATTTGATAACTTTTTACATATTTTATTTTCAATAAAATCTAGCTTTCTCCCTGTTAAAAAACATACGAATCCCCGCGATCCATTTTCACGATTGCTTACACTAGATGGCGCTGGCAACATACCGTTCTAGTGTTCCCTCCCGATTAGCGCAATGAACAAGACTGATCAGACACGGAATCCAGTTAAGCCTTGAATGTAGTAACGGTTATAGCTCTGGCTGCTACTAAAGAATATCTGTAATTGTAAACTACCATTGTGATTCTGAGTTGTGACTGAATCTGATTAGTGGAAGAGCCAATATCAACAGGATGCTCATTTTTATTTTAAAATTAGATTCATTTTTCATAATATTTAGACTTGTTTGTTTACTCGCCTATTCAACGTCTGAGACAATCATTTAAAACTTATTGATTACGTTCATTGGTCTGGAGAGTTATTCACCACTTAAATAATAATATTTATATAAATTTGCAATTGTCTCTTATTAGTCTTGTATATTTAAAACATTAACTCAAACCAATGGAATTAAAAAGGTAGAAAATATCAATGATTTCACATTGTTTTAACTCTTCGATAGCTCAGGTCTCCTTATGAACTCATTAAAATTCACCAAACACATCACAAGGAATAATGGACTGTAGTTCTCACATCATTTAAAAATCTCTCTCTCTGAGCTGCGCTCACACGCGCCATTTTTTCGCAACTCCCCAAACTCTAACTCTGCGCCAGGCGTCGCAAGGTTACAGCGAGCGACAGCAGCGCCCTTTTTGGCTGTTGCCAACAGAGAACTCAAACATGCTCCCCCCGTTGAAACCTGAAGAGTTTCAACAAGATCACTTCACACAATGATCAATTACAATATTCACAGTACACGATAGGGGTTAGCTGGAATTGTTTTAACACTAATTCTTTGTTTTTTCATAATTTCCCAATTCCTCTTCTTGAACATAAATCATTAAATTGCCCACTCTTTCCCCCAACATATTTAACAAAATCTCGGCTTTAAATTCTTCTGCCACATATTTAGTCTTGAATGCTTTTTCAATGGATTGGAAACAGAAATGGAACGCTTCCGTTTTAGAAGGTACAGGAATTGTCAGAGTTTTTACACTTTTGATCACGTTTTCAATTCTACTCGACTCCGATCTACCTTTCCTAACTTTTCTTCGGGCATTTTACTCCTAGCATTAGTTAATTCAATTTCTTTTTTTAACTCCTCCAATTTAACTTTTTTCAACTCTAATTTTAATTTACTGTCTCGATTAGCTTGTTCCATTATAGCTTTTTCCAACTCTAATTTTAATTCACTGTCTCGATTAGCTTGTTCCATTTTAGCTTTCTTTTCTTCTAGAACGCAGTTAATTACACTTTGAACACACTCGTTATCGTTTTGGAAAATGTCGCTATTTTCAATTATTGTTTTAAAGTCAATAATTTTTGGTTTCTCAGGTATGGTTAATCCTAATTCTACAGCGACAAGACAAAATTCGTCTTTCCTAAGATTTTTAAACATTGACATTTTAAACAAGACTAACTCAATTTGAGACCAAAACCAAACGAGAACCAAGGAAATTGCTCTCACCTCTAAAACGAATTCACAATTTTTCTCAATAACACATTTCCTTTGTTTTCACTTGCATAGTTCCAAAAAACCAATGGATCTTTAACACAACCTTTCACTAATCCACTCCGAGAGACATGATCATGTTTTAACTCTTCGATAGCTCAGGTCTCCTTATGAACTCATTAAAATTCACCAAACACATGGACCAGTTCCATGGACTGTAGTTCTCACATCATTCATTATCTCTCTTTCACTCTGAGCTGCGCTCACACGCGCCTTTCTCGCAACTTCCCAAACTCCAACTCTGCGCCAGGCGTCGCAAGGTTACAGCGCGCGTCAGCAGCGCCCTTTTTTGGCTGTTGCCAACGGAGAGCTCAAACACACATTGCAATTCAATGTGACGCTATTGAGAGTTATTTGTGATTCTTAGGTATAATTGTTACTGATATTTATACTCGATTCTAAACTGTTTATGAATCTGATTGGTTCAAAAGGAATGCTGCTTTTTGTTTATAGAGATATTTTGTAGCATAGAGTTACCCTATGATGTTTATTATGCTGTGTTAACAATATCAAAAGTTACGAGGGGGGGGGTATAGCTAATGCGTTCTAACGTTCTGTAGAAATCACTTAGCTCCACGTCTTCAAATTTTGACTTCAAATGTATGTCTTCCTGAAGCTCGATCAACTCCATTTGCAGGTGTGTGGGAGCCTTCTCTATAACACTTTTCATCGGAGTAGCAAATAGGTTAAAGCAGCTATCCATGTTTTCAAAGACTGAAAATCTATTAAAAAATTGCTCCGACAGTGATTTTAGTTCTTCAGCATATTGAGTGTAATCAATTTTTTCGTGACTGGATAGCGTTGAAAAATGATATTAGCATCCAGATCGCATTTGTGTTTCCCACAAGCGAATTTTGTTTTGGAACGCTTTCAGATGGCTGTAAAATTCGTTTACCAAATGACCTTGTTTTCGAAGCTTCAAATTCAACTCGTTTAAGTGGCCCGTGATGTTAACTAGAAATGCTGAATCACAAAACCATTTCTGATTTTATCAATATGATATTATTCTGTTCTTGTAACTTTACCATTCTACTTTATAAATATATGAAATAAAATAAACTTTGTCATTATTACTTTTTGACCACTATCTATTATCTACGGCCCGCGACTTCATTAATATCCTAAAGTTTAGCTTTCCCTTAAGGGACTGATCCCGGACCGTCGTCAATAGCCCGTTGTGTTGCTCTAGTACGACGTTAACTAAAATTACCGATTACCGATTACCTAAAGTTTAGCCCGCAACTTTCCAAAGGTTGCCAATACCTGCTCTGCAAGAAAACACAAACCTCGACCCCAGTCGTACTCACGATGATATTCAGAACACAATAAGCTTCTAGCGCCTTCTGGTGGCAGCTTGTTGAAATTTCCACCAATCAAGTCATTTTTTATCATTGTTAGACTCGTTGTTCCTGCACTCGCTTATTCAAGGTATTCGCAATTGAAAATTCCCCCTCAGTTAGTTTGGAAATTAACATTCAACAGTATTCCTTGCATCTTGAAACAAAACATTGAAAAAGGTACTCATAAGCTGCTTCTGTTCTAAGCCTACAAAAAATGGACATGACATACGACTGTTGTTTTAATAACAGTTTCCATACCAATGTTATTGTAAAAGAACTTTTATTGATAAGAGTTATCAGAATAGCAGGATCGCAAATTAAATAAATTTTAAATAAAGAATTCAAAAGGTTGGAGCAATTCTTCAAAAAAATCGCTTTGTGCCTGCTTTTAAGTTTAAAAAAAAAACAGTTGATGTCAATTTCTAACCTTTCATTTTAGTTGTTGAATTGTTTACCAGCTGTTAGTTTTTATTGCTAACTTAATGCCATTTAATAACAGTTATCGTTTGTTAAAAATAACGGTTGCTGTTTGCACTGTAAAATAACGGTTTATGCTAGTCTGTGTGTGCGCGCAATGTGTGGGAATGCCAATCAAAGCCCAACCACGGTTAACTGCAGTGGGGAAACTAGTAACCCTATCCCAAGGCCATGATTCTTAATCCGTGGTCCGCGGAACACTTGTGAACCGTGAAACCTAATCAAGTGTTCCGCGAAAAAATCAAATACACAATTCAAAATTGTTGCAAAAAAAAAAAAAAAAATTATTCAATGTAAAAAAAAATTTGAAAACTGTCGTCATATACTAGTCTAGACCAAGTGGCTTTTGTATAAAATGAATATTTTACGAATATGTACGATTTCTCCGGAACCAATATTGCGAGCTAGTACGAACCAGTAAACGAACTGTGCTCATTCGCCCATTAGTGTGCTTATGCCTCACATTTGAAAATTTTGACCGGTCAATGTGGTTTATTTCGCTGTTTTCCAGTAATCGCGTAACCGATTGTTTACTGAATTTAATAAATTTACGTAGATCTTGCACCATATAATCAATTAATTTTAATTTTTCATTTAAGACAAAAATAATAATTTCATCATAAAGAAATTTCGTCTTGATGTCAATGACAACATGCTAGCCTAGTAGAATTGAAGACGATTGAGAAGAGAAGATTGTGAAATCAATTCGAAATGTCAATCGCTTCTACCACGAATACTTAAAATTTGAATTTACCTGGACCGGAAATACAGGTTGTTCAACTCCTCTCTGCATTGAACGCGGAAAGAAACTAACCAACAGCGCGATGGTGGTGTGTCTTTGTCATTTAATCGTCATAAAATTGTTGAAATCTGAGATCACCAGGTGTTCGAACCTTTAAGCTTTCCAGCATAGGAAATCCAAGGGTTTCGCCAAATTTCTGTCAAAAGACCTGAGATTGGGAAATTTCGAGCAACGACGATAATTATCGGTTGTGATGCTCAAAGCACCTTAGTATTTTGTTTTTCTCAAGACATTCGGATGACTTGTGTCCGTACTACCCAACATGGCTTCATGTGACAGTTTGCACTTGAGTGATCGAATATCTGGCTATTATAGCACTGAAGTTATTCCTTTTTTGTTAGGATATTTATCAAACTGAACAATAAGCACATGAACCATCCTCCTTCTAATGAAATAGACAGAAAGCATAGGCGCGGCGATTTATATTGATTCTACTGGTCGCTCGGCTTGAAGATCTGTTTCGTGGTTATTAACTTCTCATTGGAGCAAAACATCGGTTAATTGGAAGTGGGGAAACGCATGAATAATAAATTAATGGTTGGTAAATGTGACTATCCACCTTCTTCAAAATAATAGACGTTTCAATAGCCATTCGGCTAAGTCGATTCATAAGTCAACGTGATTTACTCAAAAATGAAATTGGCTTTTCTGCCAGGGAAGAGTGGATTAGCAAAATCGGCATGAATTCTTTCGTTTTAAGTCGTAAAAAAGTTTACTCACTTTTTCTTTTGTGCAATCAAGTTCTTTCATTTTCGATTTCATTTTTCATTTTAAGAATTGTTCCACTTGCCCATTCAACATCAGAGAGACAAACACAGAAATCTTTTTGATTACGTTTATTATATGAGAGTTACTCACCACTTGAATAATAATATTTATATTAGTATAATTACCTTTTCATTGATTTTGGTAAGTCGTAAGGTTTCTATGGCGCTATAAACTAGAGCGCAATTACAATTGTATAGAACCCTTTTAGTTACTAAAGTCAACAATAGAGGTCGCTGACTTAGAGTTAAGTCTTTCAAAATCGATTATATATTTTTCTGCAAACAAATGAAGTTAAATTTGCTAAATAAAAACTGATTGATCGAACTCCTATGCAGAGGCATCAAGAACTAAGAAAACATTTATAGTCTTAGGTTTGGTTATCAATGATCTTGGTTAAGTCACCAGTATATTATTTTGAAATTAGAGGTTGAATAAATAAACATAATATTTGTAATATCTTTGCTATACTGTTTTAAGTTTCTTCAAGACACATCAGATATGATCTCTGATTGTATCTGGTCGATTAATAGGCAAAAAATAAATTTCGGTAATAGGCCTCGATCACAAGCGGATTGGGAGAGAACGATCAGCAATGTTAAAACTTAGTTTTCAGCCCTTTTTCGCAATCCTTCTGCGCTTGCGCAGAAGGGACAGACACAGTTAACCGATAATACATGCTTTTTTGGCAAGTCAAATTTTTATTTATTATATTCAGTTTGTTTAACGTTTTCCCCACTTCGATACGATTGGCTTAATTTTCTGCTCTTTACTTTTACTTAGATTTAGCTTTGCCAGATTAAGTATTATTTGTTTCGAGAACGATTATATTGTCTGTTCCGTGTTTGTAACTTTCGCCTTGGCGACGGAGCACCACCCCCGTGGCGCCACTGGGCGATCTTGTAACCTTGATGAAAGGAAGTGAGGAGAGGGACGAGTGTCGGCTCCCAGAACGCACGCATGTGAATAAATGATAAAGTTTATACAGTCCACTGTCTTATTCAATCGCTAAACCTCTGCACATTTTGGTCCTAGCGACCCGGAGGTTCTTAAACCAGTGCAAACTCTTGTAAAAATGACAGACAATGTCATTACAACGCTAAATAGAAGGCGCGGAAACATTCGCGCACAAATTACAAAGGTCTCCAAGACTGTGTCTGACAACAAGTTGGATATCGCAGAACTGAAAGCTCAGCTGGAAGTCATCGCAAAAATTGAAGATAAATTTGATTCGCTAAAGAATGACTATTATAATAGTGTAAGCGAAGAAGACTTCGAAACTACAGAAGACAATCTATCGCAGATCGACGACGAGATTCGGAAGTTAGAGGTAAGTCTCAAAACCTCTATTAATAAAATTCAATCCAAAATATCGAATCAAAACTTTGATAGTGTTTCTCATGAATCTTCAAATTCACTAACGGATGAACAGCCCAAAAGAGCCTTGATAAAACTCCCAGAACTCCCACTTCCAACATTTAATGGGAAATTCGAAGAATGGAATCTGTTCAAAACTCAATTTAATACACTAATTTCTGATAATCCTGCTCTGTCTGAAAATGAAAAACTCCACTATCTTCGGGGAGCGCTAAAGGGTGACGCTAAAATAATTGAAACATCCGATGACAACTATACTTCCCTTTTCAAGGCGTTAATACAGAGGTATGAAAACAGAAGAATTATTGTAGACTGTCATATTAAAGGTATTCTCAATATGCAATCAATCAAACATGAATCCGCTAAGGGGATCTTCGGAATTTATTAGATTCTGTAAAAAAGAATCTTAGATCTCTAAAAATCTTAGATCTCGATAGAAACCAATTTTCTAACGCTATATTATTAAATATCCTTCTGGATAAGTTAGATCGTGAAACTCGAAAGCAATATGAATTAACACTTAACGATAATGAAGTACCAAGTTTTGATGAATTTTTAGATTTCTTAGAAAGAAGATGTCAAATTCTAAATAGCACCAATTCCAGTACTGCATCTAAATTTAATCCAGAACGATCGAAATCTCTCATCGTGAAATCTAACAGAACTCCTAGAATGTGCGTGGCTTGTAAAACCCAAACACATCAATTATATCATTGCGATAAATTCAAAAATATGAAATTGTCTGACAGACTGAATTTGGTTAAGAAACATAGACTTTGTCTCAATTGTTTAAGTGATTTTCATGTATTATCTCAATGCAATTCGAAAGTTTCTTGTTTCGTTTGTGGGAAATTTAATCACCACACATTATTGCATAGATATTCTTTCCCAAACGCTAACGCCAGGCAGTCCAGTCAGTTCGACGCTTTGCCCAACCCAGACATTTCGTCGGTGGAAGATCAAGGACAACAAAATCAAAACGAACCCGCAGCTGTCGATACAAAGGTGTCAGAAAATGCTCGCCTTGCTCTTTTTTCAAACGGAAATAATAAACGAATATTGATAAACACTGCGTTGATTTATATCAGAGATGTTAATGGCATGAAGAGACCTTTTCGCGCGATTCTCGATTCAGCGTCTGAGTCATCCTTTCTTACTGTGAGAGGTGCAGAAGCTTTGGGTTTGAAAAAACAAAATACTAATATTCTTATTAGCGGATTGAGTGATTCAGCGTTGAACGTAAAATCGAAAGTTAAAACTCGCTTATCAAATCAAAATGGTGATGCTCAATGGGAAATTGACCTGTTAATTGTTCCAAAAATAACAGAGTTTACTCCTTCTAAGGAGATTAATATTTCTCATTTAAATATTCCAAGTAATATGCATCTCGCAGATCCGAAATTCTTTACCCCGCAAAAAATTGATGTTCTATTGGGTGCAGAATTATTCTTTGAGTTCTTAAATGCAGATAAGATAGATTTGGGAGAAAACTTGATTCTACAGTCAAGCTGCTTTGGATACCTTGTCTCGGGTACTATTTCGGATAATAATTCAAACAATAAAGCAAACCACTGCTTTTTGTCTACAAATTTAGAAGCTCTAAATAAAACACTGACATCTTTCTGGGAAATTGAGGAGGTTGAGAATGTAAAATCCTGCAATAGTGAAGAATTAAATTACTGTAATGAGCACTTCGAAAAAACACATTTCAGGAATACGGATGGCAGGTATGTGGTAAAAATGCCATTCAAACCAGAATTCTCTGAAACCATGCTAGGAAGTTCCAAGAAAATCGCTTCTAAAAGGTTAGATCATTTATGGCAGCGTTTGGAACGTGATCCTGCTATGAAAGAACTGTACACAGAATTTCTTAGCGAATATGAACTTTTGCACCACATGGAAGAAATAAGGGAAAATAAAGATTTGGATGAAGGATACTTTCTTCCACACCATGGAATACTATCATCATCAAAAACGACTAAATTACGTGTAGTATTCGACGCCAGCGCCAGAACAACTGTCGGTAACTCTTTAAATGATTTATTATGTAAGGGAGGGGTACTTCAAGAAGACCTTTTCTCGATCCTAATTAGATTCAGAAAACACATTCATGCTTTCACTGCTGACATCAAGCAGATGTTTAGAATGATAGAATTGAATCCTTCGCAATTCAAACTTCAAAAAATCCTGTGGAAGGACAGTATATCGTCGCCAATTAAGGTTTACCAGTTGAGAACCGTCACATACGGCACCGCTTGTGCTCCGTACTTAGCAACGAAAACTTTGCAACAACTCGCCTTAGATGAGAAAGATAACTTTCCCTTAGCTTCAAAGATTGTGCTTCAAGACTTTTACATGGATGATTGTCTCTCTGGTTCATCAGATCTAAGGAAGATTGAACTGCTTAAATCCGAATTAACGCAACTCCTTCTGAAAGGAGGGATGACCTTACACAAGTGGTGTACTAACAAAGCTCAATCCACGGAACCTAAAATATTTCCACTTGATCGAAATGCTGAAGAAATAACAGTAAAAACATTAGGTATGCTATGGAACAGTTCAAGTGATACGTTTACGTATAGAGTCAACATCAGTTCAAATCGCAATTATACCAAAAGAGACGTACTTTCTCAAATTGCACGTATTTACGATCCTCTTGGTCTCCTTGGACCTGTGATTGTCAAGGCTAAGATTTTCATGCAACAGTTGTGGTTGCTGAAATTGGAATGGAACGAAAATTTACCTCCAGATGTTTCTCAAGAATGGGAGAACTTTATTGGGACATTACCTGGCTTAGAGTCAATCAAGGTACCAAGATGCTTTATGAAGTCTGATGTCGAGTTTGTAGTGCTGAACGGCTTCGCTGATGCATCCTCAAGGGCTTACGGTGCAGCAGTGTATATTCAAACTGTGTCCTTCACCAAGGAAGTATCCAGTCAACTCCTGTGCAGTAAATCACGTGTGGCTCCAGCGAAGGTCATGACTATCCCGCGACTTGAATTATCAGCGTGTCTTCTTTTAGCGAAGCTAATTCACAAGGTCTTAGCAGCTCTAAGACTAAAGGTAGACTCTGTGCAACTATGGTCTGACTCTACCATAGCTCTTGCCTGGATTCGTACTCCTGCAAACTTGTTGAAGACCTTTGTCAGCAACAGAGTGTCGGAGATTCAGCAACTATCCAAGGAGTTCAAGTGGCAACATGTTCCATCGATGTGCAACCCGGCCGATATGGTTTCCCGAGGACTGGATGTGAGAACCCTGGCAGCAACTGAGCTGTGGTGGAAGGGACCAGAATTTTCAAGGCTGAATGCAACATCTTTAGATACTGTGCAAATTTCCAATGAATTGACTGAAAAACCGTATTTGGAAGAACTTAAATCTCCTTCCAGGCTAACTCTGACTCTATCCAGTGATCCAAATCTTTTGGATGATTTGTTTGATCTCACTAACAGTTTTCATAAATTAATTAGAATTCTAGCCTTTATTTTCAGATTTATAAAAAATTGTAAAGATCGAGAAAGGCAGAAAGGCTCCCTCTCTCCCGAAGAATACCACAGAGCAGAAACCTGCTTGATTAGGCATCTTCAGATAAGGTATTTTCTGCCTGAGATTTCAGCTTTAAAAAAGGGATTCGCAGTTCCTCTATCAAGTAAGCTAAAATTTCTTAATCCATTTTTAGATCCCGAAGGCTTAATCAGAATTGGAGGTAGACTCACTCATGCTAAAGTAAATTATGACCACAAACACCCCATTGTTTTGCCGGCAGGTAACAATTTGGTCAAACTGATATTTCAGTATTATCACAATCGGGATTTTCATGTGGGTCCACAAGCCCTATTAAATACCGTTCGTCAAAAATATTGGCCACTTGGTGGCAGAAATATTGCGAGAAAGGTTGTTCATGAATGCTTACAATGCTTCAAAAACAAACCTATAATTGCAAATCAGTTGATGGGGAATCTTCCTCCTGAGAGAGTAACACCTAGTTCTACATTTTCAAATGTCGGTCTAGATCTTTGTGGGCCATTCCAAATAAAGTACAAGGGTCAAAGAAAGGGTACCCTCCAGAAAATCTATGTGGCCATATTTGTGTGTATGGTTACAAAGGCTGTGCACCTAGAATTCGTCTCAGACTTAACGTCAGAGGCTCTAATTGCAACAGTAAAAAGATTCTTTGCTCGCCGCGGTAAAAGTTCGATAATATTTTGTGATAACGCTACGAACCTTGTTGGGGCTTCAGCAGAACTTAAACGTTTACTCGAAATAGTGTTGAAGAATGAAGACATTTCCAGCTTCTTGGCCTCTGAAGGCATCACGTGGAAATTTTCGCCTCCTAGAGCACCCAACTTTGGTGGTCTTTGGGAGGCAGGAGTGAAAGCCTTTAAATATCATCTAAAAAGAGTGGTGGGCCCAGCTAAACTAACACTAGAGGAATTTCTAACGGTAATCACACAAATCGAAGGCATCTTAAATTCGCGACCACTCTCTCCTTTGTCAACAGATACAGACGATTTTCAGGTATTGACACCTGGCCATTTTATAATAGGAAAACCTATTAATTCCATTCCGGAACCAAATTTGATAGACCGAAGTGATAACCTTCTTAACCGGTGGCAAAAAAGTCAAAAATTAGTTCATACTATATGGAAACACTGGCAGAATAACTGTTTGAGTCAGTTACAACAACGAAATAAATGGCTGTTTAAAAAACCAAATATACTTCCAGGGATGTTAGTGTTACTGAAGGACGCACAACTTCCCATGTGTACATGGTCACTAGGTCGTATCATTAAAGTAATCCCAGGCTCTGACGGATACGTTAGAGTAGTCGATGTACGCACCCCTAAGGGTAACTTTAGGAGAACGGTTTCAAACATTAGTATATTGCCTATTGTTGATAATCAAGTACATTCTGTAAAATAATAATTTTGACTTTAAATTACTCTTAAATTGTAGATTGTACTGTAGAGTTATATTGGTGTGTATAATTATTTGTGTTTACAGTCTTCTTTAAGAATTTGAAATGTTTGTATAATTAATTGTATTTGAATATTTTATAATATCTATTTGAAATATTTGCAATATTTCAACGCCGGGCGGGATGTTCCGTGTTTGTAACTTTCGCCTTGGCGACGGAGCACCACCCCCGTGGCGCCACTGGGCGATCTTGTAACCTTGATGAAAGGAAGTGAGGAGAGGGACGAGTGTCGGCTCCCAGAACGCACGCATGTGAATAAATGATAAAGTTTATACAGTCCACTGTCTTATTCAATCGCTAAACCTCTGCACATTGTCATTTTGTGATTTTCCCAAAAAACGTTTTGTGATGAATTCCGATGACATCTGTTCGATTTGCTGCAAGTCTTTCAAGACAAGTTCTGGAATATTTCAGCATCAACGGCAAATTCACGGTGTATCATCTACAGTCACCAATGGTGGTAAAAAAAAAAGCCTGGCGTGCCCAATTTGCAGTCTGACACAAGCTTCAAAGAAGCAGCTGGGAAGTCATTTGTTGGATGTACATGAAATACAATTTGACAAAGAAACAAAACAATTTAATTCTGAATTTCTTGCTTTCAAAAATGAAATGGAACCCACAAATTCTCTATGCTTACTCAAGAACTGTTAACATTTCAAAACGTGCCAGCATCATATGTTTGTGGTCGCAGTTTATCCCTGCTTGCACTCCATCATGCTTTTCAAGAACTGTTTATATATCTGCTGCATCCCAAGGTCATGTTCAGATTATTCATGCTTTTCAAGAACCGTTTGCATTTCAAAACCTGCCAGCATGCCATGAGCTCTGCCTCTGTCGTTGAATTGGATATGACCTCCTCCATCTTGCTTCACCACGTAATTGCACTTCCACCGTAGAAATAAACTACACCTTCTGTGAGACCTGCGTGTTTCTGCACAGCTGTTATCTGCGTCACTAAACAACATCAGGCTTCTGTCATCTTCATTACTGTACACAATGCCATGTCCAATCTTATTACAAAGGTATCTTAATGTTGTCTGCACGATTTCCCAATCAGTCTCTGTGGAGTTGTCCAACTTACGAGACACTAAACTCACTGCATAAGCAATATCTGGTCGAGTCCTCATTGCCATATAAAGCAAACTGCCAACTGATGATCGGTAAAGAATTTCAATGCTTGGCCGGGAATAAAAAAAAATATTACTGAATTTGTCCAGATTTGCAAGGGTTGCCGGCTTCGGAAAATGTTGTCAAAAGAGCTCCAATAGTTCGTCCAGAGCTGCCTTTTGAAGTAGTCAATATTGATGTTATTGTACAAAGTGAGCCTCCATCCACAGTAAAGGACCCAAAGACATTCTCTGTATGATGGACTAACACACTCGATGACCTGAAGCAAGTACTTCTTAGGTCATTTTCAGTTAAGGCGGCATGCGACGCTTTGCTACAAATATTCCCGAGAACTGGAAAACCCAAAATTGTCTTGAGTGATCAGGGAACAAATCATCCCTAACACAAGAGGTTTTGAAAAGAATTGGACCGATTCCAAGGTTTTTTTTTTGTCCTGGTTACCCATCTAGCAATGGCTTGGTGGAGCAATGGAACATAGTGTTGAAGAAAATGCTTCATCACACGCAATTGGAGAAGATCCGAGAAGTCAAGTATCAGCAATTACCCTTCCTGATCGCGTACCGAGAAGTGCCGAACACGACGACGGGAGTTTCACCTTTTCAACTTCCGTATGGAGGTCCGGTCTCAGTTCCTGGGCTGGTGAGATACACCTACCAACAAACATCTCTCAGTCGATCGTCGCTTATCTTCTAGAAATGACTGTTCAAATGAAGAAAGCTGCTCACAGACAAAAAACGGTGATGATTTATCCAATTGCTTATGCCAGTCCGAAACTGACCACTGCACAGCAGGCTTGGTCTACGATCGCAGAGTGAATCTTTCTTTTTTTCCAGATGTAAAGGATGTATCACAAATCTAAGATCGCAAATAAAACCAGATATTGCTGGTATATAGAATAGATATTGCAGAAATTGCAGGCCAGATATTGCAGAAAACCAGATATCCAGTACATCTCAGTTGATATTTAATGTTGACTTACCTAACTTCATTGCAAAATAGAAATAAAACTTAAAAATGGCTTTTAATGTGTTGATTTGCCTTTGAAATAGGTTCTATAGTATAGTGCAGTTCCTAATTGCAAATATATTGGGCTTAACATCAATTAAATATGCTTTAAAATTAAATTTTTTAAGGAATTATACTGTTTAGGATAAAATTGATTTCATTATGGTCTTTCGTACTTTCATGAGTTGTATTAACATTATAAAATCAGTAACTTACTTGTCCACACTAGCCCCTAGGGATTGCAATCGGATCCGGCATCATTTAGCTACTTACCTGATCCGGTAAATCCGAATTTTTTTAAAAATTAAATAATCGATTATTCAAACTCAACTTTAAAGTCGCAAAATCGCTTATCGCTGCCCGTTTAGTTTTTATTGATTTTTCAAATAGGCCGGTCATTTTTGAAAAACCCTGTAGACATTGTTCGCATCAAGTTAAAGCAAAACCGATGGTTATAAGCTGTGCTTTTTCTCTGGTTAAAAATGTAACTAAAATATCTTTATTCCTTCGGTACATGCACCGCTCTCTATTGGTAAATTTTCGAACACCATGTTTCAAATGGCTCTTGGAGATCAACAGTACCAGAAAGTCAATTTCATGAATATTTTGACTTGTGAATGGTTCTTGCGTATTCGCCTATACGATTGTTAGAAATTTTCATTATTCAATATGTTTATTAGTTACGAGTTTGGTTTTACTCACCAGTAGAATGAAAAAATTATTTTTGTAATATCAATTTTTTTTAAAGCGGTTTTTATGGTACATCTCTTAATTGTAGAAGATTTAGAAAATTTTAACCTTCAAGTAACTGAGGGTTAACTATTATTTAATACGATTTATAACTATGATTTTATCTGGATATCCGTGTTCGCGTGATATTATCTAAACAGCGACTAAACTTGATGGCGTTGATTGTGAAGGATTAACTTTATCTTAGTGGTTAACATTTAGTCTATGGCCAAAAGTGGCTTTGCACTGATCCTATAGATGTAGAGTTTGTCCCCCCCTTTTTCACGATCACCAGTGTTAAAACTTGGTCGTTTCATAAGCCATTTTCTTAATCCTTCTGCGCTTGCGCAGATGGGACTGACCCAGCTTACCGATAATTTATGCTTTATTATTTTTTATATTAGTTTTTTGTATCAGAGAAGGGTATTACTCTAGTTTCTTTAGATTTTGCTCTTCTTTTATTTGTGGATTTAGCTCTAGTATACATATATTATAGTGAGACAAAGTAAAAACCCAACACCAAAGAAAATGAGAGGAATTTGTACGTACAATCCGAACAAACACAAACATTTAAAAAAGTTATATAAATTGAAAATGCATTATGTTTCATTACACAAGTTTTAAAATTTGTAGTTCATACAACTTTTAGTTTAATGGAAATGATAAATAAAAGTGTAGATATTGAAAACTCAAAATTGAAACAGAACATTTGCATATTTTGTTGCTAATATTTTGTTTGCATCCCTTTGCTTTCTTTAACAGCTATGAGCCGTCTCGGCATAGACTTAATCCTTCCCGTTTTTTGTTTCCTTCCCGGTTAAAACCCGTTTTTTTTGCAAAATGTCATGCCAATTTTATTCCATTCTTCTATTAAACCATTCTTTAGATCTTTTTTATTTGAAATGGGATGTTCACGTACGTTTTCTGCAAACAGTTTCAAATGTTCTCAATAACATTGAGATTTAGTGACTGGAGATGTTTCCATTGCATGAGGACAGTTATACCACAGCCAACACCTTAAATTCCATGCTTTGTACTTGGGGTCGTTATCTTGATAGAAATGAGAGTCGTTTTCACAGACCAATTTATGAACATTTTCTTTCACAAATTGCTCTTTAGTATGTCAATATATTATTATATCCATAATGCCATCTATAAAATGTAGTTTATTGATTCCAGAAGCAGATATGCCCCCCTTTACCATTACTCACCCACCTCCATGTTTTACTGTGGTTTAAAAAAATTTCAAATTTAACTTAATTTTGCTTTTTTTACACAAATTTCTCGATTAGATCCGAACAAGTTAAATTTGTTTTCATCAGTAAAAAGTATTTTGTTCCAAAATACGTCATCTTTTTTTTATCATACAACTAGCCACTGCGTGCCCAACACCCGTGACAGTTCTTTTTGAGGGGTCAGGTCTGACCACTGCTCGCTAATCCCTGGTGATTGCTACATTCACATACGTATTCGTAACCTATTGGATAAAAGTCATAATGGCGTTGCTTGTGATGTTGGTTTGCTTCGCAAACCAAAGAGAAATTCGTAGCCTATTGGAATGAATTCCCTGCAATTTCCAATTTCGTTTGCTTCAAAAACCAAATTATGAATATCATGAACTACGGTTTGCTTCGCAAATTGATAATATCCATAAAGGTGTTGTCCGTGGAATTGGTTAACTTCGCAAACCAAATAGGAATTCGGCTTGACGTCGCAATCTCTTGCGAAAGTATAAATATTTGTTTAAAAAATTATATATTAAAAGAAAATAAAAAATATAAGGTTTCTATTTGTTGCTAAATTTTCCGCGCAGATTTCCAATCCGTTGAAATTTTCTATCCATCTGTAAAGATCCCGATTTTACAAAAAGTACTAAATAGTGCCAGGCAAATTTTTTTAAACTTTTCTTTGCTTTCTTTCGCTCAAATCGTGAGAGGGCAGGAAATGTAATCTGTTTATTTTTGGAAAACGAATATTGGCGTGTAGTCACATTCTCTTGCGAAAATATGAAAGATATTCAATTAAAAAAATTTATTTATTTAAAGAAAATCTTATTTTTAGGTATCGAGCTGATGTGATGTTTTCCGCGGATTTCAAATCCGTTGAAATTTTTACTCTATCTGTAACGATCTAGGAGATAGAAAAAAGAACTACATAACTAAAGTTTAAACTTTGTTTTTTATCGTCCGCTGGACAATCATTCCTCCCCGCAAAATGAAAACGGAAAAAAATAAATTTAGAATCTGATCTGACTGATAGAAATAAATTTAGATCCTGATTGTTGCCATTCCAAAGAAAACAATAATAATTAATTTCATTAAATTCATTTAAAACTGTTCTAGATTATATTTAAAAATTCACCGCGACCCTAAAATTGCAAAAACTTTGGACTACCTGTCTGCCAAATTCCATTACTGTAAATGACATAGCTTCATCAGGACTGTGAGTGCAAGAAACAAATAAACAAACACTTCCTTTTATAATATATGAGATTTCGAACTTTTTAAGTGCTTTAACCAATTCACTTTGTTGATGTTCGGTTTGTATCGTACAATTCTACCATTTTCTCAATCCATTTTTTCTTAGTATAATTCTAATAGTTTCAGGACTGGCTGTTTTCCTAAGATATTTAAAAACCTCCTTAGTCAATTTTAGGTGTATTTAGCATACATAGGGTTTTGTTTACTCTCTCTTCTTACAATCCAGAGTTCATCTAAGTCATTACAAATTTTATGTTCCTTTTCTAGGGCAATTTTTCTATACTTTTAGATCTTATAAACCGTTTAATTAAACCAAATACTGTCGAAGAGCTTCGAAAAACTGTTTTACACATTTCTCGATCACTTTTTCGAGGTTCATATTGATAAATAATCAACTTACGAATGTCGATGTTCACATGGCCACCCATTGCATTAATCGAAAAAAAAAAATTCCGACAATTAATAATTTTGATGGAATATTTACCAAAAAAGATCGAATGACAAGTATTCTTCCCTGTAATGTTGCCAAAACATGAATTTAGACGTCTAAATAAGCTAAAATTATAAAGAATTCTAAAAAGCAGACGATTGTTCGATTTTCAATTTGAAATTTATTTTGTCACTGTTTTTTTGTTTGATACTTCAAACGATGTAAACATATTTTGTAATTTATGTCGAATAATTTTAATAGCAAGGCCTTTATTTTTCATTTTCAGGTGTTATGAATAAAAAGCACGTTTACTTTGATTGCGTCAAACAAATGTATTAAATATTGTATGTTTGGTTTTTACTTTGACTCACTGAAGATTAGCTCTTTACTTTTATTCAGATTTAGCTTAGCTAAGTATTATTTGTTTCGAGCACGATCATATTGGTATTTGTTAATTTTTCCAAATGACGTATTGTGATGGATTCCTATCAAATCCGGTCGATTTACTGCAAGTCTTTCAAGACGAGAAGCTGGAAAGTCATTTGTTGGACGTGCATGAAATCAAATTGGATACAGAAACAAAGCAATTTAATTCTGAGGCTGAATTTCTTGCTATCAAAAATGAAACGGAACAAGAAACAAATTCAGTCGATGAAGAAATGTGGTCAGAAGGAAAAGAGGATGGTGTTTCCATTTCAGTAACTTTTATTGCCATCGTAGTGGTCATTTCAATGATATGTACAAGCGTTTAAAGGCATTTGAAATTCTTGGGGTAAAATAAGATAAACGCTGTTTGCACATCTTTGTTAAAAGTTACTCATACTGAGAGTGATATTTTTGACTTAGAATGTAAGACCCTATGTCATAACAGACAAACATGAGAGCAAAGTCTCCTCAGTATCTTAAACCTTGCCATCTGTCACCACTGCTTTGTATGTTTCACATATTTCAGGCCAAAGTTTATCCATGCTTTACCTCCCATCCTACTTTTAAGAAACTTAAGTCTCAGTTCAAGAAACAAAGAAAACTGCAGTATCAGTGGGATATACAGAGAAGGAGTTGGGATTGCCTATTGAGTAACTAGGGAAGAATCCCTACTGATCTACCCAGAGGGATGGGAGTGGTCTGTTTCCGCTTGTTAACCTGACATATCTCCAATAACACCTACATAAGATTGGGGTGGCTACCTCCCCGATCTGTAAGCTTTGTTGCGATGGTTTTATGAACAGGCAACACCTTGCGGAGTGCTCTAATTTACAGGACATTGACACCAGGGATACTTCTCCCCAAGGACTTCATTCGCTATATTGGACGGCAAGACAGCGTATGGCCAAAAAACCTAGAGCTGGGCGTAAGATTAAAAAAAAAAAAAAACTTTTAAGAAACTGTTTACATTGTATGTTGATGTTGTCGTGTCTATGCATGCAGTACTAGTGCAAAAGTCCTCCAAAAGCCTTCGATTGCACTATTCATAGAAGAGGGGTGCCATTGCCTCCGGAAAGGTTGGACTTCTGCCTGTTGGTCCGCGGGAGCTATTTTATTTCACTCCTACCATCCAATGGTAAACCAATGGAGGCATTCCCCTATCCGCCGCCTGGGGATGCGCTCTCTAGGGGTTACAGGCTCCCCCGAGGGGGTTTACATTTTATAACCTGCCAGTATCACAAGTTCCGGGCCATTTTTGTCATGCCCTGCCCGATATGAGCTTGTCTTATGTTTCAATCTTCAAATAAACTACTACTGGAGCTACACAATAGGCTATTAACAATGGTCCGTGGTCAATCCCCCAAGGGAAGAGAGCACAGGGCAATACCTCGTAATTCTGAACCACGGTCAGATTGCAAGACAACACCTGAGCTGGCACCCCCACTCTCTAAACTTCCACACCACGCCAACGTGAGTACATTTGAGGCCATGAGAGATCTAAGGTGCACCAGCCCCCTTCGTTATAAGACGGTGTTTGTTGGATTAGAACTCGCAACCCTTCGATCGGGAATCCGTAACTCTTCCAACAGGACCCCCGTTGCCCCGACAACGGAAAGATTCCACGGTAAGCAACACGTAATTTTGAACCACAGTCAGATGACGAGATCAACATTAAGATGCCTGTCCACTCTTCATACTTCCCAAAACGCCAACATGGTGACAATTAAGGTCTAGACTGAAATTACGTGCACCAGCACTCTTTGTAGGAGACAGTGTTTCGTTGGATTCAAACACACATCCATTTCTTTAAAAGGGCTATTGTAGACCAGTTGGTAATTATTAGTTAACGTTAGAGCAACACAACGGGCTATTGACGACGGTCCGGGATCAATCCCTTAAGGGAAAGATCCGAGGATTCCTTAAAGGAAATATCCGAATTTTGAACCACGGTCAGATGACGAGGCAACACCTGAGCTTAATAGACCAGTTGGAAATGTAACGGATTTGCAATCGGTAGTTGAATATAATAAATGAACGTCCCATTGAATAATAAACACACTGGGAAAATGGCGAGGATTTGCAATTGGGGGTTTGCGAGTTCGAAACTCGCTCCAGCCAACGATCGTCTTGTACACGGGGCTGGTACACGTCAAATCTGTCGAGGCCTCAGATGTCCTCATGTTGCCATCATGTGGAAATTAGAGGAGTGGAGTGCCAGGTCAAGTATTGATCTAGTCACCTGACACTAGTGGCGGATTAAGCGGACTAAGCGACCGCGTTAGGCTCCGAGGTCGTAAAATGTATTTTCATTGGGTTCGAGGAAAGTTGTGACAGCGTCTGTAAGTGCAGTGAACAGAGTTTCTAATACAAGATGGTCAGCAAGAGCAGATGCTGTATTAGCTATAAAACTTGGTTACACTCATTTAAAAGAAGCTTTAACTGAAATTTAATAATTGAAAAGGAAAAAGAGTTACCACTGTGGAGGCGACTTCACTTCTGCAGAAAAGGGACACATATGAAACCGACCTAATGACGGTTAGTTGGAACACTATTTTACAATGAATAAATGCTACTAGTAAATCACTGCAATCGTTGGAATGGAAACTATGTGTTTAAAGGATCTATCCTATTGAAGTCATTACAAAATTTAATCAATAATTTCTGGGAAGAATTTAATAAAGTTTAAAAGAGGCAACTGATTTATCAGAGCTATTATTTAATGTGGAAGATTGACAAACTCGTAAACAATAAGAGAAAAATGGTTTTGATGCAAACAAAGAAAACGGAGATGAATTTACAATAAGAGAAAATTTCATAGTCAATTAATTTTATTTATCATATGTAACAACACCAAGGCAGTAATATCTAAAAAAAACTCAGACGTATAGAATTGTGGAGCCTTTTCGAATAATTTTTTTATTGGGATTCATTAATAGAAAAAAAAAGAACACGATAAAAAAAAGTTGAAGGATATTTTCCAAAATGACATTGATGATAGAACTTTTGAAGATGAATTTGACCATTTTTTTTAATATTTCTAAAAGAAAACGAGATTCCATAAAAACCCCACCAGACATATTGATCCGCTAAAGAAACGTCTTGCAAATTTCCGAATGTTGAAATAGTATTGACATTTTTTAAACAATTCCCTTATCTAATACGTCAGGAGAAAGGTCGACTTCTGTTTTAAAGCGTGTAAAATATTACTTAAGGAGTACTATGGGAGAAGAAAGATTAATTAATAATGCCATTCTGTATATAGAGGAAGAAATTTTAAACCGAATTGACACATCCAAAATAATTGACGAATTTGCAAGAAATAAAGCAAGACGGAAATTCTTGCAAGAAATGTTTTCTTTTTTTAATAAATATATTTATTGTGTATAATATGAAATTTGTGATTACTTTTCTTTTTAACTAACTTTATGAGTTTTCTTGACACTTTTATTCTAACTTGAGTTTAAGGGCCCCGAAAATTTTAACTCTTAGGACCCCCACTTGACTCGATCCGCCACTGACTGACACGAGATCAAAATCTAAGTGTTGTTGTTCTTGGTTCTTTCCCTTAAGGATTGATCCAGAATCGACACTAAGTATCCGTCGTGTTTCTCCAGTGCTACATTATTTAATTTCTAATTTCGTACATTCATCCCCTTCTGGAGTAGGTTGGCAGCAAATTGTTACCACTGAGCATGGAACATAATAATGTGATTTGGCGTCGAATCTTTCTCTTGAGAATTAATCACGCACGCTTGGTTGTTAATAACCCGTAACTTTGGTCAAATACAACGATAAATTAAATATCTACCTACATAACCCTTCTGAGATTGAAGTTGAAGTCATTCACAATTTGCGTGTTTTAATAACTGTTATTCAAGAATAATTTATTGCAAAATATTTTTATTTAAAAAAATTTGGTAATCAATATTGGTGTTTGTGAACTTTTCTCTTAATTCTTTGTTTTTCATTTCCCGTTATAGTTCTGTACCAAATATACCTATCAAGGGTGTTTCAGAAAGGTAAAGTAATGGTAATTTTAGTTAACGTCCTACTAGAGCAACACAACGGGCTATTGACGACGGTCCGGGATCAGTCCCTTAAGGGAAAGATCCGAGGACAACACCTCGTAATTCTGAACCACGGTCAGATGACGAGTTTCAGAAAGGACTTTGAAATGAAATAACTACGTAACAGTGATAGATGGAAAGATGAAACAAGAGGTACGTTTTATGAGTAGACCTGGAATAAGAAATAAACCGGTTTAACCAAGGCTTAACTGGATTCCGTGTCTGATCAGGCTTGTTCATTGCGCTAATCGGGATGTAACACTAGAACGGTATGTTGCCAGCGCCATCTAGTGTAAGCAATCGTGAAAACGGATCGCGGGGATTCTCATGTTTTTTAACAGGGAGAAAGCTAGATTTTATTGAAAATAAAATATATGAAAAGTTATCAAATCCTAAAAACATTCCACTCTTGGTATTTTTTTCGGTTTTTAGAAAATTGATTACAAATATGTTTTAATATTTCTTTTCAAAAATAATTTTTGTCACCCTTCTTAGATAAACAAAAAAATTTCTTATAGCATATATTAGCTATCAGGTACAGGAATCCTTAGTAGATTAAAAACAATTTTAGGACTTTGGGGGGGGGATGAATAATTAAAAATATTACAGTATTATTTATTATCATTAGTTAGCCACACTAATTAATGATACATTATTGATAAAATTGATCATAAACAAAATCTCAGACAACATGTAATGTTAATTCAAGTAAATGAGTATTCATATAAATTTTTTTATTTATTCTGCCTATAAGCAATGTTCAGAGTGGAATTTGGGGTACTTAAAATGAAGCATTTACTATAAAGTTTTAAGTTAGATTTATTTAAGGGGGGGGGGACTGGAACCCAAAAAAAACTTCAAAAAGTCCTTTTTTGTTTTATATTCTCAAAAAATTTGAAATTTGATTCTTTTGTTTGACACCAATTTTATGATATCTTAAGTAGAACCGAAGTTATAAACAAAAGAACGTTTTGATAGCTGTCAAAGTTTTGAAACGAAAAATATGTCGACTTATACGAAAAACTGCTAAGAAAAGTACAATTGCATGCAAATTGTACCGTAAAAAGGTACCTTAGCCAAAATAAACCTTAACCAAAGGTCTGAATAATAATTTTTCATGACTTCATTCTTCATCAACTTCATTTTTTTCAAATATTACAGTATTATTTACTACCATTAGTTAGCCACACTAATTAATGATACATTATTGATAAAAATTTATCATAAATCAAAATCTAATTCAAGTAAATGAGTATTCATATAAATTATTTTATTTATTCTGCCTATAAGCAATGTTCAGAGTGAAATTTGGGATACTTAAAATGAAGCATTTACTATAAAGTTTTAAGTTAGATTCATTTCTTTGATTCTTTTGTTTGACACCAATTTTATGATATCTTAAGTAGAACCGAAGTTATAAACTAAAGAACGTTTTGATAGCTGTCAAAGTTTTGAAACGAAAAATATGTCGACTTATACGAAAAACTGCTAACAAAAGTACAATTGCATGCAAATTGTACCGTAAAAAGGTACCATTAGCCAAAATAAACCTTAACCAAAGGTCTGAAGACATTAACGCATTTACTTACGTACTCGGAGTAATCAACACTTTTGTAAATGATTTTCATTAATGAAACTTTTAAGGTGATTTTTCTCCATGATGGATTTTTCACACTTTTCCCAACTTTAAAATGATATAACTCAAAATCTCTTTAAGATAATTGCATGAAATTTGGTATGTATATTCTTCATAATTAATTTGTCTTCTGCTATTTAAAAAATTATTGATATGTTATAAAATATAAGTGTTTTTATAAATTATAAATTCAAAAAATGATCATTTTTAATTAAAAAATTTTTAATATGTATGTATTAAAAAAACGGTGAAGACTAATTTTTAAATATAATATCTGCTTTTAGAAAATGTAAATATTGTGTCTTTTCATGAATAATTTCTTAAGTTATATCTAGAGATTGTTTTCAACCACTGTGCTCGAATGGTCGAGTCGCTGGGGAACTCATGGTATGATACATATTCCCCTACTTGCTCTTGAAACTTCTTACTACGAGTATGATAAGACGTACAAAACGGCACACAACAGTTCACCATTGTCTCTATCAAGTTTTTACTGATTTAAGGCTTTAAAATAATCACTAAATCGAAAATACTGCGAATACAGAACACGATTTCTATGCACTCCAATGGTAAACAACCTGTTTTTCTTGGTAGGGTGACAGCGCTCTCAAGCGGTAAGAGTTGGAAACTTTCAGTTGCGTCGGCTCTTTTGATCTTTTGGGCAATGATCAGCCTGTACAACCAACGGTTACGATCAAGTTTAGCCTTGCTTTAACAAAACTAGTTACAACTTCAGATAAAGGAGGGCGTTGCAATCTTGTTTCTTTAACCCCTTCAAATGGACAGGCGCCTCAATCCCATGATAGTACTTTACGCAAGTCCAACTTGATTGCTAATCGGATCACATGACCTAGATATGTATGTCATCAAGGTTTTTAGTTGTTGGCGATTTATCTCTTCCTTTCTGTTTTCTTCTTTTCTTTTCAGATCCATGGCTATGGGTGGGTAGGGGTGGGAGCCGAAAATTGTATCCTTTTATTATATAAGTTAATAATTATATAAGTTAGTGTTTTATGTATGCTTTTTGTTACATCAGAATGGTCCTAAGCCAGCGGTGGATACGACACCATCATCCTAAAGCAAAGGGAACGGCAGAGGGGCGGGAAAATATCAGCTGGTAGTGAGTTCAGGAGTGGTTCCTAGATTATTTATGTAAAATCAACGGAAGCTTGGAAAAATATGAAAAGGGTATTAAAAATTAGGAAAAGTAAATTAGAATGAAAAGGAATTAAATTGGAATTTTTTAAAAATAATTTGGAGGATCCAATAATTTTTCCGCCAGCTGGGTTTGAACTCGGGAAGTCATCCTCCGCTGCCGACGCTAATCTGAAGGTGGGTGACTTTAACAATCAGGCCATCGTTGCTTCACAAAAGGAAGCTCTTTAAAGTACAAGTATCCTTAATATAAGTTGGCAAGAAATACTACTAACACAACAACCATACAACATATATATGAGGAACAAATCAGATTCAAATTGTCGGACACTTACGCTATACGCTGAGGCGCTAGTGTATGCATTGTATTTCTACGAAACAACGCGCATATTCAAAATCAAATGGTTACTGCAACAATCAGATTGGCGAGATATCCAAGTGAAGCCAAGCCCGTGAAACTAGCCAATCAAGTTGGACTTGCGTAAAGTACTATCATGGGATTGAGCCGCTTCTTCAAATGGTGTGCAAATGCTCATTCGTAAACAGGCGTCTAATCACATTACAATGTATTCGAATTAGGGATGTTACTAACAGTGATTTGACAGTAACAGTTCTAACTGTGACTGCTACTGACGAATATCTGTGATTCAAAACTGTGATTGTGATTTAAACTGTGACTGAATCTGATTGGTTGACTGCAAAGTATCTCTAGTCACTCGTGGCAACGGAATGCTTTTATTTATGTGTTGAATATTTTCAATAATACGACTTCGTCGAAGGAATACGTAGCTAAGTCGGTAACGTCGTGGCCTTACAGTGCTCTAGTTTACAGTTCGAACCCCAGTATTTTTTTCATCCAGATCAACTGGAATATATTTAATAAAACGCACATCTGCCACTCAATAAACCTTCAATTATAAAATGAATTTTTCTTTTTTATTCCGCCACCATGAGCCGTTTTTTATTTTTAGCCTGTAATTCATTTTTTTAAAGGTACTTTTTCTCCTCAATAAATTAATATTGTTGACTAAGATGGTTTCAACTATATCGAAATTTTCATATAAATTAAACTTTACAATTAATAAAACATTAAAATCAAGATATACACATTAGAATGCTTGATAATTTTACTTCTAATTGAATTCAAATTATGGATTTTTAATCTTTAAATAAATGTATATAATTGACAAATCTATTTTTTATCTTTAAATCCGTTTCACTAAATAACCTTTATCCAAAATATTTGTTTGTTGAAGAAAAATGTTTTCATCGTAGTATGTGTAGCAAGACAATTTCCTTATATTTGATAATCTGACAATTTCAAAACATTAAGTAATTTTTCTAAATCTCTAGTAACATTCGAATTAATTTGTATTGTTGTATTCGTGGTGATGCAAAGACACAACAATTTTATTTGAGACGAAGAAAACACAAAACGAACAACAGCAGAAAAGTCAAACCTTACTGTGAAAAATCTGTTGCTTTTGACTTGTTTCAACAATTTCTGTCCAATACTTTAGTTTATAAATCATACAATTTAAACAATTTATTAACTAAAATGTGGAGTAGTTCAGTTTCCACACAACACTGGAGTAACCACGTAGTATTGTCAACGGTCCAGGATACACCCCGAAGACAAAAGATGAAGATATTCTCTTTAGTAGCACTTTAAAATTGATAAGCTGAGTGAAAGTATATAATTTATCTCTAAGACAAACAGGGAATATTCTAACGAGTAACATTTTTATTTGTTTTGAAAACAGTCTGACAAGGAATTCCAGAGAATCAGTGTTCAAAAACAACAAATTATACGCTTTAAAAATTAAACATTCAGTCGTCAAAATTTTTTGTACTTGCATTACCATATTTAAGAATGCATTCTTTACCGCTGTAAACATTGTTCTGTTGATCCTCCCTCTGAAACGGTTTCATCTTAAGAGACAAACTTTAAAGAAGGCAGAAACTCGTAAAACGTATTCTAATCACTAGCGAAATAAAAAAAATACTTCGTCGAAGGAATACGTAGCTAAGTCGGTAACGTCGTGGCCTTACAGTGCTCTAGTTTACAGTTCGAACCCCAGTATTTTTTTCATCCAGATCAACTGGAATATATTTAATAAAACGCACATCTGCCACTCAATAAACCTTCAATTATAAAATGAATTTTTCTTTTTTATTCCGCCACCATGAGCCGTTTTTTATTTTTAGCCTGTAATTCATTTTTTTAAAGGTACTTTTTCTCCTCAATAAATTAATATTGTTGACTAAGATGGTTTCAACTATATCGAAATTTTCATATAAATTAAACTTTATAATTAATAAAACATTAAAATCAAGATATACACATTAGAATGCTTGATAATTTTACTTCTAATTGAATTCAAATTATGGATTTTTAATCTTTAAATAAATGTATATAATTGACAAATCTATTTTTTATCTTTAAATCCGTTTCACTAAATAACCTTTATCCAAAATATTTGTTTGTTGAAGAAAAATGTTTTCATCGTAGTATGTGTAGCAAGACAATTTCCTTATATTTGATAATCTGACAATTTCAAAACATTAAGTAATTTTTCTAAATCTCTAGTAACATTCGAATTAATTTGTATTGTTGTATTCGTGGTGATGCAAAGACACAACAATTTTATTTGAGACGAAGAAAACACAAAACGAACAACAGCAGAAAAGTCAAACCTTACTGTGAAAAATCTGTTGCTTTTGACTTGTTTCAACAATTTCTGTCCAATACTTTAGTTTATAAATCATACAATTTAAACAATTTATTAACTAAAATGTGGAGTAGTTCAGTTTCCACACAACACTGGAGTAACCACGTAGTATTGTCAACGGTCCAGGATACACCCCGAAGACAAAAGATGAAGATATTCTCTTTAGTAGCACTTTAAAATTGATAAGCTGAGTGAAAGTATATAATTTATCTCTAAGACAAACAGGGAATATTCTAACGAGTAACATTTTTATTTGTTTTGAAAACAGTCTGACAAGGAATTCCAGAGAATCAGTGTTCAAAAACAACAAATTATACGCTTTAAAAATTAAACATTCAGTCGTCAAAATTTTTTGTACTTGCATTACCATATTTAAGAATGCATTCTTTACCGCTGTAAACATTGTTCTGTTGATCCTCCCTCTGAAACGGTTTCATCTTAAGAGACAAACTTTAAAGAAGGCAGAAACTCGTAAAACGTATTCTAATCACTAGCGAAATAAAAAAAATACTTCGTCGAAGGAATACGTAGCTAAGTCGGTAACGTCGTGGCCTTACAGTGCTCTAGTTTACAGTTCGAACCCCAGTATTTTTTTCATCCAGATCAACTGGAATATATTTAATAAAACGCACATCTGCCACTCAATAAACCTTCAATTATAAAATGAATTTTTCTTTTTTATTCCGCCACCATGAGCCGTTTTTTATTTTTAGCCTGTAATTCATTTTTTTAAAGGTACTTTTTCTCCTCAATAAATTAATATTGTTGACTAAGATGGTTTCAACTATATCGAAATTTTCATATAAATTAAACTTTATAATTAATAAAACATTAAAATCAAGATATACACATTAGAATGCTTGATAATTTTACTTCTAATTGAATTCAAATTATGGATTTTTAATCTTTAAATAAATGTATATAATTGACAAATCTATTTTTTATCTTTAAATCCGTTTCACTAAATAACCTTTATCCAAAATATTTGTTTGTTGAAGAAAAATGTTTTCATCGTAGTATGTGTAGCAAGACAATTTCCTTATATTTGATAATCTGACAATTTCAAAACATTAAGTAATTTTTCTAAATCTCTAGTAACATTCGAATTAATTTGTATTGTTGTATTCGTGGTGATGCAAAGACACAACAATTTTATTTGAGACGAAGAAAACACAAAACGAACAACAGCAGAAAAGTCAAACCTTACTGTGAAAAATCTGTTGCTTTTGACTTGTTTCAACAATTTCTGTCCAATACTTTAGTTTATAAATCATACAATTTAAACAATTTATTAACTAAAATGTGGAGTAGTTCAGTTTCCACACAACACTGGAGTAACCACGTAGTATTGTCAACGGTCCAGGATACACCCCGAAGACAAAAGATGAAGATATTCTCTTTAGTAGCACTTTAAAATTGATAAGCTGAGTGAAAGTATATAATTTATCTCTAAGACAAACAGGGAATATTCTAACGAGTAACATTTTTATTTGTTTTGAAAACAGTCTGACAAGGAATTCCAGAGAATCAGTGTTCAAAAACAACAAATTATACGCTTTAAAAATTAAACATTCAGTCGTCAAAATTTTTTGTACTTGCATTACCATATTTAAGAATGCATTCTTTACCGCTGTAAACATTGTTCTGTTGATCCTCCCTCTGAAACGGTTTCATCTTAAGAGACAAACTTTAAAGAAGGCAGAAACTCGTAAAACGTATTCTAATCACTAGCGAAATAAAAAAAATACTTCGTCGAAGGAATACGTAGCTAAGTCGGTAACGTCGTGGCCTTACAGTGCTCTAGTTTACAGTTCGAACCCCAGTATTTTTTTCATCCAGATCAACTGGAATATATTTAATAAAACGCACATCTGCCACTCAATAAACCTTCAATTATAAAATGAATTTTTCTTTTTTATTCCGCCACCATGAGCCGTTTTTTATTTTTAGCCTGTAATTCATTTTTTTAAAGGTACTTTTTCTCCTCAATAAATTAATATTGTTGACTAAGATGGTTTCAACTATATCGAAATTTTCATATAAATTAAACTTTATAATTAATAAAACATTAAAATCAAGATATACACATTAGAATGCTTGATAATTTTACTTCTAATTGAATTCAAATTATGGATTTTTAATCTTTAAATAAATGTATATAATTGACAAATCTATTTTTTATCTTTAAATCCGTTTCACTAAATAACCTTTATCCAAAATATTTGTTTGTTGAAGAAAAATGTTTTCATCGTAGTATGTGTAGCAAGACAATTTCCTTATATTTGATAATCTGACAATTTCAAAACATTAAGTAATTTTTCTAAATCTCTAGTAACATTCGAATTAATTTGTATTGTTGTATTCGTGGTGATGCAAAGACACAACAATTTTATTTGAGACGAAGAAAACACAAAACGAACAACAGCAGAAAAGTCAAACCTTACTGTGAAAAATCTGTTGCTTTTGACTTGTTTCAACAATTTCTGTCCAATACTTTAGTTTATAAATCATACAATTTAAACAATTTATTAACTAAAATGTGGAGTAGTTCAGTTTCCACACAACACTGGAGTAACCACGTAGTATTGTCAACGGTCCAGGATACACCCCGAAGACAAAAGATGAAGATATTCTCTTTAGTAGCACTTTAAAATTGATAAGCTGAGTGAAAGTATATAATTTATCTCTAAGACAAACAGGGAATATTCTAACGAGTAACATTTTTATTTGTTTTGAAAACAGTCTGACAAGGAATTCCAGAGAATCAGTGTTCAAAAACAACAAATTATACGCTTTAAAAATTAAACATTCAGTCGTCAAAATTTTTTGTACTTGCATTACCATATTTAAGAATGCATTCTTTACCGCTGTAAACATTGTTCTGTTGATCCTCCCTCTGAAACGGTTTCATCTTAAGAGACAAACTTTAAAGAAGGCAGAAACTCGTAAAACGTATTCTAATCACTAGCGAAATAAAAAAAATACTTCGTCGAAGGAATACGTAGCTAAGTCGGTAACGTCGTGGCCTTACAGTGCTCTAGTTTACAGTTCGAACCCCAGTATTTTTTTCATCCAGATCAACTGGAATATATTTAATAAAACGCACATCTGCCACTCAATAAACCTTCAATTATAAAATGAATTTTTCTTTTTTATTCCGCCACCATGAGCCGTTTTTTATTTTTAGCCTGTAATTCATTTTTTTAAAGGTACTTTTTCTCCTCAATAAATTAATATTGTTGACTAAGATGGTTTCAACTATATCGAAATTTTCATATAAATTAAACTTTATAATTAATAAAACATTAAAATCAAGATATACACATTAGAATGCTTGATAATTTTACTTCTAATTGAATTCAAATTATGGATTTTTAATCTTTAAATAAATGTATATAATTGACAAATCTATTTTTTATCTTTAAATCCGTTTCACTAAATAACCTTTATCCAAAATATTTGTTTGTTGAAGAAAAATGTTTTCATCGTAGTATGTGTAGCAAGACAATTTCCTTATATTTGATAATCTGACAATTTCAAAACATTAAGTAATTTTTCTAAATCTCTAGTAACATTCGAATTAATTTGTATTGTTGTATTCGTGGTGATGCAAAGACACAACAATTTTATTTGAGACGAAGAAAACACAAAACGAACAACAGCAGAAAAGTCAAACCTTACTGTGAAAAATCTGTTGCTTTTGACTTGTTTCAACAATTTCTGTCCAATACTTTAGTTTATAAATCATACAATTTAAACAATTTATTAACTAAAATGTGGAGTAGTTCAGTTTCCACACAACACTGGAGTAACCACGTAGTATTGTCAACGGTCCAGGATACACCCCGAAGACAAAAGATGAAGATATTCTCTTTAGTAGCACTTTAAAATTGATAAGCTGAGTGAAAGTATATAATTTATCTCTAAGACAAACAGGGAATATTCTAACGAGTAACATTTTTATTTGTTTTGAAAACAGTCTGACAAGGAATTCCAGAGAATCAGTGTTCAAAAACAACAAATTATACGCTTTAAAAATTAAACATTCAGTCGTCAAAATTTTTTGTACTTGCATTACCATATTTAAGAATGCATTCTTTACCGCTGTAAACATTGTTCTGTTGATCCTCCCTCTGAAACGGTTTCATCTTAAGAGACAAACTTTAAAGAAGGCAGAAACTCGTAAAACGTATTCTAATCACTAGCGAAATAAAAAAAATACTTCGTCGAAGGAATACGTAGCTAAGTCGGTAACGTCGTGGCCTTACAGTGCTCTAGTTTACAGTTCGAACCCCAGTATTTTTTTCATCCAGATCAACTGGAATATATTTAATAAAACGCACATCTGCCACTCAATAAACCTTCAATTATAAAATGAATTTTTCTTTTTTATTCCGCCACCATGAGCCGTTTTTTATTTTTAGCCTGTAATTCATTTTTTTAAAGGTACTTTTTCTCCTCAATAAATTAATATTGTTGACTAAGATGGTTTCAACTATATCGAAATTTTCATATAAATTAAACTTTATAATTAATAAAACATTAAAATCAAGATATACACATTAGAATGCTTGATAATTTTACTTCTAATTGAATTCAAATTATGGATTTTTAATCTTTAAATAAATGTATATAATTGACAAATCTATTTTTTATCTTTAAATCCGTTTCACTAAATAACCTTTATCCAAAATATTTGTTTGTTGAAGAAAAATGTTTTCATCGTAGTATGTGTAGCAAGACAATTTCCTTATATTTGATAATCTGACAATTTCAAAACATTAAGTAATTTTTCTAAATCTCTAGTAACATTCGAATTAATTTGTATTGTTGTATTCGTGGTGATGCAAAGACACAACAATTTTATTTGAGACGAAGAAAACACAAAACGAACAACAGCAGAAAAGTCAAACCTTACTGTGAAAAATCTGTTGCTTTTGACTTGTTTCAACAATTTCTGTCCAATACTTTAGTTTATAAATCATACAATTTAAACAATTTATTAACTAAAATGTGGAGTAGTTCAGTTTCCACACAACACTGGAGTAACCACGTAGTATTGTCAACGGTCCAGGATACACCCCGAAGACAAAAGATGAAGATATTCTCTTTAGTAGCACTTTAAAATTGATAAGCTGAGTGAAAGTATATAATTTATCTCTAAGACAAACAGGGAATATTCTAACGAGTAACATTTTTATTTGTTTTGAAAACAGTCTGACAAGGAATTCCAGAGAATCAGTGTTCAAAAACAACAAATTATACGCTTTAAAAATTAAACATTCAGTCGTCAAAATTTTTTGTACTTGCATTACCATATTTAAGAATGCATTCTTTACCGCTGTAAACATTGTTCTGTTGATCCTCCCTCTGAAACGGTTTCATCTTAAGAGACAAACTTTAAAGAAGGCAGAAACTCGTAAAACGTATTCTAATCACTAGCGAAATAAAAAAAATGCCCCCCCCCCACCTCCTGTGATTTCGACTCATTCAAGTTATACTTTCAGAAGCACATAATTCATTTTTTAGAATTAAAAACAATTTACAAGAGGTTAAACAGAACAATTTATTATAAACAAACAAAAAAATAAATAAAAACAAGTTCTAATCATGTTACTCTATATAAAAAAACAACAAAATAAATAATCAGTGATAGTTTAAGAACGAACAAAAAATTATTTAAAACAGCGAATTTAAAATGTTTTTATATGAACTCTCCTTAAAACTGTCGAGATTCTTTTTTAATTTAGAAAAAGGCGCGGGAATCTAGTGAGTCATAAAGCAACGTATTACCTTCTTAAAAACATCCGGTTAAAAATCCTCCAGAGAAATCCCAATCCGTCACAGACCAACTGGCACCGCTACCAAATAACCAAAACTCAGTCACAGCTTTCACTGCTACCGAATCACCGATCCCGGTCGCAATCACCGATCGCAGTAACAGTATCAATATCAGACAAGGTATCAGCTAAGGTATCAGCCAAGGTATCAGCCAAGGTATCAGCTGAGCGATATCAGTTTAATAACTGTTACCGAATCACTGATACCAAATCACTGTACCGAATCACTGTTACCCAATAACTGTTACCCAATCACTGATATTTTGATATTTGAGTAACAGGTATGAACTAAGATTCACAAGTATCTGTGATTGAGTAGCAGTTCTGTGATTTGCTTAACATCCTTAATTCGAATGGCCATCTTGAGCAGCTATCACTTGACGCACACGAAAGTAACGCAATATGTGCACTGAAATGGATATGGATACACATGCCTCACGGGTTATTTGTTCTAGCGTTTGAACATTTTAACTGTATAAAATCTACTTCAAATAGCCCCAAATAAGGAAGTCGCATGAATTGTGATCCAAGGTGAACGGAAGCTTAATCCATACAGTGCAGGTCTCTGGAATAAATTAGAGGAAGGACTCATCAAGGAAGATGAACACTGTAGAAGTATAGTGTGGTTGCGCACCTTCTTGCATAAACCACGAAGTATCTGGTCCATCCTCGTTGTTTCAATGAATGCATGTAACTGGACTTTCCTCCTCCAACAGGATATTCCAAAACTTCCTATCACGTTTTGCCGTTGTAAGAGAAATAGCATGCAAAAGAACTACTTTTCAGTTGCATTTCATACTTTCAAAGGAAGCAGCGACATCTATTAGCTACAATTCTAACTAATTGGAGAATTTCCAATTCCAGACTTGGATATTAAATGTACTCTAACACTGTTTCATAGTTGTGTCATTTCACAGTTAGGAAGCTTTCTGAAAGACCCTGTACATGCCCATATACACATCGTTCGTATCAAGTTACGGCAAAAACGAGAGTTATTAGCTGTGCTTTTTCTCTGGTTGAAAATTTAATTAAAATAACCTTCTTTCCTTTGGAAAGTCATTTTAGGAAAATTTCAACTTGTGGGTGGGTCTTGCATTCTCCCAATATGATTGTCAGAAACAAATATTTAAACATTATTCAATATGTTTAATAGTTACGTGTTTGGTTCTACTCACCAGTAAAATAAAAAAAATTACTTTTTTAAAAACATTTTGTACATATCCATATTAAAGATTACAATAACACATTATATATTAGAAACTTTTAACTTTCAAATGTTTGGAGGTTAAATATCATGATAACGATATATCTCTCATCAGGGGTTTTACATACAGTGATTTCACAGTTTTAATTCTAATTGTGACTTCAAATGACAAATATCTGTGATTGTGATTTAAAACTGTACAAGCGGATAGAGAGAGAACGATCAGCAATGTTAAAATTAAGTATGTACGTTGAGTGAGTATATACGTGAAGCTCGATAAATATGAATAATTTAAAATACAAAGGAAATGAATCTACCACTATTTAATTAAAGAAAAGATATGAATACAAAAAAAAAATTTCTCTGCATTAAGTCTTAAAGTGTTCAATAGACGTGTAGTGAAAGTGTTACTAGTTGGTTTCCAATTGTTAACACAGACATAACAAAGACTGTTAGTGATGAGTTGTACAAGCGGATAGAGAGAGAACGATCAGCAATGTTAAAAGTAAGTATGTACGTTGAGTATATACGTGAAGCTCGATAAATATGAATAATTTAAAATACAAAAGAAAGGAAATGTATCTACCACTATTTAATTAAAGAATCTCCATACTAACTAGAACAAAACTAGTTTGCAAAGACCGGCCTACCCACTCAACAAACCAAAAAAAAGGTATAGTGTTTAAATTTATCAACAGCTGACGCTGCATGTAACGGATATTATTGATTACTTTTCGGTGCCCACAACTCAACAAGCGGATTGGGAGAGAACGATCAGCAATTTTAAAACTTAGTAGTTTTCAGCCCTTTTTCGCAATCCTTCTGCGCTTCCACACTTCGATACGATTGGCTTAATTTTCTGCTCTTTACTTTTACTTAGATTTAGCTTTGCCAGATTAAGTATTATTTGTTTCGAGAACGATTATATTGTCATTTTGTGATTTTCCCAAAAAACGTTTTGTGATGAATTCCGATGACATCTGTTCGATTTGCTGCAAGTCTTTCAAGACAAGTTCTGAAATATTTCAGCATCAACGGCAAATTCACGGTGTATCATCTACAGTCACCAATGGTGGTAAAAAAAAAAGCCTGGCGTGCCCAATTTGCAGTCTGACACAAGCTTCAAAGAAGCAGCTGGGAAGTCATTTGTTGGATGTACATGAAATACAATTTGACAAAGAAACAAAACAATTTAATTCTGAATTTCTTGCTTTCAAAAATGAAATGGAACCCACAAATTCTCTATGCTTACTCAAGAACTGTTAACATTTCAAAACGTGCCAGCATCATATGTTTGTGGTCGCAGTTTATCCCTGCTTGCACTCCATCATGCTTTTCAAGAACTGTTTATAAAATTACTGTTTACAAATATTCCCGAGAACTGGTTTACCCAAAATTGTCTTGAGTGATCAGGGAACAAATCATCCCTAACACAAGAGGTTTTGAAAAGAATTGGACCGATTCCAAAGTTTTTTTTTGTCCTGGTTACCCATCTAGCAATGGCTTGGTGGAGCAATGGAGCATAGAGTTGAAGAAAATGTTTCATCACACGCAATTAGAGAAGATCCGAGAAGATAAGTATCAGCAATTACCCTTCCTGATCGCGTACCGAGAAGTGCCGAACACGACTACGGGAGTTTCACCTTTTCAACTTCCGTATTGAGGTCCGGTCTCAGTTCCTGGGCTGGTGAGATACACCTACCAACAAACATCTCTCAGTCAATCGTCGCTTATCTTCAAGAAATGACTGTTCAAATGAAGAAAGCTGCTCACAGACAAAAAACGGTGATGATTTATCCAATTGCTTATGCCAGTCCGAAACTGATCACTGCACAGCAGGCTTGGTCTACGATCGAATGGGAGGTATTTGCCACCCTTTACCCTACTTTAAAACTGCTCCTCAATTTTTGAGATTGCACAGATGAGCTTTTGCACAATTAAAGTATACTATTACTATAAAACATTGCTCCGGTGCAAAAATGCCTCATGCTGTTGAACTCTCACGCTTATTGTGAAAAGTGCAAACAGTTTAATTATAAATTTGGATGAAGTGAAAAATAATTTCATTTTGTAATGATCGATTTTAAGTGACATGTTTAGTTAGTTAGAATTCTGTTCTGTACTTTTTTTTGTTCTAAAATGTATTTAAATTTCTAATAAGTGATTGTATTATTTGAATTTATGAAATGTGAATTTTTATAATTGGGATAATTTCAGAGCCAAAATAATTGTGTACAGTACATTAATTTCTATTTGTGTTATTAGTGTGTATTATATGTTTACCTATATTGCTATATCATACAAGAAAGTTTAGACTTATTTTGTGTTTAGTGTAGCATTCGGGTAGTGTTTTCGTGAGTAATATTTTTTGTGGTTTTATTAATATGAATGTGTATTTGAATTTCAATATTTTTTGTACGATTCCTTCTGGAATTGTCAGATTGAGTATCATAGGTGATACGCGAATTTTGCATGGGGGTGTAGCGTCAGCCCTACTCTAGAGGGTGTGCTATACTCACTTGATGGAAGAGAGTATGTTTAGGAAGATATCAACGTCTGACTCCAGCAAGCAAGGTCGGTTGTATGATGGGAGTGTAATAATTGTTTCTATAAGTCCTTGTAATCCGTTTTTCTTGTGATTAAATTTATGTTTTTGTTGAGTACAAAAGTATTTTCGTGTGCTGGATCCTTGAGAAAATAACTGCCCCGCACTATCTAGGGGCCTTTTCCCAGCCTTCTTCCATTTCTTTCCTCTATGTTTTGCATTTACCATGTATGTAGGGGTGAAACTGCAAACCTCCCCAGTCCTCACCACAGCGCCCTCTACCACCAATGGGCTGCGCGAGCAGCGAGCGACAGCAGAAGGGAGTCCAACATTAAAGAGGAAGGTTATTCCTCCGATGTTCTGAAAGGACTTCAATACGAATGAGCAAGACGTGCTCACCGATGTTTGTGGCTTAGTTTGTGGTTTGTGCCAGACGGGCATTGTTATTGTATATTTACCATAAGAACATTCACCTGTATATTTATTCATCAGCTTCACCTCAATCATTAATTAAATATTAGAATACCGGAATTGTGCGTGAACTCAATTATTACATGTATGTGAATAAGCACTTCCCAATATCACATAAAAAATATTAAACAAATATATATTTTGAAGGAAGAGAGAGATATATAGAGGAATTTGCTTGAGAACTTTGAAGTATTTCATAATATTTATCAGGAAAAAAATTTGTTTAAAATTTTTTTTACATGGTTGGTAGTAAAGAGGTCACATGGAGGGAAGAGAGAACTAGACCTATTTTTTTTACTTCAAT
This sequence comes from Metellina segmentata, assembly GCA_947359465.1. Lineage (NCBI taxonomy): Eukaryota > Metazoa > Arthropoda > Arachnida > Araneae > Tetragnathidae > Metellina > Metellina segmentata. Next base: position 22,281,642 of record OX375883.1, on the reverse strand, counting down.
TATGTGTGATTAATTGTCATTTGAAAATTTTTCTCTATCTACAACATGTAAAATTCTGTGTTAATAAAGATTATTCTTACAAATATATTCTTCATTTTTATAAAAAAACTAAAATGCACTTTTTTTTAAATCAGAATTATAGGCTAATAAATTTTGCATGGCTACTTAATAAGTTTAATTGAAGGAAATTAGGTTTCAGTTTTTTTACCAACAACATTCATTGAAATAATGGATTTGATATTTTATTTCATGTCAATAAAGAAATTTTGTGATTTGCCACATAACTTAGACTTTTTCCAAGACTTCAATTGTTGACGGCATGCCTGAAATCATTTTATTGTAAATAAAATATTGTTACATTTGCATAATAAAATTAAATTAATAAATTCGTATTTTAATTATTTGTGCTGCCCTCATTCATAATACACAAGTCATTCATATATTGATGTTCCAACTCACAGCCAAACAAACTGAAACCATCTAATCTAACGTATAATAGGAAGAAATAAATCAGAAGTTACTTAATGTTCATGATAAATGCTAGTGTAGCAATGATGCATGTTCACACGGCTAGCTAACATTTAAATTGAATTTATTTACATACAACATAAACTACAGAAATTACAAGACTTTCACGCACACAAAATATAAGGGACAGGGACAATTTTACTATCACATGCTACAGCCTAGCTGCTGCTTGCTCCAGGGTTGGAGTTAGAGATGGGCGATCCGCTCAGGAGCTGACTCAAAGAGTTAAGGCTGGTTTACGATTCTGCGTATGTGCAACTGCGTATGCTCCGCCTTAACGCATACGCGGAGGATAGTCGTTTACAGTTTTGCGTATGAGCTTGCGTCGGTACGAGAAAACCAGCTTTCTATTATGCACACTAGATGGCGTGTTTACTTTTCGCGCGCTTTCTTGATCCATTTCAGTATTTTTTACGAGCGTTTTTTTTCTACCGTCTTATGTTTACTTTAACCAATTTTGAGAACCGTTGGTTTTTTTTTCTTTTTCCACGGGTGACATTTTTGTAGGTACTTGAGAACATTGCGAAATTAACATCACTTTGGAAACTTTTAACTCCGAATAAAACCAAAATTAGAATAAACAAGTAAATCTCGATTTCTAAAAAATATTGTACCGATTGTGTATTCTCAGATAAATCAACATTCAACTATTTTCTTTCCAAAACAACTATCTACTTTAAACTGAGACTATATAAGTGTTAAATTTAATCAGAGCATTAAAAACCAAAATGAAATGAAGTTACATGAATAATTAGTTTTAAAATCTTTTTACTTTTGAAGCCTTATATGTGAGATTGAAGGAAAACACGAAATTTGATATCTGATGAGGGTTTCTAGTTATTGAAATGTAAATAAATATATCTTCGATTTACTCATTATCAGGGTGTCAAGATTTAAATCATGATTTTTATCAAATGATTTTTTTTTTAAATCACTGATTTAAATCACAACAAATCACACATTTTTTATAACTAAGTAAATACACCATAGAAGTTGTAAAACGCTTTAATGTTTCTGTACTCATGGTGATTTCAGCATTAATGGCTACACTAAGCTCAGAGAGAACTGGGTCAATTAATGCATATTATAAAAGATTGCAACAGCCAGTTGTAACCTATTAGAATATACTATATACTGGAAACAGTAATGTAAACACACATGCCATCATAAATCTAAATGTCAGGAAGGGTAATGTATAAACATTCCTGATTAACAGCACTCATAATATAAACACTCAAAAGTATGTATGCAACAGTTTGATTCAAAATTATAAACTAAAGGGTAGTTTACTAAAGAGAAAGAGGCTAAATTACTTCCTACTTGTGTTTTTTTAGGTATTTGTCAGTTAGCTTATTCTTGTGGTGTGCAATAGAGATTAAAGAGTAGAAATATACATTTTCACACACACAGCCATTAACATGTCAGCAGGAAGAAAGATCCAATATGAATTCAAAAAAGTTTTAATATTAGAATTTACTATAGTCTGATTATTTCTGTCCTCTATTCTACTTCTCACACTATAGTTTAGGTCTGTAACTTACAATTACTGATACATTTGTTAACATGATGATGTAATTTACTCAAGGAAAACTATGTAGGATGTCAACTTGTGTTTTAAAGTTAAACAAATGTTAAGTATATATTGATTTACCATGTCACAAACTAAATTTTTTATTTAACAAATTTATAGATAATTATTTAAAAAAAAGTGTATAGAGCCTACAGAAATTTAAATTAAAAAATCTGATTGATTTTTTTACACCCTGCTCATTATATTTTAATCCAGCCAACCACCGAACAAAAATTTAGTTGTCCATACAAACCTCATTTCCATGAAAATTTGTATCATCTTTTGTAAAATCTACAAATTTTTTTTTTCATTTATTTTCACATTAAACAGAATAAAGTAAGCTTTAATGAATTGGAGTATGTATATTTTATCATTTGGTTTGTGCAATAAATTCAAATTGTCAGCATTCCATTTCTGCCTAAGATTTTTTCAAACTTGAACAAAACACACCTTGAATGTTGGGAAGTATTGAATTTTTAGTCAGCGAAACATTTTCCAATGGTATATTATGTAGTTAATTTATTTTCAATAGAAATGTTATTTTGTACCGAGGGTTTTAATTGTACTTAAGAATATGTGTGTGTTTCTTGTGTCAACTCACTACAATAGGAAAATTACTGTGTTTCTCATATTTCAAGAAATTTATTTATGCATACTACACATGTATGTGGTAACCATGTTCTTTTAATCATTTAGATTTAGTTTACCATCTCCTCTCTTTTAAGATTTGTGTGTCTTGCATATTCAATCTTACAAGCATTGTTAAATACTTAATACTAGTCCGGCTGCGCCAGCTAGCGCTCGGCAGTGTGTAATAGTGCTTTTCAAACTTTTTTACACACCGTAATGAAATATGTTTTGATTTGTATATTTTATTTATTTTTGTGAAACAATTCTTTAAATCATTGCATATTCAATCAAATATTTAAGCAAAGTTGGTCGAAATGTACATATACCGCTACAAAATTACCCATGTCTACAGATATTTTGCAGGAAATAGACATATCATTAAAATCTAACTCCTAAATAATATTTCTGCAACATGTAATATACCGGAAACATAATGCAAACAAAAATAAAATTCTAATCCTTGAAAAAACACTTAGGTATCTATTCAAACGTGTTGAATTTCGACTTCCTGATTATATTTATTGTGAAATAGAATAATGCGACAAAAGACTTTTCAACGATATTGACACAGACAATAATGATTTATTAACAAAAATAACACGTATTTATAATACTTGGGAATCCTCAAATATGTCCGCAACATCTCGCAGTCAACTCAAATACCCAAACACGGAATTCTAAATCAAATTAAAAAAAGTAAACATTAATTCTGACGCGTGGCCAGATACCGGGTAGTAAAATTACGTTTACATCAAAGGAAGAAATAAAAAGTAAGTTCAAACATAAATATTACAATTTAATTCCTTATTTTTCATAGAAATTGACCTCGGCTATTTGGAAACAGCAAGAATTCAAAATATCTGGGTTATTTTATATGTGTTGATTGTTGCCATTCGACGATACACAAATAACGTCGATTTCGGGTCCACGTACGTTAGTGTTTTATATATATAGATAATTTAAATATATAAGATAATAGGCACAAGAACAATGCGATTGAATATTTCATATAAACTTCCTATTAAAATATTCAAAGAAAATTTAAGTTACTTATGTTTAATATTATAGTACTTGGATTGAATGCCGTTCACTGAGCAAATAATTTCAATTTATAAAATGGATAGGTGGCAAAATACAAATGAAGTAAACACAGATGAGAATAATCAATTTATAATAAATGTAATATGATGCATGTAATGTGCTATTTTAAATATTTACCTGAAACATTAAGAAATAATTAGTAAGCAAATATAATATCACTTTATTTAATATCAGTATTGAAAAAAATTATTTTATTCTTTTTCTGCATTTGTGACTCAAAATTATATTAAATACAAAACTTGTAAATTTTAAAATGAAACTAGTACTAAAGATTATGAATAATAAAATGTACACACAAGAAATTCTTAGCATTAAATTTATTTAATTATAAATCTATCAATATAAGCAAGGGTGCAATTATATACATTCGAATTATGCCCATGGAGTTTACAAAACTATCATGTAGCTCAAGTGTATTCTTTCGCCATTGACAGAGCAACTGATATCTATTAGAAGTTAGCTTCTTTCTCTTCTTTAGAGAATAATGTCTGAAATATAAAATGAAATAAACAAAATGCAAACTATATAACCACTGGTCATGAAATTCATCTTATGGATACTAACTTTTTGATATATGGTATTAAACATGAAATCACACTGTAAGTTAACTTTCGACTTTCTGAATAACTCAAAGAAATTTTATTAAACTGGGAGTGGAGTATGTTTTATATTCAACTAATAACCACTATCTCAGCCTAAGCCATTCGGTGTATCGCCTTGTAATTTTGAACCATGGTCAGATGACGAGGCAACATCAGAGCTGGCAACCCACTCTCCGAACTTCTACACCAACCAAACGTGAGGACTTTCAGCCACGACAGCTTTAAGGTACATCAGCCACCTCTACACTATACGTTTTATATAACTTACAACACTAACTTAAAACAGTTTTACCCAATATATTGATTATTATCCTGGTGTAATAAGATTATAAAAACTTACATAGCAACACTTTAAAAACTGAATTAATCAACATTTAGTTTTATATCACTTTTAACATGGAAAGCACATTGTTTTTCAAATTTGAGATAGAAATTTTACAGAAGAATCAATTGTGGGTACTGTGTCTTGATTTGATGGGTATTCAAGGAGGTTTCAAAATTTCACACAATCACTCACTGAAAGCAGAGCTTTTAAGGAGTTACATGTAAATCTAGACACATTGCCGGAGTAGATGAAAAATTATGATACGGACTACTCACAATATATAGTTGTCACCTAAGGTAAAATATTAAATGTATTGAGGGGGGGGGAAGCAGAGTATAGTAATTAACCTTGTAAACATACATAGAAATGTTTTCTCACCAACAGATATACATCAAATGCATTGCAACTAAGCATGAATAAAATGACACTAGTTTTGAATTACAAACATAAATATTATAAAAATGTTAAGTTATAAATGATTATTTTATATAGTGTTATTACTTTATAAACGTATTGTTCGTGTCCCTTATCTCCGGAACAGTTTTTGGCACCACTCTTTAATAGGCATAACTTTTCATGTTCTTCGAACATTGCCAACTTCTCAGAAAGTGTCTGATCTTGTGACAAAGTAGAATATTGCCAGCGTTTCCAAACAAGAATCTCACTCTTTATGCATTTACAGTACAAAACGGTACTAAATTTTGTGTTTTTGTTTGAGACACGACAAATTTTAAATATTACCAGAATTATTTAAACAAACCATATTTTAAGAAAATAATGAGTGACCTTTTGTAAGAGAACTGCTCAGTATTGCAGCATCTTCTGTCTTGCTACAGCATTTCCATTGAACATCTGTCCCTGGATGTACTTTCATCACTTAAATGAAGTTGGATATTATTCTGCAAAAAAAAAAAAAATTGCAACCAATATGTACTGTTTGCACCAGAAGCGTCATCTGTTGGAAAGGTTTTAACTGTTGGTGTGTTCTGAGAAGCCATCGAGCGGTTTCAGCTCTCAGAGTAAGAAACAAATAAGCTACAGTCCAAATGAGGTATTCTTCCTTGTGTTAAGCATCAGGAAGTTTATTTTGTGAAAAGCGGGTTCGAGAAGCAAAACCTAACCTATTATGCGAATACATGTACTTTCTTCGACTTGCAAGGGTAGTGGATTTCAAGTGAGCCCATTACATTTGGTAGTTTGCAGCGGCATAATTTTCTTTGATTTTATTGCTTTCGACAAAGAAATCCCTCTTGATGCCATTTGTACTGATACAAATCCACCACAAGAAAATTGATAATACATTTTACTCAGAAGGTACTTTTCGGTTAACTGGTTTCCAGTCATAATTGTGCGGTAAAGCTTTCAAAAGTGGAAATTTGTTGGTATTTGTTGCAGTCTCGTTCTTCCAGTGCAGTGGATATTCGGGCTGTGAATTGAAATAATGCTTTCGGTGGCTGTGCCGGTCCGTTCAACAAAACCTTTGAATGCAGAAAAAAGACCAAAAAAAATGTGGCAAAAGAAAGTATAATTTACTCTGACTAAACCAAGAAATTTTCAGTCTTTGTTGAAAGCCTATGTATAGGGGTTGTCATAAGACTTGAACTAAAACCAAAAAACTATCAATAGAAAAATTAATGAAGATAATTCTGTTTAAAGTAGCGAACTGAAGGATTTTGGTCATCAAACACTATCACTAGGAAAACTGAAAACAAATCTCAGGGTTTGGTTAGGTTTCAACGGTGCAAGGGCCATATTTGGCTGCACCGTTAAATGCGCTGTGAATACATGTCAAGTAATGTACATACACAAAGGTTTTACTGATACCAAAGAGGGAAATACACCTAGGGAGAAATAGAACCTATGCTGCCTACAACTGGCAGGTAGCTAACTGTGGGTAAAGCCTCCGAGAAACGAAGGCACCTCAATCTCAGGGAAAGAACATTTGCACATAAAAAAACAGATGAAGTTTTTTGTACATTTCCTCTTAACTAAGCACTTTAGTAGAAGTTCAAGTGTTGTGTTTTGTGAGGTTGGGAAAGTAACAATTATTGGTCCAAAGAGGAGGTGGAATGGAATAATTAAACAACAAAAGTTTCCTTCATCCACAAATGTTTACGACCACAATAGTTTCAGTTATAAAAAATAAACAGCTATTTCTACAGCGCTTTTCTATCGCTCACTTTAATTTGCCAATAAACTTAAAAATCGCTCATAAACGTTGAAATAAAAGCTACACAACAAATCAACTTGGAAAACAATTTTTCACTAGCATAAACTAAGAGGTTTTATTATTTCGGATGAAACTAGGAAAACAAAATATAGACATATTGCAATGCAAATTAAAGATTAGTGTAAATACATGTACTTACAAGGAATTCCCAAGGCCTTTTGCAACAGCTGCCCGTCTCTTTCGAAGTCAAATTCGTACATAACGCATGCCCAGCGTTTTATAATGTTTTTTAAACTTCCACAGTCAGCAACTCACTAACAAGTTCGGTAATGGCGATGTTTAGTTTATTCGATTGAATCAAAACATTAGATGTTGGATTTTGATTCGTCAAAGTTGTCACGTGTGCTTGCGTATGTGCGTCGAGAGTTGGATCTGATGAAGTACCAAATTTAGCGCTTGCGTTGCTTTGCAGAGAGGCTGCGTGATCCCGCCCATCTGTCAATCACGTGGTTCTCCTCTATCATTGGTACAACGCAACCGACGCAGTTGGACATACGCAGAATCGTAAACTGGTCCTAGCTCTCTTGACGGAGTACGCGAGCGTTGATTCATTAAAAAAGAGCTGTAGCTCTTTTTTAACCAATCAGGGCTCAAGAGCGGTAACTCTTTTTTAACGAATCAGCGTTTCCGCATGCGATCACCAGATCAGTGATTCTTTTGGGAGTTGATTCTTTTGGGAGTTAACTCTTTTCGAGCGCTGGCTCTTTAGAAGAATCATTTCCGCATTCGTTCATTTGCGCTCACTGATTCTTTTGGGAGTTAACTCTTTTGGAGGGCTAGCTCTTTAGAAGAATCATTTCCGTATTCGATCTTTTGCGCTCACTGATTCTTTTGGGAGTTAACTCTTTTCGAATGCTGGCTCTTTTCGAGAACTATTGCTCTCGAAGAGTCAATTCCGCATACGCTCTTTTGCGCTCCCTACCTTTTTGTTACTTTTTAGAAGTTGAAAATTTTTAAATATCTATGTATTATCAAATCATCAATGTTATTATTTTTATTTTTAATTCCATTTTAGGTTGAAAGGGCGTTTTAACGGCTTAAGTCATACCACGCCTTTTAGCACTAATTAAAACTAGTTTTAAGATTGTTATTGAAACATATTCTAACAATTTTTATATTATTTACTTAACATTAATCTAATAATAATAATAAAACCTCGATGTCTCGAGTGTGATATCATTATAAAGCTACACAAAATTAAATTAAACGTAACTAGTTTTTATTGCATTGCATTCACAAAGCAAGGCATTTTGAAAAAGTTTTATTAAAAGACAGGGAAGGTATTTGGATTTCGAAAATCTTTGGGACAACGAATATTCGAGGGTATATTATACCTATATCTTAAAATAAATAGTTAAAAATCGTAAGTATTTGAATAAATTATTAATATTTTTATTATTTGATTTCAAAATATCATTTAAATTATCAGAAAGTCTCATTTGGTCCCTAAGTGGTTTTAGCCCAGGTCATTCTAGAAGGAGGTGTTTTACGAAAAAAGGGTATCGTTAAACTTTAAAACTCACAATGCGGACAGAATTAAAGGTTCCCCAAACAAAAATTTCCCGTAAATATTTTGACTTTCTCCAGAGCTTTTGAATTTCTTCAAAATTTTGTTTCCTTGCTATTAACTGCGGGCCGGGATCAATCCCCTAAAAGAAAGATCCGACGACAACACCTCGTAATTTTGAACCATGGTCAGATGACGAGACAACAACTGAGCTGGAACCCTCTCTCCAAACTTCCACACCAACCCAACGTGAGGACTTTCGGTCACGACAGATTTAAGGTGCACCAGCCGCCTCTACACCAAACGATCACGAACATCCATCCCCGGCCCAGGATTCGAAGCAGGAACCTTCCGATATATATATATATATATATATATATATATATATATATATATATATATATATACAAATGGATACGATTCACACTATTTCCAAAAGAAAAACCTTTCTAAAATTAAATTTGCAAAAAAAAATCTTTACATTTAGATTTTGCCAGGTTTATGGTCCTTCAATTGCCAATTCCGGTGTTTTCCATACCTACTTCCTGTTTTCCCGCCTTCTTTTGACTTTTGGAAAGTCAAATAAGTACTTTATCCAATAAAATCGAAAACTTTTTTTGGAATTTTTGGTCAAAAATGACATTTTTAACGTGTTTGGATACCTTTATTGCTACTTCTGTAATCTCTTTGGGTTCATGATGGGAAAAACAAAAAAAATTGTCCTCAAAGTAATTTATTCTTTATGGACAATAAAAAAGTTATAAGAATTGACATGGTTTTGGGCCATCAATTAAAGTTTACAGCTTAGCAGCCGTATGCTGTAATTCCTTTCGTCCTCAGGCCCCGTCTCCCTCCTTTTGTTGATTTTAGAGGCAAACTGCGCAATTGCTGGATGAGTGAGTGCTGCGTGGGTGTTTAAGCACGCTTAGCGCCTCTTCGTCTGGTGCTCACGTGACAACGAGGGAAGTTCGATGGTCCAAACGTGTTATATACCATTGAGTGGCTAGCCCGGCGGCGATTTCCCAAACCCTCACAGATACTGCACCGCCAGGTGACAGGCCGGTCGCGCTGGATGACGATTTGTTGCGGAACCAATTAAATTGACCGGTTATCGGGTTGCACTAGGACGACTTGGCGCTGAAGAAATCTCGCCGCACATTCTTCATGTTGTTAGTGTTATCTTGATTGTGTTACACGTGTGAAACGCATAATGGAAATAGAATTAATATTAAAAGAAATCCCAAAAGATTTCAACTTAGTTTTACATATGGAAAAGTAAAATATCATTATTCTTCTTTTTGAAGGTTTAAGAGTCCTATGACTCCTTAAATGAAATGATGAAAACATTGTTAGAAATTACAAAATATTTATATTTAAATTGGAAAGTAATGTAAAACTATCTAAGGGGGAGATGGATCTTGAATTAATAAATTAAATTTTATAAAGTGTAGGTTCCCTAACTGTTTGGGATCATTGCCCCTTTTCGACAAGAATTTCTTTTGCTGACGCCTTTACCTATTTTTGCCACTAATTTCCTTAAGATTGGCATAACACTTTTTACTTCTAAAATTTAATTTACACAAAAAAACAGATTATAAAAAATGTTAAGGATTTTTTTAAATAGTGTTATTACGTGTAATCTTTTGCACAAAAATTGTTTATCACCCAGTTAACATTTTAATGTTATTAAAAACCAGAAAGCTTTTGATTGAATGGTTTTAATTATTGTATTCTAAACTAACCTAAACGCTGGAGATAAAACTTTTTATGTGTTGCAAGACAGTTTGTTTCCTTTAAATTGAAACTGTATTCGAACTATAACTAAATATACACAAAAGTTTGCAATTTTTTACTGATAAAAGATGATTTAAATTTTTAATTAACTGATTAAAAAACAGTTTTTTTTTATTACAGTTATTAAAACAAGGATTCTTATTTAAACTAAATGAGAATAAAATTATTAAACTAAAACCAGATGTTTTTTTATAAACTGATGAAAACCAGTTTTTTTTTATAGATAAGAGATTTTATAGATTTTTTATAATTTCAAAAGATATATCCCAATTTAAATATATTAATATTTAAAGTTACTGCTTATTTAAAGATCCCATTGACTTATTAAAGAAAATATAAAAACAATCACCCCGTAATATTAATAAGAACTAATCGTTTTTTTTAATCAACAATAAATAATGATTAATTAATTGAGATAATCCATTGGACTAAATAATTTGAGCAGATATTACAGATAATTACTACTTTGCATTTAATGCTCATTGCTTTGTTAAACTAAGTTTTTAAAAGAAAAACCTGGTTTAAACCAATAAAACCCGTTTTTAAAAAAAAAGTCAAATCGCCCAAACTGTTATCCATTGAAACTTCTTGCTAAAAGCGCGACGACGGAGCGATAAGTCGCCAAGAAGTTGGACAATTCCTTAACTCTCCTCCCAGCGACCGGCCTGTCACATGGCGGTGCAGAATCTGTGAGGGTTTGGAAAATCGCAGCCCGGCGTTGTCCGTATTACAAGGTATTAATCTGATGTAAAATTTTCCGCAGATTTCAAATCTGTTGAAGATATATTCAATTAAAAATTTATTTATTTAAAGAAAATAATATTGTTAGGTATCAATCTAAACTGAAATTTCCGCAGATTTCAAATCCGATGAAGTTTTTACTCCATCTTTAACGGTCTAGGAGATAGAAAAAAGATTTGTGACCTCAGTTAAAAGATTCATCGTCTGGCTGGGAAATCAATCGCGCAAAATCAAAGCGGAAATGTAAACAATAATTTTCTACGTGTTCTGCGTATGAAAAAAACTTGGCATGATTCCTAACCCTGAGTGCAAGGTCGCATGAGTAGAAAACGTTCTCCGCGTTTGAAAAATCGGTGGAGAGTAAAATTATGAAATTCGTTTAAAAATCTTCTAGATTGAATTTTAAAATTCGCCGTGACCCAAAAATTGCAAATAATTCGGACTACCTGTGTGCCAAATCTCGTTGTTGCAAGTGCCATAGAATCGTCGGGATTTTGCGGCCCCAAACAAACACTTTCTTTTATAATAGTAGAGACATCTCGATATGTTATACAGGGTGGTCCCGAATTCATGGTACAAACTTTAATGGTAGGTACAGGACATTGTAACAATGATTTATTGTATAGGAATGTATAGTCGCATGTGACGCGGTGAGGCGTAAACAGGGGAAATAAAAGGAAAGAGAAATGGAGTGATCGGTTGGTATCATTGCCGGTAGAGGGCAGTAGATGTTTAGCCGCTGTTGAACATGATGCATCGCAGTAGGGAAAAGCGCCATTCACAATTGTGCTGCCGTAGACGATGGGTGACTTTACGTATGCAGAAAAAGCAGACATGCATTACATGTACGGCCGTGCAAATGGTAACGGCAGAGCTGCGTTACGAATGTATCGCGCGGAGTATCCTGATCGACGAATGCCGGATCATAGAATTTTTCAACGGTTACATCGTCAACTTTGTGAAACAGGTGCGTTCGACGTCAACAGACATGGCGCTGGTCGAGTAAGAGCTGTACGCACTCCAAGGCTGGAAGAAAGCATCTTGAACATTGTGGCTGATAGACCCGAGTCAAGCACAAGAACTGTTGCGCGTGACGTAGGTGTGAGTCATCAGACTGTATGCAGAGTGTTAAACGAAAATCGCTTACACCCCTTCCATTTTCAGAAAGTACAAGCATTGAATCCGGCAGATTATCCTCGCCGCGTGAACTTCTGCCTGTGGGTGATGCAGCAATGTGCGTTGCAGCCGGATTTCGTAGATTATGTGCTATTTACAGATGAAGCGACATTTTCACGGGAGGGTGTCTTTAATGCGCACAATTCCCATGTGTGGGCAACCGATAATCCACATGCAACCCGTCGACATGCGTTTCAACAACGTTTCAGTATTAATGTGTGGGCTGGTATTGTGAACGACTTTTTGATTGGCCCATACTTACTACCCACGCGGCTCACTGGCGGAAGCTATCTTATTTTTCTGAAAGAAGTGTTACCACAACTGCTGCATGATGTTCCGATCGCCATTCGTAACCGCATGTGGTTTCAGCACGATGGGGCGCCAGCACACTTCAGCATTGATGTACGGAATTACCTGAATGCCACGTTTGGTACTCGATGGATTGGGCGTGGTGGACCAGTCCCTTGGCCACCCCGATTTATCGAGCCTCGATTACTTTTTATGGGGACATCTAAAGCATCTTGTTTATGAGACTCCAGTTGACTCAGATGAGGATCTCGTCGCTCGCTTATCTGTAGCTGCTGCAGGTGTGCGTGAAATACCAGGCATCTTTGAACGTGTACGCCAATCGCTCCACCGACGCTGTCAAGCATGTATCGATACTGGTGGACGCAATTTTGAACAATTACTGTAAACATGACACTTGTCAACAACGCTTTCAATAAAATCTTTGTTTTTCCTTTCAGCCGTTATTTCCCCTGTTTTCGCCTCACCGCGTCACTTGCGACTATACATTCCTATACAATAAATCATTGTTACAATGTCCTGTACCTACCATTAAAGTTTGTACCATGAATTCGGGACCACCCTGTATACATTATTACACATCTGAAAGGAGCGGTGAGTCATGAAAAAGAGCTAGCTCTTTTTAGTGAGCTAGCGGTTCCGATCCGATCCCTGAAAAGAATCATTTTTCCCATCACTAGTTGGAGTTACACTGTGAAAGTTTTAGTCAGTCCGCTAGGAGGCGTTGTTGGTTCCGTTACACTAGTAGATATAGTTAATGTTAAGTTAATTAATGTTAAGTTATTAAACTGGTTTTTAATCAATTTTATAGACAAAAAAAAATTATTTTTAATAACGACCTTTAGTTGATAAAAAATTTTAAGTTTGATATAAAATTTTCTCCTATAATAATCTGATAGAACCATTGTCACTAAAGCCTATTCTACAGGCAAAATAATTTTTTACTCAAATCTTTCTCTAAATCCATCAAAACACAAATTTTAGCAATTTTTTCAACACAGAAGTTATAACTGTACAGCTAAAGTTTTATGATTTGTTTAAAATTTATTTTTTAAATGGAAGAAAATTTTATAAAGGCAATTATATCATCAATGTTTTGTATTTAAAAAATGGTTCAGTCATTTTTATAGTTTTAAATTTATAAAATTTGGCAATACTAATGGCTAGGGAGGGGGCTTGAGCACCAATGTATTGTTGCACATGACAAGGATTTGATGAAAAAAACATGTGCAAATGAACCCAATACTTTTAAGAAGAAGAATTGTATTACTGAACCCTAAGTTTGACAAAAAACAGCAATTAAAACTTACTGCATTTCAAATTTTTTTAAACATCTATTTAATGTATTAATTAATTTATGCACCAATAAGTAAACTAATTTAAATGTCTTGTATTTTCTAGCGGTGCTTAAGCATAGTCAGATCGGATTATTTGTTCCTGATAGGGATGTTACTAACAGTGATTTGACAGTAACAGTTCTAACTGTGACTGCTACTGACGAATATCTGTGATTCAAAACTGTGATTGTGATTCAAACTGTGAATGAATCTGATTGGTTGACTGCAAAGTATCTCTAGTTACTCGTAGCAACGGAATGCTTTTATTTATGTGTTGAATATTTTCGATAATACGATTTCGTCGAAGGAATACATAGCTAAGTCGGTAACGTCGTGGCCTTACAGTGCTCTAGTTTACAGTTCGAACCCCAGTATTTTTTTCATCCAGATCAACTGGAATATATTTAATAAAACGCACAACTGTCATTCAATAAACCTTCAATTATAAAATGAATTTTTCATTTTTATTCTTCCATTATGAGCCGTTTTTTTATTTTTAGCCCGTAATTCATTTTTTAAAGGTACTTTTTCTCCTCAATAAATTAATATTGGTGACTAAGATAGTTTCAACTTTATCAAAAGTTTCATATAAATTAAACTTTATAATTAATTAAACATTAAAATCAAGAGATATACATTAGAATGCGTGATCATTTTACTTCTAATTGAATTCAAATTATGGATTTTTAATCTTTAAATAAATATATATAATTGACAAACCTATTTTTTTTCTTTAAATCCGTTTCACTAAATAACCTTTATCCAAAACATTTGTTTGTTGAAGAAAAATGTTTTCATCGTAGTATGTGTAGCAAGACAATTTCCTTACATTTGATAATCTGACAATTTTAAAACATTAAGTAATTTTTCTAAATCTCTAGTAACATTCGAATTAATTTGTATTGTTGTATTCGTGGTGGTGCAAAGACACAATAATTTTATTTGAGATGAAGAAAACACAAAACGAACAACAGCAGAAACGTCAAACCTTACTGTGAAAAATCTGTAGCTTTTGACTTGATTCAACAATTTCTGTCCAATACTTTAGTTTATAAATCACACGATTTTTACAAAATATTAACTAAAATGTGGTAATGGTAAACGGTAATTTTAGTTAACGTCGTACTAGAGCAACACAACGGGCTATTGACGACGGTCCGGGATCAATCCTCTACAGGAAAGATCCGAGGACAATACTACTCAATTTTGAACCACAGTGAGATAACGAGGCAACACATGAGTTGGCACCCGACTCTCCAAACTTCCACGCCAACCCAACGTGAGGACTTTCGGCCACAACAGATTTAAAGTGCACCAGCAGCCTCTACACCATACGCTTACAAACATCCATGCCCGTACCCGGATTCGAACCAGGAACCTTCCGATCTAGAGGCTAACACCTTAACCACTATACCGATAACTAAAATGTGGAGTAGTTCAGTTTCCACACAACACTGGAGTAACCACGTATTATTGTCAACGGTCCGGGATCCACCCCGAAGACAAAAGATGAAGATATTCTCTTTAGTAGCACTTTAAAATTGATAAGCGGAGTGAAAGTATATAATTTATCTCTAAGGCAAACAGGGAATATTCTAACGAGTAACATTCTTATTTGTTTTGAAAACAGTCTGACAAGGAATTCCAGAGAATCAGTGTTTACAAACAACAAATTACGATATTTCAGAATGCATTCTTTACCGCTGAAACATTGTTGTGTTGATCCTCCCTCTGAAACGGTTACTTTACAAACTTTAAAGAAGGCAGAAACTCGTGTAAAACGTATTCTAATCACTAACGAAATGAAATAAATATCTCCCCCTCCTGTGATTTCGACTCATTCAAGTTATACTTTCAGAAGCACATAGTTCATTTTTTAGAATTAAAAACAATTTACAAGAGGTTAAACAGAACAATTTTAATTATAAACAAACCAAAAAAAGAATAAAAACAAGTTCTAGTCATGTTACTCTTTTTTAAAAAAACAACAAAATAAATAATCAGTGACAGTTTAAGAACGAACAAAAAATTATTTTAAACAGAGAATTTAAAATGTTTTTATATGAACTCTCCTCAAAACTGTCGAGATTATTTTTTTCTTTAGAAAAAGGCGCGGGAATCTGGTGAGTCATAAAGCAACATATTACCTTCTTAAACATCCGGTTAAAAATCCTCCAGAGAAATCCCAATCCGTCACAGACCAACTGGCACCGCTACCAAATAACCAAAACTCAGTCACAGCTTTCACTGCTACCGAATCACCGATCCCGGTCGCAATCACCGATCGCAGTAACAGTATAAATATCAGCCAAAGTATCAGCTAAGGTATCAGCTAAGGTATCAGCCAAGGTATCAGCTTAGTGATATCAGTTTAGTAACTGTTACCAAATCACTGATACTGAATCACTGATACCGAATCACTGATACCGAATCACTGTTACCCAATCACTGTTACCCGATCACTGATATTTTGATATTTGAGTAACAGGTATGAACTGTGATTCACAAGTATCTGTGATTGAGTAGCAGTTCTGTGATTTGCTTAACATCCCTAATTCCTGAGTGAATTCCAAAGAAATCAATCATGTCCAGGCATAATTAAATCGTTTAAAAATGTAAAACGTGTTGGATATCTGCAGGTTACAAAAAGCAAAGGACATTTCATACAACTAAGATTATGTGTTCCTGAATTCATGGTATTCATTCATCATATTATAACATAAGTCAATAACATTTTATATTAATCACCGATACAAAAAAATTTTGTAAAAAAAAAATACACACTAAATTAAACTCAAGTTTTGTTTACAAGTAAAAGTTCAGGTAAAAATTGAGCGAGAACAAGCGCCGAAAAATAACTCAAACTTTGTTTCAAATAAGAGTTCAGGGTAAAAAGTTCAATCGGTACAAATAAAACAAAGTAAAAATTTTTCTCAAAATAAATAAATAAAACCCTGTATTTCTATATGCCTAGGTATTAAAAGATGCGAGAGATTCATCACAGCAAAAACAAATTGGTGTATCAATTCTCGAAATTACCATGAAAGCGATCAGAAAATTTTGCAAATTTTTCGGACTTTAGAATTTTTCCAAGATAATGCATGTCACCAAATGGAGAGGAAAATATGACAGAACGATCATGAATGCTATTACATGGGAATAAAGATGTTTATTTTGCACAGAAAACTATTACCACGAAAAGAACAGTTATTTTTAAGAAAACAGCCAATTTAACACGTATGATCGTTCTTTCGTTCTCTATGATCGTTCTCTTGTTATCGACTAGTAATGCCAGGTGCTTCACCGGAGCCGCTGAAATTTTTAACATTGCTGATCGTTTTCTCTCCATCCGCTTGTGGCACGATCATCAAAGTTAGAAACTTGTTCTATTTAGTGGCTATGGTGAATTTGCTGACAAGACTAGTCGATAATGACAGAACGATCATACGGGTTATAATTGGCTGTTTTCTTTAAAAAATAGCCGTTCTTTTTGTAGTAGGGATGAAGGGGGTTTGTGTGGACAACTTGAATAATTCTGCTATTTATCAGTCAAAAACTCTCTGCAAGTTTTTGCAGAATAGCAACACGGATATAAACTTCCATGTGCATTGCATCACACATAGTTCAGTAGCAATTTATGAAACTAGGTTTTCATAGTGGAAAAGTAAGTTCTTGATTTGTTTGCAATTACAAGATTACACTATTTTAAATCAATATTTTTTTTAAAAGGCCACACAGTATGTTATAAATTAATATATTCATTAGCTATTTTCATATTCACTTTGCTCTACATGGTTTAAATCAACCAGTAATAGGCCTAAATAAACAAATGTCTCCATGGGGCTAGTTTGGACACATGGTGGTGGAGTTACTGTGAACATGCCATAACTAGCACCATTTAGCTTTCAGTGGTAAAAACATGGGTTAAATATTACATTTAGGCTATTTATTTATTAAATAAGACTGTTTATGTAAAATTAATTTATTCACAAATAATTCAATTTTTTACTCTTTGGCTTTTATGTATTAAATTAAACTAATTTTTGTGAAATGGTAGATTAATTTACAAAGGAATTGCATTGTTTTTACACATAAAACTGCTCTTCTAGTACGCAGAGTGAATCTTTCTTTTTTCCAGATGTAAAGGATGTATCACAAATCTAAGATCACAAATAAAACCAGATATAGCTGGTATATAGAATAGATATTGCAGAAATTGCAGGCCAGATATTGCAGAAAACCAGATATCCAGTACATCTCAGTTGACATTTAATGTTGACTTACCTAACTTCATTGCAAAATAGAAGCACAATTCCATTTCTACATTAAAATCATTTCCCACTAAATAAAACTTAAAAATGGCTTTTAATGTGTTGATTTGCCTTTGAAGTAGATTCTATAGTATAGTGCAGTTCCTAATTGCAAATATATTGGGCTTAACATCAATTAAATATGCTTTAAAATTAAATTTTTTAAGGAATTATACTGTTTAGGATAAAATTGATTTCATTATGGTTTTTCGTACTTTCATGAGTTGTATTAACATTATAAAATCAGTAACTTACTTGTCCACACTAGCCCCTAGGGATTGCAATCGGATCCGGCATCATTTAGCTACTTACCTGATCCGGTAAATCCGAATTTATTTTTAAATTAAATAATCGATTATTCAAACTCAACTTTAAAGTCGCAAAATCGCTTATCGCTGCCCGTTTAGTTTTTATTGATTTTTCAAATAGGCCGCGCATTTTTGAAAAACCCTGTAGACATTGTTCGCATCAAGTTAAAGCAAAACCGATAGTTATAAGCTGTGCTTTTTCTCTGGTTAAAAATTTAACTAAAATATCCTCAATCCTTCGGTACATGCACCGCTCTCTATTGGTAAATTTTCGAACACCATGTTTCAAATGGCTCTTGAAGATCAACAGTACCAGAAAGTCAATTTCATGAATAATTTGACGTGAATGGTTCTTGTGTATTCGCCTATACGATTGTTAGAAATTTTCATTAATCAATATGTTTATTAGTTACGAGTTTGGTTTTACTCACCAGTAGAATAAAAAAATTATTTTTGTAATATCAATTTTTTTTTATGCTGTTGTTATGGTACATCTCTTAATTGTAGAAGATTTAGAAACTTTTAACTTTCAAGTAACTGAGGGTTATCTATTATTTAATATGATTTATAACTATCATTTTATCTGGATATCCGAGTTCGCGTGTTATTATCTAAACAGCGACTAAACTTGATGGCGTTGATTGTGAAGGAGGAACATTATCTTAGTGGTTAACATTTAGTCTATGGCCAAAAGTGGCTTTGCACTGATTCTATAGATGTAGAGTATGTCCCCCCTTTTTCACGATCACCAGTGTTGAAACTTGGTCGTTTCATAAGCCATTTTCTTAATCCTTCTGCGCTTGCGCAGATGGGACTGACCCAGCTTACCGATAATTTATGCTTTATTATTTTTTTATATTAGTTTTTTGTATCAGAGAAGGGTATTACTCTAGTTTCTTTAGATTTTGCTCTTCTTTTATTTGCATTTAGCTCTAGTGTTCATATATTATAGTGAGACAAAGTAAAAACCCAACACCAAAGAAAATGAGAGGAATTTGTACGTACAATCTGAACAAACACAAACATTTAAAAAAGTTATATAAATTGAAAATGCATTATGTTTCATTACACAAGTTTTAAAATTTGTAGTTCAAAAAGTTTTAGTTTAATGAAATGATAAATAAAAGTGTAGACATTGAAAACTCAAAATTGAAACAGAACATTTGCATATTTTGTTGCTAATATTTTGTTTGCATCCCTTTGCTTTCTTTAACAGCTATGAGCCATCTCGGCATGGACTTAATCCTTCCCGTTTTTTGTTTCCTTCCCGGTTAAAACTCGTTGTTTTTTGCAAAATGTCATGCCAATTTTATTCCATTCTTCTATTAAACCATTCTTTAGATCTTTTTTATTTGAAATGGGATGTTCACGTACGTTTTCTGCAAACAGTTTCAAATGTTCTCAATAACATTGAGATTTAGTGACTGGAGATGTTTCCATTGCATGAGGACAGTTATACCACAGCCAACACCTTAAATTCTATGCTTTGTACTTGGGGTCGTTATCTTGATAGAAATGAGAGTCGTTTTCACAGACCAATTTATGAACGTTTTCTTTCACAAATTGCTCTTTAGTATGTCAATATATTATTATATCCATAATGCCATCTATAAAATGTAGTTTATCGATTTCAGAAGCAGATATGCCACCCCTTACCATTACTCCCCCACCTCCATGTTTTACTGTGGATTTAAAAAAATTCAAATTTAACCTAATTTTGCTTTTTTTACACAAATTTCTCGATTAGAATTTGTTTTCATCAGTAAAAAGTATTTTGTTCCAAAATAGGTCATCTTTTTTTTTTTTTATCATACAACTAGCCACTGCGTGCCCAACACCCGTGACAGTTCTTTTTGTGGGGACAGGTCTGACCACTGCTCGCTAATCCCTGGTGATTGCTACGAATTCACATACGTATTCATAACCTATTGGATAGAAGTCATAATGGCGTTGCTTGTGATGTTGGTTTGCTTCGCAAACCAAAGAGAAATTCGTAGCTTATTGGAATGAATTCCCTACAATTTCCAATTTCGTTTGCTTCAAAAACCAAATTATGAATATCATGAACTACGGTTTGCTTCGCAAATTGATAATATCCATAAAGATGTTGTCCGTGGAATTGGTTAACTTCGCAAACCAAATAGGAATTCGGCTTGACGTCGCAATCTCTTGCGAAAGTATAAATATTTATTTGAAAAATTATATATTAAAATAAAAAAATATATAAAAGGTTTCTATTTGTTGCTAAATTTTCCGCAGATTTCCAATCCGTTAAAATTTTCTATCTATCTGTAAAGATCATGATTTTACAAAAAGTACTAAATAATGCCAGGCAAATTTTTTAAAATTTTCTTTGCTTTCTTTCGCTCAAATCGTGAGAGGGCAGGAAATGTAATCTGTTTATTTTTGGAAAACGAATGTTGGCGTGTAGCCACATTCTCTTGCGAAAATATGAAAGATATTCAATTAAAAAAATGTATTTATTTAAAGAAAATCGTATTTTTAGGTATCGAGCTGATGTGATGTTTTCCG
This sequence comes from Metellina segmentata, assembly GCA_947359465.1. Taxonomy (NCBI): domain Eukaryota; kingdom Metazoa; phylum Arthropoda; class Arachnida; order Araneae; family Tetragnathidae; genus Metellina; species Metellina segmentata. The sequence goes on along the minus strand of OX375883.1, from coordinate 22,260,645 downwards.
CGGATTTCAAATCCGTTGAAATTTTTACTCTATCTGTAACGATCTAGGAGATAGAAAAAAGAACTACATAACCAAAGTTTAAACTTTGTTTTTTATCGTCCGCTGGACAATCATTCCTCCCCGCAAAATGAAAACGGAAAAAAATAAATTTAGAATCTGATCTGACTGATAGAAATAAATTTAGATCCTGATTGTTGCCATTCCAAAGAAAACAATAATAATTAATTTCATTAAATTCATTTAAAACTGTTCTAGATTGTATTTAAAAATTCGCCGCGACCCTAAAATTGCAAAAACTTTGGACTACCTGTCTGCCAAATTCCATTACTGTAAATGACATCGCTTCATCAGGACTGTGAGTGCAAGAAACAAATAAACAAACACTTCCTTTTATAATATATGAGATTTCGAACTTTTTAAGTGCTTTAACCAATTCACTTTGTTGATGTTCGGTTTGTGTCGTACAATTCTACCATTTTCTCAATCCATTTTTTCTTAGTATAATTCTAATAGTTGCAGGACTGGCTGTTTTCCTAAGATATTTAAAAACCTCCTTAGTTAATTTTAGGTGTATTTAGCATACATAGGGTTTTGTTTACTCTCTCTTCTTACAATCCAGAGTACATCTAAGTCATTACAAATTTTATGTTCCTTTTCTAGGGCAATTTTTCTATACTTTTAGATCTTATAAACCGTTTAATTAAACCAAATACTGTCGAAGAGCTTCGAAAAACTGTTTTACACATTTCTCGATCACTTTTTCGAGGTTCATATTGATAAATAATCAACTTACGAATGTCGATGTTCACATGGCCACCTATTGCATTAATCGAAAAAAAAAATTCCGACAATTAATAATTTTGATGGAATATTTACCAAAAAAGATCGAATGACAAGTATTCTTCCCTGTAATGTTGCCAAAACATGAATTTAGACGTCTAAATAAGCTAAAATTATAAAGAATTCTAAAAAGCAGACGATTGTTCGATTTTCATTTTGAAATTTATTTTGTCACTGTTTTTTTGTTTGATACTTCAAACGATGTAAAAATATTTTGTAATTTATATCGAATAATTTTAATAGCAAGGCCTTTATTTTTCATTTTCAGGTGTTATGAATTAATAAGCACGTTTACTTTGATTGCGTCAAACAAATGTATTAAAAAATATTGTCTGTTTGGTTTTTACTTTGACTCACTGAAGATTAGCTCTTTACTTTTATTCAGATTTAGCTTAGCTAAGTATTATTTGTTTCGAGCACGATCATATTGGTATTTGTTAATTTTTCCAAATGACGTATTGTGATGGATTCCTATCAAATCCGTTTGATTTACTGCAAGTCTTTCAAGACGAGCAGCTGGAAAGTCATTTGTTGGACGTGCATGAAATCAAATTGGATACAGAAACAAAGCAATTTAATTCTGAGGCTGAATTTCTTGCTATCAAAAATGAAACGGAACAAGAAACAAATTCAGTCGATGAAGAAATGTGGTCAGAAGGAAAAGAGGATGGTGTTTCCATTTCAGTAACTTTTATTGCCATCGTAGTGGTCATTTCAATGATATGTACAAGCGTTTAAAGGCATTTGAAATTCTTGGGGTAAAATAAGATAAACGCTGTTTGCACATCTTTGTTAAAAGTTACTCATACTGAGAGTGATATTTTTGACTTAGAATGTAAGACCCTATGTCATAACAGACAAACATGAGAGCAAAGTCTCCTCAGTATCTTAAACCTTGCCATCTGTCACCACTGCTTTGTATGTTTCACATATTTCAGGCCAAAGTTTATCCATGCTTTACCTCCCATCCTACTTTTAAGAAACTTAAGTCTCAGTTCAAGAAACAAAGAAAACTGCAGTATCAGTGGGATATACAGAGAAGGAGTTGGGATTGCCTATTGAGTAACAAGGGAAGAATCCCTACTGATCTACCCAGAGGGATGGGAGTGGTCTGTTTCCGCTTGTTAACCTGACATATCTCCAATAACACCTACATAAGATTGGGGTGGCTACCTCCCCGATCTGTAAGCTTTGTTGCGATGGTTTTATGAACAGGCAACACCTTGCGGAGTACTCTAATTTACAGGACATTGACACCAGGGATACTTCTCCCCAAGGACTTCATTCGCTATATTGGACGGCAAGACAGCGTATGGCCAAAAAACCTAGAGCTGGGCGTAGGATTAAAAAAAAAAAACTTTTAAGAAACTGTTTACATTGTATGTTGTTGTTGTCGTGTCTATGCATGCAGTACTAGTGCAAAAGTCCTCCAAAAGCCTTCGATTGCACTATTCATAGAAGAGGGGTGCCATTGCCTCCGGAAAGGTTGGACTTCTGCCTGTTGGTCCGCGGGAGCTATTTTATTTCACTCCTACCATCCAATGGTAAACCAATGGAGGCATTCCCCTATCCGCCGCCTGGGGATGCGCTCTCTAGGGGTTACAGGCTCCCCCGAGGGGGTTTACATTTTATAACCTGCCAGTATCACAAGTTCCGGGCCATTTTTGTCATGCCCTGCCCGATATGAGCTTGTCTTATGTTTCAATCTTCAAATAAACTACTACTGGAGCTACACAATAGGCTATTAACAATGGTCCGTGGTCAATCCCCCAAGGGAAGAGAGCACAGGGCAATACCTCGTAATTCTGAACCACGGACAGATTGCAAGACAACACCTGAGCTGGCACCCCCACTCTCTAAACTTCCACACCACGCCAACGTGAGTACATTTGAGGCCATGAGAGATCTAAGGTGCACCAGCCCCCTTCGTTATAAGACGGTGTTTGTTGGATTAGAACTCGCAACCCTTCGATCGGGAATCCGTAACTCTTCCAACAGGACCCCCGTAGCCCTGACAACGGTAAGATTCCACGGTAAGCAACACGTAATTTTGAACCACAGTCAGATGACGAGATCAACATTTAAGATGCCTGTCCACTCTTCATACTTCCCAAAACGCCAACATGGTGACAATTAAGGTCTAGACTGAAATTACGTGCACCAGCACTCTTTGTAGGAGACAGTGTTTCGTTTTATTCAAACACACGTCCATTTCTTTAAAAGGGCTATTGTAGACCAGTTGGTAATTATTAGTTAAAGTTAGAGCAACACAACGGGCTATTGACGACGGTCCGGGATCAATCCCTTAAGGGAAAGATCCGAGGATTCCTTAAAGGAAATATCCGAATTTTGAACCACGGTCAGATGACGAGGCAACACCTGAGCTTAATAGATCGGTTGGAAATGTAACGGATTTGCAATCGGTAGTTGAATATAATAAATGAACGTCCCATTGAATAATAAACACACTGGGCAAATGGCGAGGATTTGCAATTGGGGGTTTGCGAGTTCGAAACTCGCTCCAGCCAACGATCGTCTTGTACACGGGGCTGGTACACGTCAAATCTGTCGTGGCCTCAGATGTCCTCAAGTTGCCATCATGTGGAAATTAGAGGAGTGGAGTGCCAGGTCAAGTATTGAACTAGTCACCTGACACTAGTGGCGGATTAAGCGGACTAAGCGACCGCGTTAGGATCCGAGGTCGTAAAATGTATTTTCATTGGGTTCGAGGAAAGTTGTGACAGCGTCTGTAAGTGCAGTGAAAAGAGTTTCTAATACAAGATGGTCAGCAAGAGCAGATGCTGTATTAGCTATAAAACTTGGTTACACTAATTTAAAAGAAGCTTTAACTGAAATTTAATAATTGAAAAGGAAAAAGAGTTACCACTGTGGAGGCGACTTCACTTCTGAAGAAAAGGGACACATATGAAACCGACCTAATGACGGTTAGTTGGAACACTATTTTACAATGAATAAATGCTACTAGTAAATCACTGCAATCGTTGGAATGGAAACTGTGTGTTTAAAGGATCTATCCTATTGAACTCATTACAAAATTTAATCAATAATTTCTGGGAAGAATTTAATAAAGTTTAAAAGAGGCAACTGATTTATCAGAGCTATTATTTAATGTGGAAGATTGACAAACTCGTAAACAATAAGAGAAAAATGGTTTTGATGCAAACAAAGAAAACGGAGATGAATTTACAATAAGAGAAAATTTCATAGTCAATTAATTTTATTTATCATATGTAGTAACAACACCAAGGCAGTAATACCTAAAAAAAACTCAGACGTATAGAATTGTGGAGCCTTTTCGAATAATTTTTTTATTGGGATTCATTAATAGAAAAAAAAAAGAACACGATAAAAAAAGTTGAAGGATAATTTCCAAAATGACATTGATGTTAGAACTTTTGAAGATGAATTTGACCATTTTTTAATATTTCTAAAAGAAAACGAGATTTCATAAAAACCCCACCAGACATATTGATCCGCTAAAGAAACGTCTTGCAAATTTCCGAATGTTGAAATAGTATTGACATTTTTTAAACAATTCCCTTATCTAATACGTCAGGAGAAAGGTCGACTTCTGTTTTAAAGTGTGTAAAATATTACTTAAGGAGTACTATGGGAGAAGAAAGATTAATTAATAATGCCATTCTGTATATAGAGGAAGAAATTTTAAACCGAATTGACACATCCAAAATAATTGACGAATTTGCAAGAAATAAAGCAAGACGGAAATTCATGCAAGAAATGTTTTCTTTTTTTTTAATAAATTTATTTATTGTGTATGGTATGAAATTTTTGATTACTTTTCTTTTTAATTAACTTTATGAGTTTTCTTGACACATTTTTATTCTAACTTGAGTTTAAGGGCCCCGAAAATTTTAACTCTTAGGAACCCCACTTGACTCGATCCGCCACTGTCTGACACGAGATTAAAATCTAAGTGTTGTTGTTCTTGGTTCTTTCCCTTAAGGATTGATCCATAATCGACACTAAGTAAACCTAAGTATCCGTCGTCAGTGCTACATTAATTAATTTCTAATTTCGTACATTCATCCCCTTCTGGAGTAGGTTGGCAGCAAAATTGTTACCACTGAGCATGGAACATAATAATGTGATTTGGCGTCGAATCTTTCTCTTGAGAATTAATCACGCACGCTTGGTTGTTAATAACCCGTAACTTTGGTCAAGTACAACGTTAAATAAAATATCTACCTACATAAACCTTCTGAGATTGAAGTTGAAGTCATTCCCAATTTGCGTGTTTTAATAACTGTTATTCAAGAATAATTTATTGCAAAATAATTTTATTTAAAAAAATTTGGTAATCAATATTGGTGTTTGTGAACTTTTCTCTTAATTCCTTGTTTTTCATTTCCCGTTATAGTTCTGTATCAAATATACCTATCAAGGGTGTTTCAGAAAGGACTCCCCAACTTTGAAATGAAATAACTACGTAACAGTGATAGATGGAAAGATGAAACAAGAGGTACGTTTTATGAGTAGACCTGGAATAAGAAATAAACCGATTTAACAAAACTAGTTACAACTTCAGATAAAAGAGGGCGCTGCAATCTTGTTTCTTTTACCCCTTTAAATGGTGTGCAAATGCTCATTCGTAAACAGGCGTCTAATCACATTACAATGTATTCGAATTAGGGATGTTACTAACAGTGATTTGACAGTAACAGTTCTAACTGTGACTGCTACCGACGAATATCTGTGATTAAAAACTGTGATTGTGATTTAAACTGTGACTGAATCTGATTGGTTGACTGGAAAGTATCTCTAGTCACTCGTAGCAACGGAATGCTTTTATTTATGTGTTGAATATTTTCAATAATACGACTTCGTCGCAGGAATACATAGCTAAGTCGGTAACGTCGTGGCCTTACAGTGCTCTAATTACAGTTCGAACCCCAGTATTTTTTTCATCCAGATCAACTGGAATCTATTTAATAAAACGCACAACTGCCACTCAATAAACCTTCAATTATAAAATGAATTTTTCTTTTTTATTCCGCCACTATGAGCCGTTTTTTATTTTTATCCTGTAATTCATTTTTTTAAAGGTACTTTTTCTCCTCAATAAATTAATATTGGTGACTACGATGGTTTCAACTATATCGAAATTTTCATATAAATTAAACTTTATAATTAATTAAACATTAAAATCAAGAGATATACATTAGAATGCTTGATAATTTGACTTCTAATTGAATTCAAATTATGGATTTTTAATCTTTAAATAAATATATACAATTGACAAACCTATTTTTTATCTTTAAATCCGTTTCACTAAATAACCTTTATCCAAAATATTTGTTTGTTGAAGAAAAATGTTTTCATCGTAGTATGTGTAGCAAGACAATTTCCATATATTTGATAGTCTGACAATTTCAAAACATTAAGTAATTTTTCTAAATCTCTAGTAACATTCGAATTAATTTGTATTGTTGTATTCGTGGTGGTGCAAAGACACAACAATTTTATTTGAGACGAAGAAAACACAAAACGAACAACAGCAGAAAAGTCAAACCTTACTGTGAAAAATCTGTAGCTTTTGACTTGTTTCAACAATTTCTGTCCAATACTTTAGTTTATAAATCAAACAATTTTTACAATTTATTAACTAAAATGTGGAGTAGTTCAGTTTCCACACAACACTGGAGTAACCACGTACTATTGTCAACGGTCCAGGATACACCCCGAAGACAAAAGATGAAGATATTCTCTTTAGTAGCACTTTAAAATTGATAAGCTGAGTGGAAGTATATAATTTATCTCTAAGACAAACATGGAATATTCTAACGAGTAACATTTTTATTTGTTTTGAAAACAGTCTGACAAGGAATTCTAGAGAATCAGTGTTGACAAACAACAAATTATACGCTTTAAAAATTAAACATTCAGTCATCAAAATTTTTTGTACTTGCATTACCATATTTAAGAATGCATTCTTTACCGCTGTAATCATTGTTGTGTTGATCCTCCCTCTGAAACGGTTTCATCTTAAGAGACAAACTTTAAAGAAGGCAGAAACTCGTAAAACGTATTCTAATCACTAGCGAAATAAAATAAATATCTCTCCCCCCCCCTCCTGTGATTTCGACTCATTCAAGTTATACTTTCAGAAGCACATAATTAATTTTTTAGAATTAAAAACAATTTACAAGAGGTTAAACAGAACAATTTTAACTATAAACAAACCCAAAAAAAATAAAAACAAGTTCTAATCATGTTACTCTATATAAAAAAACAACAAAATAAATAATCAGTGATAGTTCGTTAATCACTGATATTTTGATATTTGAGTAACAGGTATGAACTGTGATTCACAAGTATCTGTGATTGAGTAGCAGTTCTGTGATTTGCTTAACATTCCTAATTCGAATGGCCATCTTGAGCAGCTATCACTTGACGCACACGAAAGTAACGCAATATGTGCACTGAAATGGATATGGATACACATGCCTTACGGGTTATTTGTTCTAGCGTTTGAACATTCTAACTGTATAAAATCTACTTCAAATAGCCCCAAATAAAGAAGTCGCATGAATTGTGATCCAAGGTGAACGGAAGCTTAATCCATACAGTGCAGGTCTCTGGAATAAATTAGAGGAAGGACTCATCAAAGAAGATGAACACTGTAGAAGTATAGTGTGGTTGCGCACCTGCTTGCATAAACCACGAAGTATCTGGTCCATCCTCGTTGTTTCAATGAATGCATGTAACTGGACTTTCCTCCTCCAACAGGATATTCCAAAACTTCCTATCACGTTTTGCCGTTGTAAGAGAAATAGCATGCAAAAGAACTACTTTTCAGTTGCATTTCATACTTTCAAAGGAAGCAGCGACATCTATTAGCTACAATTCTAACTAATTGGAGAATTTCCAATCCCAGACTTGGATATTAAATGTACTCTAACACTGTTTCATAGTTGTGTCACTTCACAGTTAGGAAGCTTTCTGAAAGACCCTGTACATGCCCATATACACATCGTTCGTATCAAGTTACGGCAAAAACGAGAGTTATTAGCTGTGCTTTTTCTCTGGTTGAAAATTTAATTAAAATAACCTTCTTTTCCTTTGGAAAGTCATTTTAGGAAAATTTCAACTTGTGGGTGGGTCTTGCATTCTCCCAATATGATTGTCAGAAACAAATATTTGAACATTATTCAATATGTTTATTAGTTACGTGTTTGGTTCTACTCACCAGTAAAATAAAAAAAATTACTTTTGTAAAAAAATTTTGTGCATATCCATATTAATGTTTACAATAACACATTATATATTAGAAACTTTTAACTTTCAAATGTTTGGAGGTTAAATATCATGATAACTATATATCTCTCATCAGGGATTTTACATACAGTGATTTCACAGTTTTAGTTCTAACTATGAATTCAAATGACAAATATCTGTGATTGTGATTCAAAACTGTGCAAGCGGATAGAGAGAGAACGATCAGCAATGTTAAAATTAAGTATGTACGTTGAGTGAGTATATACGTGAAGCTCGATAAATATGAATAATTTAAAATACAAAAGAAAGGAAATGAATCAACCACTATTTAATTAAAGAAAAAATATGAATATCAAAAAAAATTTCTCTGCATGAAGTCTTAAAGTGTTCAATAGACGTGTAATTAAAGTGTTACTAGTTGGTTTCCAATTGTTAACACAGACATAACAAAGACTGTTAGTGATGAGTTGGGGGCACCGAAAAGTACTCAATGATATCCATTACATGCAGCGTCAGCTGTTGTTAAATTTTAACACTATACCTTTTTTTTGGTTTGTTGAGTGGGTAGGCCGCTCCTTGCAAACAAGTTTTAGTCATTCACAAGCCGATGGAGATTCTTTAATTAAATAGTGGTAGATACATTTTCTTTCTTTTGTATTTTAAATTATTCATATTTATCGAGCTTCACGTATATACTCAACGTACATACTTACTTTTAACATTGCTGATCGTTCTCTCTCTATCAGCTTGTGATAATTCTGCTGTTTATCAGTCAAAATCTCTCTGCAAGTTTTTGCAGAGTAGCAACACGGATGTAAACTTCCATGTTATTGCATGACCACACACTTGATAGTTCAGTAGCAATTTATGAAACTAGGTTTCCATAGTGGGAAAGTAAGTTCTTGATTTGTTTGCAATTACAAGATTAGACTATTTTAATTCAATATTTAAAAAAAAAAGGCCATGGTATGTTATAAATGAATATATTCATAAGCTATTTTGATAGTAACTTTAGCTCTACGTGGTTTAAATCAACCAGTAGTAGGCCTAAATAAACAAATGCCTCCATGTGGTTACTGTGGACATGTCCACACCAGCTCCATTTAGCTTTCACTGGTAAAAACATGGGTTAAATATTACATTTAAGACTATTTATTTATTAAATAAGACTGTTTATGTAAAAAATTTTATTCACAAAAAGTTCTATTTTTTACTCTTAGGCTTTTATGTATTATATTAAATTAATTTTTGTGAAATGGTAGATTAATTTACAAAGGAATTCTATTGTTTTTACACATAAAGCTGCTCTTCTAATACGCAGAGTGAATCTTTCTTTTTTTCCAGATGTAAAGGATGTATCACAAATCTAAAGAAATAAAATTGTAGCTAAACTGCCATCACCAGATGTTGCTGGTAGCATAATTTGCAGTACATCTCAGTTGACATTTATGTTGACTTACCTAACTTCATTGCAAAATAGGATAATTCCATTTCTACATTAAAGTCATTTTCCCACTAAATAAAACTTAAAAATAGCTTTTTAATGTGTTGATTTGTCTTTTAAGTAGATTCTATAATATAGTGCAGTTCCTAATTGCAAATATATTGGGCTTAAAATCATTTAAATATGCTTTAAGATTAAAATTTTGAAGGAATTATACTGTTTAGGATTATATTGATTTCATTATGGCCTTTCGTACTTTCATGAGTTGTATTAACATTGTAAAATCAGTATTCTAACTTGTCCACACTAGCCCCTAGGGATTGCAATCTGATCCGGCATCATTTACTCCGGTAGTACATTTCGGCTACTTACCGGATCCGGTAAACCCGAATTGTTTTTAAAATTAAATACTCGATTAGTTAAACTCTACTTTAAAGTCGCAGAATCGTTTATTAAGCAATCAATTGTGGATTAATCGTATTTGTATATTTCAATCATCAGTTTGGAGAATTCTGGAAAATATAATAAATTAAATTATTAATAATATTTTTCAAGAAAGGTGGAATTTGCAATAAAATTTTGCTAAAAATGAAGACAATTATAAAAAGACAAACTTTAGAAAATAAACAGATTTTGAGAAAATACAGAAGAAAGAAATGACTTCATATGAAATTTTGTCAAAGGAAAACATTTGTCTCCTACGTACGACTGCTTAATGACGGTTAAACCAACTAGTGTCGAAGCTGAGAGGGTCTTCTCAACCGCTAGTTATATTTGCAGTTCATTGAGAAGTAGGTTGGGGGAGGACAATTAATACGATTTGTTTCTATAGATCGCTCTTTCAAACTCAAAAGTGATTTTCATTACTATATAACTTCGATTTAAGAAATTAAGAATTCCCTTGTTTGTTATGTTAACCAAAAACTGCCAAAGATTAGATTTTTATGCAGGTTAGGTACAATTTGCTCAACGACGTTAGAGATAGAGACTACCTAATTTTAGATAAATAGAAGAGTACTACGTATAAAACAAACTGATGTTTTTTGATGCGGAAACTATTAAATCTGTTCATCATCAATTCGTTTAAGACACTGCTGGCCACCGTAAATGCAACACCCTGAAGGAAGCATGCAAATAATATGAAATTTACAACATGCATTAGCGGAGGTGAGATATGCAAATGATTAGAATTTCAGCGCAGACGCACATCACGCTTGCCTGTGGCGTCACTTCAAAGCGCTATTTAAGGCTTGGAGATTTCAACGATTTCAAGTACGGCAGTTGTGTTTTTCTTGTGGTTTAAAAAAAAAAAAACGATCAATTAGGCCTCGTAGAAAACAGCGATCATCTTTTGATCAAGTATCCGAGTTCGACAGAGGAAGGATAGTGGCCTACCGAGATTGTGGATTATCTTTCGGGGAAATCGGTAGTCGTGTTGGACGAAACCAAACAACTGTAATGCGATGTGATCGTTGGATGCAGGAGGGTACGACGGACCGACGTGTTCGATCGCATCCACCTCAATGCACTAATTCACGTGATGACAGGCATATTGTGCGCATGGCAGTGACGGATCGCTCAGCCACATCACGAACTGGTCCTGCGCCGGGTATTATGGTATGGGGCGGTATTAGATATCACTCTCGCACTCCTCTAGTACGCATTGCCGGTACTTTAAACAGCCAGCGCTACATCTCCGAGGTGTTGGAGTCAGTTGTCCTTCCTTACCATCAGGGCTTGCCCACAGCCATATTTCAACAGGATAATGCGCGACTACACGTGGCGCGCATTGTCCAAGGGTTCTTTGTCAATCGCCAGACTGAATTGCTTCCCTGGTCAGCTCGCTCTCCGGATCTTTCGCCGATAGAAAACATGTGGTCCATGGTTGCTCAACGATTGACCCAGATTACATCCCCAGCTGCCACACCAGATCAAATTTGGCAACGTGTGGAAGCTGCTTGGTCTACTGTACCCCAAGAACACATCCAAAGTATCTTTGAATCAATGCCGAGGCGTGTGGCAGTGGTGATCGCCAACAATGGCGGCTACTCTGGCTACTGATTTTGGCAGGAACCACACTTCACAGAAGTCTATAAATTTAATCATTTGATACTTGGTCAACATGTTATCTACAAAATAAATTTTGTTGTGATATCTCTTATCTTTCTTGGTGTTGCAATTTGTTCGGCCAGCAGTGTACTTACTACTAGTAGTTACTGTAAGTAATTGTTGGTGATTGATTTCCTACCTATGGATAATTATTAATAAAATTGATTTTCTAATGCTAAATAAACGTTTTGTTCGTCAATTTGGAATAATATCCTTATTACCTACTTTCACTTGGCCGATTTTGGAAAAATACGTACCAGTTAGATAGACTTGTTAACAAAGTATCAATCCGGTCGGATCCAGACGGAATACTGTCAAGCAATCCCTACTAGCCCCATGACATGGGGCTAGTGTGGACAATTCACATTTTTTAAATAAAATATAATTAAAAAACTACATTTCTAAATAATTTAATATATCAACCAAAATAAAATTAAAAGAGCCCATTATTGTAAAAAAAAAGTTGATGTGTCAAAAATGATATTTAGTATTCTTTTTTGCTAAATTAATAAAAATTGTCCACACTTCTCCCCTAATGGTTCTCTGTCAAAGTAACAGCTTTCATTATCGTTCTGTCATATTTTCCTCTCCATTTGGTAACAAGCATTGCAGTTTTTCGTGGTACATCTAAAAGTCTAGTACATTTGTAGTCTCAATATTTGCAAAATTTTCAGAACGCTCTCGTGATAATTTCGAGAATTGAATAGCCAATTTGTTTTTACTGTGATGGATCTCTCGCATTTTTTAATATCCAAGCAAATAGAATCACTGGGTTTTATGTTTAAATTGATACAATTTTTCTTTTTGATTTATTTGTAACCAGTGTCGGTTATTCTCAACTTTTTTCCCCCCTGAACTCTTATTTGAAACTAAATTTGAGTTAATTTTTGGTGCTTGTTCTCGATCAATCTTTACTGGAACTTACAAAACTTGAGTTTATTTTAGTGCGTATTTTTTTTAAATAAAATTTTTATCGGTGATTAATATAAGAATGTCGATAACTTGTGTTGTAATATGATGAAGGAATGCCATGTAATTCAGAAACACATTGTTTTAGTTGTATGAAAAGTCCTTTGCTTTTTGTAGCCTGCAGATATCCAACACTTTTTACATTTTTAAACGGTTTAAATTGTGCAGGTCATGGCTGATCTCTTTAAAATTCAGTCATTAAGAAAGAATCCAATTTGGCATTTAAATTAATTTACGTATTGATGCATAGATGATTCAATACATTAAATCGAGATTTAAAAAAATGTGAAATGCAATAAGTTATAATTACCAATTTTTTTTTTAATGCGGGTACAGTAATACGATATGCATCTTAAAAATATTGGGTTTTATGGCAGATGCTCTTTTATCTTCAAATCCATGTCATGGGCACCCATACAAACTATTTATATAAATTGTTTGTAATTAAAGTTCTCTCTTGTGTATATACTAAAATTGGAACGCTATACAGAGAAGATTAGTATGGCCCCAGTGAAAGTATGAAACGCAAAATCGTGAAGCGTTCCACATTTTTACTTACTTTCTGGTTTGACCTTGAAATGTTACTTTGAAGGTAATTTTCGTTCTTCAGTTTTTATAATGTTTTTTCTTTTATTAATTCTTTTTATTCTACTTACAGTATTGGATCATCGAAGTTAACCACCTCCGATTGCGGTCACAACTTAGGAGTATAACCGACTGAGTTCCAGTTTTCGCTTAAGGAGGTGACGCCATCTATCTGAATTTCGTTCAGCTGAAAACTCTTTTATTTTTTCCAGCCAATTTAATTCATTTTTCTTAGCAAATTTCTCACTTAAATTATGCAAATTATTTTTATGTACGCACACCTGATGACGGGGAGTTGAGCAGCATTGCAGTAGGCACTCCGGAAGTAATTGTCCAGTCCAGTCCAACGATTTTTAATAACTGTCATGATCAAAGTCTGGCAACAGGGCTTTCTTTGTAGCCCAGTTGGAAAAGGTAATGGTAATGGTTGTAGTTGTTGCACGCCCCCATTGGCCAGCAGTGCTAGACCAGGTCCATGACGTTATACACCCTCAAAAAATCCAACACCGTCAATGGATCCTCAGTCAAGTCCTGTTTGGAGAGCCCCAGGCACGAGAGGATGTGATGAGGTGAAGCCTGCTCAGTGGAACAGTTTGTACAAATCTCAAAGATCTTGGATCCTTCGGAAAATTTCATTGATTTAAGGTGACCACTTCGAAAGCGGGCAAGAATAGTTTGGTCCTGCCTATTGAAACCTTGAGCCAGGGAGCCTCCAGGTCGTGAACAGTGATACCATGTGTGCTCTGGGGGGACATTCCAAGTGGTCTTATTCTTGTGTTTTATTTTTGAGATCTCCAAAAAGGTGAGGGGTGCTGACGGCACAGAGGCCTCATAAGCACCAGCCTTGGCCAAAGTGTCCGCAATCTCATTTCCCTCAAGTTCGACGTGGGAAGGAATCCACTGCAGATGAATCCGATGCGATATGGAAAGCCGTTTTAACTTGTTGAGTATTGACACTCCAACACTATCTCTCACACTTTGCCAATTGGTCAAGTGCTGTATTGCACTTCTACTATCAGACAGAATCCATATCTCGTTTCCATGGGGAAGCAACACAAGAGATTCAAGGGCTTCATCAATGGCTATAAGCTCACTGCGAAATACTGAACAGTAGTCGGGATTTCTTCTCTGAATTCTTAAGTCATGGTCTTGCAATTTGATGTAAATTCCACTGCCAGATCGATTACAATCATCTCTACTGCCATCCGTGTAAACCCGAACTGCGTCTCTTGGAATCTCTCCAATTCTCTCAAGAGCTATTTGCCTTAGATAGGCAGGAAGATCTGTTTGTTTGTTCACATGTACACCGTCAAGATCATCCGTTGGCTCAAGACATTGTGTCAAGTGATGTGGTTCTACAGCACTTTCAACTAGATTAAAAGAGAATATTTGGCTAAAGGGACTATTTCTCCTGAGTCTCTGGTTATTATACCAGTCTTTGAAGTAGGTAGAAGTACGATTTTGAGAACCAAGTCCGCTGAGTTTGTTGTAGTATTTTGTTAGGCATGCACGTCTCCGAAGGTTAAGGGGCTGAATGTCAGCCTCAAAAAGCACAATATCCCTGGGACATGTGTTTCTCAGACAAGTGATGATCCGAGCAGCGCTGAGCTGGACCTTTTCAAGTTTCTGAAGATTTGTAAGGCAGTGGTCCCCAACCCCCGGGCCGCGGACCGGTACCGGCCCGTGGATCAAATGGCACCGGGCCGCCCAAGGAACATTAAATTATTTCCATTTTATTTACTGTGGTGTAGTTCTCTCGGGTTTGTGCGGTTCTTATCTATGAAATGTTCACTCAAATTAGGAGGCGGTAAATCAGAACTTGAAATTTGTTCTGTTACTAGAGCTTCAATTATGATTTCTGAATTCTGTATGTGTCTATTTTCCAATTTTGCCAAATGTGACAACTGTTTTCAAGTTGGCAGACAAAGTAGCTACATTTAAAGCCAAACTGAAGTTGTGGGGATGGCGCTTGAACAGAGGCATTTTGGACATGTTTCAGACATTAGTGGGTATTTTAGGCGAGACTGAGCCTAAAAACATTCATTCTCCCAGTTGGTGCACGATCACCTGTCTTTGCTTTTAAAAGAGTTTTATCGCTACTTCCCAACCACAAAATACCAACGAACTAGTAAGGAATGGATCCGCAACCCATTTGTCAACAAATCAGGTGAATCTAGCATGTCTGTGCAAGAAGATAAACTGCTGGAGATTGCAAATGAAGGCGGCCTTAAAACTACGTTCGAGACAACAACTCTGCCGGTGTTCTGGATTAAAGTCATGGCAGAATACCCTGAGATTGCCACCACAGCACTTAAATCCCTATTGCCATTTCCGACAACCTATGTGTGTGAAGTGACGTTTTCTGCAGTGACAGCAACCAAAACAAAACAACGGAATAAACTGGACATAAGCAACACACTTCGGGTGTCATTGTCTCCTATTACCCCCAGATGAAAGCGTCTCGTTGCAAAGAAACAAGCTCAGGGTTCTCATTGATTTAGCGTTCTAGTGAGTTAAAATGTTAAATCCCTCTATATTCATAATTTATTAAATCAAAACAATCTAAAATATAAACAATCAACCTCCCCCCCCCTCCTCAGCGGGCCGCGTTAAAATTATCAAACATTGATCCGGTCCGCAGCGATAAAAAGGTTGGGGAGCACTGCCTTAAGGGAAAGATCCGAGGACGACACCTCGTAATTTTGATCCACGGTGAGATGACGAAGCAGTTGGAAAAGGAACTGGAGGGTTGCGAATTCGAACGGTCCAACCAAAGGCTGTAGTGTACGTGAGGGTTTGTGGATATTAAATCTGTCGTGGCCTCGAATGTCCTTACGTTGGCATGGTGTGGAGAGTGGGGTTACAAGTTCTAGTCATCTGACCACGGTTCAAAATTACGACGCGTTGTGTAGTCCTGAGATTTTTTCCTTCGGGATTGACCTCGGACCTTCGCCAATAGCCCGCTGTGTTGCTTCACTGACGCTTTAATTGACTTCCAACATTCAATGAAAACTGAAGATAAATTAAATTATATGTTTACAATTCAGACAGCTAAAGAATTGTTGTTCAATTCTTTGTCCAAAATAAAAGTCATGTTTTTGTTGTGCTTTTTGAGGGAAAAAAATATTGCTGTTTACAATATTTTTTCACTCCATTTCTCCTTTCGTTCACTATTCCGTAAGGCAGGGCTCGAAATACCCGGGTGCACAGGTGCACTGTGCACATGAAAATAAAATTGTGCACCTAATTTTTTCCCGCTAGGCGCACCTGTGCACCTAATTTAAAAGCTTAGGTGCACAAGGTGCACCTGTATTAAAAAATATATTTCGAGGCCTGCCGTAAGGTCTAAAACTGTCATCAAAAATGTATTGCAAGTTTATTGAGATAAAATGTTTAATAAACAAAAAAATTAAATTTTTTCGAAAATAAATTCATTTTATTTTCAATTTGAGGTCAAGGCAAAGGAGTTGGCTTTGTTACATAGATAATGTTTTTTCCTTTTTAAGTAAATGCATTAAACTTGGGAAGTGGGTATTACTATTTGGGGAAATTTTGGCCACTGATATCAGTGCCAGATTAATTAGTCTTACAGTTGGAAATAAATGTATGTTGCATAAATATATACACAACTTTTTTTGTTTTATTTCTCTTGATGAAAAAACTCTTTTGATGTTTTTATCTGACCGGTTTCAAAATTACGTTGTGTTTTCCTCGAACATTTATCTTAAGGATGGATCCCGGACCTTCGCCTATAACCCGTTGTGTTGTTCCAGTGCGATGTTATTTAATCATCATTCCAAAGCGTTTCAGAACATTTACCTGATATTATTTGTTTGTAGCTGATAGTATGGGAAAGTGTTAAATGAAGAAATACAGGGTCATCGAAAAATAACACCGGGATTTCTACACCGTATGACGTAGAAGCTGTTAAACGTATCCACATGATTTTTGTAGGAAATGTAGTGGAAGAATGTGTGTTTTAACACTGCTCACTAGAGAGAACTGCTAGCGATTTTATGTAGCGCGGCAGGGGTTCGTTCAACGCAGCTGACCTTATAGACCGGGAGGCAGCGACACTTTTGGGTCACACATTTTACACCGACTGATTTGTGTAACAATAGTTAGCTAATTTTCAGTAATGTCAAAAATGAAATTCAGCTGTCACAACCGCGGTGGGCGTTCGGAACATGAAAAAAAAATTGTGTTCCCAAATATTTTACACCGGCTGAAATTTTGACAAGGGATAGTCATTTAGGTATTAATAAAGGGAATAATGTTCAGCTGGCTCGGTAGTGGTGGAAAGATCTTCAACTGAGGCTATGAAGTGGTTGCTCGCTAAATTATATTCGAGCGCCGCGCGGTATCTTGAATCATCCACCTGATGGTCTTACCACTACTACCGAGCCAGATGAATGAGACTTTTTAAACCCTACCTTTCATACACGTTTTAATAAAAGAAAATGATACTCCTAATTGTATCAATTACTAAATTCCATCATCTATCTAAATTATTTACCTTTTTCAAAGTGCATTGTCACTACCTTTAACTTTCTTCCCTCATTTTAAAATTACAACCATTAAATTCTCTATTAATTCTGATGTGGAGGTTCGTAGTTTTCTGCAAGGTACTCCGTTAATTGATTATATGTTCCGTAAAAGTAAATTATCTTTCTCTTGACGCATTAAAAGGCTATTGTTAAAAAAACTTTCCAAAATCTTTCAACATTCGGATATGTGCAAGATATTTCTTTGGCGGTTCGATTGATGTCTGGTGTGGTTTTATGGTTATCCTCGTTTTCTTTTAGAAATATTTAAAACATTTAGCTGAAAAATTATTTATTAAAAGAAAATCAAACGTATAAGGTAACTATCTGGTGTGTCAAATTTGCCGCAGATTTCAAATCCGTTAATTTTCAATCTGTCTTTAATGATTCCGATTTTGCAAAAACTAAATAATGCCAGCCAAAATGTTTTTTTTTTGCTTTCTTTGACTGAAATCGGAAGATGGTAGGAAATGTAATCTGTTTATTTTCGAAACATTAATGTTGGCGTCACGTAAAATTCTATTGCAAAAATATAAAAGGTATTCAATTAAATTTTTTTATTTGTTTAAAGAAAGTCACATTTTTAGATATTGATCTAATGTGAAATTTTCCGCAGATTTCAAATTCGTTGAAATTTTAACTCTAACGATCTAGGATATAGAAAAAAAGAACTACATAACTAAAGTTAAAACTTTGTTTTTCATCGTCTGTTGGAAAATCATTCCTCCGCGCAAAGTGAAAACGGAAAAAAGATATTTAGAATCTGTCATCTCTTTATGGTGTTGCCATTCCAAAACAAAGAACATTAATAATTAAATTTCGTTAAATTATTTTAAATTGTTCCAGATTGAATTTTAAAAATCGCCGCGACTTTAAAATTGCAAAAAAATTCGGACTACCAGTGCGCCAAATCCCATTACTGTAAGTGCCATACATTCTTCAGGACTTAGCGTGCAAAAAACAAACACTTCCTTTTATAATATTAGAGATAAAATGAATGGACTATGAAGTGTTCTCTATTGTAAATTCATGCGTCCAACTTCTTTGTTTTCATCAAAAACCATTTTTCTCTTTTGTTGTCTGCGAGTTTGTCCATCTTCCACATTAAATGGTAGGCCTGAAAAATCAGTTACCTCGTTTCAACCTCTTCAAATTCTTCTCTGAATTTAATGATAAAATTTTCTAACGACTTCAGTTAGACAAGATCCTTTCAATAGTTCGAATTCCACCGATTGCAGTGTTTTACCAGTAGCATTTATTCTTTATAAAATAGTATTTCAAATAACTGTCATTAGGGCGGTTTCATATTTGTTCATTTTCTTCAGAAGTGAAATCGCCTCCACTATGAAAACTTTTTTCTTCTGAATTACAAATTTCAGTTGAAGCCTCTTTTATATGGTTGAAACCAAGTTTCATAGCTTATACAGCATCTGCCCTTTTCTGACTATCTTGTATTAGAAACACTTTTCATTGAGAAGGAATGTTTACACATTTTTAGATTTCTGGTTAACATTTTCCAACATTTGGTTGACGCAGAAAAAAATGTGATTAAATTCAGCTTAAACATAAAATACTGAATTGCAGCGCTACAACTTTCTGCAAAGAAATTTTCATTTCAATTTAAGGAATGATTAGCACACGGAATAAAATTTGCACTTGGGCTATAAGTGCTTGCAATCCTGAGTACTTCCGTGACATATTTGAAGCATTGTCATATGATTATCCACGACAGTTAATATCCACTCCTAATTTTATTAAAGTTTTGAAAACTTCTTGCTCCAAATATGAAGACGTGTGTTTATCGATGGGAATGAATTCCATGAATCATTCCATTATATTATTATCACAGGATGAAGCATATCTTATCACAAAGTTAGTTGATTGACATATGGAGCGGAGTTAAGTCGCATGTTTGATTTCTTCAATTATTTCCGCTCCTACTTGATTACAAATAAGACCTACACATTCGTCACAAATATTATGAGATAAATAGTTTGCATTTCCTCTTCCTCTGTTGGCCTATTTTTGTAGATGGAACTTCAAGAACTCATCGTATTCGCTTAGGTATTTCAAACAGGTTAAATAATTTCCTTTCCTACTGGAATCTTTGCCTTCATCCTAATCCTAAGCGACTCAATAATTTTACTGTTAAAACAATTTTTTTCAACACATCTCTCCAGTAACATACTTCTATTTCATTTTCCTGTAACAGATGAGCATCAATTCCGTCGAATTTAGTTGATGTTTTATACATACAGTGGACTCGCGTTTGTACGGACCTCCAATTTACGAACTACTATGTTGGTCCCGAACAGTATCCCAAGGAAATAATGCTAATATCCCCTACGATTTACGAACTAAAATTACGCATTCCCTCATTTTTACGAACTCAGCTACCTCACTTTCTTTTCATTGTTTTCCTTGAAACAGGAAAAACCTGACGGGAAAGGAAACAATTTTTGGGAGGCTGGGGGGAGAAGGAATTTACTTCCTCAATTTCGGTTTAGTAGCCCATGGGTCAGGGCATAATCCATTCTTTCAAACGAAATGATAGAAGGATGCTTTTAAAAAGGTATTTCTTAACCTGGAACTTGAAAAACGTTACTGAGATTGATGTACTTTGTACGATGCATCTGTCAGTTAGTGCATGGAATGACATCGCAGTAGTATGGGGGCCACTATACCGCCTTTTCCAAGATGGCCGCCGTGTGATAAGGGGTTGGGTTTTTTGATAAGGAGTTGGGAATCACATCTGATAAGGAATTGAAGGGGTTGACGTTTGTTTACTTTTTTCGTAGGTGAGATAACATCATTATGTTGATATATTGGTGCTATGTTACCAAGGTAATGACTGGTAGTGCCATCTTCTAAAACGGGTGACTAAGAAATAATTGTACTAATAAGATAACAGAGTTAAACACTGACGTGACAAAATACATACTACCAAGGATGAAACGTCTAGAAGTCTCTGGAACTAAGGATTGTTTAGCATGTGTGTATGGTTAATTAAGATAACAGAAGGAACGGACTTATACACGGAGTATACGATAAATGTGACTTAAAGGAAAGATTAGTTTAAACTACCGAAGTACAAGTGTTGTGGTACCTGAAAAATGTTTGGGGGAAACGAAAGAACTATTTGTGCTGTTTTGATGACCAACAGAAATGAGTCACACATGATATCTTCGAACTGAAACTTTCTATAAGGGTTCTATATTTGAAAATGAAACGAAGGGGTCAATACGGATTTTACAGATAACAGTTTCAAGCATACAATGGATATGGAGTGATGTTTGCGATTGGGAAGGAGTAAGCATACGATTCTTATTGGTTTGTTATAGTGGGCACGTACTGAGATTATAGAACAAGACACGTGACTCAAAAGTGATATAAAAGGTCAGTGTAAAACTATAAAAGCCAATATACGGTGCGAGACTTGACCATACGTTCAAGAGAACTAAGGTTGCCTAGTTATGCTGGGGATTCTTGTTAGTTTATGTTAAGGGGGTGTAAAATGAATTCGAGTGACCAAGGCGAGGTATCCAGAGTGTTTGCTGAACACCCCAATGACGATGAAGAAATGGACGAGATCAACGAACTGGAAAAGGAAGCTCATGTAAATATTATTATTTTTATAATGCTCTCTGGAATTATGTGTAAGGAATTATTAATTTTAAGAATACTTTTAAGTTCTACAGCAAATTCATTTGTTTTTAGGAAGAGGATGAGATATTGCAACTGTTTTCCGATTATCCTATGACAGAAAAGGAGCTTGAATGGGTTAAAGAAATTGAAAGTGACCCACTTGTAAGTGTAACTAATTACGCACCTATTTGTACAGTATTTTTGTAATGTTATGTTTATTTCAAAGTTAAGGTTTAACACATGTCTGATACCTTTTTTTAATTGCAGATTTATAATTTTGAAAATCAAATTGGAGGTGGAAATGACGGGGTAATTATAGAATACTTTTTTGTGTAACGTATTAATTAAACTATTAACATCATCTTATTCATACTTTTTATTATTATTAGATTGATATGCCTTACACATTAAGAGAGTGTAGGAGAAGGATCAACACTCGTTTTCAAACTGAGGAACGAACTTTTACCGCCCATATTAATGCCGAGCAAATCCCCCACCATTACAGAGGAAGTGTCATCAATACTGCCTTGACGTTCTTGCAAATGCTCATAACAGCACTTATTGCGGAAACAACTCTAAACATGACAGAGAACGATTTTATAAGGTACTACTGGGTATCCAAATAGATGTGTTAGAAGTATTAACATATTTCCTTTGGTCTTATGAATGTTATTTATTTACAGATTCTGCTTTTTTTCGGATAACTTGGATCGACCGATTTCAACATGTTTGAAAAAGATTCGGGATATTTCGGTGGAGTTCATTCTTTCAACGATAATGAAAGTCTTACAGGTAACATTACATGAAATTTGTTTCAAGACTGTAACTTTTAACTTGTATGGCATTTTTTCTTAATTTTTATTTTATATTTTAGAGCAAAGACAACATTCCACTTGACGACCGGAGCTTTCGAATTGATGTTATTACAGTACGAAATCCACAAGGAGGTGGAAGGCGACGCCTTTTAGATGTTGCTTCCAATCGTCTACAGAAACGCTGCATCGTGAGCATACCCAGAGACGATAAAGGACTTTGTTGTGCACGTGCGATTGTTGTTGGCATGGCCTACCAAGAGAAACAACCAAACTATAGTTATACAGGGTGGTCCCGAATTCATGGTACAAACTTTAATGGTAGGTACAGGACATTGTAACAATGATTTATTGTATAGGAATGTATAGTCGCAAGTGACGCGGTGAGGCGAAAACAGGGGAAATAACGGCCGAAAGGAAAAACAAAGATTTTATTGAAAGCGTTGTTGACAAGTGTCATGTTTACAGTAATTGTTCAAAATTGCGTCCACCAGTATCGATACATGCTTGACAGCGTCGGTGGAGCGATTGGCGTACACGTTCAAAGATGCCTGGTATTTCACGCACACCTGCAGCAGCTACAGATAAGCGAGCGACGAGATCCTCATCTGAGTCAACTGGAGTCTCATAAACAAGATGCTTTAGATGTCCCCATAAAAAGTAATCGAGGCTCGATAAATCGGGAGATCGGGGTGGCCAAGGGACTGGTCCACCACGCCCAATCCATCGAGTACCAAACGTGGCATTCAGGTAATTCCGTACATCAATGCTGAAGTGTGCTGGCGCCCCATCGTGCTGAAACCACATGCGGTTACGAATGGCGATCGGAACATCATGCAGCAGTTGTGGTAACACTTCTTTCAGAAAAATAAGATAGCTTCCGCCAGTGAGCCGCGTGGGTAGTAAGTATGGGCCAATCAAAAAGTCGTTCACAATACCAGCCCACACATTAATACTGAAACGTTGTTGAAACGCATGTCGACGCGTTGCATGTGGATTATCGGTTGCCCACACATGGGAATTGTGCGCATTAAAGACACCCTCGCGTGAAAATGTCGCTTCATCTGTAAATAGCACATAATCTACGAAATCCGGCTGCAACGCACATTGCTGCATCACCCACAGGCAGAAGTTCACGCGGCGAGGATAATCTGCCGGATTCAATGCTTGTACTTTCTGAAAATGGAAGGGGTGTAAGCGATTTTCGTTTAACACTCTGCATACAGTCTGATGACTCACAACTACGTCACGCGCAACAGTTCTTGTGCTTGACTCGGGTCTATCAGCCACAATGTTCAAGATGCTTTCTTCCAGCCTTGGAGTGCGTACAGCTCTTACTCGACCAGCGCCATGTCTGTTGACGTCGAACGCACCTGTTTCACAAAGTTGACGATGTAACCGTTGAAAAATTCTATGATCCGGCATTCGTCGATCAGGATACTCCGCGCGATACATTCGTAACGCAGCTCTGCCGTTACCATTTGCACGGCCGTACATGTAATGCATGTCTGCTTTTTCTGCATACGTAAAGTCACCCATCGTCTACGGCAGCACAATTGTGAATGGCGCTTTTCCCTACTGCGATGCATCATGTTCAACAGCGGCTAGACATCTACTGCCCTCTACCGGCAATGATACCAACCGATCACTCCATTTCTCTTTCCTTTTATTTCCCCTGTTTACGCCTCACCGCGTCACTTGCGACTATACATTCCTATACAATAAATCATTGTTACAATGTCCTGTACCTACCATTAAAGTTTGTACCATGAATTCGGGACCACCCTGTATAGTATAGTGCAGTTCCTAATTGCAAATATATTGGGCTTAACATCAATTAAATATGCTTTAAAATTAAATTTTTTAAGGAATTATACTGTTTAGGATAAAATTGATTTCATTATGTTCTTTCGTACTTTCATGAGTTGTATTAACATTATAAAAAAATCAGTAACTTACTTGTCCACACTAGCCCCTAGAGATTGCAATCGGATCCGGCATCATTTAGCTACTTACCTGATCCGGTAAATCCGATTTTTTTTTTAAATTAAATAATCGATTATTCAAACTCAACTTTAAAGTCGCAAAATCGCTTATCGCTGCCCGTTTAGTTTTTATTGATTTTTCAAATAGGCCGGTTATATTTTTGAAAAACCCTGTAGACATTGTTCGCATCAAGTTAAAGCAAAACCGATGGTTATAAGCTGTGCTTTTTCTCTGGTTAAAAATGTAACTAAAATATCCTTATTCCTTCGGTACATGCACCGCTCTCTATTGGTAAATTTTCGAACACCATGTTTCAAATGGCTCTTGGAGATCAACAGTACCAGAAAGTCAATTTCATGAATATTTTGACTTGTGAATGGTTCTTGCGTATTCGCCTATACGATTGTTAGAAATTTTCATTATTCAATATGTTTAATAGTTACGAGTTTGGTTTTACTCACCAGTAGAATAAAGAAATTATTTTTGTAATATAAATTTTTTTTATGTGTTAAGGTAAGAGAATTATTGAAGATTTAGAAACTTTCAACCTTCAAGTAACTGAGGGTTAATTATTATTTATTACGATTTATAACTATGATTATATCTGTTCGCGTGATGTTATCTAAACATCGTCTAAACTTGATGACGTTGATTGTGAAGGAGTGACATTATCTTAGTGGTTAACATTTAGTCTAAGGCCAAAAGTGGCTTTGCACTGATCCTATAGATGTAGAGTTTGTCCCCCCTTTTTCACGATCACCAGTGTTAAAACTTGGTCGTTTCATAAGCCATTTTCTTAATCCTTCTGCGCTTGCGCAGATGGGACTGACCCAGCTTACCGATAATTTATGCTTTATTATTTTTTTATATTAGTTTTTTGTATCAGAGAAGGGTATTATTACTCTAGTTTCTTTAGAGTTTGCTCTTCTTTTATTTGGATTTAGCTCTAGTATATATTTTTTCGTGAGACAAAGTAAAAACCCAACACCAAAGAAAATGAGAGGAATTTGTACGTACAATCCGAACAAACACAAACATTTAAAAAAGTTATATAAATTGAAAATGCATTATGTTTCATTACACAAGTTTTAAAATTTGTAGTTCATATAATTTTTAGTTTAATGAAACGATAAATAAAAGTGTAGACATTGAAAACTCAAAATTGAAACAGAACATTTTCATATTTTGTTGCTAATATTTTGTTTGCATCCCTTTGCTTTCTTTAACAGCTATGAGCCATCTCGGCATGGACTTAATCCTCCCCGTTTTTTGTTTCCTTCCCGGTTAAAACCCGTTTTTTTTTTTTGCAAAATGTCATGCCAATTTTATTCCATTCTTCTATTAAACCATTCTTTAGATCTTTTTTATTTGAAATGGGATGTTCACGTACGTTTTCTGCAAACAGTTTCAAATGTTCTCAATAACATTGAGATTTAGTGACTGGAGATGTTTCCATTGCATGAGGACAGTTATACCACAGCCAACACCTTAAATTCCATGCTTTGTACTTGGGGTCGTTATCTTGATAGAAATGAGAGTCGTTTTCACAGACCAATTTATGAACGTTTTCTTTCACAAATTGCTCTTTAGTATGTCAATATATCATTATATCCATAATGCCATCTATAAAATGTAGTTTATTGATTTCAGAAGCAGACATGCCACCCCTTATCATTACTCACCCACCTCCATGTTTTACTGTGGATTTAAAAAAATTTCAAATTTAACTTAATTTTTCTTTTTTTTACACAAATTTCTCGATCAGATCCGAACAAGTTAAATTTGTTTTCATCAGTAAAAAGTATTTTGTTCCAAAATAGGTCATCTTTTTTTTATCATACAACTAGCCACTGCGTGCCCAACACCCGTGACAGTTCTTTTTGAGGGGTCAGGTCTGACCACTGCTCGCTAATCCCTGGTGATTGCTACATTCACATACGTATTCGTAACCTATTGGATAAAAGTCATAATGGCGTTGCTTGTGATGTTGGTTTGCTTCGCAAACCAAAGAGAAATTCGTAGCCTATTGGAATGAATTCCCTGCAATTTCCAATTTCGTTTGCTTCAAAAACCAAATTATGAATATTATGAACTACGGTTTGCTTCGCAAATTGATAATATCCATAAAGGTGTTGTCCGTGGAATTGGTTAACTTCACAAACCAAATAGGAATTCGGCTTGACGTCGCAATCTCTTGCGAAAGTATAAATATTTATTTGAAAAATTATATATTAAAATAAAATAAAAAATATAAGGTTTCTATTTGTTGCTAAATTTTCCGCAGATTTCCAATCCGTTAAAATTTTCTATCTATCTGTACAGATCCCGATTTTACAAAAAATACTAAATAATGCCAGGCAAATTTTTTAAAATTTTCTTTGCTTTCTTTCGCTCAAATCGTGAGAGGGCAGGAAATGAAATCTGTTTATTTTTGGAAAACGAATGTTGGCGTGTAGTCACATTCTCTTGCGAAAATATGAAAGATATTCAATTAAAAAAATTTATTTATTTAAAGAAAATCATATTTTTAGGTATCGAGCTGATGTGATGTTTTCCGCGGATTTCAAATCCGTTGAAATTTTTTCTCTATCTGTAACGATCTAGGAGATAGAAAAAAGAACTACATAACTAAAGTTTAAACTTTGTTTTTTGTCGTCCGCTGGACAATCATTCCTCCCCGCAAAATGAAAACGGAAAAAAAATAAATTTAGAATCTGATCTGACTGATAGAAATAAATTTAGATCCTGATTGTTGCCATTCCAAAGAAAACAATAATAATTAATTTCATTAAATTCATTTAAAACTGTTCTAGATTGTATTTAAAAATTCGCCGCGACCCTAAAATTGCAAAAACTTTGGACTACCTGTCTGCCAAATTCCATTACTGTAAATGACATAGCTTCATCAGGACTGTGAGTGTAAGAAACAAATAAACAAACACTTCCTTTTATAATATATGAGATTTCGAACTTTTTAAGTGCTTTAACCAATTCACATTGTTGATGTTCGGTTTGTGTCGTTCAATTCTACCATTTTCTCAATCCATTTTTTCTTAGTATAATTATAATAGTTGCAGGACTGGCTGTTTTCCTAAGATATTTAAAAACCTCCTTAGTCAATTTTAGGTGTATTTAGCATACATAGAGTTTTGTTTACTCTCTCTTCTTACAATCCAGAGTTCATCTAAGTCATTACAAATTTTATGTTCCTTTTCTAGGGCAATTTTTCTATACTTTTAGATCTTATAAACCGTTTAATTAAACCAAATACTGTCGAAGAGCTTCGAAAAACTGTTTTACACATTTCTCGATCACTTTTTCGAGGTTCATATTGATAAATAATCAACTTACGAATGTCGATGTTCACATGGCCACCCATTGCATTAATCGAAAAAAAAAATTCCGACAATTAATAATTTTGATGGAATATTTACCAAAAAAGATCGAACGACAAGTATTCTTCCATGTAATGTTGCCAAAACATGAATTTAGACGTCTAAATAAGCTAAAATTATAAAGAATTCTAAAAAGCAGACAATTGTTCGATTTTCATTTTGAAATTTATTTTGTCACTGTTTTTTTGTTTCATACTTCAAACGATGTAAAAATATTTTGTAATTTATATCGAATAATTTTAATAGCAAGGCCTTTATTTTTCATTTTCAGGTGTTATGAATTAATAAGCACGTTTACTTTGATTGCGTCAAACAAATGTATTAAAAAATATTGTCTGTTTGGTTTTTACTTTGACTCACTGAAGATTAGCTCTTTACTTTTATTCAGATTTAGCTTAGCTAAGTATTATTTGTTTCGAGCACGATCATATTGGTATTTGTTAATTTTTCCAAATGACGTATTGTGATGGATTCCTATCAAATCCGTTCGATTTACTGCAAGTCTTTCAAGACGAGCAGCTGGAAAGTCATTTGTTGGACGTGCATGAAATCAAATTGGATACAGAAACAAAGCACTTTAATTCTGAGGCTGAATTTCTTGCTATCAAAAATGAAACGGAACAAGAAACAAATTCAGTCGATGAAGAAATGTGGTCAAAAGGAAAAGAGGATGGTGTTTCCATTTCAGTAACTTTTATTGCCATCGTAGTGGTCATTTCAATGATATGTACAAGCGTTTAAAGGCATTTGAAACTCTTGGGGTAAAATAAGATAAACGCTGTTTGCACATCTTTGTTAAAAGTTACTCATACTGAGAGTGATATTTTTGACTTAGAATGTAAGACCCTATGTCATAACAGACAAACATGAGAGCAAAGTCTCCTCAGTATCTTAAACCTTGCCATCTGTCACCACTGCTTTGTATGTTTCATATATTTCAGGCCAAAGTTTATCCATGCTTTACCTCCCATCCTACTTTTAAGAAACTTAAGTCTCAGTTCAAGAAACAAAGAAAACTGCAGTATCAGTGGGATATACAGAGAAGGAGTTGGGATTGCCTATTGAGTAACTAGGGAAGAATCCCTACTGATCTACCCAGAGGGATGGGAGTGGTCTGTTTCCGTTTGTTAACCTGACATATCTCCAATAACACCTACATAAGATTGGGGTGGCTACCTCCCCGATCTGTAAGCTTTGTTGCGATGGTTTTATGAACAGGCAACACCTTGCGGAGTGCTCTAATTTACAGGACATTGACACCAGGGATACTTCTCCCCAAAGACTTCATTCGCTATATTGGACGGCAAGACAGCGTATGGCCAAAAAGCCTAGAGCTGGGCGTAGGATTAAAAAAAAAAAAAAAACTTTTAAGAAACTGTTTACATTGTATGTTGTTGTTGTCGTGTCTATGCATGCAGTACTAGTGCAAAAGTCCTCCAAAAGCCTTCGATTGCACTATTCATAGAAGTGGGGTGCCATTGACTCCGGAAAGGTTGGACTTCTGCTTGTTGGTCCGCGGGAGCTATTTTATTTCACTCCTACTACCCAATGGTAAACCAATGGAGGCATTCCCCTATCCGCCGCCTGGGGACGCGCTCTCTAATGGTTACAGGCTCCCCCGAGGGGGTTTACATTTTATAACCTGCCAGTATCACAAGTTCCGGGCCATTTTTGTCATGCCCTGCCCGATATGAGCTTGTCTTATGTTTCAATCTTCAAATAAACTACTACTGGAGCTACACAATAGGCTATTAACAATGGTCCGTGGTCAATCCCGCAAGGGAAGAGAGCACAGGGCAATACCTCGTAATTCTAAACCACGGTCAGATTGCAAGACAACACCTGAGCTGGCACCCCCACTCTCTAAACTTCCACACCACGCCAACGTGAGTACATTTGAGGCCATGAGAGATCTAAGGTGCACCAGCCCCCTTCGTTATAAGACGGTGTTTGTTGGATTAGAACTCGCAACCCTTCGATCGGGAATCCGTAACTCTTCCAACAGGACCCCCGTAGCCCTGACAACGGTAAGATTCCACGGTAAGCAACACGTAATTTTGAACCACAGTAAGATGACGAGATCAACATTTAAGATGCCTGTCCACTCTTCATACTTCCCAAAACGCCAACATGGTGACAATTAAGGTCTAGACTGAAATTACGTGCACCAGCACTCTTTGTAGGAGACAGTGTTTCGTTGGATTCAAACACACGTCCATTTCTTTAAAAGGGCTATTGTAGACCAGTTGGTAATTATTAGTTAAAGTTAGAGCAACACAACGGGCTATTGACGACGGTCCGGGATCAATCCCTTAAGGGAAAGATCCGAGGATTCCTTAAAGGAAATATCCGAATTTTGAACCACGGTCAGATGACGAGGCAACACCTTAGCTTAATAGACCAGTTGGAAATGTAACGGATTTGCAATCGGTAGTTGAATATAATAAATGAACGTCCCATTGAATAATAAACACACTGGGCAAATGGCGAGGATTTGCAATTGGGGGTTTGCGAGTTCGAAACTCGCTCCAGCCAACGATCGTCTTGTACACGGGGCTGGTACACGTCAAATCTGTCGTGGCCTCAGATGTCCTCAAGTTGCTATCATGTGGAAATTAGAGGAGTGGAGTGCCAGGTCAAGTATTGATCTAGTCACCTGACACTAGTGGCGGATTAAGCGGACTAAGCGACCGCGTTAGGATCCGAGGTCGTAAAATGTATTTTCATTGGGTTCGAGGAAAGTTGTGACAGCGTCTGTAAGTGCAGTGAAAAGAGTTTCTTATACAAGATGGTCAGCAAGAGCAGATGCTGTATTAGCTATAAAACTTGGTTACACTCATTTAAAAGAAGCTTTAACTGAAATTTAATAATTGGAAAGGAAAAAGAGTTACCACTGTGGAGGCGACTTCACTTCTGAAGAAAAGGGACACATATGAAACCGACCTAATGACGGTTAGTTGGAACACTATTTTACAATGAATAAATGCTACTAGTAAATCACTGCAATCGTTGGAATGGAAACTGTGTGTTTAAAGGATCTATCCTATTGAAGTCATTACAAAATTTAATCAATAATTTCTGGGAAGAATTTAATAAAGTTTAAAAGAGGCAACTGATTTATCAGAGCTATTATTTAATGTGGAAGATTGACAAACTCGTAAACAATAAGAGAAAAATGGTTTTGATGCAAACAAAGAAAACGGAGATGAATTTATAATAAGAGAAAATTTCATAGTCAATTAATTTTATTTATCATATGTAACAACACCAAGGCAGTAATACCTAAAAAAAACTCAGACGTATAGAATTGTGGAGCCTTTTCGAATAATTTTTTTATTGGGATTCATTAATAGAAAAAAAAAGAACACGATCAAAAAAAGTTGAAGGATATTTTCCAAAATGACATTGATGTTAGAACTTTTGAAGATGAATTTGACCATTTTTTAATATTTCTAAAAGAAAACGAGATTCCATAAAAACCCCACCAGACATATTGATCCGCTAAAGAAACGTCTTGCAAATTTCCGAATGTTGAAATAGTTTTGACATTTTTTAAACAATTCCCTTATCTAATACGTCAGGAGAAAGGTCGACTTCTGTTTTAAAGCGTGTAAAATATTACTTAAGGAGTACTATGGGAGAAGAAAGATTAATTAATAATGCCATTCTGTATATAGAGGAAGAAATTTTAAACCGAATTGACACATCCAAAATAATTGACGAATATGCAAGAAATAAAGCAAGACGGAAATTCATGCAAGAAATGTTTTCTTTTTTTAATAAATTTATTTATTGTGTATGGTATGAAATTTTTGATTACTTTTCTTTTTAATTAACTTTATAAGTTTTCTTGACACTTTTATTCTAACTTGAGTTTAAGGGCCCCGAAAATTTTAACTCTTAGGACCCCCACTTGACTCGATCCGCCACTGTCTGACACGAGATCAAAATCTAACGGCCGTATTCACAAGTCCGAGTTAACTCGAGGATCAACGATAATCCGCGAGTTATCGAAAAAACCGTATTCACAAGTCCTGATCCGTGGTTTAAACTGCCGTTTCGGTGTTACATTTTGATCCTCCGAAATCGCGAGAGAACTCGCGAGTTACATTTAACGCATGCGCAGTACCATCTTTTTGGAAAAGCAAAATGGAGGACACATTTCATTCTATGCTCAATTACAGTATTCTTTCGGCGACTGGACTGGATCTGTCATTACGGAGCACCTGCTTCATAGCAGCTCATCTCATCATCATCATATTGCTTAAATGGAAAAATTTAAACATATTTTTATTGAAATTCAAAAGAAAAATGAAAATAAAGGTAGCTGCGTAAATCTTAAACAAGCAGCTTAGCGAAAAGATAGATGGCGCCACCTCTGTCCTATAAGCCGGAGAGAGCGAACGGTAGAAAACGACCATGGCAGATACAAATTCGCCGTAGAATAAAAATTATTCTGTTGATTTATTACGAATGAAAGAAAATTGACAGTGCAAGTTACTTTTCACGACACCAACACACACCCATACTGACAAGTAAAAAGATAATCAGATTACATACATCTGTCCAGACATTGTGTACAATTCTTTCTTTCCAAATTTAGGTTTGCATAAAAATTTAATTTGAAATTAAATACCTTTGCATTTATTTTCCCAAACCCATATTAAAATGCTGTGCGAGTCCTATTTATTCACAATTTGGAATCAATTCTACGATGAAGTACGTACTTGATCAGTACGAATGCATATTGGGGCGTCGTAACCAATGTAAACAATACCACGTGATCGTGAGGTAGCCAATCACAGCTAGCGTCTCATTTTAATCCCCGGATCACTTAACACGCCGTTTGAGAATACCGTTTTTGATAATCCTCGAGTTAACTCTTACGTCCATATTCACAAGTCTCGAGTTAACTCGAGGATCAGTTGATCCGCGAGTAAGAGTTAACTCGAGGATTATCAAAAACGGTATTCTCAAACGGCGTGTTAAGTGATCCGGGGATTAAAATGAGACGCTAGCTGTGATTGGCTCCCTCCCGATCACGTGGTATTGTTTACATTGGTTACGACGCCCCAATATGCATTCGTACTGATCAAGCACGTACTTCACCGTAGAATTGATTCCAAATTGTGAATAAATAGGACTCGCACAGCATTTTAATATGGGTTTGGGAAAAGAAATGCAAAGGTATTTAATTTCAAATTAAATTTTTATGCAAACCTAAATTTGGCAAGAAAGAATTGTACATAATGTCTTGACAGATGTATGTAATCTGATTATCTTTATACTTGTCAGTATGGGTGTGTTTTGGTGTCGTGAAAAGTAACTTGCAATGTCAATTTTCTTTCATTCGTAATAAATCAACAGAATAATTTTTATTCTACGACGAATTTGTATCTGCTATGGTCGTTTTCTACCGTTCGCTCTCTCCGGCTTATAGGACAGAGGTGGCGCCATCTATCTTTTCGCTAAGCTGCTTGTTTAAGATTTACGCAGCTACCTTTATTTTCATTTTTCTTTTGAATTTCAATAAAAATATGTTTAAATATTTCCATTTAAGCAATATTATGATGATGAGATGAGCTGCTATGTAGAAGGTGCTCGGTAATGACAGATCCAGTCCAGTCGTCGAAAGAATACTACAATTGAGAATAGAATGAAATGTGTCCTCCATTTTGCTTTTCCAAAAAGATGGTACTGCGCATGCGTTAAATGTAACCCGCGAGTTAACTCGCCGATTTCGGAGGATCAAAATGTAACACCGAAACGGCAGTTTAAGCCACGGATCAGGACTTGTGAATACGGTTTTTTCGATAACTCGCGGATTATCGTTGATCCTCGAGTTAACTCGGACTTGTGAATACGGCCGTAAGTATCCGTCGTGTTTCTCCAGTGCTACATTAATTAATTTCTAATCTCGTACATTCATCCCCTTCTGGAGTAGGTAGACAGCAAAACTGTTACCACTGAGCATGGAACATAATAATGTGATTTGGACTTCGAATCTTTCTCTTGAGAATTAATCACGCACGCTTGGTTGTCAATAACCCGTAACTTTGGTCAAGTACAACGTTAAATAAAATATCTACCTACATAACCCTCCTGAGATTGAAGTTGAAGTCATTCACAATTTGCGTGTTTTAATAACTGTTATTCAAGAATAATTTATTGCAAAATAATTTTATTAAAAAAAATTTGGTACTCAATATTGGTGTTTGTGAACTTTTCTCTTAATTCCTTGTTTTTCATTTCCCGTTATAGTACTGTATCAAATATACCTATCAAGGGTGTTTCAGAAAGGACTCCCCAACTTTAAATGAAATAACTACGTAACAGTGATAGATGGAAAGATGAAACAAGAGGTACGTTTTATGAGTAGACCTGGAATAAGAAATAAACCGGTTTAACAAAACTAGTTACAACTTCAGATAAAAGAGGGTGCTGCAATCTTGTTTCTTTTACACCTTTAAATGGTGTGCAAATGCTCATTCGTAAACAGGCGTCTAATCACATTACAATGTATTCGAATTAGGGATGTTACTAACAGTGATTTGACAGTAACAGTTCTAACTGTGACTGCTACTGACGATTATCTGTGATTCAAAACTGTGATTGTGATTTAAACTGTGACTGAATCTGATTGACTGCAAGGTATCTCTAGTCACTCGTAGCAACGGAATGCTTTTATTTATGTGTTGAATATTTTCAATAATACGACTTCGTCGAAGGAATACATAGATAAGTCGGTAACGTCGTGGCCTTACAGTGCTCTAGTTTTTACAGTTCAAACCCCGGTATTTTTTTCATCCAGATCAACAGGAATATATTTAATAAAACGCACAACTGCCACTCAATAAAACTTCAATTATAAAATGAATTTTTCTTTTTTATTCCGCCACTATGAGCCGTTTTTTATTTTTAGCCTGTAATTCATTTTTTTAAAGGTACTTTTTCTCCTCAATAAATTAATATTGGTGAATATGATGGTTTCAACTATATCGAAATTTTCATATAAATTAAACTTTATAATTAATTAAACATTAAAATCAAGAGATATACATTAGAATGCTTGATAATTTTACTTCTAATTGAATTCAAATTATGGATTTTTAATCTTTAAATAAATGTATATAATTGACAAACCTATTTTTTATCTTTAAATCCGTTTCACTAAATAACCTTTATCCAAAATATTTGTTTGTTGAAGAAAAATGTTTTTATCGTAGTATGTGTAGCAAGACAATTTCCTTATTTTTGATAATCTGACAATTTCAAAACATTAAGTAATTTTTCTAAATCTCTAGTAACATTCGAATTAATTTGTATTGTTGTATTCGTGGTGGTGCAAAGACACAGCAATTTTATTTGAGACGAAGAAAACACAAAACGAACAACAGCAGAAAAGTCAAACCTTACTGTGAAAAATCGGTAGCTTTTGACTTGTTTCAAGAATTTCTGTCCAATACTTTAGT
This sequence comes from Metellina segmentata, assembly GCA_947359465.1. NCBI lineage: Eukaryota > Metazoa > Arthropoda > Arachnida > Araneae > Tetragnathidae > Metellina > Metellina segmentata. The sequence goes on along the minus strand of OX375883.1, from coordinate 22,225,587 downwards.
TTATAAATCATACAATTTTTACAATTTATTAACTAAATTGTGGAGTAGTTCAGTTTCCACACAACACTGGAGTAACCACGTACTATTGTCAACGGTCCAGGATACACCCCGAAGACAAAAGATGAAGATATTCTCTTTAGTAGCACTTTAAAATTGAAAAGCTGAGTGAAAGTATATAATTTATCTCTAAGACAAACAGGGAATATTCTAACGAGTAACATTTTTATTTGTTTTGAAAACAGTCTGACAAGGAATTCCAGAGAATCAGTGTTTAAAAACAACAAATTATACGCTTTAAAAATTAAACATTCAGTCATCAAAATTTTTTGTACTTGCATTACCATATTTAAGAATGCATTCTTTACCGCTGTAAACATTGTTGTGTTAATCCTCCCTCTGAAACGGTTTCATCTTAAGAGACAATCTTTAAAGAAGGCAGAAACTCGTAAAACGTATTCTAATCACTAGCGAAATAAAATAAATATCTCACCCCCCAGGGGTTTATGATTGTCAGAAACAAATATTTGAACATTATTCAATATGTTTATTAGTTACGTGTTTGGTTCTACTCACCAGTAAAATAAAAAAAATTACTTTTGTAAAAAAATTTTGTGCATATCCTTATTATAGTTTACAATACGTTCTTTCTTAGAAACTTTTAGCTTTCAAATGTTTGGAGGTTAACTATCATGATTACGATATATCTCTTATCAGGGATTTTACATACAGTGATTTCACAGTTTTAGTTCTAACTGTGACTTCAAATGACAAATATCTGTGATTGTGATTCAAAACTGTGACTGAATCAAATAAATACTTGGCATACCTGATTTTTCTTTAAAAGTCCGTTTCACTAAATAACTTTTATCTAAAATATTTGTTTGTTGAAGAAAATTGATTTCATCGTAGAACGTGTAGTAAGACAATTTCCTTACATTTCATAACAATATGAGGTACTGAAATATTTGAAGAACAACCCCAAAACTTGAAGAAATTTTTCTAAATCTCTTTCTTGTAACATCCTAATTCATTCATATTGTAGTGTTCGTGGTGAACAAAGACTCAAGTTTGAAACATAACATTTTTGTTAAAGACGAAAAAAACACAAGAACAACAGAAAAGTAAAAATATTTTCGCGCTTTCTCAGCGTTGTGCATAGCGCATGTGCTAAACTTTCCCCGCGAGAGACGTTACGTATCGTCTGCTGTTGGCAAGGAGCCAAGATTTTCAATGCACACTCTAGCATTAATAGCACTTAAATTTGAAGAAAAATGTTTTCTTTTGCCTAAGATAACATACTTTTCAATTATTTTCATAAATTCTTATGCGAAAAGTTTATATAAAATATTGTCTTCATATTAAATTGCATACATCCACTCAATTATAATGTACAATTTATAACTTATATACAAATTGAGTTTCACCCCCAGAGAGTGATTCATCGCTCTCCTACAAATGCAATAGGATCTTGTTATGTCTGCTGGTCAAATAGAAATTATGACCAGCTCCAGAGTTATGTCAGTATATCGTCAGAAAAATAATTTGGGAAAAATCTGGAGCCAGTGATAGTTCTCTAGTCTTCGGTTTGTGGAATACTCGGTTTAGCTTCTACATATACAGACAGCTTTTTTCTTCTGCACATTTTTATTACCCAATTCATTATTGGCTGTTTACTTATGCTAACAGATTTCTATTAATTTTTATTCCAAAAATGTCATCACTTGAAAATACAAGCAGTAGATTTCAGAAGTCAGTTATCTCTCTTCTACATATTATATTGTTATAGCAAATAAATACATTTTTTCCTCTTATGGTGAGGGTCTGTAATTTTTACACTAAAAGTGAAAATTAAAAGCCGCATTTGATATAGCATGTGTTTGAACTTAGCAGTTGAAATTGAAATGTTAAATTAATGGTAGGCGTAAATGTTTACATAATTCAAAAACTATCTTTTTGATTTAAAAAGGTTTTAAATACTTACAAAAATTAAATAACGGAAACGAACTAAAATCTATTTTAAAAATTATTATATCTAAATTACCTAATGCTCAAACTGTTGATAATTATTTATTTCGTATTGTTACAGAAATTCCGAACCTTATTTCTTATGCACAGGTTGTAGCATAGAAAAATAAATTTGATGTAAATATTATTCACAACTCTTTCAGCCATAAATTATCTCGTTTACCATCGTTTTACTTCCTGATATTCTTTTCCGCCCTTCAGATTTTGCATGCGACCATCCGATCCTAAAATGGGATTTCTATTTAAAAAAAAAAAAATTAAAAAAAAAAAAATTTTTTTTTACCTGTTTTCAATTTTTTTTTTATGTTTTACAAAATTTTATTTGTTTTGAAAACACAGTCTGACAAGGAATTCCAGAGAATCAATGTTTTTACAAACAACAAATTTTACGCTTTTGAAAATTAAATATTCAGTCATCATAATTTTTTGTACTTGCATTACGATAGTTCAGAATGCATTCATTACCGCTGTTAACATCATGTGATGATCCTCCCTCTGAAACGGTTTCAACAGAAGAGACAAACTTTAAAGAAGGCAGAAACTCGTAAAACGTATTCTATTCACTAGCAAAATGAAATAATTATCTCACCCCCCAGGGGTTTATATGTTTAAATTGAGAAAAATTTTCATTTAGCTTTACTTGTACCGATTGTTCTCAACTTTTTTCCCTGAACTCTTATTTTAAACAAAGTTTGAGTCAATTTTCGGCGCTTGTTCTCGCACAATATTTACCTGAACTTTAACTTGAAAATAAAACTTGAGTATATTTTAGTGTTATAACATATATGTTTCAATCACCCAACTGTTGGTTTCGAGAGAGACCAATAGATGGCACTTGGAAGGTCCTCAATGACTGCGCATTTAAGTTGCACAGATGTATTTTAAGGAAGCCACGGATGTGAGAAAAAATGTAGTGTGTTATGTGATGCTTTGAACAGGCGCCTCAATCCCATGATAGTACTTTACGCAAGTCCAACTTGATTGGCTAATCGGATCACATGACCTAGATACGTATGTCATCAAGGTTTATAGTTGTTAGCGATTTATCTCTTCCTTTCTGCTTTCTTCTTTTTTCAGATCCATGGCTATGGGTGGGTAGAGGTGGGAGCCGAAAATTGTATCCTTTTATTATATAAGTTAGTGTTTTATGTATGCTTTTTGTTACATCAGAATGGTCCTAAGCCAGCGCTGGATACGACACCATCATCCTAAAGCAAAGAGGACGGCAGAGGGGCGGAAAAATATCAGCTGGTAGTGAGTTCAGGAGTGGTTCTTAGATTATTTATGTAAAATCAACAGAAGAGGAAAAGTAAATTAGAATGAAAAGAAATTAAATTGGAATTTTTTTTAAATAATTTGGAGGATCTAAAAATTTTTCGGCAAGCTGGGTTCGAACTCGGGAAGTCATCCTCCTCAACCGACGCTAATCTGAAGGTGGGTGACTTTAACCACTAGGCCATCGTTGCTTCACGAAAAGAAGCTCTTTAAAATATAAGTACCCTTAATATAAGTTGGCAAGAAATACTACTAACAACAACCATACAACATATACAGGGTGGTCCCGAATTCATGGTACAAACTTTAATGGTAGGTACAGGACATTGTAACAATGATTTATTGTATAGGAATGTATAGTCGCAAGTGACGCGGTGAGGCGAAAACAGGGGAAATAACGGCCGAAAGGAAAAACAAAGATTTTATTGAAAGCGTTGTTGACAAGTGTCATGTTTACAGTAATTGTTCAAAATTGCGTCCACCAGTATCGATACATGCTTGACAGCGTCGGTGGAGCGATTGGCGTACACGTTCAAAGATGCCTGGTATTTCACGCACACCTGCAGCAGCTACAGATAAGCGAGCGACGAGATCCTCATCTGAGTCAACTGGAGTCTCATAAACAAGATGCTTTAGATGTCCCCATAAAAAGTAATCGAGGCTCGATAAATCGGGAGATCGGGGTGGCCAAGGGACTGGTCCACCACGCCCAATCCATCGAGTACCAAACGTGGCATTCAGGTAATTCCGTACATCAATGCTGAAGTGTGCTGGCGCCCCATCGTGCTGAAACCACATGCGGTTACGAATGGCGATCGGAACATCATGCAGCAGTTGTGGTAACACTTCTTTCAGAAAAATAAGATAGCTTCCGCCAGTGAGCCGCGTGGGTAGTAAGTATGGGCCAATCAAAAAGTCGTTCACAATACCAGCCCACACATTAATACTGAAACGTTGTTGAAACGCATGTCGACGCGTTGCATGTGGATTATCGGTTGCCCACACATGGGAATTGTGCGCATTAAAGACACCCTCGCGTGAAAATGTCGCTTCATCTGTAAATAGCACATAATCTACGAAATCCGGCTGCAACGCACATTGCTGCATCACCCACAGGCAGAAGTTCCGCGCGATACATTCGTAACGCAGCTCTGCCGTTACCATTTGCACGGCCGTACATGTAATGCATGTCTGCTTTTTCTGCATACGTAAAGTCACCCATCGTCTACGGCAGCACAATTGTGAATGGCGCTTTTCCCTACTGCGATGCATCATGCTCAACAGCGGCTAGACATCTACTGCCCTCTACCGGCAATGATACCAACCGATCACTCCATTTCTCTTTCCTTTTATTTCCCCTGTTTACGCCTCACCGCGTCACTTGCGACTATACATTCCTATACAATAAATCATTGTTACAATGTCCTGTACCTACCATTAAAGTTTGTACCATGAATTCAGGACCACCCTGCATATGAGGAGCAAATCAGAGTCAACTTGTCGGACACTTACGCTGAGGCGCTAGTGTATATATTGTATTTCTACGAAACAACGCGCATATTCAAAATCAAATGGTTACTGCAACAATCAGATTGGCGAGATATCCAAGTGAAGCCAAGCCCGTGAAACTAGCCAATCAAGTTGGACTTGCGTAAAGTACTATCATGAGATTGAGCCGCTTCTATGCTTTGATGTGTCACGGAATCCAGTTAAGCCTTGGATGTGTACAAGACGCGATCCGACTCAGTCGCGGCCTTCCTGTATATAGAGTCAAGGATTTTTGCAAATAAACCGCAGCAACAACGACCAGGCAGTCCTGTCGTTTTATTTAATCCAACACCCACACACATTTTTGTAAGTTGCCCGGCACTTGAGTTGAATAATGATGGAAAAGGTTCCTTCAGCCCAGCCAAGTACTTACAGTGTGTATTTTTTGAAAAAAAATTTGTATCTGATTAATTTTAAATCTCAATGACTTGTGTTGTAATAAGATGAATGGATACCATGGAATTCAGGACCACAATATTTTGTTTGTATGAAATGTTCTTTGCTTTTTGTAACATGCAGATACCCAACACATTTTGCATTTTTAAACGATTTAATTGCGCATTGCCATGATTGATTTCCTTGGAATTCATTCAGAAAAAAATAATCCAATCTGACTATGCTTAAGCACCGCTAGAAAATATAAGACATGTAAATTAATTTACTTATTGATGCATAGATGATTTGATACATTAACTAGAGATTTTTAAAAATGTGAAATGCAGTAAGTTATAATTACAATTTTTTTTAAAACTTAGGGATCAGATATTCAGTTATGCTTCTTAAAAGTATTGATTTTATTTGCACATGCTTTTTCCCCCATCAAATCCTTGTCATGTGCAACCATACATTGGTGCTCAAGCCCCCTCCCTAGCCATTAGTATTGTCAAATATGATAAATTTAAAACAATAAAATGGACTGAACCTTTTTTTAAATATTAAACATTGATGATGTAATTGCCTTTATCAAATATCTTTCCATTTAAAAAATAAATTTTAAACAAATCAGAAAGCTTTAATTGTACAATTCCATTGTAACTTCTGCATTGAAAAAATTGCTAATATTTGTGTGGATTTAGAAATAGATTTGAGTTAAAATAGGTCTAGTTCTAACTTCTACATATGTAACATTTTCACTACCAACTATATAAAAATTGCTTAAAAATCAGTTTTTTTTCTTCTGATAAATATGAAATACTTCAAAGTTATCAAGCAAATTCCTCTTTTAGATGGCATTATAGGGGGACTAAACATTTTAGGTACACATACGAGTACTTCGGCTCTCAATTATACTGAAAGCCTAATAATTTTCAAATGATAAGTTATTGCTTAAGAAACTCAAGTTTTTGTGCATTGATGCATCATTATCACTTTATAAGCCCAATAAAAATGATTAGAAAAGCATAACCACACAATATATATTTTTTAAATATTTTTTTCATGCTATAATATATCTTGGGAAGTGCTTTTTCACATACATTCATGGCAAATGCAAAACATAGTGGGAAAAGGCCCCAAATAGTGATTATCATGCATAGTTATTTTCTCAAGGATCCAGCACACAAAAATACTTTTGTACTCAACAAAAATATAAATTTATTCACAACAAAACGGATTACAAGGACTAATAGAAACAATGATTACACACCCCTCAGACAACCGACCTAGCTTGCCGGAGTCAGACGTTTATCTCTTCCTAAACATACTCTTTTTCATCAAGTTAGTATAGCACACTAACTAGAGAGTAGGGCTAACACTACACCCCCATGCAAGATTGACGTATCACCTACCATACACAATCTGACAATACCAGAAGGAATCGTACAAAATTATGGAAATTCAAATACATTCACATTAATAAAACCAAAAAATATTGCTCACATATACACTACCTGACTCTTAAACACAAAATAAGTCTAAACCTTCTTGTATGATATAGCAATATAGGTAAACAAATAATACAAATAGAAATAAATGTACTGTACAAAATTAATGTGGCTATCAAATTATCCCCATTATAAAAATTCACATTTGATTTCATAAATTGAAAAAAATATAATCACTTATAAGAAATTTAAATACATTTTAGAACAGAAAAATTTCAGAACAGAATTCTAACTAAGCATGTCACTGAAAATCGAAATGAAATTATTTTTCATTTCATCCAAATTTATAATGAAAATGTTACGAACTATTGGAGTGATTGGAGTTCTTTCGACAATCTTTTCCATTTTCCGAAACTGACAACCCTTCCAAGTATGGACAAATTCAGTCATATTTTTTTTTCATGCCCGGCCAAACAGTGAAATTCCATACCGATCAGGAGTTGGCAGTTTGCTTTATTTGGCAATGAGGATTCGATCAGATGTTGCTTATGCAGTGAGTTTAGTGTCTCGTAAGTTGGACAACCCCGGAGACTGATTAGGGAAATCGTGCAGACAACATTAAGATAAATTTGGAATACCATTGGACATGGCATTGTGTACAATAATAAAGATTACAGAAGCCTGTTTGGTGATGCAGATAACAACAGCTGTGCAGAAACAAGCAGGTCTCACAGAGGAACACTCCTGAAACATTGCAGAACTTGTCTTGAAAGGCTTGCTGCAAATCGAACAGATGTGATCGGAATCCATCACAAAACGTTGTTTGGAAAATAACAACGCAATCGTGCTTGAAACAAATGATACTGAATCTGATTACGCTAAATCTAAGTAAAAAATAAAGAGCTAACATATAAAGCCAATCGTATCGAACTCGGAAAGCTTTCAAACAAACTGATATAATAAATAACAGTTTGATTTAACCTTAAAAGCATGTATTAACTGTGTCAGTCCCTTCTGCACAAGCTCAGAAGGATTTCGAAAAATGTCTGAAAACGACTAAAGCCGCGTCCACACCGGAGAAGCAGAGCAAAACATGGATGATTGATTAACCCCGGGGACAGGTTTGATTGGCAGCTCGTTCAGTGTAGACGGTGAACGAACATTTTGAGCACGAGCAAAATGATCCGCTTCTAGTCGGTACATCAAAGGAAAGCAAGTGCTCGTGCTCGCTCTATTTGGACGGCGTTTTTTCGTTCCCTTGCTCGACGTTCAATCAATCACCGGGGTCATCGCTAAAGCCGCGTCCACACCGGAGAAGCAGAGCAAAACATGGATGATTGATTAATCCCGGAGACAGGTTTGGTGAATCAATCTCTCTGGTTTTTCTGGTTTGACAGCTCGGACACAAAATGTTCCATGTGCTCGCGATCAATCTGGTTGGTTGTGTGTTGAGGTTAAACTGCAAACTTATTGTTTGAAGCAAATTGTTTTAAGGTCCCGTTCTTTACGAAGTCGGCGCATAGTCGCGAGTGCAGCGTATGTTATCATTTAAGATTTATTAAAGAGAAATAGGAAGAAAAGTTCCCAAAAAAGGCGACATTTGGTGACACCCGTAATGGAAAATATTCTCAGCAGCCAAAAGACTGAAAATGTATGTATTTTGCTCACACGCAGTAGAAATTACGCTTTTCCTACTGGGACACTTAATAAACCCTAAACTAATAGCCGCCTCGGAAAATAATCCACTTCATCGATAACCCTGTACAATTTTGAACAAACCGTATTTTCAATCCTGCGACGGCGGCTGCGGCAATCACTTTATTAATATACTAGCAAAATACCCGACCTTACTCGGTTTGAATTGGTTTACTCTAGATTGAAGAGATAATCAAAATATATAATGACTTACGTTTTTTGTAGAATAAAAATTTATTTTAACATCTTTCGCCATCTTTATATTTTCTACAACTTACTTTGGACACAAATCCTACACATGCATATCCATTCATGTAATACATTTCACATACATCGCACAATTGCTGTATGACAAAGCTACAAAATAACGAAAGGTGATACTAAGGTTACTACTATAAAAGACGATTTGGAATTCCCTTTCTTAAGTTCTTTTCATGTTCAACTCAATTAATTAAAATTACGATTTACGGCGAGTGCTCTCGCACTCATAGTCAACAAAACAATATTTTTTTACTTGTGGCACTCTTGCCTCCGGTATGCGACATTGTGAATTTTTGCAATCTTCTCCTGTCATTATTATAACGAATTTTTTAATGTTGGAAAAAGTTCCAGTTTGGATTAATAAACATTATTATTCTTTCAATAACGGCATAACTACACTTAAAATTTACTGAAAATTTATACTGACTTACCTAACATTTTTAAGTCTAATACTTTGTGGTGCTGTTGCGTGTTATGAGAAGGAAAATACATTTATTAAAATAATAAATATTTAAAACTGGAAACAGCGAAGTAAAACAAAATAAAAGAAGTCGCAAAAAATTGTTCTAAAGATATTAATTTGTGATTCAATTTTATCTCTTGATCTCGCACAGTTGCCACAACTTACAACTAAAAGTGTACAAAATTTAAAAATGTGAAATTAATTCATAGCGAAAGAACCAGAAAAAATATCACTGCTCGCGCGATCTTGTTCATTCTCGTTTCATTGAAAAATATCGTCTGTCCCAAATATTCGGAAATCGTTTTCATTGCGCAAAGAATAAAAATAAGACTCGAAATAAATGAAGTATCAGAGATGAAATTCCATAAAAAAAAATTTTTGAAGAATAATTACTTTTTCAGCAGTACTGGTAAAGCAATCGAAGTAATCATAATATTCAATAGACATTTCAATTTTTCCAAAACTACCAAATTATGGTTGATTTAAGTATACTTACTCAGGTTTTTTAGCATGAAATTCAACTAAATATAACAATAAAGAAATGTTTAATATTGCGTTCACTAAACTAATAGATAATGTATAAAATAAAATACAATGCAATCAAATATCTGGAATACAATTCATGTGATGTCTACACAAACACAAAATCGAGCATAGAACAGAAAGACGGACAGACAGACTTTCGCAACCAATACCACTCACTAAATGAAGATAAGTACTCACTGTATGCAAATTTTCATGAAAATATCTTAAACCGCGTGGACGTGTATAGGGCACAACATACAGACAGACAGACAGACGGACAGACAGACAGACAGACACCAAAAGAAAAAAAGGCGGATTCGGCATCAGAAGGGTCCAAAACGGATAGAAAACTTGAAATGGGTCGAAAATATTGAATGTACAAACAAACACTCCATTCTTATTTATATATATATATATATATATATATATATATATATATACACACATACGTACTTTCAAAATTGATATTAGCAGATTATTTCCCTACAAAATAAAAATTTCTTACTGAATATTTCACTCATATGTTCCAACATATTGAATATCTCTTTCGATTCGGCATTTTTCGGTAAAACGTATTAATATTGCAGTGCAACAATTTTAAATTTTCTTTCATTGCAAAAAAGTTTAAATACATTTTAAATATCCACCTCTTATTTATCTTAAACTAGCCACTGCGTGGTGATTGCTAAGAATTCCCATTTGGTTTGCGAAGCCTATTGGATAACAGCAATCATGCCATTGGTTTGCCTCACAAACCAAATGGAAATTCGTAGCCTATTGGAATGCTTCGCAAACTAAATTATGAATATTATGAACTATGATTTGCTTCGCAAACAAACACCTCGGGCAACGCCGTAATGACCTCGTCATTGCCACATTCGAATTGCGAAGAGATCCAATAGGCGTGACGTCACAATCTCTTGCGAAAATATAAATATTTAATTGAAAAATTATTTATTAAAAAAAATCAAATGGAAGGTTGAGATTTAAGGGTTTAGATTTCATTCAGATTTCAAATCTGTAGAAATTTTCATCTGTCTTTAACGATCCCGATTTTACAAAAAAGTACTTATAACAATGCCAGTCAATATGTTTTTTTTTATATTTGTTTTGCTTTTCTTCGCTGTGAAATGGTTTGAGCGTAGGAAATGAAATCTGTGATATCTCGAATCAAACGAAAGTCATTCTTCACAGAAAGTGGCGTTCGTGTTGGAAAAAATATGAGTTTCTATTTAAAATTATTCATTTATCGAAAGTCATATTTTTAGGTATAGATCTAATGTGAAATTTTCCGCAGATTTCAAATCCATTGAAAATTGTACTCTATCTTTTACGATCAAGGAGATAAAAAAAAGAACTACGTAACTAAAGTTTAAACTTTATTTGCTTTTTTAGTCTGCTGAGAAATGTTTCTCCGCAAAATGAAAACGGAATCGGAAAAAATACATTTAGAATCTGCTAACTTTTTATGCATCTGTTATTCCAAAGAAGACAATAATAATTAAATTCCAATAAATTATTTTTTAAATGTTTTAGATTGAATTTAAAATTCAGTCTGGACACAAATATTGCAAAAACTTTGGACTACCCGTGCGCCAAATTTCATTATTGTAAGTGCAATAGATTCGTCAGGACATTGCGTAGTGGAGGTAGAACACTTCATTTTATAATAGCAGAGATTTAGACGTGCAAAGTTCCCCAAGACCACTAATATAGACTATCTAAATACACATGGATGGACACATCAATTTTGACACTAATATGGGCAGATTACATTTTCACAGCTAAGTTTTAATCGTCAACTATGTACAGCAAAACACACAATGCTTACAAATAGATTACTTAAATAATAGTATCACTTTAAAATCCGAAGAAATATAAATATTTCTATGTTCCGATCCCCGACCCGTTTCTTAACGATCACCCCGGTGATTGATTGAACGTCGAGCAAGGGAACGAAAAAACGCCGTCCAAATAGAGCGAGCACGAGCACTTGCTTTCCTTTGATGTACCGACTAGAAGCGGATCATTTTGCTCGTGCTCAAAATGTTCGTTCACCGTCTACACTGAACGAGCTGCCAATCCAGCCTGTCTCCGGGGTTAATCAATCATCCATGTTTTGCTCTGCTTCTCCGGTGTGGACGCGGCTTAAGAAACGGGTCGGGGATCGGAACATAGAAATATTTATATTTCTTCGGATTTTAAAGTGATACTATTATTTAAGTAGTCTATTTGTAAGCATTGTGTGTTTTGCTATACATAGTTGACGATTAAAACTCAGTTGTGAAAATGTAATCTGCCCATATTAGTGTCAAAATTGATGCGTTCATCCATGTGTATTTAGATGGTCTATATTAGTGGTCTTGGGGAACTTTGCACGTCTAAATCTCTGCTATTATAAAATGAAGTGTCCGACCTCCGCAATGTCCGGACGAATCTATTGCACTTACAATGATGAAATTTGGCACACGGGTAGTCCGAAGTTTTTGCAATTTTTGTGTCCAGCCTGAATTTAAAATTCAATATAAAACATTTAAAAAATAATTTATTGGAATTTAATTATTATTGTCTTCTTTGGAATAACAGTTGCAATAAAAGTTAGCAGATTCTAAATGTATTTTTTCCGCTTCCGTTTTCATTTTGCGGAGAAAGATTTGTCACCAGACTAAAAAAAAATAAAGTTTAAACTTTAGTTACGTAGTTTTTTTTTATCTCCTTGATCGTAAAAGATAGAGTACAATTTTCAACGGATTTGAAATCTGCGGAAAATTTCACATTAGATCTATACCTAAAAATATGATTTTCGATAAATGAATAATTTTAAATTGAAACTCATATTTTTTCCAACACGAACGCCACTTTCTGTGAAGAATGACTTTCGTTTGATTCGAGATATCACAGATTTCATTTCCTACGCTCAAACCATTTCACAGCGAAGAAAAGCAAAACAAATAAAGAAAAACATATTGACTGGCATTGTTAAGTACTTTTTTGTAAAATCGGGATCGTTAAAGACAGATGAAAATTTCAACAGATTTGAAATCTGAATAAAATCTAAACCCCTAAATCTCTACCTTCCATTTGATTTTCTTTTAATAAATAATTTTTCAATTAAATATTTATATTTTCGCAAGAGATTGTGACGTCACGCCGATTGGATCTCTTCGCAATTTGAATTTGGCAATGACGAGGTCGGCGTTGCCGAGGTGTTTGTTTGCGAAGCAAATCATAGTTCATAATATTCATAATTTAGTTTGCGAAGCAAATCAAATTAAAATTTGCTGGGAATCCATTCCAATAGGATACGAATTTCCATTTCGTTTGTGAGGCAAACCAATGATATGATTACTGTTATCCAATAGGCTTCGCAAACCAAATGGGAATTCTTAGCAATCACCACGCAGTGGCTAGTTTAAGATAAATAAGAGGTGGATATTTAAAATGTATTTAAACTTTTTTGCAATTAAAGAAAATTTAAAATTGTTGCACTGCAATATTAATACGTTTTACCGAAAAATGCCGAATTGAAAGAGACATTCGATATGTTGGAACATATGAGTGAAATATTCAGTAAGAAATTTTTATTTTGTAGGGAAATAATCTGCTAATATCAATTTTGCAAGTACGTATGTATATATATATATATATATATATTAATAAAGTGGTTGCCGCAGCCGCCGTCGCAGGATTGAAAATACGGTTTGTTCAAAATTGTACAGGGTTAACGATAAAGTGGATTATTTTCCGAGGCGGCTATTAATTTAGGGTTTATTAAGTGTCCCAGTAGGAAAAGCGTAATTTCTACTGCGTGTGAGCAAAAGACATACATTTTCAGTCTTTTGGCTGCTGAGAATATTTTCCATTACGGGTGTCACCAAATGTCGCCTTTTTTGGGAACTTTTCTTCCTATTTCTCTTTAATAAATCTTTAATGATAATATACACTGCACTCGCGATTATGCGCCGACTTCGTAAAGAACGAGACCTTAAAACAATTTGCTTCAAACAATAAGTTTGCAGTTTAACTTCAACACACAACCAACCAGATTGATCGCGAGCACATGGAACATTTTGTGTCCGAGCTGTCAAACCAGAAAAACCAGAGAGATTGATTCACCAAACCTGTCTCCGGGGTTAATCAATCATCCATGTTTTGCTCTGCTTCTCCGGTGTGGACGCGGCTTAAGATTTAACATTGCTGATCGTTCTCTCTCCATCCGCTTGTGAATGACAAAACTAGTTTACAAGCCCTAATGAATAGGTGGAAATAAGGCTGGGCGAAAAGTATCCCCATCCCACAAATGGATTCGAAGAAGCCGAGGACCGTCCTACCCACTCAACAAACCAAAAAAAAGGTATAGTGTTAAAATTTAACAACAAATGACGCTGCATGTATCGGAAATCATAAGAGTACTTTTCGGTGCGCACAACTCATCACTAACAGTCTTTTTTATGTCTGTGTTACCAATTAAAAACCAACAAGCAACACTTTAAGTACGCGTCTATTCAACACTGTACGCCATCTTGAAAATTTTTTTAAATATACATATCTTTTCTTTAATTAAATAGTGGTAGATACATTTCCTTTCTTTTGTATTTTAAATTATTCATATTTATCGAGCTTCACGTATATACTCAAAGTACATACTTACTTTTAACATTGCTGATCGTTCTCTCTATCCGCTTGTGATAATTCTGCTGTTTATCAGTCAAAATCTCTCTGCAAGTTTTTGCAGAGTAGCAACACGGATGTAAACTTCCATGTTATTGCATGACCACACACTTGATAGTTCAGTAGCAATTTATGAAACTAGGTTTCCATAGTGGGAAAGTAAGTTCTTGATTTGTTTGCAATTGCAAGATTAGACTATTTTAATTCAATATTTTTTTTAAAAGGCCACACAGTATGTTATAAATGAATATATTCATTAGCTATTTTCATATTCACTTTTGCTCTACATGGTTTAAATCAACCAGTAATAGGCCTAAATAAACAAATGTCTCCATGGGGCTAGTGTGGACACGTGGCATTCAGGTAATTCCGTACATCAATGCTGAAGTGTGCTGGCGCCCCATCGTGCTGAAACCACATGCGGTTACGAATGGCGATCGGAACATCATGCAGCAGTTGTGGTAACACTTCTTTCAGAAAAATAAGATAGCTTCCGCCAGTGAGCCGCGTGGGTAGTAAGTATGGGCCAATCAAAAAGTCGTTCACAATACCAGCCCACACATTAATACTGAAACGTTGTTGAAACGCATGTCGACGCGTTGCATGTGGATTATCGGTTGCCCACACATGGGAATTGTGCGCATTAAAGACACCCTCGCGTGAAAATGTCGCTTCATCTGTAAATAGCACATAATCTACGAAATCCGGCTGCAACGCACATTGCTGCATCACCCACAGGCAGAAGTTCACGCGGCGAGGATAATCTGCCGGATTCAATGCTTGTACTTTCTGAAAATGGAAGGGGTGTAAGCGATTTTCGTTTAACACTCTGCATACAGTCTGATGACTCACACCTACGTCACGCGCAACAGTTCTTGTGCTTGACTCGGGTCTATCAGCCACAATGTTCAAGATGCTTTCTTCCAGCCTTGGAGTGCGTACAGCTCTTACTCGACCAGCGCCATGTCTGTTGACGTCGAACGCACCTGTTTCACAAAGTTGACGATGTAACCGTTGAAAAATTCTATGATCCGGCATTCGTCGATCAGGATACTCCGCGCGATACATTCGTAACGCAGCTCTGCCGTTACCATTTGCACGGCCGTACATGTAATGCATGTCTGCTTTTTCTGCGTACGTAAAGTCACCCATCGTCTACGGCAGCACAATTGTGAATGGCGCTTTTCCCTACTGCGATGCATCATGTTCAACAGCGGCTAGACATCTACTGCCCTCTACCGGCAATGATACCAACCGATCACTCCATTTCTCTTTCCTTTTATTTCCCCTGTTTACGCCTCACCGCGTCACTTGCGACTATACATTCCTATACAATAAATCATTGTTACAATGTCCTGTACCTACCATTAAAGTTTGTACCATGAATTCGGGACCACCCTGTATAGTATAGTGCAGTTCCTAATTGCAAATATATTGGGCTTAACATCAATTAAATATGCTTTAAAATTAAATTTTTTAAGGAATTATACTGTTTAGGATAAAATTGATTTCATTATGTTCTTTCGTACTTTCATGAGTTGTATTAACATTATAAAAAAATCAGTAACTTACTTGTCCACACTAGCCCCTAGAGATTGCAATCGGATCCGGCATCATTTAGCTACTTACCTGATCCGGTAAATCCGATTTTTTTTTTTAAATTAAATAATCGATTATTCAAACTCAACTTTAAAGTCGCAAAATCGCTTATCGCTGCCCGTTTAGTTTTTATTGATTTTTCAAATAGGCCGGTTATTTTTGAAAAACCCTGTAGACATTGTTCGCATCAAGTTAAAGCAAAACCGATGGTTATAAGCTGTGCTTTTTCTCTGGTTAAAAATGTAACTAAAATATCCTTATTCCTTCGGTACATGCACCGCTCTCTATTGGTAAATTTTCGAACACCATGTTTCAAATGGCTCTTGGAGATCAACAGTACCAGAAAGTCAATTTCATGAATATTTTGACTTGTGAATGGTTCTTGCGTATTCGCCTATACGATTGTTAGAAATTTTCATTATTCAATATGTTTATTAGTTACGAGTTTGGTTTTACTCACCAGTAGAATAAAGAAATTATTTTTGTAATATAACTTTTTTTTATGTGTTAAGGTAAGAGAATTATTGAAGATTTAGAAACTTTTAACCTTCAAGTAACTGAGGGTTAATTATTATTTATTACGATTTATAACTATGATTATATCTGTTCGCGTGATGTTATCTAAACATCGTCTAAACTTGATGTCGTTGATTGTGAAGGAGTGACATTATCTTAGTGGTTAACATTTAGTCTATGGCCAAAAGTGGCTTTGCACTGATCCTATAGATGTAGAGTTTGTCCCCCCTTTTTCACGATCACCAGTGTTAAAACTTGGTCGTTTCATAAGCCATTTTCTTAATCCTTCTGCGCTTGCGCAGATGGGACTGACCCAGCTTACCGATAATTCATGCTTTATTATTTTTTATATTAGTTTTTTGTATCAGAGAAGGGTATTACTCTAGTTCCTTCAGATTTTGCTCTTGTTTTATTTGGATTTAGCTCTAGTATACATATATTATAGTGAGACAAAGTAAAAACCCAACACCAAAGAAAATGAGAGGAATTTGTACGTACAATCCGAACAAACACAAACATTTTAAAAAGTTATATAAATTGAAAATGCATTATGTTTCATTACACAAGTTTTAAAATTTGTAGTTCATATAATTTTTAGTTTAATGAAATGATAAATAAAAGTGTAGACATTGAAAACTCAAAATTGAAACAGAACATTTGCATATTTTGTTGCTAATATTTTGTTTGCATCCCTTTGCTTTCTTTAACAGCTATGAGCCATCTCGGCATGGACTTAATCCTTCCCGTTTTTTGTTTCCTTCCCGGTTAAAACTCGTTTTTTTTGCAAAATGTCATGCCAATTTTATTTCATTCTTCTATTAAACCATTCTTTAGATCTTTTTTATTTGAAATGGGATGTTCACGTACGTTTTCTGCAAACAGTTTCAAATGTTCTCAATAACATTGAGATTTAGTGACTGGAGATGTTTCCATTGCATGAGGACAGTTATACCACAGCCAACACCTTAAATTCCATGCTTTGTACTTGGGGTCGTTATCTTGATAGAAATGAGAGTCGTTTTCACAGACCAATTTATGAACGTTTTCTTTCACAAATTGCTCTTCAGTATGTCAATATATCATTATATCCATAATGCCATCTATAAAATGTAGTTTATTGATTTCAGAAGCAGACATGCCACCCCTTATCATTACTCACCCACCTCCATGTTTTACTGTGGATTTAAAAAATTTCAAATTTAACTTAATTTTGCTTTTTTTTACACAAATTTCTCGATCAGATCCGAACAAGTTAAATTTGTTTTCATCAGTAAAAAGTATTTTGTTCCAAAATAGGTCATCTTTTTTTTTATCATACAACTAGCCACTGCGTGCCCAACACCCGTGACAGTTCTTTTTGAGGGGTCAGGTCTGACCACTGCTCGCTAATCCCTGGTGATTGCTACATTCACATACGTATTCGTAACCTATTGGATAAAAGTCATAATGGCGTTGCTTGTGATGTTGGTTTGCTTCGCAAACCAAAGAGAAATTCGTAGCCTATTGGAATGAATTCCCTGCAATTTCCAATTTCGTTTGCTTCAAAAACCAAATTATGAATATCATGAACTACGGTTTGCTTCGCAAATTGATAATATCCATAAAGGTGTTGTCCGTGGAATTGGTTAACTTCGCAAACCAAATAGGAATTCGGCTTGACGTCGCAATCTCTTGCGAAAGTATAAATATTTATTAATATCCATAAATTATATATTAAAATAAAATAAAAAATATAAGGTTTCTATTTGTTGATAAATTTTCCGCAGATTTCTAATCCGTTAAAATTTTCTATCTATCTGTACAGATCCCGATTTTACAAAAAATACTAAATAATGCCAGGCAAATTTTTTAAATTTTCTTTGCTTTCTTTCGCTCAAATCGTGAGAGGGCAGGAAATGTAATCTGTTTATTTTTGGAAAACGAATGTTGGCGTGTAGTCACATTCTCTTGCGAAAATATGAAAGATATTCAATTAAAAAAATTTATTTATTTAAAGAAAATCATATTTTTAGGTATCGAGCTGATGTGATGTTTTCCGCGGATTTCAAATCCGTTGAAATTTTTTCTCTATCTGTAACGATCTAGGAGATAGAAAAAAGAACTACATAACTAAAGTTTAAACTTTGTTTTTTGTCGTCCGCTGGACAATCATTCCTCCCCGCAAAATGAAAACGGAAAAAAAATAAATTTAGAATCTGATCTGACTGATAGAAATAAATTTAGATCCTGATTGTTGCCATTCCAAAGAAAACAATAATAATTAATTTCATTAAATTCATTTAAAACTGTTCTAGATTGTATTTAAAAATTCGCCGCGACCCTAAAATTGCAAAAACTTTGGACTACCTGTCTGCCAAATTCCATTACTGTAAATGACATAGCTTCATCAGGACTGTGAGTGCAAGAAACAAATAAACAAACACTTCCTTTTATAATATATGAGATTTCGAACTTTTTAAGTGCTTTAACCAATTCACATTGTTTATGTTCGGTTTGTGTCGTACAATTCTACCATTTTCTCAATCCATTTTTTCTTAGTATAATTATAATAGTTGCAGGACTGGCTGTTTTCCTAAGATATTTGAAAACCTCCTTAGTCAATTTTAGGTGTATTTAGCATACATAGAGTTTTGTTTACTCTCTCTTCTTACAATCCAGAGTTCATCTAAGTCATTACAAATTTTATGTTCCTTTTCTAGGGCAATTTTTCTATACTTTTAGATCTTATAAACCGTTTAATTAAACCAAATACTGTCGAAGAGCTTCGAAAAACTGTTTTACACATTTCTCGATCACTTTTTCGAGGTTCATATTGATAAATAATCAACTTACGAATGTCGATGTTCACATGGCCACCCATTGCATTAATCGAAAAAAAAAAATTCCGACAATTAATAATTTTGATGGAATATTTACCAAAAAAGATCGAATGACAAGTATTCTTCCATGTAATGTTGCCAAAACATGAATTTAGACGTCTAAATAAGCTAAAATTATAAAGAATTCTAAAAAGCAGACGATTGTTCGATTTTCATTTTGAAATTTATTTTGTCACTGTTTTTTTTGTTTCATACATCAAACGATGTAAAAATATTTTGTAATTTATATCGAATAATTTTAATAGCAAGGCCTTTATTTTTCATTTTCAGGTGTTATGAATTAATAAGCACGTTTACTTTGATTGCGTCAAACAAATGTATTAAAAAATATTGTCTGTTTGGTTTTTACTTTGACTCACTGAAGATTAGCTCTTTACTTTTATTCAGATTTAGCTTAGCTAAGTATTATTTGTTTCGAGCACGATCATATTGGTATTTGTTAATTTTTCCAAATGACGTATTGTGATGGATTCCTATCAAATCCGTTCGATTTACTGCAAGTCTTTCAAGACGAGCAGCTGGAAAGTCATTTGTTGGACGTGCATGAAATCAAATTGGATACAGAAACAAAGCAATTTAATTCTGAGGCTGAATTTCTTGCTATCAAAAATGAAACGGAACAAGAAACAAATTCAGTCGATGAAGAAATGTGGTCAAAAGGAAAAGAGGATGGTGTTTCCATTTCAGTAACTTTTATTGCCATCGTAGTGGTCATTTCAATGATATGTACAAGCGTTTAAAGGCATTTGAAACTCTTGGGGTAAAATAAGATAAACGCTGTTTGCACATCTTTGTTAAAAGTTACTCATACTGAGAGTGATATTTTTGACTTAGAATGTAAGACCCTATGTCATAACAGACAAACATGAGAGCAAAGTCTCCTCAGTATCTTAAACCTTGCCATCTGTCACCACTGCTTTGTATATTTCACATATTTCAGGCCAAAGTTTATCCATGCTTTACCTCCATCCTACTTTTAAGAAACTTAAGTCTCAGTTCAAGAAACAAAGAAAACTGCAGCATCAGTGGGATATACAGAGAAGGAGTTGGGATTGCCTATTGAGTAACAAGGGAAGAATCCCTACTGATCTACCCAGAGGGATGGGAGTGGTCTGTTTCCGCTTGTTAACCTGACATATCTCCAATAACACCTACATAAGATTGGGGTGGCTACCTCCCCGATCTGTAAGCTTTGTTGCGATGGTTTTATGAACAGGCAACACCTTGCGGAGTGCTCTAATTTACAGGACATTGACACCAGGGATACTTCTCCCCAAAGACTTCATTCGCTATATTGGACGGCAAGACAGCGTATGGCCAAAAAGCCTAGAGCTGGGCGTAGGATTAAAAAAAAAAAAACTTTTAAGAAACTGTTTACATTGTATGTTGTTGTTGTCGTGTCTATGCATGCAGTACTAGTGCAAAAGTCCTCCAAAAGCCTTCGATTGCACTATTCATAGAAGAGGGGTGCCATTGCCTCCGGAAAGGTTGGACTTCTGCCTGTTGGTCCGCGGGAGCTATTTTATTTTACTCCTACTACCCAATGGTAAACCAATGGAGGCATTCCCCTATCCGCCGCCTGGGGACGCGCTCTCTAATGGTTACAGGCTCCCCCGAGGGGGTTTACATTTTATTACCTGCCAGTATCACAAGTTCCGGGCCATTTTTGTCATGCCCTGCCCGATATGAGCTTGTCTTATGTTTCAATCTTCAAATAAACTACTACTGGAGCTACACAATAGGCTATTAACAATGGTCCGTGGTCAATCCCGCAAGGGAAGAGAGCACAGGGCAATACCTCGTAATTCTGAACCACGGTCAGATTGCAAGACAACACCTGAGCTGGCACCCCCACTCTCTAAACTTCCACACCACGCCAACGTGAGTACATTTGAGGCCATGAGAGATCTAAGGTGCACCAGCCCCCTTCGTTATAAGACGGTGTTTGTTGGATTAGAACTCGCAACCCTTCGATCGGGAATCCGTAACTCTTCCAACAGGACCCCCGTAGCCCTGACAACGGTAAGATTCCACGGTAAGCAACACGTAATTTTGAACCACAGTCAGATGACGAGATCAACATTTAAGATGCCTGTCCACTCTTCATACTTCCCAAAACGCCAACATGGTGACAATTAAGGTCTAGACTGAAATTACGTGCACCAGCACTCTTTGTAGGAGACAGTGTTTCGTTGGATTCAAACACACGTCCATTTCTTTAAAAGGGCTATTGTAGACCAGTTGGTAATTATTAGTTAAAGTTAGAGCAACACAACGGGCTATTGACGACGGTCCGGGATCAATCCCTTAAGGGAAAGATCCGAGGATTCCTTAAAGGAAATATCCGAATTTTGAACCACGGTCAGATGACGAGGCAACACCTGAGCTTAATAGATCAGTTGGAAATGTAACGGATTTGCAATCGGTAGTTGAATATAATAAATGAACGTCCCATTGAATAATAAACACACTGGGCAAATGGCGAGGATTTGCAATTGGGGGTTTGCGAGTTCGAAACTCGCTCCAGCCAACGATCGTCTTGTACACGGGGCTGGTACACGTCAAATCTGTCGTGGCCTCAGATGTCCTCAAGTTGCCATCATGTGGAAATTAGAGGAGTGGAGTGCCAGGTCAAGTATTGAACTAGTCACCTGACACTAGTGGCGGATTAAGCGGACTAAGCGACCGCGTTAGGATCCGAGGTCGTAAAATGTATTTTCATTGGGTTCGAGGAAAGTTGTGACAGCGTCTGTAAGTGCAGTGAAAAGAGTTTCTAATACAAGATGGTCAGCAAGAGCAGATGCTGTATTAGCTATAAAACTTGGTTACACTTATTTAAAAGAAGCTTTAACTGAAATTTAATAATTGAAAAGGAAAAAGAGTTACCACTGTGGAGGCGACTTCACTTCTGAAGAAAAGGGACACATATGAAACCGACCTAATGACGGTTAGTTGGAACACTATTTTACAATGAATAAATGCTACTAGTAAATCACTGCAATCGTTGGAATGGAAACTGTGTGTTTAAAGGATCTATCCTATTGAAGTCATTACAAAATTTAATCAATAATTTCTGGGAAGAATTTAATAAAGTTTAAAAGAGGCAACTGATTTATCAGAGCTATTATTTAATGTGGAAGATTGACAAACTCGTAAACAATAAGAGAAAAATGGTTTTGATGCAAACAAAGAAAACGGAGATGAATTTACAATAAGAGAAAATTTCATAGTCAATTAATTTTATTTATCATATGTAACAACACCAAGGCAGTAATACCTAAAAAAAACTCAGACGTATAGAATTGTGGAGCCTTTTCGAATAATTTTTTTATTGGGATTCATTAATAGAAAAAAAAAAGAACACGATAAAAAAAGTTGAAGGATAATTTCCAAAATGACATTGATTTTAGAACTTTTGAAGATGAATTTGACCATTTTTTAATATTTCTAAAAGAAAACGAGATTTCATAAAAACCCCACCAGACATATTGATCCGCTAAAGAAACGTCTTGCAAATTTCCGAATGTTGAAATAGTATTGACATTTTTTAAACAATTCCCTTATCTAATACGTCAGGAGAAAGGTCGACTTCTGTTTTAAAGTGTGTAAAATATTACTTAAGGAGTACTATGGGAGAAGAAAGATTAATTAATAATGCCATTCTGTATATAGAGGAAGAAATTTTAAACCGAATTGACACATCCAAAATAATTGACGAATTTGCAAGAAATAAAGCAAGACGGAAATTCATGCAAGAAATGTTTTCTTTTTTTTTAATAAATTTATTTATTGTGTATGGTATGAAATTTTTGATTACTTTTCTTTTTAATTAACTTTATGAGTTTTCTTGACACATTTTTATTCTAACTTGAGTTTAAGGGCCCCGAAAATTTTAACTCTTAGGAACCCCACTTGACTCGATCCGCCACTGTCTGACACGAGATTAAAATCTAAGTGTTGTTGTTCTTGGTTCTTTCCCTTAAGGATTGATCCATAATCGACACTAAGTAAACCTAAGTATCCGTCGTCAGTGCTACATTAATTAATTTCTAATTTCGTACATTCATCCCCTTCTGGAGTAGGTTGGCAGCAAAATTGTTACCACTGAGCATGGAACATAATAATGTGATTTGGCGTCGAATCTTTCTCTTGAGAATTAATCACGCACGCTTGGTTGTTAATAACCCGTAACTTTGGTCAAGTACAACGTTAAATAAAATATCTACCTACATAAACCTTCTGAGATTGAAGTTGAAGTCATTCCCAATTTGCGTGTTTTAATAACTGTTATTCAAGAATAATTTATTGCAAAATAATTTTATTTAAAAAAATTTGGTAATCAATATTGGTGTTTGTGAACTTTTCTCTTAATTCCTTGTTTTTCATTTCCCGTTATAGTTCTGTATCAAATATACCTATCAAGGGTGTTTCAGAAAGGACTCCCCAACTTTGAAATGAAATAACTACGTAACAGTGATAGATGGAAAGATGAAACAAGAGGTTTTATGAGTAGACCTGGAATAAGAAATAAACCGATTTAACAAAACTAGTTACAACTTCAGATAAAAGAGGGCGCTGCAATCTTGTTTCTTTTACCCCTTTAAATGGTGTGCAAATGCTCATTCGTAAACAGGCGTCTAATCACATTACAATGTATTCGAATTAGGGATGTTACTAACAGTGATTTGACAGTAACAGTTCTAACTGTGACTGCTACCGACGAATATCTGTGATTCAAAACTGTGATTGTGATTTAAACTGTGACTGAATCTGATTGGTTGACTGCAAAGTATCTCTAGTCACTCGTAGCAACGGAATGCTTTTATTTATGTGTTGAATATTTTCAATAATACGACTTCGTCGAAGGAATACATAGCTAAGTCGGTAACGTCGTGGCCTTACAGTGCTCTAGTTTACAGTTCGAACCCCAGTATTTTTTTCATCCAGATCAACTGGAATCTATTTAATAAAACGCACAACTGCCACTCAATAAACCTTCAATTATAAAATGAATTTTTCTTTTTTATTCCGCCACTATGAGCCGTTTTTTATTTTTATCCTGTAATTCATTTTTTTAAAGGTACTTTTTCTCCTCAATAAATTAATATTGGTGACTACGATGGTTTCAACTATATCGAAATTTTCATATAAATTAAACTTTATAATTAATTAAACATTAAAATCAAGAGATATACATTAGAATGCTTGATAATTTGACTTCTAATTGAATTCAAATTATGGATTTTTAATCTTTAAATAAATATATACAATTGACAAACCTATTTTTTATCTTTAAATCCGTTTCACTAAATAACCTTTATCCAAAATATTTGTTTGTTGAAGAAAAATGTTTTCATCGTAGTATGTGTAGCAAGACAATTTCCATATATTTGATAGTCTGACAATTTCAAAACATTAAGTAATTTTTCTAAATCTCTAGTAACATTCGAATTAATTTGTATTGTTGTATTCGTGGTGGTGCAAAGACACAACAATTTTATTTGAGACGAAGAAAACACAAAACGAACAACAGCAGAAAAGTCAAACCTTACTGTGAAAAATCTGTAGCTTTTGACTTGTTTCAACAATTTCTGTCCAATACTTTAGTTTATAAATCAAACAATTTTTACAATTTATTAACTAAAATGTGGAGTAGTTCAGTTTCCACACAACACTGGAGTAACCACGTACTATTGTCAACGGTCCAGGATACACCCCGAAGACAAAAGATGAAGATATTCTCTTTAGTAGCACTTTAAAATTGATAAGCTGAGTGAAAGTATATAATTTATCTCTAAGACAAACAGGGAATATTCTAACGAGTAACATTTTTATTTGTTTTGAAAACAGTCTGACAAGGAATTCCAGAGAATCAGTGTTCAAAAATAACAAATTATACGCTTTAAAAATTAAACATTCAGTCATCAAAATTTTTTGTACTTGCATTACCATATTTAAGAATGCATTCTTTACCGCTGTAAACATTGTTCTGTTGATCCTCCCTCTGAAACGGTTTCATCTTAAGAGACAAACTTTAAAGAAGGCAGAAACTCGTAAAACGTATTCTAATCACTAGCGAAATAAAATAAATATCTGCCCCCCCCCCCACCCACCTCCTGTGATTTCGACTCATTCAAGTTTTACTTTCAGAAGCACATAATTCATTTTTTAGAATTATAAACAATTTACAAGATGTTAAACAGAACAATTTTAATTATAAACAAACAAAAAAAAATAATAACAAGTTCTAATCATGTTACTCTATATAAAAAAACAACAAAATAAATAATCAGTGATAGTTTAAGAACGAACAAAAAATTATTTAAAACAGAGAATTTAAAATGTTTTTATATGAACTCTCCTTAAAACTGTCGAGATTCTTTTTTAATTTAGAAAAAGGCGCGGGAATCTAGTGAGTCATAAAGCAACGTATTACCTTCTTAAACATCCGGTTAAAAATCCTCCAGAGAAATCCCAAT
Organism: Metellina segmentata; assembly: GCA_947359465.1. Classification (NCBI taxonomy): domain Eukaryota; kingdom Metazoa; phylum Arthropoda; class Arachnida; order Araneae; family Tetragnathidae; genus Metellina; species Metellina segmentata. The sequence goes on along the minus strand of OX375883.1, from coordinate 22,199,828 downwards.
CCGTCACAGACCAACTGGCACCGCTACCAAATAACCAAAACTCAGTCACAGCTTTCACTGCTACCGAATCACCGATCCCGGTCGCAATCACCGATCGCAGTAACAGTATCAATATCAGCCAAGGTATCAGCTAAGGTATCAGCCAAGGTATCAGCCAAGGTATCAGCTGAGCGATATCAGTTTAGTAACTGTTACCGAATCACTGATACCAAATCACTGTACCGAATCACTGTTACCCAATAACTGTTACCCAATCACTGATATTTTGATATTTGAGTAACAGGTATGAACTAAGATTCACAAGTATCTGTGATTGAGTAGCAGTTCTGTGATTTGCTTAACATCCCTAATTCGAATGGCCATCTTGAGCATCTATCACTTGACGCACACGAAAGTAACGCAATATGTGCACTGAAATGGATATGGATACACATGCCTCACGGGTTATTTGTTCTAGCGTTTGAACATTCTAACTGTATAAAATCTACTTCAAATAGCCCCAAATAAGGAAGTCGCATGAATTGTGATCCAAGGTGAACGGAAGCTTAATCCATACAGTGCAGGTCTCTGGAATAAATTAGAGGAAGGACTCATCAAGGAAGATGAACACTGTAGAAGTATAGTGGGGTTGCGCACCTTCTTGCATAAACCACGAAGTATCTGGTCCATCCTCGTTGTTTCAATGAATGCATGTAACTGGACTTTCCTCCTCCAACAGGATATTCCAAAACTTCCTATCACGTTTTGCCGTTGTAAGAGAAATAGCATGCAAAAGAACTACTTTTCAGTTGCATTTCATACTTTCAAAGGAAGCAGCGACATCTATTAGCTACAATTCTAACTAATTGGAGAATTTCCAATCCCAGACTTGGATATTAAATGTACTCTAACACTGTTTCATAGTTGTGTCTTTTCACAGTTAGGAAGCTTTCTGAAAGACCCTGTACATGCCCATATACACATCGTTCGTATCAAGTTACGGCAAAAACGAGAGTTATTAGCTGTAATCTATCGAACGGGTGCGAGATGCAGCGGCCGAGGCGGGTAATTAGTGTGTGTTCATGGTAATTTTTTTTGGCGAGTTATCGCTATTTGCAACTATCACATTTCATTAGTTATCGCTTTCTTGGCAAATACTTTGGCGCATCTTTTGGCTTTGGCTTCTTTGAGACGTTTTCTCACGGAAGTTATTAGTGAGTCATCTTTTCCCCGTCTTTCGAAATACGAAGAATTGCTAGGGAGTGGGAACGCCACAAGGTTTATAGAAGGGGGGAACGCCATCGGGGTGGTGTTATATCATTTTTTTGGAGAATTGTGTGGGTTCATGTGTTGAAAGGAAGGAACTGTGCAGCTCTTCATTTTTTCAAGTTGTGGAGCTAATGGACAAAATGCTACGACCCCCTGATTGAGCAAAATACAAAACCCACTTTCCTCAGAATAAATGCTGACAAAGCTGTGGCTTAATTTTGATTGTCTTTTTTTTTTAATTTCAAATACAAATTTTCGGATAAATAAAACTGTTTAAGCGTTTAAAATTCTGACACAGTGAGTGTATCGTTTTCGAAACTTTTGTATTGCATTGAATTTGAACAATTTTAAATTGTCTTTACATACTTGGAAATGCATTATTTACCAAGATAAAATTAATAAATATGTCGAAAAATCGTTTATTGGTACATTTGCGTTTTGTAATTACATTTTGAATTGATGATTTAGTACTGACAATTTTAAGTGTCGTGTTTCTCAAATTTTGCATAACATTAGCGTTACCTGGTCATATAACAAATATATCAAACGTTATTAATTATAATTATTCATAACTTTTGAGTTTAGACATAGGTAAATTTAATGTATCAAAAGTTGAGGTTTTAATATTTCATACACAGTTTCCATAAATATAACTAATTGAGGAGATAGTCCTTTTTCAGATTTAAATGGTCAAACCTCCATTGATTGAAAAAAAGCCGACCAACCGGTATAGTGGTTAAGGTGTTAGCCTCTAGATCGGAAGGTTCCTGGTTCGAATCCGGGTCCGGGCATGGATGTTTGTAAACGTTTGGTGTAGAGGCGGCTGGTGTACCTTAAATCTGTCGTGGCCGAAAGTCCTCACGTTGTGTTGGCGTGGAAGTTTGGAGAGTGGAGTGCCAGCTCAGGTGTTGCTTCGTCATCTGACCGTGGTTCAAAATTACGAGGTGTTGTCCTCGAATCTTTCCATTAAGGGACTGATTCCGGACCGTCGTCAATAGCCCGTTGTGTTGCTCTAGTACGACGTTAACTAAAATTACCATTACGATTGATTGAAAAATGGACTAGGTGGTCGGATAATTAACTTTTTATAATGTTTTTAATTTATTCTAATTGTTTTCACAAATTCCTAGATTCAATATACAGTGCATAAATTCAATTCAATATCCAGTGTATATTTCCATACTATAAATTAATAAATATCTTTATTTTCAGGTGACCTTGAGGGAACAATATTTATAATAATTTAAATATTGACCTTTATTACAAAAATAAGTTATCTAGTCTACATAAAAAAACACATTTTCTTGACCAAGGAGAGGCAATGAAGTCCTCATTTGATACCATCTCTCAAAAATGAGACTGAACAAAATAATGAATGAAAAAAAAAAATGCGATGCCTAACCTTCAAAATCGAAAATAAAAGTTATTCATAGTCAGGAAAATAAAATGTACTAAACCTGAACCCATAAATTTAACTTGAATCAAGTTACAAATCCCTCTCAGTAAAATCTTGATAACTTTTTTATAATCTAAAAACCAGTTCTTAACTATCTATAATCTATACTTAAACCAGTTCTCGTTTGGCTGTTCTCCATACAAATCTATGCCAACCAACCGGTATAGTGGTTAAGGTGGATTCTAGATCGGAAGGTTCCTGGTTCGGGTCCGGGCATGGATGTTTATAAACGTATGATGTAGAGGCGGATGGTGCACCTTAAATCTGTCGTGGCCGAAAGTCCTCACGTTAAGTTGGTGTGGAAGTTTGGAGAGTGTGGTGCCAGCTCAGGTGTTGCTTCGTCATCTGACCGTGGTTCAAAATTACGAGGTGTTGTCCTCGGCTCTTTCCCTTAAGGGATTGATTCCGGACCGTCGTCAATAGCCCGTTGTGTTGCTCTAGTACGACGTTAACTAAAATTACCATTACCATTACCATTACCCGGACAGTCGTCAATAGCCCATTGTGTTGCTCTAGTACGACGTTTACTAAAATTACCATTACCATACAAATCTATACCGTTTGACCAATCCACACCAAATTTGCTATACTTGCTCTTCAGAACCCTGCGAGTAACATAGGCTACATATTTATCCATATTATATTTCTCTTGGGCGTGCAGAGAGGCAAAAAACAATTCGAAATCCCCATATTAATAATATTTAGTATTTTTACAATGCCAGGCCAAATTTGATACATTCATTCTTTAAAATCATGCGGGAAACATAGGCCATATATTTAACCCTCGTTCTAATTGTCTTAGGGCGAGAGGGAGCTAAAAACAATTCGTAATCTAAATAGGTAATTGCCTCTAGATCGGAAGGTTCCTGGTTCGAATCCGTGTCAGGGCATGGGTGTTTGTAAGCGTATGTTGTAGAGGCAGCTGGTGCACTTTAAATCAGTCGTGGCCGAAAGTCTACGTGTAGAAGTTTGGTAAGTGGGGTGCCAGCTCAGGTGTTGCTTCGTCATCTAACCGACGACGAATTACGAGGTGTTGTCCTCGATTTTTCCCTTAAGGGATTGATCCCGGACAGTCACCAATAGCCCGTCGTGTTGTTGCAATGTGACGTTAATTAAAAAATACCATCATATTTTGGTATGTTGATCTTTTTGTGTGCCGATCAATCTTAAATGGCCGACTTTGGAAAGGGCATGGCTACCTTTTCAGAGACTGGTATCATGCGGTGCCTTAGTTTGCTTAAGGCGTGAGAAAAACGTTTTGTTAAAAATTTCAGGATGTCGATCGAATGAGCCAAATGAAATTTCATTTTCAATCGCAGACCCCTTCATCGGATTATTTAGTAAAATCTCTCTTCTGAATTGTCTAAATGAGACATCTTCACATTGTTTGAAAAGAACACATGGGAATGGCTGCAAAGGGTTACTGATGCAGTGAAACTAGTTTTCTAAAAGGGATAGTGATGAAAACGTAGTCAATCTAGGTGTGAAGAAAATTATGTTAACCTAGATACCTTTTCAATCGAGGAATCTGAACACCGTCTGTAGGATTAATTGGTTGGGTCGGAAATTGAATTCGAGGCCACTGGCTTCATCAAAATGTTTCGGTATCTTTCCCATTCAATTGAGCCGACCAACCGGTATAGTGGTTAAGGTGTTAGCCTCTAGATCGGAAGGTTCCTGGTTCGAATCCGGGTCCGGGCATGGATGTTTGTAAACGTATGGTGTAGAGGCGGCTGGTGCACCCTAAATCTGTCGTGGCCGAAAGTCCTCACGTTGGTGGGTGTGGAAGTTTGGAGAGTGGGGTGCCAGCTCAGGTGTTGCTTCGTCATCTGACCGTGGTTCAAAATTACGAGGTGTTGTCCTCGAATCTTTCCCTTAAGGGACTGATTCCGGACCGTCGTCAATAGCCCGTTGTGTTGCTCTAGTACGACGTTAACTAAAATTACCATTACCATTACCCATTCAATTGACACCTACAGATTTAACGTGCACCAACCCCGATGCACTCTCTACTTTTGTTTTCTCCCATGTCAAGCGATTGGTGACTCAGATGGTCCGTGTCCAGATTCATGTCAAACTTGGCCTTTTTTATCCCGTCGGGAAAAAAATAAAACCCTTTTTGACCTTTGATATCCAATCAGATGGAACAAAAATTTGTCAAAGAATTTGTATGTATTCAATTCATATATAGAACGCGATTAACACTCAATTAAGGGCACCCTATTTTATTTTAAAATAACCGGTAAGCAATCTGCAGATTACGTAGAAGATTTATTCCTTAAAAAAATCAGGGTCATCGTAGTTGTTAATCTTTACTCACCATATGCAGATCCCTTGTGAAATATAAGAGGACAACTATACAAAATGGGAAATAATTAACTACAGTATTGTTTGAAAAGTGCATGAGTACTAAGGAACATAACTAGAGTTTTTATGAAAAACTACAAATTAGAGCAACCAAACCGCAGGAAGAGTTCTTAGACGTGAATGGAAATATTCTACAATTAACTTTAAGTTTAAAAGGGTTTATCCCAATCTCCACACTTAATGTGGCTTAGTGGAAAGTATTTTAATTGAAACAAATTTGATAACAATTTGAAGAGAGGAATAGAAATGAAGCACATGTTTTTTCCATTATTTCGAATGTATCGCCAAGACATATTGTGAGGAGTTATAGACTTTCGAGAAGTTTCCATTGAAGTTGTATTTTTCAGTTATTAGAGTCTTGTTTAGAGATTCATGGAAAATATACGCGTCAATAATCTATAAATTAAATTTTGAAACAATCGATATCAAAACTATATTTCTTTCCTTTGTGGAAATGAAAATTTGTGACTAAGCAATGGATTGCATTGATTAAAGTAAAATTTTTCTGGTTTCTCTCATTTAAATTGGTATCACTAAGAACATGATGCACATATATAATGTTCAAAATATATTCTTTAATCATTACATTCATGTTAAACCATTTGTAGAAAGTATTTGCATGGGTAAATTAAATATTGAAAAAGTGCTTTATATAAAACAGCATACAACAATAACTCCAAAATACCCCTAAAAGAATGTACGAATAGAAATAAGCAGAACACATTTGCAAACTATTTTTAGATGAATTCGAACATTGCATATATGTCTTATTTTTCAAATCAAAAGGAAATTTTATCATGAAGCAAGAGTTAGTACTTTTTACTATTAACACCAGAAGTAGAGAAGTGATCCGTATGACCGCAAATTAATTTTAACGTTGTATAAATATTCTATTCTCCCACCAAGGGCCGAGGTAGCCTGTTTGCTAGAGGAGCGGATTAGCAATCAAAAGATTATGATTTCTAAACTCGAACCAACCAAAGGCTTCTTTAGAGGATTTCCCTTTGGTTTGTTTCTGTTTGGGGACATTCAAATGATAGAACAGTAAGGTCTGCCATAGTTATCGTGCATTCTCTTGAAAAGAACGTGAGAAAGTGTGAAAACAAAACACTACACGAAATATGGCATTGGAACTATCATTTTTTCCAATGAAGAATTTATAAGAAAGCTGGCTCCATTTTGTTTTTGAAGTAATAAAATTCCTGTGTTCACACCCTCTGTTTCAACACTGTTTCGAAGTATTACGAACATCTCTTCCCAGACCGGGATTCGAACCAAGGACCAAGAAAACGTGCGTGGATAAGGGATTATTCCAATTTCCGATACAGTAACGCTCCTTCATTACTCGCCGACACTAGATCAGTTCTTCGTTACGTAAACTCACAAAGAATTGTGTAATTTTTCCAGACGTTGAGTAATAAGTTTAGTTTTGAGATTTTATTCCACATTGAGTATTAAAGATTATGTACATTTGTTTAAAATCTCACACCCCCCCGGTAAGTTTAGTTTATTTAAAAAATACTATAAAACGTCATTAATTGTTGTTTGTGATGCCTCAACCTGTTAACTAAAGCAATTTCAAATAATAAATGCGAGGGAAACTTTACTAACTAACCCTGTGGTTAGGGTGGCCCATGTTGAAACCATCCATAAATTTCTATGGAAAGGGGACTGAGGGGAGGTAAATTATTAAATTATGACCCTAGGTTTCTTTTATTATACAGAAAGACGGCATATTACAGTATAGTCGTGGTGGTGGTGGTGGGGGGGGTCTCCTTTGAGTATTGGTTTCTTGTTTTTATATAATTAAATTAAAATAAATAATCAAGGCTTTGAAGGCGCGGAATATATTTTTGTTAAGTGTGGTGTCGATTGATGAATTTACCTCGCACTGGAACAATAAACACACGGGTTACTGGCGACGGTCTGGGATCCATTGCAAAGGGAAAGATCAGAGGGCAATACTTGGTAATTTTGAGCCATGGTTCGATGACGAGGTCAACACCTAAGTTGGTACCCACTCTCCAAACTTTTACACAGCGCCAAAGTTCGGAAATTTGAGGCCACGATAGATTTAACTTGCAACTGTCCAAACCTGCACGACGGTATTTTACTTAGTTGGAATTCCCAACCCTCCGTTTGCTAATCCGTGACTCTTATCAAACAAGGTTACCGCGGCCCCTATAAGGCGCGCTATGATTAAGAAATTGTTTCTAATACTTTTATAACCTCCTCATAGTGGCATAGTTAGCCGTGTTATGCATTTCCAATGAGAAGCCAAATAATTTGTTTTGGCATCCCGTGAACTCGCCGACACAGATCAGTTCTTGTTCACGCAAACTCACAAAGAATTGTGTAATTTTTCCAGATGTTGAGTTATAAATTTAGTTTTGAGATTTTATTCCACATTGAGTATTGCTTAAAGATTCTGTACATTTGTTTAAAATCTCACTTCCGGTAAGTTTAGTTTATTTAAAGAATACTACTAAACGTCATTAATTTCCGATGTGTCTACCCCTTATCTCAATACCAATTTCTACGCAAAACTATCAAACCATAATAACGAAGCTATAGTCAAAATCCCAGATACTACTACCGTGGAAAAAAGGTCTTTCGAAAAACGACCTAGATCCACTCTAAATAAATTGATGTTTGTTCATTCTTTTTCCACTCCAAAAACAAAATTGATTCAGAGTGTGCCCTGGCGTTTCATGTTCTGCCCCTCAGTACACCGGATGTACCATTGGAATCTTTCCCAGTGGGGGTACGGAAGATTTCTCAGAAAAGTGTCTACAAATGGGAGACAGCGGTGAGGAGTCCGGATTTTAGGAGAGATAAAGATCTCTTCAAATTACTGTATGCCTCTGGCGTGTTCTCTTAGAATAAACGGCATTACTGCGATTCCTTTGTAAGCTGCATGGAATCGTCTACACGTCTACAGGAAAATCTTTCTCTTCGGGAAAAAGAAGTTGAATTGAAAATTTAGAACCATTTTCGAAACTATTATTATTGCTATTCTGCTTTACTTTTTGAAATGAAAACTTTTCAAACTGTTTCATCCGTAATACGATTATACGATTAAAAGCTCACGAAACACAAAAAAAAAATGAAGAAAAAAGGCATTAACAAAATGAAATGACATACATTCTAAGAAAAAGATTGGAAATTAAAAATTTAAAGGTATGGTTTTTGTTTCTATCAAAATTACATGACATACGCTTTAAACTACGCACAATTGATTAGTTTAATATTTCAATACGTATTGAAAACTTAACGATGTGCGGTAATTGGTGGAGTTCGAATGGCTAGGTGAAACGGATGACCAATGGGTCAGAAATGCTATAAAGAATTTGTTTTTTCTCACAAAAATTTATTATAAATGGATAATTAACACTTTGAAAATCATACTAAATAAAATAGGTTTTGCAAACAATGAAACTTGTTAAAGACGTATATAAATGTAATTTGCATGAAACAAAATGAAGTTTTTTTTAAGCGGTGATAAGTGCTCTTTATGTCTCTTCTAGAGCAACTACTGATATTACACTACCAAGTGAGAGAATATATAGTCTTAATGTGCCTAGAACAGACCTATACCTAGTTTTTACAATTTGAAGATAATAAAACGCGCGTTTCACCACCCTAAAGTTCTTAAAATCTACCAGTCTTGAACTAAAAACTTATACAAATTGCTTATAAGGAGTGATTGAACCAAAAACTGGTTCGTTACATGCTTGTGTTTAAAATTCTTTAACTATGCTGCTAGCAGGTGACTAAATTTTCTAAATCTGAATTCCCCAAATCAAAAGTGTATAGCTTTTTTTATTTTATCTCTGCGATATACTACCATTTGATAATAAACATTTCAGATAAGAAACAAAACATGTTTCAAGATAAATATGTCACATAATGCATCAAGCAGAGTTGACGTCTATCTGTCCTCTATGCAGATCTACACCGTTTAACCAGTCCACTTCAAATTTGGAAAATACCTATTCTTCAGAACTCTGGGTGTAACGTAGGCAACATATTAACCCCAGTTCTATTCTATTTGACCTAGGTGTGCAGTGAGATTTAAAAACAATTCGAAATCCCCATGGGAATAGCATCGATCTAATGTGAAATTTTCCGCAGATTTGAAATCCGTTGGAATTTTTACTCTATCTTCAACGGTCAAGGTCCTAGGAGATAGAAAAAAGAACTTCATAACAAAAGTTAAAACTTTGTTTTTTATCGTCTGCATGAAAATCATTCCTCCGCGCAAAATGAAAATGAAAAATTTAGAATCTGTCATATCTTTATGCTGCTATTCCAAAGAAAATAATAATTAAATTTCCTTAAATTAATTTTAAAATTTTCTAGATTAATTTTTTAAATTCGGGCTGGACTATAAAATTTCAAAAAATTCGAACTACCTGTGTGCCAAATTTCATTATTGTAAGTGCCATAGATTCGTCAGGACACGGCGAACACCCAATACACGAACTTCATTTTATAATAGTAGAGATTACGGAGTTAGTAATTTTTCAGACTGCAAGGGACAAACCTCCATTGATTGAAAAATGGAAGCGGCGGTTGCATAATTCACTTTTTATGACGTTTTAAATTTCTTCGAATTGTTTTAACAAATTCCCAGATTCAATTTCCAGTGCCTACATAGTATAAATTAATAAATATCCTTATTTTCAGTTGACCTTGAGATAACAATATTTTTTAATAATTTAAATATCTGCCTTTATCATAAAAATAAGTTATCTTGGCAACATAAAATGCACCTATTCTTGACCAAGGATAGGCAATGGGGTCCAACCAACTCTGGGATCAGAAACCAACTCTCTAAAGCGTTGTTATCGGTTTTTTACAATGTCTTCAAGATAAATACTAAAAAAATGCACGGATTTCTTTTAAAAAATACAGTTATTTAATTATATGAAAATAATTGTTATTTATAGTACTTCTATACTTCGCATAGAAAATTGCATGTATTGAACCAACAGTAAATATTTGGCGAACAATCCTCGTAAGATCATTTCTGTACTGAAAACAACTAAGGTGTACCAATTTTAGTATATAGTATACAAAGACTTAGCAAACCAATATCTTTTTCAGAATACAATAAAGTTCAGATATTCATTTTTCGTAAAAATTTGTATTCATAAGTTGGTTCAAAGTATAAAACAAAATACTTTTTAATGTAAGAAGTCCAAATCTTCACCTCGTAATTCAGAACCGCCGTCAGAAAACGAGGCACCACCTAAGCTGTCACCCCACTCTTCAAACTTCCACAGCACGTCAACGTGAGGATACTTGAGTCACGACGGATTTGACATGCATCAGTCCCCTCTACACGGCTGTGTTTTAGTTGGCAAGTTTTGGAGTCTGCAAAATTTGAAATTGTTTCTTCGTATACACTTTGAAAGCAGTTTCTTAAAGATTTCACTGTAATTTTGGTTTCTGTTGTATTGCTTCCGCAAAAAGAAATATGAAATGAAGAATTCTGAAGCACATTGAACAAAATATCAATTATATAATATAGTGTGAAAAATTGCAAGAAGAAAGCAAAATTCAAAGTTTTCTGAATTTGCCAAATGCTCTTGAATAAAAAAATGAATAGCATGTTTCATGTCTGTTATTTTAACATGGCTAAAAAACTAGGCGAAGTTCAGACATTTTTTCGTAAACACCACTAACGATGCTGGACGAATAATTTCATCTTGTTTTACAAATATGTAATAATCTTTTTACACGAAATGTATAGAAAAATTTTGCACGTTTTGGCAATTTGGAGGATTAAAAGCTACAAGACAATCATAATAGCAAAAAAGCTGCGTCATTCGGTAATTAACGTCGTACTGGAGCAACACAACGGGCTATTGACGACGGTCCGGGATCAACCCCTTAAGGGAAAGATCCGAGGACAACACCTCGTAATTTTGAAACACGGTCAGGTGAAGAGGCAACACCTGAGCTGGCACCCCACTCTCCAAACTTCCACACCAACCCAATGTGAGGACTTTCGGCCACGACAGATTTAAGGTGCACCAGCCGCCTCTACGCCATAAGCTTACAAACATCCATGCCCGGACCCGGATTCGAACCAGGAACCATCCGATCTAGAGGCCTTAACCACCTTGCCGGTGGTTAATACTTAACCACAGAGCCGGTTAAAAAGATATAGAGCTTAGAGACCTTAACCACAATGCCGGTTGGTCGGCGCTGCGTCATTCGGATATGTTTGAATCACTATGCTAAATTTAAGCAGTGAACACACATTGGGGGCTTGCGGAAAAGACGCCTTAATGAAGAGGCCACCATTGCACTTCTGTCGCATCTCTGCGAGACGATTTTTTCACCGCGATTCATAAAGTCTTTAATATGCTTCAAAATAAGATTTGAAAGTTCTGCTGCTGTATTCACTTTAGTCTTGGAAAAAAAAAATTTTATACTTCCCTTCCTCCTTTAATTGTAAAGCAATAACAAGTGTAAATTGTGATTTATTCGATACACATCAGTTGTCACATCAGCTAATATGGCAAAACGAAAAGATTTTTCTAATTGTTTAATATTTTAAGTAAGTGTACTGGCAACAGATTCAACTAAACCATTTTGACGCCACCTGTAAGTATTGTAAAAGTCTCCAAATAATTTTTTTAGAAGGCCGTTCTAAGAAGGGGAAGATACTTGGCATAGTAATTCAAAAACTCCAAATAATTACCTGGGTTGTTCGACATTTTGGTTTGATTTGTAGACCGAAGGATGCAGCTTCTACACTCGATTTAACCAATGTACGCCGTGTAGATTGGACTGGTGCACGTTAAATACGTAGTGTCCCAAATGTCCTCACGTTGGTGTGGTGTGGAAGTTTGAAGACTAGTGTTCCACATTAGGTACGTCATCTGACCGCGGTTGAAAATTATGAGGTAGTGTCCTCGGTTCTCTCTTACGGCATTGATTCTGGACCGTCGTCAATAGCCCATTTTGTAGCTCTAGTACAACGTACATTGAAACTTTCTTTCTCTTCTTTTTTTCCTTCGTCATGTGGTGGTAAAGTGAAGGAAGCATGACGATTTATTATAAAATAAAAGTAAAGACTAATACAAAACAGCTCTTTTTAAAAAAGAATAGAGATCGATGAACACATTTAGGTTCTGTCACTCATCTAATGAAAAATATCTATTTTCCTTTATATACATTATGACTATGGTCGTCATTTAACAAATTCAATGTCGCCTCGCCATTCGATTCCGCTCGAAATATTACACACGAATCAATCAAGAAAGATATTTTACAATTTTAGCATTTGTTCCCTTTTGTAAAAACTTGTCTCAATTATATCTATTTGTAAACAGCACAACTTTATCATCTCTTAGAATACTGTCAAGGGGTCTTCCCCGGGGAATCGAGATGAGAAAAAAAAATGACTTCAATTTAATTTCAAAAAGTTTATTTCAGAACCCATTTCATATTCATGAATTGTTTTTCCCTTTAAAAATTTGTTGAAGCATTAAACTTTACGGTCTTGAAGACCACAATATATTATATATATATATATATATTTTACTAACACATTAAACAAACCCTAGTTTAGAAGACCCTGTAAAATTATCCCAGAAACCTCTAACTCAATCCCAATACATCTGCAGAAAATGAAAAATCTTCCGTTTCATAAAAGCTGATATTTCTGCCTTAGTTCTAAACACAAATTATGGGTTAGGACTTTTGCAATAGCTTAAAGTTTTAGGTTGTAATATCCCAAAAGAAAGAAGGGGAATAGTTTTCTAAGAAATCAGTTGCCCCCAACCTCATCCAATAAGAAGAGTTTCCTGTTGATGTTGAAACCAGTTGGAGCAAAGATATGACCCTTCTAATCAGGGCCCGATTTAGAAAATTTGGTATAGTAGGCACAACATGCAGGAAGCCCCCCCCCATGTTATTTGTTCATCACAAAAACTAATTTTATAACAATAATTGGTACTTACGTATTTGACTGTTGACCGTTTCACAGATGTCATCAAAAAGTTTGAGAAAATCGTGATATCACTTACAACTCTTGGCAAAACAAAATAAAGCAGATGAAAATCAAAAATATAATAGTTAGATAATTAATGTAATTACAAGAATGTGATAGTGGGGGAAACGGTCGACGGACATTTACGTAAATACCCAATAATTTATGTAACTACTTAAAATTTTTTAGATACTTTTGAAACTTAGGGGCCCTCTAAATTATGGGGGCCCTAGGCTCGTGCCTCACTGGCCTAATGGTAAATCAGGGCCTGCTTCTAATCATTGTCGAATCTGTCCAGAGAAACAGTCGGCAGTCTTCCCCCCCCCCTCCCCAACTTTATGGACCCTTATTTTCCCTTACACCCTTGAGGAAGGGTCTTACAAAGGGTCTTTGCAAAGGAAATGTAACGGGACACGGGAGCGGGACACCAAGGCGGGACCTTCGACCAAGGTCTGCAAAGTTACTAGCGCGTCTTTTTAGTAATGGCTCTTCGTTACGTGGACGATTCTATTTAGGACCGTAGGGAGGTCGGTAGATATTAAACTCGTGATAAGTGAATCGATTCTTCAGTTTGATTCTTTCGTAACTTGTTTTGATCATTTGATCTACAGTGAGCTATGATTATTTACTTGTCTGGTAGTCTTTTTTTGTGTGTCTTCTATGATTTTTTAAAACAGATTGATGGAATGTATGATTGATGGAAGGGTACTTATACTTTAAAGAGCTTCTTTTCGTGAAGCAACGTTGGCCTAATGGCTAAAGTCACCCACCTTCAGGTTAGCGTCGGCAGCGGAGTATGACTTCCCGAGTTCGAACCCAGCTGGCGGAAAAATTTTTAGATCCTCCAAATTATTTAAACAAAAATTCCAATTTAATTCCTTTTCATTCAAATTTACTTTTCCTAATTTTTAATACCCTTTTCATATTTTTCCAAGCTTCCGTTGATTTTACATAAATAATCTAAGAACCACTCCTGAACTCACTACCAGCTGATATTTTTCCGCCCCTCTGCCGTCCCCTTTGCTTTAGGATGATGGTGTCGTATCCACCGCTGGCTTAGGACCATTCTGATGTAACAAAAAGCATACATAAAACACTAACTTATATAATTATTAACTTATATAATAAAAGGATACAATTTTCGGCTCCCACCTCTACCCACCCATAGCCATTTATTATATAAGTTAATAATTATATAAGTTAGTGTTTTATGTATGCTTTTTGTTACATCAGAATGGTCCTAAGCCAGCGGTGGATACGACACCATCATCCTAAAGCAAAGGGGACGGCAGAGGGGGCGGAAAAATATCAGCTGGTAGTGAGTTCAGGAGTGGTTCTTAGATTATTTATGTAAAATCAACGGAAGCTTGGAAAAATATGAAAAGGGTATTAAAAATTAGGAAAAGTAAATTTGAATGAAAAGGAATTAAATTGGAATTTTTTTTTAAATAATTTGGAGGATCTAAAAATTTTTCCGCCAGCTGGGTTAAAAAATCATAGAAGACACACAAAAAAAGACTACCAGACAAGTAAATAATCATAGCTCACTGTAGATTAAATGATCAAAACAAGTTACGAAAGAATCAAACTGAAGAATCGATTCACTTATCACGAGTTTAATATCTACCGACCTCCCTACGGTCCTAAATAGAATCGTCCACGTAACGAAGAGCCATTACTAAAAAGACGCGCTAGTCTGCAAAGTTACGCTGAGTCATGGACATTTCGGAAGCACGCAATTTGTTAAGCCTCTAGGGTCCTTTTAACTACTACAATTCACTCTAATCCTCTCGTTTCCGACCTTACTATTTCGACTTGAGGAAAGAGATAACTGCCACCAAAATCCAATACGGTTGACTCGTTCTTGAAACGTGAAAACTTTACGGCCTTTTTTTTACGCCACTGCTGCGAGTAACATAGGCTATATATTAACCCTCATTATACTTCTTTTGGGAGTGCAAAGAGGCTAAATACAATTCGAAATCCCCTATTAATAATGAGTATTTTTACTATCACTGTCAGACCAAATTTGATACATTCATTCTTTAGAACCCTGAAGGAAACATAGGCTCTATATTATAACCCCCGTTCTATTTATCTTAGGACAAGAGGGGGCTAAAAACAATTCGTGCTCCAATTAGGTAAGTAGTTCGGTATTTAAATTAACGTCGAACTGAAGCAGCACAACGGGCTATTAGTGACGATCCAGGATCAATCCCGAAGTAAAAGTTCCGAGATCCAAATAGGAATAACTTTCAGTATCTTTACTATCACAATTGGACTAATTCCCAACAAATTTAGTACACTTAATTTTTGACTACTGCGCGTAAGGCAGACTATACATTAAATCCGTTCTATTTGTCCTAGATCTGTAGAGAGAGCTTGAAAACCTTCAAAATCCCTATAGGAATAACATTGAGTAATATTACGATGAATTACATCCAATTCAATTCGAACAACGCCTGGTAATTCAGCTAGTCTTTTATAATGCATGTGGTTGTGAAAAATAAAGTATGGCTAAAGAAAATAACCTTGATACAGATTCAAAAATATGTAACTCAGCTGCGTCATTTTATAGCTTTTTGTAAATAAGTGTTTACACTATATTTATGGGGCCGTGGTAGCCAGGTCGGAAGCGTAACGGTCTAGCAACCGGAGGGTTGCGAGTTCGAATCCAACCAAAGACCATCCTGTACAAAGAGGGATGGTGCAGGTTAAATCTATCGTGGTCTCAAATGTCCTCACTTTTGCGTGGTGGAAGTTTGGAAGGCATATAAATCAATTAACGTCGCAATTGGAGCAACACAGCGGGCTTTTGTCGACAGTCCGGGAACAATCCCGACGGGAAAGATCCAAAGACAATACCACGTAATTCTGAACCACGGTCAGATGATGATGTGGAAGGTTAGAAAGTCTGCTGCCAGATCAGGTATAGCCTCGTCATATGACCGTGGTTCTAAATTACAAAATTATGTCTCCTTAAAAAGTAAGGTTTTTCCCTAAAGCCCCACCCCGAAAAACTACACAGCATAGATGAAGTATAAAATGTTGGAATTTGACTGATACGCCATTTAATAATATGATTACAGAGGAGAAATATTGCAGAATAAAAAATGCGTAAACCCTAAAAAGAACGAAATTCCCCAGAGCGAGCCAAAGTGAACCTGATGCAAGACTACCGAGAAATCATCAATAGAAGATGAAGATTCACAATCTTATGCGGAAAGTGATACCATCTCCTATCAAACTCTCCTCCTATATTAACTTCCTATCAAAATCTAAAATAAGTTTAAAATTTCTTTAATCTTATTTTATCATCTACTTTATGTTACAATCATTTCTAATGTTTTCCTCGTATTTAAAGCTGTTTTATTATACGTAAACTAATCAAAAGTGGTATGTTATTTGAATACTGCTTCAGGAATTATTAGATATATGTAAATTAAAAAGAATTTTAGAAAAAGCCCATTCTTTATACTGTTACTACTATAACGTAACACTGCATCTAGGAATTGCAATCCGATCCGGCATCTATTTGGCTACCTACGGATTCAGCAACATCTATCGAATCCGGTCCGGATCCGATAAACCCGAAGTTTTAAAAAAATTAAAGAAACGATTATTCAAACTTAACTTTAAAGTCTCAAAATCGTTTTTTAAGCAATCGATTTTATATTTTTCAATGTATCTTACAATGTATGTTAATATATATATATATATATATATATATATATATATATATATATATATATATATATATATATATTTTTTTTTTTTTTTTTTTTTTTTAATCAAGAGGAATTACAAAAACGAATTCTGCAAGAAAATGAAGACTAATTGCAAAAAGACATACTTTAGAAAATAAACAGATTTTGAGAAAATAATGAAGAAAGAAATGACTTCATATATGAAATGGATTCAAAGGAAAATATTTGTCTCTTATGTACGACTACTTAATGACGGTTAAACCAACTAGTGTCGAAACAGAGGGCCATCTCAGCCGCTGGTTATATTTGCAGTTCATTGAGAAGTATGTTGGGGACGACACAATTAATACGATTTGTTTTCTTAGATCGTTCTTTCTAACTCAAAAGTGATTTTCATTACTAAAAAACTTCAATTTAAGAAATTAAGAGTTCCCTTGTATGTTATGTTGACCAAAAGCTGCCAAAGATTATATTTTTGTGTTAATATGAGAAAAGGTTAGGTACAATTTATGTCATTTTCTCAACGACATTAGTGATAATATCTACTTAATCTATACTTTTTAAGGTTCATAGTTGAAAACACTTGTTCACATATATAAAATGACTGATTTTCTGGGAGTGAGATATTAAATTGGGAAACTTACTTTCGATAATGATTTGTAAAACTCTAACTTTGGCATATTTATAAACAACTACATGAGATTATTGTTAGATTGCAACTCAATTAATTCAAGCTGCAAATCTGACCGCACTGCTTCACAATTTACGTTGAAAGGCATGGTAAAAATATCTAATTCTGTTTGAATGGCACTGAAATCTTGAAATCTGCGTTCGAACTCAAAATGCAGTTTTTTCAAGCCATCTTAATAATTCTTAAGCTTCTCTTCATTTACTGAGGGTATTGAATTTAACCTCGAGAAATGAGACAAGTCGTTCTTAGCTAGCTGCTCAGCAAACATATTAAGTTTTAGTTTAAAAGCTTTGAGATGGACCCAGATATCGTCGATAAATTGATTTTTCCCTTGCATCTTGACATTCAAGTTGCTCATATGACAAAGAAGATCTATGAAAAATGCAAAGTCTGAAAGCCATTCTGTATCTTCTAACATTTCGCACTCCGCAGAACACTGTTTCTCATGGAAGAACGACACAATGTTGTCTTTCAGCTGCCAAACTCGCTCGAAAACACATCATGCACTAAGCCACCTTACTTTCGTGTAATACAGTACCATCAAAGTATTCAGATTGCACGGACTGAAGAAAATCTCGAAATTGCCTGTGAGTAAGCCCACGAGATCGAATAGTATTTACAAGCTTCACGACTGCAACAAGCACGGGTTTCATATTCAATGCAGATTTACACAGAGCATCTTGATCTATAACACAACGTAGAACAGGGCTCGAAATACCCGGGTGCACTGTGCACGTGAAAATAAAATTGTGCACCTAATTTTTTCCCGCTAGGCGCACCTAATTTAAAAACTTAGGTGCACCTGTATTAAAAAATATATTTCGAAGCCTGACGTAGAAAAACAGCATTGTTCCCGGGATAGTTTGATTAAAGAGTCCAAGAAATCCAGATTTTTTTCCTGTCATATTTGGTGCTCCATCGGTCGTAATATTACATATATTTGTTATAGGCACTTTCAAAGTTAAAAGCCCTTCCTGAAATTCACGAAAAATATCACATCGCTTTGTAGTTCCCTTTAAAGAACGCATGTACGCCAATTCCTCGGTAATTCCAAAGTTCTCATCAACACCTCTTATAAATAATACTAATTGAGCAGTATCATTTACATCAGTGCTTTCATCCATAGCTATGGAGCAAAATTTAAACTGGCCAATCTTTGACTCTAATTGTGATGTCAGATTTTTATCGATGGCTTCGATTCTAGAAGTCACCGTTTTTCGAGATAAGCTTACAGTCTCAAAATTATTTTTCTTGTCTGGACATAAAACATCACAAACTTGGAGCATACATTGTTTAACGAACTCCCCATCACCGAGAGCTTTATTATTTTTAGCAATATTGTATGCTACAATGTAACTTGCATGTGTAGCTGCTTCTTGGATAGTGTTTACCTTCTTGAAAAAATTTTGTCGGCCTGATAATTTTTTACAAAGACTTTCTACATTTTATTTTCTTTCATATTCGGACATTGCTTCGTAATTGGAATTCTTATGCTTGGATGTGAAATGACGGGAAATGTTATATTCTTTGAAGACTGCTACAGCTTTATTGCAGATGAAACACACTGGTTTATCTTTAACAACTGTAAAAAAATATTTCCAGGTCTATTCATCATTAAAAGCACGGCGCTCTGAATCAACTTTACGTTTTTTAGTAGCCATTTTGGGGTTGAAATATTTTACGAATAACCCAAACAAGCACTAGCTACGCTATACTTTAATACTTTCACCACTATTCACGATGATGCTTTATGTCCGCTATCTTTCCATACGCAATTAATAATATTCAAACTCGCACCAAAAGAAAAAGCTGCTGACTGGAGCTTAAAATGCGCAGTCTGCCACATGCAAGGTCTAATTCACCTATATTGGATTCCCATATGTCTGCTCCCCGAGAAAGAGATAACGCTTGTTGGCGCCAGTCTACAGTTATAACTAACAAAGAACTTCCGCTTTTAAAACTTTACCGATTGAAAGCTGTCTGTGCTTGTTATTTCCGTCGATTTATGTTTTGTAGAACAAAAATAAAGTAAAAAGATCATCAATCCTTTGAAAAAAAGGAAGAAAGAAAAATTTTATTTAAACAAAGTAGAAAAGGAGATGGATATATAATATACAAATCATATTTTCTTTTAATTTCCGTCGGACCGGCAAATTAAAATTCTATCCGCGGGCCGTGTTTGCCCATCCCTGTCCTAGACCGTTAAAGATGGAGAAAAAATTTCAACGGATTTGAAATCTGTGGAAAATTTCAGTTTAGATTGCTACCTAAAATATGATTTTCTTCAAATAAATAAATTTTTAATTGAATATATCTTCAACGGATTTGAAATCTGCGGAAAATTTTACACCAGATTTATCCCTTACACCATGTGCATAGGCAAAGCCGGCTAGCCACGCAGTGGCTAGTTTTAGATAAATTGAAAAGTACTACGTATAAAACAAGCTGATGTTTTTTGGTGTGGATAGTAAGACTGATCATCATCAATGGTTTAATAATTACTACTAGTAGTTGCTGTAATTAATTGTTGGTGATTGATTTCCAACCGATGGATAATTATTAATAAAGTTTATTTTCTAATGCTAAAATAAACGTTTAGTTCGTAAATTTGGAATAATATCCTTTTTACCTACTTTCACTCAGCCGATTTTGGAAAAATACATACTGGTCAGATAGACTTATTAACAAAATACGATTAGTGTCAATCCGTCTGGATTGCAATCCCAAACTGTATCCCACAGTGTCACAATGTACATCACTACCAAAAACAATAAATACTGTAAATAAATGCTACTTTTAAAATTTTTTTTAATGATATGCAAGAGATTAAAGACCATTTTTATTGCTTTGTTTTCTTCATATCTTGATGCCACAGCTGAAAATGAAAAACTGTGCCCCACCTTCCCCTAATTAATACAACCTCCAGAAAAATACAAGTATAGTCAGTAACCAAAATTAAATAATAATACAAGTATCTCAAATGATGAACATAATTTGAAATATATAATTTGCAATGAACTAGAGGAATTTTTTTAAATGCCGTGAACACTTAGAAATGTAATTAAATTTATTATTATTAATTTCACCCCCTCTTAAGAGTTGGAAATCTAAAAAAATATGTATGCGCTTATATTATTTCTTTTTAAAAAGCGCAAATAAGAACTGAAAACCCGTAAGCATTTTACAGAATAGGAGCATTTTCATTCTAGTATTTGTAAGCTTTAGTAGGAATACTTACACCAAGCGAGCATGTGTAACTTAAATCGAAAGTTTTCGACATAACGCGTAAGTTTTCAATTAGAGAAAGTCTATAATTACTGTTGTATTTTAAAATGTAATTTTATTTTTCTCATTACCTTCATTTGGGAAGAAAAAATTGAATAAAGATTTTTCATTTCATACCAATTTCTTAATTTCTGAGATTTTTAAAATAAAAAATAAATCTTTTACTGATAAAAATGGCGAATTTCCAATCCCTTCTATTATAAAAGGAATTGTTTCCATTTCCTGCTTTTTAAACTGTAAAACTTTTTTATTTTGGCATAAGACAACGACGTCAACACAATGGGCTTTGCGATCGTTATTGGAATTTCGTAGCAATCACCGTGGGTTGGCGAGCGTATTGTTTTTTCTTTTTTTATCTCAGTATAGCATTGTATCAATAGAATACTTTTTAACGCTAAAACAATTAACTCTCTCTCTCTCTCTCTCTCTATACATTTTAAAATCTATTTCATCATCTATGATTTCATTAAATTTTTTGGAATCATTAGGCAAAATTAAAATAGGAAAACATTGTATCAGACTAATTTCCATATCACCCAAGGGGTAAGGTTTCTTGATGCATTACCCTTTTTGTAATTAGCTAAGCGGGTTCCTCAGAGGAGGCATATTTCCTTTCATTTAATTGTGCATTGGACAGGGAATGAGGGTGGGATATATTAATGATTCGTGGAATCAGGTCTTGTGTCACACCACCTCTTTTTGCTATATATGGTGAATGTGTGTGGTTCCTATTGCCTACTGCAGAGGGCCACGCTTCATAGATATATTTGCAGACATTTATTGGATATTTAGGAATATATTACAGAAGAATCTAAAGTAGCAGCAGAGAGCCCCCTCATCTGTCCGTTCTCCACCAGTCAAATTCCTTCTTTCTCTTTTCCAGAACGGGCTGACCTTTCAAGGACACCCCCGCCCAAAGTCCTTAGAGGAATTTCTTCCCCTTTCTACAAATCTTGGTTCTTCCTTGGGTTGGCAAGAGAACCCCAGAACGTCACACTTCCCCACCGGTTTAAAATTGTCAGACCTCTTGGTCTTATAATTAAAAATCACCATTTAAGGGTTGCAGGTACACTGGTGCCCTTCTAATCGGCGTCGTCACCAACGAGCCAAATTGGGAGTCCGTGTGATTGTTTGTGTCCCTAGTTGGCAAACATGCCTCAATAATACTCTCATGCATGAGTCTACAAACTAGGTTCAGATAAAATTATTGACACCAACCAATAGAACTAGGGAAAGGAATATATACAAACATCTTTTTTCAACACTTAAACACTCTTACCAATGCCATGATGGCTGTTATCCAATAGGATACGAATTTTCATTTGGTTTGCGAAATTCGTAGCAATCACGGGGGGTTAGCGAACAGTGGTCCCACCTGACCCCACGAAAAGAACAGTCACGGCCAACGCCGTGACTAGTTGTTGATAAACCATAATTCCATTTCTGAAAAAGTGCTAAACATGCAAAATATAAAACCTACTGAATATATACCATTAACAAGAAAGTCAATAATAGTCAGTAAGTTGTCTCTGCTTCTATAACCAAATGAGTAAATAATATTCTGCCGAGTAGTATGTAATGAGTTAAATGATCAGATGTTTTTCAATGTTGCACTTCTATTATCATGATTATTTGAACCAAAAGAAATTCATTATTGATGACATATGAAATGGTCACCAAAAACAAACGTCTTCTAGTTTTATATCATTACTGCTATACAAAAATACAATGCTCTGGAGTTGCATCCTGAAAAGAAAAATAATTATTTTCCCCCTTACATAAAGATACAATGATACAAAGCTCTGGCGTTCCATCCTGAAAAAAAAAATACTTATTTTCTCCTTACATAAAAATACAATGATACAAAGCTCTGGAGTTCCATCCTGAAAAAAAAAATTACTTATTTTCTCCTTACATAAAAATACAAAGCTCTGGAGTTCCATCCTGAAAAGAAAATAATTATTTTTCCCCTTAAATAAAAATACAATGATACAAAGCTCTGGAGTTGAATCCTGAAAAAGAAAAAATTAACTGTTTCCTCATACATAAAAATACAATGTTCTAGAGTTGAATCCTGAAAAAGAAAAATTAATTATTTTCTCCTTACATAAAAATACAATGATACAAAGCTCTGGAGTTCCATCCTGAAAAGAAAATAATTATTTTCCCCCTTAAATAAAAATACAATGATACAAAGCTCTGGAGTTCCATCCTGAAAAGAAAATAAGTATTTTTCCCCTTAAATAAAAATACAATGATACAAAGCTCTGGAGTTCCATCCTGAAAAGAAAATAATTATTTTTCCCCTTAAATAAAAATACAATGATACAAAGCTCTGGAGTTCCATCCTGAAAAAGAAAAAATTAACTGTTTCCTCATACATAAAAATACAATGTTCTAGAATTGAATCCTGAAAAAGAAAAATTAATTATTTTCTCCTTACATAAAAATACAATGATACAAAGCTCTGGAGTTCCATCCTGAAAAGAAAATAATTATTTTTCCCCTTAAATAAAAATACAATGATACAAAGCTCTGGAGTTCCTTCCTGAAAAAGAAAAAATCAACTGTTTCCTCATGCATAAAAATACAATGTTCTAGAGTTGAATCCTGAAAAAGAAAAATTTATTATTTTCTCCTTACCATAAAAATACAAAATTACATAAAAAAAATACAGATATCGCTCTTCTTATAACAGTATCAGTTTTTGCAATAAACGGAGAAACTAACCGTAACAACTCAAGTCTCTTCGTCCATTCTCAAATAAATTCGCCAGTCATTTGGTCCATTTCTCAATTCTTTCAATAATTTTATGAGAATTCCCTTTTCTTTAACAACCATTGACGGTTCCACTTTGATCTTGGTCTTCTCGACTTTTTCACTTTTCTCGCTAAACAACCGATATATAACAACACTACTTCCTCCATGGCAAAAGCTTATTTAGCGGTCGACAACGAATATTTGACAAGAAATCGTTACGATTTATCATAGCGTGTAAACAATACTCACTCTTTCGATTTATCGGAACAATAAATTTGTCAATCACATCGTCACAATTTATTGTAGCGTGTAAACCTGCCTTTAAGAATGTGCGAGGTTACTCTTGGATCATCCGTATTTATTTGCTATTTATGTGAAATATGTCATGAAAATTTTTTCCAACCTTCTAGATCTTATAATCTTCACTATCAAAATGATGGATGTAAATCTTGAAAACCTGTAACCTCACCTACTTAAATTTTAAGGCCATATCTTGAAATGGCTACAATTTGGATTTCCAATTAAAATCTTAGCAGCAGCATGTCTTATGAATATGTGAGGTTACTGTATCCATTCTTATTTGCTACTTATCTGAAATATTTCTTGACAAAAAACAATTTAATTCAATAATTTTGAACTTTCATTACATCTTATGGTCTTCACAATGCAAATGATTGTAGTAAATCTTCAAAACGTGTAGCTGTCTCGTCTTTTCAACATTAATGAAACTTATTCATTGCCACATGGGTAGTCAGTAGCTACACAGAGTTTCAAATATAAATTTCCTAAAGTCGAAAGTATTAAATTTTTTTCTAACATCTAAATTCTTAGCAATCTGATGAACAAAGTATGATACAAAGACACCACAACTACTTCTATCTGTCTGGTTAAAGTGAGGAGGGCAGGAAATTAACCAATCCTCCTGAAGATTTAAAGCTTTACAGATATGATGCTTCCATAATTGAATGGAATCTTTGTAATTTTGAGCAGATGTTGTACCAAGAGGATCATAGAAATCAATTTTTTTCTCTTGAATTTTTCCAACTAATAGAACCCAATGATTATTTTCATTTAAAGGTATAAATAAATATTCACTATGGGCAAATTGTTCACTAGTCAATTGAGTTAAGACTTCATTAGTGTTACTGATATAATTCGTTTCAAAGCACCTGGCAGCCAAGGAATTAGTACCATAAAGAATCTTATGTAAAAATCCATCAATAACACTATCATAAAGCCAGCCACATTTGAAATCAGATGCTGCAGCTGTTAATATCAAAATTTCTTCGTTTGGAATGCAAGGATCAAGAGATTTAATTTCTAGCAAGCTAATGGAAATGCCATCAGTGTGGAATACAGGCTGATTAATATTGTTTGAATCAAGTTTCGGAGTAAACGTATCGTAATTTTCAGAAGTACTTTCATTATTAAATGCTTTTTGACATGCCAAATTACTGTCTTTACTTAAATAACTATGAGGCGAATCTAACAAATAGACTTTCATGGCTTTTTTTTGAATAAAAGTAGGATAATTACCTGCTTTGCGTTTGGAAGCTTTAGTGGCTGTTGTTTTAAAGAAGCTTTGGCGAGTCAACTTTTGATTTGGAGATGTAGGTACAAATGGCATTTTATTACTAAACTCTTCCAAAGTTTTTGATTTAACTGCACCTTTGCATTCAGACACAAGATTTGTTAACGTTTTGGTAATGTTATGCAATAGCACTTTTTTAACAGTTGGATCATGAATAAGAGCAAGTAGCTCAGACATTAAACTTCTACATGATTCAAGCTTATCTTCAACAAAATGTGGCATAGCATCTGGAGAAATCTTGGGTTTTGCCACAAATTCTAAAGAGGGGCAGATTTCCATCTTTTCGATAGAACTATCACTTATAGACAAAGCTTCTCGGCAGGAAATCGAATGAATTTTATGGATATGTTTACATAATGGGTTGTTATCAGGACAGTTGCAAATATACAAGTGACTGCATAGACTTAAACATTTTCCATCTAAGCACTTCAAAAAACAATGATCATCTTGAGGGCATGCTTTGTTCATCTGCTCTACAATGTATTCAGTGTGATCATTAGTTGCAGACTTTATTATCCATGACTGACAACTTATTTCGAGTATGTGATGATCAGGAATTTTCATAGCTGATAAATGACGTCTTTGATAAGTTGGGGGATACATGCTCTTTGGGCAATTAGTTAAAATATTATATTTGTGGGTCATAAATATATCTTCTTCAATTTGTAAGAGGGTTGCAATCAGTTGATCTAATCGCCTATTAAATTTTCGTTGCAAATAAGTTGTCTTAAGTTTATTGTGAAATGATTCACAATACATGTTTGTTTCACAGTGAAGGCATGGGGAAAATTCCTATAAACCATAGCCCAAAGACTTGCCCTGCTATAATAATGTTCTTCAAAGTACTCAATAAATAAGGGTGCAATGGTCTGAAACTTCTGAAAAAAATTGTCCATCATTGTCTGAAGCTTATTTAAATTTCTCTCTTCAAGCAATGTTAAAAGAGCACAATATAATTCTTCTCTCAACTTGCCATTGGAAACTTTGGCCAACAATTGACGTTGCCAAGCTCTTAAAATATGCCACTTACACAACAAATGAGGAACATTTTCTCCAAATACTTTTTTGAATGCAAGCCCTGTTACATGGTCATCATCTGTCATTATACAATTTACTTTCAAATCAGGAATTACTATTTTAATGCTCTCAAACAAATGGTACAATGTATCCTGGTCTAGATGGTTTACAATGAAGTGGGCTACAGGGTATCCAGAACCAAATTCATCTGGAACAATCAAATTTAATAAATAAAAACCATATTGATTGGTTTGATGTGTTGAATCAATTCACAACACCCTACTGCTTCCTTCAATCATCATATTTTTTTGTTCTCTAGTTTGTAAACCAAGAGCAAAAGACTCATGAGAGGAGGACAGCTTATCAAGACCTTTGGGTCCATATAGAGTAGGCTGACCTTGTGGTTTATATATAAGAATGGGATTATAAGACTCTTTGCTGAGTTTTTCCATTACAGCAGCTATTGAAAGGGCGTCATTATCGTTGGGATATAAAAATGATTTATTATTTTTCATGTAATAATTTATTGTTTTTCGAGATACGAATGACTTCTTCACATTAAAGCAATCTCTGTTATTACGTAAACCTGTTCCATCTCGTAAAATGTCTTGAATTTTGGAAGTTGATATTCCCAATTGTACATAAGCTTTAATTTGATCTCGACAACTTTGACTCAAAGGTTGAAATTTAGTGTTATCAAAATCCAGTTCATGATTGTGTCCAGGGAAAAAATTGACCTTAACTTGATCCACATCTTCACATACAGATATTTTTGATGGACAGTTGCAGTTAGGAAGCATATTAGTCTTCACATTTTTTCTATGTTGTTGACGTTGAATTTCATACTCAGATGAATAAAACTGACATACATAATAATGGTAAATTTTTCCAGCAACACATTTGCTTCCAGATTTTTTTTTGAAGTAACTGTAAGTTTTGGAGCTTTCTTCATCTAACCAAGCTTGAAACTGCTCCATAGAATCAAATTGATATTCCTGTAATTCTATGTTACCTCCATGGACATCAATTATATGCTTATCACCTTCACTTTTCAAATGGAAAGTTTTATCACATTCAGGAAACACACATGGATATTTATCACTATTATTCTCTGAAATTTGGCAAATTCTTTGATGCCTAAAAAGACTACCTCGATGTTTATAAACCTTTTCGCACTTATTACAAACATATTCTGCAGGTTTGGAAACTTTAGACTGACAAGTTTCGGAAAAATTAATAGAATATAGACTACTCCCCTCATTATATTTACCATTCACCATATCATCACAGCTACCACCACCACATCTCTTGTACTCCACAGGCTTTGATTTTTTTTCAATAGTTGGGGAAACAGAGATGCAACTTTTATGGTCCTCACAACTGATCTTTGGAGAGTCGGATTCTTTAAGTTTAGGATGCCTAGGGAAAAAAACATTTTAAAAAAGACAGATTGTGCTTCATGTATTTTCCATGAGATTTCAACTAGTTACCACCGTCCTGGCCTAAGCCATTCGGTCTATAGCCCTCGTAATTTGAACAACGGTCAGATGACGAGGCAACATCTGAGCTGGCACCCCACTTTCTAAACTTCCCCACCAACCCAACGTCAGGACTTTCAGTCATAACAGATTTAAGGTGCACCAGCCACCTCTATACCATACTCTTACAAACATTCATGCCCTGATCCAGATTTTAACCAGGAACCTTCCGATCCAGAGGCTAACGTCTTAACCACTATACCGGTTGGTTGGCCATTTTAGATGAGATATTTCATATCTTGATTCCAGAAAAAGAAAGCATACTTGCCTCTTAATATGTGGCTGCTTAACTCTTTGCCTCCGCTTCTCCTTTGACAAAACAGTGATCCATCCATCACGATCCTCACAAGTAATTGAGTTGCTGGATAGTTGAGGTTTGGGATACCTAAGGAACATAAAAGAATTAGCTTTTAATGTGCTGGAACTGTTGGTCATATAATTTTCATACAAGCTGTGATTCATATCTTATAGGAAATAAAACTCCAGATCTTAGAAAGAGTCATTCATACATTTTGTTTTGAGACTGCTCAATCCTAGAAGGCTTTTGACACTTTGGCCAAACAGTGATCCTACCTCCAGGGTTCTTACTGCTGGAAGTTGGAAGGCTACATTGTTGAGACCTAGGACGTTTCAAGGAAAAAAGGGAATTTGTCAGCCAAGCCTTTTGTCTAGAGCATGAATATGGAAACGTTACACATTGAAAAGTAATATTTGATGTATAATATGTAGACCGCATTGAACAAAACCTTCATTGATAACGGAATACAGATCAAATGCCTTAGGCTTATAAGAAACTACAGGTTGTTTTAAACTCTCCAGTGAAGAATCGAGAGAGGGAATCTGAGCAAAGAAGCTGTGCTCAATAAATAGGCTTTGATTTTTGTTCACTCTTTGGAAAACAGATGTAACCATTATGGCCCTCACAATTGGTCCTTGGAGAGTCAGATTGTGACGTTTATGGGATACATAACTTTTTATTTTTATATTTTGTGATAATTCATTGCATTTTTTAAAATACAGGTTGGGAATCATGTATTTTCTATGAAAAATTTCATTTTTTGATTACAGAAAAAGAAGATCTCTTACCTCTTAATTTGTGGCTGCTTAGCTCTTCGTCCCTGTTTCTCCTTTGGCAAAACAGTGATCCAGCCATCACGATCCTCACAAATAATTGAGTTGCTGGATAGTTGAGGTTTGGGATACCTGAGGAACATAAAAGAATTAGCTTGTAATGTGCTGGAACTGTTGGTGCACATTCATACAAGCTGTGATTCACATCTTATGGAAATAAAACTTCAGATCTTAGAAAGAGTCATATTACTTTTTGTTTTGAGACTGCTCAATCCTAGGATCCTTTTGACACTTTGGAAAAACAGTGATCCTACCTCCAGGGTTCTTACTGCTGGAAGTTGGAAGGCTACATTGTTGAGACCTAGGACGTTTCATATTGAAAAGTAATATTTGATGTATAATATGTAGACCGCATTGAACAAAACCTTCATTGATAACAGAATACAGATCAAATGCCTTAGGCTTATAAGAAACTACAGGTTGTTTTAAACTCTCCAGTGAAGAATCGAGAGAGGGAAACTAAGCAAAGAAGCTGTACTCAATAGGCTTTGATTTTTGTTCACTCTTACCATTATGGACCTCACAACTGGTCCTTCGAGAGTCAGATTGTGACGTTTATGGGATACATAACATTTTTATTTTTATATTTTGTGATAATTCATTGCATTTTTAAAAATACAGGTTGGGAATCATGTATTTTCTATGAAAAATTTCATTTCAGAAAAGAAAGTCTCTTACCTCTTAATTTGTGGCTGCTTAGCTCTCCGTCCCCGTTTCTCCTTTGGCAAAACAGTGATCCAGCCATCATGATCCTCATGAGTAATTGAGTTGCTCGACAGTCAAGGTTTGGGATATCTAAGAGAACATAAAAGAATTAGCTTTTAATGTGCTGGAACTGTTGGTCATATAATTTTCATACAAGCTGTGATTCATATCTTATAGGAAATAAAACTCCAGATCTTGGAAAGAGTCATTCGTACATTTTGTTTTGAGACTGCTCAATCCTAGGAGGCTTTTGACACTTTGGCAAAACAGTGATCCTACCTCTAGGGTTCTTACTGCTGGAAGTTGGAAGGCTACTGTCGCGAACAACTGCGAACTAGACTTAATTATTTTGCTGACTGTAGGTGGCGGCACTGCTGCAAAAACTAACCTTTGTTTTTGAACTTCCTTTTGGCGGCAGATTGTGTTATGTCACGAGAGCTGATGCTTGCCAACATGATAATGCTTAAACATGTACATATTCTTGTGTAAATACTTAATGATAGCAATAAATGTTTTAAGTTTGTAAATATAAAAAGGCCTTTTGCTTTCATTGCTAATTTGTGAGTATAGATTGCTGTAAAGTATAAAACAGAAGTTATTCTCATTCAACGACCCGGGTTAAAGTAGAAGTTGAAGCAAGACAAGTGAAAAAGAAGGTAAGGTAGATTAATTGCCTTTCCTAATAAGTATTGTTTTCAACAGCTACATTGTTGAGACCTAGGACGTTTCATGAAAAAAAGGGAACTTGTTAGCCAAGCCTTGCATGAGTATGGAGAGCATGAATATGGAAACCTTTCACTTTCAAAAGTAATATTTGATTTGTAATATGATGGAGATTAATACCTGCATTGAACTGAACCTTTGGCAACAATGGTAGAATACAGTTCAACAGCCTTGAGCTCAGGTCGATTTAAGCTCTCAGGTAAAGAATTGAGAGAGGGAAACTGAGTAGGTAAATCTTGAAAAACCTGCTGCTCTTCAATATCACATGCTTGAATGCATGCCAGAGCTTCTTTTAGTGCTACAACAAAGAGTTGTGCTAGTTGAAGGTTCCCTTTCCTGCTTAAATGGAGGCCATCCCTTGCCATACAACCTTTCCATGTGACTTGAGAGCTACAAAAAGAAACATTTTGCTTCTTTTGGCAGTAAGAAAGCAGCCACTGGTTTAAAAGAGAATTTTTTTTGTTCACTTTCTGAAGAAAATGTCTCATTCCAGCTTGTTTTTCAAGGGAGATGAAGTTGTCCTGTTCGCGAGACAATATTGCTGAAATTACAATACATGTCTCTTGATTTTGATTAAAAATATTTTGCACCAAGTCCTTAAATTTTGAGAAGCATCCCTCAAGGTTATCATAGGTGTTATTGGTACCTACATGTACCAGAATCAAGTCATAACAGTTCTTTAAAGATGAAATCTTTTCCGTAAGACGTTCAATGGTGATTCCTGGGAAAGCAAGAACATGAATTACATTATCATGCAATTGCGATGGTAAATACTGATCTAAGTATTTGACCATCGAATCACCAGTAATTAAAATCTTCATAGTTACACTTTACAATTATTAGAGCATTTACAGACAGCAACAAAAAGAAAAACAGAAACTGGTCAAAGAAAGCAATCAAAAATGATTTCAGCAGAAATGCAATCACTCAATTTTTAAAATGCAAAATGAACTTTTAAAATAATTCAACACATAATAAAAATCCCGAAAACGAACAACAATGGAAATACAACAAAACAATATGAAAATAGTAAAAATATTTAAAAACTGAAAATTACAAAAATGAATATCAAAAATAAAATAAAGAAATATATGAAAGAAAAAGGATAAGCGATTATTCCAGACAAGCTTCGCAATATCAAGGAGCGCAATAAAATCCACTGACAGGCACCGATAGTAAGCAAGGTACAGAGCGACTGGCAAGGATTTTCCGCCACAATGCAAAAATCAAAATTGGCTTAAATCGAATTGGCTCCCAAAAAAGTTTTTGAGCCAAGACCGCAAAATCTATAGCAACCTCCGAAATTCTATAGCAACCTAGTGTGCCCCTAGGCGCTGCATTTTCGCACCCAAAAGAAACTTTCTATTAGCTGTGCTTTTTCTCTGGTTGAAAATTTAATTAAAATAACCTTCTTTCCTTTGGAAAGTCATTTTAGGAAAATTTCAACTTGTGGGTGGGTCTTGCATTCTCCCAATATGATTGTCAGAAACAAATATTTGAACATTATTCAATATGTTTATTAGTTACGTGTTTGGTTCTACTCACCAGTAAAATAAAAAAAATTACTTTTGTAAAAAAATTTTGTGCATATCCATATTTAAGTTTACATTAAGTCATCATATGTTACAAACTTTTAACTTTCAAATGTTTGGAGGTTAAATATCATGATAACGATATATCTCTCATCAGGGATTTTACATACAGTGATTTCACAGTTTTAGTTCTAACTGTGGCTTCAAATGACAAATATCTGTGATTGTGATTCAAAACTGTACAAGCGGATAGAGAGAGAACGATCAGCAATGTTAAAATTAAGTATGTACGTTGAGTGAGTATATACGTGAAGCTCGATAAATATGAATAATTTAAAATACAAAAGAAAGGAAATGAATCTACCACTATTTAATTAAAGAAAAATATGAATATATAAAAAAATTTCTCTGCATGAAGTCTTAAAGTGTTCAATAGACGTGTAGTTAAAGTGTTACTAGTTGGTTTCCAATTATTAACACAGACATAACAAAGACTGTTAGTGATGAGTTGTGGGCACCGAAAAGTACTCAATGATATCCGTTACATGCAGCGTCAGCTGTTGTTAAATTTTGACACAATACCTTTTTTTTAGGTTTGTTGAGTGGGTAGGCCGGTCCTTGCAAACTAGTTTTGTCATTCACAAGCCGATGGAGATTCTTTAATTAAATAGTGGTAGATACATTTCCTTTCTTTTGTATTTTAAATTATTCATATTTATCGAGCTTCACGTATATACTCAACGTACATACTTACTTTTAACATTGCTGATCGTTCTCTCTCTATCCGCTTGTGATAATTCTGCTGTTTATCAGTCAAAATCTCTCTGCAAGTTTTTGCAGAGTAGCAACACGGATGTAAACTTCCATGTTATTGCATGACCACACACTTGATAGTTCAGTAGCAATTTATGAAACTAGGTTTCCATAGTGGGAAAGTAAGTTCTTGATTTGTTTGCAATTACAAGATTAGACTATTTTAATTCAATATTAAAAAAAAAAGGCCATGGTATGTTATAAATGACTATATTCATAAGCTATTTTGATAGTAACTTTAGCTCTACGTGGTTTAAATCAACCAGTAGTAGGCCTAAATAAACAAATGCCTCCATGTGGTTACTGTGGACATGTCCACACCAGCTCCATTTAGCTTTCACTGGTAAAAACATGGGTTAAATATTACATTTAAGACTATTTATTTATTAAATAAGACTGTTTATGTAAAAAATTTTATTCACAAAAAGTTCTATTTTTTACTCTTAGGCTTTTATGTATTATATTAAATTAATTTTTGTAAAATGGTAGATTAATTTACAAAGGAATTCTATTGTTTTTACACATAAAGCTGCTCTTCTAATACGCAGAGTGAATCTTTCTTTTTTTCCAGATGTAAAGGATGTATCACAAACCCGGGGCATGAGCTCTGCTACCGGGCGCGTCGGCAGGTGGCGGATAGCCGAAAGTCCTGAGCCGAAACATACTCAGGATATCCCCGAATATTGAATAAGGGGGCGCGGACCAGCTTCCGTTAACCCAAAGTGTTATGCGACCCGTGCTGATGGGTGTATGGTACCGACGGTTAATTGGTGCCTTTTACGGAGCCTCCTAGAGTGCTTGGCGACCTCTAGGAGTAATTTGCCTTACCCTGGTATGCAGGCTCTGGCGGGGTGGACTGCATAATTCCTGCGGTACATATACCAATCTATGGAAAAAAATAATGAAAACAAAAACCAAACCACCGACTCCAAAGAGGAAGATAATCAGACCTTGATGGAGACCCAATCCTCAGGATCAGGCCCTGCAACCCCACAGACAGACCTTGAAGGAGATCGAGATCTCCAAAAGATAGTCTTGGGGCTTGACAGGATTGATATACAGAGGAAAAAAATCTCTGGGGCTGCCAAAAAAAGGCTGACCAAAGAAAGGAAGTTAGCTGAGGGTACATGGGTAGAGAACAGACCCAAACCAAAAGCCAAAACCACTCCAAAGGGAAAGGAGTTACAGACCCCGATCAGGCCCTCTACCAAGAGGCCAAGGTCGGATGGTAGTACTCCCCACTCTCAGGAGAAAATGTCAACAAAGAGGGCTAAACCCGGAAACGGGGCAGACCCTAGTTATAGTGACACCTTATCGGCTGTGAAGATGGCAGTTGTCGTGGAAGGATATCCAGACCAGAAACTGTCAGAAGAACAGCTGATGACCTTCCAACTAGACGCAATGTCTAAGATTGAGGGCGTTCCTCCGGGAACAGGACCTCAATTCAAATATTGTCGTCTGGAAGGAGGAGCTATAATTATCCTCTGTGCCGACTCTAACAGCAGCCAATGGCTGACCAGAACTGTTAGAGAAATGTCACCATGGAACGGCTTGTCCCTCCTTGTTGACGAGGCACGTAAAATAGTTAAAACCAAAAAATTTATAGCCAAGATCCCAGCTATATACAACAAGTTCTCCGGTAAAGAGATTCTACAAAAAGTAGAAGCTCAGAACGGAGGACTAACTGCCACAGAATGGGGAATCCTCAACCAAAAATCTGGTAATGAGGGTAGAACCATTGTGGTAAGTATTCCAGAACAAGATGCCAAGACCTTGATGGGTAGAGAATGTAAATTCTACATAGGCTTTACCCAAGTGCAGGCTAGGGCTCTGGAAAAACCTGCTACAGCTTCCACTGACAATGTCAATGAAGCTCCTGCAGGCCAACCTGCAGCATAAACGACTTGCTGCAGCCAACCTCAGTGGGGTTTTCCGGACTGAGGGAATCCACATTGCCCTAATCCAAGAACCCTGGCTGTACAAAGAAGGCATCAGGGGATTAAAGGACAGTGGAGGTAAGTTAATTTATGATTTTGCAAGCTCCTCTCCAAGAGCTTGCTTACTTATTAACAACAACATCGATGCAATGCCAATCCATGAACTTTGTTCTAGGGATTTGGCAGTAGCAAAGATAACACTTCATAATGGCGGGAGAACCAGAGAAATCTTGATAGGCTCTGGGTACCTGCCATATGAGGAAAAAGATCCTGTGAGTGCAGAGCTGAAGAGATTGTTGACAGCGTGTGCAGAACAGCAATCGGGATTGATTCTCGGTTGTGATGTGAATGCACACCACACAATCTGGGGCAGCTCCAATATCAATGACAGAGGTGAAGCTCTTTTAGACTTTGTACTTGAAAATAACCTAGATATCTTAAATGTAGGAAACAAACCGACCTTTATAACTAGTGTAAGAAAGGAAGTACTTGATATAACCTTAGCCAGCCCTGAACTAAGTAGTTATATTCACAATTGGCATGTTGATGAGAAGCCTTCAATGGCAGACCATCAATTTATCCACTTCTCACTGAAATCTGAATATCACTGGGAGAAGACGTTCAGAGATCCCAAAAGGACGAACTGGACCTTTTTTTACAATGAACTCCAGAATTACCTGGAGGACTTCTCTCGGAAAATCTATGATACTTACGATCTAGAACTGTTCGCAGACGGCCTGCAGCAGGCAATCTATATTTCATATACAAATAACTGTCCCCTGCTTCTAAGGAAAGGCAAACAACCTAACTCATGGTGGAACCAAGACCTTACGAGGCAGAGGAAGACAGTAAGAAAACTTTTCAGGAAAGCAAAGAAATCTGGCAAGTGGGAAGAATACAAGTGCCTACTTTCAGAATACAACAAAGCTGTTCGAATGGCCAAAAGGAATTCATGGAGGAAGTTCTGTGATTCGGTTGAAAGTACCGCTGAGGGCGCTAGACTCCACAAAATTCTTAAAAGAGATACACCAATATTGGTGGGGACCCTTAAGAATAATTCCGGTGGCTATACCAAAACTGGCAGAGAAGTTATAGAGACTCTGGTTGAGACACATTTTCCAAACTCCAACTTGGTACCTAATGAGTTAAACCTTTCTCCCCTGGGATATCCAATAAGGGTGAGAAGGGAAAACTGGATAGTTGCCAAGAAAATTTTTACTGTTAAACAAGTACTATGGGCTATCAACTCATTTGAACCATATAAAACTCCAGGACCAGATGGGATAATACCGATTGTGCTTCAGAAATCGGCCGATCTCATCTCACGGGTCTTGTGTAAAATGTTCAGAGCTAGTCTAGCTCTTGAATATATCCCCAGACCATGGAGAAAGGCAAGGGTAGTCTTTCTGCCCAAACCTGGAAAAAGCCAATATGACCAGGCTAAGAACTTTCGTCCTATCAGTCTATCATCTTTCATACTTAAGTGTATGGAAAAAATAATTGATAGACACATTAGGGATGTAATGAGGAGTACCAGACCTCTTCACAAAAACCAATTTGCCTATCAACCCGGTAAATCTACAGAGGTGGCTTTGCAACACCTGGTTGTAAAGATTGAGAAGACCCTGGAGTGCAAGGAAATGGCTTTGGCAGCTTTTCTTGATATTGAGGGTGCTTTCGATAATACCTCTTTTAACTCAATCGCTGCTGCTGCTGCCAGCAGAGCTATTGAACCACAGGTCTGCAAATGGATAAACTCCTTGTTAGCAGACAGAATTATTACAACAGAGTTGTTTGGGGCAACACTTCAGGCTAGACCCACTAGAGGCTGCCCTCAGGGAGGAGTTCTCTCCCCTCTGTTGTGGAATCTGGTGGTTGATGACCTAATTGCAGACCTCAATCAAAGCGGCATTTATGCCCAGGGATATGCAGATGACATTGTCGTCTACATATCGGGCATGGATGAGAAAACGGTAATAAATATCATGCAGGGGACCCTGAACAGAATCGCAAGATGGTGCTGTGAAAAGAATTTGAGAGTAAATCCTCAAAAGACTACTCTTGTCCCATTTACACGAAGAAGAACCTGCATTGACAAAAGTGATATACCTACCCTACTAGGGGAAAAAGTAAATATGCTGAGCGAGGTTAAATATCTGGGAGTTATACTGGACACTAAATTAACCTGGAATCAGCATTTGAAAAGTAAAATTAAACAAGCAAAAGTTGGACTTCTACGATGTAGAAGAGTTCTTGCTATCATGGGGTCTAAGGCCAAAGATGACCTATTGGCTATACACTATGGCTATTAGACCCATTGTGACCTATGCGGCTGTGGTCTGGTGGAAAAAGACGGAACAATTGACTGTTAAGACCAAGCTAGACAGTCTTCAAAGAGCTGCCTGCCTGAGTATAACAGGTGCTATGTCCTCCACTCCCACCAGAGCCATGGAAATTATTCTATCTGTCGTCCCACTTGATATCTTTATTAGCGGTGCTGCCAGAAGAAGTTCCTACAGACTGGAAAACGCTGGACTGTGGATGGATTTTGCCAGCCAAAAGTCCCACACCAGTATTAACCAAAAATTCTTTGACCCTATACTTTTGATGCCCTCTGACATCATGGAGACAAGATTCCTCTTTCAAAGACCCTTTGAGGTACTTATTGACCTAAGAGAGGAATGGAAAGAGGAAAACTACAAGCTCACAAATGGAGACATTGTGTGGTACACAGATGGCTCCAGACAAAACGAAAAGGCAGGTGCTGGAATATGTGGGATCAGACCTAAGGCAAGGATTTCCCGAAAATTAGGAAAACATGCCACAGTATTTCAAGCGGAACTGCTTGCTATCATCTACTGTCTACAAGAATGTTCTAGAAGATCCTACTCAAATAGGAAAATCTACATATTCAGTGACAGTCAAGCAGCCTTAAAGGCAATAAACTCATTCCAAATAAGCTCCAAACTTGTTTGGGAATGTACATGACTTGGAACCTTCTACATGACTTGGGGACCCATAACAGGATCTTTCTTACTTGGGTACCAGGGCATACTGGTGTAGAAGGAAACGAAAATGCAGATAAGTTAGCCAAACTGGGGACTGCAGACCTACCTTTAAGCCCTGAGCCTTTTTGCGGGATCTCTAAGACTACCGCAAAAAGGGTGATAGGAGAAAGAATGCTTAAAGAAACTACAAAAAAGTGGAAGCAAACCACCGATCAAAAACATGCAAGGCTTATGATTCAAGAACCTTCTATGAAAACATCTTCTCAGATCCTTCGTCTTAGCAGGGGTAAGATGAGGGTGATAGTTGGATTTCTCACAGGCCACTATCACCTAAGAAAACACCTTCATAGGATGGGAATCTTTAAAGAAGAACCTCTATGCAGAAAATGCAATATTGTGGAGGAAACTGCCCACCACATACTTTTTGAATGCGAAGCTCTGCTTCACATAAGGCACTCAAGTTTAGGTCTTGGAACAGAACTTGATACAATTCACGAAGAACCTGTCAAAAGCCTTTTGGCCTTTCTCAAGGAATCTGGCTTTCTCTGACAGGAATATCGAAAAACAATGGGGTTTGGTGCAATATTCCCTAGTGGAATCAGCACCTAGGGCTTTCCTGACCTCCCCACTCTATATGACTATGACTATGACTATATGTATCACAAATCTAAAGAAATAAAATTGTAGCTAAATTGCCATCACCAGATGTTGCTGATAGCATAATTTGCAGTACATCTCAGTTGACATTTAATGTTGACTTACCTAACTTCATTGCAAAATAGGATAATTCCATTTCTACATTAAAGTCATTTTCCCACTAAATAAAACTTAAAAATAGCTTTTTAATGTGTTGATTTGTCTTTGAAGTAGATTCTATAATATAGTGCAGTTCCTAATTGCAAATATATTGGGCTTAAAATCATTTAAATATGCTTTAAGATTAAAATTTTGAAGGAATTATACTGTTTAGGATTATATTGATTTCATTATGGCCTTTCGTACTTTCATGAGTTGTATTAACATTGTAAAATCAGTATTCTAACTTGTCCACACTAGCCCCTAGGGATTGCAATCTGATCCGGCATCATTTACTCCGGTAGTACATTTCGGCTACTTACCGGATCCGGTAAACCCGAATTGTTTTTAAAATTAAATACTCGATTAGTTAAACTCTACTTTAAAGTCGCAGAATCGTTTATTAAGCAATCAATTGTGGATTAATCGATTTTGTATATTTCAATCATCAGTTTGGAGAATTCTGGAAAAAATAATAAATTAAATTATTAATAATATTTTTCAAGAAAGGTGGAATTTGCAATAAAATTTTGCTAAAAATGAAAACAATTATAAAAAGACAAACTTTAGAAAATAAACAGATTTTGAGAAAATACAGAAGAAAGAAATGACTTCATATGAAATTTTGTCAAAGGAAAACATTTGTCTCCTACGTGCGACTGCTTAATGACGGTTAAACCAACTAGTGTCGAAGCTGAGAGGGTCTTCTCAACCGCTAGTTATATTTGCAGTTCATTGAGAAGTAGGTTGGGGGAGGACAATTAATACGATTTGTTTCTATAGATCGCTCTTTCAAACTCAAAAGTGATTTTCATTACTATATAACTTCGATTTAAGAAATTAAGAATTCCCTTGTTTGTTATGTTAACCAAAAACTGCCAAAGATTAGATTTTTATGCAGGTTAGGTACAATTTGCTCAACGACGTTAGAGATAGAGACTACCTAATTTTAGATAAATAGAAGAGTACTACGTATAAAACAAACTGATGTTTTTTGATGCGGAAACTATTAAATCTGTTCATCATCAATTCGTTTAAGACACTGCTGGCCACCGTAAATGCAACACCCTGAAGGAAGCATGCAAATAATATGAAATTTACAACATGCATTAGCGGAGGTGAGATATGCAAATGATTAGAATTTCAGCGCAGACGCACATCACGCTTGCCTGTGGCGTCACTTCAAAGCGCTATTTAAGGCTTGGAGATTTCAACGATTTCAAGTACGGCAGTTGTGTTTTTCTTGTGGTTAAAAAAAAAACAAACGATCAATTAGGCCTCGTAGAAAACAGCGATCATCTTTTGATCAAGTATCCGAGTTCGACAGAGGAAGGATAGTGGCCTACCGAGATTGTGGATTATCTTTCGGGGAAATCGGTAGTCGTGTTGGACGAAACCAAACAACTGTAATGCGATGTGATCGTTGGATGCAGGAGGGTACGACGGACCGACGTGTTCGATCGCATCCACCTCAATGCACTAATTCACGTGATGACAGGCATATTGTGCGCATGGCAGTGACGGATCGCTCAGCCACATCACGAACTGGTCCTGCGCCGGGTATTATGGTATGGGGCGGTATTAGATATCACTCTCGCACTCCTCTAGTACGCATTGCCGGTACTTTAAACAGCCAGCGCTACATCTCCGAGGTGTTGGAGTCAGTTGTCCTTCCTTACCACCAGGGCTTGCCCACAGCCATATTTCAACAGGATAATGCGCGACTACACGTGGCGCGCATTGTCCAAGGGTTCTTTGTCAATCGCCAGACTGAATTGCTTCCCTGGTCAGCTCGCTCTCCGGATCTTTCGCCGATAGAAAACATGTGGTCCATGGTTGCTCAACGATTGACCCAGATTACATCCCCAGCTGCCACACCAGATCAAATTTGGCAACGTGTGGAAGCTGCTTGGTCTACTGTACCCCAAGAACACATCCAAAGTATCTTTGAATCAATGCCGAGGCGTGTGGCAGTGGTGATCGCCAACAATGGCGGCTACTCTGGCTACTGATTTTGGCAGGAACCACACTTCACAGAAGTCTATAAATTTAATCATTTGATACTTGGTCAACATGTTATCTACAAAATAAATTTTGTTGTGATATCTCTTATCTTTCTTGGTGTTGCAATTTGTTCGGCCAGCAGTGTACTTACTACTAGTAGTTACTGTAAGTAATTGTTGGTGATTGATTTCCTACCTATGGATAATTATTAATAAAATTGATTTTCTAATGCTAAATAAACGTTTTGTTCGTCAATTTGGAATAATATCCTTATTACCTACTTTCACTTGGCCGATTTTGGAAAAATACGTACCAGTTAGATAGACTTGTTAACAAAGTATCAATCCGGTCGGATCCAGACGGAATACTGTCAAGCAATCCCTACTAGCCCCATGACATGGGGCTAGTGTGGACAATTCACATTTTTTAAATAAAATATAATTAAAAAACTACATTTCTAAATAATTTAATATATCAACCAAAATAAAATTAAAAGAGCCCATTATTGTAAAAAAAAAGTTGATGTGTCAAAAATGATATTTAGTATTCTTTTTTGCTAAATTTATAAAAATTGTCCACACTTCTCCCCTAATGGTTCTCTGTCAAAGTAACAGCTTTCATTATCGTTCTGTCATATTTTCCTCTCCATTTGGTAACAAGCATTGCAGTTTTTCGTGGTACATCTAAAAGTCTAGTACATTTGTAGTCTCAATATTTGCAAAATTTTCAGAACGCTCTCGTGATAATTTCGAGAATTGAATAGCCAATTTGTTTTTACTGTGATGGATCTCTCGCATTTTTTAATATCCAAGCAAATAGAATCACTGGGTTTTATGTTTAAATTGATACAATTTTTCTTTTTGATTTATTTGTAACCAGTGTCGGTTATTCTCAACTTTTTTCCCCCCTGAACTCTTATTTGAAACTAAATTTGAGTTAATTTTTGGTGCTTGTTCTCGATCAATCTTTACTGGAACTTACAAAACTTGAGTTTATTTTAGTGCGTATTTTTTTTAAATAAAATTTTTATCGGTGATTAATATAAGAATGTCGATAACTTGTGTTGTAATATGATGAAGGAATGCCATGTAATTCAGAAACACATTGTTTTAGTTGTATGAAAAGTCCTTTGCTTTTTGTAGCCTGCAGATATCCAACACTTTTTACATTTTTAAACGGTTTAAATTGTGCAGGTCATGGCTGATCTCTTTAAAATTCAGTCATTAAGAAAGAATCCAATTTGGCATTTAAATTAATTTACGTATTGATGCATAGATGATTCAATACATTAAATCGAGATTTAAAAAAATGTGAAATGCAATAAGTTATAATTACCAATTTTTTTTTAATGCGGGTACAGTAATACGATATGCATCTTAAAAATATTGGGTTTTATGGCAGATGCTTTTATCTTCAAATCCATGTCATGGGCACCCATACAAACTATTTATATAAATTGTTTGTAATTAAAGTTCTCTCTTGTGTATATACTAAAATTGGAACGCTATACAGAGAAGATTAGTATGGCCCCAGTGAAAGTATGAAACGCAAAATCGTGAAGCGTTCCACATTTTTACTTACTTTCTGGTTTGACCTTGAAATGTTACTTTGAAGGTAATTTTCGTTCTTCAGTTTTTATAATGTTTTTTCTTTTATTAATTCTTTTTATTCTACTTACAGTATTGGATCATCGAAGTTAACCACCTCCGATTGCGGTCACAACTTAGGAGTATAACCGACTGAGTTCCAGTTTTCGCTTAAGGAGGTGACGCCATCTATCTGAATTTCGTTCAGCTGAAAACTCTTTTATTTTTTCCAGCCAATTTAATTCATTTTTCTTAGCAAATTTCTCACTTAAATTATGCAAATTATTTTTATGTACGCACACCTGATGACGGGGAGTTGAGCAGCATTGCAGTAGGCACTCCGGAAGTAATTGTCCAGTCCAGTCCAACGATTTTTAATAACTGTCATGATCAAAGTCTGGCAACAGGGCTTTCTTTGTAGCCCAGTTGGAAAAGGTAATGGTAATGGTTGTAGTTGTTGCACGCCCCCATTGGCCAGCAGTGCTAGACCAGGTCCATGATGTTATACACCCTCAAAAAATCCAACACCGTCAATGGATCCTCAGTCAAGTCCTGTTTGGAGAGCCCCAGGCACGAGAGGATGTGATGAGGTGAAGCCTGCTCAGTGGAACAGTTTGTACAAATCTCAAAGATCTTGGATCCTTCGGAAAATTTCATTGATTTAAGGTGACCACTTCGAAAGCGGGCAAGAATAGTTTGGTCCTGCCTATTGAAACCTTGAGCCAGGGAGCCTCCAGGTCGTGAACAGTGATACCATGTGTGCTCTGGGGGGACATTCCAAGTGGTCTTATTCTTGTGTTTTATTTTTGAGATCTCCAAAAAGGTGAGGGGTGCTGACGGCACAGAGGCCTCATAAGCACCAGCCTTGGCCAAAGTGTCCGCAATCTCATTTCCCTCAAGTTCGACGTGGGAAGGAATCCACTGCAGATGAATCCGATGCGATATGGAAAGCCGTTTTAACTTGTTGAGTATTGACACTCCAACACTATCTCTCACACTTTGCCAATTGGTCAA
The DNA here is from genome assembly GCA_947359465.1 of Metellina segmentata. Lineage (NCBI taxonomy): Eukaryota > Metazoa > Arthropoda > Arachnida > Araneae > Tetragnathidae > Metellina > Metellina segmentata. The sequence continues at coordinate 22,156,912 of OX375883.1, read as the reverse complement.
GTGCTGTATTGCACTTCTACTATCAGACAGAATCCATATCTCGTTTCCATGGGGAAGCAACACAAGAGATTCAAGGGCTTCATCAATGGCTATAAGCTCACTGCGAAATACTGAACAGTAGTCGGGATTTCTCCTCTGAATTCTTAAGTCATGGTCTTGCAATTTGATGTAAATTCCACTGCCAGATCGATTACAATCATCTCTACTGCCATCCGTGTAAACCCGAACTGCGTCTCTTGGAATCTCTCCAATTCTCTCAAGAGCTATTTGCCTTAGATAGGCAGGAAGATCTGTTTGTTTGTTCACATGTACACCGTCAAGATCATCCGTTGGCTCAAGACATTGTGTCAAGTGATGTGGTTCTACAGCACTTTCAACTAGATTAAAAGAGAATATTTGGCTAAAGGGACTATTTCTCCTGAGTCTCTGGTTATTATACCAGTCTTTGAAGTAGGTAGAAGTACGATTTTGAGAACCAAGTCCGCTGAGTTTGTTGTAGTATTTTGTTAGGCATGCACGTCTCCGAAGGTTAAGGGGCTGAATGTCAGCCTCAAAAAGCACAATATCCCTGGGACATGTGTTTCTCAGACAAGTGATGATCCGAGCAGCGCTGAGCTGGACCTTTTCAAGTTTCTGAAGATTTGTAAGGCAGTGGTCCCCAACCCCCGGGCCGCGGACCGGTACCGGCCCGTGGATCAAATGGCACCGGGCCGCCCAAGGAACATTAAATTATTTCCATTTTATTTACTGTGGTGTAGTTCTCTCGGGTTTGTGCGGTTCTTATCTATGAAATGTTCACTCAAATTAGGAGGCGGTAAATCAGAACTTGAAATTTGTTCTGTTACTAGAGCTTCAATTATGATTTCTGAATTCTGTATGTGTCTATTTTCCAATTTTGCCAAATGTGACAACTGTTTTCAAGTTGGCAGACAAAGTAGCTACATTTAAAGCCAAACTGAAGTTGTGGGGATGGCGCTTGAACAGAGGCATTTTGGACATGTTTCAGACATTAGTGGGTATTTTAGGCGAGACTGAGCCTAAAAACATTCATTCTCCCAGTTGGTGCACGATCACCTGTCTTTGCTTTTAAAAGAGTTTTATCGCTACTTCCCAACCACAAAATACCAACGAACTAGTAAGGAATGGATCCGCAACCCATTTGTCAACAAATCAGGTGAATCTAGCATGTCTGTGCAAGAAGATAAACTGCTGGAGATTGCAAATGAAGGCGGCCTTAAAACTACGTTCGAGACAACAACTCTGCCGGTGTTCTGGATTAAAGTCATGGCAGAATACCCTGAGATTGCCACCACAGCACTTAAATCCCTATTGCCATTTCCGACAACCTATGTGTGTGAAGTGACGTTTTCTGCAGTGACAGCAACCAAAACAAAACAACGGAATAAACTGGACATAAGCAACACACTTCGGGTGTCATTGTCTCCTATTACCCCCAGATGAAAGCGTCTCGTTGCAAAGAAACAAGCTCAGGGTTCTCATTGATTTAGCGTTCTAGTGAGTTAAAATGTTAAATCCCTCTATATTCATAATTTATTAAATCAAAACAATCTAAAATATAAACAATCAACCTCCCCCCCCCCTCCTCAGCGGGCCGCGTTAAAATTATCAAACATTGATCCGGTCCGCAGCGATAAAAAGGTTGGGGAGCACTGCCTTAAGGGAAAGATCCGAGGACGACACCTCGTAATTTTGATCCACGGTGAGATGACGAAGCAGTTGGAAAAGGAACTGGAGGGTTGCGAATTCGAACGGTCCAACCAAAGGCTGTAGTGTACGTGAGGGTTTGTGGATATTAAATCTGTCGTGGCCTCGAATGTCCTTACGTTGGCATGGTGTGGAGAGTGGGGTTACAAGTTCTAGTCATCTGACCACGGTTCAAAATTACGACGCGTTGTGTAGTCCTGAGATTTTTTCCTTCGGGATTGACCTCGGACCTTCGCCAATAGCCCGCTGTGTTGCTTCACTGACGCTTTAATTGACTTCCAACATTCAATGAAAACTGAAGATAAATTAAATTATATGTTTACAATTCAGACAGCTAAAGAATTGTTGTTCAATTCTTTGTCCAAAATAAAAGTCATGTTTTTGTTGTGCTTTTTGAGGGAAAAAAATATTGCTGTTTACAATATTTTTTCACTCCATTTCTCCTTTCGTTCACTATTCCGTAAGGCAGGGCTCGAAATACCCGGGTGCACAGGTGCACTGTGCACATGAAAATAAAATTGTGCACCTAATTTTTTCCCGCTAGGCGCACCTGTGCACCTAATTTAAAAGCTTAGGTGCACAAGGTGCACCTGTATTAAAAAATATATTTCGAGGCCTGCCGTAAGGTCTAAAACTGTCATCAAAAATGTATTGCAAGTTTATTGAGATAAAATGTTTAATAAACAAAAAAATTAAATTTTTTCGAAAATAAATTCATTTTATTTTCAATTTGAGGTCAAGGCAAAGGAGTTGGCTTTGTTACATAGATAATGTTTTTTCCTTTTTAAGTAAATGCATTAAACTTGGGAAGTGGGTATTACTATTTGGGGAAATTTTGGCCACTGATATCAGTGCCAGATTAATTAGTCTTACAGTTGGAAATAAATGTATGTTGCATAAATATATACACAACTTTTTTTGTTTTATTTCTCTTGATTAAAAAACTCTTTTGATGTTTTTATCTGACCGGTTTCAAAATTACGTTGTGTTTTCCTCGAACATTTATCTTAAGGATGGATCCCGGACCTTCGCCTATAACCCGTTGTGTTGTTCCAGTGCGATGTTATTTAATCATCATTCCAAAGCGTTTCAGAACATTTACCTGATATTATTTGTTTGTAGCTGATAGTATGGGAAAGTGTTAAATGAAGAAATACAGGGTCATCGAAAAATAACACCGGGATTTCTACACCGTATGACGTAGAAGCTGTTAAACGTATCCACATGATTTTTGTAGGAAATGTAGTGGAAGAATGTGTGTTTTAACACTGCTCACTAGAGAGAACTGCTAGCGATTTTATGTAGCGCGGCAGGGGTTCGTTCAACGCAGCTGACCTTATAGACCGGGAGGCAGCGACACTTTTGGGTCACACATTTTACACCGACTGATTTGTGTAACAATAGTTAGCTAATTTTCAGTAATGTCAAAAATGAAATTCAGCTGTCACAACCGCGGTGGGCGTTCGGAACATGAAAAAAAAATTGTGTTCCCAAATATTTTACACCGGCTGAAATTTTGACAAGGGATAGTCATTTAGGTATTAATAAAGGGAATAATGTTCAGCTGGCTCGGTAGTGGTGGAAAGATCTTCAACTGAGGCTATGAAGTGGTTGCTCGCTAAATTATATTCGAGCGCCGCGCGGTATCTTGAATCATCCACCTGATGGTCTTACCACTACTACCGAGCCAGATGAATGAGACTTTTTAAACCCTACCTTTCATACACGTTTTAATAAAAGAAAATGATACTCCTAATTGTATCAATTACTAAATTCCATCATCTATCTAAATTATTTACCTTTTTCAAAGTGCATTGTCACTACCTTTAACTTTCTTCCCTCATTTTAAAATTACAACCATTAAATTCTCTATTAATTCTGATGTGGAGGTTCGTAGTTTTCTGCAAGGTACTCCGTTAATTGATTATATGTTCCGTAAAAGTAAATTATCTTTCTCTTGACGCATTAAAAGGCTATTGTTAAAAAAACTTTCCAAAATCTTTCAACATTCGGATATGTGCAAGATATTTCTTTGGCGGTTCGATTGATGTCTGGTGTGGTTTTATGGTTATCCTCGTTTTCTTTTAGAAATATTTAAAACATTTAGCTGAAAAATTATTTATTAAAAGAAAATCAAACGTATAAGGTATCTATCTGGTGTGTCAAATTTGCCGCAGATTTCAAATCCGTTAATTTTCAATCTGTCTTTAATGATTCCGATTTTGCAAAAACTAAATAATGCCAGCCAAAATGTTTTTTTTTTTTTTTTTTGCTTTCTTTGACTGAAATCGGAAGATGGTAGGAAATGTAATCTGTTTATTTTCGAAACATTAATGTTGGCGTCACGTAAAATTCTATTGCAAAAATATAAAAGGTATTCAATTAAAAAAATTTATTTGTTTAAAGAAAGTCACATTTTTAGATATTGATCTAATGTGAAATTTTCCGCAGATTTCAAATTCGTTGAAATTTTAACTCTCTTTAACGATCTAGGATATAGAAAAAAAGAACTACATAACTAAAGTTAAAACTTTGTTTTTCATCGTCTGTTGGAAAATCATTCCTCCGCGCAAAGTGAAAACGGAAAAAAGATATTTAGAATCTGTCATCTCTTTATGGTGTTGCCATTCCAAAACAAAGAACATTAATAATTAAATTTCGTTAAATTATTTTAAATTGTTCCAGATTGAATTTTAAAAATCGCCGCGACTTTAAAATTGCAAAAAAATTCGGACTACCAGTGCGCCAAATCCCATTACTGTAAGTGCCATACATTCTTCAGGACTTAGCGTGCAAAAAACAAACACTTCCTTTTATAATATTAGAGATAAAATGAATGGACTATGAAGTGTTCTCTATTGTAAATTCATGCGTCCAACTTCTTTGTTTTCATCAAAAACCATTTTTCTCTTTTGTTGTCTGCGAGTTTGTCCATCTTCCACATTAAATGGTAGGCCTGAAAAATCAGTTACCTCGTTTCAACCTCTTCAAATTCTTCTCTGAATTTAATGATAAAATTTTCTAACGACTTCAGTTAGACAAGATCCTTTCAATAGTTCGAATTCCACCGATTGCAGTGTTTTACCAGTAGCATTTATTCTTTATAAAATAGTATTTCAAATAACTGTCATTAGGGCGGTTTCATATTTGTTCATTTTCTTCAGAAGTGAAATCGCCTCCACTATGAAAACTTTTTTCTTCTGAATTACAAATTTCAGTTGAAGCCTCTTTTATATGGTTGAAACCAAGTTTCATAGCTTATACAGCATCTGCCCTTTTCTGACTATCTTGTATTAGAAACACTTTTCATTGAGAAGGAATGTTTACACATTTTTAGATTTCTGGTTAACATTTTCCAACATTTGGTTGACGCAGAAAAAAATGTGATTAAATTCAGCTTAAACATAAAATACTGAATTGCAGCGCTACAACTTTCTGCAAAGAAATTTTCATTTCAATTTAAGGAATGATTAGCACACGGAATAAAATTTGCACTTGGGCTATAAGTGCTTGCAATCCTGAGTACTTCCGTGACATATTTGAAGCATTGTCATATGATTATCCACGACAGTTAATATCCACTCCTAATTTTATTAAAGTTTTGAAAACTTCTTGCTCCAAATATGAAGACGTGTGTTTATCGATGGGAATGAATTCCATGAATCATTCCATTATATTATTATCACAGGATGAAGCATATCTTATCACAAAGTTAGTTGATTGACATATGGAGCGGAGTTAAGTCGCATGTTTGATTTCTTCAATTATTTCCGCTCCTACTTGATTACAAATAAGACCTACACATTCGTCACAAATATTATGAGATAAATAGTTTGCATTTCCTCTTCCTCTGTTGGCCTATTTTTGTAGATGGAACTTCAAGAACTCATCGTATTCGCTTAGGTATTTCAAACAGGTTAAATAATTTCCTTTCCTACTGGAATCTTTGCCTTCATCCTAATCCTAAGCGACTCAATAATTTTACTGTTAAAACAATTTTTTTCAACACATCTCTCCAGTAACATACTTCTATTTCATTTTCCTGTAACAGATGAGCATCAATTCCGTCGAATTTAGTTGATGTTTTATACATACAGTGGACTCGCGTTTCTACGGACCTCCAATTTACGAACTACTATGTTGGTCCCGAACAGTATCCCAAGGAAATAATGCTAATATCCCCTACGATTTACGAACTAAAATTACGCATTCCCTCATTTTTACGAACTCAGCTACCTCACTTTCTTTTCATTGTTTTCCTTGAAACAGGAAAAACCTGACGGGAAAGGAAACAATTTTTGGGAGGCTGGGGGGAGAAGGAATTTACTTCCTCAATTTCGGTTTAGTAGCCCATGGGTCAGGGCATAATCCATTCTTTCAAACGAAATGATAGAAGGATGCTTTTAAAAAGGTATTTCTTAACCTGGAACTTGAAAAACGTTACTGAGATTGATGTACTTTGTACGATGCATCTGTCAGTTAGTGCATGGAATGACATCGCAGTAGTATGGGGGCCACTATACCGCCTTTTCCAAGATGGCCGCCGTGTGATAAGGGGTTGGGTTTTTTGATAAGGAGTTGGGAATCACATCTGATAAGGAATTGAAGGGGTTGACGTTTGTTTACTTTTTTCGTAGGTGAGATAACATCATTATGTTGATATATTGGTGCTATGTTACCAAGGTAATGACTGGTAGTGCCATCTTCTAAAACGGGTGACTAAGAAATAATTGTACTAATAAGATAACAGAGTTAAACACTGACGTGACAAAATACATACTACCAAGGATGAAACGTCTAGAAGTCTCTGGAACTAAGGATTGTTTAGCATGTGTGTATGGTTAATTAAGATAACAGAAGGAACGGACTTATACACGGAGTATACGATAAATGTGACTTAAAGGAAAGATTAGTTTAAACTACCGAAGTACAAGTGTTGTGGTACCTGAAAAATGTTTGGGGGAAACGAAAGAACTATTTGTGCTGTTTTGATGACCAACAGAAATGAGTCACACATGATATCTTCGAACTGAAACTTTCTATAAGGGTTCTATATTTGAAAATGAAACGAAGGGGTCAATACGGATTTTACAGATAACAGTTTCAAGCATACAATGGATATGGAGTGATGTTTGCGATTGGGAAGGAGTAAGCATACGATTCTTATTGGTTTGTTATAGTGGGCACGTACTGAGATTATAGAACAAGACACGTGACTCAAAAGTGATATAAAAGGTCAGTGTAAAACTATAAAAGCCAATATACGGTGCGAGACTTGACCATACGTTCAAGAGAACTAAGGTTGCCTAGTTATGCTGGGGATTCTTGTTAGTTTATGTTAAGGGTGTAAAATGAATTCGAGTGACCAAGGCGAGGTATCCAGAGTGTTTGCTGAACACCCCAATGACGATGAAGAAATGGACGAGATCAACGAACTGGAAAAGGAAGCTCATGTAAATATTATTATTTTTATAATGCTCTCTGGAATTATGTGTAAGGAATTATTAATTTTAAGAATACTTTTAAGTTCTACAGCAAATTCATTTGTTTTTAGGAAGAGGATGAGATATTGCAACTGTTTTCCGATTATCCTATGACAGAAAAGGAGCTTGAATGGGTTAAAGAAATTGAAAGTGACCCACTTGTAAGTGTAACTAATTACGCACCTATTTGTACAGTATTTTTGTAATGTTATGTTTATTTCAAAGTTAAGGTTTAACACATGTCTGATACCTTTTTTTAATTGCAGATTTATAATTTTGAAAATCAAATTGGAGGTGGAAATGACGGGGTAATTATAGAATACTTTTTTGTGTAACGTATTAATTAAACTATTAACATCATCTTATTCATACTTTTTATTATTATTAGATTGATATGCCTTACACATTAAGAGAGTGTAGGAGAAGGATCAACACTCGTTTTCAAACTGAGGAACGAACTTTTACCGCCCATATTAATGCCGAGCAAATCCCCCACCATTACAGAGGAAGTGTCATCAATACTGCCTTGACGTTCTTGCAAATGCTCATAACAGCACTTATTGCGGAAACAACTCTAAACATGACAGAGAACGATTTTATAAGGTACTACTGGGTATCCAAATAGATGTGTTAGAAGTATTAACATATTTCCTTTGGTCTTATGAATGTTATTTATTTACAGATTCTGCTTTTTTTCGGATAACTTGGATCGACCGATTTCAACATGTTTGAAAAAGATTCGGGATATTTCGGTGGAGTTCATTCTTTCAACGATAATGAAAGTCTTACAGGTAACATTACATGAAATTTGTTTCAAGACTGTAACTTTTAACTTGTATGGCATTTTTTCTTAATTTTTATTTTATATTTTAGAGCAAAGACAACATTCCACTTGACGACCGGAGCTTTCGAATTGATGTTATTACAGTACGAAATCCACAAGGAGGTGGAAGGCGACGCCTTTTAGATGTTGCTTCCAATCGTCTACAGAAACGCTGCATCGTGAGCATACCCAGAGACGATAAAGGACTTTGTTGTGCACGTGCGATTGTTGTTGGCATGGCCTACCAAGAGAAACAACCAAACTATAGTTATACAGGGTGGTCCCGAATTCATGGTACAAACTTTAATGGTAGGTACAGGACATTGTAACAATGATTTATTGTATAGGAATGTATAGTCGCAAGTGACGCGGTGAGGCGAAAACAGGGGAAATAACGGCCGAAAGGAAAAACAAAGATTTTATTGAAAGCGTTGTTGACAAGTGTCATGTTTACAGTAATTGTTCAAAATTGCGTCCACCAGTATCGATACATGCTTGACAGCGTCGGTGGAGCGATTGGCGTACACGTTCAAAGATGCCTGGTATTTCACGCACACCTGCAGCAGCTACAGATAAGCGAGCGACGAGATCCTCATCTGAGTCAACTGGAGTCTCATAAACAAGATGCTTTAGATGTCCCCATAAAAAGTAATCGAGGCTCGATAAATCGGGAGATCGGGGTGGCCAAGGGACTGGTCCACCACGCCCAATCCATCGAGTACCAAACGTGGCATTCAGGTAATTCCGTACATCAATGCTGAAGTGTGCTGGCGCCCCATCGTGCTGAAACCACATGCGGTTACGAATGGCGATCGGAACATCATGCAGCAGTTGTGGTAACACTTCTTTCAGAAATATAAGATAGCTTCCGCCAGTGAGCCGCGTGGGTAGTAAGTATGGGCCAATCAAAAAGTCGTTCACAATACCAGCCCACACATTAATACTGAAACGTTGTTGAAACGCATGTCGACGCGTTGCATGTGGATTATCGGTTGCCCACACATGGGAATTGTGCGCATTAAAGACACCCTCGCGTGAAAATGTCGCTTCATCTGTAAATAGCACATAATCTACGAAATCCGGCTGCAACGCACATTGCTGCATCACCCACAGGCAGAAGTTCACGCGGCGAGGATAATCTGCCGGATTCAATGCTTGTACTTTCTGAAAATGGAAGGGGTGTAAGCGATTTTCGTTTAACACTCTGCATACAGTCTGATGACTCACACCTACGTCACGCGCAACAGTTCTTGTGCTTGACTCGGGTCTATCAGCCACAATGTTCAAGATGCTTTCTTCCAGCCTTGGAGTGCGTACAGCTCTTACTCGACCAGCGCCATGTCTGTTGACGTCGAACGCACCTGTTTCACAAAGTTGACGATGTAACCGTTGAAAAATTCTATGATCCGGCATTCGTCGATCAGGATACTCCGCGCGATACATTCGTAACGCAGCTCTGCCGTTACCATTTGCACGGCCGTACATGTAATGCATGTCTGCTTTTTCTGCATACGTAAAGTCACCCATCGTCTACGGCAGCACAATTGTGAATGGCGCTTTTCCCTACTGCGATGCATCATGTTCAACAGCGGCTAGACATCTACTGCCCTCTACCGGCAATGATACCAACCGATCACTCCATTTCTCTTTCCTTTTATTTCCCCTGTTTACGCCTCACCGCGTCACTTGCGACTATACATTCCTATACAATAAATCATTGTTACAATGTCCTGTACCTACCATTAAAGTTTGTACCATGAATTCGGGACCACCCTGTATAGTATAGTGCAGTTCCTAATTGCAAATATATTGGGCTTAACATCAATTAAATATGCTTTAAAATTAAATTTTTTAAGGAATTATACTGTTTAGGATAAAATTGATTTCATTATGTTCTTTCGTACTTTCATGAGTTGTATTAACATTATAAAAAAATCAGTAACTTACTTGTCCACACTAGCCCCTAGAGATTGCAATCGGATCCGGCATCATTTAGCTACTTACCTGATCCGGTAAATCCGATTTTTTTTTTAAATTAAATAATCGATTATTCAAACTCAACTTTAAAGTCGCAAAATCGCTTATCGCTGCCCGTTAAGTTTTTATTGATTTTTCAAATAGGCCGGTTATTTTTGAAAAACCCTGTAGACATTGTTCGCATCAAGTTAAAGCAAAACCGATGGTTATAAGCTGTGCTTTTTCTCTGGTTAAAAATGTAACTAAAATATCCTTATTCCTTCGGTACATGCACCGCTCTCTATTGGTAAATTTTCGAACACCATGTTTCAAATGGCTCTTGGAGATCAACAGTACCAGAAAGTCAATTTCATGAATATTTTGACTTGTGAATGGTTCTTGCGTATTCGCCTATACGATTGTTAGAAATTTTCATTATTCAATATGTTTAATAGTTACGAGTTTGGTTTTACTCACCAGTAGAATAAAGAAATTATTTTTGTAATATAAATTTTTTTTATGTGTTAAGGTAAGAGAATTATTGAAGATTTAGAAACTTTCAACCTTCAAGTAACTGAGGGTTAATTATTATTTATTACGATTTATAACTATGATTATATCTGTTCGCGTGATGTTATCTAAACATCGTCTAAACTTGATGTCGTTGATTGTGAAGGAGTGACATTATCTTAGTGGTTAACATTTAGTCTAAGGCCAAAAGTGGCTTTGCACTGATCCTATAGATGTAGAGTTTGTCCCCCCTTTTTCACGATCACCAGTGTTAAAACTTGGTCGTTTCATAAGCCATTTTCTTAATCCTTCTGCGCTTGCGCAGATGGGACTGACCCAGCTTACCGATAATTTATGCTTTATTATTTTTTTATATTAGTTTTTTGTATCAGAGAAGGGTATTATTACTCTAGTTTCTTTAGAGTTTGCTCTTCTTTTATTTGGATTTAGCTCTAGTATACATTTTTTCGTGAGACAAAGTAAAAACCCAACACCAAAGAAAATGAGAGGAATTTGTACGTACAATCCGAACAAACACAAACATTTAAAAAAGTTATATAAATTGAAAATGCATTATGTTTCATTACACAAGTTTTAAAATTTGTAGTTCATATAATTTTTAGTTTAATGAAACGATAAATAAAAGTGTAGACATTGAAAACTCAAAATTGAAACAGAACATTTTCATATTTTGTTGCTAATATTTTGTTTGCATCCCTTTGCTTTCTTTAACAGCTATGAGCCATCTCGGCATGGACTTAATCCTCCCCGTTTTTTGTTTCCTTCCCGGTTAAAACCCGTTTTTTTTTTTTGCAAAATGTCATGCCAATTTTATTCCATTCTTCTATTAAACCATTCTTTAGATCTTTTTTATTTGAAATGGGATGTTCACGTACGTTTTCTGCAAACAGTTTCAAATGTTCTCAATAACATTGAGATTTAGTGACTGGAGATGTTTCCATTGCATGAGGACAGTTATACCACAGCCAACACCTTAAATTCCATGCTTTGTACTTGGGGTCGTTATCTTGATAGAAATGAGAGTCGTTTTCACAGACCAATTTATGAACGTTTTCTTTCACAAATTGCTCTTTAGTATGTCAATATATCATTATATCCATAATGCCATCTATAAAATGTAGTTTATTGATTTCAGAAGCAGACATGCCACCCCTTATCATTACTCACCCACCTCCATGTTTTATTGTGGATTTAAAAAAATTTCAAATTTAACTTAATTTTTCTTTTTTTTACACAAATTTCTCGATCAGATCCGAACAAGTTAAATTTGTTTTCATCAGTAAAAAGTATTTTGTTCCAAAATAGGTCATCTTTTTTTTTTTATACAACTAGCCACTGCGTGCCCAACACCCGTGACAGTTCTTTTTGAGGGGTCAGGTCTGACCACTGCTCGCTAATCCCTGGTGATTGCTACATTCACATACGTATTCGTAACCTATTGGATAAAAGTCATAATGGCGTTGCTTGTGATGTTGGTTTGCTTCGCAAACCAAAGAGAAATTCGTAGCCTATTGGAATGAATTCCCTGCAATTTCCAATTTCGTTTGCTTCAAAAACCAAATTATGAATATCATGAACTACGGTTTGCTTCGCAAATTGATAATATCCATAAAGGTGTTGTCCGTGGAATTGGTTAACTTCGCAAACCAAATAGGAATTCGGCTTGACGTCGCAATCTCTTGCGAAAGTATAAATATTTATTTGAAAAATTATATATTAAAATAAAATAAAAAATATAAGGTTTCTATTTGTTGCTAAATTTTCCGCAGATTTCCAATCCGTTAAAATTTTCTATCTATCTGTACAGATCCCGATTTTACAAAAAATACTAAATAATGCCAGGCAAATTTTTTAAAATTTTCTTTGCTTTCTTTCGCTCAAATCGTGAGAGGGCAGGAAATGAAATCTGTTTATTTTTGGAAAACGAATGTTGGCGTGTAGTCACATTCTCTTGCGAAAATATGAAAGATATTCAATTAAAAAAATTTATTTATTTAAAGAAAATCATATTTTTAGGTATCGAGCTGATGTGATGTTTTCCGCGGATTTCAAATCCGTTGAAATTTTTTCTCTATCTGTAACGATCTAGGAGATAGAAAAAAGAACTACATAACTAAAGTTTAAACTTTGTTTTTTGTCGTCCGCTGGACAATCATTCCTCCCCGCAAAATGAAAACGGAAAAAAAATAAATTTAGAATCTGATCTGACTGATAGAAATAAATTTAGATCCTGATTGTTGCCATTCCAAAGAAAACAATAATAATTAATTTCATTAAATTCATTTAAAACTGTTCTAGATTGTATTTAAAAATTCGCCGCGACCCTAAAATTGCAAAAACTTTGGACTACCTGTCTGCCAAATTCCATTACTGTAAATGACATAGCTTCATCAGGACTGTGAGTGTAAGAAACAAATAAACAAACACTTCCTTTTATAATATATGAGATTTCGAACTTTTTAAGTGCTTTAACCAATTCACATTGTTGATGTTCGGTTTGTGTCGTTCAATTCTACCATTTTCTCAATCCATTTTTTCTTAGTATAATTATAATAGTTGCAGGACTGGCTGTTTTCCTAAGATATTTAAAAACCTCCTTAGTCAATTTTAGGTGTATTTAGCATACATAGAGTTTTGTTTACTCTCTCTTCTTACAATCCAGAGTTCATCTAAGTCATTACAAATTTTATGTTCCTTTTCTAGGGCAATTTTTCTATACTTTTAGATCTTATAAACCGTTTAATTAAACCAAATACTGTCGAAGAGCTTCGAAAAACTGTTTTACACATTTCTCGATCACTTTTTCGAGGTTCATATTGATAAATAATCAACTTACGAATGTCGATGTTCACATGGCCACCCATTGCATTAATCGAAAAAAAAAAATTCCGACAATTAATAATTTTGATGGAATATTTACCAAAAAAGATCGAATGACAAGTATTCTTCCATGTAATGTTGCCAAAACATGAATTTAGACGTCTAAATAAGCTAAAATTATAAAGAATTCTAAAAAGCAGACAATTGTTCGATTTTCATTTTGAAATTTATTTTGTCACTGTTTTTTTGTTTCATACTTCAAACGATGTAAAAATATTTTGTAATTTATATCGAATAATTTTAATAGCAAGGCCTTTATTTTTCATTTTCAGGTGTTATGAATTAATAAGCACGTTTACTTTGATTGCGTCAAACAAATGTATTAAAAAATATTGTCTGTTTGGTTTTTACTTTGACTCACTGAAGATTAGCTCTTTACTTTTATTCAGATTTAGCTTAGCTAAGTATTATTTGTTTCGAGCACGATCATATTGGTATTTGTTAATTTTTCCAAATGACGTATTGTGATGGATTCCTATCAAATCCGTTCGATTTACTGCAAGTCTTTCAAGACGAGCAGCTGGAAAGTCATTTGTTGGACGTGCATGAAATCAAATTGGATACAGAAACAAAGCAATTTAATTCTGAGGCTGAATTTCTTGCTATCAAAAATGAAACGGAACAAGAAACAAATTCAGTCGATGAAGAAATGTGGTCAAAAGGAAAAGAGGATGGTGTTTCCATTTCAGTAACTTTTATTGCCATCGTAGTGGTCATTTCAATGATATGTACAAGCGTTTAAAGGCATTTGAAACTCTTGGGGTAAAATAAGATAAACGCTGTTTGCACATCTTTGTTAAAAGTTACTCATACTGAGAGTGATATTTTTGACTTAGAATGTAAGACCCTATGTCATAACAGACAAACATGAGAGCAAAGTCTCCTCAGTATCTTAAACCTTGCCATCTGTCACCACTGCTTTGTATATTTCACATATTTCAGGCCAAAGTTTATCCATGCTTTACCTCCATCCTACTTTTAAGAAACTTAAGTCTCAGTTCAAGAAACAAAGAAAACTGCAGCATCAGTGGGATATACAGAGAAGGAGTTGGGATTGCCTATTGAGTAACAAGGGAAGAATCCCTACTGATCTACCCAGAGGGATGGGAGTGGTCTGTTTCCGCTTGTTAACCTGACATATCTCCAATAACACCTACATAAGATTGGGGTGGCTACCTCCCCGATCTGTAAGCTTTGTTGCGATGGTTTTATGAACAGGCAACACCTTGCGGAGTGCTCTAATTTACAGGACATTGACACCAGGGATACTTCTCCCCAAAGACTTCATTCGCTATATTGAACGGCAAGACAGCGTATGGCCAAAAAGCCTAGAGCTGGGCGTAGGATTAAAAAAAAAAAAAACTTTTAAGAAACTGTTTACATTGTATGTTGTTGTTGTCGTGTCTATGCATGCAGTACTAGTGCAAAAGTCCTCCAAAAGCCTTCGATTGCACTATTCATAGAAGTGGGGTGCCATTGACTCCGGAAAGGTTGGACTTCTGCTTGTTGGTCCGCGGGAGCTATTTTATTTCACTCCTACTACCCAATGGTAAACCAATGGAGGCATTCCCCTATCCGCCGCCTGGGGACGCGCTCTCTAATGGTTACAGGCTCCCCCGAGGGGGTTTACATTTTATAACCTGCCAGTATCACAAGTTCCGGGCAATTTTTGTCATGCCCTGCCCGATATGAGCTTGTCTTATGTTTCAATCTTCAAATAAACTACTACTGGAGCTACACAATAGGCTATTAACAATGGTCCGTGGTCAATCCCGCAAGGGAAGAGAGCACAGGGCAATACCTCGTAATTCTAAACCACGGTCAGATTGCAAGACAACACCTGAGCTGGCACCCCCACTCTCTAAACTTCCACACCACGCCAACGTGAGTACATTTGAGGCCATGAGAGATCTAAGGTGCACCAGCTCCCTTCGTTATAAGACGGTGTTTGTTGGATTAGAACTCGCAACCCTTCGATCGGGAATCCGTAACTCTTCCAACAGGACCCCCGTAGCCCTGACAACGGTAAGATTCCACGGTAAGCAACACGTAATTTTGAACCACAGTAAGATGACGAGATCAACATTTAAGATGCCTGTCCACTCTTCATACTTCCCAAAACGCCAACATGGTGACAATTAAGGTCTAGACTGAAATTACGTGCACCAGCACTCTTTGTAGGAGACAGTGTTTCGTTGGATTCAAACACACGTCCATTTCTTTAAAAGGGCTATTGTAGACCAGTTGGTAATTATTAGTTAAAGTTAGAGCAACACAACGGGCTATTGACGACGGTCCGGGATCAATCCCTTAAGGGAAAGATTCGAGGATTCCTTAAAGGAAATATCCGAATTTTGAACCACGGTCAGATGACGAGGCAACACCTGAGCTTAATAGATCAGTTGGAAATGTAACGGATTTGCAATCGGTAGTTGAATATAATAAATGAACGTCCCATTGAATAATAAACACACTGGGCAAATGGCGAGGATTTGCAATTGGGGGTTTGCGAGTTCGAAACTCGCTCCAGCCAACGATCGTCTTGTACACGGGGCTGGTACACGTCAAATCTGTCGTGGCCTCAGATGTCCTCAAGTTGCTATCATGTGGAAATTAGAGGAGTGGAGTGCCAGGTCAAGTATTGATCTAGTCACCTGACACTAGTGGCGGATTAAGCGGACTAAGCGACCGCGTTAGGATCCGAGGTCGTAAAATGTATTTTCATTGGGTTCGAGGAAAGTTGTGACAGCGTCTGTAAGTGCAGTGAAAAGAGTTTCTTATACAAGATGGTCAGCAAGAGCAGATGCTGTATTAGCTATAAAACTTGGTTACACTCATTTAAAAGAAGCTTTAACTGAAATTTAATAATTGGAAAGGAAAAAGAGTTACCACTGTGGAGGCGACTTCACTTCTGAAGAAAAGGGACACATATGAAACCGACCTAATGACGGTTAGTTGGAACACTATTTTACAATGAATAAATGCTACTAGTAAATCACTGCAATCGTTGGAATGGAAACTGTGTGTTTAAAGGATCTATCCTATTGAAGTCATTACAAAATTTAATCAATAATTTCTGGGAAGAATTTAATAAAGTTTAAAAGAGGCAACTGATTTATCAGAGCTATTATTTAATGTGGAAGATTGACAAACTCGTAAACAATAAGAGAAAAATGGTTTTGATGCAAACAAAGAAAACGGAGATGAATTTATAATAAGAGAAAATTTCATAGTCAATTAATTTTATTTATCATATGTAACAACACCAAGGCAGTAATACCTAAAAAAAACTCAGACGTATAGAATTGTGGAGCCTTTTCGAATAATTTTTTTATTGGGATTCATTAATAGAAAAAAAAAGAACACGATCAAAAAAAGTTGAAGGATATTTTCCAAAATGACATTGATGTTAGAACTTTTGAAGATGACTTTGACCATTTTTTAATATTTCTAAAAGAAAACGAGATTCCATAAAAACACCACCAGACATATTGATCCGCTAAAGAAACGTCTTGCAAATTTCCGAATGTTGAAATAGTTTTGACATTTTTTAAACAATTCCCTTATCTAATACGTCAGGAGAAAGGTCGACTTCTGTTTTAAAGCGTGTAAAATATTACTTAAGGAGTACTATGGGAGAAGAAAGATTAATTAATAATGCCATTCTGTATATAGAGGAAGAAATTTTAAACCGAATTGACACATCCAAAATAATTGACGAATATGCAAGAAATAAAGCAAGACGGAAATTCATGCAAGAAATGTTTTCTTTTTTTAATAAATTTATTTATTGTGTATGGTATGAAATTTTTGATTACTTTTCTTTTTAATTAACTTTATAAGTTTTCTTGACACTTTTATTCTAACTTGAGTTTAAGGGCCCCGAAAATTTTAACTCTTAGGACCCCCACTTGACTCGATCCGCCACTGTCTGACACGAGATCAAAATCTAACGGCCGTATTCACAAGTCCGAGTTAACTCGAGGATCAACGATAATCCGCGAGTTATCGAAAAAACCGTATTCACAAGTCCTGATCCGTGGTTTAAACTGCCGTTTCGGTGTTACATTTTGATCCTCCGAAATCGCGAGAGAACTCGCGAGTTACATTTAACGCATGCGCAGTACCATCTTTTTGGAAAAGCAAAATGGAGGACACATTTCATTCTATGCTCAATTACAGTATTCTTTCGGCGACTGGACTGGATCTGTCATTACGGAGCACCTGCTTCATAGCAGCTCATCTCATCATCATCATATTGCTTAAATGGAAAAATTTAAACATATTTTTATTGAAATTCAAAAGAAAAATGAAAATAAAGGTAGCTGCGTAAATCTTAAACAAGCAGCTTAGCGAAAAGATAGATGGCGCCACCTCTGTCCTATAATCCGGAGAGAGCGAACGGTAGAAAACGACCATGGCAGATACAAATTCGCCGTAGAATAAAAATTATTCTGTTGATTTATTACGAATGAAAGAAAATTGACAGTGCAAGTTACTTTTCACGACACCAACACACACCCATACTGACAAGTAAAAAGATAATCAGATTACATACATCTGTCCAGACATTGTGTACAATTCTTTCTTTCCAAATTTAGGTTTGCATAAAAATTTAATTTGAAATTAAATACCTTTGCATTTATTTTCCCAAACCCATATTAAAATGCTGTGCGAGTCCTATTTATTCACAATTTGGAATCAATTCTACGATGAAGTACGTACTTGATCAGTACGAATGCATATTGGGGCGTCGTAACCAATGTAAACAATACCACGTGATCGTGAGGTAGCCAATCACAGCTAGCGTCTCATTTTAATCCCCGGATCACTTAACACGCCGTTTGAGAATACCGTTTTTGATAATCCTCGAGTTAACTCTTACGTCCATATTCACAAGTCTCGAGTTAACTCGAGGATCAGTTGATCCGCGAGTAAGAGTTAACTCGAGGATTATCAAAAACGGTATTCTCAAACGGCGTGTTAAGTGATCCGGGGATTAAAATGAGACGCTAGCTGTGATTGGCTCCCTCCCGATCACGTGGTATTGTTTACATTGGTTACGACGCCCCAATATGCATTCGTACTGATCAAGCACGTACTTCACCGTAGAATTGATTCCAAATTGTGAATAAATAGGACTCGCACAGCATTTTAATATGGGTTTGGGAAAAGAAATGCAAAGGTATTTAATTTCAAATTAAATTTTTATGCAAACCTAAATTTGGCAAGAAAGAATTGTACATAATGTCTTGACAGATGTATGTAATCTGATTATCTTTATACTTGTCAGTATGGGTGTGTTTTGGTGTCGTGAAAAGTAACTTGCATTGTCAATTTTCTTTCATTCGTAATAAATCAACAGAATAATTTTTATTCTACGACGAATTTGTATCTGCTATGGTCGTTTTCTACCGTTCGCTCTCTCCGGCTTATAGGACAGAGGTGGCGCCATCTATCTTTTCGCTAAGCTGCTTGTTTAAGATTTACGCAGCTACCTTTATTTTCATTTTTCTTTTGAATTTCAATAAAAATATGTTTAAATATTTCCATTTAAGCAATATTATGATGATGAGATGAGCTGCTATGTAGAAGGTGCTCGGTAATGACAGATCCAGTCCAGTCGTCGAAAGAATACTAGAATTGAGAATAGAATGAAATGTGTCCTCCATTTTGCTTTTCCAAAAAGATGGTACTGCGCATGCGTTAAATGTAACCCGCGAGTTAACTCGCCGATTTCGGAGGATCAAAATGTAACACCGAAACGGCAGTTTAAGCCACGGATCAGGACTTGTGAATACGGTTTTTTCGATAACTCGCGGATTATCGTTGATCCTCGAGTTAACTCGGACTTGTGAATACGGCCGTAAGTATCCGTCGTGTTTCTCCAGTGCTACATTAATTAATTTCTAATCTCGTACATTCATCCCCTTCTGGAGTAGGTAGACAGCAAAACTGTTACCACTGAGCATGGAACATAATAATGTGATTTGGACTTCGAATCTTTCTCTTGAGAATTAATCACGCACGCTTGGTTGTCAATAACCCGTAACTTTGGTCAAGTACAACGTTAAATAAAATATCTACCTACATAACCCTCCTGAGATTGAAGTTGAAGTCATTCACAATTTGCGTGTTTTAATAACTGTTATTCAAGAATAATTTATTGCAAAATAATTTTATTAAAAAAAATTTGGTAATCAATATTGGTGTTTGTGAACTTTTCTCTTAATTCCTTGTTTTTCATTTCCCGTTATAGTACTGTATCAAATATACCTATCAAGGGTGTTTCAGAAAGGACTCCCCAACTTTAAATGAAATAACTACGTAACAGTGATAGATGGAAAGATGAAACAAGAGGTACGTTTTATGAGTAGACCTGGAATAAGAAATAAACCGGTTTAACAAAACTAGTTACAACTTCAGATAAAAGAGGGTGCTGCAATCTTGTTTCTTTTACACCTTTAAATGGTGTGCAAATGCTCATTCGTAAACAGGCGTCTAATCACATTACAATGTATTCGAATTAGGGATGTTACTAACAGTGATTTGACAGTAACAGTTCTAACTGTGACTGCTACTGACGATTATCTGTGATTCAAAACTGTGATTGTGATTTAAACTGTGACTGAATCTGATTGACTGCAAGGTATCTCTAGTCACTCGTAGCAACGGAATGCTTTTATTTATGTGTTGAATATTTTCAATAATACGACTTCGTCGAAGGAATACATAGCTAAGTCGGTAACGTCGTGGCCTTACAGTGCTCTAGTTTTTAAAGTTCAAACCCCGGTATTTTTTTCATCCAGATCAACAGGAATATATTTAATAAAACGCACAACTGCCACTCAATAAAACTTCAATTATAAAATGAATTTTTCTTTTTTATTCCGCCACTATGAGCCGTTTTTTATTTTTAGCCTGTAATTAATATTTTTAAAGGTACTTTTTCTCCTCAATAAATTAATATTGGTGAATATGATGGTTTCAACTATATCGAAATTTTCATATAAATTAAACTTTATAATTAATTAAACATTAAAATCAAGAGATATACATTAGAATGCTTGATAATTTTACTTCTAATTGAATTCAAATTATGAATTTTAATCTTTAAATAAATGTATATAATTGACAAACCTATTTTTTATCTTTAAATCCGTTTCACTAAATAACCTTTATCCAAAATATTTGTTTGTTGAAGAAAAATGTTTTTATCGTAGTATGTGTAGCAAGACAATTTCCTTATTTTTGATAATCTGACAATTTCAAAACATTAAGTAATTTTTCTAAATCTCTAGTAACATTCGAATTAATTTGTATTGTTGTATTCGTGGTGGTGCAAAGACACAGCAATTTTATTTGAGACGAAGAAAACACAAAACGAACAACAGCAGAAAAGTCAAACCTTACTGTGAAAAATCGGTAGCTTTTGACTTGTTTCAAGAATTTCTGTCCAATACTTTAGTTTATAAATCATACAATTTTTACAATTTATTAACTAAAATGTGGAGTAGTTCAGTTTCCACACAACACTGGAGTAACCACGTACTATTGTCAACGGTCCAGGATACACCCCGAAGACAAAAGATGAAGATATTCTCTTTAGTAGCACTTTAAAATTGAAAAGCTGAGTGAAAGTATATAATTTATCTCTAAGACAAACAGGGAATATTCTAACGAGTAACATTTTTATTTGTTTTGAAAACAGTCTGACAAGGAATTCCAGAGAATCAGTGTTTAAAAACAACAAATTATACGCTTTAAAAATTAAACATTCAGTCATCAAAATTTTTTGTACTTGCATTACCATATTTAAGAATGCATTCTTTACCGCTGTAAACATTGTTGTGTTAATCCTCCCTCTGAAACGGTTTCATCTTAAGAGACAATCTTTAAAGAAGGCAGAAACTCGTAAAACGTATTCTAATCACTAGCGAAATAAAATAAATATCTCACCCCCCAGGGGTTTATGATTGTCAGAAACAAATATTTGAACATTATTCAATATGTTTATTAGTTACGTGTTTGGTTCTACTCACCAGTAAAATAAAAAAAATTACTTTTGTAAAAAAATTTTGTGCATATCCTTATTATAGTTTACAATACGTTCTTTCTTAGAAACTTTTAGCTTTCAAATGTTTGGAGGTTAACTATCATGATTACGATATATCTCTTATCAGGGATTTTACATACAGTGATTTCACAGTTTTAGTTCTAACTGTGACTTCAAATGACAAATATCTGTGATTGTGATTCAAAACTGTGACTGAATCAAATAAATACTTGGCATACCTGATTTTTCTTTAAAAGTCCGTTTCACTAAATAACTTTTATCTAAAATATTTGTTTGTTGAAGAAAATTGATTTCATCGTAGAACGTGTAGTAAGACAATTTCCTTACATTTCATAACAATATGAGGTACTGAAATATTTGAAGAACAACCCCAAAACTTGAAGAAATTTTTCTAAATCTCTTTCTTGTAACATCCTAATTCATTCATATTGTAGTGTTCGTGGTGAACAAAGACTCAAGTTTGAAACATAACATTTTTGTTAAAGACGAAAAAAACACAAGAACAACAGAAAAGTAAAAATATTTTCGCGCTTTCTGAGCGTTGTGCATAGCGCATGTGCTAAACTTTCCCCGAGAGAGACGTTACGTATCGTCTGCTGTTGGCAAGGAGCCAAGATTTTCAATGCACACTAGCATTAATAGCACTTAAATTTGAAGAAAAATGTTTTCTTTTGCCTAAGATAACATACTTTTCAATTATTTTCATAAATTCTTATGCGAAAAGTTTATATAAAATATTGTCTTCATATTAAATTGCATACATCCACTCAATTATAATGTACAATTTATAACTTATATACAAATTGAGTTTCACCCCCAGAGAGTGATTCATCGCTCTCCTACAAATGCAATAGGATCTTGTTATGTCTGCTGGTCAAATAGAAATTATGACCAGCTCCAGAGTTATGTCAGTATATCGTCAGAAAAATAATTTGGGAAAAATCTGGAGCCAGTGATAGTTCTCTAGTCTTCGGTTTGTGGAATACTCGGTTTAGCTTCTACATATACAGACAGCTTTTTTCTTCTGCACATTTTTATTACCCAATTCATTATTGGCTGTTTACTTATGCTAACAGATTTCTATTAATTTTTATTCCAAAAATGTCATCACTTGAAAATACAAGCAGTAGATTTCAGAAGTCAGTTATCTCTCTTCTACATATTATATTGTTATAGCAAATAAATACATTTTTTCCTCTTATGGTGAGGGTCTGTAATTTTTACACTAAAAGTGAAAATTAAAAGCCGCATTTGATATAGCATGTGTTTGAACTTAGCAGTTGAAATTGAAATGTTAAATTAATGGTAGGCGTAAATGTTTACATAATTCAAAAACTATCTTTTTGATTTAAAAAGGTTTTAAATACTTACAAAAATTAAATAACGGAAACGAACTAAAATCTATTTTAAAAATTATTATATCTAAATTACCTAATGCTCAAACTGTTGATAATTATTTATTTCGTATTGTTACAGAAATTCCGAACCTTATTTCTTATGCACAGGTTGTAGCATAGAAAAATAAATTTGATGTAAATATTATTCACAACTCTTTCAGCCATAAATTATCTCGTTTACCATCGTTTTACTTCCTGATATTCTTTTCCGCCCTTCAGATTTTGCATGCGACCATCCGATCCTAAAATGGGATTTCTATTTAAAAAAAAAAATTAAAAAAAAAAAAATTTTTTTTTACCTGTTTTCAATTTTTTTTTTTATGTTTTACAAAATTTTATTTGTTTTGAAAACACAGTCTGACAAGGAATTCCAGAGAATCAATGTTTTTACAAACAACAAATTTTACGCTTTTGAAAATTAAATATTCAGTCATCATAATTTTTTGTACTTGCATTACGATAGTTCAGAATGCATTCATTACCGCTGTTAACATCATGTGATGATCCTCCCTCTGAAACGGTTTCAACAGAAGAGACAAACTTTAAAGAAGGCAGAAACTCGTAAAACGTATTCTATTCACTAGCAAAATGAAATAATTATCTCACCCCCCAGGGGTTTATATGTTTAAATTGAGAAAAATTTTCATTTAGCTTTACTTGTACCGATTGTTCTCAACTTTTTTCCCTGAACTCTTATTTTAAACAAAGTTTGAGTCAATTTTCGGCGCTTGTTCTCGCACAATATTTACCTGAACTTTAACTTGAAAATAAAACTTGAGTATATTTTAGTGTTATAACATATATGTTTCAATCACCCAACTGTTGGTTTCGAGAGAGACCAATAGATGGCACTTGGAAGGTCCTCAATGACTGCGCATTTAAGTTGCACAGATGTATTTTAAGGAAGCCACGGATGTGAGAAAAAATGTAGTGTGTTATGTGATGCTTTGAACAGGCGCCTCAATCCCATGATAGTACTTTACGCAAGTCCAACTTGATTGGCTAATCGGATCACATGACCTAGATACGTATGTCATCAAGGTTTATAGTTGTTAGCGATTTATCTCTTCCTTTCTGCTTTCTTCTTTTTTCAGATCCATGGCTATGGGTGGGTAGAGGTGGGAGCCGAAAAATGTATCCTTTTATTATATAAGTTAGTGTTTTATGTATGCTTTTTGTTACATCAGAATGGTCCTAAGCCAGCGCTGGATACGACACCATCATCCTAAAGCAAAGAGGCCGGCAGAGGGGCGGAAAAATATCAGCTGGTAGTGAGTTCAGGAGTGGTTCTTAGATTATTTATGTAAAATCAACAGAAGAGGAAAAGTAAATTAGAATGAAAAGAAATTAAATTGGAATTTTTTTTAAATAATTTGGAGGATCTAAAAATTTTTCGGCAAGCTGGGTTCGAACTCGGGAAGTCATCCTCCTCAACCGACGCTAATCTGAAGGTGGGTGACTTTAACCACTAGGCCATCGTTGCTTCACGAAAAGAAGCTCTTTAAAATATAAGTACCCTTAATATAAGTTGGCAAGAAATACTACTAACAACCATACAACATATACAGGGTGGTCCCGAATTCATGGTACAAACTTTAATGGTAGGTACAGGACATTGTAACAATGATTTATTGTATAGGAATGTATAGTCGCAAGTGACGCGGTGAGGCGAAAACAGGGGAAATAACGGCCGAAAGGAAAAACAAAGATTTTATTGAAAGCGTTGTTGACAAGTGTCATGTTTACAGTAATTGTTCAAAATTGCGTCCACCAGTATCGATACATGCTTGACAGCGTCGGTGGAGCGATTGGCGTACACGTTCAAAGATGCCTGGTATTTCACGCACACCTGCAGCAGCTACAGATAAGCGAGCGACGAGATCCTCATCTGAGTCAACTGGAGTCTCATAAACAAGATGCTTTAGATGTCCCCATAAAAAGTAATCGAGGCTCGATAAATCGGGAGATCGGGGTGGCCAAGGGACTGGTCCACCACGCCCAATCCATCGAGTACCAAACGTGGCATTCAGGTAATTCCGTACATCAATGCTGAAGTGTGCTGGCGCCCCATTGTGCTGAAACCACATGCGGTTACGAATGGCGATCGGAACATCATGCAGCAGTTGTGGTAACACTTCTTTCAGAAAAATAAGATAGCTTCCGCCAGTGAGCCGCGTGGGTAGTAAGTATGGGCCAATCAAAAAGTCGTTCACAATACCAGCCCACACATTAATACTGAAACGTTGTTGAAACGCATGTCGACGCGTTGCATGTGGATTATCGGTTGCCCACACATGGGAATTGTGCGCATTAAAGACACCCTCGCGTGAAAATGTCGCTTCATCTGTAAATAGCACATAATCTACGAAATCCGGCTGCAACGCACATTGCTGCATCACCCACAGGCAGAAGTTCCGCGCGATACATTCGTAACGCAGCTCTGCCGTTACCATTTGCACGGCCGTACATGTAATGCATGTCTGCTTTTTCTGCATACGTAAAGTCACCCATCGTCTACGGCAGCACAATTGTGAATGGCGCTTTTCCCTACTGCGATGCATCATGCTCAACAGCGGCTAGACATCTACTGCCCTCTACCGGCAATGATACCAACCGATCACTCCATTTCTCTTTCCTTTTATTTCCCCTGTTTACGCCTCACCGCGTCACTTGCGACTATACATTCCTATACAATAAATCATTGTTACAATGTCCTGTACCTACCATTAAAGTTTGTACCATGAATTCGGGACCACCCTGTATATGAGGAGCAAATCAGAGTCAACTTGTCGGACACTTACGCTGAGGCGCTAGTGTATATATTGTATTTCTACGAAACAACGCGCATATTCAAAATCAAATGGTTACTGCAACAATCAGATTGGCGAGATATCCAAGTGAAGCCAAGCCCGTGAAACTAGCCAATCAAGTTGGACTTGCGTAAAGTACTATCATGAGATTGAGCCGCTTCTATGCTTTGATGTGTCACGGAATCCAGTTAAGCCTTGGATGTGTACAAGACGCGATCCGACTCAGTCGCGGCCTTCCTGTATATAGAGTCAAGGATTTTTGCAAATAAACCGCAGCAACAACGACCAGGCAGTCCTGTCGTTTTATTTAATCCAACACCCACACACATTTTTGTAAGTTGCCCGGCACTTGAGTTGAATAATGATGGAAAAGGTTCCTTCAGCCCAGCCAAGTACTTACAGTGTGTATTTTTTGAAAAAAAATTTGTATCTGATTAATTTTAAATCTCAATGACTTGTGTTGTAATAAGATGAATGGATACCATGGAATTCAGGACCACAATATTTTGTTTGTATGAAATGTTCTTTGCTTTTTGTAACATGCAGATACCCAACACATTTTGCATTTTTAAACGATTTAATTGCGCATTGCCATGATTGATTTCCTTGGAATTCATTCAGAAAAAAATAATCCAATCTGACTATGCTTAAGCACCGCTAGAAAATATAAGACATGTAAATTAATTTACTTATTGATGCATAGATGATTTGATACATTAACTAGAGATTTTTAAAAATGTGAAATGCAGTAAGTTATAATTACAATTTTTTTTAAAACTTAGGGATCAGATATTCAGTTATGCTTCTTAAAAGTATTGATTTTATTTGCACATGCTTTTTCCCCCATCAAATCCTTGTCATGTGCAACCATACATTGGTGCTCAAGCCCCCTCCCTAGCCATTAGTATTGTCAAATATGATAAATTTAAAACAATAAAATGGACTGAACCTTTTTTTAAATATTAAACATTGATGATGTAATTGCCTTTATCAAATATCTTTCCATTTAAAAAATAAATTTTAAACAAATCAGAAAGCTTTAATTGTACAATTCCATTGTAACTTCTGCATTGAAAAAATTGCTAATATTTGTGTGGATTTAGAAATAGATTTGAGTTAAAATAGGTCTAGTTCTAACTTCTACATATGTAACATTTTCACTACCAACTATATAAAAATTGCTTAAAAATCAGTTTTTTTTCTTCTGATAAATATGAAATACTTCAAAGTTATCAAGCAAATTCCTCTTTTAGATGGCATTATAGGGGGACTAAACATTTTAGGTACACATACGAGTACTTCGGCTCTCAATTATACTGAAAGCCTAATAATTTTCAAATGATAAGTTATTGCTTAAGAAACTCAAGTTTTTGTGCATTGATGCATCATTATCACTTTATAAGCCCAATAAAAATGATTAGAAAAGCATAACCACACAATATATATTTTTTAAATATTTTTTTCATGCTATAATATATCTTGGGAAGTGCTTTTTCACATACATTCATGGCAAATGCAAAACATAGTGGGAAAAGGCCCCAAATAGTGATTATCATGCATAGTTATTTTCTCAAGGATCCAGCACACAAAAATACTTTTGTACTCAACAAAAATATAAATTTATTCACAACAAAACGGATTACAAGGACTAATAGAAACAATGATTACACACCCCTCAGACAACCGACCTAGCTTGCCGGAGTCAGACGTTTATCTCTTCCTAAACATACTCTTTTTCATCAAGTTAGTATAGCACACTAACTAGAGAGTAGGGCTAACACTACACCCCCATGCAAGATTGACGTATCACCTACCATACACAATCTGACAATACCAGAAGGAATCGTACAAAATTATGGAAATTCAAATACATTCACATTAATAAAACCAAAAAATATTGCTCACATATACACTACCTGACTCTTAAACACAAAATAAGTCTAAACCTTCTTGTATGATATAGCAATATAGGTAAACAAATAATACAAATAGAAATAAATGTACTGTACAAAATTAATGTGGCTATCAAATTATCCCCATTATAAAAATTCACATTTGATTTCATAAATTGAAAAAAATATAATCACTTATAAGAAATTTAAATACATTTTAGAACAGAAAAATTTCAGAACAGAATTCTAACTAAGCATGTCACTGAAAATCGAAATGAAATTATTTTTCATTTCATCCAAATTTATAATGAAAATGTTACGAACTATTGGAGTGATTGGAGTTCTTTCGACAATCTTTTCCATTTTCCGAAACTGACAACCCTTCCAAGTATGGACAAATTCAGTCATATTTTTTTTTCATGCCCGGCCAAACAGTGAAATTCCATACCGATCAGGAGTTGGCAGTTTGCTTTATTTGGCAATGAGGATTCGATCAGATGTTGCTTATGCAGTGAGTTTAGTGTCTCGTAAGTTGGACAACCCCGGAGACTGATTAGGGAAATCGTGCAGACAACATTAAGATAAATTTGGAATACCATTGGACATGGCATTGTGTACAATAATAAAGATTACAGAAGCCTGTTTGGTGATGCAGATAACAACAGCTGTGCAGAAACAAGCAGGTCTCACAGAGGAACACTCCTGAAACATTGCAGAACTTGTCTTGAAAGGCTTGCTGCAAATCGAACAGATGTGATCGGAATCCATCACAAAACGTTGTTTGGAAAATAACAACGCAATCGTGCTTGAAACAAATGATACTGAATCTGATTACGCTAAATCTAAGTAAAAAATAAAGAGCTAACATATAAAGCCAATCGTATCGAACTCGGAAAGCTTTCAAACAAACTGATATAATAAATAACAGTTTGATTTAACCTTAAAAGCATGTATTAACTGTGTCAGTCCCTTCTGCACAAGCTCAGAAGGATTTCGAAAAATGTCTGAAAACGACTAAAGCCGCGTCCACACCGGAGAAGCAGAGCAAAACATGGATGATTGATTAACCCCGGGGACAGGTTTGATTGGCAGCTCGTTCAGTGTAGACGGTGAACGAACATTTTGAGCACGAGCAAAATGATCCGCTTCTAGTCGGTACATCAAAGGAAAGCAAGTGCTCGTGCTCGCTCTATTTGGACGGCGTTTTTTCGTTCCCTTGCTCGACGTTCAATCAATCACCGGGGTCATCGCTAAGAAACGGGTCGGGGATCGGAACATAGAAATATTTATATTTCTTCGGATTTTAAAGTGATACTATTATTTAAGTAGTCTATTTGTAAGCATTGTGTGTTTTGCTATACATAGTTGACGATTAAAACTCAGTTGTGAAAATGTAATCTGCCCATATTAGTGTCAAAATTGATGCGTTCATCCATGTGTATTTAGATGGTCTATATTAGTGGTCTTGGGGAACTTTGCACGTCTAAATCTCTGCTATTATAAAATGAAGTGTCCGACCTCCGCAATGTCCGGACGAATCTATTGCACTTACAATGATGAAATTTGGCACACGGGTAGTCCGAAGTTTTTGCAATTTTTGTGTCCAGCCTGAATTTAAAATTCAATATAAAACATTTAAAAAATAATTTATTGGAATTTAATTATTATTGTCTTCTTTGGAATAACAGTTGCAATAAAAGTTAGCAGATTCTAAATGTATTTTTTCCGCTTCCGTTTTCATTTTGCGGAGAAAGATTTGTCACCAGACTAAAAAAAAATAAAGTTTAAACTTTAGTTACGTAGTTTTTTTTTATCTCCTTGATCGTAAAAGATAGAATACAATTTTCAACGGATTTGAAATCTGCGGAAAATTTCACATTAGATCTATACCTAAAAATATGATTTTCGATAAATGAATAATTTTAAATTGAAACTCATATTTTTTCCAACACGAACGCCAGTTTCTGTGAAGAATGACTTTCGTTTGATTCGAGATATCACAGATTTCATTTCCTACGCTCAAACCATTTCACAGCGAAGAAAAGCAAAACAAATAAAGAAAAACATATTGACTGGCATTGTTAAGTACTTTTTTGTAAAATCGGGATCGTTAAAGACAGATGAAAATTTCAACAGATTTGAAATCTGAATAAAATCTAAACCCCTAAATCTCTACCTTCCATTTGATTTTCTTTTAATAAATAATTTTTCAATTAAATATTTATATTTTCGCAAGAGATTGTGACGTCACGCCGATTGGATCTCTTCGCAATTTGAATTTGGCAATGACGAGGTCGGCGTTGCCGAGGTGTTTGTTTGCGAAGCAAATCATAGTTCATAATATTCATAATTTAGTTTGCGAAGCAAATCAAATTAAAATTTGCTGGGAATCCATTCCAATAGGATACGAATTTCCATTTCGTTTGTGAGGCAAACCAATGATATGATTACTGTTATCCAATAGGCTTCGCAAACCAAATGGGAATTCTTAGCAATCACCACGCAGTGGCTAGTTTAAGATAAATAAGAGGTGGATATTTAAAATGTATTTAAACTTTTTTGCAATTAAAGAAAATTTAAAATTGTTGCACTGCAATATTAATACGTTTTACCGAAAAATGCCGAATTGAAAGAGACATTCGATATGTTGGAACATATGAGTGAAATATTCAGTAAGAAATTTTTATTTTGTAGGGAAATAATCTGCTAATATCAATTTTGCAAGTACGTATGTATATATATATATATATATATATATATATATATTAATAAAGTGGTTGCCGCAGCCGCCGTCGCAGGATTGAAAATACGGTTTGTTCAAAATTGTACAGGGTTAACGATAAAGTGGATTATTTTCCGAGGCGGCTATTAATTTAGGGTTTATTAAGTGTCCCAGTAGGAAAAGCGTAATTTCTACTGCGTGTGAGCAAAAGACATACATTTTCAGTCTTTTGGCTGCTGAGAATATTTTCCATTACGGGTGTCACCAAATGTCGCCTTTTTTGGGAACTTTTCTTCCTATTTCTCTTTAATAAATCTTTAATGATAATATACACTGCACTCGCGATTATGCGCCGACTTCGTAAAGAACGAGACCTTAAAACAATTTGCTTCAAACAATAAGTTTGCAGTTTAACTTCAACACACAACCAACCAGATTGATCGCGAGCACATGGAACATTTTGTGTCCGAGCTGTCAAACCAGAAAAACCAGAGAGATTGATTCACCAAACCTGTCTCCGGGGTTAATCAATCATCCATGTTTTGCTCTGCTTCTCCGGTGTGGACGCGGCTTAAGATTTAACATTGCTGATCGTTCTCTCTCCATCCGCTTGTGAATGACAAAACTAGTTTACAAGCCCTAATGAATAAGTGGAAATAAGGCTGGGCGAAAAGTATCCCCATCCCACAAATGGATTCGAAGAAGCCGAGGACCGTCCTACCCACTCAACAAACCAAAAAAAAGGTATAGTGTTAAAATTTAACAACAAATGACGCTGCATGTATCGGAAATCATAGAGTACTTTTCGGTGCGCACAACTCATCACTAACAGTCTTTTTTATGTCTGTGTTACCAATTAAAAACCAACAAGCAACACTTTAAGTACGCGTCTATTCAACACTGTACGCCATCTTGAAAATTTTTTTAAATATACATATCTTTTCTTTAATTAAATAGTGGTAGATACATTTCCTTTCTTTTGTATTTTAAATTATTCATATTTATAGAGCTTCACGTATATACTCAAAGTACATACTTACTTTTAACATTGCTGATCGTTCTCTCTATCCGCTTGTGATAATTCTGCTGTTTATCAGTCAAAATCTCTCTGCAAGTTTTTGCAGAGTAGCAACACGGATGTAAACTTCCATGTTATTGCATGACCACACACTTGATAGTTCAGTAGCAATTTATGAAACTAGGTTTCCATAGTGGGAAAGTAAGTTCTTGATTTGTTTGCAATTGCAAGATTAGACTATTTTAATTCAATATTTTTTTTAAAAGGCCACACAGTATGTTATAAATGAATATATTCATTAGCTATTTTCATATTCACTTTTGCTCTACATGGTTTAAATCAACCAGTAATAGGCCTAAATAAACAAATGTCTCCATGGGGCTAGTGTGGACACGTGGCATTCAGGTAATTCCGTACATCAATGCTGAAGTGTGCTGGCGCCCCATCGTGCTGAAACCACATGCGGTTACGAATGGCGATCGGAACATCATGCAGCAGTTGTGGTAACACTTCTTTCAGAAAAATAAGATAGCTTCCGCCAGTGAGCCGCGTGGGTAGTAAGTATGGGCCAATCAAAAAGTCGTTCACAATACCAGCCCACACATTAATACTGAAACGTTGTTGAAACGCATGTCGACGCGTTGCATGTGGATTATCGGTTGCCCACACATGGGAATTGTGCGCATTAAAGACACCCTCGCGTGAAAATGTCGCTTCATCTGTAAATAGCACATAATCTACGAAATCCGGCTGCAACGCACATTGCTGCATCACCCACAGGCAGAAGTTCACGCGGCGAGGATAATCTGCCGGATTCAATGCTTGTACTTTCTGAAAATGGAAGGGGTGTAAGCGATTTTCGTTTAACACTCTGCATACAGTCTGATGACTCACACCTACGTCACGCGCAACAGTTCTTGTGCTTGACTCGGGTCTATCAGCCACAATGTTCAAGATGCTTTCTTCCAGCCTTGGAGTGCGTACAGCTCTTACTCGACCAGCGCCATGTCTGTTGACGTCGAA
Organism: Metellina segmentata; assembly: GCA_947359465.1. NCBI lineage: Eukaryota > Metazoa > Arthropoda > Arachnida > Araneae > Tetragnathidae > Metellina > Metellina segmentata. The sequence goes on along the minus strand of OX375883.1, from coordinate 22,124,575 downwards.
CGCACCTGTTTCACAAAGTTGACGATGTAACCGTTGAAAAATTCTATGATCCGGCATTCGTCGATCAGGATACTCCGCGCGATACATTCGTAACGCAGCTCTGCCGTTACCATTTGCACGGCCGTACATGTAATGCATGTCTGCTTTTTCTGCGTACGTAAAGTCACCCATCGTCTACGGCAGCACAATTGTGAATGGCGCTTTTCCCTACTGCGATGCATCATGTTCAACAGCGGCTAGACATCTACTGCCCTCTACCGGCAATGATACCAACCGATCACTCCATTTCTCTTTCCTTTTATTTCCCCTGTTTACGCCTCACCGCGTCACTTGCGACTATACATTCCTATACAATAAATCATTGTTACAATGTCCTGTACCTACCATTAAAGTTTGTACCATGAATTCGGGACCACCCTGTATAGTATAGTGCAGTTCCTAATTGCAAATATATTGGGCTTAACATCAATTAAATATGCTTTAAAATTAAATTTTTTAAGGAATTATACTGTTTAGGATAAAATTGATTTCATTATGTTCTTTCGTACTTTCATGAGTTGTATTAACATTATAAAAAAATCAGTAACTTACTTGTCCACACTAGCCCCTAGAGATTGCAATCGGATCCGGCATCATTTAGCTACTTACCTGATCCGGTAAATCCGATTTTTTTTTAAAAATTAAATAATCGATTATTCAAACTCAACTTTAAAGTCGCAAAATCGCTTATCGCTGCCCGTTTAGTTTTTATTTATTTTTCAAATAGGCCGGTTATTTTTGAAAAACCCTGTAGACATTGTTCGCATCAAGTTAAAGCAAAACCGATGGTTATAAGCTGTGCTTTTTCTCTGGTTAAAAATGTAACTAAAATATCCTTATTCCTTCGGTACATGCACCGCTCTCTATTGGTAAATTTTCGAACACCATGTTTCAAATGGCTCTTGGAGATCAACAGTACCAGAAAGTCAATTTCATGAATATTTTGACTTGTGAATGGTTCTTGCGTATTCGCCTATACGATTGTTAGAAATTTTCATTATTCAATATGTTTATTAGTTACGAGTTTGGTTTTACTCACCAGTAGAATAAAGAAATTATTTTTGTAATATAACTTTTTTTTATGTGTTAAGGTAAGAGAATTATTGAAGATTTAGAAACTTTTAACCGTCAAGTAACTGAGGGTTAATTATTATTTATTACGATTTATATCTATGATTATATCTGTTCGCGTGATGTTATCTAAACATCGTCTAAACTTGATGTCGTTGATTGTGAAGGAGTGACATTATCTTAGTGGTTAACATTTAGTCTATGGCCAAAAGTGGCTTTGCACTGATCCTATAGATGTAGAGTTTGTCCCCCCTTTTTCACGATCACCAGTGTTAAAACTTGGTCGTTTCATAAGCCATTTTCTTAATCCTTCTGCGCTTGCGCAGATGGGACTGACCCAGCTTACCGATAATTCATGCTTTATTATTTTTTATATTAGTTTTTTGTATCAGAGAAGGGTATTACTCTAGTTCCTTCAGATTTTGCTCTTGTTTTATTTGGATTTAGCTCTAGTATACATATATTATAGTGAGACAAAGTAAAAACCCAACACCAAAGAAAATGAGAGGAATTTGTACGTACAATCCGAACAAACACAAACATTTTAAAAAGTTATATAAATTGAAAATGCATTATGTTTCATTACACAAGTTTTAAAATTTGTAGTTCATATAATTTTTAGTTTAATGAAATGATAAATAAAAGTGTAGACATTGAAAACTCAAAATTGAAACAGAACATTTGCATATTTTGTTGCTAATATTTTGTTTGCATCCCTTTGCTTTCTTTAACAGCTATGAGCCATCTCGGCATGGACTTAATCCTTCCCGTTTTTTGTTTCCTTCCCGGTTAAAACTCGTTTTTTTTGCAAAATGTCATGCCAATTTTATTTCATTCTTCTATTAAACCATTCTTTAGATCTTTTTTATTTGAAATGGGATGTTCACGTACGTTTTCTGCAAACAGTTTCAAATGTTCTCAATAACATTGAGATTTAGTGACTGGAGATGTTTCCATTGCATGAGGACAGTTATACCACAGCCAACACCTTAAATTCCATGCTTTGTACTTGGGGTCGTTATCTTGATAGAAATGAGAGTCGTTTTCACAGACCAATTTATGAACGTTTTCTTTCACAAATTGCTCTTTAGTATGTCAATATATCATTATATCCATAATGCCATCTATAAAATGTAGTTTATTGATTTCAGAAGCAGACATGCCACCCCTTATCATTACTCACCCACCTCCATGTTTTATTGTGGATTTAAAAAAATTTCAAATTTAACTTAATTTTGCTTTTTTTTACACAAATTTCTCGATCAGATCCGAACAAGTTAAATTTGTTTTCATCAGTAAAAAGTATTTTGTTCCAAAATAGGTCATCTTTTTTTTTTATACAACTAGCCACTGCGTGCCCAACACCCGTGACAGTTCTTTTTGAGGGGTCAGGTCTGACCACTGCTCGCTAATCCCTGGTGATTGCTACATTCACATACGTATTCGTAACCTATTGGATAAAAGTCATAATGGCGTTGCTTGTGATGTTGGTTTGCTTCGCAAACCAAAGAGAAATTCGTAGCCTATTGGAATGAATTCCCTGCAATTTCCAATTTCGTTTGCTTCAAAAACCAAATTATGAATATCATGAACTACGGTTTGCTTCGCAAATTGATAATATCCATAAAGGTGTTGTCCGTGGAATTGGTTAACTTCGCAAACCAAATAGGAATTCGGCTTGACGTCGCAATCTCTTGCGAAAGTATAAATATTTATTAATATCCATAAATTATATATTAAAATAAAATAAAAAATATAAGGTTTCTATTTGTTGATAAATTTTCCGCGCAGATTTCTAATCCGTTAAAATTTTCTATCTATCTGTACAGATCCCGATTTTACAAAAAATACTAAATAATGCCAGGCAAATTTTTTAAATTTTCTTTGCTTTCTTTCGCTCAAATCGTGAGAGGGCAGGAAATGTAATCTGTTTATTTTTGGAAAACGAATGTTGGCGTGTAGTCACATTCTCTTGCGAAAATATGAAAGATATTCAATTAAAAAAATTTATTTATTTAAAGAAAATCATATTTTTAGGTATCGAGCTGATGTGATGTTTTCCGCGGATTTCAAATCCGTTGAAATTTTTTCTCTATCTGTAACGATCTAGGAGATAGAAAAAAGAACTACATAACTAAAGTTTAAACTTTGTTTTTTGTCGTCCGCTGGACAATCATTCCTCCCCGCAAAATGAAAACGGAAAAAAAAATAAATTTAGAATCTGATCTGACTGATAGAAATAAATTTAGATCCTGATTGTTGCCATTCCAAAGAAAACAATAATAATTAATTTCATTAAATTCATTTAAAACTGTTCTAGATTGTATTTAAAAATTCGCCGCGACCCTAAAATTGCAAAAACTTTGGACTACCTGTCTGCCAAATTCCATTACTGTAAATGACATAGCTTCATCAGGACTGTGAGTGCAAGACACAAATAAACAAACACTTCCTTTTATAATATATGAGATTTCGAACTTTTTAAGTGCTTTAACCAATTCACATTGTTTATGTTCGGTTTGTGTCGTACAATTCTACCATTTTCTCAATCCATTTTTTCTTAGTATAATTATAATAGTTGCAGGACTGGCTGTTTTCCTAAGATATTTGAAAACCTCCTTAGTCAATTTTAGGTGTATTTAGCATACATAGAGTTTTGTTTACTCTCTCTTCTTACAATCCAGAGTTCATCTAAGTCATTACAAATTTTATGTTCCTTTTCTAGGGCAATTTTTCTATACTTTTAGATCTTATAAACCGTTTAATTAAACCAAATACTGTCGAAGAGCTTCGAAAAACTGTTTTACACATTTCTCGATCACTTTTTCGAGGTTCATATTGATAAATAATCAACTTACGAATGTCGATGTTCACATGGCCACCCATTGCATTAATCGAAAAAAAAAAATTCCGACAATTAATAATTTTGATGGAATATTTACCAAAAAAGATCGAATGACAAGTATTCTTCCATGTAATGTTGCCAAAACATGAATTTAGACGTCTAAATAAGCTAAAATTATAAAGAATTCTAAAAAGCAGACGATTGTTCGATTTTCATTTTGAAATTTATTTTGTCACTGTTTTTTTTGTTTCATACATCAAACGATGTAAAAATATTTTGTAATTTATATCGAATAATTTTAATAGCAAGGCCTTTATTTTTCATTTTCAGGTGTTATGAATTAATAAGCACGTTTACTTTGATTGCGTCAAACAAATGTATTAAAAAATATTGTCTGTTTGGTTTTTACTTTGACTCACTGAAGATTAGCTCTTTACTTTTATTCAGATTTAGCTTAGCTAAGTATTATTTGTTTCGAGCACGATCATATTGGTATTTGTTAATTTTTCCAAATGACGTATTGTGATGGATTCCTATCAAATCCGTTCGATTTACTGCAAGTCTTTCAAGACGAGCAGCTGGAAAGTCATTTGTTGGACGTGCATGAAATCAAATTGGATACAGAAACAAAGCAATTTAATTCTGAGGCTGAATTTCTTGCTATCAAAAATGAAACGGAACAAGAAACAAATTCAGTCGATGAAGAAATGTGGTCAAAAGGAAAAGAGGATGGTGTTTCCATTTCAGTAACTTTTATTGCCATCGTAGTGGTCATTTCAATGATATGTACAAGCGTTTAAAGGCATTTGAAACTCTTGGGGTAAAATAAGATAAACGCTGTTTGCACATCTTTGTTAAAAGTTACTCATACTGAGAGTGATATTTTTGACTTAGAATGTAAGACCCTATGTCATAACAGACAAACATGAGAGCAAAGTCTCCTCAGTATCTTAAACCTTGCCATCTGTCACCACTGCTTTGTATATTTCACATATTTCAGGCCAAAGTTTATCCATGCTTTACCTCCATCCTACTTTTAAGAAACTTAAGTCTCAGTTCAAGAAACAAAGAAAACTGCAGCATCAGTGGGATATACAGAGAAGGAGTTGGGATTGCCTATTGAGTAACAAGGGAAGAATCCCTACTGATCTACCCAGAGGGATGGGAGTGGTCTGTTTCCGCTTGTTAACCTGACATATCTCCAATAACACCTACATAAGATTGGGGTGGCTACCTCCCCGATCTGTAAGCTTTGTTGCGATGGTTTTATGAACAGGCAACACCTTGCGGAGTGCTCTAATTTACAGGACATTGACACCAGGGATACTTCTCCCCAAAGACTTCATTCGCTATATTGGACGGCAAGACAGCGTATGGCCAAAAAGCCTAGAGCTGGGCGTAGGATTAAAAAAAAAAAACTTTTAAGAAACTGTTTACATTGTATGTTGTTGTTGTCGTGTCTATGCATGCAGTACTAGTGCAAAAGTCCTCCAAAAGCCTTCGATTGCACTATTCATAGAAGAGGGGTGCCATTGCCTCCGGAAAGGTTGGACTTCTGCCTGTTGGTCCGCGGGAGCTATTTTATTTTACTCCTACTACCCAATGGTAAACCAATGGAGGCATTCCCCTATCCGCCGCCTGGGGACGCGCTCTCTAATGGTTACAGGCTCCCCCGAGGGGGTTTACATTTTATTACCTGCCAGTATCACAAGTTCCGGGCCATTTTTGTCATGCCCTGCCCGATATGAGCTTGTCTTATGTTTCAATCTTCAAATAAACTACTACTGGAGCTACACAATAGGCTATTAACAATGGTCCGTGGTCAATCCCGCAAGGGAAGAGAGCACAGGGCAATACCTCGTAATTCTGAACCACGGTCAGATTGCAAGACAACACCTGAGCTGGCACCCCCACTCTCTAAACTTCCACACCACGCCAACGTGAGTACATTTGAGGCCATGAGAGATCTAAGGTGCACCAGCCCCCTTCGTTATAAGACGGTGTTTGTTGGATTAGAACTCGCAACCCTTCGATCGGGAATCCGTAACTCTTCCAACAGGACCCCCGTAGCCCTGACAACGGTAAGATTCCACGGTAAGCAACACGTAATTTTGAACCACAGTCAGATGACGAGATCAACATTTAAGATGCCTGTCCACTCTTCATACTTCCCAAAACGCCAACATGGTGACAATTAAGGTCTAGACTGAAATTACGTGCACCAGCACTCTTTGTAGGAGACAGTGTTTCGTTGGATTCAAACACACGTCCATTTCTTTAAAAGGGCTATTGTAGACCAGTTGGTAATTATTAGTTAAAGTTAGAGCAACACAACGGGCTATTGACGACGGTCCGGGATCAATCCCTTAAGGGAAAGATCCGAGGATTCCTTAAAGGAAATATCCGAATTTTGAACCACGGTCAGATGACGAGGCAACACCTGAGCTTAATAGATCAGTTGGAAATGTAACGGATTTGCAATCGGTAGTTGAATATAATAAATGAACGTCCCATTGAATAATAAACACACTGGGCAAATGGCGAGGATTTGCAATTGGGGGTTTGCGAGTTCGAAACTCGCTCCAGCCAACGATCGTCTTGTACACGGGGCTGGTACACGTCAAATCTGTCGTGGCCTCAGATGTCCTCAAGTTGCCATCATGTGGAAATTAGAGGAGTGGAGTGCCAGGTCAAGTATTGAACTAGTCACCTGACACTAGTGGCGGATTAAGCGGACTAAGCGACCGCGTTAGGATCCGAGGTCGTAAAATGTATTTTCATTGGGTTCGAGGAAAGTTGTGACAGCGTCTGTAAGTGCAGTGAAAAGAGTTTCTAATACAAGATGGTCAGCAAGAGCAGATGCTGTATTAGCTATAAAACTTGGTTACACTTATTTAAAAGAAGCTTTAACTGAAATTTAATAATTGAAAAGGAAAAAGAGTTACCACTGTGGAGGCGACTTCACTTCTGAAGAAAAGGGACACATATGAAACCGACCTAATGACGGTTAGTTGGAACACTATTTTACAATGAATAAATGCTACTAGTAAATCACTGCAATCGTTGGAATGGAAACTGTGTGTTTAAAGGATCTATCCTATTGAAGTCATTACAAAATTTAATCAATAATTTCTGGGAAGAATTTAATAAAGTTTAAAAGAGGCAACTGATTTATCAGAGCTATTATTTAATGTGGAAGATTGACAAACTCGTAAACAATAAGAGAAAAATGGTTTTGATGCAAACAAAGAAAACGGAGATGAATTTACAATAAGAGAAAATTTCATAGTCAATTAATTTTATTTATCATATGTAACAACACCAAGGCAGTAATACCTAAAAAAAACTCAGACGTATAGAATTGTGGAGCCTTTTCGAATAATTTTTTTATTGGGATTCATTAATAGAAAAAAAAAAGAACACGATAAAAAAAGTTGAAGGATAATTTCCAAAATGACATTGATGTTAGAACTTTTGAAGATGAATTTGACCATTTTTTAATATTTCTAAAAGAAAACGAGATTTCATAAAAACCCCACCAGACATATTGATCCGCTAAAGAAACGTCTTGCAAATTTCCGAATGTTGAAATAGTATTGACATTTTTTAAACAATTCCCTTATCTAATACGTCAGGAGAAAGGTCGACTTCTGTTTTAAAGTGTGTAAAATATTACTTAAGGAGTACTATGGGAGAAGAAAGATTAATTAATAATGCCATTCTGTATATAGAGGAAGAAATTTTAAACCGAATTGACACATCCAAAATAATTGACGAATTTGCAAGAAATAAAGCAAGACGGAAATTCATGCAAGAAATGTTTTCTTTTTTTTTAATAAATTTATTTATTGTGATTGGTATGAAATTTTTGATTACTTTTCTTTTTAATTAACTTTATGAGTTTTCTTGACACATTTTTATTCTAACTTGAGTTTAAGGGCCCCGAAAATTTTAACTCTTAGGAACCCCACTTGACTCGATCCGCCACTGTCTGACACGAGATTAAAATCTAAGTGTTGTTGTTCTTGGTTCTTTCCCTTAAGGATTGATCCATAATCGACACTAAGTAAACCTAAGTATCCGTCGTCAGTGCTGCATTAATTAATTTCTAATTTCGTACATTCATCCCCTTCTGGAGTAGGTTGGCAGCAAAATTGTTACCACTGAGCATGGAACATAATAATGTGATTTGGCGTCGAATCTTTCTCTTGAGAATTAATCACGCACGCTTGGTTGTTAATAACCCGTAACTTTGGTCAAGTACAACGTTAAATAAAATATCTACCTACATAAACCTTCTGAGATTGAAGTTGAAGTCATTCCCAATTTGCGTGTTTTAATAACTGTTATTCAAGAATAATTTATTGCAAAATAATTTTATTTAAAAAAATTTGGTAATCAATATTGGTGTTTGTGAACTTTTCTCTTAATTCCTTGTTTTTCATTTCCCGTTATAGTACTGTATCAAATATACCTATCAAGGGTGTTTCAGAAAGGACTCCCCAACTTTAAATGAAATAACTACGTAACAGTGATAGATGGAAAGATGAAACAAGAGGTTTTATGAGTAGACCTGGAATAAGAAATAAACCGATTTAACAAAACTAGTTACAACTTCAGATAAAAGAGGGCGCTGCAATCTTGTTTCTTTTACCCCTTTAAATGGTGTGCAAATGCTCATTCGTAAACAGGCGTCTAATCACATTACAATGTATTCGAATTAGGGATGTTACTAACAGTGATTTGACAGTAACAGTTCTAACTGTGACTGCTACCGACGAATATCTGTGATTAAAAACTGTGATTGTGATTTAAACTGTGACTGAATCTGATTGGTTGACTGGAAAGTATCTCTAGTCACTCGTAGCAACGGAATGCTTTTATTTATGTGTTGAATATTTTCAATAATACGACTTCGTCGAAGGAATACATAGCTAAGTCGGTAACGTCGTGGCCTTACAGTGCTCTAGTTTACAGTTCGAACCCCAGTATTTTTTTCATCCAGATCAACTGGAATCTATTTAATAAAACGCACAACTGCCACTCAATAAACCTTCAATTATAAAATGAATTTTTCTTTTTTATTCCGCCACTATGAGCCGTTTTTTATTTTTATCCTGTAATTCATTTTTTTAAAGGTACTTTTTCTCCTCAATAAATTAATATTGGTGACTACGATGGTTTCAACTATATCGAAATTTTCATATAAATTAAACTTTATAATTAATTAAACATTAAAATCAAGAGATATACATTAGAATGCTTGATAATTTGACTTCTAATTGAATTCAAATTATGGATTTTTAATCTTTAAATAAATATATACAATTGACAAACCTATTTTTTATCTTTAAATCCGTTTCACTAAATAACCTTTATCCAAAATATTTGTTTGTTGAAGAAAAATGTTTTCATCGTAGTATGTGTAGCAAGACAATTTCCATATATTTGATAGTCTGACAATTTCAAAACATTAAGTAATTTTTCTAAATCTCTAGTAACATTCGAATTAATTTGTATTGTTGTATTCGTGGTGGTGCAAAGACACAACAATTTTATTTGAGACGAAGAAAACACAAAACGAACAACAGCAGAAAAGTCAAACCTTACTGTGAAAAATCTGTAGCTTTTGACTTGTTTCAACAATTTCTGTCCAATACTTTAGTTTATAAATCAAACAATTTTTACAATTTATTAACTAAAATGTGGAGTAGTTCAGTTTCCACACAACACTGGAGTAACCACGTACTATTGTCAACGGTCCAGGATACACCCCGAAGACAAAAGATGAAGATATTCTCTTTAGTAACACTTTAAAATTGATAAGCTGAGTGAAAGTATATAATTTATCTCTAAGACAAACAGGGAATATTCTAACGAGTAACATTTTTATTTGTTTTGAAAACAGTCTGACAAGGAATTCCAGAGAATCAGTGTTCAAAAATAACAAATTATACGCTTTAAAAATTAAACATTCAGTCATCAAAATTTTTTGTACTTGCATTACCATATTTAAGAATGCATTCTTTACCGCTGTAAACATTGTTCTGTTGATCCTCCCTCTGAAACGGTTTCATCTTAAGAGACAAACTTTAAAGAAGGCAGAAACTCGTAAAACGTATTCTAATCACTAGCGAAATAAAATAAATATCTGCCCCCCCCCCCCGCCCACCTCCTGTGATTTCGACTCATTCAAGTTTTACTTTCAGAAGCACATAATTCATTTTTTAGAATTATAAACAATTTACAAGATGTTAAACAGAACAATTTTAATTATAAACAAACAAAAAAAAATAATAACAAGTTCTAATCATGTTACTCTATATAAAAAAACAACAAAATAAATAATCAGTGATAGTTTAAGAACGAACAAAAAATTATTTAAAACAGAGAATTTAAAATGTTTTTATATGAACTCTCCTTAAAACTGTCGAGATTCTTTTTTAATTTAGAAAAAGGCGCGGGAATCTAGTGAGTCATAAAGCAACGTATTACCTTCTTAAACATCCGGTTAAAAATCCTCCAGAGAAATCCCAATCCGTCACAGACCAACTGGCACCGCTACCAAATAACCAAAACTCAGTCACAGCTTTCACTGCTACCGAATCACCGATCCCGGTCGCAATCACCGATCGCAGTAACAGTATCAATATCAGCCAAGGTATCAGCTAAGGTATCAGCCAAGGTATCAGCCAAGGTATCAGCTGAGCGATATCAGTTTAGTAACTGTTACCGAATCACTGATACCAAATCACTGTACCGAATCACTGTTACCCAATAACTGTTACCCAATCACTGATATTTTGATATTTGAGTAACAGGTATGAACTAAGATTCACAAGTATCTGTGATTGAGTAGCAGTTCTGTGATTTGCTTAACATCCCTAATTCGAATGGCCATCTTGAGCATCTATCACTTGACGCACACGAAAGTAACGCAATATGTGCACTGAAATGGATATGGATACACATGCCTCACGGGTTATTTGTTCTAGCGTTTGAACATTCTAACTGTATAAAATCTACTTCAAATAGCCCCAAATAAGGAAGTCGCATGAATTGTGATCCAAGGTGAACGGAAGCTTAATCCATACAGTGCAGGTCTCTGGAATAAATTAGAGGAAGGACTCATCAAGGAAGATGAACACTGTAGAAGTATAGTGGGGTTGCGCACCTTCTTGCATAAACCACGAAGTATCTGGTCCATCCTCGTTGTTTCAATGAATGCATGTAACTGGACTTTCCTCCTCCAACAGGATATTCCAAAACTTCCTATCACGTTTTGCCGTTGTAAGAGAAATAGCATGCAAAAGAACTACTTTTCAGTTGCATTTCATACTTTCAAAGGAAGCAGCGACATCTATTAGCTACAATTCTAACTAATTGGAGAATTTCCAATCCCAGACTTGGATATTAAATGTACTCTAACACTGTTTCATAGTTGTGTCTTTTCACAGTTAGGAAGCTTTCTGAAAGACCCTGTACATGCCCATATACACATCGTTCGTATCAAGTTACGGCAAAAACGAGAGTTATTAGCTGTGCTTTTTCTCTGGTTGAAAATTTAATTAAAATAACCTTCTTTCCTTTGGAAAGTCATTTTAGGAAAATTTCAACTTGTGGGTGGGTCTTGCATTCTCCCAATATGATTGTCAGAAACAAATATTTGAACATTATTCAATATGTTTATTAGTTACGTGTTTGGTTCTACTCACCAGTAAAATAAAAAAAATTACTTTTGTAAAAAAATTTTGTGCATATCCATATTTAAGTTTACATTAAGTCATCGTATGTTACAAACTTTTAACTTTCAAATGTTTGGAGGTTAAATATCATGATAACGATATATCTCTCATCAGGGATTTTACATACAGTGATTTCACAGTTTTAGTTCTAACTGTGGCTTCAAATGACAAATATCTGTGATTGTGATTCAAAACTGTACAAGCGGATAGAGAGAGAACGATCAGCAATGTTAAAATTAAGTATGTACGTTGAGTGAGTATATACGTGAAGCTCGATAAATATGAATAATTTAAAATACAAAAGAAAGGAAATGAATCTACCACTATTTAATTAAAGAAAAATATGAATATAAAAAAAAATTTCTCTGCATGAAGTCTTAAAGTGTTCAATAGACGTGTAGTTAAAGTGTTACTAGTTGGTTTCCAATTATTAACACAGACATAACAAAGACTGTTAGTGATGAGTTGTGGGCACCGAAAAGTACTCAATGATATCCGTTACATGCAGCGTCAGCTGTTGTTAAATTTTGACACAATACCTTTTTTTTAGGTTTGTTGAGTGGGTAGGCCGGTCCTTGCAAACTAGTTTTGTCATTCACAAGCCGATGGAGATTCTTTAATTAAATAGTGGTAGATACATTTCCTTTCTTTTGTATTTTAAATTATTCATATTTATCGAGCTTCACGTATATACTCAACGTACATACTTACTTTTAACATTGCTGATCGTTCTCTCTCTATCCGCTTGTGATAATTCTGCTGTTTATCAGTCAAAATCTCTCTGCAAGTTTTTGCAGAGTAGCAACACGGATGCAAACTTCCATGTTATTGCATGACCACACACTTGATAGTACAGTAGCAATTTATGAAACTAGGTTTCCATAGTGGGAAAGTAAGTTCTTGATTTGTTTGCAATTACAAGATTAGACTATTTTAATTCAATATTTAAAAAAAAAAGGCCATGGTATGTTATAAATGACTATATTCATAAGCTATTTTGATAGTAACTTTAGCTCTACGTGGTTTAAATCAACCAGTAGTAGGCCTAAATAAACAAATGCCTCCATGTGGTTACTGTGGACATGTCCACACCAGCTCCATTTAGCTTTCACTGGTAAAAACATGGGTTAAATATTACATTTAAGACTATTTATTTATTAAATAAGACTGTTTATGTAAAAAATTTTATTCACAAAAAGTTCTATTTTTTACTCTTAGGCTTTTATGTATTATATTAAATTAATTTTTGTAAAATGGTAGATTAATTTACAAAGGAATTCTATTGTTTTTACACATAAAGCTGCTCTTCTAATACGCAGAGTGAATCTTTCTTTTTTTCCAGATGTAAAGGATGTATCACAAACCCGGGGCATGAGCTCTGCTACCGGGCGCGTCGGCAGGTGGCGGATAGCCGAAAGTCCTGAGCCGAAACATACTCAGGATATCCCCGAATATTGAATAAGGGGGCGCGGACCAGCTTCCGTTAACCCAAAGTGTTATGCGACCCGTGCTGATGGGTGTATGGTACCGACGGTTAATTGGTGCCTTTTACGGAGCCTCCTAGAGTGCTTGGCGACCTCTAGGAGTAATTTGCCTTACCCTGGTATGCAGGCTCTGGCGGGGTGGACTGCATAATTCCTGCGGTACATACACCAATCTATGGAAAAAAATAATGAAAACAAAAACCAAACCACCGACTCCAAAGAGGAAGATAATCAGACCTTGATGGAGACCCAATCCTCAGGATCAGGCCCTGCAACCCCACAGACAGACCTTGAAGGAGATCGAGATCTCCAAAAGATAGTCTTGGGGCTTGACAGGATTGATATACAGAGGAAAAAAATCTCTGGGGCTGCCAAAAAAAGGCTGACCAAAGAAAGGAAGTTAGCTGAGGGTACATGGGTAGAGAACAGACCCAAACCAAAAGCCAAAACCACTCCAAAGGGAAAGGAGTTACAGACCCCGATCAGGCCCTCTACCAAGAGGCCAAGGTCGGATGGTAGTACTCCCCACTCTCAGGAGAAAATGTCAACAAAGAGGGCTAAACCCGGAAACGGGGCAGACCCTAGTTATAGTGACACCTTATCGGCTGTGAAGATGGCAGTTGTCGTGGAAGGATATCCAGACCAGAAACTGTCAGAAGAACAGCTGATGACCTTCCAACTAGACGCAATGTCTAAGATTGAGGGCGTTCCTCCGGGAACAGGACCTCAATTCAAATATTGTCGTCTGGAAGGAGGAGCTATAATTATCCTCTGTGCCGACTCTAACAGCAGCCAATGGCTGACCAGAACTGTTAGAGAAATGTCACCATGGAACGGCTTGTCCCTCCTTGTTGACGAGGCACGCAAAATAGTTAAAACCAAAAAATTTATAGCCAAGATCCCAGCTATATACAACAAGTTCTCCGGTAAAGAGATTCTACAAAAAGTAGAAGCTCAGAACGGAGGACTAACTGCCACAGAATGGGGAATCCTCAACCAAAAATCTGGTAATGAGGGTAGAACCATTGTGGTAAGTATTCCAGAACAAGATGCCAAGACCTTGATGGGTAGAGAATGTAAATTCTACATAGGCTTTACCCAAGTGCAGGCTAGGGCTCTGGAAAAACCTGCTACAGCTTCCACTGACAATGTCAATGAAGCTCCTGCAGGCCAACCTGCAGCATAAACGACTTGCTGCAGCCAACCTCAGTGGGGTTTTCCGGACTGAGGGAATCCACATTGCCCTAATCCAAGAACCCTGGCTGTACAAAGAAGGCATCAGGGGATTAAAGGACAGTGGAGGTAAGTTAATTTATGATTTTGCAAGCTCCTCTCCAAGAGCTTGCTTACTTATTAACAACAACATCGATGCAATGCCAATCCATGAACTTTGTTCTAGGGATTTGGCAGTAGCAAAGATAACACTTCATAATGGCGGGAGAACCAGAGAAATCTTGATAGGCTCTGGGTACCTGCCATATGAGGAAAAAGATCCTGTGAGTGCAGAGCTGAAGAGATTGTTGACAGCGTGTGCAGAACAGCAATCGGGATTGATTCTCGGTTGTGATGTGAATGCACACCACACAATCTGGGGCAGCTCCAATATCAATGACAGAGGTGAAGCTCTTTTAGACTTTGTACTTGAAAATAACCTAGATATCTTAAATGTAGGAAACAAACCGACCTTTATAACTAGTGTAAGAAAGGAAGTACTTGATATAACCTTAGCCAGCCCTGAACTAAGTAGTTATATTCACAATTGGCATGTTGATGAGAAGCCTTCAATGGCAGACCATCAATTTATCCACTTCTCACTGAAATCTGAATATCACTGGGAGAAGACGTTCAGAGATCCCAAAAGGACGAACTGGACCTTTTTTTACAATGAACTCCAGAATTACCTGGAGGACTTCTCTCGGAAAATCTATGATACTTACGATCTAGAACTGTTCGCAGACGGCCTGCAGCAGGCAATCTATATTTCATATACAAATAACTGTCCCCTGCTTCTAAGGAAAGGCAAACAACCTAACTCATGGTGGAACCAAGACCTTACGAGGCAGAGGAAGACAGTAAGAAAACTTTTCAGGAAAGCAAAGAAATCTGGCAAGTGGGAAGAATACAAGTGCCTACTTTCAGAATACAACAAAGCTGTTCGAATGGCCAAAAGGAATTCATGGAGGAAGTTCTGTGATTCGGTTGAAAGTACCGCTGAGGGCGCTAGACTCCACAAAATTCTTAAAAGAGATACACCAATATTGGTGGGGACCCTTAAGAATAATTCCGGTGGCTATACCAAAACTGGCAGAGAAGTTATAGAGACTCTGGTTGAGACACATTTTCCAAACTCCAACTTGGTACCTAATGAGTTAAACCTTTCTCCCCTGGGATATCCAATAAGGGTGAGAAGGGAAAACTGGATAGTTGCCAAGAAAATTTTTACTGTTAAACAAGTACTATGGGCTATCAACTCATTTGAACCATATAAAACTCCAGGACCAGATGGGATAATACCGATTGTGCTTCAGAAATCGGCCGATCTCATCTCACGGGTCTTGTGTAAAATGTTCAGAGCTAGTCTAGCTCTTGAATATATCCCCAGACCACGGAGAAAGGCAAGGGTAGTCTTTCTGCCCAAACCTGGAAAAAGCCAATATGACCAGGCTAAGAACTTTCGTCCTATCAGTCTATCATCTTTCATACTTAAGTGTATGGAAAAAATAATTGATAGACACATTAGGGATGTAATGAGGAGTACCAGACCTCTTCACAAAAACCAATTTGCCTATCAACCCGGTAAATCTACAGAGGTGGCTTTGCAACACCTGGTTGTAAAGATTGAGAAGACCCTGGAGTGCAAGGAAATGGCTTTGGCAGCTTTTCTTGATATTGAGGGTGCTTTCGATAATACCTCTTTTAACTCAATCGCTGCTGCTGCTGCCAGCAGAGCTATTGAACCACAGGTCTGCAAATGGATAAACTCCTTGTTAGCAGACAGAATTATTACAACAGAGTTGTTTGGGGCAACACTTCAGGCTAGACCCACTAGAGGCTGCCCTCAGGGAGGAGTTCTCTCCCCTCTGTTGTGGAATCTGGTGGTTGATGACCTAATTGCAGACCTCAATCAAAGCGGCATTTATGCCCAGGGATATGCAGATGACATTGTCGTCTACATATCGGGCATGGATGAGAAAACGGTAATAAATATCATGCAGGGGACCCTGAACAGAATCGCAAGATGGTGCTGTGAAAAGAATTTGAGAGTAAATCCTCAAAAGACTACTCTTGTCCCATTTACACGAAGAAGAACCTGCATTGACAAAAGTGATATACCTACCCTACTAGGGGAAAAAGTAAATATGCTGAGCGAGGTTAAATATCTGGGAGTTATACTGGACACTAAATTAACCTGGAATCAGCATTTGAAAAGTAAAATTAAACAAGCAAAAGTTGGACTTCTACGATGTAGAAGAGTTCTTGCTAAATCATGGGGTCTAAGGCCAAAGATGACCTATTGGCTATACACTATGGCTATTAGACCCATTGTGACCTATGCGGCTGTGGTCTGGTGGAAAAAGACGGAACAATTGACTGTTAAGACCAAGCTAGACAGTCTTCAAAGAGCTGCCTGCCTGAGTATAACAGGTGCTATTCCTCCACTCCCACCAGAGCCATGGAAATTATTCTATCTGTCGTCCCACTTGATATCTTTATTAGCGGTGCTGCCAGAAGAAGTTCCTACAGACTGGAAAACGCTGGACTGTGGATGGATTTTGCCAGCCAAAAGTCCCACACCAGTATTAACCAAAAATTCTTTGACCCTATACTTTTGATGCCCTCTGACATCATGGAGACAAGATTCCTCTTTCAAAGACCCTTTGAGGTACTTATTGACCTAAGAGAGGAATGGAAAGAGGAAAACTACAAGCTCACAAATGGAGACATTGTGTGGTACACAGATGGCTCCAGACAAAATGAAAAGGCAGGTGCTGGAATATGTGGGATCAGACCTAAGGCAAGGATTTCCCGAAAATTAGGAAAACATGCCACAGTATTTCAAGCGGAACTGCTTGCTATCATCTACTGTCTACAAGAATGTTCTAGAAGATCCTACTCAAATAGGAAAATCTACATATTCAGTGACAGTCAAGCAGCCTTAAAGGCAATAAACTCATTCCAAATAAGCTCCAAACTTGTTTGGGAATGTACATGACTTGGAACCTTCTACATGACTTGGGGACCCATAACAGGATCTTTCTTACTTGGGTACCAGGGCATACTGGTGTAGAAGGAAACGAAAATGCAGATAAGTTAGCCAAACTGGGGACTGCAGACCTACCTTTAAGCCCTGAGCCTTTTTGCGGGATCTCTAAGACTACCGCAAAAAGGGTGATAGGAGAAAGAATGCTTAAAGAAACTACAAAAAAGTGGAAGCAAACCACCGATCAAAAACATGCAAGGCTTATGATTCAAGAACCTTCTATGAAAACATCTTCTCAGATCCTTCGTCTTAGCAGGGGTAAGATGAGGGTGATAGTTGGATTTCTCACAGGCCACTATCACCTAAGAAAACACCTTCATAGGATGGGAATCTTTAAAGAAGAACCTCTATGCAGAAAATGCAATATTGTGGAGGAAACTGCCCACCACATACTTTTTGAATGCGAAGCTCTGCTTCACATAAGGCACTCAAGTCTAGGTCTTGGAACAGAACTTGATACAATTCACGAAGAACCTGTCAAAAGCCTTTTGGCCTTTCTCAAGGAATCTGGCTTTCTCTGACAGGAATATCGAAAAACAATGGGGTTTGGTGCAATATTCCCTAGTGGAATCAGCACCTAGGGCTTTCCTGACCTCCCCACTCTATATGACTATGACTATGACTATATGTATCACAAATCTAAAGAAATAAAATTGTAGCTAAATTGCCATCACCAGATGTTGCTGATAGCATAATTTGCAGTACATCTCAGTTGACATTTAATGTTGACTTACCTAACTTCATTGCAAAATAGGATAATTCCATTTCTACATTAAAGTCATTTTCCCACTAAATAAAACTTAAAAATAGCTTTTTAATGTGTTGATTTGTCTTTGAAGTAGATTCTATAATATAGTGCAGTTCCTAATTGCAAATATATTGGGCTTAAAATCATTTAAATATGCTTTAAGATTAAAATTTTGAAGGAATTATACTGTTTAGGATTATATTGATTTCATTATGGCCTTTCGTACTTTCATGAGTTGTATTAACATTGTAAAATCAGTATTCTAACTTGTCCACACTAGCCCCTAGGGATTGCAATCTGATCCGGCATCATTTACTCCGGTAGTACATTTCGGCTACTTACCGGATCCGGTAAACCCGAATTGTTTTTAAAATTAAATACTCGATTAGTTAAACTCTACTTTAAAGTCGCAGAATCGTTTATTAAGCAATCAATTGTGGATTAATCGTATTTGTATATTTCAATCATCAGTTTGGAGAATTCTGGAAAATATAATAAATTAAATTATTAATAATATTTTTCAAGAAAGGTGGAATTTGCAATAAAATTTTGCTAAAAATGAAGACAATTATAAAAAGACAAACTTTAGAAAATAAACAGATTTTGAGAAAATACAGAAGAAAGAAATGACTTCATATGAAATTTTGTCAAAGGAAAACATTTGTCTCCTACGTGCGACTGCTTAATGACGGTTAAACCAACTAGTGTCGAAGCTGAGAGGGTCTTCTCAACCGCTAGTTATATTTGCAGTTCATTGAGAAGTAGGTTGGGGGAGGACAATTAATACGATTTGTTTCTATAGATCGCTCTTTCAAACTCAAAAGTGATTTTCATTACTATATAACTTCGATTTAAGAAATTAAGAATTCCCTTGTTTGTTATGTTAACCAAAAACTGCCAAAGATTAGATTTTTATGCAGGTTAGGTACAATTTGCTCAACGACGTTAGAGATAGAGACTACCTAATTTTAGATAAATAGAAGAGTACTACGTATAAAACAAACTGATGTTTTTTGATGCGGAAACTATTAAATCTGTTCATCATCAATTCGTTTAAGACATTGCTGGCCACCGTAAATGCAACACCCTGAAGGAAGCATGCAAATAATATGAAATTTACAACATGCATTAGCGGAGGTGAGATATGCAAATGATTAGAATTTCAGCGCAGACGCACATCACGCTTGCCTGTGGCGTCACTTCAAAGCGCTATTTTAGGCTTGGAGATTTCAACGATTTCAAGTACGGCAGTTGTGTTTTTCTTGTGGTTTAAAAAAAAAAAAAAACGATCAATTAGGCCTCGTAGAAAACAGCGATCATCTTTTGATCAAGTATCCGAGTTCGACAGAGGAAGGATAGTGGCCTACCGAGATTGTGGATTATCTTTCGGGGAAATCGGTAGTCGTGTTGGACGAAACCAAACAACTGTAATGCGATGTGATCGTTGGATGCAGGAGGGTACGACGGACCGACGTGTTCGATCGCATCCACCTCAATGCACTAATTCACGTGATGACAGGCATATTGTGCGCATGGCAGTGACGGATCGCTCAGCCACATCACGAACTGGTCCTGCGCCGGGTATTATGGTATGGGGCGGTATTAGATATCACTCTCGCACTCCTCTAGTACGCATTGCCGGTACTTTAAACAGCCAGCGCTACATCTCCGAGGTGTTGGAGTCAGTTGTCCTTCCTTACCACCAGGGCTTGCCCACAGCCATATTTCAACAGGATAATGCGCGACTACACGTGGCGCGCATTGTCCAAGGGTTCTTTGTCAATCGCCAGACTGAATTGCTTCCCTGGTCAGCTCGCTCTCCGGATCTTTCGCCGATAGAAAACATGTGGTCCATGGTTGCTCAACGATTGACCCAGATTACATCCCCAGCTGCCACACCAGATCAAATTTGGCAACGTGTGGAAGCTGCTTGGTCTACTGTACCCCAAGAACACATCCAAAGTATCTTTGAATCAATGCCGAGGCGTGTGGCAGTGGTGATCGCCAACAATGGCGGCTACTCTGGCTACTGATTTTGGCAGGAACCACACTTCACAGAAGTCTATAAATTTAATCATTTGATACTTGGTCAACATGTTATCTACAAAATAAATTTTGTTGTGATATCTCTTATCTTTCTTGGTGTTGCAATTTGTTCGGCCAGCAGTGTACTTACTACTAGTAGTTACTGTAAGTAATTGTTGGTGATTGATTTCCTACCTATGGATAATTATTAATAAAATTGATTTTCTAATGCTAAATAAACGTTTTGTTCGTCAATTTGGAATAATATCCTTATTACCTACTTTCACTTGGCCGATTTTGGAAAAATACGTACCAGTTAGATAGACTTGTTAACAAAGTATCAATCCGGTCGGATCCAGACGGAATACTGTCAAGCAATCCCTACTAGCCCCATGACATGGGGCTAGTGTGGACAATTCACATTTTTTAAATAAAATATAATTAAAAAACTACATTTCTAAATAATTTAATATATCAACCAAAATAAAATTAAAAGAGCCCATTATTGTAAAAAAAAAGTTGATGTGTCAAAAATGATATTTAGTATTCTTTTTTGCTAAATTTATAAAAATTGTCCACACTTCTCCCCTAATGGTTCTCTGTCAAAGTAACAGCTTTCATTATCGTTCTGTCATATTTTCCTCTCCATTTGGTAACAAGCATTGCAGTTTTTCGTGGTACATCTAAAAGTCTAGTACATTTGTAGTCTCAATATTTGCAAAATTTTCAGAACGCTCTCGTGATAATTTCGAGAATTGAATAGCCAATTTGTTTTTACTGTGATGGATCTCTCGCATTTTTTAATATCCAAGCAAATAGAATCACTGGGTTTTATGTTTAAATTGATACAATTTTTCTTTTTGATTTATTTGTAACCAGTGTCGGTTATTCTCAACTTTTTTCCCCCCTGAACTCTTATTTGAAACTAAATTTGAGTTAATTTTTGGTGCTTGTTCTCGATCAATCTTTACTGGAACTTACAAAACTTGAGTTTATTTTAGTGCGTATTTTTTTTAAATAAAATTTTTATCGGTGATTAATATAAGAATGTCGATAACTTGTGTTGTAATATGATGAAGGAATGCCATGTAATTCAGAAACACATTGTTTTAGTTGTATGAAAAGTCCTTTGCTTTTTGTAGCCTGCAGATATCCAACACTTTTTACATTTTTAAACGGTTTAAATTGTGCAGGTCATGGCTGATCTCTTTAAAATTCAGTCATTAAGAAAGAATCCAATTTGGCATTTAAATTAATTTACGTATTGATGCATAGATGATTCAATACATTAAATCGAGATTTAAAAAAATGTGAAATGCAATAAGTTATAATTACCAATTTTTTTTTTAATGCGGGTACAGTAATACGATATGCATCTTAAAAATATTGGGTTTTATGGCAGATGCTTTTATCTTCAAATCCATGTCATGGGCACCCATACAAACTATTTATATAAATTGTTTGTAATTAAAGTTCTCTCTTGTGTATATACTAAAATTGGAACGCTATACAGAGAAGATTAGTATGGCCCCAGTGAAAGTATGAAACGCAAAATCGTGAAGCGTTCCACATTTTTACTTACTTTCTGGTTTGACCTTGAAATGTTACTTTGAAGGTAATTTTCGTTCTTCAGTTTTTATAATGTTTTTTCTTTTATTAATTCTTTTTATTCTACTTACAGTATTGGATCATCGAAGTTAACCACCTCCGATTGCGGTCACAACTTAGGAGTATAACCGACTGAGTTCCAGTTTTCGCTTAAGGAGGTGACGCCATCTATCTGAATTTCGTTCAGCTGAAAACTCTTTTATTTTTTCCAGCCAATTTAATTCATTTTTCTTAGCAAATTTCTCACTTAAATTATGCAAATTATTTTTATGTACGCACACCTGATGACGGGGAGTTGAGCAGCATTGCAGTAGGCACTCCGGAAGTAATTGTCCAGTCCAGTCCAACGATTTTTAATAACTGTCATGATCAAAGTCTGGCAACAGGGCTTTCTTTGTAGCCCAGTTGGAAAAGGTAATGGTAATGGTTGTAGTTGTTGCACGCCCCCATTGGCCAGCAGTGCTAGACCAGGTCCATGATGTTATACACCCTCAAAAAATCCAACACCGTCAATGGATCCTCAGTCAAGTCCTGTTTGGAGAGCCCCAGGCACGAGAGGATGTGATGAGGTGAAGCCTGCTCAGTGGAACAGTTTGTACAAATCTCAAAGATCTTGGATCCTTAGGAAAATTTCATTGATTTAAGGTGACCACTTCGAAAGCGGGCAAGAATAGTTTGGTCCTGCCTATTGAAACCTTGAGCCAGGGAGCCTCCAGGTCGTGAACAGTGATACCATGTGTGCTCTGGGGGGACATTCCAAGTGGTCTTATTCTTGTGTTTTATTTTTGAGATCTCCAAAAAGGTGAGGGGTGCTGACGGCACAGAGGCCTCATAAGCACCAGCCTTGGCCAAAGTGTCCGCAATCTCATTTCCCTCAAGTTCGACGTGGGAAGGAATCCACTGCAGATGAATCCGATGCGATATGGAAAGCCGTTTTAACTTGTTGAGTATTGACACTCCAACACTATCTCTCACACTTTGCCAATTGGTCAAGTGCTGTATTGCACTTCTACTATCAGACAGAATCCATATCTCGTTTCCATGGGGAAGCAACACAAGAGATTCAAGGGCTTCATCAATGGCTATAAGCTCACTGCGAAATACTGAACAGTAGTCGGGATTTCTCCTCTGAATTCTTAAGTCATGGTCTTGCAATTTGATGTAAATTCCACTGCCAGATCGATTACAATCATCTCTACTGCCATCCGTGTAAACCCGAACTGCGTCTCTTGGAATCTCTCCAATTCTCTCAAGAGCTATTTGCCTTAGATAGGCAGGAAGATCTGTTTGTTTGTTCACATGTACACCGTCAAGATCATCCGTTGGCTCAAGACATTGTGTCAAGTGATGTGGTTCTACAGCACTTTCAACTAGATTAAAAGAGAATATTTGGCTAAAGGGACTATTTCTCCTGAGTCTCTGGTTATTATACCAGTCTTTGAAGTAGGTAGAAGTACGATTTTGAGAACCAAGTCCGCTGAGTTTGTTGTAGTATTTTGTTAGGCATGCACGTCTCCGAAGGTTAAGGGGCTGAATGTCAGCCTCAAAAAGCACAATATCCCTGGGACATGTGTTTCTCAGACAAGTGATGATCCGAGCAGCGCTGAGCTGGACCTTTTCAAGTTTCTGAAGATTTGTAAGGCAGTGGTCCCCAACCCCCGGGCCGCGGACCGGTACCGGCCCGTGGATCAAATGGCACCGGGCCGCCCAAGGAACATTAAATTATTTCCATTTTATTTACTGTGGTGTAGTTCTCTCGGGTTTGTGCGGTTCTTATCTATGAAATGTTCACTCAAATTAGGAGGCGGTAAATCAGAACTTGAAATTTGTTCTGTTACTAGAGCTTCAATTATGATTTCTGAATTCTGTATGTGTCTATTTTCCAATTTTGCCAAATGTGACAACTGTTTTCAAGTTGGCAGACAAAGTAGCTACATTTAAAGCCAAACTGAAGTTGTGGGGATGGCGCTTGAACAGAGGCATTTTGGACATGTTTCAGACATTAGTGGGTATTTTAGGCGAGACTGAGCCTAAAAACATTCATTCTCCCAGTTGGTGCACGATCACCTGTCTTTGCTTTTAAAAGAGTTTTATCGCTACTTCCCAACCACAAAATACCAACGAACTAGTAAGGAATGGATCCGCAACCCATTTGTCAACAAATCAGGTGAATCTAGCATGTCTGTGCAAGAAGATAAACTGCTGGAGATTGCAAATGAAGGCGGCCTTAAAACTACGTTCGAGACAACAACTCTGCCGGTGTTCTGGATTAAAGTCATGGCAGAATACCCTGAGATTGCCACCACAGCACTTAAATCCCTATTGCCATTTCCGACAACCTATGTGTGTGAAGTGACGTTTTCTGCAGTGACAGCAACCAAAACAAAACAACGGAATAAACTGGACATAAGCAACACACTTCGGGTGTCATTGTCTCCTATTACCCCCAGATGAAAGCGTCTCGTTGCAAAGAAACAAGCTCAGGGTTCTCATTGATTTAGCGTTCTAGTGAGTTAAAATGTTAAATCCCTCTATATTCATAATTTATTAAATCAAAACAATCTAAAATATAAACAATCAACCTCCCCCCCCCCTCCTCAGCGGGCCGCGTTAAAATTATCAAACATTGATCCGGTCCGCAGCGATAAAAAGGTTGGGGAGCACTGCCTTAAGGGAAAGATCCGAGGACGACACCTCGTAATTTTGATCCACGGTGAGATGACGAAGCAGTTGGAAAAGGAACTGGAGGGTTGCGAATTCGAACGGTCCAACCAAAGGCTGTAGTGTACGTGAGGGTTTGTGGATATTAAATCTGTCGTGGCCTCGAATGTCCTTACGTTGGCATGGTGTGGAGAGTGGGGTTACAAGTTCTAGTCATCTGACCACGGTTCAAAATTACGACGCGTTGTGTAGTCCTGAGATTTTTTCCTTCGGGATTGACCTCGGACCTTCGCCAATAGCCCGCTGTGTTGCTTCACTGACGCTTTAATTGACTTCCAACATTCAATGAAAACTGAAGATAAATTAAATTATATGTTTACAATTCAGACAGCTAAAGAATTGTTGTTCAATTCTTTGTCCAAAATAAAAGTCATGTTTTTGTTGTGCTTTTTGAGGGAAAAAAATATTGCTGTTTACAATATTTTTTCACTCCATTTCTCCTTTCGTTCACTATTCCGTAAGGCAGGGCTCGAAATACCCGGGTGCACAGGTGCACTGTGCACATGAAAATAAAATTGTGCACCTAATTTTTTCCCGCTAGGCGCACCTGTGCACCTAATTTAAAAGCTTAGGTGCACAAGGTGCACCTGTATTAAAAAATATATTTCGAGGCCTGCCGTAAGGTCTAAAACTGTCATCAAAAATGTATTGCAAGTTTATTGAGATAAAATGTTTAATAAACAAAAAAATTAAATTTTTTCGAAAATAAATTCATTTTATTTTCAATTTGAGGTCAAGGCAAAGGAGTTGGCTTTGTTACATAGATAATGTTTTTTCCTTTTTAAGTAAATGCATTAAACTTGGGAAGTGGGTATTACTATTTGGGGAAATTTTGGCCACTGATATCAGTGCCAGATTAATTAGTCTTACAGTTGGAAATAAATGTATGTTGCATAAATATATACACAACTTTTTTTGTTTTATTTCTCTTGATTAAAAAACTCTTTTGATGTTTTTATCTGACCGGTTTCAAAATTACGTTGTGTTTTCCTCGAACATTTATCTTAAGGATGGATCCCGGACCTTCGCCTATAACCCGTTGTGTTGTTCCAGTGCGATGTTATTTAATCATCATTCCAAAGCGTTTCAGAACATTTACCTGATATTATTTGTTTGTAGCTGATAGTATGGGAAAGTGTTAAATGAAGAAATACAGGGTCATCGAAAAATAACACCGGGATTTCTACACCGTATGACGTAGAAGCTGTTAAACGTATCCACATGATTTTTGTAGGAAATGTAGTGGAAGAATGTGTGTTTTAACCCTGCTCACTAGAGAGAACTGCTAGCGATTTTATGTAGCGCGGCAGGGGTTCGTTCAACGCAGCTGACCTTATAGACCGGGAGGCAGCGACACTTTTGGGTCACACATTTTACACCGACTGATTTGTGTAACAATAGTTAGCTAATTTTCAGTAATGTCAAAAATGAAATTCAGCTGTCACAACCGCGGTGGGCGTTCGGAACATGAAAAAAAAATTGTGTTCCCAAATATTTGACAAGGGATAGTCATTTAGGTATTAATAAAGGGAATAATGTTCAGCTGGCTCGGTAGTGGTGGAAAGATCTTCAACTGAGGCTATGAAGTGGTTGCTCGCTAAATTATATTCGAGCGCCGCGCGGTATCTTGAATCATCCACCTGATGGTCTTACCACTACTACCGAGCCAGATGAATGAGACTTTTTAAACCCTACCTTTCATACACGTTTTAATAAAAGAAAATGATACTCCTAATTGTATCAATTACTAAATTCCATCATCTATCTAAATTATTTACCTTTTTCAAAGTGCATTGTCACTACCTTTAACTTTCTTCCCTCATTTTAAAATTACAACCATTAAATTCTCTATTAATTCTGATGTGGAGGTTCGTAGTTTTCTGCAAGGTACTCCGTTAATTGATTATATGTTCCGTAAAAGTAAATTATCTTTCTCTTGACGCATTAAAAGGCTATTGTTAAAAAAACTTTCCAAAATCTTTCAACATTCGGATATGTGCAAGATATTTCTTTGGCGGTTCGATTGATGTCTGGTGTGGTTTTATGGTTATCCTCGTTTTCTTTTAGAAATATTTAAAACATTTAGCTGAAAAATTATTTATTAAAAGAAAATCAAACGTATAAGGTAACTATCTGGCGTGTCAAATTTGCCGCAGATTTCAAATCCGTTAATTTTCAATCTGTCTTTAATGATTCCGATTTTGCAAAAACTAAATAATGCCAGCCAAAATGTTTTTTTTTTTTTTGCTTTCTTTGACTGAAATCGGAAGATGGTAGGAAATGTAATCTGTTTATTTTCGAAACATTAATGTTGGCGTCACGTAAAATTCTATTGCAAAAATATAAAAGGTATTCAATTAAATTTTTTTATTTGTTTAAAGAAAGTCACATTTTTAGATATTGATCTAATGTGAAATTTTCCGCAGATTTCAAATTCGTTGAAATTTTAACTCTCTTTAACGATCTAGGATATAGAAAAAAAGAACTACATAACTAAAGTTAAAACTTTGTTTTTCATCGTCTGTTGGAAAATCATTCCTCCGCGCAAAGTGAAAACGGAAAAAAGATATTTAGAATCTGTCATCTCTTTATGGTGTTGCCATTCCAAAACAAAGAACATTAATAATTAAATTTCGTTAAATTATTTTAAATTGTTCCAGATTGAATTTTAAAAATCGCCGCGACTTTAAAATTGCAAAAAAATTCGGACTACCAGTGCGCCAAATCCCATTACTGTAAGTGCCATACATTCTTCAGGACTTAGCGTGCAAAAAACAAACACTTCCTTTTATAATATTAGAGATAAAATGAATGGACTATGAAGTGTTCTCTATTGTAAATTCATGCGTCCAACTTCTTTGTTTTCATCAAAAACCATTTTTCTCTTTTGTTGTCTGCGAGTTTGTCCATCTTCCACATTAAATGGTAGGCCTGAAAAATCAGTTACCTCGTTTCAACCTCTTCAAATTCTTCTCTGAATTTAATGATAAAATTTTCTAACGACTTCAGTTAGACAAGATCCTTTCAATAGTTCGAATTCCACCGATTGCAGTGTTTTACCAGTAGCATTTATTCTTTATAAAATAGTATTTCAAATAACTGTCATTAGGGCGGTTTCATATTTGTTCATTTTCTTCAGAAGTGAAATCGCCTCCACTATGAAAACTTTTTTCTTCTGAATTACAAATTTCAGTTGAAGCCTCTTTTATATGGTTGAAACCAAGTTTCATAGCTTATACAGCATCTGCCTTTTTCTGACTATCTTGTATTAGAAACACTTTTCATTGAGAAGGAATGTTTACACATTTTTAGATTTCTGGTTAACATTTTCCAACATTTGGTTGGCGCAGAAAAAAATGTGATTAAATTCAGCTTAAACATAAAATACTGAATTGCAGCGCTACAACTTTCTGCAAAGAAATTTTCATTTCAATTTAAGGAATGATTAGCACACGGAATAAAATTTGCACTTGGGCTATAAGTGCTTGCAATCCTGAGTACTTCCGTGACATATTTGAAGCATTGTCATATGATTATCCACGACAGTTAATATCCACTCCTAATTTTATTAAAGTTTTGAAAACTTCTTGCTCCAAATATGAAGACGTGTGTTTATCGATGGGAATGAATTCCATGAATCATTCCATTATATTATTATCACAGGATGAAGCATATCTTATCACAAAGTTAGTTGATTGACATATGGAGCGGAGTTAAGTCGCATGTTTGATTTCTTCAATTATTTCCGCTCCTACTTGATTACAAATAAGACCTACACATTCGTCACAAATATTATGAGATAAATAGTTTGCATTTCCTCTTCCTCTGTTGGCCTATTTTTGTAGATGGAACTTCAAGAATGTGCAAGATATTTCTTTGGCGGTTCGATTGATGTCTGGTGTGGTTTTATGGTTATCCTCGTTTTCTTTTAGAAATATTTAAAACATTTAGCTGAAAAATTATTTATTAAAAGAAAATCAAACGTATAAGGTAACTATCTGGTGTGTCAAATTTGCCGCAGACTTCAAATCCGTTAATTTTCAATCTGTTTTTTTTTTTTGCTTTCTTTGACTGAAATCGGAAGATGGTAGGAAATGTAATCTGTTTATTTTCGAAACATTAATGTTGGCGTCACGTAAAATTCTATTGCAAAAATATAAAAGGTATTCGATTAAAAAAATTTATTTGTTTAAAGAAAGTCACATTTTTAGATATTGATCTAATGTGAAATTTTCCGCAGATTTCAAATTCGTTGAAATTTTTACTCTCTTTAACGATCTAGGATATAGAAAAAAAAAACTACATAACTAAAGTTAAAACTTTGTTTTTCATCGTCTGTTGGAAAATCATTACTCCGCTTATAGTGAAAGCGGAAAAAAGATATTTAGAATCTGTCATCACTTTATGGTGTTGCCATTCCAAAACAAAGAACATTAATAAATAAATTTCGTTAAATTCATTTTAAAATGTTCCAGATTGAATTTTAAAAATCGCCGCGACTTTAAAATTGCAAAAAAATTCGGACTACCAGTGCGCCAAATCCCATTACTGTAAGTGCCATACATTCTTCAGGACTTAGCGTGCAAAAAACAAACACTTCCTTTTATAATATTAGAGATAAAATGAATGGACTATGAAGTGTTCTCTATTGTAAATTCATGCGTCCAATTTCTTTGTTTTCATCAAAAAACATTTTTCTCTTTTGTTGTCTGCGAGTTTGTTCATCTTCCACATTAAATGGTAGGCCTGAAAAATCAGTTACCTCGTTTCAACCTCTTCAAATTCTTCTCTGAATTTAATGATAAAATTTTCTAACGACTTCAGTTAGACAGATCCTTTCAATAGTTCGAATTCCACCGATTGCAGGGATTTACTAGTAGCATTTATTCTTTATAAAATAGTATTCCAAATAACTGTCATTAGGGCGGTTTCATATTTGTTCATTTTCTTCAGAAGTGAAATCGCCTCCACTCTATGGAAACTTTTTTCTTCTGAATTACAAATTTCAGTTGAAGCCTCTTTTATATGGTTGAAACCAAGTTTCATAGCTTATACAGCATTTGCCCTTTTCTGACCATCTTGTATTAGAAACACTTTTCACTGAGAAGGAATGTTTACATATTTTTAGATTTCTGGTTAACATTTTCCAACATTTGGTTGACGCAGAAAAAAATGTGATTAAATTCAGCTTAAACATAAAATACTGAATTGCAGCGCTACAACTTTCTGCAAAGAAATTTTCAATTCAATTCAAGGAATGATTAGCACACGGAATAAAATTTGCACTTGGGCTATAAGTGCTTGCAATCCTGAGTACTTCCGTGACATATTAGAAGCATTGTCATATGATTAATATCCACTCCTAATTTTATTAAAGTTTTGAAAACTTCTTGCTCCAAATATGAAGACGTGTGTTTATCGATGGGAATGAATTCCATAAATCATTCCATTATATTATTATCACAGGATGAAGCATATCTTATCACAATGTTAGTTCAGTGGTTCCCTAACTATTTTGGTCGTGGAACCCCCAAATTTGTTGCCAATGATCGCGGAACCCTGAATATTTTTTATACAACGACTTTTCAAAATTTAATATCTGATATTAAATGAAACAAGTATAATTTTGGTATTTCGAATTTTATTGAATTAAACAAAACTAAAAAAAAAAAAAAAAAAAATTACTATAGAAATAATTAATAAAAATACAAAGTATAAACTAAAATAAATGAAAAAAACTTTAATGTGAAGAATGCACCTGCTTTTTTTATTCCATGATTCTCTAAAAATTGGGCGTTATGTTTGATAACTGAACTCGCATATCTGGTGCAGCATCAAGTTTGTTACGATATTTGGTTTTAGTCGCAACATATTTTGAAAACACAGCTTCACACAAATAAATGGGTGCAAACGGCAATAAATTCGAATAGCCTGTTTTGATAAATTTGGATATTCATCGAATACATCTGACCAGAATATTGTTAACGAAACTGTTCTTAATTTGGCTTCTAATTGTGTGTCCGAACTCAATTCAATCCATTTTTCATAATTCAAGGAATGAAATCCTTTCGTTTTTCTTTTATTTTGAAAGGATTTTGTACCCAGTAATTATTTTGATTATCTAGGTTTGGAAAGTAATCACTGAGTGATTGCTGTAAACTGGACAGATGTGTTTTTATACCATCGCTGATTTCCATACCTAAATCCACTTCAGATTCTTCGAAAAAATTACTAAGCGTCTGGAAACACTCGAAGTTGTTTTGCTCCACAGCTGAAATCCAATATTGTATTTTCCTTGAAAAGGCAACCAATTTATCTTTTGTTTGCAATATGTTGACTTGTTTTCCTTGCAAAGCCAAACATAATTCGTTCAATTTTCCAAATATATCAACAAGGTATGAAGTGTTGATATCCAAGTCATATTATTTAATCTGTCTGATAATTCAAATTTATGACCAATAAAATACGCCATCAGTTCCTCTCGCAATTGAAGTATTTTCACTATTATATTTTACCACGCGATAACCATCTAACTTCCGTATGAAGAAGTAAAGTGGTGTGAAGACTACCCATATCTTCGCACATGGGTTTGAAAATACGTGATTGCAATGGTTTACCTTGATAAAATTAATAATCTTCACTGCTTCGTCTAGAATAGATTTAAATGTCACCGAAATCCTTTTTGTTACTAATGCATATCTGTGAAGAATGCAATGAGTACTGTTACAGTTTTTTGCAACATTTTTAATCCGTGCTTCAGTACCACTGACTTTTCCTGTCATTGCTTTTGCCATCGCTGCATACATCAATACATTTTCCCCAGTTAATTTCATGCGTTGTCATAAAATTATCAATGCAGTTAAATATATTCTCCCCCGTGGTGTTAATGTTCACACTTTCACATAAAAAAAGCAAATCTTCTTCAATTTTTTTTATTAAAATCATACCGAAAGAAAGAAGCAAAATTGCTAATCCAGCAACGTCTGTGGACTCATCTAGTTGTAATACATAAGCATCACACGCCTGTAACCGTGAAATAAGTTCTATTTCAATGTCATCGGCAGTATCGTTAATACGCCTTTTTACAGTATTATTAGAAAGAGACACACTTTCAATTTGTTTACTATACCCTTCGCCCAATACACACGAAACGATATCTTGAACACAAGGTTTAATAGGTGATTCACCAATAACATGTGCCTCTTTAACATGTAACATCTTTATCAACCCTTAGGCATCCTTTAAGTCTATTTTATCGGTACCATTTGTAATTGGTATTGCAGGGTTGATACAGAATTTTGAAATTAAGGAGGGTTGTTTGACATTTTTAAGGAGTCCAAAGAGGTTTACTCACATTTTCAAGTGTACGAAATGAAAAAGTTTATATCACTTTTTGATAATTTTAGAATTCAACAGTAACTGTTTCACACATTAATAATTTAAAGTTGTGTTTATTCAAACCTAAATTACATATTTTTAAGGTGTGCAGTCTGCAAGAATTTCTGTATTCAATGAGTTTGAATGGTGCTTTTCAAGTTTTAGTGCGATCTTGCGGCAGAATGTTCGAAAGGGAAAAGTTGAAACAAAGATTAAGTTTTTAAGGAGTAAGATATAAAAATAAGAAGTTTTAAAAGTATTTAAAAATTAAAATAATTTTAAGAAGTTTGACGGAATGATGTTATCACATGGAGCGATACTTATTTCTTTTAAGCTGCTTCTAATACTAATAGCACTTCTCTCGACTCACGTGTTACGCCTATGGGAACTTTTTACCAAACGCCCGAAGCGGTAAAATTTAGGTTTCACCAATCAGATTTTGTCACCCAATTGATGCCACTCTCCCCATTCAGGCACTCTAAGTGTAACCAATTCACACACTGAGAGAGAAACATTATTGTATAGATTAGCGGTAGTAACATATGTATGTATGTTATAGATATTACGGTATTTTTTTTTTATATTGAAACTCTTTGTTTACGATCTGAATTAAATGGTCGACCTGTACCAACCCAGCTATAAATGTTCCTTAAATGGCATTCTGGTTTGAATGACAGTTAACGTTAATAATAGCATTGGCGCAAATACACCGGTATATTGCACAAAAAAAAAATACATAAATTTTGGTGAAGTTCGATATGCTACCGATGCTTGTGTTTTCAGTCGCCTTATTCAAAAATTTAAAATTTATTGCGGTGGTCGATTGTAAACTTTCCGAGGAAAATATGAATATATTAGACGCCATTCTTATTTTTTTAAGGAAATAAAATTTGTCACGCGGAACCCATTAATTTTTTCGTGGAACCCCAGGGTTCCGCGGAACCCACTTTGGGAACCACTGAGTTAGTTGATTGACATATGGAGCGGAGTTAAGTCGCATATTTGATTTCTTCAATTATTTCCGCTCCTACTTGATTACAAATAAGACCTACACATTCGTCACAAATATTATGAGATAAATAGTTTGCATTTCCTCTTCCTCTGTTGGCCTATTTTTGTAGATGGAACTTCAAGAACTCATCGTATTCGCTTAGGTATTTCAAACAGGTTAAATAATTTCCTTTCCTACTGGAATCTTTGCCTTCATCCTAATCCTAAGCGACTCAATAATTTTACTGTTAAAACAATTATTTTCAACACATCTCTCCAGTAACATACTTCTATTTCATTTTCCTGTAACAGATGAGCATCAATTCCGTCGAATTTAGTTGATGTTTTATACATACAGTGGACTCGCGTTTGTACGGACCTCCAATTTACGAACTACTATGTTGGTCCGGAACAGTATCCCAAGGAAATAATGCTAATATCCCCTACGATTTACGAACTAAAATTACGCATTCCCTCATTTTTACGAACTCAGCTACCTCACTTTCTTTTCATTGTTTTCCTTGAAACAGGAAAGACCTGACGGGAAAGGAAACAATTTTTGGGAGGCTGGGGGGAGAAGGAATTTACTTCCTCAATTTCGGTTTAGTAGCCCATGGGTCAGGGCATAATCCATTCTTTCAAACGAAATGATAGAAGGATGCTTTTAAAAGGGTATTTCTTAACCTGGAACTTGAAAAACGTTACGGAGATTGATGTACTTTGTACGATGCATTTGTCAGTTAGTGCATGGAATGACATCGCCCAAGCAACGATTGCCTACTCATTTCGACACGCAAGGTTCATTAAAGATTCATTACAAGAAATCCCAAGAGATATTCCGATCTCAGTGCAGATGAAGCCTTGATCCAGAAATTTCGTCGAAGGGATCGTCAAGTTCCTGGGAAACCTCACTTTTCATGATTTTCTGACTTTGTACAATAATGTTCAAGCACACACAGAGGAGATATCGGAGGATTAAATCATCAATCAGGTGTTGAACGGGAATGCCGAAGAACAATCCGATGAAAAAGACTGTGAAGAGGTCATCCCAGGGTCAACAACACCTGAGCTGCCCCCCCCCCCACACACACTCAAATTTAGTGATTGGAATGCACTTTTGTAATTAAATTACAATACACGTTTGTAATTTGATTGGAATATATATTTGTGGATAGGTAGATGTTTTAATTAATGTACTAGAGAAACACATAGGGCTATTGATGTATGAGGATGATCCGGGATCAATCCCAAAGGGAATCCGTGGACATCATGTGATTTTAAACCACGTTCAGATGACGAGGCAACACCTCAGCGAGCATCTCCTCTCCAAGTTAGATTCCTCCATGGGTAGATTCACGTTGGGTTGGCGTGGAAGCTTGGAGAGTGGCGTGCCAGCTCAGGTGTTGCTTCGTCATCTGACCGTGGTTCAAAATTACGAGGTGTTGTCCTCGAATCTTTCCCTTAAGGGACTGCCGGACCGTCGTCAATAGCCCGTTGTGTTGCTCTAGTACGACGTTAACTAAAATTACCATTACCATTACCTCTATGGGTAGGTACAGCTGCAGTCTACACTTATTAGCGGTGGCAACGGCCTCGGTGATTTTTTTTTTTTGGCGCACTTCTAGTAGCGAGTTATGGTAGGTTAAGGCAACCCATCAGCATTAACGGTTATTGCGGCTTTCATGGCAACCTCGGCAAACGGAAACTTTCCATTTTCATTTTCATTATTCTTGAAAGTTCTTTCAGAATCCGTTAAAGTCGTTTGATTTCATTGGTTCAGTTTAAGCTAATTATTTTTCTCTGAAACTTTAAAAAATATATATTTTTCAAAACGTTCTCAAATGTGTTTTGAACTTTCATTTTCCGTTATAAAAAGAAAAATATTCGTTAAAGAAAAAGATTTTTTAAATAATTCTTTCCTTGGCGACTTTAGAA
Source organism: Metellina segmentata (assembly GCA_947359465.1). Classification (NCBI taxonomy): domain Eukaryota; kingdom Metazoa; phylum Arthropoda; class Arachnida; order Araneae; family Tetragnathidae; genus Metellina; species Metellina segmentata. The sequence goes on along the minus strand of OX375883.1, from coordinate 22,089,726 downwards.
GTACGAAAAAAAAAAAAATCGCCAAGGCCTTTGCCATCGCTATAAACGTAGACTGAAGCTGTAGACTGTATCTGTAAGGTTCGCCATCTCGCATCTTACAAGAAGTGAAACGCCAAGTTGGCAACCCTACATAGAAAACGCCAAGCTGGCAACCTAAGAACAAAGCTTTTTCAATTAAAAGAAACGTCCACAAGATTTCAAGCCGAGGAAGTGCGGCAAAAGCCAATTAAAAAAGTCAGAGCAATAAATAGTTACCGAGACAACGAAAAGATAAAATCCATCTTTAGAACAGAGAGATCAAGTAAAGATTTTATACAGCGGTGGGAGGAAAGTTACAATTTTGAATGCCTATCCAAATGTAATTGCTACTTTATACTACATGTAACTTACGTGACGATCGATTAAATTTAGTAAAATATACTCCAAATATAGAATTTTGACTCTGTGTCTTTTGAGTTTTTTACTAAACTTTCACGACGGAGTTCATCAACAACCATCGGCCTCGGACCACTACTGGCGCAGTCGGTAGGATCTTCGAACCCTGGAAATGAAGGTGAGAGCTCATCCTGAGTTTTAATTTTTTTAATTCATGCAACTCCCACACAATTACGGAGCGAAAGTAGACATTGTTGAAATATAATGCTATTCATTTTTGTTTAGAACACTTACGTGTTATGTGCACCACAGTGCAAATTTTATTTAGCACACCATGTGTTAATTAGTTCAATGGTTTATTGGGAAAAAGTTCATCAGAACTAGATAACTGTTGCGTTTTGGTTTTAAAAAGAATAGCTACTTTCGTTTCGGTAATGCATGTATGTAAATGCGATTTATCTGTATTATTGTATTAATATATGAAAATTTTGATTAGCACACCATGTGTTAATTGGTATAGAGGTTAATTGATAAAAAGTTCACCAGAACTAGATACCTTTTGTGTTATTGAGTTAAAGAATAACTACATTCGTTTCGGTAATGCAGGTATGTGAATGCTATTTATGTGTACTATTGTATTAATATATGCACATTTTGACTAGCACACCAGGTGCTAATTAGATTAATGGTTAATTGAGAAACAGTTCATCAGAACTAGATACTTTTTGTGTTATTGGGTTAGAGAATAACTATTTCGTTTTGGTAAACGGGGATTTCTGCGAATGCTTGTTGCTAAGGCGTAAAGTTAATATAAATCATAATTTTAGACTATTTAGAGTGAGGTTTCCAACCCTTTTTTTTTATTTCTGCATTCTGTGGCGTAAATTTAATTCCTGCGTTAAATTCGTTTGGGATGGCGTATCTCGCGAAAGCAAGGAAGGAGGATTTGAAGGTGTTGGCAGATGAATTGGGGTTAGATGTGTTGCCGCAACACAAAATCATCGATTTAAAGAACTCAATATTGAACAGCGAAGAATATGAACAGGAGTTTACCGAAAATCTTTTAAACAGTATCATAACAGATCGGAAAAATGCCGAGGAAAGGCGTTTCTTGGCTGAAAGTGAGGAAAAGCGTTTCGCTGCTGAAACTGAGCAAATGCGCATCGCTGCTGAAACTGAGCAAAAGCGCATCGCTGCTGAAACTGAGCAAAAGCGCATCGCTGCTGAGTCTGAAGAAAGACGTTTTGTGATGGAGCTCGAGAAACGTTCTGTTTTTGAGTTAGAAAAGCTAAGGCTCGAAATGGAAGGCCGTCACAATACAGAACCATCAAATGAAGGGAATTCGAGCAACTCTAAGCACATCTACGATTTACAAAGGGTGATGCAGAAGTTCGATCCTAAAGAAGGAGACATCAGTCTATATCTGGTTCTTTTCGAGAGGCAGGCAGAACATGCTCACATAAAAAGGGAGGACTGGGTGTCACAGCTTTTGGGTTTATTACCCTACGACATTACTCAGTTAATTGCTAGAGAAGAAGCGGCCGTCGCAAATGACTACAGTCACGTGAAAGGGTTATTGCTAAAAAGGTTTAAATTAAGCCCAGAAACCTTCCGATTGAAATTTGTCCAGCTCAAGCGGACTGAAGATAAATCGTGGAAGGATTTTGTCTTTGAATTGACAAATTATTTTGAAGAATGGATTCAAGGTCTTGAGGTTGCGGATTTCCAAACGTTAAAGGATCTGGTAATTACGGATCAATTCAAACGTAAGGTGCCTCCGGATTTTGTCGATGAGTGGAGCACAATAAAATCTCCTACTGATCTAGCGGAACTCCTTGACAAATACGAAAGTGTTCAAGGGTTCAAGAAGAACTACCAATCACCCGAAAACAAAATAAATAAAGAAAAAAATCCACATTTTCAAGAAAGAAGACACTTTCAAGAAAGGAACTCTGATTTTCCTGCTAGATATGGACAATTCCACGAGAGGAGCACTCATCATCAACGTAATATGAGCCCGAATAATGAGTCTGGAAGGAAGAAGAAGATTCAGTGTTATTCTTGCGGATCATTTCAGCATCTTAGAAACGCATGTCCAAAGCTAGGAAGAAGACAAACTTCAGCAGTTGTGAGCAATATTGGAGCCCAAGACGCTACAACATCATGTGCAAGGGAAGACATGGTGGAGCCTCCATCGATGTTGACGGCAAAAGTGACCGTTCCAGTCACAAAGCCTGTAGAATACCAAAGAGGTATTGATGAACTCAAGATAGTGAGTTTAAAAAGCGGTAATAATATCTTCGACGGTATTATCGACTCTGGAGCGCAGATTTCAGTCATCCGGGCTGATCTGATTGAGGATTCTCAAAATGAAGGGGAAGGAAAAATTAAAATTGTATCCGCATTTGGTGAGACAGAAATAGCACCTCTCAAGATAATCCATGTGAAAATCAATGACGGACGACACGGAGAAATCCCAGTGACATGTGCAGTGTCTGAAAAATTAGTAAGCGACATGCTCGTAAGCGTTTCAACGTATGACGCTTTAAACTCGAATGTGGAACTTTATGGCAATATTATTAGCCAAGAAGGGGTTTCTCGAGTTGGAGAAATTTATTCAGTTTCGTCCTTAAACGAACTTACCTTGGCCCGTAGTGACACCGCAAATCACCCTGGGGTTAATGAGAAACGGAACGAGTTCGTGCAATTTCAATTGGAAGATGAAAGTTTAAAGGATATTTGGGAATTAGCAAGAAATAGAAGAAATGCATTCGAAGTGCAAGATGGGTTATTGGTACACTCAGAAATCGTAGGAGGAGAGAAAATTCAGCAGGTAGTTTTGCCTAAATTTAAAAGGCCCTATGTCCTAAAAATGGCACACGAAATTCCATTGGCCGGTCATTTAGGAGAACAGAAAACCAAACAACGGATAAAGTATTCCTTTTACTGGCCGAATATCAAGATTGATGTCAAACATTTTTGTGAAAGCTGCAAGGTCTGCCAGCTACGTAGAGGTACCACTTACAATGACAGAATTCCTATCCAACCTATTGTGAGACCTGAAAATCCTTTTGAAGTGTGGAGTGTAGATTGTATTGGTCCCCTAGAGCCACCATCCTCAAGAGGGCACAAGTTTATCGTTTGTGCTGTGGATTTGTGCACGAGATGGGCGGAAGCTATACCAGTCAAGAACATTACTGCGAAAACAACTTGCGACGTCCTGATGAAGATTTTCTCCCAGACGGGGTTTCCTAAAACTATCTGTACCGATCAAGGGACAAATTTCACAGCACAGCTCACCAAGGGCTTCATGCAAGTTATCGGGGTGTCACCAAGATTTTCAACTCCGGGGCATCCAGAAAGCATGGGAGCCGTGGAGAGATGGAACAAAACCCTGAAGGATATGCTCAGTAAGAACATACAAGAAAATGGTCGACAATGGGATATTCATATCCCTTTATTACTATTCGCATACAGAGAAGTACCTCACAGTACCACGGGAGTATCGCCATTTCAGTTGGTGTATGGAAGGTTACCTCCAGGTCCATTAAAATTAATTAAGGAGAGTTGGTTAGGAGAAACCGAAATTCCAACAGGAGCATCTCCTTCTGTTGAAAAATACTTAGAAGACCTTCGTCAAAGGATGAAAACGGCACACGAGATTGCCGCAGGGAATGCCGAAAAGGCACAAGGCTATTACACATCTAAATATAATCTGAGAGCGAGAGAAAAGACTTTCAAGGTTGGTGATAAGGTACTGATCCTTATTCCATCTTCTAGTCACAAACTTCTGAAGAACTGGTCAGGACCTGCAACTATTATCCAGTTAACTCGACCTCATTCTGCGTTGGTCGAGATGGAGGATAAAAGCCGAAAAGAGCTGCATTTCAACAAACTACGACCTTATATAGCCCGAGTTGAACAGGTGGGGTTGATTTTCGAAAAGGATCAGGACTTTGGGGAAATATTTTATGCCCCTACTCGAAATAAGAGTCAATCTGCAGACGATATTAAGGGTCATGTGTTCCAGACTACAGAGGCGTTGTGCGAAGAACAGCGACACCAATTAGTTCAGACCTTGGAAGGGTTTCGAGAAATTTTCAGTGCACGACCTGGCCGAGCCAGAGTTGATGGACATTCAATCAAACTAACTAAAGATTGTGTGCCAAAGAAAATGCATCCCTATCGGGTTCCCATCGCCTTACAAACCGAGGTGGATCGCCAAATCCAAGAGTTACTTGAACAAGGACTGATTGAAGAGAGTGACAGTGAGTGGGCACACCCAGTCGTCTGTGTGGCCAAAAAGGACGGAAGTATAAGACTTTGCGTCGACTTTCGAGTTTTGAACAGTTTTACTGTCCCGGATGCTTATCCAATGCAACAGGCCACCGAGTTACTATTTGAAATTGGTAGTGCTCCTTTCATCAGCGTTCTAGATTTGACAAAGGGTTATTGGCAAATCCCTTTAGAAGAAGAAGCTAAACCATATTCGGCATTTGTGACACACTCTGGTCATTTTCAATGGAACGTTTTACCATTTGGACTTAAAAATGCTGGAAGTACGTTCCAAAAGTCCATAGACAAAGTACTTAAGACACACAGAAAGTACTGCCGTGCGTATATCGACGATCTGGCCATTTTTTCCAGCTCGTGGGAGAATCACTTGCGTCACATCAGAGACGTGCTGAGAACTCTACAGACCGTTGGATTAACAGTCAATCTTAAAAAGTGCGAGTTCGGTAAAAAACAAGTGAGGTTCCTGGGACACATTGTAGGTTCCGGAAGACATGCACCAGATCCCCAGAAAATCGAAGCCATGCAGAACTTAGCACGTCCAACTACTAAGAAAGAGTTAAGAGGCATAATTGGTCTGGCAAGCTACTATCGGGAGTACATTCAGGATTTCTCGTCCTAGGTTTTACCCTTAACAAACTTAACAAAGAAAAGGGTGCCCAACAAAATACCTTGGAGTGATGAAGAGGAAGCAAGCTTCCAACAATTGAAGCAAAGGCTGACGGAAATTCCATTCTTATATACTCCAGTGTTAGATCAGCCATACCAGTTGTACACCGATGCTTCTGCAACAGCGATTGGAGCGTGTCTAGCTCAGCAAGACGAAGACGGAAAAGAACGTCCTATCGCCTTTTACAGTAGAAAACTCACCCCATGCCAAACTCGTTGGGCCACTATCGAACGGGAGGCGTATGCTGTTCTAAGTGCTTTGAAAAAATTTGACACTTGGATATGTGGAGCACAAGTCCAAATTGTCTCCGATCATAACCCCCTTACTTATTTGACCCAGGGAATGCCACAGGGTGCAAAACTTGCACGTTGGGCTTTGGCATTGCAAAGATATAACATGAATATATTGTACAGAAAGGGTAGTAAGCATGGCAATGCAGATGCCTTATCGCGCATCAAAATTGATGAACCCTAGTTTTTATTCAGTTCATATAAATATGTATATATTTTTTCTTCTTCTCAAAACTGTAATCTGATTTAGATAATTTTGATAACGTTCTTGTGACTTGTATTATGTATTTTATGTGGGAGTTCATGAATGTTAATGTAGATATTTTTTTTGAACTCTCACGCTTCTCTCGAAGGACTGGATATCGTAATGAAGACCAGCTAATTGATTATGACTTTTAGTTATGATTCTAGATGGCGATTGGCAGCAGCAGCATCACTTATGACTTAAGTGATGGATGTGCTTCCCCGGAGGGACATGTAAGGTTCGCCATCTCGCATCTTACAAGAAGTGAAACGCCAAGTTGGCAACCCTACATAGAAAACGCCAAGCTGGCAACCTAAGAACAAAGCTTTTTCAATTAAAAGAAACGTCCACAAGATTTCAAGCCGAGGAAGTGCGGCAAAAGCCAATTAAAAAAGTCAGAGCAATAAATAGTTACCGAGACAACGAAAAGATAAAATCCATCTTTAGAACAGAGAGATCAAGTAAAGATTTTATACAGCGGTGGGAGGAAAGTTACAATTTTGAATGCCTATCCAAATGTAATTGCTACTTTATACTACATGTAACTTACGTGACGATCGATTAAATTTAGTAAAATATACTCCAAATATAGAATTTTGACTCTCTGTGTCTTTTGAGTTTTTTACTAAACTTTCACGACGGAGTTCATCAACAACCATCGGCCTCGGACCACTACTGTATCTATGGGTGTATTTCTTCCATATGTGTACTGGAATGTGTGTACTTCCATACTTTCCTTGTGTGTGCATGTCCATTGCTTGATATTGCATATACTGTGCCCGGCACAGCATGACCAAATATGGCCCTAGCGTCAAAACAGAACCAACCCTTTACAACTATTAATTTTCTTTTGTATGTTTGTTATAAAATATGTTTGCAACGAAGTAGTGAGCTGATGACGGTGAATATTTATTAAAAAACCCATCTAAAATAAATATTAATAAATCTGGAAAGAAAAAAATGGTTTTAATTGTTAAAACTGATTTAATCACAACGTGTTGTGGAAGTTTGGAGAGTTGGGTGCCAGCTCATGTGTTGCCTGGACATCTGACCGTGTTTCAAAATTACATGGTGTCCTCGAATCTTTCCCTTCTGAATTAATCCAGGACCGCCGCCAATACCCCAGCAGTGTTGCTCCAGTGTGACAATCATTTAAAAATACCAATACCTGTCAAACTGATATAAACTTTCTAAGCAAATTGATATTTTATTACTAGATTTCTCTACATGGAAACCAGGAAAATTTTTAAATAATTTCTAAAGATATATATTTTATAAATGCCAAAGTACTTAGTTGGAAAATATTGTTATGACACGATTTCCCATGATCTTTGAATTTTATTCTAAATAGGTCACTGGAAAATACTGAAGTATTTCGTTTAGCCCTCAAATTTTACCGTAAATTTGAAACAAAATTGTTTTGCGTTATAAAATACAAATTCATGTATTTGTCTTTAATTTTTGCATGCACTTTATTGAGTTACTCTTTGAATTTTGCAACAAAATTTATTAATTTGTTACTATAATTTGTTTATTGTGCTTTCTGAATTTGCTGTCTCTGTTGGTATTACATGAGATTTAAAAGCAAATTTTTCCCAGACTGACACATACCAACTGTATTTCTTATTTTCAAAATAAATGCCCGTTTCCTTTAACAGAAGGAGGTGTAAGTTCTTGATAAGTAGTGGAATTTTGTTTGTTTGTAAGACAGTGAGAACCTGGAAATTATCTCCGATTTGGAACACATTGAAATCGGCAGTGGTTTGCATGTATTAAAAAACACTGATTAATTTGTTTTAAAGACCTAATTTGCTTAAAATTTTACCATCAATTTCGTTTTCATACTTTCAAATACAGGTGACGAGTGGTAAGTAAAATTAGTATGTTACATGTTTTTACATTTAAACTGAAATCCGAATAAACTTGGTAGTCTCGGATTAGCAATCGGAAGGTTGTGTGTTTGAAACTCGATCCAACCAAAGATCTTCGTGTATATGTATTGGTGCACTGTCGTAGCCCCGAATGCCTTCACTTTGACGCGGTGCGGAAGTTTCAAGAGTGAGCTCAGGTTGTTATATGACTGGAGATTCAAAATTTCGAGGTGTCGGATCTTTCTCTTCTGTCTCGGCAAGATCCCGTTGTGTAACCAAAGTGCGATATAAATTCAAGTGAAAAATCGAAAGAAAATTTTGTAAAAAACGTGTTCCCTGTGATGTACAGTCACGGGGAAATAGTAATGTGACGTCTTGGGATGGAAGCGTCATCTACTATATAAGAACGTTCGTCGTGGTCTCTATTAACATATTTTATTTCCAATAAAAAAAATAACCTTGACGGAATTTGGTAGGTGGCGTTTGCAGACTGGTAGAGTCTAGGTGGTAGATCTTTACCGAAAATGGTGAATTGTCCTTGACCGCAGGACTCCGATTTGGACTATCCGGCTCGGGTGAGCCCTTCTCCAGACTTTACTCGGGCGAGTAAATGTTTCTAGCTCGGGTGAGCTTCTCCAAAAGTTCTCGCACGCGTGTACGCAAGTCAGCAAAGCAGCAGCTCAGGTTTGAGCTTTCCTCGCGTCTGATAGACGGACTCCCAGTTTGGGCAATGTTCTGAGTCCACGAACAACCGTCTCATGAGACAGGGTATCGGAAACCGTGAACGGTTTCACTTCAGCCCGATCATTCTGATTCCTCGGGTCTGTTGACCTCCTTTCTCGAAAGTTTTTTCTCGTCTCTCGACTCCGAAAGTTCCAAGGGGTTGTTTGCCACCCTCTCGTTTCATTCGACACACTTGTCCTCTCGCTGTTGGCTGGTTCAGAATCGGGCTGTCCATTTGGATGTTAATTTTCCCCTTTCGCCGACAGATTCATTAGCGGCCCGAACAAAGAAGTATCAGCGGTCTCCTGTGATCATGTGGAAGCGGCGGAAATGAACTTCTGCCTCTGCGTCTGGTCGGCATCGCGACAAAGACCCTTCGCTTCTTCTCCGTTGAAACTAAATACCTCGACCCACCGCCAGCTCGATAACTCTCGCGGTCTAGTGGTCTGATTTCATACCCAGCGTGACCTCTCAGCGTCTGGGGTGACCTCTCTGCATCAAAGCTTTTCCTCCGAACGCTTACTCTGGCCCTCGTCACAGAATTCGTCACGGTAATCTTGAAAATCATGTCTGTCTAAGCAATTTAACAATTCAAACTGTCTCAACATTTTTATGGGGTTATTAAATTGGATCCAAAAACAAAATGTGAAGAGAGTTCTTGACTCATTTCATACTTTAGATACGCAATCGAAGTAGTGGATTCGTCGATAATGACAGAAAAATACCCCGAAATTTCCAAAACAGGTTGCATTATTTTATTCTTAATTTCTTTGGAAATATGAACAATAATCCCTACGGCAATGTATCCTGAATGTAGCCTGATACCAATGTCTATACCATTTAATTTTTGCTGTTCCAAAAGTCCAAAATGTTCAGAATAAGGCCTCACTTTTAGCGGTACAGTACGCGGTCCTACATATTGATTTTGTTGAGGCCAGATGCGATGCATTCATTGAATCACACCTTTTCAACAGTTTGTAGTTTTGCTTTAGAATTTTTTTTTGCAGTTAAGTGAGCAATAGACTGTTAATGCTCACAGAAAAGTAAGATACCTTACTTATGTGTGGCGTATGCTCTAAAAATTTGTTTTGAAAAGAAGTGAGTTGTATGAACCTTCAGGATCCATATAAAGTAACATAGTATCAAAGCCATTCTTTTGAAATGGAAATTCGCTCTTTTTTTTATAAGCCCCTGGATGGGAAACGTCGCAACATATTTCGCAACCAGGTTTCCCATTATTAGTCCATCCATGTAAAAGTTTATTTATTTTTTAATTCCACATTTCTTCAGTCTACACAGAAGGTCATTGTGTCTGGGAATCCCTTTCTTAGGAGCACGAATTTGAACTAGGTAAAAACACCAAACCACTTTTTAAAACCTCTATGTCGTGATTTTTTTACGTATCCGTCGTCTTTCAAATCTGGTAAATAACAGTTTTTGGTAGTTTTAGTTTCACTTAGTTTTCCATGACTCATCTTTTGTAAGTGGAATTGTTACACGTGGAAAGGAGGACAATGTTTCTGCCATAAATTAGGCTTCATTTTTTGTAAAGAGTCACAAACAAACAGAACTGCTTAATGAAATAAATAACTTGATTATTAAAACGGAAACGCAATAAAAATCCTTCGAAATAAATGGCAGAAATGCACCTCAAATCTGTCGTGGCCAAGTGTAAGGCCGTAATTGAAATTACTATACCTCACCTAGCTTAGCACGAAATGTACGGCACCCTGGGGTGTCCTAGAGCTCCTTTAATGGTTAAAGCCTGGTTGAAAATCCTATCCCCAAGAGAAATAAATAGCCCGTTGTGTTGCCCTAATGAGACGCCAATTAAAATACCTACCCAAGAGAAAAGAATAGAAATTTCCGGTCCAAATCACCACCGAATCACCGATTAGGCCCACCAAATCACTGACAGTCGCAGTGTGAATTGCTGCCGAATCAATACTACCCAGTCGCAACCACCGATCACTGCTACAGAATAACAGAAAACTCATCTAGGTTCCAATAATCACTGTTGCTAAATCACTGATATTTCAGTAACAGGTAAGAACTGTGATGCTAGAGTATCGGTTTAAAGTAGAAGTTTTGTGATTCGTTAAACAACCCTATTTAGAATAGGATTCGAGCTTTTGAATATGCTAGTGAAAAAAGATTACTGTTCCGGAAACTACAAAAGCTGAATAAGTATAATATTAATAATATCGAAAATATTATTCACCCAGGGCTCGTTTATTTAAAATTTGAGGTCTTCCATTGAGAAAATTCCTTTACAGTTAGAGCTCGAATTCCGCAATAAGTCGCCTTTTGATATTTGAACTCATTTTTTACTATTATTTCTGCTAAGGTAAGTCGAATTTTTACGATAGTATGGCCTAACACAACGGGATACTGATGACTGTTCGGGATGGTATGATATGGCACAAATTATAAGTGACATCTAGCGACGAATTTGGATTTTTGTGATCGATCTTAATATTTCAAAGCAGTTTAGTAGAAAGTTTGTTTTCTTCTTTTGAAATTGTATTACAAAAGCAAAGGTTTGTTTAAAAATCTTTATTTGGTGTAAATTGATCATTTGACATACATTTAACATCAATGACTTGATCGGTATTACAGCGTCTTGAGCATTGTGTACTATCATTAAAAACGACTAATTGATCTTCCTTATTTTGATTAATTTAAACTATTGGAATTCTGATGCCTAAAATTTACTGTTCACGATATTTCATTATCGAAATATAACATTACAAACTTTCAAATTGTTATCCACCACTATTTCTCTTACTTTATTTTGTTTATATTTCTTGTTGTCCAGAACTTGAGTTAAGATCATACTTCATAGGATCATTTCTATAGTATGATTAGCGAGTTCACTCACCGAACTTCGCAGATAACCCAACCACGATGATGCGAGATGGGGTTTCAACCTGAGCGTGAATAATATCGAAGCATCTCTCTTTTGAAAGTTATTCGATAGATGATGATCGCACCTTATGTCATTATGACTGAAGGATGGTTGGTACTCGATCTGAGTGGTTTCCTTGAAAAAATAGAACCTGTTAATTTAAGTATTTGCTGCTAACGCGCCATGCTTGATTCACCCTCACTCTTTGATGGGTCGTCTCTTATGTAACCGGGCTTAGCCCTCCAAAACCGTATATCGAAATTTGCACTTGAGATGAGATATTCTCCTACAGCGGAGCAAAGCTATGCTATGCTTTTTCTTCGTTTTTAAATAAACAGCAATTTTTTCTTAAAGGCATCACTGCATCATTTATGTTCTCACCGCATTCAACTCTTCAATATACAGTCCACTCTCATTTGTTACTACTCAGATCTGAACTTACTTTACCCGCTTTGAAAATCCAGCTATCGAGGAATCCGCACCCAACAGGCCATATATGGGAAAAGAGGGTAATGTGGATAATTGTTATCAATTTGGCGAAAAAGTATACTAAATATAGTTTTTGACCTATCGACTATTTTTTTTTTACAATAATGTGGTCTTTTACTTTTATTTTGGTTGATATATTAAAGTATTTAGCAGTATAGGTTTTTAAATAATCTTTTGTTTAAAAAACGTTGTTTATGTCCACACAAGCCCCATGACATGGGGCTAGTGTGGACAAGTTAGGATACTGATTATACAGTGTAAATATAACTCATGAAAGTATGTAAAACCATAATGAAATCCATATTAACCTAAACAGTATAATTTCTTATAGATGTTGATCTTAAAACATATTTAATTGACGTTAAGTCCAGTATATTTGCAATTAGGATCTGCACTATATTATAGAATCTACTTCAAATACAGATCAACCCAATAGAAAGCTATTTTTAAGTTTTATTTAGTAGGAAAATGATTTTAATGTAGAAATGGAATTATCCTTCTATTTTGCAATGTAATTAGATAAATCAACATTAAATGTCAACTGAAATTATGTGGAAATTGTGCTACCAGCAACATCTGGTGATGTAAATTTAGCTACTATTTCATTTCTTAAGATTTCTGTTACATCTTTTACATTTGGGAAAAAGAAAGATTCCCACTGCTTAGAAGAGTTGCTTTATGTGTAAAAAGAATACAATTCTTTTGTAAATTAATTTACCATTTCACAAAAATTAATTTAATTTAATACATGAAAGCCTAAAAGTAAAAAATAGAATTATTTGTGAATAAATTTTTTTTACATAAACAGTCTTATTTAATTAATAAATAGCCTTAAATGTATTATTTAACCCATGTTTTTTTTCCACTGGAAGCTAAATGAAGCTAGTGTGGACATGTCCACAGTAGCCCCACCACCATGTGTCCACACTTGCCCCATGGAGCCATTAGTTTATTTAAGCCTACTCCTGGTCAATTAAAACCATGTAGAGCAAAAGTGAATATCAAAATAACTATTGAATACAGTAGAACTCCAATTATCCGAATCGCTTTCAGAATTTCAGAAGAAAAAAAATTAAGACGGAAACGTATTGCGATTCGCAAAATAATTATTCTGGGTTTCAAATTCTAAATGATGTTGAACTTATTGAAAGTCTGAGAGAAGAAAGTGTCGTTGAAGAAGATGACCTTACTGTCGAAGTTGAAGCAGACTCGGGACCATCTGCTAGTGAAGCATTTGCCGGCTTTGAAACTGCGTTGAAGTTGATGGAGCGACAGCACGAGTGTGACAACATGCAACTTCTCATTATCAAGCGGATGCGCGACTTGGTTGCCCCAAAACGGACTAAGACAGTCAAACAGCTTACTTTGACCGAGATGTTTAGCAAGCAATGACTTTCATTAACAGTACGGTACGTACGTACTGTACTTATGTATAGCACTTGTAAGTACGCTTAACGTATAAAAGTGTTGCCTTTTCATTTAATTCATAAAAAGCTCTTTTTGTTTACAAATAGTTTGTTTTCTCCCATTTTCAACATGCATACAATAATTAATTAAAATACATACTAGACCCTTTTTTCGAAAACAATCCAATGATCCGAATTTTTGATTATCCGAATTGGTGTCCGGTCCCAATTGATTCGGATAATTGGAGTTCTACTGTACATTCATTTATAACATGCTGTCAACTTTAAAAAAAATTTTGAATCAAAATAGTCTAATCTAGTACTTAAAAAACAAATCAGGAACTTACTTTTTCACCATGAAAACCTTGTTTTATAAATTGCTACTCAACTAACAAGTGTATTGTCATGCACATGGAAGTTTATATCAGTATTGCTCAGTCCCGTGATCTCAATATAATTGAACCTTTGTGGGGTATATTGGAAAACAAGCTGCGTAGTCGATTCCTCTCTCCAAGGACACTTTCTGAATTAGGGACTTTTTTCGAATTTGAGTGGGAACGTATCTCTCTGAATGTCGTACGTGACTTGTATTAGTCAATTCCACGTCGGATACAAGCTACAATTCATGCAAAAAGAGGACCAACGGCCTATTAATAAAAAAAAATTACCTTTTCACAGGTATTCACATTATTTTGTCCAACCCCTGTATCTATCGATATTTTAGCTAGTTAAAAATTAAATTTCCAATTAATAAAACAATGTAATCAAAATATATGCATAAGAATTTTTGATTAATTTGCATCTAATTAAATGCAAATGTTGGAATTTTATTTATTAAATATATAAGTAGCATGCCTAATTTCTATTAAAGTAATTTAGATTCTCTTAAATTATTCGTAACTAAATATTGGTGACTTGAAGATAAAAATGTTTACAACCTATGCGTGAAAAGACAATTTCCTCACAAATATTCAAAGAAAATGATGGTTTCAAAGCGGTAAGTAATTTTTCAAAATGTCTTGTACCATCTGAATTCATTTGTTTATACCACTCAAATCCAAAGTTAACTATTTTCTTCATCAATACCTCTGGGGGTACCTGATCAGGGGGTTATCGGACTCTGATTGGGATCTAAATTACGATATGTGTGAGTGAATGGATGTGTGAAAGGGACCTTCCTGTAAAACGGATGTGTCATACATGAAGAAGTCCAATCCTCCGGGGCAATGGCACCCCCAATTGGGCCATATATAGCCCGCACGACAACAAAAATTTACTCTGATTAGATCTTTAAATTTATAAGCAGAAATGATTTCGATATTATTGTGTTCGCTGGAAACATTAGCATTTGTGAAAAAATAACTCCATTTTAACGATGCATTTCTTAAAATGTAGGAATATTTAAGGATAATTGGAACGAACTTAACTTCTGTTAATAATTATTTGTAATAAAATGCTGTTATCAAAATAATATTTGAGAAACACAAAATTTTTAGTGTCTATTTTACTTCTAGAAGTTATTATTTTTGCTTTGTTTTCGCCTATATCATCTTTTGCTATGCAACAGCTAATTAAACCAAAATGGCCTAAAATGATTGCCAACTACTATGAACATTCATGCCAATTACGATCTGAAGACAAGTGTTCCTCTTGGGCTATTTACCATTGTTTTACTTACAAACCTGCTCATAAGCATGAATTTTGTTTTAAACATAACAATCTCGCATAGTCTATTTTCAACAACTATTTTCTTTTGCCGAAGATATAATTATTTTTTATCATTTTTATAAATTCATGAGTCAATTATTAAGAGATTGTCGTCATATTAAATTGCATATAAACACTCAATTTTGTATAAAATTTATATAAAAATTTATCCTCGAAGGCCATGTTTCAAGTAACCTAATCCAGCCGTTTCCGAATTATGAGTATGGAAAATATGACAAAAGAAGGACTCAACTTATAACAGAGAAGTACTTCAGGATACATTCACTCCCTGTTGTGATGATAGCGCATTAGTACTGGTTGAACTTAAGTCAGGCTGTTGCTGACCGGCTAAAATGAAGATTAATTTGGGTAACCCTTATGGAATTGTTAGTCTTCTTATTGAGAGATAGTACCAGTCGCGGGTCCCGAGGGTCCGCAATCGACCAGCGGTTGAATGCCGGTCCAAGTCTTTCCGCATCCTCAGTGACCCAAAGGGCTGCATCCACTTTGGCCGGCCTTTGACTGTTCAAGGCGGTTTTACCCGCCGTGGTTTATATGCTTAAATTTACCTATAAGCATAGGTTTACTGAGGGTAAGTAAGAGGTCACCACCTGTATGGACCCTCTATGTAAACGGAAGGTTGATTACAAAGTGGGTCGCCCTTTCACGATCTGAACCATTCGCGACAACCTATGTGACATTCCCCATGTGACCCCACACATACCCCATGTGTATACCCCATGTGACCCCACACATACCCCATATGACATTCACACTCTCAACAACACGATAATCACACCTTGGACTCAGGTTGCGTCCACCTGCCTTCTCCATTTAATTTCTGTGCGGTACTTGTACCAAATGCCGCCTAGGCACAATACATCTTTGGGGGGGGGGAGAGATATACACGCTACTGTCTGTTGGGGAAGTAGACGTGGGTCACCCGGACGGAAGGTTGGTGGCAGCCTTTAATGTCCGGGAAGACTGTCCGAAGGGATGATAGTAAGATGATGGGGCTAAGACCCAAGATCCGGGTGAAAGGATCGGGGGAGGGCTCTGCGCACTTGGGGAGGTGTGCACCCTAAACCAAGTAACGGTAACGAGGATGAACCAGACACTTCGTGGTTTGTGCAACATGGCTCCCCTCCACATCATTTTTCTGCAGTGTTCACCTTTCTTGATGAATAATTCAGGGACAGAGTCCTTGCTCTTGTTATTTCAAAGAGACCAGTATAGATTGACCTCCATTCTCCCCGGATCGCAATCCACGCGACTTCTCTCTCTCTCTGGCGCTATTTGAAGTACATTGTGTACAGTTTTTTGTTCTAACGCTAGAACAGAAAATCTGTAATGCATGTGTAACCATTTCAGTGCACAGATTGCTGCAGAGGACTTGAAACTTCTCCTTTCGCTTGCGTCAAGTGATTGCTGTTCAAGATGGCTATTCGAATCCATGGTAATGTGGTTGGACGCTTATTTAGAAATAACAATTTACACACCATTTAAAGTGGAAGGTACACAGAAGGTTTCACTTATGAATAAAGAAATGAATAGTTTGAGTGGTTATTGATAAAGGATTAATTTGTGAAATTTGCAAAATTTTCTTCACTGAATGGGAGAATTCTTAATTTTTAAGCCCACTTCTAGTAGCGAGTAAGGATAAATTAAGGCGACCCATCTGTCTTTACGGTTATTGTGGTTTTCATGGCAACCTCGGCAAACTTTAACTCTTAGTTTAAGGAACTGAGGGCCTTCTCAAATGGTTATTTATAGTCAGGGCAGCTGAAGAGATAATGGCCAAGGTCCCCCACCAGAGATCACAACTTCTTTCCGACACAACCTGTGGAGCTAAGATGCGAGGGCCATGATCCGTGAGGAACCAAACGAGGCAGCACTCTGCGGCGAGAGTGTTTTGACTGACCTCGGCAGAGATCTTAAATGCCGGAGACTCTTGCGGCCGTATTCACAAGTCCGAGTTAACTCGAGGATCAACGATTATCCCCGTTATCGAAAAAACCGTATTCACTGATCCGTGGTTTAAACTGCCGTTTCGGTGTTACATTTTGATCCTCCGAAATCGGCGAGTTAACTCGCGAGTAGTTACATTTAACGCATGCGCAGTATTATCTTATTGCGAAGAAAGAAAATGGATGACACATTTCATTCTTTGCTAAATTACAGTATTCTTGCGACGACTGGACTGGATCTGTCATTACGGAGCACCTGTTGCACAGCAACTCATCTCATCATATTATTGCTTAAACGGAAAATTTTAAAACATAATTTTATTGAAATTCAAAAGAAAAATGAAAATAGAGGTAGCTGAGAAAACATAAACAAGCAGCTTTGCGAAAAGATAGATGGCGTTACCTCTGGCCTCTAACAGCGAAAAGTAGAATATGACCATGGCAGATGCAGATTCGTCGTAGAATAAAAAATTACTCTGTTGCTTTATTACGAATGAAAGAAGATTGACAATGCAAGTTACTTTTCACACCACTAAACACACACCCATACTGACAAGTACAAAGATAATCAGATTACATACATCTGTCAAGACATTGTGTACAATTCTCTCTTGCAATATTTAGGTTTCCATAAAAATCCAATTTGAAATTAAATACCTTTGCATTTCTTTTTCCAAACCCAAATTAAAATGCCGTATGCGTTCTATTGAATCACAATTTGGGATCAATTCTACGTCGAAGTACGTGCGTGATCAGTATGAATTCAGATTCGGGCGTCTTAACCAATATAAGCAATCTCCACGTGATTGTGAGGTGACGGTAGTAGCCAATCACTGCGAGCGTCTCATTTTAATCCCCGGATTACTTAACACGCCGTTTGAGAATACCGTTCTTGATAATCCTCGAGTTAACTCTTTCCCGTGGATCAACTGATCCTCGAGAACTAGAGACTTGTGAATATGTCCGTTAGACCTGCCATAGTGCTCCTGCCATTTTTGATGGACCAGGTATTTAGTGCTTTTTTAAGCAAGCTCTAAATGGAAACTTGGGATGGTGTTAGTCCATCTCATTTCCCCTTTATACAAGGTGTGCTAAAAGTTCCCGTACTCCAACTTTAAAAAAAATCATTGCCCGTGTTTTTTTTTAAATATTGAATTTTATCGTCTGACTATAGTTTTATCGACTCTTTAATTTTTATCGTTTGGTTTTCTTTGCACTCAAGTTCTGCGATAATGAAGTTTCAAATCATTTTGTTCTTCATTGCAAGATGAATTTATCACGCATTCAGAGAATTGCGCTGTTTGAGGCTTATTTTGAATGGAAATCATGTGAAAGACGAAAATAATTTTGGCGACATAAATATCCAAATGATGCAATACCAAGTAAAAATACGCTATATCAACTTATTGAACAATTTGTTGCATTTTTAGAAATTAAGGAACAAGACTCTTGGTTCCTACAAGATGTTGCAACCTGCCATACACATTTTGAAACCTTGGGCATGATCTCAGATGTGATTGGCATGATTTGTCTTGGGCGTGATTTCAGACACGGGTCAAGATATATTTGGCGATCGACTCATCTCAAGAAACCTTTGACCACCTCGTTCTCTGATTTGCACATCCTTCCCTTTTTTCTGTAGGGATATATACAGGACAAAGATTATGAAGATAATCACTAAACAATAGGGGATCATAAATTTGCCATTACTCAAAGAATACAAGAAGTCATTCCCAGCATCTTGAAACGCTTTTCTAAAAATATGCACAAACGACTCCCACTTTGCCCCCAAGAAAAGTGCTGAAATTTTGAACCTTTATTGTAAATGAAGGTTCAAATTTGTTTCCAACGTTACGTTAAAAGTGCTTTTTACCATTGACATAAAAGTAGTTGTTTTAAATTTGTTGTTTTTGTATAATAAATTCCGGAATCGTCAGTACAGGAACTTTTAGGACTCCCTGTAGATCTAACTGCAGCTACCTCTTACGTGCTCGATTCATTAGGTAGTTGGTTTTGGGTTCGAAGGCACAAGGGTCATTTTTGGTCAAGCTGCCGTAACATAAGACAGAAACAAGGGAAACAAAAAGCAGAATGGTTGGCGAGGGTATAAAAGAAGAGAGTAAACACCTGTGCCCCTATTTCATTTGAAGATCTATGACATGAAGCAAGTGAACTCATATCTATTGAATTGGCCACCATGCTTAGTAAAATCAGCAGTTCTTTAGTTTTAAGTTGTGAAAAAGTTGATTAACTTTAAAGCACAATCAAGTTCATTCAGTTTTGATTACATTTTTCATAATTTCTAGAATCGTTGTTCGTTTACTCGCTTATTGAACGTCAGAAATAAAAATTTAAAACTTATTGATTACGATTAATAAGCGAGAGTTAGTCACCACTTATGTAACAATATTTATATATGTTTATATTTATTCCATATTGTATCAGTAAAAATAGCTGGAAAGTGAATAACAATAACTCCAAACAATGGAGTTAATAAGGTCGAAAAAAGTAGTAACTTTCAATGCTTTCACAAATAAATTCAAAGTGTTACTGCGGTCAAGAGTTATCTGTGAATCTCAATTGGTACTGATAATTAATTGGAATTTTAACTTGTGTATGAATCTGAGTAATCCCAAAGTGATGCTGCATTTTGTATATTGAGATATTTTGTTGTATACACAGGAACCCTATGACGTTTATTAAGCTGTGTCAACAAAGATCAAAAGTAACAAAGGTGGGAAATTTATAGCTAATGCGTTCATAATAAAAGAAAAATTTTTTTTGAAAAATTTGAATATTAATAATAAATTTGTCATGGAAATGGTAAATTTAAAAAATACCATTGATCTTACCTTTCAGCGGTAAAACTGTTTTATTTAATCTGTGTAGAAACATTAGCAGCGTCCCCTCCCCTTTAAAATATGCTCAGCCCCATCATACAGCTTCCTTAATGCTGTACAGAACCCTAATTTAAAATGCGAGCCTCTTGAAAGATTAAGGCTTCGTCCATAGTATTTTTACTAATTATTTTGTACTCTATTTATGGCAGCCGTGGTGAATCTCACGAGTCCAGCCGCGGGGAACTCTTCGGGAAACAGCGACATCTATTAATCTACTCCTGATTGGCAGGCCTTCTCTGTTGAGCGAAGATGACCGAAACTCTTGCTTCTCCATCTTCTTGTTTTTGTATTCTATATTTTTAATTGATATTACAATAGAATCAAGAGCATTTTCCATTTTTGATCAACTCTTGTATAGACACTGCTGTTTGTAAAAAATGTAACACCACTAAGGAATCATCCGAATGAAATGAAATTTGCAGCAAATGTCAATTATAGGATGTTATGCAGAGTAGTAAAGTTTCATAACCATCACGCATGCCCGGTGTGAGCAGCGCCCTCTGAACTGATGCTAAAAGCGTATAAATAGAGCGCTGCAGCGGCTAACACAACAGTTTTATTTCTCAATTTTCGACTTTTTATTTCTAAAATTAAATTAAAATTTTAATCTTTTTCTGCTTGCAATGGATTATCGGAGTTTGCCACCTCTGAATGCGGTCACAACTCGGAAGTTAAACCGACTGAATTGCTGATCTCGCTTAAGGAGGTGGCACCATCTCTCGGAACTTCGCTTAGCTGAAAATTATGTTTATTTTTATCAGCCTATTTAAATCATTTTTTCTTTTTAAATTTCTCTCTTAAATTATGCAATTCAGTTTTATGTCACACACACCTGATGACGGGGAGTTAAGCTGCTTTGCAGTAGGCACTCCGGAAGTGATTGTCCAGTCCACTCCACGTTGAAAATAGTGCATGTTTATTTTTTAGTGCCGAATGGTCAGTGAGACGTAAGTATGCCTCCACGACGAAATAGGGTGAAATTTCAACAGCTTACTGAGTTTGAACGGAGGAGAATCATCGGCCTTCGTGAAGGAGAATTTTCCTATCGCGCAATAGCAGCTCGTGTGCAGCGGAACAGTTCCACAGTGATGTAGTTTGGAAGCAGTGGACCGACGAGCACCGGACAACTCAAAAAACTGGGAGTGGACTACGGAAGGTGACGTCATCGCGCGATTATAGAACCTGGAACACTTAACACGCCGTTTGAGAATACCGTTCTTGATAATCCTCGAGTTAACTCTTACCAACGGATTAACTGATCCTTGAGTTAACTTGAGACTTGTGAATACAGCCGTTAATGTTATCCTCCTGATAAAAAACAGAAAAAGGCCTCTTTCCAAATGCCATATAAGCCTGCATCACTCCATCGTATCGCCGTATGGCCTGCCGAATCATAGATCTTCAGTCACGGCCATATTTATAAAGTCTAGAGAAAACTCGAGGATCCGTAGATCAGCGGGAAAGAGTTAACTCGAGGATTGTCAAGAACGGTATTCTCAAACGGCGTGTTAAGTGTTCCAGGGATTAAAGTGAGACACTCGCTGTGATTGGCTACCACAGCCTCCTCACGATCACGTGATATTGTTTATATTGGTTACGACGCCCGAATCTGCATAGAAGCGGCTCAATCCCATGATAGTACTTTACGCAAGTCCAACTTGATTGGCTAGTTTCACGGGCTTGGCTTCACTTGGATATCTCGCCAATCTGATTGTTGCAGTAACCATTTGATTTTGAATATGCGCGTTGTTTCGTAGAAATGCAATACATACACTAGCGCCTCAGCGTACAGCGTAAGTGTCCGACAAGTTGACTCTGATTTGCTCCTCATATATATGTTGTATGGTTGTTAGTAGTATTTCTTGCCAACTTATATTAAGGGTACTTATACTTTAAAGAGCTTCTTTTCGTGAAGCAACGATGGCCTAATGGCTAAAGTCACCCACCTTCAGATTAGCGTCGGGCAGCGGTAGATGACTTCCCGAGTTCGAACCCAGCTGGCCGAAAAATTTTTAGATCCTCCAAATTATTTAAAAAAAATTCCTTTTCATTCTAATTTACTTTTCCTAATTTTTAATACCCTTTTCATAATTTTCCAAGCTTCCGTTGATTTTACATAAATAATCTAAGAACCACTCCTGAACTCACTACCAGCTGATATTTTTCCGCCCCTCTGCCGTCCCCTTTGCTTTAGGATGATAGTGTCGTATCCACCGCTGGCTTAGGACCATTCTGATGTAACAAAAAGCATACATAAAACACTAACTTATATAATTATTAACTTATATAATAAAAGGATACAATTTTCGGCTCCCACCTCTACCCACCCATAGCCATGGATCTGAAAAGAAAAGAAGAAAGCAAAAGGAAGAGATAAATCGCCAACAACTATAAACCTTGATGACATACGTATCTAGGTCATGTGATCCGATTAGCCAATCAAGTTGGACTTGCGTAAAGTACTATCATGGGATTGAGGCGCCTGTAATCTGCATTTGCACTGATCAAGCACGTGCTTCGCCGTATAATAGATTCCAAATTGTGATTCAATAGAACGCATGCGGCATTTTAATTTGGGTTAGGGAAAATTAAATGCATAGGTATTTAATTTTAAATTGGATTTTTATGGAAACCTAAATTTTGCTAGAAATTGTACATAATGTCTTGACAAAAGAATGTTATCCGGTTATCTTTGTACTTGTCAGTATGGGTGTGTGTTGGTGGTGTGAAAAGTAACTTGCCTCGTCAATTTTCTTTCAGTCGTAATAAATCAACAGAATAATTTATATTCTACGAAGAATTTGTATCTGCCATGGCCGTTTTCTACCGTTCGCTCTCTCATTGAGTTGTACTCTGGTAACTCAAAATATAGTTCAAACCAGAATACATCTGGCATATGTATTTTATTGAAATCACGTTCTTGTTCCGACTCTTTTCGATCAGTGGAATGCGCGCGGATGCGGTCAGCACTTGGTAGTGTAACCGACTGGGTAGATGGGTTACCGTGCGGAAGTGCCGCCATCTATCTTTTCGTCCAGCTGCTTGTTTACGTTTTCGCAGCTACCTTTATTTTCATTTTTCTTTTGAATTTCCATAAAATTGTGTTTTAAATTTTTCCTTTTAAGCACTATTATGATTGATGAGGAGATGAGTTGCTTTGCTCCGTAATGATAGGTCCAATCCAGTCGTCGCAAGAATACTGTAATTCAGCATGGAATGAAATGTGTCATCCATTTTGTTTCATCGCTTACTTCGCAAAAAGATAGTACTGCGCATGCGTTAACTCTTACTCGCGATTTAACTCGCCGATTTTGGAAGTTCAAAATGTAACATCTAAACGGCGGTTTAAATCAAGGATCAGGCATTGTGAATACGGTTTTTTTCGATAACCCAGGGATTATCATTGATCTGCGAGTTAACTCGAACTTGTGAATACGGCCGTAAGAGTTTCCGATGTTCCTGAAACACCAATATCAGTCGCAATCATCGATTGAGTGGGATCATCCATCCAATTTTTCTGTTTAGTATCATCTACAACAAAAGACATAATCTCTACAAGAAAACACATACCTCGTGGTTTGTTTTCCTCACGAGTATATTCATAGTTTATACGCCATGTGGTGGTAACTTACCTGAGACTTCCACCTGTGATATGACTATCATATGAAATATTGTTTTGCCCTAAAAGCAGGGAAACACAACCTGCAAGCTATTTGTTTCAATGTCCAGTCCCCTAACTAATCCTTGAACTTGAGGAGAAACCAAGTTCATCACCCCTCGATTCCGAGAAAATGGAACGGGTGCGCTTTCACCCTTGCACCCAATGGGGTTGACATCTGAAGTGGCGCAATGTCACTCGGCTACTAGAAGGATTGACCCCCTGGAAAGTTCGAGGCGTAGCACCCAGAATTTTGGAGGGGGTTCAGACGGGGAGAAGGATTGAGAAACGCCAACGCTAAAAACAAAGATGGAGGCTTTCTCCGTTGTGTCCGCCTATATTCAAAAATATGGTAACTCTACAATTAAGGGGGTCCGGGACACAAAAATCGTCAAATTTTCGAAATTTTTATTATTATTTTAAGAAATTCTCTGTGTTTTTCTGCTTAAAATGACGTCTAAATCATGTTTCTATCTTAATAAGATCTAGATATATAATAATTTTTGTGGTGCATTGTTTTGAAAATCTAACACTCTTGACAGTTGTTGTCATGGCAACAACATCTGTCCTTAAAACTTTAAATGCGTTTTTCTCCATAATACATTTTTTCAAGATTTTCTGTATTCAAATTGCTATAAGTCGAAAACCGATAAAGTTTAAGGGTTGAAATTTGGAATATATCTTTTTCAGACATTATACTTTAATTTTGATTCAGCAAATTTGAAATAAATGTTTACTTTTAAAAATATGACTTTTTAAAAAAAAAGTACCTTAAAATTTTCAAAAATTTTCATTCAAATATTTTTTGTTAAATTAATATTTTTTAAATTGCTGAATCAAAATTAAAGTTTATAAATTTGTGAATAATTTACTGCAAGAATTTTGAAAATTGATCAAGAATATTTTGAGCCTTAGCAATTTAAAATGACCCCTCTTTTTTTCAAAAAATTTTAATTTAAAATTTTTTAAGAACTTTTGGAAAAATTTTGTGTTGTGATTTCGCTTATTAGTTAGATGGGTAATCAGTACAAAAAAATTCAAAATTCTAAATTAATTAATAAATTTTTTTTTTCAATGTGTCCCGGACCCCCTTAAGAGCTGTACCATCGACGAATTGAATGAAAAATAAACGAAGTTTCTAACCAGAATCAAGCTGCATTTACTGTGTCGTTCACCAACATACGAAACCCAGATTTCTGAAGGAAGGACCCTGCAGACCTCGATAGTCATTTCACCCTGTCGGTCACCATATATAAAGGTATGTACGTACCGATACCGATTGAGAACTCCACGTATTCCAGTCGAACCTATGGGGAAAACTGAATATTGGTATCCAGATTAAAATGGGGTATAATAACCAGTACACCATCTATTTGAAATCAAGTAATTTTTAACTCAAGACTCGTTGCTGCTGCACTCACGAACGTCAGAGACAAGCATTTCAATTTGATTAAATGTGTTTATGGGGTTTAGAGAGGATGATCCCATCAAGGCAACACCACGTCCAGTGAGCTTCTGCAAAACAACTATCCTGTTCTTCCCTTAAGGGCACGGTGGACTTTCAAAACCAACTTATTATTTGAAGAATATATTTGTTGTTTACTAAAATGAATGTATATGAAATTTGGTGTAAAAATATTAATTTTTATGGAAGTTACATGGATTAGTTAATTAATTAATTAGTAAAACGTGGCACGCTCCATGAGCATTAATTTCCCACGTATTGTCATAATTTTAATTTACATAATAGTTTGTACATACATAAATCAATTTAACTCCACATGCTATGTGTGTCATTCAATAATATATAGAAAAAAATTATTACATAAACACCTAAAATTTTACCAAAAAAAGTAGATTATGTAATATTTCAAAATAATGAAGCACAATGAACTTCTCATTTGGAGTTATATGTAATTAACATATTATGAAAATGATTCAAAAAATTTTTCAAGGAAATTGAGACAAAACTCATGCGCAGGGAACAATTCGAAGTAAGAAAAATTTAAAAAAAAAATTGAAATGGAGAAAAACGCGTTTTTGTAGATAGACCAACTATACTTGGATAATGTATCTCATGTAGTTGTCAGAATTTTTTAATTTCAAGTAGCATATTTGTAAGCAATTTGTGAGTATTTGTTTGCAGCAATATTGATTTTTTCTGAAACTCAATACGACTAAAATTTTCAAACGTCGTAATAAGTGACATTTATATGAACAGGATAGCATTTGAAAAATGTGTCTCATCTATACTGCCAGAGAGTAAATCTCTCTCTCTCTATATATATAATTATCTTGCGTGGCATGCAAAAAAGACGTTATTTGTTATAGCATTTTGGCAACACTGTACGATTGTTTACCATGAAGCCTCGCGCCTCAAATGTATTTATAGCGATATCAGATTAAATTTTATTGAAAAAAATTAATTAAGGTTGATTGCAATATTTTCTTTCAAAGTGTCAAAAGCAAGGGCTCTTTTTAGGGTCATTTAAAAAAATGGCCATTTTCAGGGCCAACAACTATTGTTTAACTAGACGAGTGTACTTCAACTTTCGACAACAAACTATGAAAAAGTGTATGGGTGGCTCGAGTGCTGAGTAAATGTGCACACAAAAAACGTGCTTTGTATTCGATTTCCAAAGCAGCCATTACATTTCGAGTCAAAATTTGCTCAAAGTTTTCATTTGAATTCCAAATTGTTTGAGTTCTGACATTTGAAAAATATTTTTTTGGAACATCATATATTGTAAACAATCTCTTCTGATAGGACACATGTCTTCATTGATGCGAGCGAAGCAAGCATAGGTTCGCACAGCAAAGCAATGGGGGTTGGAGGGCGTTTGCGAGCAGTGGGCGGGCCCCCTAGTTGGCTAAAATGCCCCAGCGTTATATGTTTTATCGCTACATTTTTTTATTTTGTTTCGACTTTTTTACTTTGTGCAATTGTTTATAAGCGTCTGTTGATTTTCTTTTCAGTTGTGATGACCGTCGTTTATCCCGTCTTTCAGCAAGCAATACAGTTTCCTTATTAGGATTGTTTCCTTTGAGAAATGTTATAGTTTTATTGCTTCCAAAATTAAACAAACTAACAGCCAAGGTCACTGCCAAATTCAAACGTTTCTTTGACACGAACACCTCTTTTGGACATTTGCTGCATATACAACTGTGAAGACTCTCATTTGAATTGTGAGTCTTCCCCGATACACAGCGAGTTAGTAATTCGGTCGATGCTAATCGTTGGTACACAGGCAAAATCTTTTCAACAACCTTTTCTGACAACTGTGTCTTCATATTTTTGTGGCATTTCGGCGTTTCGTTGCAGGCCTTAGCTCTTTGATAAAAACACCACGACGAGCTTCCCTTTGGACATTTGGAGTGTTGCGGTTTCCTATCAGTTGACATGCAGTGGAAAAGAGTTGCAAATACAGCAGTTTTCATGTTTTCTATGTTTGGGCCATTATCTTTGATCGCTTTGCGATAAAAGTTTTTGGAGCTTGATCATCGTGTCTTCTTTCAAACTCCCTTGCTGCCGACCACCAAGTGTCACACCCTTTGCTCGCCATTCCTTCACTTGATTTCGTAATGCTGTACCCAATCTTTTTGCAACGTGGTTGATACATTCTTCTTTGAGAATGGGAATCTTGGGACCCTATATTTGAGAATCACACAAACTTTGGAAGGCTTTCGAATCACCGTCACACAAGATGGTAGTGTACCTCATTCTATTACATATATTAGAGCGTTTCCAACGTTTCAATGCAGCACTCATTTTCATACTACCCGAAGAACCATAATTTTTTTTTGACAGAAAGCCTTGTGACAATCGAACTAAATGCTGAACTCGGCACAGGATTCCCCCAAATCTCGAGCAGTAGCAATGCAATCTGAGCAGTATTTGGACAGGATCTCATAATCCACCACAAGATTTGTCAAGGTATCGATTACAATTCCGATACCATAGAGAGAAGTATGGCCCCTCTTTTGCCATGTTCCATCATAAGAAACTCTGAAATGTTAATGACGTCTTCATTTTTTAGACTGGGTTCACATTCCACGTATGCTTCTCGAACCGCTTTGTGTGACATATCTAGCACATTCTCTTTCAAACACTTGTTCTTCATACTCAATGTGTTCATGCATTTTGAAAAAGTTTTACGGTCCATTGAAGATGAGCCCAAGTTCATAGAAAAGGTTTCCATTGCGGCATGTCCTTGACCCATTCCTAAAAAGGCACTCACCATTTCTGTGTTGACGTCAAACTTTTGAGTGTATGGTTCCCGATGACTAGAGAAGGTCGAACCAAAACCATTTCTCCACGACGCGCACACAAGCTCCAAGTTCACTGAACACCCAAATGAATTCCCCATTTCACTGAATACCCCATTTTAACATCCAGAGCACAAGTACCACAATCATCACATGGCACATTGCGAAGTAAAGGCAGAAAAGCTGATTCACTCATTATGATGTAACCAGACGATTTGGTCCCTTTTTCCATTTCAATTTCCTCAACTGCTTCAGAGATCACAGTAGAATGATCAACTTTCGTTTTAGATGATGAGGTCAAACTGGCAGCTACATCCAAGTTCAGAGATTGATTTCTCAATGCAGCAGCTGCGATAGCCTTATTGCGCTTCGTTGGGCGACCTTTCGGCTTTCTCCAACGTGAAGATATACTTTGCATTGTAGAACAATGACGAAACAAAAATGCAATAAAAAAACAGTACACTCCAATAAAAGAACAGTTAGCTATGAAAAGAACTTTGAAAATAAAGGTTATTCTTTGAAAAGAATAGCTTTGTGGCAAGTATAAAAAGTTTTACGAGAGATGCAAAAGCTTCGTATCGATAAAACTGTTTGTTTACAAGCACATGTTCAAAACATGGTTACAGTTAAATTTAGATATGCCGATTTCTAAAAAAAGTATATAAATATTAAAAATAATTATGAGGCTCATGTAGGAAGTAAAACAAGCGAACTTTAAACCCTACCAAAAGTTCGGCTGTTGTTTACGTTTCGACATCTGATAGAAGGGGCGTGGCTCTCTCTTTGTTTATAAATTTTAAATCGCGATAACTCAGTCAAAATTTATCGTATTTAATAAATTCTTTCTGCTACTTGTACCAATTATTTTTTCAAGCTAAAATTAAAAAATCGACTTTTGGGCAGATTTTAGGGATTTTGGAAGTCTACGGTCCCCTCAACCAGAAGTCACCATTTCTCATCCCACTCACCAATCAATACTGGAGATGAAGGCCCCTATATAGGCTCCGTGAATATCAACAACTTGACTTGGTCAGGTGTATAATGTTAACACCAAACTTGGAAGTTAACAAATGATACTAAATTGGCAAATAGGTCTTACGGCATTACTCACAACCGTGGATCAATGATAATCCTCGGGTTATCGAAAAACCATATTCGCAATGCCTGGTCACAGGTTTACGGTTTCCTAAGAAAGCGGAGCCATTATCTAGCAGCCATGATACGTCATGATGCCGCGGGCAATAACTAGGCGGCCGTCTTAACAGAGACCAGAGGTGTCTCCTAAGACGGGCAGACTACGGTAGAGAATTGGGCAATACAGACGGCTGTCGTGGTTTATTTTATTCGAGAAACAAAACAAAGTGGCTTTTTTATTCTCTAGTCCAAGTTTCTAACTTCGGGATCGTTGAAGATAGAGTGAAAATTTCAACAGATTTCAAATCAGTGTAAAATTCTACGCCAGATTGATGCCAAAAACAGATTAATTATTCATTTAATTGCCATTTGATTATTTAATTATTTATTAAATAATTATTTATTTATTAAATAATTAATTATTTAGCTAAAGAAAATCCCATTTACATTATTGATCTGGTGTCAAATTTTCCGCAAATTTCAAATCCTTCGAAATTTTCAATCTATGTTTAACGATCCCGATTTTACAAAAACGAACTAAACAACGCCAGTCAAAACTTTTTGTTTGTTTTGCTTCCCTCCGCTCGAATCGTTTGGCACAGGAAATGAAATGTTGCCGCTACAAAAAAAAATCGCTCCCCTACTGTTTGAGACCGCTATGACGATCGTCCTGCAAATGGCGGCTCCGCTAATTATCGTTAGACTCACAATCAACGCTCTCTAGGAAACCAACGCCATCTGATTGCATAAACAACGTTTTAGTGACTCATCCACAGCTACATTACGGCTGCTAGATAGAGGCTCCGCATTCTTAGGAAACCGTAGCTTTATTGTATGATCGAGAGAGGTTCCCACTGCCGATTGGATGTCTGCACCAGTGGCTGTTGGATCAATACACGCATGTCTTACAACTAGTCGATCCTCCCTCGGTCCGGTTTCTCTAGGCCTTCCTGAACCTGGTTGGCCCTGGCATGTGCCTTGTTGTATCTACCGCTGCGTGCAACAGTAACATAACTACAACCGATATGTTGCGCAATCCGTCGATTAGACCATCCACCTTTTCGGAGGCCAATGACTCGGACTGTGATATATTTGAATACAATTGTAAATAGGATCTGGCAACTTACTTAGAGTTGGAAACCTGGCATCAAGCTAGGCGACGCTGATGCTATGAAGTGTGTCGATGAATGTAATTATACAGATAGTCTAGATATGTAATAAAAACGATTGATTATACAACTCCTAACTACTACACGGCCTCTGTCAAACTCTCCCAGTTGCTTAAATTGCTTGCGAACTTTTACTCCGAGGCATAACTCATTGAGAAACGATGTAACCAACACAATAACATGCAGCTCGTTTAAGAGCTGTCCTGCGCGAGGCGCATGCTCAAACGATTCTGAAAATATGATCATTTGCATCTCCATGTACCACTCCTCCTAATTTCGGTACAGCTACACTCTACGTTTATGAGTGATGGCAACGGCTTGGCGATTTTTTTTTTTGGCGCACTTCTAGTAGCGAGTTACGATAAATTAAGGCAACCCATCTTTCGTTGCTGTTGTGGTTTTCACGGCAACCTCGGCAAACGGAAACTTTCAATTTTCATTTTTAATATTCTAGAAAGTTCTTCCAAAATCCGTTAAAATCGTTTGATTTCATTGATTCGTTTGAAATTTTTTCTTTCCTCCCATTGGTTATTTTGTTTTTAAAATATCCTTTTATTGCATTGGTCCTTTTAAATCGTTTTCTGTGATACCATTGGTAAATTTATTTGTATTTTGACAGTTGTGGAATTTTTATTTTGTTATAATAGTTTTTTTCATGACAGGATTAAGAGTTTTGTTTTTTTGACCATTTTCGTTTTCATTATTTTTTTACGAGAGAATTCTGACGTTATCAGGTATTATTTCTTCCTTTTTTTCTTTTGTAAATCGTTTTCTTTTGCAACATGCTCACTGTATTTAGTGTAATTGATAAGTTTCAGGGTGTTCTTACCATTCGTAGCTTAGTTTCTCTGCTGGTTCACAAATGTGTTTTGATATGTGATTAAGCTTACTACTTTTTGTGGAAGTTTTTTTTAAATATACTTTTTAAAACGTTCTGAAATGTGCTTAAAAAGTGTGTTGTAAAAAGAAAAAAAATTGTGACAGGAAAAGAGTTAAGAAATAATTATTTCCTTGGCGACTTTAGAAGTGCGCCAAAAAAATCGCCGAGCCGTTGCCATCAGTCATAAACGTAGAGTGTAGCTGTACCCTAATTTCATTAAACCGATCTACTTCTTCCAGGTAAACCTATTTTTTGACTTAGAGTGTGTAAGTAATAAATATAAATAGTACATGATTGAAATCATTGTTTTTTTGGCGACCCTCCCATAAATCACAGTGAATATGGGTGTCCCCTATTCTTGACACGTATGTGCATCCCACCTTTATTCAAAGCCTTGTTAGGGAGACTACTTTGCATGTTGAAACCGGAATTTTCGACTATAAGCACTGTCAAACACAAAAAAGTACGTTTTGCTTTTTATAAACAGCTTATAGTAGCATTTTCGTTTATTCCAGATTGGCATTACGACCTTCAGCTCAGTGTCAGTTTCTGTCGCCAAGTTGGAGAGAGCCGGTCAACAACCTACCTTCTGGGAACCTGCTATTTTGTATAAGAGAAGAGCGGGTTGATCAAGATTTAGTGCATCACTAATTCAATTACCAAAGTAATGCCAAGACCAAACCAGACTTTACTCTATTTTTCTTGTTAAACAGTTACTGTGTATGAAAAATGGTTCAAAAGTTCAGGTTTCATTTCTCGCAAGCAAAGATTGCTTGTTTGAGCGAAGTGTGCACACCCCCAACCTATATATATATATATATATATATATATATATATATATATATATATATATATATAATTCAAGAATTCCTTCAACAATAAAAACCAAATACACCTTTTCATTATCAGCCTCTGGTTCTGCCAATTTTTCAGTCCAATGTGAGGCCTTATCTGTAATCTGTACCGTGTAAATGAGTGTACTATTCACGGGACTGATATTTTTTGTATGAAGAGTTGTATTATTCTTAGAAATTTTTAAACTCGATGAGACTTAATCGATGTTTCAATTTCAACAATCCACTAATAATTGATTTCAAATATCAATTGTTATCCTGTTTTTATTGTTTCTTAAATATCTTTAAAAATGAATGCCTTGCAAGCTTGGGAATTTAACTATGGGAATAATGAAAATATATAACAATGTTTTATCTCATAACCAGTGTTTGAAACCAGATCAGACTAACAATTCATTTACTTGTGACAGCAAATATTACGATTTCTTATACGACTTTATGAAAAGTTAAATATGGATACATCTGCTGTTATTGGATGGTTATGCGTATGTCCTTGGATTTTGAGACCCTCCGAACTTATCGTCATCGGTAACATAGCTTTTATTTTACCGCTGACAGCCTATTTTATGTTGATCAAGACTTTTATCAATGAATGGGCAGATACAAGCACAATCGAAAAGAGGGATATTGAAACAACGGCGACAGAAAAGGCGATTATAAACACACCAGAAAAATGAAAGGCATCTTAAAAGTGAACAGGTCCACTCAAGTTGAGAACGAAAATTTTGAAATTACATTATCGAACGCAAAAATACCTACAATGCCAAATGAGAATGCGAACACTTCCAAAGAACAGGCACCGCTTTCAAGGAATTTCGAATGCGGGGAATATCATTGAGAGTAGGTTTAGGGTACAGCTACACTCTACGTTTATGAGTGATGGCAATGGCTTGGCGATTTTTTTGGCTCACTTCTAGTAGCGAGTTAGGATAAATTAAGGAAACCCATCTTTCGTTCGGTTGTTGTGGTTTTCATTTCAATCTCGGCAAACGGAAACTTTAAATTTTAATTTTGAGTATTCTAGAAAGTTCTTCCAAAATCCGTCAAAGTCGTTTGATTTCATTGATTCGTTTGAAATTTTTCTTTCCTCCCATTGGTTATTTTATTTAAAAAATATCCTTTGATTGCATTGGTCATTTTGAATAGTTTTCTGTGTTACCATTGGTTTATTTATTTGTATTTTGACAGTTGTGGAATTTTTATTTTATTATAATACTTTTCACGAAAGGATTTTCGTTTTCATTATGTTTTTACAAAAGAATTCTCACGTTATCAGGTTGTATTATTTCTTGCTTTTTTTTCTTTTGTAAATCTTTTTCTTTTTGAACATGCCCACTGTATTTAGTGTAATTAATAAGTTTCAGGGTATTCTTACCCAACATTCGTAGCTTAGTTTTTCTGCTGGTTCACAAATGTGTTTTGATATGTGCTTAAGCTTACTACTTTTTGTGAAAGTTTTTAAAATATATACTTTTTAAAACGTCCTGAAATGTGTTTAAAAAGTGTGTTGTAAAAAGAAAATAATTTGTGACAGAAAAAGAGTTAGAAAATAATTATTTCCTTGTCGACTTTAGAAGTGCGTCAGAGCCGCGGTAGCTCAGTCAGCAGAGCGTCGGGCTCGCATCAGAAGGGTTGTGGGTTCTGTCCTCGGTGGAGCCTACAATTCTGATGATTGCGAGATCGGCGCTTCGACCTGGCTAAAGACCGTCGTGTTCACTAATGGTGACTGGGGCACGTTAAATAGGTCGTGGTCACAAAGTCCCCCATGTTCCCATACCAAATCAATACCTCTGGGGGTACCTGATCAGGGGGTTATCGGCCTCTGATTGGGATCTAAATTACGATATGTGTGAATGGTGTATGAAAGGGACCTTCCTGTAAAACGGATGTGTCATGTATGTCGAGCTAAGTCGGACTTCCTCCCAATGTGGGGCTCAATAACATGGAAGGCGCGCCCCCCTGGCCTCTTGCCGTCTTTGACGGGCCTGGCACTCCTCCGGTCTGCCAGTGTAGGCATAAGAAACAACAACAACATAAATGCGCCAAATAAAAATTAAAAAAACCAAGGCCGTTGCCATCGCTCATAAACGTGAAGTGTAGCTGTTCCAAGTTTAGAAGTCATGTTTGAAAAGAACTCCCCTACTTTTTCTCGTTCCGTTGATCGATGATTCACTCGGACTCTTGATTCAGCTTTCAGTATGGTAATCAGTGTTGAGGCAAATATCGGACAGCGTTGACACACAATTTTCGTTCGCACCACAATTTTTTTTTACCACAGTTCGCAACACAGTAGCTCACAAAATAGTTATTCCAAGCTCACAAGATAGAAGCTCGCAGGTTCGAAACGTTTTCTGACACCAAATGTAGTGAGTAACTTTGAACTAATACTGCAATAACGGAACTCTCTTTTGATAACAAACGATTTATTAAATGAACATGAAGATTTATACAATTAGTCTCTCTAAACCAGTATCTATGGGGAACACGCCTAAAAAAAAACATCTCTCTCCCAAAACTCGCAATCGTCCACTCTCCTGTTCTATTAATTCTCTCGTAAGTGAATACCGTAATGTGACTGGCTCCTGCCAGTCTTGCCTCGCATTCCTACAACAATGCAACTGACTCCTACCAGTCTCGTTGCTCTTATACTAAGCTCTTTCCAGACTAGTAGACAACTTCCGTGAACTAGTATTCCTACATATATAACATACAAAAAAATTAATTTTTGATTTGAAGCTTTTGAAAGAAGTTCTTTTTTATGAACTGGACAGTAAGTGTAATAGCATTCTGCTAGAACATGCCAATTTAATGGAATTTTCAGCTTGCCACAATAAATAGAATAATAATTATTAAAATACTTTTCATGCTTCGATTAATAATCTATTTTGTTAACATACTCAATTATCAGATGGACAATTTAGCTTTTTCATTCCAAAATTCTATTTCATAAATACAGAATACTATCAGTGTGTGTATCACAGCTATCAGTGTGAGGAATTCACAGGGATTAATGCATGCAATTTCCCAATTCAAATTATAGAATTGGATTTTTCTCGAGTCATTAAGAACTTAAATGGCTGCACAGATGTATTTTGTGTCATCATTTGTTCGTATGATGGTCAAACATAAAATAAAAATATTTTTAATGGCAACACATTCGAGCATAAGAATTCTAAAAAATTAAGAATTTTAGAGCACATTTGATACGCATTTGTATTTTTTATGTTTACGTTAAGAAACTTTTCCACGTAAAGTTATCCGTACAATTAGAATTGCCTTGAATTTGGGTGGAAAAAATTGCCAAGCGAAATTAATAGGATGCCTAGTGTTTTAACGGTGTAACTTGTATTCCATTGCTCGATGACAACGGAGTGCCAGACATTTTTACATCGGAGTTTATATTCCGTACTACCCTTTCTAGATACTGTTATGTTACGTATATGAACACTTTATATTTGTTTCTTTTCTAAATTGCATATTTTGTTAAAAAATGGATGATGTGCCTCATCACAGACTAAACACCTGATCATGTGAATAAAAAATTTTTTACAATGTACTTTTTCGTACAAATAATTTTTAAGACCACAGAGTAATAAAAGACAGAGGGTTCACTGAAGATATGACTTATAGCGCCCTCGGTGGGGGTCAGTTGTCCCTAATTGTGGGCTGAGTTTGACAGGTTTCATTCAGAGCGGTAGCCATTTTCTAATCGGCAGATTTCTTGTAGCGTCATCCAGCTGAATATTCTTTGCAGTATTCTAATAATATTTTAAAACTGTTCGGTCCATCAACAGAAAAGGTTGATTCCCGTCTGTCACCAATAGCTAGTTGTATATACAACTAGCTGTTGGTAACGCCAAACTTGTTGGAGGAATACAACTTGTATTCGTACAGTGTGACGTTAATTAAAAATATAGAATATAAAAATATATAAAGTAGCACAAAAATCGTTTTTAAAAGGAAAATTGCTTTTGTTTTTCATTAAATCTATTCATAATTTAATCTATTCAAACCACTAATGTGAAATATGTGCCATTTTAAAATTCGTTTAACAACAAGTTGAATTATTACACTTTTTAATTCGAATTGAAGGAAGAAAAAATTAATCGCTATATTTACTGACTATTCGCCCAAGATAATTAATTTTTAACAATCTTTTAGTGTTAGTTTGTGCATTTTTTATTTTATCAAAATAAATCGTTCTTATATTTACGAAAAATGGGGTATTCAGAATTCTGTACAACTGTTCTCTTTTAGCATATTGCATTTTGTGTATTTGTTGACTTTATTACTTTCATTCTGTCTTTGTGTAATTGAAATTGACCCTTTTCTGAATTATAACCGGTTTTATGTCAACATTTATAAAGATTTTTATGCAAAATTGGAATGCTTTAGTGTGATACTGCAGAAAATGAATGATGTACTGGATATCAGACTAAATACCTGATTATGTGAATGAAAAAAAATTTATAATGTACTTTATCGTTCTAATATTTTTTCAGACTACATCAACAGAGATCAACAATCTTCCAAATAAGAAATAAAAAATAGGCTTGTTTTGGAATATTTTCGTATTTTTAAAAAGAAGCATTCACATAAAAGAATAAATTAAAATTAAAGAAACAAGTTCATACATTAGTAATATTTCAGGTGGAGATGTAATATCTGATACGTTAGTCGACAAATCAAGATGGCGGCTAATCTAAACAATTCCAAGATGGCCGCCATATAACAAAATCTACACCATGTACCTTTGCATACAGTATATAAATAGGAATAATTCAAAAAAAAAAGGAAAAAGAAACATATTTTACACAAAGTAACAAATTTCACTTGCAAATATTTTAATTTTTCTGTCTGGTATTTACTCCGAACATGTCCGCTATTATGGGCTGTTTCATCAACTAAGTCATAGTTAAATTTTTTTTTTCAAATTCTCGAAATTATGTAAAGAACTGAATAAAAACACTGGTAAGCAAAACGTCCTGATTTTGAACATTTCCGGACGTCCGGATTTTTGACTTTGTATTGCATATGGAATTGAAAATAAGGATTTTTTTTTGCAAACCAGCTATTAATTTAGTCTTTGATGTTGAGAAAAGTTTGCAAGGGTAGCATTAAACACTTTTGCTTGCTCTGAAAAGATCAGCTAATTCCATATTCCATAATTCTATTTCATTTCTTTCTATAAAAATGATCATAAGAAAGTCTTCTGTTGTACACTTTATCACTATCCATTATACATTGATTTCAAATTCTCTATATTCTCTATATTTTTTTGGTTTATTATTAAGAATATGGCCAATAATAGCATATGTTAATACTGTTGGCCATAAAGCTATATTATTTATTACTTCGATGTCTATATCGAGGCATCTTTTTGGACCATCTCTATCTTCTGCGTTTGCGCAATCCCCTTTTTTCAGTAGCATTTTCAACCTCTTGATTCTCAACTTGCTCTTCTTTCTCTTCTTCATTTATGTGGGATTCAGAAGAGGTTCCGAACGTAGGCAAAACAGAATTATCTGATGTACATGTTGATGGGAATTCCTGTCTTTCTGTATTAACTATTAAAAACGTATGCAATACATTTCTTTGACTTTCAGCAATTTTCAGGTTTAAAAAATATATATTTTTTCGCTTTCTGCCCCATACCGATATTTCTTCAAATTTTTTTACTGTGAAAACACTGTGCAATAGCATGCATGGATACAAATTCAACCACACTTCGTACGCTAGCTGTACGTTGTTTTTTACAAACACAGTCAAAGATACCGTGATATGTACATACAGTGAATATAGAATAAAATATAAATTTAAGGGGGTCCGTGGCACATTGAAAAAACATTTTTATTAATTAATTTAGAATTTTTTTTTGTACTGATTACCCATCTAACTAATAAGCAAAATCACAACACAAAAATTTTTCCAAAAGTTTTAAAAAAATTTTTAATTAAAATTTTTTGATAAAAAGAGAGGTTATTTTAAATTGCTAAAACTCAAAATATTCTTCATCAATTTTCAAAATTCTTGCAGTAAATTATTCACAAATTTATAAATATTAATTTAATAAAAAATATTTGAATGAAAGTTTTTGAAAATTTTAAGGTACTTTTTTTAAAAAAAAGTCATATTTTTAAAAGTAAATATTTGTTTCAAATTTGCTAAATCAAAATTAAAGTATAATGTTTGATGGTAATGGTAATGGTAATTTTAGTTAACGTCGTACTAGAGCAACACAACGGGCTATTGACGACGGTCCGGGATCAGTCCCTTGAGGGAAAGATCCGAGGACAACACCTCGTAATTTTGAACCACGGTCAGATGACGAAGCAACACCTGAGCTGGCACCCCACTCTCCAAACTTCCACGCCAACCCAACGTGAGGAGTATAATGTTTGAAAAAAAATATATTCCAAATTTCAACCCTTAAACTTTATCAGTTTTCGACTTATAGCAATTTGAATACAGGAAATCTTGAAAAAATGTATCATGGAAAAAAACGCATTTAAAGTTTTAAAGACAGATGTTGTTGTCATGACAACAACTGTCAAGAGTGTTAGATTTTCAAAACAATGCACCACAAAAATTATTATATCTCTAGTTCTAATTAAGATAGAAACATGATTTAGACGTCATTTTAAGCAGAAAAACACAGAGAGAATTTCTTAAAATAATGAAAAAAAAATCGAAAATTTGACGATTTTTGTGTTTTTCGATGAGTCATAAAATCTTTATTTTTTTAAATATATTTCTACTTCTAGTGGAAGCACTAGATAAAATCACGAAGTTTACTCTGATCATGTTTTTTGTTGCTAATTTAAATTCTATGCCTGTATCATTTTTCAAACTTTTGAAAAAAAACTTCACATTTACACGCAACATTTCATTTTTTTCAAATTAATTTTTTTAACTTTAATTATTGATAGTGCAAAATTAATTTTGAACACAATTAATTATAAAAATAACTTTAAATTGCTGCTGTATAGCATTTAAAGAAAAGTGCTCCGAACGTATGCAGATACCTTAAGCAATCGATTGTGAATTAATTGATTTTATATTTTTCAATCATCAATTTGTAGAATTTTAGCAAAACTAATAAATTAAATGATCAATAATATTTTTTGTAAAGGAAGAAAACTTACTGAAAGGAAGGAAACGTACAAAGGTTTAAAAGTACATTTACAAACTTAACACTACTAAATCGGTACTATTAGTTGGCAACACATTTAAATTGGCAATGGAGGCCGACCCTTCTTAATGCTGAAACAACATTAAAATCTATTTTAGAAAAGCTGGAAAAACAAGGCACTGTTTTAAGAGCTGAATTATCTGAGGCACTGCGTGTAAGGGTAAAATAACATCGTTGCACGATAATAACAGGAAATTACTTTATTTAAAGAATCCAAAAAATATAAACAAAACATGAGACAAGCTGACAATACGTTTCTTATGTCAAAAAAGAATCTTCTGCGACAGGAAA
Source organism: Metellina segmentata (assembly GCA_947359465.1). Taxonomy (NCBI): domain Eukaryota; kingdom Metazoa; phylum Arthropoda; class Arachnida; order Araneae; family Tetragnathidae; genus Metellina; species Metellina segmentata. The sequence continues at coordinate 22,050,439 of OX375883.1, read as the reverse complement.
TGAAAAAAATATTAAGCCAAGTCATTAAAGATGACAACGAAAATGTGGAACCTGCAACAGAAGAAAGCTTAAATTTTAACTTACTTTCCTTGCAAACTAATTTAACATTAAAAGAGCAATTAGAAAAGCAAATTCTGCAAGAAAATTAAGACTATTGCAAAAAGACAAACTTTAGAAAATAAACAGATTTTGAGAAAATACTGAAGAAACAAATGACTTCATATTTGAAATTTAAGGAGTCAAAGGAATATATTTGGTCTCTTATGTACGACTACTTACTGTTAAATCAACTAGTGTCGAAGCTGAGAGGTCCTTCTCGGCCGCTGGTTATATTTGCAGTTCATTGAGAAGTAGGTTGGGGGACGACACAATTAATTTGTTTCCTTAGATCGTTCTTTCAAACTCAAAAGAGATTTTCATTACTACATAACTTTGATTTAAGCAGTTAAGAAGAATTAAGAGTTCCCTTTTTTGTTAGGTTGACCAAAACTGCCAATGATTAGATTTTTATGTTAGCATGAGACAAGGTTAAGTACAATTTATATGTCATTTGCTCAACGACATTAGAGATAAAGACTACTTAATTGTAGAAAAATAGAAAAGTACTACGTATAAAACAAACTGATGTTTTTTTTGTGTGAAAAACTAGTAAGACTGATCATCATCTATCATTTAATTCTTACTACTGGTAGTACTAGTAGTTAATATAATTTATTGCTGGTGATTGATTTTTTACCTATGTATAATTATTAATGAAGTTGATTTTCTAATGCTAAAATAAACGTTTTGTTCGTCAATTTGGAACAATATCCTTTTTACCTACTTTCACTCAACCGATTATGGAAAAATACATATTAATTAGATAGACTTATTAACTAAGTACCAATCCAGCCTGATCCAGCCGGATCGAAAATCGTGCCGGAATACAACTCCTAATCGAAACATATACTGAGGTATGTTGGAAACTTTGGACATTTCCTAATATTTTCGCCCAAGAACCATGTGGGTATGTGTTGTTTATTTCTTGTGATACTGTTTTGAAATTCCGGCATTCTTTTTGGATGACCCTGTAATTAAAACCCATTTGTTCAACTTAACTCAGAATAAGTGAACTATAAATAAAAGCACTCAAAGAGTAACTCAATTAATTTATGAACTCAAAGGATAGTTTGAAAAATTTATGCACTCAAACAAAAACGATATTCACAGCTACTTAAAACACCTCCTGCTTGATTAATTTCTTGTTCGCGAAGTTTGATAGCAAAACCTTTATCGAATTATCCTATATGTCCGGTGTTCCTATCAGAATTGAGTACATGTGGGAAACAGGTGTTTTATTTCACTACAATATAAGATAAGCAGGATTGGAGGAAAGGATTTCTGCTATCATATTACAAAGTTTGGAGCTTTTCTTCCTAAATGGTATAACACGAAGTAAGTTCTTTAATCGTTATATTTTTGCTGTAATTCCCAAATTGTTTTAATGAGCTATTTAGAAGATCTACAAGATCTTGGTTAAAATCGCATATGAATTATAAACAGTGTTTTCAAGATTAAATACTAAAATTTGTTTAGATTCATACTTCTATTTAATTTACATTAGTGGAATGTTTGTTCGGTTATTGTATTTGCTTTAATTCACAAATGGTTCTACGGGGCCATTTTTATTATCTACAGGATCTTTACGCAGATCGCATATGAATTGAACAGTGTTTTTAAAAGATTGAATAGGACGGGGGGGGGCTAGTTTGCTTTAATTCATATACTATTATACAAGTTACAGGAATTAGTGAAATGTTTGTTCGTTTATATTTTTTACTGTTATTCTCAAATTGTTCCTTGGGGCCTTTTTAAAGATCTACAATATCTTCACGCAGATTGCATTTGAATTAAACAGTGTTTTACAGATTTATATTACAATTTGTTTCGTTTCATACTTTTATGCAAATTACATTAGTGGGATGTTTGTTCAGTTACATTTTTGCTGTTTTTTCCAAATGGTTCGAAGGGACTATTTTGAAGATCTACAGGATCTTGACACAGATCGCATTTGAATCAAACAGTGTTTTTCAATGATTGAATGGTAGTTTGCTTCAATTCACATACAAAACAAGGGGGCTCCGCCCCCTAATCGCTTACGCTCGCCAACCCACGGGGATTGCTACGCAATCCCATTTGGTTTGCTTCGCAAACCAACATTCCTTTCGCAGAGTGAATCTCCTGGACAGCGAAACTATCTTAATAATTCGTATAATCTTGATTTGACTTTCCTATCCATGACGTCAAAGCGCCCCATGCTCGCTTACGCTCGTTGACCCCCGAAGATTGCTACGTAATCCTATTTGGTTTGCTTCGCAAACCAATACTCCTTTCGCACAAGTGATTTAATTATTTTTGCTTTAACACTTAATGCACCCTAAACCAATAGCCGCAACAGTCAAAAACCTTCTACATCTTGTTCCTTGTACAATTTTATGTAAACCGTACTAATCTCCAAACTTTACGATCTGTACTTTGTACTTTTTTTGTAAATCGTCTGAGAACAGAGTGAAAAAAGCGAGCCTTTTTCCTCGCCAAATAAAAATAAATCGTTTTTATGGCAATTGTTGTAAAGATAAATTTGATATCTGGCAAACCCGATAGTCAAAAATAGAACCCACAACTGCGTGCGGAACCTGCTCCGCGAACTAAAAAATACGAAATTTGTGTGACCAACTTTTGATTGCATCGAATTTATTTATGAACCAATTTTAAAAATAATTCTACCGTAAGAAAAAATACATTCTGTGATACACTGCAATATTTTCAAAATTAAAAACTAATAGTAATACGACATAGAAATGACAGTTTTAGTTTTGTATCGGAAATTACGATCTGTGAAAGTTCCGAAAATTGTACGACCAACTTTTAATTGCATCGACTTTATTTATTAACGAATTTAAAAAATAATTGTACCACAAGAAAGAGTGTAATGTAATGTATTCAGTGATGTTCTCAAATTAAAAAAATAATAGAATCAAGCTGTAGATATGACAGTTTTAACAAAAATAGCGAAAATATCCAAAGATTCCGAATTTTGTATGACTAACTTTTGATCACATCGATCTTATTTATTAACCAATTTCAAAAATAGCTGTACCGTTAAAAAGAGTATATTCTGAGGTTTACTGCGATATTTTTAAAATTAAAAACTAATAGTAATAAGATATAGATACGACAGTTTTAAAAAAAGTAACTAAAATGTCCCGATTTTTCCCGAATTTCAAAAAAATATTATCAAGAACCAAATTGAAATTTCTAAAAAAACTCGACGAGCTGCAAAAATTTACGCGTTGAGAGGTAATCTTTAAAAAACCTCACGGCTTAAGACTGAAAATTTGTATGTGTTTTGCTCATTCGCGGAAGAAATTTCGCTTTTACAATTTTGACACTTAATAAACCCTAAACTAATAGCCGCATCGGAAAAAAATCTTAAAATGAAGAACAGACCATGTTATTTTCGTTTTTTCTGATCAGTACTTTCTCGGGAAACCGTCTAAGAATCAAGCTAAACAACACAGTTTTCAATCCTGCGACAAGGTCGGCGGCCGTAACTTTTTTTTAATATAGAGAGATTATGTAAATTATAGGAATGCATGCAAAAATATGTCCAGCACAGCATGGTCAAATATGGCTCCTTGTGCCATACAACCCCCAAACCAACCAAGCCGAATTGTTCTATGGACCCATTTTGAAGATCTACAACATCTTGACGCAAAAATAGCATATGAATTTAACAGTATTTTAAATATTAAATCGTAAAGTTTGTTTCGATTCATATACGATTAATGAAAATTACATAAATGGAATGCTTCCTTGCGATAACAAAATTTTTAGGTCTACATCTAGGGTTGCCAACTTTTTCTGAGACAATTCCGGGGCACATTGCGTAAAACTGAAGTATTGATATTGTCAATCAAAGGGCAAAAGGTCGTATGCCTAAAAACTGCATTTTTCAGGAGAGAAAAAAAAAACCGAATTACTTCCTTGATGTGATTCTATTACTATATATTTTGGGTTTTGTAATAAGTTTATCGAATCAGCTGATGACATAAGAGATTTTGTACTGATTGGAAATTACAAAATGCCATATATATATATATAGCAATAATAAAAGAAAAAAATAGTTTTTTTAGCATACTACCTTTTGAACTTTGAGTGACGATATACAGGGTGGTCCCGAATTCATGGTACAAACTTTAATGGTAGGTACAGGACATTGTAACAATGATTTATTGTATAGGAATGTATAGTCGCAAGTGATGCGGTGAGGCGAAAACAGGGGAAATAACGGCCGAAAGGAAAAACAAAGATTTTATTGAAAGCGTTGTTGACAAGTGTCATGTTTACAGTAATTGTTCAAAATTGCGTCCACCAGTATCGATACATGCTTGACAGCGTCGGTGGAGCGATTGGCGTACACGTTCAAAGATGCCTGGTATTTCACGCACACCTGCAGCAGCTACAGATAAGCGAGCGACGAGATCCTCATCTGAGTCAACTGGAGTCTCATAAACAAGATGCTTTAGATGTCCCCATAAAAAGTAATCGAGGCTCGATAAATCGGGAGATCGGGGTGGCCAAGGGACTGGTCCACCACGCCCAATCCATCGAGTACCAAACGTGGCATTCAGGTAATTCCGTACATCAATGCTGAAGTGTGCTGGCGCCCCATCGTGCTGAAACCACATGCGGTTACGAATGGCGATCGGAACATCATGCAGCAGTTGTGGTAACACTTCTTTCAGAAAAATAAGATAGCTTCCGCCAGTGAGCCGCGTGGGTAGTAAGTATGGGCCAATCAAAAAGTCGTTCACAATACCAGCCCACACATTAATACTGAAACGTTGTTGAAACGCATGTCGACGCGTTGCATGTGGATTATCGGTTGCCCACACATGGGAATTGTGCGCATTAAAGACACCCTCGCGTGAAAATGTCGCTTCATCTGTAAATAGCACATAATCTACGAAATCCGGCTGCAACGCACATTGCTGCATCACCCACAGGCAGAAGTTCACGCGGCGAGGATAATCTGCCGGATTCAATGCTTGTACTTTCTGAAAATGGAAGGGGTGTAAGCGATTTTCGTTTAACACTCTGCATACAGTCTGATGACTCACACCTACGTCACGCGCAACAGTTCTTGTGCTTGACTCGGGTCTATCAGCCACAATGTTCAAGATGCTTTCTTCCAGCCTTGGAGTGCGTACAGCTCTTACTCGACCAGCGCCATGTCTGTTGACGTCGAACGCACCTGTTTCACAAAGTTGACGATGTAACCGTTGAAAAATTCTATGATCCGGCATTCGTCGATCAGGATACTCCGCGCGATACATTCGTAACGCAGCTCTGCCGTTACCATTTGCACGGCCGTACATGTAATGCATGTCTGCTTTTTCTGCATACGTAAAGTCACCCATCGTCTACGGCAGCACAATTGTGAATGGCGCTTTTCCCTACTACGATGCATCATGTTCAACAGCGGCTAGACATCTACTGCCCTCTACCGGCAATGATACCAACCGATCACTCCATTTCTCTTTCCTTTTATTTCCCCTGTTTACGCCTCACCGCGTCACTTGCGACTATACATTCCTATACAATAAATCATTGTTACAATGTCCTGTACCTACCATTAAAGTTTGTACCATGAATTCGGGACCACCCTGTATAGTATTGACTTGGGATTGTAGGTGGAACAGACGTTTGATAGACACGAAGTCATGTGCCAAAAAAATAATTAATTTTTTTGCACATGATAGCTTTGGTCAATAGCTTTCTCTGAAATTCCGGGACAGTTTACATTCAACCGGTATTCTGGACAGCAACTTCAATTCCGGAACAATCCGAGACGGTTGGCAACCCTATCTATATCAGTGATCATTGAATCGTCTGCTTTTTTTCGACTAATCTCTTTCTTTTTTAAAACTTTAACAAGAATTGATTAATAAATTTAGAACATAGAAGAGGTAGGTATCTTTTTAATTAACGTCACACTGGAGCAACACAACAGGAAATAGAAGAAAATTATGCAGCAGAAAAGAGATTGGGTCAACAACTTCTATTAATTTCGTGTTTTCGGGTCACAGCTTTTGACCACTTTTATAGTACCTTGCGAACACTTTGGATCTTATCATTCGACGCGTCTTCGAAACCCGAATTTTATTTTTCTGGATCAAGTGGATTTTCAGAATTGAATAAACCAGGTCGGAAAACTACTTTTACTTCCACTATCCATGCGCTCGTATCATTACTGGACCGTATGCCAGCTGATTTTCAAAAAATCCAACCACTTATTTGGGGTTGTTTTTTTGGTATGGCCTAGGACTTTTGCATGTTATTCCTGGTCAAACGCCGACGCCTTCATGAACAGTTTGGACAATCAGGTTCTTCCTACGCTCTGGCAATTTTATGGAATGGACTAATGTTACTTCCAGGACGACAACGCTTCATGCCACGTTGCCGCCTCTGTCAAGCAGTGGTATCAAGATATGGATGTAAAGCGTCTTCCCTGGCCTGCTCAGAGTCCCGACCTAAACCCCATACAACATTTGGATAGTACATTGATCGAACACAACACTGATTTGAGCTTCCTTAACAATATTTTCATCTAATTTCTATTCAATACCACAAACACAATTTATTAGTCTTGATTTGTATGGTAAATTTTTTTCAATTCAATAATATAGATCGTCCGGATCAGTGCATGGATGTTTGTAAACGGCGTAGAGGCGGCTGGTGCCCCTTAAATCGGTCGTGAACGAAAGTCCGCACTTTCAGTTGGCGTGGAAATTTGGAGAGTGGGGTGCCAGCTCAGGTGTTGTTCGTCATCCGACAGTGCTTCAAAATTACTAGGTATTGTCTTGGATCTTTCCCTCAAGGTATTAATCCCGGAACGTCGTCAGTAGCTCATTGTGTTACTCTAGTACGACGTTAATTACAAATTACCCTTTTTACTAAAGTGGCCGACCAACCTGTATAGTGGTTAATGTGTTAGCCTCTAGATCGGAAGGTTCCTGGTTCGAATCTGGGTCCGGGAATGGATGTTGGTAAGCATATGGTGTAGAGGCGGCTGGTGCACCTTAAATCAGTCGTTGCCGAAATTCCTCACGTTGGGTTGGTGTGGAAGTTTGGAGAGTGGGGTGCCAGCTCAGATGTTGCATCGTCATCTGACCGTGGTTTAAAATTACGAGGTGTTGTCCTCGAAATTTTTAATTAACATCGTACAAGAGCAACACAACGGGAATTGACGACAGTCCGGGATCAATCCCCTAAACGATAGATCCTAGAACAACCCTACGTAATTTTGAACCACGATCTGATGACGAAGCAACACCTGAGCTGGCACCCCACTCTCCAAACTTCCACGACAACGAGAGGACTCAAGAGCGATTGGATAGCGGAAGTAAAATATTCACTTGCCGTCTTGTGAATTTTTTCACAGTGAAAATTCCTCTCATTCCGGCCGACCAACCGGCATAGTGGTTAAGGTGTTAGCCTCTAGATCGGAAGGTTCGTGGTTCGAATCCGGGTCCGGGCATGGATGTTTGTAAGCGTATGGTGTAGAGGCGGCTGGTGCACCTTAAATCTGTCGTGGCGGAAAGTCCTCACGTTGGGTTGGCGTGGAAGTTTGGGAGTGGGGTGCCAGCTCAGGTGTTGCTTCGTCATCTGACCACGGTTCAAAATTACGAGGTGTTGTCCTTGGATCTTTCCCTTAAGTGACTGATCCCGGACCGTCGTCAATAGCCCGTTGTGTTGCTCTAGTACGACGTTAACTAAAATTACCATTATCATTACATTATCTCTTATTCCGAGTGTTTTGGAGAGTGAGGTGCCTGTCAGGTGTTGACCCCGTCATCTGACCGTACTTCAAAATTACGATGCGTTATCTTTGGTTGGTAGGTATTTTAATTAACGTCGTACTGAATCAACACAACGGGCTATTGAAGACGGTCCATGATCATTACCCCAAGGGAAAGATAAGAGGACCACACCACGCAATTTTGAACCACGGTCAGATGACGAAGCAGCACATGAGCTGGTACCTCACTCTCCAAACTTTCACGCCAACCCAATGTGAGAACATTTGAGGCACCGACGGAATTAGCGTGCACCAGTCCGCTTTGTACACGACGGTCTTTGTCTGGGTTCGAACTCGTAATCCTACGGGTGCTAATCCGATGCACTTCCAACTGTACTACCGTGGAAAAGTGAAAGATCCCAGGACAACACGTAATTTTGACCTCATGACGAAGCAATTACTGAGCTGGCGTCTTTAGATCTAGGGCTGGAACCCGGACCGTCACCTATAGCCCGTTATGTTTCTCCAGTGAGATGTTAAATAATCACCTCTCTACCCATTGCAAGTGGTAAAACACAACAGTCCTATTCTGGATTTTTAAGTGATTTTTGTTTTCATAGAGAAATTTTGTTAGGAAATCATATTTTTGATGAAAGCCAGTTTTGAGAACATTGTAGTAAACCCTGATACTTTTCACCAGGAAGGGCGCCATGACTACTGCAATAATACCTGTACTGGCAGCCATGTACCTGGGCAGTACATTCGACCTGGTCAAGTACCAGAAAGGAAACGCAGATGTGTTTGATCAGAGTACGTTAGAAGGACAGTTACAGGTAAGACAAAATTTCAGCTTTTAGAAATTCAGAGTTAAAAAGGATATTTTTTAAATGTAGAGGAATTGGTACAATTTTAAACAAATATTTTTCCTGAGACTATAATGTATCTGCAGTTTGTTTTTTCCATCAACTATTTACATTCATTACTTTTGGAAGAATTTGCTATCTTTTATTTATTTGAACCTCAAACACAAATTGTTTAACAAATTGTTTTGTTAATCTATGCAAATGTCCCAAGGTTCAACATGGTGTTGTTCCTTGGGATACATGTTGTTGTACCTTATGATACATGTTGTTGTGCCTTAGGATACATGTTGATGTTCCTTGGGATACACACTGGGATGTATGTTGTACCTTGGGATACATGTTGTACCTTGGAATGCATGTTATACCTTTGAATACATGTTAATTTTAGATTGTTTGAAGTAGATTACAAAATAAATCAATTCCATAAATACTGAATTCCATATTTATGAACAATTACACACACAGTTTCAAAATGTTTTCGCTTGACAACAGTGACATCCGATATTTTAGTGTATCTCTTACTGTGATACGCTATAATGTGGCCGAGTGGTGTGTCTGTCAACAAAACGAAACAGCCTAAGTTACAAATAACTTGAATTTATTAAAAAAAAAAACCTCTATATAGACTCTAATACAATAGAGATTTGCATCTCTGTGTCTTGGACGCTGCAAAACAAGCAAAATTTCAACGGCTGTGGCCTCATAAACGAGCACCACAAAACAAACACTTCTGCTCAACTAGAGCTCTCCAGCAGATCTCTCTGTGTCATCAGATTTTTCAGTGAATCAGTTAAAAATCACCTGCACACAAAAACAATGGGACGGCTGTCGAAGACCATCTGTCAGGCCCGGGCAGATGAAAGGGGCTTAAAAATTTTAGAAAACATTGACTCCAACGAAGAACTTGTTATAGATACAAAGCAAGGAATAAGAAAATATTAACTTGCTAATACGCAGAAATTCCGCGTTAAAAAAAAGAAGGCATGTCAGACAAATTTGTTAGATTTTATGAAGCCATCGACATCGAAATAACTTTTTTACGTTGCACATTAATTTTTTAAATATTTTGTTTTTTAATATGTATAAAAAGAACTGCAATTTTATTAAATAGTTTTCTTCAGAACTGTGTTTTCGTTAGTCCTTGGACTCAATTAAATAAAATTTACATGCCCCGACTTACACTATTTTCGTTCGGTCCCACCTATCGCGTAACTTCAGGGTATTAGTGTATTTGTAAACCCAGACTATTGCATCAAAGAAAAAGTACCTTAGATCCCAAGGTACAGCATTTATTTTGTCCCAAGGTACAAATGGTTGCCTTTTCAAATAAAACAGTCTAGAAAGTAGTATCAGGTTATTTTTACATTGAAATTGTATCACACTGAGTAGAACAGATTTTTAACTAAATTTACCAACCATAAAAAAATGTAATTAAAAATCAGTGAAAATGCAATAATCAAAATTGAATAGTCCAAAATATTTACTTACCAGAGGACGCGTTTCAATTAGTTGTTTAGCAAACACAACAAACACCCGTGGAGTGCCAATCTTTGTGAGAAGGTTCTCTGGTGGCAAATGGTAAACTACAATGTGTTATTTTGCTACTTACTCAAAAGGAGACAATATGAACTGTTTCAAGGTACACCTTCCACTATATTATGATGTAGCATGCAACTCCAATGTAGGTTTCGACAGTAATCACTACAATTATTATCGAAGCTAGATACAAGTAATTTCTTTCATAGCAACATTGAGGCAGTATTATAAATTCCTGAAAAGAGTTTTGTGAATGTCTTCCATTACGAAACTATTTTTATATTCCGTTTCCTAGAGCTCTTGAGAATTCTATAGAGCAGGGGTTCTCAAACTTATACAAGTCGTGGCACCCTTAAGAGAAATACTTTAATTGTAATTGGAAAACATAGGTAAAATTTTAAATAAAACAAATCAAATTACCTTCAACATGCTCTTGGAGGGGTTAATGTGTGTGTTTGGTGCTACGGATGAGCCTACTGCTCACTGCACAATTGTTCAAATCGTGGAATTAAATACAGCTACTCGCCGATATGCTAATGACACAATTACTCTCATTTCTTTTACGACATTAATTTTCGAACGATATTTGGTTTTTTATAATAGCCGTCATCTGACCATGGTTCAAAATTACGAGGTGTTGTCCTCGGATCTTTCCCTTGAGGGATTGATCCCGGACCGTCGTCAATAGCCCGTTGTGTTGCTCTACTACGACGTTAATTAAAAATTACCAATTACCTTATAATAGCAGCTGCTTCGCGGCACCCCTAATCTCTCTACGGTGCAGTGGCCACACTTTGGGAACCCCTGCTATAGAGATAAGAAATTTATAAGTAAAGATATATATATATATATATATATATATATATATATATATATATGAAATGTAAAGATATAGGATTATCTTATTTTAGGCAAGTATCTGATATTGTCACTTTCCCATTTATGACAGAGATAATTTTCATGTTTTTCTGGAGGCCTTGCTATTAACCACAGTGAATCGAAGTGGCCCTTTGGTCGTGAAAAGTCTGTATCCCTGCTGTTGGCTTCCTATGGAGGTTACTTTATAGAGCTTACAGAAAAACGAGTCATAATTACAAAGAGTTCTATGGACAATAGCGATGTGCCACTATAGATTGCTACTGAAATACGGGTTAGTTTCAATTGGGGAAGGCTACGTTTAGAATGACTCTACACTTCTACAGTCTCCCTAGCTAATAATTCATCACACTTATAGTAGATGACGACATTGCACTGTAAAGATATAGGATTATCTCTGTGTTCAAATGGCAAAATGTTAAGTCACTTTTGACTAAGTCCATCCTGGAGTCTTTTTTGTTGATGTTTAGAAGGTGGCAAACTGTCGTAAGTCTTTTTCTTTCAGTTTATGAGAAAACAAAGGTGGGAAAGTTGTAATAAATCAAAAACCACAGAACCATATTTCGAATCTTGAATCTTAAAATTGCTGTCACGAAAAATTAAAAAAGTGTCAAAACATTTTGACATCTGAGCACAGATCTTAGACTAGGCATGTTATTAAGTCACTTTTCCCCATATAACACAGATAATTTTCATGTTTTTTTTTGTCGTCACTCCTATAAACCACAGTGAATCGAAAGTCGTGACAAGTCTGTATCCGTGCTGTTGGCTTCGTATGGAGGTTACTTTATAGAGCTTACAGAACGTCGGGCCACAATTCTCTATAGGATCCTATACACCGTAGAAATGAATTGCTATTGAATGGCACAGAAACTTTTCGTAAGTGTTGTTACAGGATCATGTCATCTTCCCTTCAGGTGATAGACCGCAGCTTCACGCGTTCGCAGTACAAGCTGGTGGAGACGTCGACACAGGCGCGGGAGTTCCTGGACGTGAGCGGTGCACTGTCCTTGCGCATCAAGAACGGGGACATCGTGGTGGACGGTACTGGGGCCTACCTGCGTGACACCGCCAACAGGCAGAAGTTCGTCGAGCTCCTGGTCAGGGTGCAGCACGAGACGGTGAGTCCCTCCACTCTGTACGCAATCCCTGATGGTGGCTTCACACCAACGGCGACTGCGACAAAAAACATGTCTCTTCGCTATTGCGCAGGCGTGTTACAAACACATTTTGTTTCTCACGGTTTTTCTCTGTCGCTGCGCTTTCAAGTCTTGGTGGAAGTTTAACTTTTGTCTCTGTCGCCATGCCGACAGCCAATTTAGATTCCTGGGCAAATTTCCTAATCCGATTTCGGTTGATGTTTTTCACCCAGTGCTTTCTTCAATCATCAGCCAGATGATTTAAAGGCAATCGTCTTCGCTGTAAAAGGAGTTTTAGTAAACGCAGACGCGATTTGTCAACCATCTTGCAGAATCAGAAGCGGTAATAAATGTTTTGCTTTTGAAAAAGAAGATCATGCGCATGAGCAAATAAATTGTGGTCGCTAGCGGCGTGAAGGCTTTTTTAACAGCAACAGAGACAAGCGACAAAATGTCGCCTGTCTCTGTTGCTGTCGCCGTTAGTGTGGAGCCACCATTAGATTGCCTCCTTACGACTGAGGAGGGCCGGTTGGAAAAATAACGGATTAGCAACCGGATGGTTGCGAGTTCTGAATCCAACCAGAGACCGTCAGGTTCAAGGGGAGAGGGTTGTGCACGTTAAATCTATCGTGGCCTCAAATGTCCATCGCGTTTGCTTGGCGTGGAAGTTTGAAGAGTGGGGTGCCAGCTGAGTTGTTGTCATCGTCATATGATCGTGGCTCAAATCTATGATAAAAACTCTCCTCGAATCTTTTGCCTTCGGCACTGATAACGAACCATCACCAATTGCACGCTGTGTTGCTCCAGCACGACGTTAATTAACTACCTACCGACACAGCCCACCCAATTTCTTTTATCAGGGAGCAACAGGATTCAACGAACGCTACACCGCTGACTGATAGGTAGTTAGTTCATTAGCAACAGGTAGTTAGTGGAGCAATTGGTGACCTTCCGGGATCTATCTCGAAACGGTTGGTTGGTGTTTGGAGTTTTATGGCGCAAGAGCTATAGATATAGCTGGCATAAAGAGAACCCATAGAACATACACTACACTACTCTACATGAGGTTAAAAACTGGACACCTTAGGACTCTAAGGTTCTCCCGGGGAAACAAAATCTTCCCCACTTGTACAAAGTGCAACACAAGTGAGGCAACCGACGAGCTTTTGCTAGGATGCATTGCGTTATCGCGGGAGGACTTACTGCGTAGCCCTAGTGTGGTTCTAGGGAGATTGAGGGCAGAGGGAGTCATGGACCTGATCTGATCCAGATCAGTGGGAATAGAAAGAAGAAGAATAAGACATTAATAGACCGGACGCCAAAGGATTTGCATGAAACGCATACTCTTTGGGGATGTTTTCCGTGGTATGGTCTGAGATCTTTGCACATTGTTCCTGGTCAATTGAACGCTGATGCCTACATGAGCATTTTGGACCATCAGGTTCTTCCTACGCTCTGGCAATTTTATGGAATGGACGAATATTACTTCCATTACGACAACGCTCCATGTTATGTTACAGCCTCTGTCAAGCAGTGGTATCGAGATACGGATGTAAAACGTCTTCCCTGGTCTGCTCAGAGTCCCGGCCTAAACCCCTTAGAGCGTTTGTGCGACGCGATAGAGCGACGCTTACGGGCCATGGAACCACGTCCGGAATCTACAGCTAAGCTGGCGACATTCTTGCAGCAGGAACGGACACAAATACCCATAGCTGTGTTTCGAAACCTTGTTGAAAGTATGCCCAGAAGGGTTGCTAGTGTCATTGCAGCTCGTGGGGGACCATCCCCCTATTAAAGCATCTATACTTTCCCTTATACCATCACAACTTGATGTCCGGTTCATTAGTGTAGAGTATTTGTTCGGGCTTCACCAAAAAAAATACAAAATCAAGTAATTGATACAAGATATACAGTATCAAGTAATTGGCGCACACACATTAAAAGCTCTACTGACACAGAAAAGAGTAACAATCCCATCAAGGATTGCGCCTCGTAGACAACGCCTCATAATTTCGATTATGTGTTAATTATTTCGTTTAGGCTTCATAATTACAGTTAGGGGACCAAAACAACACCTGATCTGGAACTCCTATCTCCAAACTTCCACTCCATTGTAAAGACATTTGAGGCCACGACAGATTTAATGTGCGCTAGCCCAGTGTAAACGACGGTCTTCGGTTGGACAGATCTCGACCTCCTAACCCTCCGGTGGTCAATCCTCTGCTCTTACATCCGGGCTATAGTGACTTGCGTGTCTTTCCTGAAGTGGCTCCAAACGGGATCAGAGCCAACGCATGTTCGTGAACGATTCTATTTTGGACCGCGGATTTATTGCATATTTATTTGAAAAAAAAAGTTGTTCGAACTATCGTTTGCACATTAGTTACTGTTATATTTTCGTATTATCGTCTTACACTAATTACTGTTATATTTTCGTATTATCGTTTGCAAACTAGTTACTGTTATACTTTCGTGTAATTTCGTTTGATAAGAATGGCAACAGTACGAGAGAGACAGCTTCTGAACTCCGTGTTCATTTCAAAATAGAATGTCTGATAAGGCAGCCGTGTAAATACATCGATGTATGGAGTCAGATTAAATAAAGCAGGCCTCGAAATAGATTTTATAATACATGTGCACCTTGTGCACCTAAGTTTTTAAATTAGGTGCACAGGTTATATTTTAGGTGCACATTTAAAAAATACTTAATATAAGAGCATTAATGTAATGTAAACTACATTAATAGTTGTGTATGTTTATATAGATTAGTAGTAAAGAGTAAATAAAAATATTTAAACATCTCTAAATTCTCTGACGCACGACAGTCGCTTCAACAGAGCCACCTGGAAAATGTTTTGATCATCGGAAAGTTCTTGTGGCAGTGGCACAAGTAAACCTTCCTCCTGTATAAACCCGTTAAGACCCAGCTGTTTTGTTTTCGCATAGTGTTTATTTAAGAAATTTAATTACGTTCCTTTAGAGCGAGAGATGTCGATACTAATATTTTGTTCAAACATCAAAATAACAAAAAACACGTTTCTGCCCCCCTCCTCCCCTTTTTTTAACGTTATGTGCACTGCGTGCACCTAGCGGGAAAAAATTAGGTGCACAATTTTATTTTCATATGCACAGTGCACCTGTGCACCCGGGTATTTCGAGCCCTGAAATAAAGTGTATTTTTGTAGAGAACACACCACACCACGATTGAATAATTTGATTTATTAACGTTTGCACATTAGTTACTGTTATATTTTCTTATTATCGTCTGTGCACTAGTTACTGGTACCATTTCGTATTATCGTTTGCACACTAGTTACTGTTATATTTTCGTGTAATTTCGTTTGATAAGAATGGAAACAGTATGAGAGAGATCGCACAGCTTCTGATCTCCGCGTTCATTCCAAAAAATAATGTCTGATAACGAAGCCGTGTAAATATTTCCATGTATGGAGTCAGATTTTTAAAAAATGTATTTTTGTAGAGAACGATTGAATAATTTGATTCGAGGAGAGTCTCGGTAACACCAATCGCTCTTCCCACGAACAAGGATGTGCATGTTTAATTTTGTCCTAGTTTGAATGACGAATTAGTCTCGTCATCCGTAACTTAGGCAAAACAAGTGCATGACGAGTCTCAGTCGTCAAATGAACCCAGGGGGTTAAACTTATGAAAACTGAATCGATTCCTCAATTCGAATCACTTTCGTAACTTGTTTCTGCAGTATTACAGTACTACAACTACGATTATTTATTTACACGGTCTGGTAATATGTTCTTTTTTCGTGTGGATTCAATGATTTTGAAAAAGCTTCCTCGTTCGAAATCCGTTGCCTTCTCTAGTACGACGTTAGTTAAAAATTACCAAATTACTTGTTCGAAATGTAATTCGATTTCCATCACGAGGGGAACGGTAAACTTAAATGACTTGGTGGGTTTTTGTTCAGAATTCTGAATTCGTGTTTAGAATTTGAACTACACTATCTACCAATAAGTATTTTGACACTTGTGATAGAAAAGAAAAACAAAATTTATTTGTATTCAACAGTTGGCAGAGCCTCACGAGAGGCAATTACAGACTGACACTCCGGGGCATGCTTTCTACAAATCCTTTTATGACGGCTAGTGGTATTTTCTTACACTCGGCAACGAGAAGACACGTAAGTTCCCTCACCCTTAATTCGGCGATCCAACTCGTCCCAGAGGATCCCAATAGGGTACAGGTCTGGACAATAGGGTAATCCCAATAGGGTACTGGCCAGTCTATTCGGTTAACATTGTCGCCATACCAATCCATGGTGGACCTCGCAACATGACAGCTGGCGTTGTCGTTCAGGGAGTAACATGGGTCCAACCTGTAAAACTGCCACAACGTAGGAAGCACACTGTCATCCAAAATAGTACAGTAGGCCTCGACGTTGAGATTTACCATGGATTTGGACCAAGAGTCCCAGTTCATACCAAAAGAAACACCCCATACCATAATTCCACCTCCGCGGAACTTTACTGTGGGTACAATGCATTCTGACAAGAGGCGTTCTCTAGGCAGACACCAGACCCTGTCATTCGAACGGTAGAGTGTGAACCTTCATTCGTCGCTCCAGAGAACCCGTTTCCATTGATCTACGATCCACTTTCGACGTGCTTAGCACCACCTCAACCGAGCAGCGCGGTTGGACAATGTGATCAAAGGCTTATGGAGCTTAAAGCCCGGTGCACACATCCGGCTTTTCAACGCTGCCACAACGCAAGTGCGGTCTGATGTACATTAGATCCAACGGAGCAGTACACACATGCCGCTGGGGCGAAACATGTCCAACTTGCGTGCAATTTGTAACATAGTTCCCCACGGCGCCGCAAATGATTCTCCGTTCTGAAGTACCTTGTTTTCATAAACAAATGGAATATAAATAATAATTAATAAATGGTTGTATCCAGTAACGTCTATTTTGTTTCAAAACATACTTTTTTCTACACCAAGTGAAATAAATACGTTTTCTTCGATAGAATATTTATCGTAAATGGTGCGAAATGAGTGCGTGCGTCATTCACATGTGTGCATAGTTGGACTTCGGTGACAAAAGTGACGCCGCACGTTGAAACACCGGATGTGTCCACCGGGCCAAACGGTGGAGGGCGTGACGTATATCATGACCGCAGATATCGTCATTTGCACGGATGTCCAAATACTTATTAGTAGGTATAGTATAATGTGAATAAATAATCACAGTGTGTGTATAGTACTCTAATACTATTATGTTACGATGGCCCTCGTTTCCTCCAATGTAAGGGTGGAACTTGGGGATTCCCGCTGGATTGGCGAGAGTCGAGGCGGAAAGGGGTTCTTGTCCTAACGAAAAGGGATGCTTCGCCCCCTTTCTGTCTTGCCATAAATGAGAGAGACGACGAAGGGAGAAGGACCGGACTGAGATGTTCCTGAGAGACACGAGCGACCCAAACGACAACTCCGGACAATACCCACCCATGATGCCCAACTCCTTCGACTGATGTACAAGGGTTCCCGACGAATCCATCCCCTCTTCATCTGACGGAAAGCCTCGGTCTCTTGTCATGATCCAGCGGCTCACCAGGTAAAGCTGATTTCGCCTAATTTGCTGGACACCAATAAAGAGGACTTTCCCGGGAACTTCTTGGTGCTTTTATTTGTGAAACTGAATAACAACTCAACAATACACTTTGTGGAAACACGTAACGAAAATGAATCAAATTGAAGAATCGATTCGCTTTTCTCGAGTTTAATATCTACACTGTGGTGAGATCCACACCCTTTCAGTGTTATTGGCGAGGGAAACCCGTGAGAAAGGATTTCATTGAAGCAGGCCGCTTCTTTGTAGACCATCTCTGGAATTCCACGCTATTCACCCCCGTAGGGAGTTTCTCGTGGGAACGGAATGTGTCGGCGAGTCTGGACATTTTTGGACTGACCGACAAACGAGCCAGTCGGTTCCTTTTGATCCTTACCCTAACGAGAAGGAATTGGTGAAGCTACCTTCACCACATGTTCATTAGACCTTAAAACAAAGTATTTTAAACAAGCCTCTTACTAGTCTCCCTTTTGAGATGACCCCCATCCCATCTGAAGCCAGTGGGATGAGATACAGTGACCCTCTCCTCCAATGAGGGTTCCCCCTTTGCTCCCGCCAAACTTCGGACCCACAAAGGTAAAATCGCTGGATGTACGGGGTTCACTTGAGACGGTGTAAAGAAACCGGGTGCAACGTGGTCCTGACGATCCGCACAAATTAACGTGAGTCATTCAACATATAACCTCTATCAGTTTACTTATGCATGTGATTTTATAACCTTATACTTTATAGGGATCCCCCTTAAACCCCCCTTAATGTTTTGAACAAGATTGCTCAAATATATTTGTTTTGTATTACACAATATATATAGTTAATCCAACCTTTGTACTTCATTCTCAAACAACTATATTATCACGTCTTATTTCGTACATAATCCATACAGTAGATAAGATTATCTTACAGTCCCCAGCCGTGAGGTCTGCTATAAGAAGGGGACTGCAAGAGACTTTCTGGACTTCTGAGTGGGACTTCTTCTGGAGAGAGCATACGGTGTGCCTCTCTTTCGTATGATCTTTGATAGATCTTCTCTGTGCATCTAAACGAGTGATGATTTTCACTCTCCTCAGTTTTGAAATTGCATTCCTTCATGTACAAAGTGTATAGTAATATTTTATCTATCCAAGATATAATAAATATATTTTTCTTCTAAAAATATTCTCTGTTTGGCTGGGCATAAGTCACAACACCGACCTACCTGCGGTCCAAAATAGAATCGTCCACGAACTGGCTCTGATCCCATTCAGAGCCACTTCAGGAAAGACATGCTAGTGGCTGCAGTTGGCCCATTGCCACTGACTTGTACCCACTAACAAGTTGGATTCTTTTGGCCCTTCAGGTTACCGAGACCATCCCATCTCACCTGCAGCCCCGTCAGGAATGGATGTCCATGTCACCGGAACTCGTGGGCACCCACTTCGTGAGGAGCATCACGTACGGAGGTGAGCTGATCGCCTCTCTCCGACTCAAGGCCAACAACAGGGAGGAGAGGGAGCGGATCAAGGCAGCCGTCAGCGCCAACCTGCAGCTGACGGGGACCTTCGACCTCAACGCGAACGGTAAGGCTTGTTTGTGTTGTCCACTTGGTCAAGGTATAACATAAGCCAAAGATGGCGAACCTATGACATATGGTATTGTGTTGACAATCCCACTCACCAAGCTTCCACACCACGCCAACGTGGTGCTGTCCTTGGATCTTTCACTTTGTAATCGATCGCGGACCATCACCAATAGCCCGTTGGATTGATCCAGTGCGACGTTAATTACCTACCTACCTTACCTATCTACCAGAGTATCAAATAATATAGCGACTATGTGGTCTTTAAGTGAAGGAGTGGTAACTGATACTCTCGATTTCCTCAACAGGTAGCTTCGACAAGCTCCGTAAGGACCTGGCTGGCATGTACAACGAGGAGATCAAGGTGATGGCCACCAAGACCCCCTCCAGCCCCCCACAGACCGTGGAGCAGCTGATGAAGCTCGTCGAGAACTACCCCAAAGAGATCAGCACCATCAACCAGGGAAAGGGGAAGGCCCTGAAGGCGGAGCTCTTTCCTCTCTCTTCCCTCAAGGAGGACTATCCCAACTACCTGCCCAACAGGTGGGATCAGAGACGCGAAACATAAGCAGCACAAGCATTTTATTGAGAGGGACTTCATAAAGTGTGACCAACATTTCGACTAGTAGTCACGGGACTGCTCTGTGATAAATTAACTTGGTTGGCCGATTTGGCATTCTATCGCCTCGTTTGGCGATGTAAAATCCTATGACAGGGATCCATCAAGATCTGAACTATTTCGTTACTGACGAGATGGCGTCAAGACATTGTCAGTTTTTTTTTTATGCTAACGAGATCAAGATCTGGTCGATTCTATTTCTCAGTTTTCTTAACCAGTTTTGTTGTAATAAGTGATTGATGTGGATGCCTTAAAGGTGACGTAAAATTGTGACATTAATACGTCTTTCACCCCCCCCCCCCCCCAGTAACTGTCTCGACGTGGTATCTGGTTAGTTAGAAAACTGACCGTAACTTGATGTGCGAGATATCTCTTCTTTAGAAGAAAACGGATCAGCTCTTGATCTTCTCATCGTCAAACAATCGACAGGATGAAAATAAATTTCGTCATTCGCAAACTTGGTCAGATCTTGATGGATGAGATACCTCGTCAGTGGCTAACTTGGTCAAATCTTGATGGATGAGATACCTCGTCAGTGGCAAACTTGGTCAGATCTTGATGGGTGAGAAACCTCGTCAGTGGCTAACTTGGTCAGATCTTGATGGGTGAGAAACCTCGTCAGTGGCAAACTTGGTCAGATCTTGATGGGTGAGAAACCTCGTCAGTGGCTAACTTGGTCAGATCTTGATGGATGAGATACCTCGTCAGTGGGAAACTTGGTCAGATCTTGATGGGTGAGAAACCTCGTCAGTGGCAAACTTGGTCAGATCTTGATGGGTGAGAAACCTCGTCAGTGGCTAACTTGGTCAGATCTTGATGGATGAGATACCTCGTCAGTGGGAAACTTGGTCAGATCTTGATGGGTGAGAAACCTCGTCAGTGGCAAACTTGGTCAGATCTTGATGGGTGAGAAATCTCGTCAGTGGCTAACTTGGTCAGATCTTGATGGATGAGATACCTCGTCAGTGGGAAACTTGGTCAGATCTTGATGGGTGAGAAACCTCGTCAGTGGCAAACTTGGTCAGATCTTGATGGGTGAGAAACCTCGTCAGTGGCTAACTTGGTCAGATCTTGATGGATGAGATACCTCGTCAGTGGGAAACTTGGTCAGATCTTGATGGGTGAGAAACCTCGTCAGTGGCAAACTTGGTCAGATCTTGATGGGTGAGAAACCTCGTCAGTGGCTAACTTGGTCAGATCTTGATGGGTGAGAAACCTCGTCAGTGGCTAACTTGGTCAGATCTTGATGGATGAGATACCTCGTCAGTGGGAAACTTGGTCAGATCTTGATGGGTGAGATACCTCGTCAGTGGGAAACTTGGTCAGATCTTGATGGGTGAGATACCTCGTCAGTGGCTAACTTGGTCAGATCTTGATGGATGAGATACCTCGTCAGTGGGAAATTTGGTCAGATCTTGATGGATGAGATACCTCGTCAGTGGGAAACTTGGTCAGATCTTGATGGGTGAGAAACCTCGTCAGTGGCTAACTTGGTCAGATCTTGATGGATGAGATACCTCGTCAGTGGGAAACTTGGTCAGATCTTGATGGGTGAGAAACCTCGTCAGTGGCTAACTTGGTCAGATCTTGATGGATGAGATACCTCGTCAGTGGCTAACTTGGTCAGATCTTGATGGATGAGATACCTCGTCAGTGGGAAACTTGGTCAGATCTTGATGGGTGAGAAACCTCGTCAGTGGCTAACTTGGTCAGATCTTGATGGGTGAGAAACCTCGTCAGTGGCTAACTTGGTCAGATCTTGATGGATGAGATACCTCGTCAGTGGGAAACTTGGTCAGATCTTGATGGGTGAGATACATCGCCAAAACCACTTGGAGGATTAATGTCCTTAAAAATAAGTCTAAGTATTAATACGCACGTATTCAAAAATCAAGGATAATTCTGATTTCGTATCAAGCAAGGTCACCTGATCTCAATCCAATAGAGTATGTTTGGGGGGTGTTCTTATTATACATTTTTTTTAACCTACACAAAACACTACTAAGGATCGTACAACATTTGACGCTCTAGCTCACGAATGGAACTCGTTGACTTGAACATCTTGGAAACATTGTTTACTAAAAATACCTGTATGCAGGGCTCGAAATAAGTCGTGGCAACCACGGCAAATGCCGCGAGCTTAGCTTTACATCGCGGCGACGATCAACGGTTTTCACGGCAAGTTTTGCTGCGAGTATTTGAAACCGAATGTTTGATTATTTCCTTTTCAAATACCAGTTATTAAAAAAAATATTTTTAAAGAAAAAAAACTATGTGTCTTAATGAGGATAAATGCGGATGATCATATTTTAAGGTTGAACGAGCAGTTCAGAAGTGGTTTCGTGCATGTGACCAAAGACCTTGATTTTAGCTACGCAGTTATGAAACAACTGCAATTTCCAGTAGCCTAATTATTGACCGATGACTTCGTAAACTTGATACTAAGGAAATAAACGTGTGTCTACAGCATATTTTTATTTGAGATTTTTCTCTCTATCTCAGATGTGTATTTTAGGGTTTCATGTGAGATTGCAGAAAGCTTACAAGAAAAATGAAGTATTTTTTTCTTGTTCTCATTACATTATTCATTAGAGCCGCGGTAGCTCAGTCAGCAGAGCGTCGGGCTCGCATCAGAAGGGTTGTGGGTTCTGTTCTCAGAGGAGCCTGCAATTTTGATGATTGCCAGATCGGCGCTTCGACCTGGCTAAAGACCGTCGTGTTCACTAATGTTGACTGGGGCACGTTAAATAGGTCGTGGTCACAAAGTCCCCCATGTTCCCATACTAAATCAATACCTCTGGGGGTACCTGATCAGGGGGTTATCGGCCTCTGATTGGGATCTAAATTACGATATGTGTGAGTGAATGGATATATGAAATGGGCCTTCCTGTAAAACGGATGTGCCATGTATGTCGAGCAAAGTCGGACTTCCTCCCAATGGGGCTCAATAACATGGAAGGCGCACCCCCTCGCCTCTTGCCGTCTTCGACGGGCCTGGCACTCCTCTGGTCTGCCAGTGTAGGCATGAGAAACAACATTATTCATTCAATTGTTTTAAAGTTTAGCGAAAATTTTGCAATTGCAATTTATCGTTATTACGGAAATTTTAGGTTTTGCCATGAGCTGAATACTTTTTGCTGCCAGCTTATGAAAGCTCACAGCAATATTTTCTGCCAGCTTCAAAACCTTATTTCGCGCCCTGCCTGCATGCATTGAATTCTTTTTATTTAATGCTTATTCTGAGATCGCCACTAACTATAACCGATGGGTTGCCGCGAGGATGTCAGATGGATCTGTGGAGGGAAGTAGGATGCAGCCTGTCACTGGTCGAGGCATGCTGGACGAGCTGCATCCTGCTCTTTCACGTTATGCTTAGAGTATCATCTAAGTAGTGAATTGTGCGTGTCATATTACAGTAAAGTCTGCGTCAACTGGGAAAATAAACGTATTCATTCTTAAAGCTCTCTTTTTAATTTAACACCAAACATCAAAACGAACCAAAACTAATCCAACACGTGTTAACGATATTTAAACAAATAGCTGGAACCACTGTTGGTTCCACAATCAGTCAATAAGCCCTTAGTCGAAATACAATGGTAACCTTTTTATGTACCCAAGATCATGTGACCAAAACTAGTCGGAATGTGACCATTAGATTACTTTCGTCATTCGACATGCTGGGTGGAACCTAACGTTCATCATCTGATTGTTCCAAGGGACGATAGAAGACCCCCATTCTTTCATTCATCACCTGATTGGTCCATTCATTGATCACCTGACGATAATAAACTTTGGCGATTTCATCACTTTTGTCTCCACTTTAGAACTGTGCATTCACACACGAACCCTCTAATGACATGTTACGTCGCTAAACGGGATGATAAGACGCCCAACGAAATCACGTGACTACTAGTCGATAGGTCACGCCTTTTGATGCTTCTCACAATAGCAATGTTCAGTCTACTTATGTCTTTCACATCTATTATGCTAAAGTCCGCATCCATTTTTACCTAAAACTCAGATAACACCTTTTGTTTTGCACCATGGCTTTAATAATTCGATTATTAATCACTTTATAATGTATCATTACCGTCGCGAACCAATGCCAAGCTCTTTACAGTGCTATATATTTTTTTATGTTTATTTTTTTTACGAATAACAATGCCTGACGATCGAAATGCATGATTTCAGCGCCCTCAATTCCCTGCTGGACGAAGTGGAGACGAAGTACGACGACATACGGACAGTCATGCACGAGATAGTTCCGTGGATCAACAATTGGGTCAATACCGACGAGGAGGAAGAAAAGGTGAAAGGACATTCTCAATTACATTTATTACAGTGATATGCTTGAGTTGACTTGATGAACATGACTCCTTAGATATAGTTTCACTATACTTACTTAGATACCCTTTGCTCAATTTTAAAATTCTGGTTTTCTACAGAGTGTTCTAAAAGTTACCGTACTCCTACTTTAAAAAATTGTGGCCTGATTTTTTTTTTTTGAATTATTGAATTTTATTATTATTTTTTTTTTAAGTTTGAATTTTATCCAGTCTTTAATATTTATCGTCTGGTTTCCTTCGCGCTCAAGTTGTGAGATAATAAAATTCCACGTCATTTTGTTCTTCATTGCAAGATGAGTTTATCACGCATTCAGAGAATTGCGCTGTTTGAGTCTTATTTTGAATGTAAATCATATGAAAGATGTAAAGAATTTTGGCGACATAAATATCCAAATGATGCAATAGCGAGTAATGATACGCTACATCAACTCGTTCGGCAATTTCGTGAAACAGGTTCGGTGGAAGACAAAACACAGAAGTGGAAGACCGAAAGTCGTTACACCAGGCTTTGTGCAACTAACTCAACAGAGGATATTGCAATCCCCTCATCAATCCATGAGGCGTTTGTCGCCACAAATGGGCACGTCACAGGGATCGATACATAAGACTTTAAAAGCTTTGCATTTTAGGGATTCAGGGAAAAACATTGATATGCATAAAGAATTGGTTTTTGGTTAGAAAGCAGAGAGTGCAGGTAAAAGAAAATTATTCACAGTGGACAGAAGTTATAAGTGGGGTGCCTCAGGGATCAGTTTTGGGACCAATTTTATTTATAACTTTCATAGATGATATAGGTCAGGGGATTAAGAATAGAATCAGTATATTTGCAGATGACTTAAAAATATGGGGGACAGTGGATACCAAGTTACAGATAGAAAATTTACAAGGGGATTTTGATAAGATATCCAATTGGGCTGTAAAATGGGATATGGCATTTAATGTAGGGAAATGTCAAGTTCTGCATATGGGTTACAGGAACAGTGGAGCCGAGTACTGTCTGCAGGGAGTAAAGGTAAAGGAGGGAGAAACAATCAAGGATCTTGGGGTGATAATTCACATGGATTTTAAAATGGGTCACCCATGTTCAGCTGCGGGTAAAAAGGCTAATAGGTTATTGGGGTACATTTAAAAGACTGTAACTTCAAGGGATAAGAATATAATCTTGCCGTTACATAAAGGTTTAGTAAGACCACATCTAGAATATGCTGTACAATTCTGGGCTCCATATATGAGAAAGGATATAGAATTAATTGAAAGGGTTCAGCACAGAGCTACAAAAATAATAAAGGGGCTAGCAAATTTCGACTATAATGAACGTTTAAGTAAGCTAAACATGTATACACTGGAAAGAAGAAGGAGGGGGGATTTGATTCAGCTTTTCAAGTTGGTAAAACAAGGGGACACAGAGGGCTTAAATTTCAATAGGGATAACAGAACAAGGGGCCATGGGTATAAATTGAATAAGACACATTTTAATCGGGATTTAAGGAAAAACTACTACTTTAATAGGGTAATAGACAGTTGGAACGCGTTGCCCGAAAATATAGTTAATTCAAAGGGAGTGTACGAATTTAAGATACAATTGGATAGTCAGTGGGAATTGGGGAATTCATAAACAAAGGACCAGCCTTGTTGGACTTGAGGCTGTAGCTGGTCGTCAATATTTTTATTTGTATTTGTTCAGGATTGTGACGTCTTGGGGATGGAAGCGTCATCTACTATATAAGAACGTTCGCCGTGGTCTCGATTAACATATTTATTTAAGATAAAAGAATAACCTTGACGGAATTTGGTAGGTGGCGTTTACAGACTGGTAGAGTCTTGGTGGCAGAACTTTACCGGATATGGTGCATTTTCCTTGTCCGCAGGACTCCGATTTGGACTATCCGGCTCGGGTGAGCCCTACTCCAGACTTTACTCGGGCGAGTAAATGTTTCTAGCTCGGGTGAGCTTCTCCAAAAGTTCTCGCACGAGTGTACGCAAGTCAGCAAAGCGGCAGCTCAGGTTTGAGCTTTCCTCGCGTCTGATAGACGGACTCCCAGTTTAGGCAATCCGTTCTGAGTCCACGAACAGTTGTCGTGACTCAGAACGTCTCCAGAGACGGGGTATCGGAAACACCGAGAACGGTTTCACTTCAGTCGGATCAGGTTGATCCCTCGGGTCTGTTGACCTTCTTTTTGAAAAACCCCTCTCCTCTCTCGACTCCTAAAGTTCCAGGGGGTTGTTGACCCCCCTCTCTTTCATTCGACACACTTGTCGTCTCGCTGTTGGCTGGGTCAAAATCGGCTGTCCATTGGATGTTAATTTTCCCCTTTCACCGATTGCTTCATTAGCGGACGGCGGCCCGAACAAAGAAGTATCCGCGGGCTCTTGTGAGCATGTAGAAGTGGTGGAAATTAACTTCTGTCCCTGCGTCTGGTCGGCATCGCGACAAAGACCCATCGCTTCATCTGGGCGAAAATAAATACTTCGACCCACCGCCAGCTCGTTAACTCTCCCGGTTTGAGTTCATACGCGACGTGACTTCTCAGCGTCTGGCTTGACCGCTCGACAGTTTCTCCGCCGAATGCTTACTTTTGCCCTCGCCACAGACTTCGTCACCAGATGGACGAGATGCTACACTAGTACACCATTGGTATCTGAACGTCTTATGCTTAATGCGCGTTGCATCTTTTGTCTACTTGCGTTAATACTAGGAATGCGACATCGATGTATTTAACATCTATATATTGGATTCGATGTTTTTGTAACATCGATGTTTATACTTGTCGATGTTTAATTTTTAAATGAAAAAAGAGTACCGTTATAAAAATTTTAAAAACTAAGGGGCTCCGCCCCCTGCTCGCTTACGCTCGCCAACCCCCGGGGATTGCTACACAATCCCATTTGGTTTGCTTCACAAACCAACACTCCTTTTACATATGCCATTTGGTTTGCTTCGCAAACCAACATTCCTTTCGCACAGTGAAACTATCTGAATAATTTGAATTATCCTAATTTCACTTTCCGGTCCATGACGTCACAGCGAGGGCTTCGCAACCTGCTCGCCGACCCCCGGGATTGCTTCGCAAACCAATACCTCTTTCGCAAGTGATTTCACTTATTTTTACTTTAACACTTAATGGACCCTAAACTAATAACCGCATCAGTAAAAAAATCTTCTGCATCTTGTTCCCTGTACAATTTTAAGTAAACCGTGTTAATCTAAAAAAATTACGATCTGTACTTTGTACTTTCTCGGTAAACCGTCTGAAAACAGAGGGAAAAAAGCGAGCCTTTTTCCTCGCCAAATAAAAAGAAATCGTTTTCATGGCAATTGGTGCTACGATAAATTTGATATCTGGCAAACCCGATAGTAAAAAATACAACCCTCCGAGAATGCAATGCTCCGCGAAATAAAAATTACGAAATTTGTGTCACCAACTTTTGATTGCATCCAATTTATTTATCAACCAATTTTAAAAATAATTGTACTGTAAGAAAGAGAACATTCTGAGGTATACTGTGATATTTTAAAAATTAAAAACTAATAGTAATACGATATAGATATGACAGTTTTAGTTTTGTATCGGAAATTACGATCTGAAAGTTCCGAAAATTGTATGACCCACTTTTAATTGCATCGATTTTTTTTATTAACCAATTAAAAAAATAATTGTACCATAAGAAAGAGTGTAATGTAATGTATTCAGTGATGGTTCTCAAATTTAAAAAATAATGGTTTTTTCTGTAGATATAACTGTTGTGACAAAAAGCAGCGAAAATATCCAAAGATTCCGAATTTTGTATCACCAACTTTTGATCGCATCCAATTTAATTATTAACCGATTAAAAAAAAAATAGTACCGTAAGAAAGAGTACATTCTGAGGTATACTGCGATATTTTTAAAATTAAAAACTAATAGTAATAAGATATAGATACGGCAGTTTTAAAAAAAAGTAACAAAAATGTCCCGATTTTTCCCGAATTTCAAAAACATATATTATCAAGAACCAAATTGAAATTTAAAAAAAAAGTCGACGAGCTGCAAAAATTTACGTTGAGAGGTACTCTTAAAAAAAACTAACGACTAAAGACTGAAAATTTGAATTTGTTTTGCTCGCTCGCGGAAGAAATTTCACTTCTTCAACTTTAACACTTAATAAAACCTAAACTAATAGCCGCATCAAAAAAAAAATCTTAATAATTATCCAGGAAATACGATGAAGAACAAAGCATGTTAATTTCATTTTTTTCCGATGAGTACTTTCTCGGGAAACCGTCTAAGAATCGAGCTTAACAACACATTTTTTAATCCTGCGACGTCGGCGGCGGCGGTAACTTTTTTTAATATAGAGATAACTAAGTAGCATAATTTTCATAATCAGCAAATTGAACATACTTTTAGACCAAAGTGGCCAAGGGCGAAGAGTCTGAAAAGTAGCGATGGGACATCGTTGTCTATGTTTTCACAACATCGATGTTTTATAAAAAAACAGCGATGTAAGTAGCCGATGTCGCATTACTAGTTGCTAAACCAGTTTTAAGAAATGGGGGGAAAAGTTAAAATACACAGAATTTAAAAACATCGATGTTTCGGGGGCGATGTATTATCAACATCGATGTTTTAAAATTGAACATCGATGTTTTCCTGTCGATGTCGCATCCCTAGTTAATACGTGACAACTATCGATTATCGACAACACATCTTCCACACATACATGTCTGTGCTACTAGTGAACATCCTAGTTAAAAAGTCAATGACAATTCTTTAAGATACATTGGAAGGTTCCTGGTTCGAATCCGGGTCCGGGCATGGATGTTTGTAAGACTATGGTGTAGAGGCGGCTGGTGCACCTTAAATCTGTCGTGTCCGAAAGTCCTCACCTTGGGTTGGTGCGGGTGTTTGGAGAGTGGGGTGCCAACTCAGGTGTTGCCTCGTCATCTGACCGTGTTTCAAAATTACGAGGTGTTGTCCTCGGATCTTTCCATTAATGGATTGATCCCGGACCGTCGTCAATAGCCTGTTGTGTTGCTCTAGTACGACGTTAATTAAAAATTACCAATTACCTTTAAGATATACTTTTTTTTATTGGAAAACAAAGTTGTCTCTAACTGTTTTATCTTACAAGGTCGCTGAGATGTACGGTTTACTGAAGGAAGCCCAGAAGGCCTTCCACAGGGCAATCAGCGGGCTCAACGTCACTTTTGAAGGCAGAGTGGACCAATTCCAGGAAGCATTCGAGGCTTACGGGACAGGCAAGAACAACACCCCCAATAGATTCCAGAGGTGGTTCTGGAAGCTCAGGCACGAAATCGTAAGTAGAACAACCTAATTTAGAATAACCGTTTTAAATTCCACCACAAAAATCGTCATCTGACCGTGGTTCAAAATTACGAGGTGTTGTCCTCGGATCTTCCCTTAAGGGACTGATCCCGGACCGTCGTGAATAGCCCGTTGTGTTGCTCTAGTACGACGTTAACTAAAAAAAAAGTACCAAATTACCCGGACCGTCGCCTATAGCCCGTTGTGTTATTCCGATGCGACGTTAATTAAAATACCTATCTACGACCATAAAACAGTTATTTCTACTTCGAGACTTTACACTGCAATCGATAAGAAGGTAATCCTCATCATAATCCTAAGTAGATTGTTAGGTAGAATAAGTTACTTTTACGCTGCGGTAGGTTGACAATTATTACCGCTACAATTTCGTTTACACAAGCGACATGGTATTGATCGGTGTACGGTGCATGTTATCCCCTTTCAAGTGACCGCTAGCATCGATCACCGTTTACGAGCTGTCAGCGACTGACCTTCTAGAGCAGGGGTGGTCAACCTTTTACACATCATGCGTCAATTTTTTTCACATACGAGTTCAGATGCGCCATACAACTCAAGCACCTTTTCTACCTTCTGACGTTCATTGGGTGGGATTGGAAAATAGGTATATGGGGTAGGATCTCCTTCGCTTAGGTAAGGAAGAGAATTAACTCTCTCACGTCTATTGAATTAATTAATATACGACAGTTCAAAAGATACACATTTATTGGAGCACTGATCTACAAAAGTGAGAGATCTCTTGAACGAGAAGACGATCGTTGTCTTGGACCCCCACTGTTGGTGTTACAGCTGTGCCGGAGAGGCTCGATTGGTAAGACTGTATGAATTGAACTGATAGCACTCTGGTGTTGAAAATATGGAGATGGGTTAAGTAATAGCGCCTTCTTCAAAAGTAAGTAGGCGCAAGGATGCAATGCGCCACAGGTTGGCCACCCCTGTTCTAGAGGATCCTTCCTTTGTTCGGTACTCTACCCTGACGACCGTGAGGTGTGAACGCTTTGGGGGAAATGCAGAAGGTCGCTTCGGTGATATCATTCTAGCGCCAAACGATACAGCACACAATACCAGGAAAGGAAAGGGTCAGTCGTAAATGCCACTCAAGGCTCTATCGCAAGGTAATTAGGTAAAGGGGGGGGGTCGGACATGTAGGCGAAAGAGCCGTTCCTGGAGACTATTAAAAAAATCTAAGCTTCGAAGCGTAAAGGTTAAAGTCGCTTTTGAGCAACACAGCTGGCTTTTGATGACGGTATGGGATCCATCCCGAAGGGACATCCGAGGACAACACCTCGACGTTTGGAACCATGGTCAGATGACACCGGAGCTGGCACTCTACTCTCCAAACGTCCTACACCAAACCAAAGTGAAGAAATGTTTGGTGCAAAGACAGACTGAAAGTACATGAGCCCACTCGTATACGAAGGTCTTGGTTGAATTGAGTATCGAACCAGCAATCCTCTGGTTGCTTATTCCCAAATCTAACAACCGGGCTACCGTACACCAATCTAATAAAGCATCACTGTTTTGGAACTGAACCTCCAACTGAATTTACCCGACCAACCGGTCTGGTGGTTAAGGTGTTAGCATCTAGATCGGAAGATTCATGGTTCGGATCCGAGTCAGCGCATGGATATTTGTAAGCGTATGGTGTAGATGCGGCTGGTGCACCTTAAATCTGTCGTGGCAGAAAGTCCTCACGTTGGGTTGGCGTGGAAGTTTGGAAAGTGGGGTGCCAGCTCAGGTGTTGCCTCGTCCTCTGACCGTGGTTCAAAATGACGTCGTGTTGTCCTCGCATCTTTCCCTTAGGGGATTGATCCCGGAACATCGTCAATAGCCCGTTGTGTTGCTCTAGTACGACGTTAACAAAACTTACCTAGTAAGACGTTGATTAAAAAATTACCATGACTAGCTGAATTAACTTACATTCATTATTTGATGTTTTTATTGAATTTAGAAATAAAAAGTTTGTATGACCATCATAGTGCTATTTAACATGATTTATATTTCTTTATAGATAAATTGAAAAAACTAAAAATCATGTGTTTTTTTTTCAGGCAAAGGAACCAATCGGTATGTTTATATTCAAATTATTTACTTCCCTACTGCACATTTTCAACTTCTACCATTTTTTACATCACAGTTTACATTTATTTAAATATTTTTTAATACGTTTAACCCATTTACAAAGGGCAACCGGTAGAGTGGTTAAGGTGTTAGTCTCTAGATCGGAAGGTTCCTGGTTGGAATCCGGGTCCGGGCATCGATGTTTGGTGTAGAAGCGGCTGGTGCACCTTAAATCAGTCGTGGCCGAAAGTCCTCACGCTGGGTTGGTGTGGACGTTTGGAGAATGGGGTGCCAGCTCAGGTGTTGCTTCGTCATCTGACCGTGTTTCAAAATGACGAGGTGTTGTCCTAGGATCTTTCCCTCAAGGGATTGATCCCGGACCGTCGTCAATAGCCCGTTGTGTTGCTCTCGTACGACGTTAATTACAAATTACTCTTTTTACTAAAGCCGACCGCATCGAGTGTCTGGTGACTGAACTTTTGAGCTCTGCCAAAAATCGTATTAATTTTTAAGAAAATATATTTGTATTCTAATAATTGTATTGCAGAAATTTGTTTCAAGCAGAGGAAATACACTGTAAGGCAAAAAAAAAATCGCACCTTGTATAAGTAGAGCGGTATAAATGAAATTTGGAGGAATGGTACATCTGTATTGGAGATGCAAATGATCAAATTTTCAGAATCGTTTAAGCATGCGCCATGCGCAGGGCAGCTCTCAAACGCGTTGCATACCGGGGCATAAAAGGACATCCAGTAGCGGAGCAAATTCATTTCGACTCATGCTGTTGTTTTGGTTACATTGTTTCTCATTGATTTCTACCTCGGTAAAAAGATCGCAAGCAATTTAAGCAACTGGGATAGTTTGACAGAGGCCGAGTCATTGGCCTCCGATAAGGTGGATGGAAATGATTAAAAACGTTAAATGATGAGTTTTTAATCTTGATCAACCCGCTCTTCTCTTACACAAAGCGGGTTTCCAGAAGGTAGGTTAGTGACCGGCTCTCTCCAACTTGGCGACAGAAACTGACACTGAGCTGAAGGTCGTAATGCCAACCTAGAATAAACGAAAATGTTACTATAAGCTGTTTATAAAAAGCAATATGTACTTTTTTGTGTTTGACAGTGCTTATAGTCGAAAATTCCGGTTTCAACATACAAAGTAGTCTCTCTAACAAGGCTTGAAATAAAGGTGGGATGCACAGACGTGTTAAGAATAGGGGGCAATTATATTCACTGCGATTTATGGGAGGGTCGCCAAAAAAACAATGATTTCTATCATGTACTATTTATATTTATTACTTACACACTCTAAGACAAAAAATAGGTTTACCTAGGAGGAGAGGTACATCTGCATTGGAGATGCAAATGATCATATTTTCAGAATCCTTTGAGCATGCGCCACGCGCAGGACAGCTCTTAAACGAGCTGCATGTTGTTGTGTTGGTTACATCGTTTCTCAATGAGTTATGCCTCGGAAGAAAGTTCGCAAGCAATTTAAGCAACTGGGTGAGATTGACAGAGGCCGAGTCATTGGCCTCCGAGAAGGTGGATGGTCTAATCGACGGATTGCGCAACATATGGGTTGTAGTGATGTTACTGTAGCACTCAGTTGGCAGCGGTAGATACAACAAGGCACATGCCAGCGCCAACCGTTCTCAGGAAGGCCTAGAGAAACCGGGATAGACTAGTTGTAGAGAGGATAGACTAGTTGTAAGACATGCGCGTACTGATCCAACAGCCACTGGTGCAGACATCCAATCAGCAGTGGGAACCTCTCTCGATCATCCAATAAGTGATCGCGCCATTTCTCTACGGCTTCACGACGTGGGAATAAACTCACATACACCGTTGCGGTGACAACCTAGAACAGCATTGCATTGCCGTCAAATACTGGAATGGTGTCGTGCCACAAGGACGTGAGACGTCGAATGGCATCACGTGGTCTTCACTGACGAATCCCGCTTCTATCTGGGTGGAGACGACAGTCGAATCCGTGTGTGGCAACGTGGTCAGCGCCACACACGGTTTGTTGTGTTATGTCCTTTTTAAGCAGTAGTAATTAAATTAAATGAAAGTAAAATGTTCGAAAAAGAAGGAACATAACTAAGACAATTTTCGATCGCATTGTGGTAGTTAAATTTTGAATAGAAAGACCCACTGAACCCTGTATATGAATTAACGATTAGGAGATGTTGATATCTTAACTATGAAAGCTCACTGAAAAATAAAAACATAATATGCAAAATTGAGATCAAAAATCACCAAAAGCGTTCGTGCAAAAACGCAAAAGATATCCACGATGTAACTTAATAACAAAGAATATTTATTGAACATAAAAGATGGTAATGGTAATGGTAATTTTAGTTAACGTCGTACTAGAGCAACACAACGGGCTATTGACGACGGTCCGGGATCAGTCCCTTAAGGGAAAGATCCGAGGACAACACCTCGTAATTTTGAACCACGGTCAGATGACGAAGCAACACCTGAGCTGGCACCCCACTCTCCAAACTTCCACGCCAACCCAACGTGAGGACTTTCGGCCACGACAGATTTAAGGTGCACCAGCCGCCTCTACACCATACGTTTACAAACATCCATGCCCGGACCCGGATTCGAACCAGGAACCTTCCGATCTAGAGAACATAAAAGATGAATGACATTAATTAATTAACTAGGAATCAAGAGAAACTAGAAGAGTTCTAGAACTTGAAATAGGAAGGGGGAGAAAATGGAAAATGACACCGAGGGAACATTAGGGTTAGAATTCAGCGGAGAAAAACGGTTTTTGCGGAATTTTGAATGGTAATAGTAATGGTAATGGTAATTTTAGTTAACGTCGTACTAGAGCAACACAACGGGCTATTGACGACGTCGCGGAATTTTGAAAAGAGTGGTGTTGGAAACATTACGTCCAAATAAATTACACCACTCTATCTCTGCAAAGAAAAAAGAAAAATAAATACTTAACGGTAAGGATCCATAAGTATAGTGGCACGAAGGCCACGCGACGGAACGTGCTTGTAGCACATGTTGGCGGCCGGGGGAAAAGGTCGAAGATAGAGCGTCCTCGTTTTGCGCGGGCTTTTATTATCTGCTGCGTCAGCGTTCGTGACGTCAGCAGCGTCTATCGATAGAGGTGGCTTGGAAATAGCGTGCTTATTCTGCGGCTTGGAAGTAGCGAAAAGTATGGCTTAAAAATAGTGTTATGTCGGTTGAGGCGTAACAGTTGTGCAGCGTCACACGTCCAGAAGACCTGGTGACATGATGTAGTGTGCAATTGCGTATGATGCCCAATCACCTTTGGTATTCGTTACGGGCTCTTTGACAGGCCAGCGTTACGTACAAGAAATTTTACAGCCATCTACGCTCCCATTCATGAACTCCCACGTTCACCCAAATTTTCAAGAAGACAATGCTCGACCCCATATTGCTGCCGTCTCTATAGTTTGTCTACAATAGAACAATATCTTACCATGGTCGACATACACACAGGACCTGTCCTCGATCGCGAACCTGTATCATTGCCAATTGTGTCGCTGCAGTCTGATGGTATTGGGAATTTTAGTTAACGTCGTACTAGAGCAACACAACGTACTATTGACGACGGTCTGGGATCAGTCCCTTAAGGGAAAGATCCGTGGAAAACATCTCGTAATTTTGAATCACGGTCAGATGACGAAGCAACACCTGAACTGGCACCCTACTCTCCAAACTTCCAACCTAAAAAACCAACCCAACGTGAGGACTTTCGGCCACGACAGATTTAAGTTGCACCAGCAGCCTCTACACCATGCGCTCACAAACATCCATGCCCGGACCCGGATTCGAACCAGGAACCTTCCGATCTAGAGGCTAACACCTTAACCACTATACCGGTTGGTCGGCGCTACAGTGTGACGTTAATTTTTAAAAAGACCTCAAAACCCTCCACCTAACAGTCCCGTTTTCTTCCAAACAGTGTGGGAAAAGCCGGCCGGCAGTGGCGCAGTCTACATCAACTGGGGCTCGGCCACGTGCCCCAAGTCGCCCGTCACCACCGAGGAGGTCGAGCTGCTCTATTCGGGCCGCGCGGGCGGCAGGCCCGCCAAGGCATGGGCGGGCGGCCGCAACTTCGAGTGCATGACCCTCTCCGATCCCCGCCTCTCAACCGCCCTGACGCCGCAGCCCAAGCCCGCCCTCCTCGACGCCATCGAGTACCGCCCACTCATCGAGCCGGAGAAGTCCCGCCCCATCCCTTGCGCGGCCTGCCGGATCCCCGAGACGGCCGCCGTGCGGACGCTGTTCGCCCGGACCGAGTGCCCGGATAACTGGAACAGGGAGTACGGAGGGCTGGCGTTTGCCGACAGCGGATCCAAAGTGGACGGGGACCTCATGTGCCTGAACAAGGAGGTCTTCTCGACCGCGGAAGAGAGCGAGGGCGGGCCGCAGACGGCGAGGATGAACCCCGTGTGGATGACGCGCGAGAAAGTCGAGGGGGAGGTGATCGTGCCGTGCGTGGTGTGCAGCTACGAGAACAAGGCGCAGGTGTGAGGGCGGAGTTTCGAATAAAAGCTGTTTGATTGATTGAACGTGTCGTGTGTCATTTATGCGGAATTCCCTAAAACATGAGTCGCTATAATCTTCTCAAAAGAAATTTTGTTTTCCTTCTCTCTGTGTGTGTGTAGAATTCTATATTTTTTTCAAAATACAATTCTATGTTCTTCTCAAAAGATTTCTATAATCTTCTCTATAGAATTCTATATTCTTCTCTAGAATTAGAATTAATTATATGTTCTTCTATAGAATTCAATATTCTCCCCTATATAGAATGCTATATTCTTCTCAAAATAGAATTTTATATTCCTTTCTATATAGAATTCTGAATAATTTTCTATATTCTTTGAATACTATATTCTTCAATATACAATTCTAGAATTTTTTCTTCAGAATTCTATGTTCTCTTCAGAATTCTATATTCTTCTCTATATGGAATAATATGTATTCTTTGCTATATAGAATTCTATATTCTTCTCTATATAGAATTCTATACTCTTCTCTATTGAATTCTATATCTTTTCCATAGAATTCTATATTCTTCTCTATATAGAATTTTATATTCTTCTCTATATATAATTTTATATTCTTCTCTATATAAAATTCTATATTGTTTGCTAGATAGAATTCTATTTTCTTTGCTAACTAGAATTCTATATTCTTCTCTATATAGAATTCTATATTCTTCTCTATATAGAATTATATATTTTTTTGCTATATAGAATTCTGTATTCTTTGCTAGAAAGAGTTCTATCTTCTTTTCTATAGAATTCTGTATTCTTTGCTAGATAGAACTTTGAATTCTTCTCTATATAGAATTCTATATTCTTCTCTGTATAGAATTCTATATTCTCTATATAAAATTCTATATTCTTCTCTGTATAGAATTCTATAGTGTTCTATGTATAGAATTCTATATTCTTCTCTATATAATTTTATATCTTTTCCATAGAATTCTATATGTTTCTCTATATAGAATTCAAAATATTCTTCTGAGTGTAGAATTCTATATTTTTCTCAATAGAATTCTATATTTTTCTCTATAGAATTCTATATTTTTCTCTACAGAATTCTATGTTCTTTTCTATACAGAATTCTATGTCTTTTTCTATACAGAATTCTATGTCTTTTTCTATACAGAATTCTATATTCTTTGCTATATATTGGTCCTCCGGAAAGTTCTGCGGTTTTTTTATAAGTACCAACTAAGCAGTACATAACATAAGAAAATATTATTGAATCACATAAGCACCATTTTGTTCCATGACTTTTTGCCATCTTTCCGGCAGATGGAAAATTCTTTTTTTTTTTTAAATATATCAGTAGGCTTATTTGTAAAGAATTATCAAGGAGCAGTTTGACAGTTTACAAATAATTGTACTGCGCATGCGTTAAATGTAACTCGCGAGTTAACTCGCCGATTTCGGAGGATCAAAATGTAGCACCGAACCGGCAGTTTAAACCACGGATCAGGACTTGTGAATACGGTTTTTTCGATAACTCGCGGATTATCGTTGATCCTCGAGTTAACTCGAGACTTTTGAATATGGCCGTTACACTAAAGATACGATTACTGTGATATGAGTTGATCAGTGAGATAAAATGGGCCGAAAATCTAAGTCGCATGAGCTTGTATAATAGTCCGTCATGCAAAACGCGGTCGAATGTTTTGACGAAATAACACACCTGTGTGTGCTATTTTGCTATACCCATCATGGATCAGTTCAGTTACACGCAACAGCTGGTGGTTGGTGCTGTGTTTCTTCCGAAACCCAAATTGTTCAGGAATAATAATATTATTTTCATGAACAAACTAATCGTGAAAAGCAAGACAAATTCAAAGATTTTACTCAAACAGCTGAGTAATGAAATTGGATGGTAATTTTGAGGGAGTTTTAGATCTTGGGATGTTTTTGGAATATGAACATCAATCGTTAATTTCCAGCTTTTGGGGAAGTACGAGTTTTTAATCATTTCATTTATTAAAAAGGTAATGAACTTTAATGAATAAAATGAACTTTAAAGGAAGGTTTTATAACATGCCATTCGTGATTGAATCTATACCAGGAGCCTTTTTGATTTCAAGGTTGGAAATGTATTGGGTAACTCCTGATGGGTTTGCAGGTTTGATACCCGGTCCGAAGGCTGTACCTAGGAACTCTTCAACTTGCGTAAGTCCTGGTGTAACCGAGTACATAGATTAGACAGGATTGGATTGGACAGGATTGAAAAATAATTATAAAAGGTAGATAAAAATCAATTTACAAATTTAGTACAAATCTGATCACATTTTTATAAACCAAATTATACACTGCTGGCCACTGTAAATGCAACACCCTGAAGGAAGCATCTAAATAATATGAAATTTACAACATGCATTAGCGGAGGTGAGATATGCAAATGGTTAGAATTTCAGCGCAGACGCACATCACGCGCGCCTGTGGCGCCACTTCAAAGCGCTGTTTAAGGCTTGGAGATTTCGACGATTTCAAGTACGGTTTTTCTTGTGGTTTAAAAAAAACGATCAATTATGCCTCGTAGAAAACAGCGATCATCTTTTGATCAAGTATCCGAGTTCGACAGAGGAAGGATAGTGGCCTACCGAGATTGTGGATTAACTTTCAGGGAAATCGGTAGTCGTGTTGGACGAAACCAAACAACTGTAATGAGGATATGTGATCATTGGATGCAGGATAGTACGACGGACCGACGTGTTCGATCGCATCCACCTCAGTGCACCACTTCACGTAATGACAGGCATATTATGCGTATGGCAGTGACGGATCGCTCAGCCACATCACGAACCATAGCACAGCACATTCAGTCTGTAACGCATCATCCAGTGTCTGCACGTACCATTCGACGCCGTTTACAGAAGAGTGGTCTGTCCGCAAGACGTCCATTGTTTCGTCTACCTTGACGCAGAACCACAGACGTCTCTGCCGCCAATGGTACGATGAAAGAAGGATGTGAACGACAGAATGGAATGAAATTGTCTTTACTGACGAGTCACGCTTCTGTCTGCAACACCACGATGGTCGGATTCGAGTCTGGAGACACCGTAGAGAGAGGATGCTGAACAGCTGCGTTATGCACCGCCACACTGTTCCTGCACCGGGTATTATGGTATGGGGCGGTATTGGAAATCACTCTCGCTTTCCTCTAGTACGCATTGACGGTACTTTAAACAGCCAGCGCTACATCTCCGAGGTCTTGGAGCCATTTGTCCTTCCTTACCTTCAGGACTTGCCCACAGCCATATTTCAACAGGATAATGCGCGACCACACGTGGCACGCATTGTCCAAGGGTTCTTCCTCAATCGCCAGATTGAATTGCTTCCCTGGCCAGCTCGCTCTCCGGATCTTTCGCCGATAGAAAACATGTGGTCCATGGTTGCTCAACAATTGACCCAG
The DNA here is from genome assembly GCA_947359465.1 of Metellina segmentata. Classification (NCBI taxonomy): domain Eukaryota; kingdom Metazoa; phylum Arthropoda; class Arachnida; order Araneae; family Tetragnathidae; genus Metellina; species Metellina segmentata. The sequence continues at coordinate 22,010,726 of OX375883.1, read as the reverse complement.
ATTACATCCCCAGCTGCCACACCAGATCAACTTTGGCAACGTGTGGAAGCTGCTTGGTCTACTGTACCCCAAGAACACATCCAAAGTCTCTTTGAGAATCAATGGCGAGGCGTGTGGCAGTGGTGATCTCCAACAATGGCGGCTACTCTGGCTATTGATTTTGGCAGGAACCACACTTCACAGAAGTCTATAAATTTAATCATTTGATACTTGGTCAACATGTTATCTACAAAATAAATTTTATTGTGATATCTCTTGTCTTTCTTGGTGTTGCAATTTGGGTGGCCAGCAGTATATTATAAATTACTTCCAGTTCCCGCTGTCCGGATTAAAAAGAGCACTAACAAAATTTGAGGATTATTTTGATAATGGAAAAGATATACAAAATACTTTTTTAGATTTGAAAACATTGAAAAGAATCAGTTAAATAATAACACAAAAGATGAATGCAATATAAGAAATATTTTTCCTCGAAGAGTGGAAATTGGTAAGTGGTGTATGTTATACAGCCACCAATTACCAACGTTTCAATTCCACTATGCGAGGTAACAGGCGTAAAAGCTCTTAAAAAGCAGTAAATTACCACTTTAGCAGTCAAAACAATTTTTCGAAACAAGTTTATACTAACACTTGTCTGATTAATGTGGAGAAATCTTTCCTGGGTATACAAACACAAATGGATTCGAAACTGAATTCCTCTCCATCCATCCCCCATCAACAGACCATAGTAATACGGCATAGTGTGAAAATTAACAAATAGATGGCGCTCTGTAAGCAAACGGAGTTATTTCAGGTGAACGAATCTTCCCTGAATCGATTTAACCCTAACCGCTATGTATAGAAAAGGACAGTAGGTATCAGAGTCAAAGTTTATAATTTAATCAGAGTGGGATCCTAATATTAATTTTGGCTCATTAAGTTGATTATGAAGTGAAACCACAACATATCTCTACAAGGACATGGAGTTCGGAGTGACAACCAAAAATACGACGAACACAAATGTACATTCCCCTTCTCCTAACCCCTGTTTCCAATGGATAACACAAGCATTTTGGAGCCAATGCTCCAAGGAGGAATGCTATCATCCCGTGAGTTCAACAAATATGGAAATTAATATACAAATAAATCATCACCCCATTCTTTAGAGGACTGCTGCTTTCCTTATTTCTTATATTATCATTAGTGATGGGAGTATTCGAGTACAAAAGTACTCATGTATTCGATACTTAAAAGTAACTGCTGTACTCGATACTTACATGTGAGTACCGGAAGTACTCAAGTAGTTGTTGTTGTATTCATCCTAGGTATCGGTTACAAAAGTACTCATATGAATACAGGAAGTATTCATGAATACAGGAAGTACTAAAGTAGTTGTATTCATCCTAGGACAGGGGTCGGCAACCTATTGTTAAGGAAGAGCCAAAAGACACAATTTACAAAATTTCCCAGTTTTTAAAGAGCCACTAAAAATTTTCGTTTCAATATTATAGTATTTGCTTTTATATATATTCGATTTTTGATTTAAAATAAACGGCTTTAAATACGGAATAATATTTATTCATTTAAAAACACAAATATAGATAGTTACATCAATGGGAGCATTGGCTTTGCATGCCTTTTGAGAGTTTGATTAAATCTGGCTTATAACTTGTTGTTTTAAGTTTCAAGTACTACTCTAGATTTTTATTTGTTAGTTGACTTCTAACTTTACTTTTTATTATATTCATGCAAGAGAACGCTTGCTCGCACGAATATGTCGACCTGAAGATCGTCAGCACTCCATATGCCAACTTCTTCACCTCACTGTAGTATTCTGGAAGAATATTCCATGCGCCGAATATGAAGGCCTCAACTTGCGGAATTTCTTTTAGAGCTGTCCACTTGTGTTGCGCGATGTGTATGCATTTCTGGACCTCCAACTCTTCCAACTTGCTCTTGAGTTCTGTGCACTTGCCACTCCACAAGTCTTTAGTTTTCAAATCTAGCAATTGCATTTGAAGCGATCCAGCATCAATTCCAAATAGCTCAATGTTGATCTCATTTGTATTTGTGTTGAGAGGATTTACTATGAACTCGAAAGTACTTTTGTTTGTTTTGAATTGCTCGAATCTCAGCGAATCCATCCCTCATGTTTTTTAAAACTATTCTAAAGTCATTCGTGTCAATAGTTGCATTGGTCTCATCGCGATATTGCTTCAGATTTTTAAAATGAAGTAATTTACCGCTCTCCATGTCTTCAACAAAAAGAAGTATTTTTTTTTTCGAAACAAACTACTTCTTCAAGAAAAGCGTAGGCTGGGTTTACCTTTCCTTGCAGTTTTAGATTAGTTCATTTAGTTTCATTGTGGTATCTACCATGAAGTTGAAATTTTGCAGCCATTTGTCTTCTTCCAGTTCGGGATGGTCAATGCTTTTTTCATTGAAGAATGTTTTTATTTCACTCAAGCACAAAACAAAACGTTGCAATACGTTACCTCTGGAAAGCCATCGCACTTTATTGTGCAGAATTAGGTCAGAAAACTGGCTATCTATTTCTTCAGGGAATCTTTAAACTGGCGATGGTTGAGTGCTTTTGCCAAGATGCTGTTAATAATCTTAATTACCAAGTTCATGACCTCAACTATTTCGGCCGGAAATATTTGGGCACAAAGCGCTTCATGATGAATTATGCAGTGAAACGTTAGAATTTCGTGGTTTATTTTTTTTATAATTGATGTTACCCCTCTATGTATTCCTTTCATACTTCTGGCTCCATCAGTTGCTATAGAAACAATTTTATTTATATCGATTCCATTGTCTTCCAGGCATTTTTGCACAACATTTGCTATATCTTCTCCACGAGTTTGCCCTGAGAGCGGTAGCAATCCTAGCAGTTCTTTTGGACCTTGGGACGACATATACCTGACGAAAAGGGTAACTTGTGCCGTGGGTTTTATGTCGCAAGACTCATCTATAACAAGTGATAAGGCAGAAACCAGTTGAATGTCTTCCACTTGCATACGTGTTACATTTGAAGACACTTTAGCAGTTCTATCTTGTACTGTTTTAGCAGATGATGGCAAATCTTTGATTTTTTTTCATGATTTCTGCTTTGTTTTTAAAATTACGAAACAGTTCTTCAGATGCACGTATAAATCAATCTTTGACGTACTCACCATCTGAGATTTCACCATCTCATCCTCTAGACGTGTTGTTTAGACTCTAGACTGTGGCTGTTTGGGTGAGACGGAAATGGAATGCAATTGGCTGAAAGATAAACATGGTCACGGAGTCTCATCTCCAAGAACAAAACAATAGTTCAAATTTATCTCATTACGATCGTGTTAAGCGTGGAGATTTGTAATTAACGATTATGAAAATAGAAGCTATTGAAAAATTAGGTATTTAAAAATATATTTTCTTATTTTTTAAGGGTTTTGATGATAAATTATTAATTTTTTCGTATGAAACTGGAGAGCCGCAACTTTACATCAAAAGAGCCGCATGCGGCTCGCGAGCCACAGGTTGCCGTCCCCTGTCCTAGGAGTATCGGTTACAAAAGTATTCATTTGAGTACCGGAAGTACTCTAGTAGTAGTTCCTGTACTCATACAAAGTAGTAAGTACTCTTCCAAGGTATTCGCATACAAGAATACTCATGCTGGCTGTTCAAATACCAAAAGTATGTCGCTGCGTATTCGAACACCTGAGAATTCATCGTATTCTTAAGTAGCAGAAGTGTCATATTGTAAATGTATGGATATCCATGGTTCTCGATAGTTTTATTTTGCTTGTCTCGATTTTGCTTTTCTTAATTTTATAAATCTTGAAAATGCACGTGATGAATGAAGCGTCGAAAAATTCCATCGATTAAGAGATTGGAATTCTTTGCAAAAGACATTGAGTTTGCCTTTTATTGTTGAAAATTGTATTTAATTTGTCAATTTTTTAAAATTTTAATTTTCAAGCTTTATTTCTGGTATTAAAAATATTTATACAAATAAGATACTTTTATGTTCAAAATGTTTTTCTGTTTCTTCAAGTAAAATAACGTTATTATTTCATTCTTGAGATGGCTGTTACTTTCTTCAAAGTATCTGACCAGAGTAAATGGCTACAAATTCCCAATTTTTACATGCTATCTTGAAAATATATGTGCTGCATGAAACGCTGAAAAGTTCCATCGATTAAGAAATTGGATTTAAAATTTTCTGGAAGTAATTTCCCGAACAGACAGGCTGGATTATCAGTAAAGTACACATGCTATACACTTTATTTTCTACAAGAACAATTTGCTGTCGGTTAGGAAAATCACTTAAGTATTATCAGTACTAATACGTTTCTTTAATTTCTAGATTACTTCTTCTCTTAAGTGATAGTATTAGTCTTAACAAAGTTACTTTGGGTCATTATTAAGTTTAAATGTTTCTTTCATTTCTTGTTTACTTTTTCATAAATGTTAAAAATTATTGCTTAAAAATTTAATTAATTCTAAAATCTAGAATATTCTGTAAAACTTTTAAATTAGTTACAAATGCTTTATCATTTGCATGTTGAGTTCTTTCTTGCATTTGAGTAAATGTTGTGTTGCTTCCAGTTCTTGTTTGTTTTCATTTATGTTTTAAATTAATGTTTCTAAAATTTAATTGATTCTAATATCTAGTATAATGCTGTAAAACTCTTGAATTAGTTTCAACTGCTTTATCCTTTGTATATTGTTTTCCATATGTTTCCCTGTTTTGCATATCATCGTGTGTATGAATCTTAAATATCTCAAGATATATTTGAGCCGATCAACCGGTATAGTGGTTAAGGTGTTAACCTCTAGATCGGAACGTTTCTTGTTCGAATCCGGGTCTTGGCGTGGATATTTCTAAGCGTATGGTGTAGAGGCGGCTGGTGCACCTTAAATCTGTCGTGGTCGAAAGTCTTCACATTGGGTTGGTGTAGAAGTTTGGAGAGTGGGGTGCCAGCTCAGGTGTTGTTTCATCATCTGACCATGGTTCAAAATAACGAAGTGTTGTCCATGGATCTTTCCCTTAAGGGACTGATCCCGGACCGTCGTCAATAGCCTATTGTGTTGCTCTAATACGACGTTAACTAAAATTACCATTACCAAGATATATTTGAAACTGAGTCATCCAGATCAGGTTTAAAAGAATAAAAACGTAAGTGTTCATATTATGACAAAGATTTCTATGTGAGACAAGATAAACATGATATACATTAGATCACTGAAGCAAGAAGTGATATTCAACGCCTAAAGTGCTCGTATTTATGCAGTAACGAGTGAAAGCCAATGCTCAAAGAGTGTGACACAAAGGCCTAAGGGAATCTTGGCAAAAATATGCTTTTAGCATAACATCTGCTGCTTCTAAACAGTTATGGGACAGATTTCGGAAGGCAATGAGATTATATTCGATCTCCTTCGTTGAAGCAAATAGGCAACATATATCAGAGCCTGTCGATAGTAAATGCCATTGCACATGCTTTTTCTGCAGCTTCCTGTTCTAACACCTATCCAGAGACATTTCAACGCACAAAACAACATGCAAAATCCCATTGCATTAATTTCCATTCTTGATCTGAACTCTCGTATAACTCAATTCAGAGAAAAAGGATTGATGTGATGCCTTAAAAAGGACCAGAAAAACTGTGCCTGTCCTGATGGCATTGTATATCTAATGATACATCTTTCCTGTCACTCACTTTATAACATATTACATCTGTATCATCACATATTGGAGGAACATGTCTTCCCTTCGACTTGGATACACTCCTTTCTTATACCTTTTCAAAAACCTGTAAGGATCCAACAAATCCATATAACAATAGGCCAATCACACTCACCAGCTGCATGTGCTAACTTTTTGAAAAGATGGTTAATTCTCGTCTCACTTGAATCTTGGAGACAACTCAGGCTCTTAAATTAGAAGTGAGATTAAATGTGTCCACCATCGAGGCCAAGAAGATACATGGTTTCATTTCCGTCCTGACAATCAGTCATTAAATTGCTTGAAGATTCCTGATAGTGAACTGTACTCAAACATTATATGTTTAGCAGCTTGTATCTACCAAAAGTATTAAAAGTAACAGGAGACTGCACTGCTAAATATATATACTAGTAAACTTAAGTTAATTTTTGTAGTGGTGGCTAAGTTCGGCACACATGTTTTTACGTTTGCTTTCTCTTTTCTTTTAGACATTTCGAATCTGAAGAAGAGCAGTGGTTTTCCTCTCTAGCTTGATCTTTCTTGTGTTTTTCCTCCTTAAAGTTTGTAAAGTAATTTAAATGTTTGCAGTTTTCCTAATTTTAAATTTAGTTTTTCATGCATTCTATATCTAGGGTTCCTTCGGGAAAAATCACTTTAAATCGCAAACTGGTTATTAAATTTAGAGGTGAGAACCTCTGCTAAAGAGGATTAGAGCACTTGACGATACCTCTATAAAAAAAAGTGCATCATGATTCCTACCCCATGGGTGATGTGGAAATGGAGTCGTTCATTTTAGGACATGTTTTAAGTTACAGAATACTATTGTAATAGCTTTCAAAACATCAAATTGGTGTATTCAGTCTGAAATATACTTATTATAAATGTAGATGGCGTTGCCTATAAAAGGTGCCCTGTTATGTAATATTAGGGCGTATCGTTAGTAACAGAAAAATTCTCGAACAAAACGATTGTGTCCAAAGTGCCTTCCTTGGAGGAGAGAGAAATTAGACACCAGAAGAAACAGCCCCTGAACAATACTTGTTCCATTCTCGGCATTACATTAATTTGTTGGTTATTTTACTGATACTCAGTCGTGTTGGGTCGTTGATGACATGTTCTTAAGATCAGTGGGTTTAACAAAAAATTACTTATTTATGGTTCGTTAAACTTAAGCAAATCCAATTAAAATATATAGATTTTACAAGCTTGGGTGTTTTTATTCAATTGATTGGAATACAAATATTTACTCAAAATTTAACACCAAATGGTATTTTAAAAATTTGAAATTAATTTAGTTAAGAAACATTAAGTTCACAATAATAGGCTTTAAAGTTTCTAAAAATTTCAAATTTAATAAGAATTGAGTTTAACCATCCTAGTGGTTGCAACGAAAAATATCAAGGTATAGTCCATTTTCTGATTACAAGATGAAGATTGGGTCAGTTTTCCTCTAGTTATGAGACAAATAGTACATCAAGAAACGGTCAGTTTTGCTAATGAAACAAATCTCATCGAACATGACCACCCTGACGTTTAATGCGAATACAGCACTTGGGAGTATTACTGTGACTGATTTGAAATAATATTCAAAGAAAGCACGGAAGGAAAATAAAGCTATTATGAGAACGTGTAGAAGAGGACTAGAAATAAAGTCCTATTTTAGTTGAATTTTCAACGTCTCACCGAACAGGTTTCTGAACTATGAAATAAGTTTATGAAACGGTGATAAATACCCTCCTATTTTGTCATTGTAAGAGCCCTATTTTGCTCAGTATGTGAAGCAAAAATCCTGACATGTTAAAAATTTAATATGTATGTCGTTATTAATATTACTACATAAATATTGGAATTACAAATTTATACTAGTTCACAGCAAGTGTAATATGTATTAAATTAATTGTCTGAACTTCAACAAGCGGATTTTAATGTTATTAAATGTGAATATACCATATTAAAAAAAAAAATTAAGAATTGAAATAAGGGATAAGTCTACAGAAATATTTTTAAAGTTTCAGATCCTGGTATTAAAAATAACACTCTTACATCATTTAAAGAATTTTTGTTCGTATGTTTGGGGTTCCCTTCAAAACATAATTTTGTCTTGTTTCCTGTTGAGTGATTATTACCTCAAATTATGGTAGAAAACCAAATCCATAAAATTAAATTAAAAAATAATTTGTAAAATCGAGATAAAAATTAAAAAATTCGGCAATTTGTAAATTGTATTTTTGTTTTTTAAAATACAGTTGTTTTTAACAAGTTCAAAAAGAGAAATAATAGTAATTTTCATTTTTACAAAATTTATATTAATAATTCGGAAGAATAAAAATGTTCAAACATATAATTTCGAAAACATTCAGAGTTTTGTGAGAGAAAAAAACCCAATCCTTTTATTAAGCAAAAAAAAAATCAAACTAATTTGATTTTTATAAATTTTTCTTAAGGAAGCACAATCCTCCGAACCGGATTAAAACCAGGTTCCATATTACTCCAAATCCGTGCTTCTAACCACTACACCAAGTAGCACGTGACTTATCAAGTTTTTCTACAAATAAAATCCATATATCGTAATTCTAAGATTCTTATAACGGTTAAACGTTTTTTCGAAGAGTACTCGAATACTTAATATTCGGTTCTGCCCATTACAAATTATCATCCATCAGAATTGACCTGTTGGCGATGTTATAAAGAGAATGACGAGGTTGATAACGAACATTATGTGATCCAAACATCTTTTAGAAATTTATTCTTTCAAAATAGTGGTGTGTATGAATTCGTCAACCTTATTAGCGTTTATTTGCCAAATACTCGGATAAAGAAGAATTAAACCGGTGTTTTCTACTCCGCTTCCCCTACGTGGGGGAAAAAGCGAGGAAATACGCAAGCAGATCCGCCGCTAGCTGTTTGAACGACTGTGTGCAATACCGATTATGTCGCCCCCTTTTTAACTACGACTACCTACGCTGAGCTTATCAGAAAGGCTCTTTAGTGTTTCCTCATAAGTAGGGCAACTTTTTTGTTGCAGTAAAAATGGGAAAAGTTGAATTTATCATTCCTTAAAGTTGCATTTATGGAAATGAAGTTGCATTTGTATTTGATACACTAAAATGTAAATAAATTATTTGCAAAAAAAATGAAAAATTTATTTAGTTGTGTACAACAGTATTATAATACATCATTAAATGCAGAACATTCATGGCGTTGAATGGCACATCCTTGGCCAGTAATTCCTTTTACATTGAAAACTGCGAACAACAGAGACTGATGTTGCCTGACATAGTTGCAGTAGGAAATACTGACTTGGAGAAAAATCATTTCGGGAAAGTGTAGCAATAACCGTCAGGTCCATTATTCTTTTTCAATCGTTTTTTAAGATACCCCTTAAGGTTGTAGGATCTGGATCTCTAAAATCCATCAATCTGACATCTTCACACGCTGTCTCGATGTTATATGCTTTCGATTCCGATTTTTCTACGAGACAAATCAAACATTCGTAGCTGCTTTTGATTTTCTGCAAACTTTTTGGCAATTCTGGGTTACACTGTTTTTGGTTTTTTTGCGCGACGCATTAAAATGCTGTCAGCACTGAAACCGCTCGCAGTCCTTTACAGTGGGAAGGTGGTCGGCGTAATACGATGCTGTCCGAAGCCAAGTAACTCAGCGTGGGTAATGGCTCAGGCAGGTTGTAAACAGGCACAGTTGGTCGACTGTCAGTAAAACAGCTTTTCGGAGCTTGTTTTGTACTGCGGCTGACTTAACACAAGCGATGAGACTTCACATTTGTATAAAATCCGCGGACTTTTTCTGGAGTTGTGAAACAAGTGTGCTACACTAGTAATTTGTAGCAATCGCAGATAAAGCACTTTGAGTGCACTAATCGCAGGCATATAATATGCTGTATCGGATAGCAGAAGTACAAAATCCTTTTGCTCAACATCTACAAGGCGAACAATATATTGATGATCGACACTCACCTCGCAAACTCTGCAGTCGATTACGCAAGTTTCCTCTGGATTATCAAGAGTGCCAACCAATGTGTTAAAAGTACTCTTGTTATTTATTTCACTTTCGTCAATTAGAGGATGAACACCTTCTTACCATGAACTTCTTGTTTGATCCGCAATACTTCGGTGTTCGCGAGATCAGGCACACGTGATCAAAGAGTTGATTCAGAGGGCAAAAAATGAAGTATTCATTTCATAGTAATCAATTTTATGCTAAATTTCAAAAGTTGCATGTGGTTGCATTTATGCAGAAAGTTGTATTTATGTTGCGGTTATAACTCACTATACACCCCATGTAGGAGGATTTTAGGTTTTAGTACTTTACATGCAGCGTAGAACGTGTGAAAAAAAGTTGCATTTGCTGCAAAAAGTTGCCCTACTCATAAGGGTGTGAAAAAAGAAAAGAAATACTTTTCAAAGGTAAGTTTTTAATTTTATTGCTTATTTTTGTTTACTTCAGTGAAAAAACAATATAAATATTGATCTACAGAAATTGAACTCATCTTGAATTTATGCTATCAGCGATGAGGAGGCTTTTCTAGTTTATGACTGATAATCCACCCACCTAATCACGTAGTTGAGTCTGTAAAACGTTCATAAAAATTCCGTATAAATGAACTGTAAAATTAACTTTGTATTGGCTCAGATGTCTTGTAAGAATTTTGTATAGCCTGTACTGACTACGGAACCCTGCCCTATGCGTGGTTAAACACGCACATGGCCGGTTTTTTATTTTAAAGTTTCGTAAAGATTTAATTGTATATGTGCTAACAGATAATTACTAAGCGCAGCAATTATTGTGATAAGCCGATAAATAAACATAGGTACTTACCATAAATTTGCACTGACAGATAATTCATTGAATTATAATCACACCTAGCCAAGTTAAAATATACATTACTAGGGGGCCCGCCCCCTGCTCGCTAACGCTCGCCAACCCCCGGAGGATTACTTCGCAATCCTCATTGGTTCGGTGCGCGAACATGTGCTCGCTTCGCTCGCATCAATGAAGACATGTGTCCTAGCATAAGAGAATGTTTATAAAATATGATATTCAAAAAAAAAAAATTTCAAATCTAAATTTTTTTGCTGTTTTTCAGAAAACATATATACAGTACCTATGGAATCAGAATTAAAATGAATACTTTGAGCAAATTTGGTTCGAAATGTGAGCGCTGATTTGGAAATTGAATACTCAGCATGTTGTTTGTGCGTACATTTACCCCTGCATTCGAGCCACCCACGCTTTTTTATTGAGTTTGTTGTCGAAAGTTGTAGTGCAAGCGTCTTGTTGAACTATAATTGTTGGCACTAAAAAGGACCTTTTTTTAAAATGGCCCTGTAAAGATGCTACGCTTTCTTTGATTTCTTTTTTAAACTGCAACAGCTCAACTAAAATTCTTTTTTTTTTTTTTCAATAAAATTTCTTCCGATAACGCTATAAATTCAATGGAAGCGCGAGGCTTCGTGATAAACAAACAATCATACAATGTTGCCAAAACGCGATTACAAATAACGTCTTTTTTGCGTGCCACGTAAGAGAATTATATATATATATATATATATATATATTATATGCAATCAAATATTTTTGCATGTCGATTTTTAATATGCTTGAGCGCGATTTTCAATTTTGTGATATTATTTGGGCAAGTTTGTATTTGCACTGGATTAAAAAGAGCACTAACAAAATTTGAGGATTATTTTGATAATGGAAATGATATACAAAATACTTTTTTCGATTTGAGAACTTTGAAAAGAATCAGTTAAATAATGACACAAAAGATGAATGCAATATAAGAAAGATTTTACCTCGCAGAGTGGAAATTGGTAAGTGGTGTATGTTATACAGCCACCAATTACCAATGTTTCGATTCCACTATGCGAGGTAACAGGCGTAAAAGCTCTTAAAAAGCAGTAAATTACCACTTTAGCAGTCAAAACAATTTTTCGAAACAAGTTTATACAAACACTTGTCTGATTAATGTGGAGAAATCTTTCCTGGGTATACTAACACAAATGGATTCGAAACTGAATTCCTCTCCATCCATCCCCCATCAACAGACCAGAGTAATACGGCATAGTGTGAAAATTAACAAATAGAGGGCGCTCTGTAAGCAAACGGAGTTATTTCAGGTGAACGAATCTTCCCTGATTCGATTTACCCCTAACCGGTATGTATGGAAAAGGACAGTAGGTATCAGAGTCTATGTTTATAATTTAATCTCACAGAGTGGGATCCCAACATTAGTTTTAGCTCATTAAGTTGTTTCTCTCCACGGTTAATCTTTAGTAAAAGGCGAATGATAGAATGATTATGAAGTGAAACCAGAGTATATGTCTATAGGACATAGAGTTCGGAACGAACACCAATAATACGACGAAACAAAATGTACATTCCCCTTCTCCAACCCCTGTATCCAATGGAATAGCACCAGCATTTTGGAGCCAATGATCCAGGATGAACATGGTCATACTGTAAGTTCCACAAATATGGAAATTCATACACAACTAAATCGTTGTCCCAATTCACTGAGGTCTGCAGCTTTTTTAATATCTTAGATTATCATCCTTCAGTATTAATCTGATGGAGATTATTTAGTAATATATATATCTATGAATTATAATTTATGTGATCCAAACATATCTTATATAAATTTATTATTTTAATATAGTGGTGTGTATATATTCATCAACCATATTACCGTTTATTAGCCAAATACCCGGGTAAAGACGAATTAAACCGGTGTTTTCTTCTCCGCTTCCCTACGTGAGGAAAAAAAGCGAGGAAATACGCAAACAGGTCCGTCGCTAGCTGTTTGAACAACTATGTGCAATACCGATTATTGCGCCCCCTTTTGAAATACCACTACCAACGCTGAGCTTGCCAGAAAGGCTCTTTTAGTGTTTCCTCAAAAGGGTGTGAAAAAAGAAAAGAAATACTTTACAAAGATAAGTTTTTAATTTTATTACTTATTTCTGTTTACTTAAGTGTAACACCATATAAATATTGATCTACAGCGATTGAACTCATCTTGAATTTATGCTATCAGCGTTGAGGAGGCTTTTCTAGTTTACGAGTAATAATCCACCCACCTAATCACGTAGTTGAGTCTCTAAAAAGTTCATAAATATTCGGTATAAATGAACTGTAAAATTAACTTTGTATTTTTAAAATACATCGACTTTGGCTCGGATGTCTTGTAAGAATTTTGTATTGCCTGTACTGAATTACGGAACCCTACTCTGTGCGTGGTCAAACACGCACTTGGCCGGTTTTTTATTTTAAATGTCGTAAAGATTTAATTGTATATGTGCTACAAACAGACGATTACAAGAAACAGCAATTATTGTGATAAGTCGATAAATTAACGTAGGTACTTAACATAATTTTGCACTTATATTTTTCACTGACAGATGATACATTAAATTATAATCACACTAGCCAAGTTAAAATATCCTTAATTATGCCTAGACCCAAAGTCAGACGAACAAATATATCATACAAATGGCTGCTCCGCTCATTTTCGTTTCGCTCACAATCAACGCTCTCTCTAGAAAACCAACGTCATCTGATTTGTATAAACAACGTTTTAGTGACGTCATCCACAGCTCCCTTGCGACCGCTCGATAACAAAGCTTTCAAACTACTTATATGCATGAAAATCCGCCGACCATCCGGTATAGTGGTTAAGGTGTTATACCTCTAGATCGGAAGGTTCCTGCTTCGAATCCGGGTCCGGGAATGGATGTTTGTAAGCGTATGGTGTAGAGGCGACTGGTGCACCTTAAATCTGTCGTGGCCGAAAGTCCTAACGTTGGGTTGGTGTGGAAGTTTGGAGAGTGGGGTGCCAGCTCAGATGTCGCTTCGTCATCTGACCGTGGTTCAAAATTACGAGGTGTTGTCCTCGGACCTTTCCCTTAAGGGGTTGATCCCGGACCATCGTCAATAGCCCGTTGTGTTGCTCTAGTACGACGTTAACTAAAATTACCATTACCTGCTTCGAATCCGGGTCCGGGCTTGGATGGTGTAGAGGCGGCTGGTGCACCTTAAATCTGTCGTGGCCGAAAGTCCTCACGTTGGGTTGGTGTGGAAATTCGGAGAGTGGGGTGCCAGCTCAGGTGTTGCCTCGTCATCTGACCACGGTTCGAAATTACGAGGTGTTGTCCTGCAATCTATCCCTTAAGGGATTGATCCCGGACCGTCGTCAATAGCCCGTTGTGTTGCTCTAGTACGACGTTAACTAAAAAAAATTACCTAAATTAATCGTGTGGTCAGGTGTGACCACTGCTCGCCAATCCCCGGTGGTTGCTACGCATTCCCATTTGGTTTGCTTCGTAAACCAACAGGCATCGCCGTAGTGGCCTCGAAATGACTAGTAATATATTAATTGCCAATGAATTACTTTAGATGAAAATTTAAAAATCGGTCTGGACACATTCAATTTTACTGATAACGGAAACAATAAAAAGAAAAAACAATAATTTTTTTTAGATTGAGTTCCAACTTTACCCGAAATGACACGTTGCACGTGTTATAATTGAAAATTATTCATTATCAGAAAATCACATTCACGGTATCGAACTGGAGTAAAATTTTCCGTAGATTTCAAATCCGTTGAAATTTTCACTCCATCTTTAAGGATCGCGAAGACAGAAAACCTCAAATAATCTTTGCCCGCGACAAAGTTGCAATCGCTAGCTTATACTGATCAACAACGTAAATCAAGACACGCTTGAATCGGAAATCGTTAAGAAAAAAAAAAGCTCCAAGGCCAATAGGACGGAAAACGGAGAATCTGTCCTTTTTTCATTTGACATGGTCTTTGGTAACATAGAATTAGACTTTTTCAACCACAGCGAATTTAGTCGGTGCATTTGAGTCCGGTGATCTCAAAGTACTCTTCTGAAACGACATCCACCCTTCATACATACGCTAAATGGGTTTTCTTTCTCTTTCCCCACTCAAAATCTACAAGCAGAAACGTAGTCGTTTCAATGTCTTCCACGAATGGCTCCAAAATATTGAACTTCACCTACAAGCTAGTCTTCTATATTTTGCATGATTGTTTGGACAACTTCAAACTCAATTCACCGTCAATGTTAGTCAATTCTTTCAATAGTATCTCATCCTCGCTGTCCTCGAGTTCTGTTTTCCTTTCCATTTGCTTCTTGGTTTCTTGCTTACTCCTGGCTTCTTCTCACTCGACTTCCTTTTGTTCTTTTTCTCTTCTGCCTCCTTCAAGCGTGACAGTAGTTGGTCAGTTGTAAGAACTTCACCATATGTGTGACGTTTCAGTAAATCTATTTTCCTGCTCCCCAGAACACGAAAAATGCAATTAAACGCAATTCAAACGTACTAAATACGTTTAAATAAAAAATTACACGGAAAAACAGATTGGTTTTCCATCCAAATTGAACGAAACAATTGGAAAAATTATGTTTACAATTACCCCGTCCCTTGAAAAATATGGGGTAATTGTAAACATTCAACCGTAGATGCATTAAAGTACCCAGAAGGAAAAGTCAATGATTTTGTTCGATAGAAACATAACTGACCGTAGTAAAGAATTGGAATACCATATTTTTCAATATATTATGGAGGGCAGCACACACACACACACAGACAATGCAGCACACAAAAACTTTAAAACCCAAACTTCTTAACCACAATTTTTTCAACGAAACATATTGCTATCAGCTGTGGTTCACAGAAATACTGGATCACCATATCACATCCTCAGGGTTGCCAGCTTTCATATTTCACAACTTTTTAGTTTCTCGGAATTTCACGTGGGCGCTTGTATAGCTTGTTTACAATTTCCCTGCCTTGCCCTACAATAAATTATCACACAATTACATCAATTTTTATAGATATGAGTAAATAGTTAGTTGGATGCACACTTGTGGGCGCTCTTCGCCAGCGCAGTAGTTGATATGCAGCGCTAGTCTTGTGTTTGGTACAGTTGAATAAGACACGGTTGTTTCGCACTACAGCGCTGGTGAACAGCGTTCTCTAGTGGATAAACAGGACCACATGCACGCATAACTGTGGATGGTAGGAACTTTAAGTACTTGTTATTGTACTTGTTACTTTTCGTGTACACGTATTGTCCTAGTGTAAAGTATGGGTAAATAAAGAGTTGTTCCACACATTATTGTGTTCTCATTTCTGCATCTTCGTTTCTCCTCCAGTTGATCATGTTGGGGTTTCCGGTCACACATTTCTTTGTGATTCTGTTTTCTTTTTGTTTTCTACCTCCCTAAAGTCTATACGTTGAGTTTTAAAAAACCCTGTATATACGTGAATCTCAATAAATATGAGTAATTTAAAATACAAACTAAAGGAAATGTTTCTACCACTACTTAATAAAAGAAAATATATATATTAAAAAATTTTTTCCTCTCACAAGTGTTTTAAATTCTAACATTGTATAAAAAAGTTGTAAAAGTGTTACTAGTTGGTTATTGATTGGTGACACAGATATAAGAAACTAGACGTTGGAGAGAACTGATGCTCAGTTATTCTTCGGCTCTTCAGACATGCGCAGTAGGGATCGAAAAATTTTCTCAACCATGGCAAGTTGTATTTCCTTAAGGAAAGACTCGTAGCGCCATCTATCAGTTTCAAGTACTACTACCTCGCTCAAATACGCAATATCGGATTAATTTAAAACCAAAATTATTTTTATTCTGCGAGAATCGTTTTTAATAACTTGAACTAATTTCATTCTAAGGTGAAGAATTAAATTTCTTGCAGTTTACTGACATGTTTTTATAATAGTTTTTTAAATTCAAATATAAGGGTATAAAATAAATAAATAATTTTTTGTTTCAGTAATTTATTAAAGAGCCATAAAGACCATTTAATGTTGTTTAAGCAATACTTAAGTAAAATATTTTGAGAGTATAACATATAGCTGCTTAATATTTTTCTTTATCTTTTGTTAAATATAAATCCCAAATTTCATTATGAAAAATAAGATCTTGAGGGATTCAACTCTTTTTTTCTTACAAAGAAACAAAAATTAATGAATTGAAAAACTCTTCATTGTATTTTTATAATATTAATTTATTACATGACTTTTTTTTAAATTGACTTTCTGTGAAATAATTAAGAGACTGTGCAACAAAAATTCAGAAAGCTGCATTATAGATTCAAAGACATTATGTTCCTTAATGCTTTTAAATAGTATAATTTGAGTAGATATTACGTCCAATCCATAGTTATGGGTGCGACATTTGCACAATTTCCATTTGCTGGCAGCTAATAGATTTTAAACTCTTAGTTATAATTTTTGTGTATTTTAATAGTTAACTTTTATTTACTTTAGTACAAGTTGCTCAGTATTTTATTTCTTTTTTTAAAAATAATTTGTACATGTTGTTACTGTTTAAATTAATTCATTTTTGCAATACATCTCCCTCTCCACTTTTCATTTTATTGTTTTTGTAGCTTTAATTTCTTAGTTTCCTTTTGCTGATGTATTTTGTAGATTTAATGTCATTTTTTTTTATTCTCACTATATTATTTTTACTTATTATTCAATATACAACAGGATTTGGGATTCTAATTTCAGTTCCATCGTTTTTTCTCATGTTTTATGTTTAATTACATTTTGTTAACAAACTTTAATCTATTTAAATTTTAAAATGTACCAAAATTTTCATGTCTAAAGTTTATGCATGCACATTAATTGGATACATCTTAAAATGTATCAAATCAATATATATTCATTCATAAATTTCAGACATTGAAATTTTTTTTGTTTTAAGACTTAAAGATAAAAATTATGATATCCAATCTCACAGAATTCAATAAAATCTATTATGACATTACTTAGAATATGTTATTATTTTCCTGAAAACTTTACCATCTGTATATGATAAAACTTTTGCCCCATAAAAGTACTTTATTTCAATACGAAATATTAAAAAAAGAAAACAGATTCATGAGAAACAGTTAAGAAGTTACAATAGTACCTAAATGTTCATGCTACAACTTGAGTTCTCTATTTTCTGTTATTTACAAAATTGTGATAATGTGTACTTGATTGTAATGCAATTAATGTATTCTAAAATGATTATTTGTACGTATATTTACTTTTAATTTATTAAAACAAGATACATTTAAGTTTTAAAATTTTTTTATCAAATAATTATTTGTGTGTAGTTTAATATATCTTAGTAAACTTTTTATTACAAACAGTTCATGCAATTTTATGTGATATATAAATATGACTTTTTCGTTGCGGGTGTGACATTGTAATAAAAATTAATTAAATATGCCTTTCTTTAATAATAAAGATAACTAAAAATTATTTGAATACATTTTATATGTATGTCTATTAAATTTAATAACACATTAAAATGTAAACAAAAGTTAACTACTGATGCATGCCCTCAAAAGATAATGTTTTTTTATCATACAATAAACACAATGAAATGTATTCTATAAGACTCAATGTAATCCATTTAAAAAATGGCAATCATGATTTTTCAGGATAAAAGATAAAAACACCAGATAGAAATGCAAAGAGTTATAATGGTTATATTAAAAAGATAATACATATAAACAATAGGCAATGATTAATTTTGTTTTGATAGTAACTTGGCTAGAATTTCCTCTTCTAGTAATATATTACGTGTTTCAATTTTTTTCTTTTTCTTTAATGGAAAATACCGTTGGCATTCTATGTTTTTTGTTGGGGCAAAATGTGAAACAACAGGAGGCAACTGTTTTTCTACTGTGGCAAGTGCCATACATTTATTTTCCAAGACTGACATGGTTTTTATAATCTCTTTGTACTGAGCCTCTGAAGTGAAATGATCCAATTTAGGAATGAAGCCCAACAGTGCAGCCTTAGCACCTTCTTTCAAGTGTTCAGTAACTTGCTGCTTTCTCATTTCATTAGATATGGCTGTTTTTTCCAGTTCAGAAGCTGCTGTATTAGCTGATACATTAATTATCAGTTCAGTACTTTCATTAATTATGGAATCTTCAGCTTCACGAATACCTTTCTTAATGCACAAAACATGAATATGTTTGCACATATTATACTTAACTGAAGATTCAGGACATTTACATTTGTATTCATGTATGCATATCTTGCAGTAGTCACATCTGATGTTGCACGTGTGTTCTTTTTCTAAGGTTATTTTCTTCACCTTATAGACCTCATTTTGCTTACTGAAGGAAGGCACAATCCAAACATTATCCTCTAAAAACATAACATCTATTTCTTTTGAAGCAGACCTTGCTATCTTGTGAGAATTTCTTAGCAGAGAAATTTTTTTTGTTAATTTCCTTCTAGTTATAGATGATAGCCTATTCATTAGTTTCTTTCTTAACGACTTCATGAGACTGTGAATAGCTATATCCAATCTGCCTCCACACTTACCTTTTAAGTCACTGTTATATTTTAGCTCATAATGCCACCGTTCAGAAGTCATGTTGGTGTTTATTTTGGCACCCTCTCTATAGCAAGCAGCCCATTGTTTGGGACGATTCAGATAATGCGTCTTAAAATAGTGTGCAAAGGCAGTAGTCTCAGAATCATTATCCCACTCATTAAGATAAACATTGACCAGTTTTTCAAATGTTACCTCGTCAGTTTCATTTACTATAAAAGTTAATATCTGAAATATTTCATCCCGTTTACTGGGGTCTTCCACTCTTGAACGACCAACTGTTAGATTGTTTTTGAAAGCACGTTTTACATGCCAGTCACATATTAGGTGGAATTGAACTGGTGAAAAGATGCGCAACCATGCATTATAGAATGCAGGGTAATCATCTGACATAAATGTCGTTGCATTTATGGCAAAATCCATTCTTCCTTTAATTGCATTAAAGAATAAAGCAAAAACATCTTCAGTCTGCCTATTAGACCAAAAGAAGGCTACTGGAAAGCCTTCCCAGTTGTCATCTTTGACAATAAGGCTTGTCAATTGAATGTTGTACTTGTTCGTACCATGTGTCGAGTCGATTAGTACAACATCCTGGCCATAAAGTTTGAAGATCTCTTCTTGGGCATCGTTCATAAAGCCCAAGACAAAATCCTCTTCAGAGAGATTTTGATTGTCTAAGGCAGTTTCACCGGGCAACTTGGAAATTAATATTGGGCTGCTTTCCTGACGTTTCATTTCCTGAACCCAGCTATCAACTGAAATGACATCATCAAAACATCTGACATTGTTTGATCTGACACCATAACTTTCTCTGATATTACGCAAATCTTGAGTTTTTGTCGAAGCAAGTCTTTTTGTTGGTGAAGCTGTGAGTGCAATTTTATCCATGATCATAGGAATTGGTACCCCAGTTGCCATTAGGCCAGCTATTTCATTTTTTTCCGGCAAGGATAACGGCAGATACCCCACTTCACATAGGTGCCCAATATGAGTGGACACAAATGATACATAAATGACAGGACCCTCCCTGACTGTCATACTTGCAGGACAAAAAAATCCAGATTTGTTGCTGCCAGAAAATTTTAAGTGCCTTTGTCGTTCTTCTTCTTTGCACTTGCCTTTAAATGAGCCACTTCGATGACATAAATATTCTTTTACTGAATGATCTTTATTTTTATTTGATCTTTTGAAAACAAACCAGGACGCTGTTTCTTTCTCTAATTTTATTTTCCAACTTTCAAATTCTTCCTTGTTTTTAAACTGCATCTTTTCTATTTTTAATGCAATATCTGTGTGGTTGTTTGAAATGTGTGCCATGATGTCTTTTTTGGTGCTAAAATCAAGTAAACATTCTGAACATTTTAAAACTTGTTTAGTTTCAGGATTAAAATTATGTTTGTTTATTTCATGTCTACGACGATTACTGATAGTTGTAAACGCATGGCTACACACTCTACAATTATACGTTTTGTTATGCGTGGGATAAAATTGATGCAATTTTGTCTCGTGTCGCCGTCGATTACTTGCAGAGGAAAAAGTGCTATCGCATACCCTGCAATTATATTTTTTGGATACTGACGCACCAACGAATTCATCTTCATTTATTTCACTTTCAGTGAAATCACTTTCTTCATTCATCTTGAGGTAAACCGACTCTCGTTTTTGAATTACTAGGCTAGCGTTTTTTTTGTCAACAAAGAAACCAATACCGACTTTCGTTTTTGATTTGTTTGTCAACAAAGAAGCCAGCGTTCTGGTATTTCTGCGCATACCCGAAGAGTCGAAGAATAATTGAGCATCAGTTCTCTCCAACGTCTAGTCATAAGAAAGCCTGTAAGTTATATCTTGGAAATATCGTTTCGTTAGAAGGATTCGTGAAAAAGTGGTTTATAGGGGTACCGAAAATTACCCCATGATTGCCGTTACATGCAGCGTCATCTGTTGTTGAATTTTAGCATTATGCCTTTTATTTTGGTTTGTTGTTGAGTGGGTAGGACGGACCTCGGCTGCTGCGAATACATTTGTGGGATGGGGATACTTTTCGCCCAGCCTTAACTTCCAAACATTTATCAGGGCTTGTAAACTAGTTCGTTGCATTCACAAGCGGATGGAGACAAAACGATCAGCAATGTTAAAACTTAGTTTTTTGCAGACCTTTTTCGCAATCCTTCTGCGCTTGCGCAGAAGAGACTGACACAACCGATAATGCATGCTTTTATGGTTAAGTCAAACTGTTATTTATTATATCAATTTGTTTTGTTTGAAAGCTTTCCGAGTTCAATACGATTGGCTTTATATGTTAGCTCTTTACTTTTGTTTAGATTTCGCTCAATCAGATTCAGTATTACTTGTTTCGAGCACGCTTGTGTTGTTATATTTCCAAACAATGTTTTGTGATGTATTCCGATCACATCTGTTCGATTTGCGGCAAGTCTTTCAAGACAAGTTCTGGAATGTTTCAGCATCAACGGCAAATTTATGGTGTATCATCTGCAGTCACCAATGCTGGTAAAAATAGCCTGGCGTGCCCAATTTTCAGTCTGACACAAGCTTCAAAGAAGCAGCTAGAAGGTCGTTTGTTGGATGTACACGAAATATAATTTGACAGAGAAACAAAGCAATTTAATTCTGAGGCTGAATTTCTTGCTTTCAAAAATGACATGGAACATAACACAAATTCTCTCTATGTTTACTCAAGAACTGTTTACCTTTCGAAACCTGCCTGCATCACATGTTCATGTTCATCCATGCTTTTCAAGAACTGTTTACATTTCAAAACCTGCCAGCGTCACATGTTCGTGATTACAGAGTATCCCTGCTTTCACTCCATCATGCCTTTCAAGAACTGGTTATACACTCTATAACAAAAAAATCGACGCACCAAGAAGGAGTTGTCCGATGGAGACAAAAATTGGTGGATAGGAAAATTATGCACAGAATAGAAAATGATTAAAATTTCAGAACAATTGAATGATTTATTTCAGAGTTACAGTAACGAGCTCAATAAGGTGTTGACCCGCCTCTAGCCTGGATGCAATCTGCCACACGGCGTGGCATACACCGATAAAGCTCCCGGATGGTCTCCTGCGGTATTTCTTGCCAAATTTGCTCCAATTGTCGGACTACGTCATCAACATTCCCTACCGGATGCAGTCGCCTTCTCATCATATCCCAGACATGCTCGATGGGAGAGAGATCTAGTGATCTGTCTGGCCAAAGAAGTGTTTGACAAGCTTGAAGACAGTTCATAGCAACACGTGCCGTATGTGGTCTGGCATTGTCGTGCTGAAAAAATAAGCCCAGGGTACTGCGAAAGGAACGGTAGCAAAACAGGTCTCAGAATGTCGTCAACGTACCACTGTGCAGAAAGTGTACCTCTAATGACGACCAAAGGGGTCCGGCTACCAAGGGAAATGGCACCCCAGACCATAACTCCTTGTTGAGGGCCCGTGTGCCGGGCAATAGTGAAAGCAGGATCGGCACGCTGCCCTGGGCATCTCCAGACACGTCTTCGATGATCGTCAGGACACAGTTGGAAGCGGGATTCGTTGCTAAAGACTATACGTCCCCAGTCAGCATCATTCCAGCCTGATCGAGCCAAGCAACACTGTAATCTGGCTCGACAGTGTGCAGGCGTGAGTGGCAGGTGGCGTAACGGTCGGTTGGAGCGTAGATTTCGCTCTCTCAGCCGTCTGTGAATGGTCATGGTGGACACTCGTGTGTGGGTCGCACGACTGATTGGATTGGATTGGACGCCGTAGGCCAGGGGTGGCCAACATGTGGAGCATGCGCCAAACTTGGCGCTGGATGATTAAAAGTGGCGCATTGCATCCTTGTACTTACTTATTCTTTTGAAAAGTAGTCTTCATACATCATAACTGAATCCATCTTCGTATTTTCAACACAACAGTACTCTTATTTCAATTCATAGCCTTCTTACTTATCAGTTCGTCGCAATTTTTTGACAGTTTACAATTGATATTCTGTGTGATACGACGTACGTACGTGTGATCTGTTTGTTCTTTTTCAACATTTTTTGTACTTTTATGGGTTTTTTTTTACTTTCCTGTCATCTATCACTGTGCAAAAGAAAATGAGCAAAAGAAGCGCAAAAATTGTGAGAAAACGTGAATTTAATGAATAGTAGGAAAATGAGTTGTTATTTATAGCAAGTCCATCAGGAAAACCGTTTTGCATTGTGTGTGAAACTACTCTTTCACATAATAGAAGACAAGATCTTAATAAACACTATAAAACACAGCATCAGGCTAACATAGAAGGAAAAATTAAGCTTGTTCTCGGGTCGGAGTGATGTGACTTAGAAAAAGGAAGAAACCAGAAGACAAAATATATTTGCTAAAGTAAGTTGTGAAGACGAGACGATGACAGAAGCATCCTATGAAATTACTTTAGCAATGGCGGAAAAAAAAACCTATTCTGACGGAGAAGCCTAGTCTCCAAATATTTGCTCGCCATCTTGATTATAAAAGGTATTCAAAGGAAATAAGACGAAATTGCTATACCAAGGCAGACTGTTACGAGATATATCGTGGAACTCTCTCTGAATGCATTTCAACAAATGAAAGACTTTGTCTATTCTTTTCTCTAGCTTTGGATGAATCAATGAACATATTTGACGTAGTCCTGTTATAAGTATTTTTGTAAGAGGAATCGATTATAATTTTAATGTCTTTGAAGAACTTGCCAGTCTTTAAAATCATGCCTAGAAAATCTAAATTAGATTATTGTACTCATCAGTATGTGCACTGACGGTACGCCGTCAATGGCACTACTACTTTGCTTGGAAAATTTTTTAAATCGTCCTGGACAAAAATATTATACACCAAGAGGCACTGTGTGGAAAAACTTTAAAAATGCAGCATGTTATGTTACCGGTTGTGAAATGTGTGATTAACATTAGAGCAAAAATTTAAACAGACAAGAATTTAGAGAATATTGAATTATTAGATTTGGAATATGGTGAACCTTTTCTTTATTAAGAGGTGCGTTGGCTTTCTAGAAGACAGGTTCTAAGTAGATTTTGGAAATTGATAAATGCTATTTATAATTTTTTTTAAACAGTAAATTGAACTAACTGATGAAAAAACCATATTTGATAGCAACTGGCTGTTTGATTAGACATTTTTAGTTGATGTTACAAGCCATCTCAATTATCTAAATTCTAAGCTACTAGGCAAGAAGAAATTATCTCCTAGCTTAGTAAATAGCATCAATTCATTTCAAATGTTGAAACTGTTCATCTCTCAGTTAGAAAATCAGGATTTGAGTCAATTTCCACACTTGAAATAACAGAGTGGATGTGCTGCGGATAATAACAATTTGACCAAATATATTAAATTAGTTATTGCAATGATCATTTGAAAGAAGTTTTCTTGACTGATTAAAGAAGAAAACTGCATGCTCGCATTAATATACCCCTTTACACATAGTGAACAAAACGTAATGACGATGCCTAGTAACATATAAATGGTACTTATTGATTTCAAAACAAATTCATTATTGAAATTGAAATTTGATAAGCTTTATATTCAGATCAAAATGTTCCTGACATGATTAATTTCTAGCGTTCATTGAACATTTTCCGGAACTAAAAGAATTTGCAAAAGCTATATATGTCGTTTTGGAACGACATACATATGTGAACAAGCATTTTCATATTTTCATTCATGAAATTTATTAAAAGAAAAACAAGGTAGCGAATGACTGATTCAAATTTGCAGAATTCTCTGTAATAGACATTGTTTTGCATACAATATTGTTAAATCATTTAAAAATGTTAATTATGTCGATAAACATACTTTTATTAAAAAAAGTTATTAAGGAAATGGCAGGACCATCAATATAAGGTAGAAAAGGTGCTTGAGTTGTATGGCGCATCTGAACTCGTTTGTGAAAAAAATTGACGAATGGTATGTAAATGGTTGGCTACCCCTGCCGTAGGCGGACACTGTTTCACCTGTGCGGCTTTCAGCTGTATAGTCCGTCTTACGGTGGAGTTTCTGGGATAAGGGAGAGCTAAGCAATCCACAATATATACATATACATTTAAGTACACAGAAGGGGAAAGTCAAGTGAAGGGCAAAACTTGCAAGCACAAAAATACAAAATGACATAAGAAGAGGATGACAAAGTTTGAAAAATTGACACAGAACAAAATGAGAAAACAAAAAAAAAAAAAGACATAAACATAAAAAAACAAACAAAGAAAAAAAAATCATTTTCAGAAGAAAAATTAATAATAACAATATTGTAGAATACAAAAGTCAGAACGTTAAATACAGATGTCAGACAGCCGAAATGACCTATAAAAGTTTCGAAAGGAAAGCAAAGTTATTTTGAGAACTTTCGACTTAGGCTTCTCAGCTCTCACAGATATAATCAATGTTGGAGCTGAGAAATTCCATCACTTTAAGGATTTTGTGGTAGCAGTGTATGTTCTTGGCAGTATTTTGGCACCAATGAGAGTAGTGTTGCAGAGAAGGTTTCAACAAATGCCACTGACTTGTGAGATCACAGTCAAAAAGGTAGTGGATGAGATCACCTTCTCGGCCGCTTATACACAGCGGACTAGTTCGAAGGTGAAAACGCTCTAGATATGCCGGAAATGGTCCATGGCCTGCGAAAAATTGTACCAGCTTTGAGTTCTGGTATTTTAGGTTTGTTGAGATCTTAGGGAAGAATTGATAAGTGTATTTTCCTTTGGTAGAAGTATCCCATTCCGCTTGCCATTGGTTCAAGATCAGTGCATCAATAGAACTTGATAATTTGCACTTAGGCCACTTTAGACTGGTTGTTTGGTGAGAGATCCCATTTGCTGCAGATTTCGCAAGTAGGTCTGCTTGTTCATTTCCCTCGATGCCAGCGTGTGCTTTAACCCATGAGATGTTAATTTGGGGTATTTCAGTGGCTTCCAGCAGTTTTTCCTTGTCCTCATTAACGATCTGGTTGTGGGAGAAGAGATTACCAAGAGCGGCGATACTTGATGCACTGTCAGTCCTGATGTTGGCTGCTATTCCCTCTGAAACACAATAGTAGACTGCTTCCTTAAGAGCAAGCAGTTCAGCTTGGTATACAGAGTTGCAAGGATGTAGGGTACTAGCCCAACTATGATAGATTTTGGAGTCCTCAAAAAGTACATATGCGCTGCCAACACCTTTGGGAGTTTTCGAGCCGTCTGTATAGATAGATGTTGTGATGCTGGGAGAGGGTGGTCCAATAATGTATTGAAGACTTGAGTGGATTGGGTGGGTTGAAGAAAAATATTTTTGTTCATAATCAGTGCAGATAAACCATAGACCTTATAGTTTAACGTTTTCTTGAAGTTTCATTATTTTTGAAATGACAGCTTCCTTTTGTACAACTAAGTGCAGGGGCACAATACCAGCCAGTATCTGAAGAGATGCCGCTGAAGTCGTTCTGTAAGCTCGAGTGATCAGAAGAGCGAAGCTCCTTTGGAGACTATTTAGATGGTTTATCATCGCTACAGTAGGATTCAAACCCCATATACTGGCTGCATAGCAAGTTGCCCTCTCAATTACTGTAGTGTACCAAGTCTTTAGAATTGAAGGACGCACACCCCAAGTTTTAGCTGTGAATCTCATCATGTTCCTAGTTTTAAGAAGTGCGTTTGATCGCAGGTACTTAACATATGGAATCCATGTGAGTTGTTCATCAATAATGACTCCCAGATATTTTAATTGTTTAACAATCGGAACATTAGTGTTTTCAAATTTAAAGATAGGTTTTCTTTTGAGTTTTGGCTTAGAGAAGACAATAGCCTTAGTTTTTCCTGAGGAGATGTTGAGTTTTTCATTAGATATCTTGATGCTAAACTTGTTGAGAGCATCTTGAGCTAAGGTTTCAAGTTCCCTGCGTGTAGAGCCGGTAATAATAATAATAAAATCGTCTGGAAATGCCTGAGTTTGAATATGGGAACCCCAATCCATACTCAAGATCTTGTCGGCAATTATATTCCATAAAATAGGGCTCAGGCAAGAACCTTGAGGGCTACCTTTTTGTAGTTCCTTCGTGACTTGAATATCTCTGTACTTGAAGACTATTTCTCTGTCTTGAAGATAGCTGCACAGGATCTGGAGGATGTTACGTGGAAATTGTTTTTTTAAAAAGCTCGTTGATAAGGGAGGGCCACCATACGTTATCAAATGCGCCTTCTATATCAATGGAGATGACAGCGGTGTACTTTTTAGACTTAAAATTTTTACCAATGATTTTCATAAGATTGCTTAGGGCATGCTCTGTTGATTTACCTACTTGAAAGCCGTATTGATTTGCGTTCATCACATTCTTTGTTTTCAAGTGATAATTTATACTTGATTGCAGTAATCTTTCCAATGTCTTTCCCAAGACAGGTAGAAGGCAAATGGGTCTAAAGGATCTTAGATTTTGAGGGTCTCGTCCAGGTTTGTTGATTAAAATGACCTCACCCTTTTTGAAGCACTTTGGGAAATGTTTGAGTCGAAGACAGGTATTTTAGAGTTCCAAGATGATATTGGGGATAGCATGGTAGACAATATCTTGAATTTTTCCATCAATACCGTCAAGACCAGGAGCTTTGTTATGGGGTGTTCTCTTAATAGCTTCTTTCAATTTTTCCAGGGTGAAAGGAGATTCATCTCTATTTTCTTGATTTAAACATGGTTTCGTCTTGATATTATCAGCATTTTGTCTCATGGAGATATGGTGCGTTTCATCTGTGGAAGTATCATCATTTGGGAAAATATCTTCGAGTTTATGTAAGATATTATCTGTAATGGTACTGTAGGGGTCTGATGATGTGTCGTAGAGAATGGTAGGTTTAAAGATTTTTTGGGTGGCTAATTTAAATGTTTTACCAAATGTTTGGTTGGTTTCCGTGCAGAACTTTTTCCACGTGGTTTCCTTAGTTTCCCTAATTTGTCTTTTGTAAAGAGCTTTTCCTTTCTTATAAACTTGTTTCCATTTCTCTCTTTCTTCTCCAGTTTCTTTTTGACTACGTCTTCGAAGTGCTCTGACTTTTTTCTTCATCACTAGTAAATCAAGGTTCCACCATTTAGGGGTGGAATTTCTGCAAGTTCTTAAGATTTTATAAGTATCTCTACAGGCTGAGGTTATGATTTCCAAAAAATCGTTAGAAAATAGGTCTAACTCTTCAGTGTTGCTAACTGTCTTTAAATGTTCCCAAAAAGTTTTCTTCCTATCCTTAATTAACTTGAATAAATGGTGATGACCACCAAATTTAGTTTTAAATCTAGGTGTTGTCTTGTGTAGCGTAGCATGGCTATTTTCGACTTCAAACGTGATTAGCTTGTGATCACTGATAGATTCTCGTTTGTTTACTTCCCAGTTATTTATGTAATTCAGCATTCCCGCAGTGGAAAAGGTAATGTCTGGCCAGCACACTCCCTGGTCTGCCTCGAAGGTTGGTTCGCAGCCTTCGCTGTTGCATGGGAAAAGATGGTTGGCTGCTGCAAAATCAATGAGTGTCCTTCCTCTGAGGTCTGAGGTTCGATAACCCCAAACTGGGCTGTGAGCGTTCCAGTCACCTGCTAGAACAATATTTTCTGCCTCCAAAACACCTGATGCTGAAATTTCCGTTAGAGTTTCTTCGATATCTTGGGATGGAGGAGCATAAATGGATCCTATGTACAAGCAAGTGTTATTCCATTGAGTTTTAATTATGACGAAATTAGTGCCTATTGTGGTGACTATTGGTTTAATAGTCTTCGTATTATAGCAATTGTAGCCAAGTTGGAAGTGGAATTTAAAATCTTCCAATGGTTAGAAAATCCTGGGAGGTTATTTGATTTGACGTAAGCTTCTTGAAGGAGAGCGATATCAGTTTTTAGTTCTATAAGGTCAATGCTTTCTGCGGCGGTCGCAATGCTGCTTTTTCGAAGGTTGTGTTGTGCAAAGTGCAGTGACTCTAAGCGTTGACTCTTGCATAGTTTGTCTCCTGTGTTTCTATGGTTCGTAAAGTCGAATTTCTTGTTTCTAGCCATGTTCCTAGGGAATTGTTAAGTTTTAAATGTTTCAGAGCACTTTGATAAGTCGGACATTGACTCTCGTTTCTACAGTGTCCTGTGTGGAAGGTTTTGTCTCGTTTTTGGTTAGAAATTATGCAGTTAATGCAATTATTTTCTGTTTCGCAGTCTTTTTCTATGTGATGTTCTCCGCACCTATAGCAAGTTTGTTTATTCTGGCAGTTATAACTAAGGTGACCAATTTCCTGGCAGTTATAACACCTTATCACACTGAAATACCTTCTGATGCTTAGGGAATGGAAATTAATGACGATGTTGCGATTTTTTAGAAGTGTTTGTATGCACTCCACAGTGGACTCTACTACAATGTTTGAATTTTCTTCAAGTCCTTTCAATTTTCTCAACTTCACAGGTTCCTGTGGTGGGATGTAGGCCAGTTGTCTAATGACATTAATGACTTGATCTTCTCGAATGGAATTCGGGACTCCAAAAATAATTGCCTTTCCTTTTCTTTTGGATGGTTCACGATAGCTTATAGTTTCCCTCAACTCTTCAGTTTCATTAATGTGAGTTTTCAGTTGAGAAATTTGGATTTCTTTGTGGGCTTTAATTATTAGTTCTTGTTTCTTGGACAAGAAAATGCTTTTGACAGGGATCTCTTTTTTAAACTGAAGTAGAGATTTTCTCAATTGAGAACGAATTTGATCTCCACTTCTATTGCCGCTCTTATCTTTTAAGATAATAACGTGTTCTGTCACCTTTGGTACGTCTTTTTGTATTCCAACAACACCGGCTTTAAACTTGTCCGCGTAAGAAACGGGACCGTTGGCAGTAGATGGATTGGGATTGAGGATAATTTTAGAAAACTCTTCTCTTCACAGCTTGCCCTCTTCCAAGGCACCTTTGAGACCTTTAACATCGGATTCCTGTGTGGCCGCGATCTGTATAACGTCTTGAAACAAGTTAAGTAATTTTTCTTTAGATTTAAAAGCAATTTTGTGTTTAACCAGGATTTTATTAAATTCAGCCCCTATCGAACGAATTTTAGCTAACGTATTGCAGGAGGTATCTTCCATATCTTTGACACCAATACAAAAAAACAAACTATAAGCCGTTGGTATTTTTTTTTTTTGGAAACAAATGCAAAAATACGGTAATTAAGGAGGAAAGAGTTTTAAATCTTTCAAAAAGGGGATCTAGAAACCTTGTACAATTAAAAAGCCTATTAATCGGAGGAAAAGCGATCTCAGTAAGACGTCAGCCGACGTTGGAGAGTTGTTAATTTTTGAAGTGTTAGACGGGAAGACGTTTTTCGATGCTTGGAGGAAAGTCGATGGGCGAGTAAAAATCCCCTTCAAACTGTCGCAAAGGGGAGTTTTTTTTTTCTTCGTTTGTTTGTTTTCAGCTGGTAGTACGGCTGATAGTGAAATAATTGTGCCTTTAATGATAGAAGCATACAACTTGGGGCACATATACTACATATATGAAGATTTAATTTTGGATATGAGGCCATCTCAGATTTTGCCTATGGCAGTAATGGTGGACATTCAAAATGGCGGCTTCGGAACATTTTTTGTGCTCATTTTAAATGTTATTTGATGATGTTAAATGACAGCTATTAAAGTAATGCCGAGTAATTGATGTTTTGTGCATGTACTTAGCTATTTATAATAATATATACCTTTTTTTATGTATATATTCTATTTATAACAAAATGGCGGACACTCAAAATGGCGGCCTCTGAGTATATTTATGTGCTCCTTTTTTACTGTCATTTGGTGATGTTAATAGCGTATTATATGTGATTTTGCATGAATTGATGCTATAAACATACGTGCATGTCATAATTAGATTTTTATGTTAATTATTAACTATATTAATTAATATGAAAAGATTAATTATTAATTATTTTTATATTAACTTTTTTTCACAGGTGACACGATAAGAAGAAAAATAAGATAAAAAATACAGATGTAGTGCATAAGAGCTGATTAATCCATTCAATACTGATACATCTGGACAATTCAAAGAAACAGATTGGAACAAGTGTTTTATCTGTCAAGAAGACAAGTATGAAGTTCTTCGGTTTTCCAGCAGACAGTAAGTAAAGCATTAAGCGTGAAGAAAAGGGAACTGTTATAAGACAATTTCTGATTTTCTTGTGGGATTTAGTATTGCAGGGTGTTTATAAAGAATAATAAATCCGGAACGCGCGCCTCTATGATGCAGGAAGTGGTCGATGCAACATTGGTACAACATAAAGCTCAGTTTCGCGAATCATGTAGATTGTAGTTCAATAAGTCAAAACTTCAAGGATCTCAGAAATGGAAGATAGAACCTGCGGATAATGCAAATAGTTCTACGAAATTCACCACCAGAATGTTTTGGTAAATAGTTCAGTGAATTCAAAAGCATTTTTTTTTTGTGTGACCAACCTTCTCAAGCTGGAAGTTCATTATGTACTGCATCTACATTCGGCCTGGATGTGTTCCTCACCGTACCCTTAAACTGGAGGACAGGCCTTCGCTTGCGAAACTGAGTGTCGGTGATCTTATTGCATTAAATGCCTTGTATTATGTTCGATGCCTCGTATCATTATACAACAGAGCAAGAGACCAAAGAACAAACAAGAAACTGAAATAGAACAAACTAACCATGGTATTGCATTTGCCGAACTTGTATCATACATCGAAGATGCTCGTAGTGACAATGAAATCACGCCCATATTTAAACTTGTTGAGCTATGCAAACTGTACAGCATGAGGATGAAACAACAAGATATTTATCAAGCCCTGAAGAAAGCTTGTGGATACGATGCAGGTACTATAGTGACGCTATTCATCTTGACAAAGTAGCAAATATAGTTAGAAGAGACATTTTTAAAATCAAAAACCTCTTTAATGGATTTGGAGAAACCTGTCAGGAAGCTTCCGTACCAGCATCTCTGTTAGTTGTTAAGCACAGTCAAGTTTTTAACCCCAACCTATCCTTACTGTTACACAGTTACTAATGTGTAACAGTTTGGTAAGACGTCGGGAGTGTCATTCTGGAACAGTCTACAAGCACAATCGAGAACAATAAACACATTTGCCTACATGCTTAGGTATTTTAATTCATAAAAATAACTCGCAAGCGTGAACTAGTTTAAGATCTTTTGAGCTCGGATTAAGCATATTATAAGACCGAGTGCTAGACCTTTCATCAGAACTTGGAAATGAAATATGTATCTGTATCACATGGAAAATGCTGTCGTTCCTCTTCAGTTAAAAATATTGCTTTTCACAACTAATACGATTGATAATATTGACCACAATCCAAGTTCTACTACAGCTCATGATCCATGGTACAGGAATATCCCTATTTCAACATCCAGATGGTAGTTTTAGAGGAACCTATCGAAATAAAACTTCAAGTACTTATGAAGAGAAAGCAACTAAACATCTTCCTGAAAGCTGCTTTTGAATTCACTGAACTATTTACCACAACATTCTGGCGGGTGAATTTCGTAGAACTATTTGCATTATCCGAAGGTTCTATCTTCCATTTCTGAGCTCTTTGAAGTTTTGTCTTATTGAACTACAATCTACATGATTCGCGAAACTGAGCTTTATGTTGTACCAATGTTGCATCGACCACTTCCTGCATCATCGAGATGTTCCAGATTTATTGTCCTTGGTAAACAACCCGGAATACTAAACCCCACAAGTAAATCAGAAATTGTTTTATAACCAGTTCCCTTTTCATTACGCTTACTGCTATTACTTACAGTCTGCTGGACACCGAATAACTTCAAAACTGTCTTCTTGACAGGTAAAACACTTGTTCCAATCTGTTTCTTTGAATTGTCCAGATGTATCAGTATTGAATGGATTAATCAGCTTAATGCACTACATCCGTATTTTTATCTTATTTTTCTTCTTATCGTGTCACCTGTGAAAAAAAGTTAATATGAAAATAATTAAAAATTAATATAGTTAATAATTAACATAAAAATCTAATTATGACATGCACGTATGTTTATAGCATCAATTCATGCAAAATCACATATAATACGCTATTAACATCACCAAACGACAGTAAAAAAGGAGCACATAAAATATACTCAGAGGCCGCCATTTTGAATGTCTGCCATTTTGTTATAAATATAATATATACATAAAATAAAGTATATATTATTAAAAATAGAGCTAAGTACATGCACAAAACATCAATTACTCGCCATTACTTTAATAGCTGTCATTTAACATCGTCAAATAACATTTAAAATGAGCACAAAAAATGTTCCGAAGCCGCCATTTTGAATGTCCGCCATTACTGCCATAGGCAAAATCTGAGATGGCCTCATATCCAAAATTAAATCTTCATATGTGTAGTATATGTGCCCCAAGTCGTATGCTTCTATCATTAAAGGCATAATTCTAACAATTTTTTGCACATATCAGCCGTACTATGGGGGTAAAGTCTCCTCGTGTGGGTGAGAACGGGAACACCAAGTCTCAAGTTTATGACCCTTCTCTGATTGGTTAGTCACTTTTTGTCTTCTAACGTGGTTAAGAAGGACGCTTCCCGGCGATTTTAGCGGTTCAAAATGGCGATGAACGTTCCAATTTTCGAGAAAGCAATTCGTTTATTTTAACCTTTAGATAGTTTCAAGTCCATTGTTTGGATACAGTATAGTGAATTTTGAGTTCTGTATGATAATGTAGACGATTAAAGAGTCTCGCTTTAAATGATAACCCAAGGGAAGTCGAATCCACATAGATTGATCTGTATCAGTTCAGTCAAGAGGCGAGATTAAAACAAATTTGTTATTTAAACGGAAAATATGAAAGAGATGACTTATCTTTTGATACAGTTGAAGGAAGATTCTGTTCACTCTCTAACTCTACAAAATCCACGCGCGCGCGCGCGGACAAAAGAAGAATTTAAACTAAATAAAAAGTAAATTATCTCCAAGTTAAATTGGTTTTGCTGTTATGAACAATTTGATATCCCAAAGCCATTACGATTAGGCGATGGAAGATCCATGTTTGCCAAAGGTATTGGTGAGATACAAATTGAAATGCTTGTTAGTGGTGAATGGAAACCTGGTAAACTCACTAAAGTTTGGTATGTTCCCGACTGTGATCAAAATCTCTTCTCATCTGGTTCTGCATTAGACAATGGACTTTGTGAATATGCTAATAACAAAGTACGACAGTTCAAAAACAAAAGTGGTGAAACTGTAGCTGTTGGCATAAGACACAATAGTGTTTACAGACTTCTTTTACGTCCAGAATCTGCTTGTGTGGCTGTCGACAATGATAGTCTTCAGTTATGGCATGAGCGAATGGGACATCAAAATAAGCGCCATATTCAAAAGTTTCTAAAACTTAAAGGTATTGATGTAAAGCTCGACAGTGAATTTTGTGATGCCTGTATGTATGGCAAAATGCATAGGCTTAGCTTTGGCTCACGCCAAGAACGTCCTACAAAACCTGGTCAGCTTATTCATGCTGATGTGTGTGGACCAATGCCTGAAAAGTCACTAGGTGGAAATAGATACTTTGTGGCATTTAAAGATGATTATTCCAAATACAGGACTGTTTATACGATAAAAGAAAAGTCTGAGGTTAAAATCATGTTGTCTAGATTTTTGAGAGAAGTTAAGACTGCTGGTTATACATTGAAAGAATTATTTACTGATGGAGGTGGAGAGTTCAACAACTCTGAAGTGCATGATATTGTACAGAAAGCTGGGCTCAATCATCGAACATCCATGCCTTATACTCCTGAACAAAACGGAGTAATTGAAAGGGAGAATAGAATTTTAGTTGAAGCTGCAAGATCCATGCTGCATGCTAAGGATTTACCAGAAAGACTGTGGGGTGAGGCTGTTAATTCAGCTGCATATGTGATTGATCGCACAGGTCCTTCTCCAGAAGAGGGTAAATTACCATATGAACTGTGGTTTGGTAAAGCCCCAGCAATTGATCATTTGAAAATCTTTGGTACAGAGTGCTTTGTGCATATCCCTAAACAGAAAAGGAAAAAATTCGACAAAAAGGCTTTGAAGGGACATCTTGTGGGATACTGTGGAAATGAAGGATATAGAGTGTGGATTCCAGATAAAAATGAAATTATTTTATCACGGGACATTGTTTTTAAAAGTGAGGTTACTTCACAGAAAATGTTAGTGAATCAGATTCCTATGCATTCTACAGAAAACTTGTGTGAAACAGATAGTACCAGAAATGGGGAAGCTGCTGAAATTCAGAATGTAGATTTCATTAAAGATGATGAAAACCAAATTAATCTACGAGACAGAGCTCGAATGCAGAAACCATCAAGATTTGATGATTTTGTTATGCTTGCTGAAAATGATGAGCCAGCAACGTTTCAAGAAGCCATTCATTCAGCTAACACAAGTGGGTAGAAAAGTGCAATGCAAGAGGAATTGAGTTCACTGAATGAAAATAACACTTGGAAGTTAGTGGACCTACCGGATGGTAGAAAAGCCATCGACAATCGCTGGGTTTACAAGATAAAGCGAAATGCTGATGGTGAAGTAGAGCGTTTAAAAGCCAGACTCGTGGTGAAAGGTTTTTCACAGAAGCACGGAATTGATTATCAAGAAACCTTCAGTCCAGTTTTCGTTGGGATACCATCAGAACTGTTTTAAGTGTTGCTGCAAGAAATAATTTAAAGTTAGCACAGTTTGATTTAAGGAGTGCATTCCTATATGGAGAACTCAGTGAAGAAATCTATATGAAGCAACCTCAAGGATATGAAGATGGTTCTGGACGGGTCTGCAAATTATTAAAAAGCCTGTATGGATTGAAGCAAGCTCCCAGATGTTGGAACCAAAGGTTCAAGAGCTTTCTTCAGAACTGTAAACTTGAGCAGATGGATAGTGATCCTTGTTTGTTTGTGAACAACGATAAATCTTTGTTCTTAGTTCTCTATGTAGATGATGGAATTGTTGCTGCCAGAGATAAAAAATTGCTCGATATGTTTTTTGGAAAACTCGCAGAAGAGTTTAGTACCAAGGTTGAATCTGCAAATTATTTTCTAGGCATGCAAATCCAATATTTAGAGGATGGGTCCATTTTCATTCATCAAGAAAGTTATTGTAAGAAAGTCTTGGACTGTTTCAACATGTCTACTGCCAATCCTGTCTGTGTTCCTATTGATAAGGATATATTATAAGTAGAATCATCTGAAAAACTTGACAGTGGAACACCCTACAGACAAGCCGTTGGTAGCCTCATGTACCTGGCTACTGTCACAAGACCAGATATTGCTTATGCAATTAGTGTGTTACCTCAAGTCTTGGACAAGCCATTAAAAAGACATTGGTGTTTAATCAAAAAAGTCTTGAAGTATTTGCGAGGAACCACTAGATGGGGGTATTTTGTATCAGTCAAATATCAAAAGCTCATCACTATTAGAAGCCTTCAGTGATTCTGATTACGCTGGCGATCCCACTACCAGAAAATCCACCTCAGGAATGGTTTTTAAGTTTAGTGGAGGAGCGATTACCTGGGCCAGCCGACGACAGAAATGTGTGGCATTGTCTACAACAGAAGCTGAATTTGTTGCTGCCAGTCAGGCATCGAAAGAAGCTATTTGGTTACACAGACCGTTCCTGGATATTTCTTCCATCAGTGTTCCTGTACTTCAGGTGGACAATGAAAGTGCTATAAGACTGATTAAAAATCCTGAATTCCACAATCGAACAAAACATATTGATGTTCGATACAAATTTGTACGAGAAAAGTTCCAGGATGGAGTTTTGGACATTCGGTACTGTAGCAGTGAATGTCAGGCTGCAGACATTTTCACGAAACCTTTACCCAAGTTTCGTTTCCAGAAACTTCATGAATTAATTGGAATGTGTCAAGTTGACACTGGAACTTAATTTTCTCCCCTCATTTTATGTATGATATTTTTTTTTATTTATTTCCTTAGGTGTATGGTAGGTATGGATTTAGGGGAAGTGTTAAATTATAAATCAATACCTGTTAAATATACCTCGGTAACTGTAACAAAGTAACTACAACTTTCACTACAGTTAGTCAAGTCTTTTTATTATGCTCTTCTTTTTTTTATTGCTGTTCTTGTCCTTACGATATCTTCAATAAACTATTATTTAACTGTTTTACTTATTACATTTTGGTAATATGTTTAAGTATTACATCCTCAGGGTTGCCAGCTTTCATATTTCACAACTTTTTAGTTTCTCGAGAATTTCACGTGGGCGCTTGTTTACAATTTCCCTGCCTTGCCCAACAATAAATTATCACACAGTTACATCAATTTTTATAGATATGAGAAAATAGTTAGTTGGATGCACACTTGTGGGCGCTCTTCGCCAGCGCAGTAGTTGATATGCAGCGCTAGTTATTTAAAGTTCCGCTTGCTTACGGAAAACGTGCAACAATTTACAAATGCTGAAATAGCGGACATGCATCTTGTGTTTGGTACTGTTGAATAAGACACGGTTGTTTCGCACTACAGCGCTGGTGAACAGCGTTCTCTAGTGGATAAACAGGACCACATGCACGCATAACAGAAGCGGCTCAACCCCATGATAGTGCTTTACGCAAGTCCAACTTGATTGGCTAGTTTCACGGGCTTGGCTTCACTTGGATATCTCGCCAATCTGATTGTTGCAGTAACCATTTGATTTTGAATATGCGCGTTGTTTCGTAGAAATACAATACTTACACTAGCGCCTCAGCGTACAGCGTAAGTGTCCGACAAGTTGACTCTGATTTGCTCCTCATATTTATGTTGTATGGTTGTTGTTAGTAGTATTTCTTGCCAACTTATATTAAGGGTACTTATACTTTAAAGGAGTTCTTTTTCGTGAAACAACGATAGCCTAATGGCTAAAGTCACCTAATTTCAGATCAGCTTCGGCAGCGGAGGATGACTTCCCGAGTTCGAACCCAGCTGGCGGAAAAATTTTTAGATCCACCAAATTATTAAAAAAAAATTCCAATTTAATTCCTTTTCATTCTAATTTACTTTTCCTAATTTTTAATACCCTTTTTATATTTTCCCAAGCTTCCGTTGATTTTACATAAATAATCTAAGAACCACTCCTGAACTCACTACCAGCTGATATTTTTCGCCCCTCTGCCGTCCCCTTTGCTTTAGGATGATGGTGTCGTATCCACCCCCTGGCTTAGGACCATTCTGATGTAACAAAAAGCATACATAAAACACTAACTTATATAATTATTAACTTATATAATAAAAGGATACAATTTTCGGCTCCCACCTCTACCCACCCATAGGCATGGATCTGAAAAGAAAAGAAGAAAGCAGAAAGGAAGAGATAAATCGCCAACAGAAAAATTCTCATGACATACGTATCTAGGTCATGTGATCCGATTGGCCAATCAAGTTGGACTTGCGTAAAGTACTATCATGGGATTGAGGCGCCTGTCGCATAACTGTGGATGGTAGGAACTTTAAGTACTTGTTATTGTACTTGTTACTTTTCGTGTACACGTATTGTCCTAGTGTAAAGTATGGCTAAATAAAGAGTTGTTCCACCCATTATTGTCTTCTCATTTCTGCATCTTCGTTTCTCCTCCAGTTGATCATGTTGGGGTTTCCGGTCACACATTTCTTTGTGATTCTATTTTCTTTTTGTTTTCTACCTCCCTAAAGTGTATACGTTGAGTTTTGAAAACCCTGTATATACGTGAATCTCGATAAATATGAGTAATTTAAAATACAAACTAAAGGAAATGTTTCTACCACTACTTAATAAAAGAAAATATATATATTTAAAAATTTCCTCTCTCAGTTGTTACAAAGTCTTTCATTTTTATAAGATTGTAAAAGTGTTACTAGTTCGTTATTGATTGGTGACACAGACATAAGAAATAGGGATGTTACTAACTGTGACTGCTACTGACGAATATCTGTGATTCAAAACTGTGATTGTGATTCAGACTGTGAATGAATATGATTGGTTGACTGCAAAGTATCTCTAGTCACTCGTAGCAACGGAATGCTTTTATTTATGTGTTGAATATTTTTAATAATACGATTTCGTCGAAGGAATACATAGCTAAGTCGGTAACGTCGTGGCCTTTCAGTACTCTAGTTTACAGTTCGAAACCCAGTATTTTTTTCATCCAGATCAACTGGAATATATTTAATAAAACGCACAACTGCCACTCAATAAACCTTCAATTATAAAATGAATTTTTCATTTTTATTCTGCCACTATAAGCCGTTTTTTATTTTTAGCCCGTAATTCATTTTTTAAAGGTACTTTTTCTCCTCAATAAATTAATATTGGTGACTAAGATAGTTTCAACTATATCGAAATTTTCATTTTTATTAAACTTTATAATTAATTAAACATTAAAATCAAGAGATATACATTAGAATGCGTGATCATTTTACTTCTAATTGAATTCAAATTATGGATTTTTAATCTTTAAATAAATATATATAATTGACAAACCTATTTTTTATCTTTACATCTGTTTCACTAAATAACCTTTATCCAAAATATTTGTTTGTTGAAGAAAAATTTTTCATCGTAGTATGTGTAGCAAGACAATTTCCTTACATTTGATAATCTGACAATTTCAAAACATTAAGTAATTTTTCTAAATCTCTAGTAACATTCGAATTAATTTGTATTGTTGTATTCGTGGTGGTGCAAAGACACAACAATTTTATTTGAGACGAAGAAAACACAAAACGAACAACAGCAGAAAAGTCAAACCTTACTGTGAAAAAACTGTAGCTTTTGACTTGATTCAACAATTTCTGTCCAATACTTTAGTTTATAAATCATACAATTTTTACAAAATATTAACTAAAATGTGGAGTAGTTCAGTTTCCACACAACACTGGAGTAACTACGTATTATTGTCAACGGTCCGGGATCCACCCCGAAGACAAAAGATGAAGATATTCTCTTTAGTAGCACTTTAAAATTGATAAGCTGAGTGAAAGTATAAAATTTATCTCTAAGGCAAACAGGGAATATTCTAACGAGTAACATTCTTATTTGTTTTGAAAACAGTCTGACAAGGAATTCCAGAGAATCAGTGTTTACAAACAACAAATTATGCGCTTTAAAAATTAAACATTCAGTCATCAAAATCTTTTGTACTTGCATTACGATATTTCAGAATGCATTCTTTACCGCTGTAAACATTGTTGTGTTGATCCTCCCTCTGAAACGGTTTCATCTTAAGAGACAAAATTTAAAGAAGGCAAAAACTCGTAAAACGTATTCTAATCACTAGCGAAATGAAATAAATATCTCCCCCCCCCATCCCCCTCCTGTGATTTCGACTCATTCAAGTCATACTTTCAGAAGCACATAATTCATTTTTTAGAATTAAAAACAATTTACAAGAGGTTAAACAGAACAATTTTAATTATAAACAAACCAAAAACAAATAAAAACAAGTTCTAGTCATGTTACTCTATATAAAAAAACAACAAAATAAATAATCAATGATAGTTTTAGAATGAACAAAAAATTATTTAAAACAGAGAATTTAAAATGTTTTTATATGAACTCTCCTTAAAACTGTCGAGAGAGATTCTTTTTTTCTTTAGAAAAAGGCGCGGGAATCTGTTGAGTCATAAAGCAACATATTACCTTCTTAAACATCCGGTTAAAAATCATCCAGAGAAATCCCAATCCGTCACAGACCAACTGGCACCGCTACCAAATAACCAAAACTCAGTCACAGCTTTCACTGCTACCGAATCACCGATCCCGGTCGCAATCACCGATCACAGTAACAGTATCAATATCAGCCAAGGTATCAGCTTAGCGATATCAGTTTAGTAACTGTTACCGAATCACTGCTACAAATCACTGATACTGAATCACTGATACCGAATCACTGTTACCCAATCACTGATATTTTGATATTTGAGTAACAGGTATGAACTGTGATTCACAAGTATCTGTGATTGAGTAGCAGTTCTGTGATTTGCTTAACATCCCTAATAAGAAAGCCTGTAAGTCATATCTTGGAAATATCGTTTCATTAGAAGGATTCGTGAAAAAGTGGTTTATAGGTGTACCGAAAATTACCCAATGATTGCCGTTACATGCAGCGTCATCTGTTGTTGAATTTTAGCATTATGCCTTTTATTTTGGTTTGTTGTTGAGTGGGTAGGACGGACCTCGGCTGCTGCGAATACATTTGTGAGATGGGG
The DNA here is from genome assembly GCA_947359465.1 of Metellina segmentata. NCBI lineage: Eukaryota > Metazoa > Arthropoda > Arachnida > Araneae > Tetragnathidae > Metellina > Metellina segmentata. Next base: position 21,969,420 of record OX375883.1, on the reverse strand, counting down.
ATACTTTTCGCCCAGCCTTGACTTCCAAACATTTATCAGGGCTTGTAAACTAGTTCGTTGCATTCACAAGCGGATGGAGACAAAACGATCAGCAATGTTAAAACTTAGTTTTTTTCAGACCTTTTTCGCAATCCTTCTGCGCTGCGATCGTTAGAATATTCCCTTGCGCAGAAGAGACTGACACAACCGATAATGCATGCTTTTATGGTTAAGTCAAACTGTTATTTATTATATCAATTTGTTTTGTTTGAAAGCTTTCCGAGTTCAATACGATTGGCTTTATATGTTAGCTCTTTACTTTTGTTTAGATTTCGCTCAATCAGATTCAGTATTACTTGTTTCGAGCACGCTTGTGTTGTTATATTTCCAAACAACGTTTTGTGATGTGTTCCGATCACATCTGTTCGATTTGCGGCAAGTCTTTCAAGACAAGTTCTGGAATGTTTCAGCATCAACGGCAAATTTATGGTGTATCATCTGCAGTCACCAATGCTGGTAAAAATAGCCTGGCGTGCCCAATTTTCAGTCTGACACAAGCTTCAAAGAAGCAGCTAGAAGGTCGTTTGTTGGATGTACACGAAATATAATTTGACAGAGAAACAAAGCAATTTAATTCTGAGGCTGAATTTCTTGCTTTCAAAAATGACATGGAACATGACACAAATTCTCTCTATGTTTACTCAAGAACTGTTTATCTTTCGAAACCTGCCTGCACCACATGTTCATGTTCATCCATTCTTTTCAAGAACTGTTTACATTTCAAAACCTGCCAGCATCACATGTTCGTGATTACAGAGTATCCCTGCTTTCACTCCATCATGCCTTTCAAGAACTGGTTATACACTCTATAACAAAAAAATCGACGCACCAAGAAGGAGTTGTCCGATGGAGACAAAAATTGGTTGATAGGAAAATTATGCACAGAATAGAAAATGATTAAAATTTCAGAACAATTGAATGATTTATTTCAGAGTTACAGTAACGAGCTCAATAAGGTGTTGACCCGCCTCTAGCCTGGATGCAATCTGCCACACGGCGTGGCATACACCGATAAAGCTCCCGGATGGTCTCCTGTGGTATTTCTTGCCAAATTTGCTCCAATTGTCGGACTACGTCATCAACATTCCCTACCGGATGCAGTCGCCTTCTCATCATATCCCAGACATGCTCGATGGGAGAGAGATCTAGTGATCTGTCTGGCCAAAGAAGTGTTTGACAAGCTTGAAGACAGTTCATAGCAAAATGTGCCGTATGTGGTATGGCATTGTCTTGCTGAAAAAATAGCCCAGGGTACTGAGAAAGGAACGGTTGCAAAACAGGTCTCAGAATGTCGTCAACGTACCACTGTGCAGTAAGTGTACCTCTAATGACGACCAAAGGGGTCCGGCTACCAAGGGAAATGGCACCCCAGACCATAACTCCTTGTTGAGGGCCCGTGTGCCGGGCAATAGTGAAAGCAGGATCGGCACGCTGCCCTGGGCGTCTCCATACACGTCTTCGATGATCGTCAGGACACAGTTGGAAGCGGGATTCGTCGCTAAAGACTATACGTCCCCAGTCAGCATCATTCCAGCCTGATCGAGCCAAGTACCACTGTAATCTGGCTCGACAGTGTGCAGGCGTGAGTGGCAGTTGGCGTAACGGTCGGTACGAGCGTAGATTTCGCTCTCTCAGCCGTCTGTGAATGGTCATGGTGGACACTCGTGTGTGGGTCGCACGACTGATTGGATTGGATTGGACGCCGTAGGCCAGGGGTGGCCAACATGTGGCGCATGCGCCAAACTTGGCGCATTGGATGATTACAAGTGGCGCATTGCATCCTTGTACTTACTTATTCTTTTGAAAAGTAGTCTTCATACATCATAACTGAATCCATTTTCGTATATTCAACACAACAGTACTCTTATTTCAATTCATAGCCTTCTTACTTATCAGTTCGTCGCAATTTTTTGACAGTTTACAATTGATATTCTGTGTGATACGAATTACGTACTTGTGATCTGTTTGTTCTTTTTCAACATTTTTTGTACTTTTAATGTTTTTTTTTTTACTTTCCTGTCATCTATCACTGTGCAAAAGAAAATGAGCAAAAGAAGCGCAAAAATTGTGAGAAAACGTGAATTTAATGAATAGTAGGAAAATGAGTTGTTATTTATAGCAAGTCCATCAGGAAAACCGTTTTGCATTGTTAGTGAAACTACTCTTTCACATAATAGAAGACAAGATCTTAATAAACACTATAAAACACAGCATCAGGCTAACATAGAAGGAAAAATTAAGCTTGTTCTCGGGTCGGAGTGATGTGTCTTAGAAAAAGGAAGAAACCAGAAGACAAAATATATTTGCTAAAGTAAGTTGTGAAGACGAGACGATGACAGAAGCATCCTATGAAATTACTTTAGCAATGGCGGAAGAAAAAAAAAACCTATTCTGACGGAGAAGCCTAGTCTCCAAATATTTGCTCGCCATCTTGATTATAAAAGGTATTCAAAGGAAATAAGACGAAATTGCTATACCAAGGCAGACTGTTACGAGATATATCGTGGAACTCTCTCTGAATGCATTTCAACAAATGAAAGACTTTGTCTATTCTTTTCTCTAGCTTTGGATGAATCAATGAACATATTTGACGTAGTCCTGTTATAAGTATTTTTGTAAGAGGAATCGATTATAATTTTAATGTCTTTGAAGAACTTGCCAGTCTTTAAAATCATGCCTAGAAAATCTAAATTAGATTATTGTACTCATCAGTATGTGCACTGACGGTACGCCGTCAATGGCACTACTACTTTGCTTGGAAAATTTTTTTAAATCGTCCTGGACAAAAATATTATACACCAAGAGGCACTGTGTGGAAAAACTTTAAAAATGCAGCATGTTATGTTATCGGTTGTGAAATGTGTGATTAACATTAGAGCAAAAATTTAAACAGACAAGAATTTAGAGAATATTGAATTATTAGATTTGGAATATGGTGAACCTTTTCTTTATTAAGAGGTGCGCTGGCTTTCTAGAAGACAGGTTCTAAGTAGATTTTGGAAATTGAAAAATGCTATTTATAATTTTTTTAAACAGTAAATTGAACTAACTGATGAAAGAACCCTATTTGATAGCAACTGGCAGTTTGATTAGACATTTTTAGTTGATGTTACTAGCCATCTCAATTATCTAAATTCTAAGCTACTAGGCAAGAAGAAATTATTTCCTAGCTTAGTAAATAGCATCAATTCATTTCAAATGTTAAAACTGTTCATCTCTCAGTTAGAAAATCAGGATTTGAGTCAATTTCCACACTTGAAATAACAGAGTGGATGTGCTGCGGATAATAACAATTTGACCAAATATATTAAATTAGTTATTGCAATGATCATTTGAAAGAAGTTTTCTTGACTGATTAAAGAAGAAAACTGCATGCTCGCATTAATATACCCCTTTACACATAGTGAACAAAACGTAATGACGATGCCTAGTAACATATAAATGGTACTTATTGATTTCAAAACAAATTCATTATTGAAATTGAAATTTGATAAGCTTTATATTCAGATCAAAATGTTCCTGACATGATTAATTTCTAGCGTTCATTGAACATTTTCCGGAACTAAAAGAATTTGCAAAAGCTATATATGTCGTTTTGGAACGACATACATATGTGAACAAGCATTTTCATTCATGAAATTTATTAAAAGAAAAACAAGGTAGCGAATGACTGATTCAAATTTGCAGAATTCTCTGTAATAGACATTGTTTTGCATACAATAGTGTTAAATCATTTAAAAATGTTAATTATGTCGATAAACATACTTTTATTAAAAAAAGTTATTAAGGAAATGGCAGGACCATCAATATAAGGTAGAAAAGGTGCTTGAGTTGTATGGCGCATCTGAACTCGTTTGTGAAAAAAATTGACGAATGGTATGTAAATGGTTGGCTACCCCTGCCGTAGGCGGACACTGTTTCACCTGTGCGGCTTTCAGCTGTATAGTCCGCCTTACGGAGGAGTTTCTGGGATAAGGGAGAGCTAAGCAATCCACAATATATACATACACATTTAAGTACACAGAAGGGGAAAGTCACGTGAAGGGCAAAACTTGTAAGCACAAAAATACAAAATGACATAAGAAGAGGATGACAAAGTTTGAAAAATTGACACAGAACAAAATGAGAAAACAAAAACAAAAAAAAAAAGACATAAACATAAACAAACAAACAAAGAAAAAAAATCATTTTCAGAAGAAAAATTAATAATAACAATATTGTAGAATACAAAAGTCAGAACGTTAAATACAGATGTCAGACAGCCGAAATGACCTATAAAAGTTTCGAAAGGAAAGCAAAGTTATTTTGAGAACTTTCGACTTAGGCTTCTCAGCTCTCACAGATATAATCAATGTTGGAGCTGAGAAATTCCATCACTTTAAGGATTTTGTGGTAGCAGTGTATGTTCTTGGCAGTATTTTGGCACCAATGAGAGTAGTGTTGCAGAGAAGGTTTCAACAAATGCCACTGACTTGTGAGATCACAGTCAAAAAGGTAGTGGATGAGATCACCTTCTCGGCCGCTTATACACAGCGGACTAGTTCGAAGGTGAAAACGCTCTAGATATGCCGGAAATGGTCCATGGCCTGCGAAAAATTGTACCAGCTTTGAGTTCTGGTATTTTAGGTTTGTTGAGATCTTAGGGAAGAATTGATAAGTGTATTTTCCTTTGGTAGAAGTATCCCATTCCGCTTGCCATTGGTTCAAGATCAGTGCATCAATAGAACTTGATAATTTGCACTTAGGCCACTTTAGACTGGTTGTTTGGTGAGAGATCCCATTTGCTGCAGATTTCGCAAGTAGGTCTGCTTGTTCATTTCCCTCGATGCCAGCGTGTGCTTTAACCCATGAGATGTTAATTTGGGGTATTTCAGTGGCTTCCAGCAGTTTTTCCTTGTCCTCATTAACGATCTGGTTGTGGGAGAAGAGATTACCAAGAGCGGCGATACTTGATGCACTGTCAGTCCTGATGTTGGCTGCTATTCCCTCTGAAACACAATAGTAGACTGCTTCCTTAAGAGCAAGCAGTTCAGCTTGGTATACAGAGTTGCAAGGATGTAGGGTACTAGCCCAACTATGATAGATTTTGGAGTCCTCAAAAAGTACATATGCGCTGCCAACACCTTTGGGAGTTTTCGAGCCGTCTGTATAGATAGATGTTGTGATGCTGGGAGAGGGTGGTCCAATAATGTATTGAAGACTTGAGTGGATTGGGTGGGTTGAAGAAAAATATTTTTGTTCATAATCAGTGCAGATAAACCATAGACCTTATAGTTTAACGTTTTCTTGAAGTTTCATTATTTTTGAAATGACAGCTTCCTTTTGTACAACTAAGTGCAGGGGCACAATACCAGCCAGTATCTGAAGAGATGCCGCTGAAGTCGTTCTGTAAGCTCGAGTGATCAGAAGAGCGAAGCTCCTTTGGAGACTATTTAGATGGTTTATCCATCGCTACAGTAGGATTCAAACCCCATATACTGGCTGCATAGCAAGCTGCCCTCTCAATTACTGTAGTGTACCAAGTCTTTAGAATTGAAGGACGCACACCCCAAGTTTTAGCTGTGAATCTCATCATGTTCCTAGTTTTAAGAAGTGCGTTTGATCGCAGGTACTTAACATATGGAATCCATGTGAGTTGTTCATCAATAATGACTCCCAGATATTTTAATTGTTTAACAATCGGAACATTAGTGTTTTCAAATTTAAAGATAGGTTTTCTTTTGAGTTTTGGCTTAGAGAAGACAATAGCCTTAGTTTTTCCTGAGGAGATGTTGAGTTTTTCATTAGATATCTTGATGCTAAACTTGTTGAGAGCATCTTGAGCTAAGGTTTCAAGTTCCCTGCGTGTAGAGCCGGTAATAATAATAATAAAATCGTCTGGAAATGCCTGAGTTTGAATATGGGAACCCCAATCCATACTCAAGATCTTGTCGGCAATTATATTCCATAAAATAGGGCTCAGGCAAGAACCTTGAGGGCTACCTTTTTGTAGTTCCTTCGTGACTTGAATATCTCTGTACTTGAAGACTATTTCTCTGTCTTGAAGATAGCTGCACAGGATCTGGAGGATGTTACGTGGAAATTGTTTTTTTAAAAAGCTCGTTGATAAGGGAGGGCCACCATACGTTATCAAATGCGCCTTCTATATCAATGGAGATGACAGTGGTGTACTTTTTAGACTTAAAATTTTTACCAATGATTTTCATAAGATTGCTTAGGGCATGCTCTGTTGATTTACCTACTTGAAAGCCGTATTGATTTGCGTTCATCACATTCTTTGTTTTCAAGTGATAATTTATACTTGATTGCAGTAATCTTTCCAATGTCTTTCCCAAGACAGGTAGAAGGCAAATGGGTCTAAAGGATCTTAGATTTTGAGGGTCTCGTCCAGGTTTGTTGATTAAAATGACCTCACCCTTTTGAAAGCACTTTGGGAAATGTTTGAGTCGAAGACAGGTATTTTAGAGTTCCAAGATGATATTGGGGATAGCATGGTAGACAATATCTTGAATTTTTCCATCAATACCGTCAAGACCAGGAGCTTTGTTATGGGGTGTTCTCTTAATAGCTTCTTTCAATTTTTCCAGGGTGAAAGGAGATTCATCTCTATTTTCTTGATTTAAACATGGTTTCGTCTTGATATTATCAGCATTTTGTCTCATGGAGATATGGTGCGTTTCATCTGTGGAAGTATCATCATTTGGGAAAATATCTTCGAGTTTATGTAAGATATTATCTGTAATGGTACTGTAGGGGTCTGATGATGTGTCGTAGAGAATGGTAGGTTTAAAGATTTTTTGGGTGGCTAATTTAAATGTTTTACCAAATGTTTGGTTGGTTTCCGTGCAGAACTTTTTCCACGTGGTTTCCTTAGTTTCCCTAATTTGTCTTTTGTAAAGAGCTTTTTCTTTCTTATAAACTTGTTTCCATTTCTCTCTTTCTTCTCCAGTTTCTTTTTGACTACGTCTTCGAAGTGCTCTGACTTTTTTCTTCATCACTAGTAAATCAAGGTTCCACCATTTAGGGGTGGAATTTCTGCAAGTTCTTAAGATTTTATAAGTATCTCTACAGGCTGAGGTTATGATTTCCAAAAAATCGTTAGAAAATAGGTCTAACTCTTCAGTGTTGCTAACTGTCTTTAAATGTTCCCAAAAAGTTTTCTTCCTATCCTTAATTAACTTGAATAAATGGTGATGACCACCAAATTTAGTTTTAAATCTAGGTGTTGTCTTGTGTAGCGTAGCATGGCTATTTTCGACTTCAAACGTGATTAGCTTGTGATCACTGATAGATTCTCGTTTGTTTACTTCCCAGTTATTTATGTAATTCAGCATTCCCGCAGTGGAAAAGGTAATGTCTGGCCAGCACACTCCCTGGTCTGCCTCAAAGGTTGGTTCGCAGCCTTCGCTGTTGCATGGGAAAAGATGGTTGGCTGCTGCAAAATCAATGAGTGTACTTCCTCTGAGGTCTGAGGTTCGATAACCCCAAACTGGGCTGTGAGCGTTCCAGTCACCTGCTAGAACAATATTTTCTGCCTCCAAAACACCTGAAGCTGAAATTTCCGTTAGAGTTTCTTCGATATTTTGGGATGGAGGAGCATAAATGGATCCTATGTACAAGCAGGTGTTATTCCATTGAGTTTTAATTATGACGAAATTAGTGCCTATTGTGGTGACTATTGGTTTAATAGTCTTCGTATTTATAGCAATTGTAGCCAAGTTGGAAGTGGAATTTAAAATCTTCCAATGGTTAGAAAATCCTGGGAGGTTATTTGATTTGACGTAAGCTTCTTGAAGGAGAGCGATATCAGTTTTTAGTTCTATAAGGTCAATGCTTTCTGCGGCGGTCGCAATGCTGCTTTTTCGAAGGTTGTGTTGTGCAAAGTGCAGTGACTCTAAGCGTTGACTCTTGCATAGTTTGTCTCCTGTGTTTCTATGGTTCGTAAAGTCGAATTTCTTGTTTCTAGCCATGTTCCTAGGGAATTGTTAAGTTTTAAATGTTTCAGAGCACTTTGATAAGTCGGACATTGACTCTCGTTTCTACAGTGTCCTGTGTGGAAGGTTTTGTCTCGTTTTTGGTTAGAAATTATGCAGTTGATGCAATTCTTTTCTGCTTCGCAGTCTTTTTCTATGTGATGTTCTCCGCACCTATAGCAAGTTTGTTTATTCTGGCAGTTATAACTAAGGTGACCAATTTCCTGGCAGTTATAACACCTTATCACACTGAAATACCTTCTGATGCTTAGGGAATGGAAATTAATGACGATGTTGGGATTTTTTAGAAGTATTTGTATGCACTCCACAGTGGCTCTACTACAATGTTTGAATTTTCTTCAAGTCCTTTCAATTTTCTCAACTTCACAGGTTCCTGTGGTGGGATGTAGGCCAGTTGTCTAATGGCATTAATGACTTGATCTTCTCGAATGGAATTCGGGACTCCAAAAATAATTGCCTTTCCTTTTCTTTTGGATGGTTCACGATAGCTTATAGTTTCCCTCAACTCTTCAGTTTCATTAATGTGAGTTTTCAGTTGAGAAATTTGGATTTCTTTGTGGGCTTTAATTATTAGTTCTTGTTTCTTGGACAAGAAAATGCTTTTGACAGGGATCTCTTTTTTAAACTGAAGTAGAGATTTTCTCAATTGAGAACGAATTTGATCTCCACTTCTATTGCCGCTCTTATCTTTTAAGATAATAACGTGTTCTGTCACCTTTGGTACGTCTTTTTGTATTCCAACAACACCGGCTTTAAACTTGTCCGCGTAAGAAAAGGGACCGTTGGCAGTAGATGGATTGGGATTGAGGATAATTTTAGAAAACTCTTCTCTCCACAGCTTGCCCTCTTCCAAGGCACCTTTGAGAACTTTAAGATCGGATTCCTGTGTGGCCGCGATCTGTATAACGTCTTGAAACAAGTTAAGTAATTTTTCTTTAGACTTAAAAGCAATTTTGTGTTTAACCAGGATTTCATTAAATTCAGCCTCTATCGAACGAATTTGAGCTAACGTATTGCAGGAGGTATCTTCCATATCTTTGACACCAATACAAAAAAACAAACTATAAGCCGTTGGGATTTTTTTTTTTTGGAAACAAATGCAAAAATACGGTAATTAAGGATGAAAGAGTTTTAAATCTTTCAAAAAAAGGATCTAGATACCTTGTGCAATTAAAAAGCCTATTAATCGAAGGAAAAGCGATCTCAGTAAAACGTCAGCCGACGTTGGAGAGTTGTTAATTTTTGAAGTGTTAGACGGGGAGACGTTTTTCGAGGCTTGGAGGAAAGTCGATTGGCGAGTAAAAATCCCCTTCAAACTGTCGCAAAGGGGCGTTTTTTTTTTTTTCTTCGTTTGTTTGTTTTCAGCTGGTAGTACAGCTGATATGTGAAATAATTGTGCCTTTAATGATAGAAGCATACAACTTGGGGCACATATACTACATATATGAAGATTTAATTTTGGATATGAGGCCATCTTAGATTTCGCCTATGGCAGTAATGGCGGACATTCAAAATGGCGGCTTCGGAACATTTTTTGCGCTCATTTTAAATGTTATTTGATGATGTTAAATGACAGCTATTAAAGTAATGCCGAGTAATTGATGTTTTGTGCATGTACTTAGCTATTTTTAATAATATATACTTTATTTTATGGATATATTCTATTTAAAACAAAATGGCGGACACTCAAAATGGCGGCCTCTGAGTATATTTATGTGCTCCTTTTTTACTGTCATTTGGTGATGTTAATAGCGTATTATATGTGATTTTGCATGAATTGATGCTATAAACATACGTGCATGTCATAATTAGATTTTATGTTTATTATTGATTAGATTAATTAATATATATGAAAATATTAATTTTTAATTATTTTTATATTAACTTTTTTCACAGGTGACACAAGAAGAAAAATAAGATAAAAATACAGATGTAGTGCATAAGAGCTGATTAATCCATTCAATACTGATACATCTGGACAATTCAAAGAAACAGATTGGAACAAGTGTTTTATCTGTCAAGAAGACAAGTATGAAGTTCTTCGGTTTTCCAGCAGACAGTAAGTGGGAACTGTTATAAGACAATTTCTGATTTTCTTGTGGGATTTAGTATTGCAGGGTGTTTATAAAGAATAATAAATCCGGAACGCGCCTCGATGATGCAGAAGTGGTCGATGCAACATTGGTACAACATAAAGCACAATTTCACGAATCATGTAGATTGCAGTTCAATAAGACAAAACTTCAAGGATCTCAGAAATGGAAGATAGAACCTGCGGATAATGCAAATAGTTCTACGAAATTCACCACCAGAATGTTTTGGTAAATAGTTCAGTGAATTCAAAAGCATTTTTTTTTGTGTGACCAGCCTTCTCAAGCTGGAAGTTCATTATGTACTGCATCTACATTCGGCCTGGATGTGTTCCTCACTGTACCCTTAAACTGGAGGACAGGCCTTCGCTTGCGAAACTGAGTGTCGGTGATCTTATTGCATTAAATGCCTTGTATTATGTTCGATGCCTCGTATCATTATACAAGAGACCAAAGAACAAACAAGAAACTGAAATAGAACAAACTAATCATGGTATTGCATTTGCCGAACTTGAATCATACATCGAAGATGCTCGTAGTGACAATGAAATCACGCCCATATTTAAACTTGTTGAGCTATGCAAACTGTACAGCATGAGGATGAAACAACAAGATATTGATCAAGCCCTGAAGAAAGCTTGTGGATACGATGCAGGTACTATAGTGACGCTATTCATCTTGCCAAAGTAGCAAATATAGTTAGAAGAGACATTTTTAAAATCAAAAACCTCTTTAATGGATTTGGAGAAACCTGTCAGGAAGCTTCCGTACCAGCATCTCTGTTAGTTGTTAAGCACAGTCAAGTTTTTAACCCCAACCTATCCTTACTGTTACACAGTTACTAATGTGTAACAGTTTGGTGAGACGTCGGGAGTGTCATTCTGGAACAGTCTACAAGCACAATCGAGAACAATAAACACATTTGCCTACATGCTTAGGTATTTTAATTCATAAAAATAACTCGCAAGCGTGAACTAGTTTAAGATCTTTTGAGCTCGGATTAAGCATATTATAAGACCGAGTGCTAGACCTTTCATCAGAACTTGGAAATGAAATATGTAATCTGTATCACATGGAAAATGCTGTCGTTCCTCTTCAGTTAAAAATATTGCTTTTCACAACTAATACGGTTGATAATATTGACCACAATCCAAGTTCTACTACAGCTCATGATTCTTTCCATGGCACAGGAATATCCCTATTTCAACATCCAGATGGTAGTTTTAGAGGAACCTATCGAAATAAACTTCAAGTACTTTTGAAGAGAAAGCAACTAAACATCTTCCTGAAAGCTACACAAGTGTTACCCCTGTGCCTTCTATTAGAACTGACTGTTCTTTGCCAACAGTACAAGAAATCTTCGTTGACTACCAAGTTTAATGCAATAACATCACCGACACTCAGTTTCGCAAGCAAAGGCCGGTCCTTCAGTTTAAGGGCACAGTGAGGAACACATACAGGACGAATGCACAAAAGATGCAGTTCTTGAAGAACTTCCAGCTTGAGCAGGCAGGTCACAAAAAAATTGCTTTTGAATTCACTGAACTATTTACCACAACATTCTGGCGAGTGAATTTCGTAGAACTATTTGCATTATCCGCAGGTTCTATCTTCCATTTCTGAGCTCTTTGAAGTTTTGTCTTATTGAACTACAATCTACATGATCCGCGAAACTGAGCTTTATGTTGAACCAATGTTGCATCGACCACTTCCTGCATCATCGAGATGTTCCAGATTTATTGTCCTTGGTAAACACCCTGGAATACTAAACCCCACAAGTAAATCAGAAATTGTTTTATAACCAGTTCCCTTTTCTTTACGCTTGCTGTCTGCTAGACACCGAAGAACTTCAAAACTGTCTTCTTGACAGGTAAAACACTTGTTCCAATCTGTTTCTTTGAATTGTCCAGATGTATCAGTATTGAATGGATTAATCAGCTTAATGCACTACATCCGTATTTTTATCTTATTTTTCTTCTTATCGTGTCACCTGTAAAAAAAAGTTAATATGAAAATAATTAAAAATTAATATTTTCATATTAATTAATATAGTTAATAATTAACATAAAAATCTAATTATGACATGCACGTATGTTTATAGCATCAATTCATGCAAAATCACATATAATACGCTATTAACATCACCAAATGACAGTAAAAAAGGAGCACATAAAATATACTCAGAGGCCGCCATTTTGAAAGTCTGCCATTTCTGTTATAAACATAATATATACATAAAATAAAGTATATATTATTAAAAATAGCTAAGTAAATGCACAAAACATCAATTACTCGCAATTCCTTTAATAGCTGTCATTTAACATCGTCAAATAACATTTAAAATGAGCACAAAAAATGTTCCGAAGCCGCCATTTTGAATGTCCGCCATTACTGCCATAGGCAAAATCTGAGATGGCCTCATATCCAAAATTAAATCTTCATATGTGTAGTATATGTGCCCCAAGTCGTATGCTTCTATCATTAAAGGCACAATTCTAACAATTTTTTGCACATATCAGCCGTACTATGGGGGTAAAGTCTCAAGTTTATGACCCTTCTCTGATTGGTTAGTCACTTTTCGTCTTCTGACGTGGTTAAGAAGGACGCTTCCCGGCGATTTTAGCGGTACAAAATGGCGATGAACGTTTCAATTTTGGAGAAAGCAATTCGTTTATTTTAACCTTTAGATAGTTTCAAGTCCATTGTTTGGATACAGTATAGTGAATTTTGAGTTCTGTATGATAATGTAGACGATCAAAGAGTCTCGCTTTAAATGATAACCCAAGGGAAGTCGAATCCACATAGATTGATCTGTATCAGTTCAGTCAAGAGGCGAGATTAAAACAAATTTGTTATTTAAACGGAAAATATGAAAGAGATGACTTAGCTTTTGATCCAGTTGAAGGAAGATTCTGTTCACTCTCTAACTCTACAAAATCCACGGACAAAAAAAGAATTTAAACTAAATAAAAAGTAAATTATCTTGGAGCTGTAGTGAAGGACGTCCGACGAGTCACTCTCCTCGGGGCGATCGTTGTGCATAGACTCTCGCACGATGAATCAGGCGCTGTGACAGCTGATCTGACAATCACTATGTCCTCGCGATCTGTTGTGGCTCTACGTCGACCGCTACCATCATGACGCTGAAATCTGCCATTGTCCACCCACTCTTGCCAGCATCTTCTAATCGCCGCATCGCTTCGACTCACATGACGAGCGATTCTCCGATTTGCCCAACCTGCCTCTTTCAATCCAATGATACGACCTCTTTCAAACTCTGAAAATTGCTCGTAATGAGCTCGATTCCTGCGGCGAGGCATTTTTTCAGTCGTTGAAAGGTATTCTAAATCGCAATGCAGCAGAAATTTTTAACAACAGTTCAAGAACAACTCCTTATATACATCTGCTGGATGCGCAGTTCCGATGCGCTGGAGATCGCATTATTCATTGATTGGACACCAAATTTTAATCATTTGCACATTTGGTCAAAACATTTTTGTATACGAAATTTCAAAGCAATCGAATGATTCCTTCTTGGTGCGTCGAATTTTTTGTTATAGAGTGTATATCTGCTGCATCACATGTTCACATTCAGCTTATCCATGCTTCCCCTCCATGATTTTCAAGAACTGTTTACCTTTATAAACCTGACAACATGCCATGAACTTTGTCGTTGAATTGGATATGGCCTCCTGTACCTTGCTTCACCACGTAATTGCTCTCCCACAGTAGAAATAAACTACACCTTCTGTGAGACCTGCGTGTTTCTGCACAGCTGTTGTTATCTGCATCACCAAACAACACCAGGCTTCTGTGATCTTCATTATCGTACACGATGCCATGTCCAATGGTATTCCAAAGGTATCTCAATGTTATCTGCACGATTTCCCAATCAGTCTCTGGGGTTGTCCAACTTACGAGACACTAAACTCACTGCATAAGCAATATCTGGTCGAGTCCCCATAGCCAAATAAAGCATACTGCTTCATCACGCAATTAGAGAAGATCCGAGAAGTTGGGATCAGCAACTACCCTTCCTGTTCGCTGATCGAGAAGTGACGAACACGACTACGTGCGTTTCACTTTTCAACTTCTGTATGGCAGAGAAGCTCGAGGACCGCTCTCAGTTCTCAAATCCTCCTGGGCTGGTGAGATACACCTACCAACAAAAATCTCTCAGTCAATCGTCGATTATCTTCAAGAAATGAATATTAAAATGAAGAAAGCTGCTGAACTTAAATCTTTGACTGCTGCTCAGACAAAAAACATTGTAATATGATCTATCCAATTGTTTATGCCAGTCAGAAACTGACCACTGCACAGCAGGCTTGGTCTACGATTGAACAGGAGGCATTTGCCACCCTTTACCCTACTTTAAAAATAATCCTCAATCTTCGAGATTGCAAAGATGGGCTTCTGCCCTACTAAAGTATAATATTAATATAAAATATTACTCCGGTGCAAAAATGCCTCATGCTGATGCACTCATACGCTTACTGTGAAAAGTGTAAACATTTAACTATACATTTGGATGAAGTGAAAAATAATTTCATTTCGATTTTCAGTGACATGCTTAGTTAGAATTCTGTTCTGAACTTTTTCTGTTCTAAAATGTTTTTAAATTTCTAATAAGTGATAATATTATTTTCAATTTATGAAATCAAATGTGATTTTTTATAATGGGGATAATTTCATAGCCACAATAATTGTATACAGTACATTTATTTCTATTTGTATTATCAGTGTGTATTATTTGTTTACCTATATTGCTATATCATACAAGAATGTTTAGACTTATTTTGTGTTTAAGAGTCAGGTAGTGTATATGTGAGCAATATTTTTTGGGTTTTATTAATATAAATACATTTGAATTTCAATATTTTTGTATCTTGCACGAGGGATGTAGCGTTAGCCCTACTCTCTAGTGGGTGTGCTCTACGCATTTGATGGAAGGGAGTGTGTTTAGGAAGAGATTAACGTCTGACTCCGGCGAGCTAGGTCGGTTGTCTGAGGGGTGTGTAATCATTGTTTCTGTAAGTCCTTGTAATCTGTTTTTGTTGTGAATAAATTTATATTTTTGCTGAGTACAAAAGTATTTTCGTGTGCTGGATCCTTGAGAAAATAACTGTGCACGATTATCACTATTTGGGGCCTTTTCCCACTATGTTTTGAATTTGCCATGAATGTATGTGAAAAAGCAATTTCCAAGATATAATATAGCATGAAAAAAATATTAAAAAAATATATATTGTGTGGTTCAAACCTTCTAATATTTTTATTGGGCTTATAAAGTGATAATACAGCACTGCACAAAAACTGGAGTTTCTTAAGCAATAACTTATCACTTGAAAATTATTAGACTTTCAGTATAATTGAGACCCGAAGTACTCGTATGTGTACCTAAAATGTTTAGTCCCCCTATAATGCAGGGATGGATCCCGGACGGTCGTCAAAAGCCCGTTTTGTTGCTCTAGTACAACGTTAACTAAAATTACCAATTACCCCCATAATGTCATCTAAAAGAAGAATTTGCTTGATAACTTTGAAGTATTTCATATTTATCAGAAGAAGAAAAAATTATTTTTAAACAATTTTTATATAGTTGGTTGTGAAAAGGTTGCATATACAGAGGGTAGAACTATACCTTTTTTTTTTTACTTCAATTATGTGTGATTAATTGTCGTTTGAAAATTTTTCTCTATATACAACGATTTAAAATTCTTGTTGCAAATAAAAGTATTAATAAAGATTATTTCTACAAATATCTTCTTCATTTTTATAAATATAACTAAAATGCACTTTTTCAAAGTCAGAATTATAAGCTAATAAATTTTGCAAAGCTACTTAATAAGTTAAATGAAAGAAAATTAGGTTTTAGTAATTTTACCAACAAAATTCATTGAAAAGAATTACCATTGAAAAATTCATTATAGTTTGGATTTGATGTTTTATTTCATGTAAATAATAAAGAAGTTTTGTGATTTGTCCCATAATTTAAACTTTTTCCAAGACTTCAATTGTTGAGGCCATGCCTGAAATTGTTTTATTACATTTGGCATAATAAAATAAAATTAATAATTTCATATTTTAATTATTTGTGCTGCCCTCCATCATAATACACTTGTCTTTCATATGTTGGTGTTCCAACTAACAACCACCATGTTTCATATCTTGCAAAACTGGCTATGATAGCTGTTATGTATCCACCATTAACTATCTAACTGTATAACTCTGAACAGTAAATAATATTATGTTAATCGCTATGGCAACAGAATCTTTTTGCACAGCTCTATGTTTACTTTTAGCGTCAGTATCTTTAGCACAAACGCATCCTTGCGGTTATTTAATAATAACAAAACTTAGAACACTACAATTGTCAGTTTAAAAAATCCATTTTTAAGATATTTATAACAATTTTGTAGTTGTATTATTACTAAGCTAAATGTTCGCCTCTATGATAGTTGGTTTGTCTTTCTACGGACATTTTTTACTAGAAACCATTATAAAATTCTATAGAAGCTTATTTCTTTTGTTTCACACACGACTCCTTTTCTATACAATTATATAGAAATACCCATGAATACCAAATCAGAACTTGTTTTCTCTATAGAAATACACTATATACCAATAAGTAATTTGACACCCATGCAAATGACGATATCTGCGGTCCCGATATACGTCACGCCCTTAAGCTGTTAAACATCGTGTAGGAAACAACATTAGCATCAGTTGCATGCAAGATGCAACGAAGATCTCGAAATCAGATAACTTCCCATCAAAGTTATCTGATTTCGAGAAAGGTGTAATCGTTGGGTATCACAGAATTGGCCGATCCTTAAGGGACATATATAGCGAGCTGAATTACCCAAAATCGACAGTGGCCTATGTGATGCAGAAGTGGAAGGTGAGCAGTGATTGTCAGAATGTGCCCCGAGTCAGTAGACCCACTAAACTGGGGGATAGAGACCAGAGAAATTCGGAAGAACCGCACCCAACGGATGGCTCACATACTCCAGGTGTTTCAAGAGGCATCCGGGAGTGTTGTTTCGATGAATACCATCCGTAAGGAAGCACATCTGCTTGTTTTTTAAGGTCGTGCTGCCGCCCATAAGCCTTTGATCACAAAGTCCAACCGCGCTGTTCTGTTAATGTAGTGCAAAGCACGTCGAAAGTGGACCGTAGATCAGTAATAACGGGTTCTCTGGAGCGACGAATCAAGTTCACTCTCTACCGTTCGGATGGCAGGGTTTGCGTCTGCCTGGAGAACGCCTCCTGCCAAAATGCATTGTGCCCACAGTAAAGTTCGGCGGAAGTGGAATTATGGACTGGGACTCTTGGTCCAAATTCATATAAGGTGTCCTAAAAATTCCCTTACTGACGATTCGTGAATTATTATACAAAAACAACAAATTTTAAAACAATTATTTTTATGCCAATGGTATAAAGCACTTTCAACCTAACGTCGGAAAAAAATTTGAACTTACATTTATAACTATTCAAACTTTCCGCCTTTTTCTTGGAGGCAAAGCTGAAGTCGTTTGCGCATATTTTTAGAAACGCGTTTCAAGATACTTGGAGTGATTTATTGTATAATTTGAGTAATGGCAATTTTCAGATCACCTATTGTGTGGTGATTATGTTCATTACTTTGCTTTTTAATTATCCTTACAGAAAAAAGTCTGCGATGCTCAGATCAGTGAACGAGGTGGCCATAGGTTTCTTGAGATGAGTCGATCACCAAAAATATCTTGAAGCATGCCCATGGTTTCATAACTTGTATGGCAGGTTGAAACGTCTGGTTGGAACCAAGAGTCTCGTTCTTTCACTTCTAATAACACAGGGGAACAGAAATTTTGTTGTCTTAGATCTGTGACTTGTTTTTGACTAACCTTTGGCCTCTGGATCCAAAAATAACCGCAGTTTTTGTCTATCACGTCCACTTTTTAAGCTACAGGATATCCTCTTTTAGTCTCAAAAGTCATACAAAGTGTCCTTAATATGCATGTTACCAAACGGTAAACAAGCTGTGGACAATCAAACACACCGGCCTTTATCTTTTCAAATGACAGGCTAGGAAATGAAGAAATGACATACTTGAAACAGTCCTCTTCAATTGACAAACTTTTATAAATTGCTTCTTGAGACCCAGTTTTATATGCAGAGGTGGAAATATGATGTTCTTTCTGTCGACAAGGGGCTGATGTAGAATGTTTGGATCACCAAGTTTCAGGTCAGATCCTGGCGGCTAATTTGACTGTACCCAATGCTTCTCACGTGCTATTCCACATACACTAAAAACAGGGATACTTGGTATATTCGCGTTTCTGGCCAAGGAGGAAGCAGACCATTTTAAGGTCAACACAGATGGTCCATTGGTGCATGTGATATTGCAACAAATCAATGACTCTCTTTATGTCTTCATATTTTTCACTCAAACAAACTGAATGGCCTGTTGGACTGAACCAAATAAATTTTAACTATGGAGGAGGTCACACTTCAAGCTCCACTTTGAGCTATGGATGAACAATCGCCATTCAGTTGCGTTATAGGCTGAAATTCCCAACTATTCAATAAACCATGTACGTAAAGTAGGATACCCTAGCGCCTTTTTCAAGCACGTTTTTCTCGTGCAGTCTTGATGGTAACATGGATGGCTCTGAAGATTTTTTGGATAGTCCCAAATCTCGATCCAAATAATTCAACTCACGTTGCTCTCATCCCCTACGATTGGAATGAAGATCAATTTCAAAACATTCGTCGTCGGGGTCACTTCGATCTTCATCAGACTCGTATTCCTGTATTTCCAAGGAGGGCAATTCTTTGAAAACTGGCACTGTGATTTCAGCTGAATGAGGCACAGGGCGTATAGCTGATGGTAAACTATTATACTCTATTTTACGTTTGTTTTTCTTGTGTTATATCCTGAAGTTTTCACACAAAAGGTTAATTGAGTGATCTCAGGGCTCTCGCCAAACAGGGCCGTATTTCTAAATAGGCTAAGTAGGCAGCAGTCTAGAGCGGCAGTTTGGCAATTTATTCAAATGTTGAAATGAAGTATTTCAGACGTTAATAATATTTTCCGTACGAATTTAAGAATACACGTAACTTAAAAATTTGTTTTAGTCCTTCTACACATAGCCTACTTTCTAAAACTATAACATAATATAAATTCATAGCACGTAACATTGTATTATAACTTTCTTGTAGTGCCATCTAATTTGGTTTGACAACACTGGCACATGCGCAGCGATTCGATCTGACTACACTGGCACAAGCGCAGCGATTCGAACTGACAACACTGTAGCCTATCTGGCAACACTGTTGGTGGAAGGCCCAGTGGCTCCGCTGTCAGTAGTGTAGTGTCAGTCTAGTCTGACGCTGTCATTCACTTCTATCGGTGTGCACAACGGTTACGAACGGTGTTTGTTACGATTTTGCCTTATAGTTTAGAGTATTGCAATACATAACGTACAGTTTCTAACAAGTCGGCTACTCCCTACTAGCTACTATGAGTGACGGTAGAAAGAGACTCAGTGGCACTGAATACAAAGAACGAACAAAACTGAAACTTCAAGAATAAGAACGTGTTCTGAAACAAACAAAAAAACTTTATGCTTTAAAAAGATGAAAACACCAATGAACTCCATCCTTTTATTGTATAAAACAAATGTATTAAGCAAATATGAACTATAGAGGGGGCGGCAAATGGACTTTAGCCTATAGGTGGCATACTCTGAAATCCGGCCCTGTCGCCAAATCATAGGTACACCAAATGGAAATTTATCACGTGTTCCCTTAGTCCTCGACACACTGCTTGCACACTTTGTGAGGGACCCATGATTTATCTTGATCACCAATTTTCACTTTAAAATAGGCTTGCTTGACAAATGTACTGATGTTTGTCCTTTGACTGGGAATGGTAAAACTGACACAAATATAACAAAACAAATCGGGGTTGTTTAAGCACTTACGTCGCGAACTAGCAGATGCAGACATTGGAAAAAGGTTTCAGTTCATATACTTGTATAAATAAAAACTACACACTGCTAACTTGTATACAAACTAGAACACGGACACTCCACGTTGGAATGCGCTTCACAGCATCAGAGCGACATACAACGTCTCTCTACAGTATCTCAGGCGTAACTGAACCAGTCTAGGCAAGTATGCACCTATCGCTGGTCTCCTACGGCGTCATTCATCCGGCGCCAGTCGGAGAGTTTATGTCAGTCAATAAGAGAGCAATTGGAGAGCTGACGTGCTTCCTATGATCCACGTTCGATCCCGCGGAGAGTAGTCACTTGACTAAATGGTATAGTGGTGTAGAGAAAAAACTTGACGCGGAAGAAGAAAACTAACTGCAGTTTTGAAATCAGCATGCCTATTTAACTCTAAAACAGCTGAAAAATCGAAGTCAACAAAAAATATGTTCAAAATTGTTCCCCTGTGTAATGCAACAAATTGTTGAATAAGTTGAAAAAGCGTATCTTTAATCGGAATTGCATCATTTTGATATTTATGTCCCCAAAATTCCATACATCTTTCATATGATTTATATTCAAAATAATCCTCAAACAGCGTAATTCTCTGAATGCGTGATAAATTCATCTTGCAATGAAGAATAAAAAGACGTGGAACTTTATTATCGTACAGTTATTATCATACAACTTGAGTACGAAGAAAATCAAACGATAAAAATAAGAGTCGATAAAACTAAACAGGCGATAAAATTCAATAATTAAAAAAAAATACGGGCGATAAATTTTTTTAAAGTTGGAGTACGTGAATTTTTAGGACACCCTGTAGTAAGCTCAACACCGAGACCAACAGCACATGTGTAAAAATACTTATTTGTAGATAGTGTATACTCTATAACAAAAAAAATCGACGCACCAAGAAGGAGTTGTCCGATTGAGATGAAAATTGGTTGATGTGAAGAACATACATAGAAAGACAAACGATTAAAATTTCAGAACACTTGAATGATTTATTTCGGAGTTGGACCGTTACAAAGGGAGGAGGTTAATAAGGCGTTGGCCCACCCCTGGCCTGGATGCAAGCTGTCATCCGGTTTGGCATAGACTGAAAAAGGTCCCGGATGGTGCCCTGCGGAATTTCTTGCCAAATTGTCTCCAACTGTGTCGGGCAAAATGATCAACATTCCGGGTTGGTTGCAACCACCTTCCCATAACGTCCCAAATGTGCCCCATGTGAGAGAGATCAGGAGACCTAGCTGGCCAAGGAAGTGTTGGGAAAGCTTGAAGACAATTCAAAACAACACATGCAGTGTGCGATCGGGAATTATCTTGTTGAAAAGTAAGTCCGGGGCTTAGCAAAAGGAACGGTAACATTGGTAGAATGTCGTTTACGAACCACTTTGCAATAAGTGTGCCAGAAAGGACTACCAAACGGGTCCACTTCCACACCGTGCCAACGGCCTCGACGGATATAACGTGCACCAGTTCCTGTGTACTCGACATTCTTTGGCTGGACTAAGCGGTGGTCGCCAGGAAACGGGACTCGTCACTTAAGACTGTACGCCCCCAGTAAGCTCCGTTCCAAGTGGATCGACCACTGTAATTCTAACTCCTATTTGAAAATATCCCTCAATGCAAGTGGTTTGGAAAGTGGGGTTCCCGCTCAAGTGTTCATCTTGTCATCTGACCACGCTTCAAAATTACGTGGTGTTGTCTTCGGATCTTTCCCTTGAATTGGTAACCGGAGGGTTGGTAGTTCGAAATTCCATTCAGCCACCAAAGACAGTTGTGTACGAGGGGGATGGTGCATGATAAATCTGTCGTATCCTTTGATGTACTCAGCTCTTGTGTTGACCTCGTCATCTGACCATCTTTCAAAATTACCCTTTACGAAAAATGTCCATAGAATCCTATAGAATTATGGCCCTTTATATTCTACAATGCAACTTTAATGGCTCCTTTTTTTCTATAACTTCTATAGAAGCCTCATTTCTTTTGTCTCACAACTTTACTTTTCGGTAGAACTTTATAATTCCAGAGAAATCCTTTCCTAAAGAATCAAAGCTAGTATTCTCTATTGAATTTTTTTCCTACAGAAATTGAATTTCGTTTCTTTAGAGTTCTATGGAACTAAAAAACTTTTTGTTAAGGGATGAAGTGTTGCCCTAGGATCTTCCCTTCGGAATTGGTACCGGACCGTCGCCGATAGCCCTCTGTGTTGCTCCAGTGAGATGTTAATTAATCTACCCAACCTATACTATGACCGAGATTCGAATCTAGAACTTCCTAAACCAAAAGTCACAAGGCTATAACCACACAGTTACCAGCAACTAAAGACATCAAAATTACCGAGCACGTATTAAGAGGTTAAATCCAAAGAAAACAATACTCAACTCACAATGACGATGCTGCAAGTTCCCATGCTGCTCTCTTTACCAGATTTACTCCAAACTACTTCCAACTTAATTGCTGTCATGCGTTCAGCTGCTTATCGGACGTGGACACATAGAAATTTAAATTGTCGCAATGCTCTCTAAAATTCAATCGCTTTAACTTGTCGCTCAAGTATCTAAAAAGTAGCAATTTCTTTCCTCCACTACATTACGTAGCCGACCAACCGGTCTAGTGGTCAAGGTGTTGGCCTCTCGATCGGAAGGTTCCTGGTTCGAATCCGGGGTTAGGGCATGGATGTAAATTGTGCTGTCCTTTGTTAGGGACAATGATGGTCCACCCACTGGGTGCCCCTTCACAAGTGACCATCACTTCTGGTCTTGTATAAGGCTAAAATGACCTCGGTCAACTTTGTATTGTATTGTATTTGTATTTGTCTTCGCAATTGTACTACCTTGCCATTGGAAATTAAATAATAATAAAAAAAAAACTACATTACGTAACCCAGTCAACAGAGAATGCCAAATTACATTTGAGAGCATCTTCTTGATATGAAAATTAATTCTATAGTTTTGATTTTTGCGATCTTACCAAGTTATTTCGAAGAATTCCGAAATAACGTACTTGAAGGTTTCAGAACATCTATCCTATGTTATTCATGAATCGTTGAGACTTAGAGAAAAGGAATTGTGAATTGATCAAAGAAATAAGGAAATTTATATTAGACGTTATTTCATGCATAAAAATAGAAAATTCCACAGTATCTGCAGTTCTATTCAAATTTTAACATTAGATATTTGTATTCCGCGATTTAGTGCGATTTACATAATTTTTGTCTGCACCTACGACCTTTAAGTGTATTTTATATCATTACGAACATCCATACCAAGGCCGGGATTTGAACACAGGACAGGCATTTTCGGAGAGGCTGATCGAAAAAGTAAAACAAATAGTTTCACTGAAGGGTTGTGAGGCACATCCGGATGAAATGATACTGGTACTGGTAATTTGAGTTAACGTCGTACTAGCACAACACAACGGGCTATTGACGACGGTCCGGGATCAGTCCCTTAAGGGAAAAATCCGAGGACGACACCTCGTAACTTTGAACCACGGTCAGATGACGAAGCAACACTTGAGCTGGCACCCCACTCTCCAAACTTCCACACCAACCCAACGTGATGACTTTCGGCACGACAGATTTAAGGTGCACCAGCCGCCTCTACACCATACGTTTACAAATATCCAAGCCCGGAGCCGGATTCGAATCAGGGACCTTCCGATCTAGAGGCTAACACCTTAACCACTATACCGGTTGGTCGGCTGAATAAAATGACAAAAAAAAAATTCCAATCTTAAAACTGCAGTTTGTTAAACACATCTTGTTTTTGATAAAAATGATTTCATTATATATATATATAAAAATATTAAGGTAAAAAAAAATTTTCAAATATCCTGGACACTTAATTTTTCTTAAAAATAAGTATTGCCAACAACAACATTTCGAATTTACCGCTTATCAATTTTATTATTTTTTAAAATTTGCATTCATTGTAAATACTTGTAGATTGAAGATATGAAGTCACACTTTGTCGTCAATTGATATAAAAAATTAGAAAGTTTATCACGGATGCTATATTTGCGGGTCTTCTAGTATGTAAGCATTTTTAATTTTTGTCGCGCCTGAGCAACACAACGAGCTATTGGCGACAGTCCGGGATCAAACCCGAAGGGAAAGAATCGAAGACAACACCACTTAATATCGGAACACAGTCAGATTATGAGGTCACACCTGAGTTGGCACCCCACTCTACAAACTTCCACACCACAACAACGTGAGGATTTTTGAGACTAGCCCCCTTTGTACACTACGGTCTTTGGTTGGATTCGAACTCGTAACCCTCCGGTTGCTAGGTGAAAATTTAGAATAAATTTTGTTCTTGGCTATTACAAGAATCGAAGCAAATATTGAAGCAATTGTTGAATCAATGCAATGTTACGCCTCAAATTTAATTATTTATTTATCTATATATATATAAAATTCAAATACCACTCACTCACTGACTGACTCATCACTGTATCTCAAGAACTGCAAGTCCTAGGAAGCTGAAATTTTGCAGGGTGTTTCTTCTTATACCGTAGGGGTGTACTAAGAAAGGATTTTGAAAAATTAAAATCCTAAGAGGCCTAAAATTGACTTAAGGCCTAAGCTAAAAGCAATTTGAAATCGCCATAGAAATAACATTGAGTATAAAACGTTTGCTATACGCATCGCAGATTGCTTTACCAGTGTTGATCGAAAAACAATTTTCTTAAAACAAATTAAATTATAATGTTCTTGTTTGAAATCAATTTTTACTTCTTCCCATCATGAAAATAATATTTATAAAAATTTGACTGATGAAGAAAGAATATTTAGAACATTTAATTTCATATTTACTTGAATTTTATAAGGGAGCACGAAAAGCCCAAACGATAAACCCATTGATCATAGAAGCGTAATTTTGCTACTCGGTATCTGGCAACCTCAGAATTAAGGTTTCATTTTTTAATTTGATTCATAGTTCTTTTTTGGGGTATTTGAGTTGAAAACGAGATGGTTGTTGCGATCATATTTGAGGATTCCCAAGTATTATAAATTTTTTGCTTATAAATCATTGTCTTCATCAATATTGTTCAAGTTTTTTGTCGAATTGTTTTACTTCAGAATATATACAGGAAGTCGAAATTCAACACGCTAGAACAGATATTTTTTTTTCAGAATTCTGCCTTTTTTAAGGATTGGAATTTTGTTTTTGTTTGCATTATGTGTTCCGGTAATTACCTATACCAGAAATATTATTTAGGAGTTGGATTTTATTTATTTATTTCCTACAAAATATCACTAGACATGGGTATTTTTGTAGTGGTATATGTATATTTCCACCAACTTTCTTTAAATCTTTGGTTCAATACGTAATAGTGTGTAGATAAAAAAAATATTAAAATTTACGAATCAAAATATTTTTTATGTGTGTAATTTGTTATTTTAAAATGCCATGAGAAATTTTAAAAATAACTTTAAAACAAGATGGTGTTATGTTAAATTAAAACTGCTAGTCATACTTTGTAGATCAAAATATATTTCAAAATTTTGATATAGCTTTTCATTGAAAGACGATTAAAATCAATTAAACTTATTTTGTTTTTCGTGTTTCATGGGTGTTATTGAAAGCTGTACTCCATAGTCAAGTAACTACATCTATCACTCTAAATAGATACGTGCTTTCCATTTAGAAACCAAATTTCTGATCTTAAAAAGTACCATAAGGGTTCAATTTAAAACTGTATGTGAGTTGGAGAAAAGGGAATTTTTAACAAGACTTTGTTGATCTTGGAATAATATCACACTAAGTAATTTTTAAAAAAATCGAAATTTTATGTCTTAAGAGGCAGAAAATCGAGGTTCCTTACTCTATTTATTGAAGCTGTTCTTACGCAACTTAGATGCATGTGAATCGTTCGTTGAAAGTGATTTTCTTTTTGCAAAAGCGCTGTAAAATCAACCTTCTGTTTATTAAAAAATTGTTATCGATTGGGTTTAATTTGTCTACTCCGATTAAATGTATTCCTAACAAAAGCTCTGTTATTCCACATGCCACTGAATGGAATTTTCTGGAAAAAGTGCCGTTTGCTTCAAATTAAATTAGTCACGAATGCCGTAAATTTTTATCTCTTGGACAAAGAGAACGAGGGTTAATATATAGCCTATCATATCCGCAGAGTTCTAAAATATAAGTGTACCAAATGTGTGGATTGGTCAAAAGGTGGATTAGTGTAGAGAACAGACAAACGCCAACTCTGCTTTATATATCTAACAGAAATTCCGTTATTCCACCTGCTGCTGAATGGAATTTTCAAGAAAAATTGCGTTTGCTTCAAATTAAATTAGTAACGAATATTGTAACAATTTAACTTACCATCTTCTCATATTGATGCTGAAATTCGAAACTATCGCATACCAGGTGAAAGAATGGCACAATGAAAACATATTCATAGGAAAACTAAGTTCAAGACTATCCACCGAAAATTCGCCAGTTTTACTGAAATTGAATGCACGGGAATATTCGTAGTCACTCGAAAACTTAAAATCAATTTTAGCAGAAGTGTGACGAATATGAAATGGATTATATGGTTGGATATAACATATATGCATATTTGCGTCCGAAATAAATTGTAGAAGCAATGGAGTTAAATTGGTATAAAAATTTTTTTCCCGTTTCCCTAAATGATGCTATGATTTTTTTTTATGAAAAAGAATTGATGATGACTTTTCAATCAACATATTATTAGCTCAACCCGAGAAAAGCCGGGTCTTTCTGCTAGTTTAGTATAATCTTGGTATAACAATATAAAATTTAAGTAATAAACATCAATATAAAAATAAATGGTAGATAAAGTCCATGTTTTTTTTTGTCACGTGTAATCTATGTGGCCTTTGATCTTAATAAGTCTGTACCATCGGTTAACATACAAATAGAACAAAGTTGCCGACATTCAAACGACTGATAAAAACCTGTTGAAATTACTTCTCGATAAACCAGATGTTCTGCGTCTTTTTCTTCTAGAACAAACTCGTTCAAAGAAATCAAGCCGTAAACGAAACACCGAAGAGCTGCAATAAATCATCCCGTCAAAAATAAATCCGATCGTACACGAATCTGACCCACTAAAAGCGGACAGAAAGTGGAAAAGGCGAAAAAATAAACCCGTAACGGTTGAAATGAAAAACACTACTACTAAAACGAACCGCATCGGTGCGAGAAAAAAAAAAGCTCATAAACGGCGACGAATGTTTGCCATATCGTGTGGGCACAGCGCAATTATTATTCAAAAAGGCGAAGCCTCACCTTGCCCCAAGGTGATGCACGGAGAAACAAGTTGGCATTAAAAAATAATGAAGTAATATGGGTCATACCCTAAAAGGGAAACCGCTAAGACGGGCCAATCAATGAGCGGGAACGGAACCCACGTGATAAAAACGAAACCCACTCATTTTGCCATCCGAAAACGAGGGCGAAAATGAAATCGCCAGAGGATTTTACTTTTAAGTCGCAAAATGGTGTGGAATATTAAACATGCATATTTTGCCTCGCATTTGTTTCGAACTGGCGAAAAATATCCTGTATACAGCGCAATCTGGAAAGAAAATGAAAGGTAAGTTAAATTTCTTACCAATAAATTTTTGCCTGTGGGAAAAGTCCGTCCGAAAGTCAACTGTTCGATAACAAGATGCCAGATTTTATTAAAAAACATCTTTCGAAGCGTTTTGTTCCCGCGTTATGTTGCCTGATCGTAATTTGGATGTATGCGATACACCATTTGGGCAACAGTCCAGAAAAGCGAGAACTAAAAAGCAATTTAGAACATTACGAGTTCGATTATTTGATCGCAAACGACATCTGCGACGAAGATCTCTTCTTGCTGATACTAGTGCATTCCGCCGCCGACCATTTCGAACACAGGCAACTCATTCGGACTGCATGGGGCAATCCGTTCAGAGATCTACCCAAGATTAAAGTGGCATTTCTCCTAGCGATTGCAGAAGAATTCCAGAAGGACATCGAAAAAGAGAACGATCTCCATAAGGACATCATCCAAGGGAACTTTATAGACTCCTATAGGAACTTAACCTACAAACACGTCATGGGTCTGTCCTGGGCTTCGACGAACTGTACTAGGACTCGCTACCTCCTCAAGATGGACGACGACATCTTCGTGGACATTTACCAACTGCTGGACTACATAGACGGCAGACTGCAATACTACGATTTGAGGAACAACATAGCGTGCTACTTCCAAAACCGCATGCCGGTTGTGAGGGACCCAGTCAGCAAGTGGTTCGTGTCCAAAGCCGAGTTCTCGTCAGACACCTTCCACGACTACTGTTCGGGATGGGCGTACTTGACGACAACCACTGCTGCAAGTCGTCTGTACGAAGCGGCCAAGAAATTGCCGTACTTTTGGGTGGACGACGTCCATCTAACGGGAACTGTGGCGAAAGTGGCCAACGTGAGCAGGATAAGACTCAACTCCTTGTTTGCTCTGGAAACGGACGGACTAGTGGGCTGGACCAGAAGTTCGAAGAACCTTAAGTGGGATCGCATTTTTGCTCCTACTTGGGGAGATTTGTCATTGAGTAAAAAAGCCCACAAAAAAGCTCTTAAGTGCCACAGAACGAAGTGCAGGTGTTGCTACAAACCAATGACGACTCCTAAGCCTTCGACAACTACGATGGCAATAAGAGGTATGGCACAGATCATTCCATTCCACATTTCTTGATGAAGAATGAAGGAAACTCATTACAGAATTGTTAAAGAACGAAGTGCAGGTGTTGCAACAAGTCAATGATGACTCGTAAGCCTTCCTTTCTTCACTCATAATAGCAGATCATTACACTCCACGTTTCTTGAATAAGGAAGCCTAGTTAACTCATTTTGAACGTGTTCAAAAACGAAGTGCATGTGTTGCTACAAGCGAATAACGACTCCTAAGCCTTCGTCAACTACGATGGCAGTACGATGTATGTACGGCACAGATCAATCTAGTCCACTTTTCTTGGCGAAAGAAACATATTTAACTCATTTTAGAAGAATGAAATGCAGGTGTTACTACAAGTCAATGACGACTCCATAGCCTTCTTCAACCAAGATGGTAGTGAGAGATACGACATACATCCTTCCATTCCACATTTCGTGTAAAAGAATCGATTTATTTAACATATTGAAGAATGAAGTACAAGTTGTTGCTTCAAGGAAATGACAATTCCTAAGCCTTCATCAACTACGATGGCAGTAAGAGGTATGGCACAGATGATTCCAATCCACATATCTTGATGAAGAGAATGAAGCATATTCACTGTTTGTTGAACCTTTTGAAGAATGAAGTGCATGTGTTGCTACATGCCAATGATTATTCCTAAGCCTTCTTTAACCATGATGACAGATAAAGGTGTGCCACGGAACATTCCATTCCACATCTCTTGATGACTTGTGTATGAAGCTTAACTACCATCCGGGCATATTGAAGATGGTTTTGTTGCTCTAGTCATTTTTCTATGTGAGGGCTAGGTCCTCATCATCCAAGTGTGGGACATTCCACATTCCTTGAAGAATGAAGCCTATCCGCCATCGGTGAAATCTTCAACATCTGTTCCTATTTTGCAACAAGAGGGAACAAGACGCTGCTTTAAATGGATTCCAAACCATCACAAACATCCACCCAGAGGCTATTGAACTGAGGGCGATAAACACTTGGCTACCAGGCTGGTTAAATATTGAAGATGGAATGAGAGCTTAAAACATAATACAAGTGAAAACAAGTGAGTAGTTCAATGAAAAGGAATGAATGCGATGGACTTGTGTGTGTGTGTGTGTGAAAATGTATTTTAAGGTTACAGAAGTATGGCTAGTCTTTCCTCAAAAAGAGTAGCATTTAAGAGATAGCTATTCAAAACAAACCAAATTATTGCAACCAATGAGCAAAAATGGTTTTATATCTTATTTCTCTGACGTTTTGAAGATCTATAAAGCAGACACTATGAACTGAACCTACTACAACTGGACAGATTAAGACCAATCTCATGGAAATTTAAGCAAGCTTACTTCATACACGAGTCACGTTTTAAGGATCCCTACAAATCAATTTCTTAAACTGGCAGAAATCAGTACACTTCAATCGAAAAAGAACAAACTAATGCCCTTCCAAAATGTAACATTTTTATGGCTACCTACAGCCCATATAGATCGTGAAATATTAATCCGTGAGACTACAAGGGAAGAAATCTCTCGTCATTAAAATATTGCATATTTCTTGATGATCACGAGCTGGGAAAGTCTCAACAACATCTCGTAATTTTGAACCACGGTCAGATGACGAGACAACACCTGAGCTGGCACCCCACTCTCCAAACTTCCACACCAACCCAACGTGAGGACTTTCGGCCACGACAGATTTTAGGTGCACCAGCCGCCTCTACACCATACGCTTACAAACATCCATGCCCGGACCTGGATTCGAACCAGGAACCTTCGGATAGACAACCTCCAGGAGGGTTAAGGCAGAGGTAAAACTATAATGCACAACAGTTACCACAAGTTTAATAGGTAATGCAATGTTTGTAGTTGGGTGGCATATTAATTACATTACACTTCAATCTTGCTAATAACTGGACGACACATTCGTTGAATTTCCTGCCTCTTATATTAATGTGGTAGTTAATTAACGTCGCACAGGCCATAGGCGACGCTCCATGTACAATCCCCAAATGTATTAAAAAAATTGAATTTGGAGGACAAATTTTTTTTTATTACTTTATTTTAATTTTAAAACAATTAGTTTAAAGCTATAATTATTAAGTTTAATAGACAACTAGTTAAATAGATCTTGTTTCGTTTTATGTCAGACACATTTTAATAGTTAGGTGTGTCGTATGCCATATTTGGCCATTCTACACCAGACATACAATATCAATTAATGGACAAAGACACACATGGGAAGCCTTACTAACACTGAAGAGAGAAATGCACTTCAACAGGAATCCAACTTTCAAATGTAAGGCTTCATATAAAATCCATTTGTTATAAGTAACAAATTCAAGAGAGCAAGTATTTTTAGTTATAGGAAAGATTTAAAGATCACGCCCTTTCAATCTGCTTTTCAAATTATTGACAAATTTCCATCACTAACTTATGAAAAAATATCAGAAATATATTTCTACAGCAGCACATTATTGACATTTCTTGAGTATTCTTTTTAACTGAGAAGAGACTATAATAGAACATACCAACAACTCAGACCAAGTATGTAATTTTAAATGACAATAAAAACAGATTAGTCAAAATTAAAATAAAACACATTTAACATGCATGCTTGAATGTTTGTATTTGTATCTGCAGTATTTGATTTCATCAGCTAAAAGTAAGAAGTATGGCAATAATACAAATCACAACTAAAGCTTAGAACATTAAGTGTAGATACAAGCCCGGGAGCAGAAAGTGCTTAAAACTGTGACGTACGTCGCAGAAGTCTTTTCAGAATAATTTTTCCTTAATTTTATCAAAACTTTTGCCGATTTTTTTTCAATCGTAAGTAAAGATGTTCTGCACTGCAAAGGACTCCTTACTACATCTTTTTTTCTTTTCTAGCTACGGAACAACCTCCATACACCGCCCCAAACACTTTATAAATAACACATCTTCTATGTCAATGACAAACTATTTAACTTCGAAAGTGATCGACAGAACTGCAAATTCTGAAAGTATGCCTTGGTTTTAAATAAAGTAATTTAATTAATTTTGATGTTTTATTATAAATATGTAATACATACATAGCCTAAAATTGTGTTTTAGGTCTGTTTTTGATTTTACTGCAATGTTCAAAATGCCTGCAGAACAATTGCAATTGACTGGAGTTGTGTTGCAGAACACTGAATATGATTCTGCACCTGGAGATACACACAAGTATGTGTGAAAAATCAGTTCAGTAGATATGAACTTTTTCATTTTTCTAAAAATTTGTAGATCTGTGTAGTATAAGATAAAATAGGAACATGTTTACTATGGTTGGTGGCTATGGGCCGTCGCATGTTTGGCCAAGCTGCATCAAAAACAAAACATCAAATAAAAAATACCCTGAAAGGAGTAGTGGGATTAGAGCAGAAAAAGATCGCCTGGGTATTCCAGGAACGCAACACTTGGGTTAACTAAAGACAGTTGATCCCACGAAAAAAGAAAGATCACAAGAATACCTTGGGTTCATGATGAAGTCTGTTCATGCCTAACGATGTCCTCCTGAGGGCATGTAGATACAATATGCAATGAATACACAATATAACAGAGCATATAATAAATCCAAAGGATTACTTAGAGCACAAGGTTATACATTTTTTTTTAAGTTTCAGAAATCCTTATTTTTAAAGTTGTACACTAGATTTGTTTTTTAATTTTGACTTTAAAAATCCATTTTTTTTTAAACCACAGGTAATGGTGTATTCTTAAAATCATTTTAGGGAGAAAAAAAATCAGATTGTGCAAATAATTAATTATTTAATTAAGACATAGCAAATTAGAATGTTTTTTGAAACTCATGTCTCAAATTTTAATTTGTTAAGAAAGACAATTCCTGTTGGAATTTATTCCTAATATTATTCTTCATGTTTTGAACCATCATCAAGTTGCTAGAAGAAATAGTTTATTTTTTACAATTTTAAAATCAAGGAAACGTAAAAAAAAAATATAAAAAATAATAATAAAAAAAAAATTGCATTTTTCAGGAATTTTAATGGTTAAAAAAACAATTAAAAATCCAGTTCTTGTCTAAATACTCTGACTGAGGTTCAAAACATCCACTGTATTATAGAGATCATAATGATGCAAAAATAGTTATAATAGGTCAATTCATTGCGGAGTAATCATGTTTTGAACAAAGCATCGATATTTGCAAGATCTTGGCATCGTTTGAAAGCTAAAAAGTAGGAAATTATTTTGAATTAATAAAAAAAATATTGATATTCTGGCCTATTTGCATGATTTCTAGTGTATACATAAACCTTAAGGTATATGAAAAAAATGTTAGATGGAAAACTACTTTTGTAATAATAAAAATTGTATCTTCATGACTTATTTAATGTCAAGTGCATGTGATTAAATTTAAATGATTTTTTTCAATGAGATTTATTAATATTTAGTGCATAATTTCAGTAACAGCAAACATAAAATGCACTAGTTTCATTACTTCTGGCCAAAAATTGATTTACTGCACATAATATTTCAAAACAAACAGCAAAATTGTCTTTAAAAAATCTCAACTATCAGTGGTAAATCTTTTTTTTCCCCCCACAGCACCATTTAGATTTTTTAAGAGAGCTACATCGCACACCATTTTAAACCTAATCAAAAACAATTTCTTAATGGGATCAGGATCAAATATTTTTAAACCAGAGAACAATGCAATACAAGAATCAAACCACAAACTCAATCACTTAAAATGATACTTTATTTCTGTCACTGTTTTTCATAGAAATTTTAACACAGGATTTACAACACATCATTGGCAACAAAACTGAACCTCGTTGTAAAATTTGAAACCATTCAATTTTTTTTTTTGGAAAAAAAAAATCCAGTTTCAATAATTAGATAAAAAAATTAAATTAAAAATACACAATCTGCATGCTATTTTTTAAATTCAGATTCTTCTTTTTGACTGTGAATATGAAAAATCCAATAAATGTCAAGCAGTTGGAGATATTTATACATATAATCTGATGATATTTAGCACAAGATGGCAGCACCTGCATTTAACAAAATCTCCATTTTGTACTGATATTCAACGTGAATATGATTATAGATGAAATGGAACTAGATAAACTGAATTGCTGCAAAGCTTATATATTATTTGTTTTGTATGTACACTTGAGGTTTATGGTATAATAGAAGTGCTGGCTTCCCTTCTGTTTCAGAAACTTCAATTGTCTTCAATGGCAAAAGAATGAAATTACCTCACCAGCATTTCAGGCAATTAATGGTACATTTCATTGAGCACATTCATTGTGTGTTGGAAGATTTAAACATCTTAAGCAATAGAAGAGTTTAAGATATTTCCAGAAAAATAAAAAATAAACGATGAACTCTCATTATTACATTTAAAAATTAGCTTCCACCACCCAGCATGGAACAAGTTATAAAGTGACCTGACAGTTATTTTTATTCTTTTCTGACGGCAGAGCACCATACAAAATACATTGACACATTACAATACCACTTCCGATAATGTTCGGAGTAAAAAACAATGATGTAATGGATTATCACATTCTTTATATTACACAAGAGATAGAAAATTATTACATTACAATACTGTCGACATTGCTGATCATTATGGTATTATGATGGTACGGTTTATTATACACCTACTGGACGTTCTAGTGTCTGTTAAATAACATGTATAATTTTAAACAGCTACATTAATAACTTAAAGCCAAAAACAGTACAAAGTCCAAAATCAGGAATCCTTAAGACCCAAGTCATTCCAGATTATTTGCATTTTTTTTGTCAAACAACCCAACTCTCACCCCCCCCCCCCCAAAAAAAAAAATAATAATAATTTGCCAGCGCGTTATTTACGCCTGGAACATGGTTTGAATATTAAAATAGATATATAAATAGGAATATTAATAATAATTTTTTTAAAGGAAAAAAAAAACTTTTTAACACAATGCAGCAAGTTTTACGTACAAACCTAATTTTCCTGTGTGGTATTTACTCTGAACATGTCCATTTTTTTGGGTTGTTTCATCAATTTGGTACAGTTTGAACACCTTGTTCTTTAAAAATTGAAGAAGGGAAGAGACGAAACATAGAAAAAAGTGAGAGAAAACAAAAGCTTGTTAGAAAAATGTCTGGATTTTGGACAATTCTGGACATCCGGATTTGGGACTTTGTTATAAGACAATTTGTGATTGTCGGGGAATTTACTGGCAGATCTGCATTGCCGTATTTGTTGAAATATGAATAATGCAACAAGTACAAACAGGTCTTTCATTTTTAATTGTGAATCTCTTGCAAGGGTGCCACAGACAAAGCACGTGTTAAATAATAGCATACATTCTTTGAAATAGTAGTCTCTTAAATCTTATTAGCATTACAATTTTTAGTTCATTAGTTGGTTGTTTTTTTTTGTCACAAGGGCTATATTTGGCCATGCTTTTGTTGATCAGATACAAAATCAATCATAATGTGCTAATTACAGGAAAGAAACAGACATTGGAAGATTTTGTCAAGAAATTTGAATTTTTAAATTAAAAAATTTATATATTTTTCTTAATATGGTTTTTGTGACAGTCTAGCGATCAGATTATATGTTTTCCTACAATAGTCGCTACGTCTTGTTGCCAAAACTTAGAAATTGGCATCTTTTGAAAAATTTTCTTTGTAGAAAAAAAAATCTTTTTTAAACTGTCTGTTATTAGTGAAAAAAAATAAAAGGGGTGGCTTGACGGCCAAATTTTTTGAAAAGTCACCAAAATTTTGAAAATTGGAGTCTTGAGACGATTTTGCTGAAAAATACTTTGGCATCAAGATAGGAAAATAGTAGCAAAAATGTGAATATAAACGTAACATTCTTAAAGAATAAGTATTACTTAGCTCATCAGCAGAGGAAGAATATCCATCCAAAATGAAAATAAAAAACACAGCAATAGCTAATAGCAAAAATTAAAAACTGCATCGATAAATATTGAAATCCTTATCAATAACTACATTGGTAATTCTAAAAAGCAACAAAACAGTCTAAACAATAAGTTAGTTTGGAGTGTCATACCAGACATTTTTAAGTTTTACCCCAATTAGTCAAACCCAACATAAAATGCAGAAATATGGGAACAGGTGATAAAATTTAAGAGAGAATGCAGCAGCCTTGAGTTCATCAATAAAAAAAAAAGCTGTAGTTTGTTTTCTAATACAAATATTGATGAATACTACACAATAATATTAAGGTCTGCCATCTTCCTCCAAAGTCATCAAGTTCCCAGTACAGTCAAATGTCAAAATCAAAGCACTTGTGTAAAAGTAGCATAAATTTTTTTTAAATAGTGGCAAGAGTCTTCTCTTGAAACCTATTTTAGTTGCTCAAATGCAAAATGAATCAAAAGTGTAAATGTATGAAAAAGACGTTGAAGAAATTTACACGTCAAACAATTTAAAATCTCTCTATATTAATATATATATAAAAACCTAAATATTTTTTAGGTTTTCGTGACAATCTAGTAACCAGATTCCGATGTTTTTCTTCAAAGATTACCATGGTTTGCACCAAAACTTCGAAATTGCTATCCCTTGGCAAACTTTTTTTCAGGGTTCCCACTCTATTTCAGAAATTAAAATTATCTGACTTTTCCAGACGAATTTTACAAAATTCAAGGTGATACTTAAGCAATTCAGGACATTTTTAAGGTGGAAAAACACCAACAAATTTAGCATTCAATAGCAAAAATTAATACACAAAGCCCAAGTAATTTTGCATTAAAATAACTTATTCAAATAATGCAACTTATTTGACGTAAATCAGTTCGTGTGTGATTTAATGTATCATAACGAAATTCTTCAATTTAACCCAGTAGACGAAATAAAATTCTTTACCTGTTGAATATTAGCCGTTTATTTAAAAAAAATTTGTAGAAAAATTCAATTTATAAAGTAAAATGATACGAAACCGTGAATGAATCTTACTGGCTACTTTTCTCCAAAGTGTAATTTTACAGGTCTTAGATAAAATATCCTAATTTTCCCTAATTTTTTGGACAAATTTAAATTCTCTGATAATTTTAGATTTTCTTTGACTTGTGGGAACCCTGTTTCAAAGGTTACCATGGCTTGGCACCAAAACTTCGAAATTGGCATCTATAGAAAAACTTTTTTTCCTAAAGTAAAACCAGGAAAACATTTTCCCCCCTGCCCGCTATTAGTTAAAAAAAAAAATTTAATTGTATTTGATCTTTGTGAATTTTTTAATTTTTTTTTAAAGCTTGAAATGGCTTTTGACAATGAGTTTACGCAAAAACAAGCCCTTAATTACCGAGGTTAAAAAATAATAGCAAATATTTGCCCTATCAGTTATATTAACTTTATGCTAAATCTTATGAGATGGAAAATACACAAAAAGAGTTCTATGAATAGATCTGTTTCAAGGGCATTTAAAATGATTCACAAACAGATTCAGTCAAGTTCCTATCCTCAAACATAAAAGATGAGAGAAATTAAGACTAAATTGTTGAGGTCAAATATGAATAATTAAAAAGAAAATGCACAGCATAAAAACCAAATTAGTTTACTTGAAATAAACTCCATCGTTTTTACAGAATTTGTTCAAAAACGAAAAATCCACATGTGGAATGTGATGGGCGCATGCATCCTCTTATAACAATGCAAATACACCACAATATTATCTAAGAAAAGTAAGTGGTAGCACAGTTGGTATGTACACACATTTATATTGAAAAGCACCAAGAAAACTCAAGGATATGCACCTAGACAAATCTCAAGAGGAAAATTTCAAGATTAATTTATTTTCAATGATAATAATGGATACATTTCATAACCATCTAAAATGTTTCAAAAAGATATCACTTCCATTAAGATTTGACCAATTTTGCTAAATGAGATATCTCAACAATAAGGTATCTTTTTTTTCATAACAACCAGATCAAGATATCTGGCCAGTCTTCTAATGATGAGATATCTCATTAAGAAGTCATCCAACAAGATCAGTTTTCGCTCATGGCGAAATACCTCTTCGAGGCAACCTGTGTTAATGCATAATTTAGAATGCTTTTTGAGCTAGTTTTCAGTTTACATTAATAAATGTATTTAATAATAGCATTTTAAAAGGTCGAGTTTGTGTTTAACTTTAAATAGAAAATATGTAATTATTTATCCCCCGGTCTTTGAAGAAGTGGAATAAATTTTGCACCTGCAGCTTTCTGTTTTGAACAGCACTTGCAACAAGTTTCAAAAAGTATAAATAAAAACAAACAATTCCAAATGCACGTGAGGTTTCAGTGACTTGCACAAACCATGTAACAACGATTACAGAATGAATCATTCAAGTGTCTCTTTAAAAGATATAAAAATTACAACACAACAAATGCATGACGTGAATGCCGTTGAGTAAGAATGTACACCTTAATGTAAGAATCTGAATTGGTGATCCAGCCATGAAAATTGCTAAGAGACAACAGTGATCAATGGAGATGCATTTTCAGAAAAGACATACTCGTTGGCAAGTCATGTACTCTGCGAACTGGGCGCAAAGAGGTGACACAAGCCGATATCTTCATTCACTGTAACGTCGATCAAAGAGGAGTCGTCTTTCGTTTTGAACTGTATAAGTGGAGGTAAGTTTTTTATCACCACGTCACGCTTATGTTGCTGGCCGATGCTCCTCTGCAAATAAAGACACATAATTATATACTTTGTACAACTACAAAACAATCAGATTTACAATTTTTGTACACAAAAATGATACGATGTAAACTAGGGGTGCACAACCTTTTTGGGAGAAGGGCCACTCGCACCGTTGATTGAGACATGGGGGGGGCAAATAAAGTTGCAGCACAGACACAATGAAAGTTCTACAACCCAATTATGTACAGCTGTTATTACACTTAATGCATAGTAAAAAAATAATCACTTAATTTTTTTCAAGATTAAACTTACAAATGTTTTCTCAAATAATCTAGGAGCTTGTTTACAGAGCTAAATGAATGATTGTATGAATAGTTTAAAAAAAGAAGTTAACAAACATTTGCAATGATCAATCATTTAGAATTACTTTTAAGAATGTGTCTCAAGAATGTCATATGTAATTCAGCAAATTATTTTAAGTTGTAAATTTATAACAGTAATAGTTGTTGTTTCTCATGCCTACACTGGCAGACCAGAGGAGTGCCAGGCCCGTCGAAGACGGCAAGAGGGGTGTGCCTTCCATGTTATTGAGCCCCATTGGGAGGAAGTCCGACTTTGCTCGACATACATGACAAATCCGTTTTACAGGATGGTCCTTTTCATACATCCATTCACTCACTCACACATATCGTAATTTAGATCCCAATCAGAGGCCGATAACCCCCTGATCAGGTACCTCCAGAGGTATTGATTTGGTATGGGAACAATGGGGGACTTTGTGACCACGACCTATTTAACATGCCCCAGTCACCATTAGTGAACACGACGGTCTTTAGCCAGGTCGAAGCGCCGATCTCGCAATCATCAGAAATGCAGGCTCCGACAGTAATAGTACAATGAGCAATAAAGACAAGTATCAGAAATTTTAATGATGGCAGTAAAATTAGAAATAAAAATTACAGCACCAAATATAATAAATTTCTAAAGCATAAACAATAATTCTGTCACAACTTGCTAATGGGATGGCTGATACTGAGTTTTACTAACTAATTTAGTTATGTTAGAATCAATACTGCTAGTAGAAACTCTTAATACTGATTATAAATGTTTGTCAGTCAATTTACTTCTTAACTTAAGTCCTCTTGGAAGTTTATAGTCAAAATTAGTTTGTGGGCCGCAAATTGATGATTCGCGGGCCGCAATTGGCCTGTGGGCCGCAGGTTGTGCACCTCTAATGTAAACTAACTTTTCAGTCTTTAGTCTAAAAATAACTCTAAAACATTCTCTACATTGATACCAAATTAGGTCTGCCACACCAAAAGCACTTGTAGAATAAATTTTTTGATGTAGAATATGTCTTGCCTTTCGAAACAAGGGTACCACACTTAATTTTTGAGTGTCCCAAAAAACGTGAGTGCAAAAATATAAATCATACATAAATTAACCATATCGCGTTCAAAAGAGCATTAAACAAAGAATGTTACAAATGCTCATTGATCTTGTGGTGACGTCATCGACTAATGCAATCACAGTGCAAAATTGAGTCGCGAAAATGGCCGCTCACATTAATTTAATTTTTCTCTGGCCTCCTTTGTGTGTCATTGTTTTGTCTGCATTTTATAAATAACAATAGAAACAAAAAATAAATATTTAATACTTGTTTAGATATCAGACTTCAAAGTGAGGAAATTTCGCAAAAATTCCAAAATGTTCAAATATATACATGATAAACACAAGAAAAATTATAGAAACGCCAACAGGACAAAAGATCGAGAGATGGGAATCCAAGAAGATCCGAACATCTGATGCTGAAGGTCAAGGGGCTTGGTGAGAGCTCCTCAAAGTGGAGGATCGTGCTGATCGCATAATTTAGTTTAGCTCCGGCCTTCAATTTGTCAACACGACGTTTGAGGTGTCATTTGTTTAGTTTCTTTGCACTTTTTACCTAGCAACCGTGTTCTGACACAGGCCCATCCGGTTTTTTTAATATACTAAACCAATACCTTAAGTTTGTGTAGGACACTGTTGGTTTTAATCTGATTGTTTAGTTGTGCATATTGAGGATTGCTTCATTCAGACAACCAAACCTCACTTTTCATATCTTCTATCAAATAGTTTGGTGTAGTAAATTTTACCCTGCTTTACAAGAGAGCATAAGAACTGCATAATTAAAACTTAAAACATGATTAATTCATCGTCATTCATAAACACTACACTGCAATAATGGACCAGACAGCAAGATGTGATGGTATAAGGAAAAATACATGCTTTATTAGGGGGATGGTCCCCCCACATGCTGCAATTACAATAGCAACCCTTCTGGGCATACTTTCAATAAGGTTTTGATACACAGCTATGGGTATTTGTGTCCATTCCTGCTGCAGAATGTTGCCAGCTCAGTTGTAGATTTTGGACGTGGTTCTAAGGGGTTTAGGTCGGGACTCTGAGCAGGCCAGGGAAGACGTTTTACATCCATATCTTGATACCACTGCTTGACAGAGACTACAACGTGACGTGAAGCGTTGTCGTCTTGGAAGTAACATTCATCCATTCCATGAAATTGCCAGAGCGTAGGAAGAACCTGATTGTCCAAAATGTTCATGTAGGCGTCAGCATTCAATTGACCAGGAACAACATGTAAAGGTCCTAGGCCATACCACGAAAAACAACCAAAATCAAGTAGTCAGATTTTATGCAAATTTGCTGGAGTCCGGTCCATTATTGTAGGGTAGTGTGTTGCATATAGTTCAGATATAATTAAGATGAAGTATGTTTAGAGAGCTCTGCAACAGCAAGCATGGAAAAAATTAAGCACAATTATATACTTACTCCAATGATGTTGCCAACTACATTCCTGAAAGCTTCTTTCTTCGCCTTGTCGTTCTTAGTTTTGAATGAATTCTTGATTAAAACTTCGTCCAATTTCTAGAGAAAAGATGAGGACAAATCAGCACTGAATAATAATGAGTGGATAAATGATTATGTAAATGCAGTGCCGTTCAACTGGTGGTGGGTGAAACCATCCCAAGGGGTATGCAAGAAACTTTTAATTTAGATATTTCTTGATTTTATCCATAATACAAGTGTGAAGGGGACCATCATTACACATAAATCTTTCAAAATTGCAATTATTTTTTTGTAAATTTAAATAAAGGTTCATGCAATTCTGTTTAAAATGATACATTATTTATGGAGATACATTAAATAGAAGTATTTTAATAATTTTTTGAAAAGTACCTGTACAAACCTGAAGTAAGGTAAATTTATTCTTCAAACTTCAATATCTCAAAATGTGTATTATTTCCATAAAAGGAACATTGTTTCAAAGTCTATTCAAGCAAATGTAAAAATAATTGGTTTGCAAGTGTAACATGCCTTATAACATATTTTAACACAGGCATTTTTTTCAATCTGCTCAGAAAAGTTCATTTTGATTGTTAAAAATAAATAAAACTGGTCATTTTCATTTAAAAAAAGAAAAAAAAATTAAAGAAAAAAATTTCAAAACTTTAAATTTTTTTAAATATAAAGTCCATTTTACTTTATAATCTATTCTAAACGTCTTAACTTCATCTCCCACCTGCTCTTGGGATTCGATTCACAATTCATTCATATGTATTTACACTTTCTTTTATTTCCACATTTGGAGCCTACTATAAGCCATTTGTCTACTTTTTATCTCTAGGCGCCTTTTATTCCTTGGGTTGAGCTCTGTGAAGCTTATTTTCCCACTAACCGTCTTTGGACCCGGCGGCCGCATGTTGCCACTATTTTGTATTTTACAGTTCTGTGAAACTTCTGTTCAACCGGCTTTGTACCCGGTAGCAGCAAGTGGCCTTTTTATTATTGTACACTTATGCTGTGGTGGGAATCGCTCCCTACCCCCCTGGACCAAACGAAACGCTCTAAACCTTAGGGTGAGTTTGTTAGGGGGAGGGTCTTGAAAAAGAAACCTCATACTTGGCAAACCTGATATACATGATCTCAGATTTTAGATCAGTCGCTGCTGCACCCATGTGGATGAATGCAATACAAGTTCTGCTCATATATCTTCATAGAAAAAAAATTAGGGTTTCATTAAACAATAGCCATTTAATCTGTTTTGTTTAAGATCTCCTAGAGTTGAGAAATCATGATAATTGTGAATTTTTTTGAACATACATAAAGTGGTAATACACACGCAAAGTTTGAAAATATTTTATTACATAGCTTTGTTCATAAACAAAAGTCCATAAAGCGATAACTTTAGTAAAAAAAGATAATTCTTAAAACTGTCACATACACTCATCGTAAACATTGCCTTTTCCCAATTCATGTACACCTAATTCGTGTAAAAATAGATGTTTTTAAACAATAGATGCGTTTTTGAA
This sequence comes from Metellina segmentata, assembly GCA_947359465.1. Lineage (NCBI taxonomy): Eukaryota > Metazoa > Arthropoda > Arachnida > Araneae > Tetragnathidae > Metellina > Metellina segmentata. The sequence continues at coordinate 21,926,624 of OX375883.1, read as the reverse complement.
GAATACATGAAAAAAAAAAAAGACATTGTATCCACGGAAGAAAAAAAATGGTTCCTGATCTAAAAATTCAGTAAAAATAATTTAAAAAACCATATGAAAATATTTGTTTAGAGCTCATTCTTTTATTTCAACAAAATACACATAGAATATGTAATTAAATGAAATGAAATTAAATAAATAAATGTTACGGAGAACCTTAGGCCAAATGCCTTCTGTCTCCATCTGAATTTTGATGACTACTGAGCGTTTTTTTAGTTCAACTGAATTATATACGGTGGTGTGTGTGTCATTGGTAAACCAATGGGAATGGATGGATGGGAGGTTGGTCAGAGTCAAAGACAAGCCCAACTAGTGCTGTGCAGCAGATGTAAGATGACACAAGTAAGCTTAATTTAAATTGAATTATAACAAGAGGAAGATTTTAACGACATTAAATAATTAAGTATAGCCCTAAGCCTTTTACTGTACTGAGGTTGACCAGGGTAATATCTGGGGATACACAGAATTGCGGGATTATCTATTATTTCAAGATTAGCGTAGAAATTAACGGCGAGTTTACTGAAGAATTTTTTAAGTTTGGTAATTTCTAGGTCTTCACAGATTTTATTATTTCTGTAGTACCAGAGATAGCCACTGATAATACGTAGAGTAGAATTTTGAATGGATTCCAGTTTTTGGAGGTTACTTTTTGCTGCGTATCCCCAGACAAGACTGGTTCATTTTTGGTCTAATAATATGTAATAAAATGCATTTAAGTAAATTTGTATTAGAAATGAAAAAAAATTGTCATGAACCAAAAAAATCTGTCTTACACATACAATTTTATTTATTTTCACCTTCTAACAATCGATGGTGCATACATTTGCGTAAGACTGGAATATTGCTGCTATCACTAGAAATGATGTGTGGACAACATCTTCCTATATTAATGAATTTCTTTTGTGATCTTGAGCAAAATCAGGTCTCTACTGGTGCTGACGTTTCACCAGTTTTACGAATGAATTCGGTTATTAATTGTTGTGTTTTTGTTTTGGTTAGGCCGTTATATTATTCTTTCTTAGAGGCTGTCAACAACTTCAGTTCAAGTTGAAACTTCCCAGTAAGTTCTTCAATAGTGCGTGTAGTATAGAAATGATACTAAGGTATAAAGTACAAAATCCTCCGGACCTCTGCCATTCCAGATATCGGATTACTTGCATTTTTTTTGCGAAAAAAAACTTAATCTAACCACACACACCGGCAAATTTTGCATTTGCAATAGTAAAATAGCATGTAGATAAATAGGAATAATTTTTTTAAAAGGACATTTTTTTTTTTATACATTGCAACAAATTTTGCATGCAATTCTTCTAATTTTTCTGTGTTGTATTTTTACTCTGAACATATCCGTTATTTTTTGTCATTTCATCAATTAGGCCCAGGTTTAACTCCTTGTTCTTAAAAAATTATCGGAAAGAAGGAAAAAGTGAGAAAAACAGAAAAAAGCAGGTTAGCAAAACGTCCGGATTTGGGACAGTACTATGCCAAATTAAGAAAAATTTATTGGAATTCAGGTAAATTTTTTTTTTAGAAATTGGTTTGACCAGCTCATTTACATGTTTAATCAAAATGACTCGCTTAAAAAGACAATAAAATATTTACTTTCAATAAGTGTCAAATTAAATTTGTGTAAAAAAGGTTCATGCAAAAACAGGATAAGGTGTATATTCATGATATTGAACAACGTTAAATGGCAATTCATATGCATATTTAGTCTCTACCATTATAAAAGGAAGTGTTAGCTTTGTCTGTTTCGTAACCACAAAATTCTGACGATCTATGGCACTTACAGCAATGAGATTTGGCACACAAGTAGTCCAAATTTTTTGCAATTTTGGGGTCGCGGCGAATTTTAAAATTCAATCTAGAAGATTTTAAAATGATTTTCATAGTTTAATTCTCCATCGGTTTTTCAAATGCGGAGAACTTTTTTGACTCATGCGACCTTGCAATCAGGATTTGGAATCATGTCAATTTTTTTTCATGCGCAAAACACGGAGAAAAATTTGTTTTTTTTCGTTTTCGTTTTGATTTTGCCGCTTTGATTGATTTCCCAGCCAGACGATAAATCTTTAAACTGAAGTCAAAGTTCTTTTTTCTATCTCCTAGACCGTTAAAGATAGAGTAAAAAATTTCAATGGATTTGAAATCTGCGGAAAATTTCAATTTAAATTGATACCTAAAAATATGAATTTCTTCAAATAATGTTTTAATTGAATATATCTCTAACAGATTTGAAATCTGCGGAAAATTTTACACTAGCTTAATACCTTACACCATGGGCACTGACAACGCCGGTCTAGCCACGCAGTGACTAATATTTAATAATTCTCATTTGCTATTCATTAAGTGTAAAAAATATTGCATCTGAGAACAAAGTTAAGGTTGGTTGGTTGTTGACAGGTTTAATGATAGAAGGTAAAACGGGGGAATAGAAGAATAAAATAACAGGATGGAAACAGAAAAAGAAGCTCATATACAGGAGATTAGTTAGTTAATTAACATGTAAGGAGTAACTGGAGTAACATGTAGTTTTGAACCATGGTCACATGACGAGGCAACACCTGATCTAGCACCGACTCTCCAAACCATTCACACCATGCCAATATGAGGATATTTGAGGCCAATTACAGATTTAACAGCCTGTGTACGCGGTGGTCTTTGGTCAGACTGAGTTTCGAACTCGAGATCCTCCTGTTGCTTTCAAACTGGGCTATAAGGACTTTAGGACTTATTGTGGTTTAAAGAAGCGAATTAATAGCTATTGATTTGGGACATGAGACTATATTACCCGAAAAGGACTTTGGATTCTATCTGATTAGCAGCAGCTCTCTCCAATGCCTTTACAACTGGACACTTGTGGGCGACAAGACCAGTATTTCGATCATACATAAAATAAAGCAGCTTTTGTTGCATCATGAGGTTCACTTGCAATGGATTCCTTCCTATGTTGACATTCACTGCAATGCTTTTTTCCCTGGAAAAATCCTGTTTCATGACGAAGTGGCTGGAGCCTCCTGTTCACCATTGGCATCTGGGTAAGAAGCCTGGACTGATGCTGTCCCTTGCTTGTGACAGATGCTCAGTCTGCATTCTCTCGTCTTGCCAGTGGTCATCTCAAGAGCCTTTTGTTCAATGAGGGGGAAAAGGTTTTCGCCACTTGCACCAAGTGATTCCCCCCTGCTGGCAACTGCTGAGCACATCTTGGACTGCATGGGTCTCTCTAGAGAGGATATCTACTCTGACCCTCTTATTGTGCTTGATTTTCTGAGAGTCAATAAACTTGTGGACCTCGTCTCACTTCGTCAGACACTGGAGGATTAGTAACAACATGACTTATTGTGGGGGTGACTCTAAAAAGTGCCAGCACAGCGACCACTAGTCTACTGTACTGAAACCCCCTACTGATCCATTGAAGACCGATTGCCGAAATAAATTTCAGCACGTACCTGATTGCAGACTCTCCAACTGTTACGGAATTTCTGTAGTTGCTGCGGAAATTAGGTGAAAACTACGGAGCCACGGATGTATAGTGAAAAATTACTTGCTATTCAATGCAAAAAAAAAGTTGTAGATGAAATGTTAATAAATAGCTAATTAGTTTAATCAAAAAATTTGTGTTGTGTGACTAGAGATTGTGTGATTGTTATAAAATAAGATTCATTCACTTATATATTTAATCAATAATTTTCTTAAATACTTTTAATATTGTTTAAAAATACTTGTTTCAATTAAGCATTCAATAATTTTGTACTTTAATTTATTAATATAATTAATTCATTAATTTTATTATTTATAGTAACTTTTTATTAATTAAATCTCGGTAAGGAGTGCTACTGATGATTGGGTTACCAATGTTGGAGAGTACGTAATTGGAATGTTAATTCCCAGGGTTCAATCCAATGGTATCCCAGGTACTCGAATAGTTGGGCAGAGTAATAATCACAATCATACAGAAAGTGTGCAGGACTCTGCCCTGCCATCCGACAGCCTCTACATATTGGGTCATCTATAATACCCATAAGGTTGAGGTGTCTATTTACGGTACAGTGGCCAGTTAGACAGCCAATAGCTACCCTGATTTACTGCGACTTGAAAAAGTTAAGGAAACTTATATTAAGGAAAGCCAAAAGAGTTGAATAGCACTGATGGAATTAATGTACAGCATAGAGGAAATCAGCAATGGCGAGAAATGAATACTAAACATACCTGTATCAAGTATCGATCGCAAGCCACCGAGTTCATTAGCGTTACGGAAATATCGGGGAAACGAGTCCTCAAGCTTTCGTAGACGTTCACTCCAAAGGAGAGCAACAGCGCCAGATTGGTTTCGTGCTCACCCAGTTCTTGAATGCCATACAGCACACTCTGGAGGAGATAGTTGGCTTCTTGAATTTGCTGCACAACACCATCTTCAATCATCTGAAAATATAAAAATGTTCAGTAAATTTTTTTTTTTACATTAAAATTTGAGCCCCGAGATTTCAGAGAGCATCTTTCTGCCCAGAGTAATATTTACTTTGGACATTCGTGATGATCAGCGATATTTTTTATGGGAAGATTCGTTGGTTGTTTTCTGAGTTTATCGCACAAGGGTAGTATTTGTCTGAGCTGCACCATAGACAAGACAGACTCCACAATGAGGGAGTGAGATCTATCTACCTTGTTATCTGACAGCATGAAATGGTGCACTTGTTGCTTGGATATACAATTTGAGAAAACTTTACCAACTGCTTTTGAAGGTATTGATTTTTTTTAACTACTTGCTATTCTGATCAGGATCAGGTTTAACCAGCACGTCACAAAAACCATTTGATTAAGATAAATGAGATGTAGTGAAAATATTGATCCACAGAAATTGTACTTAATGAAAGCAAAATGGTTCCAAATACACAGTCCAGTCACATTAATGTGACCACTTGTCAAAAGACAGAAAAACCAACTTTGGCAGAGTGGACCGCTGCGAGCTCCAGTGCTGTGGCCAGCTGCGCTAGATTACCTCCCTACTCCAGCCTGGATCCTTCCGGCAATTGTTGCAGGGTGTTTGCTTTCAGACATTTCACGCCGTATACGCCAACGTCCATCTGTCCGATGGAGCATAAAACGTGATTCATCGGAAAAAGCCACCTGTCGCCACTCAGTGGACGTCCAGTTGCGGTACTGGCATGCAAATTCCAGCCTTTGTCGCCCATAAACAGCAGTCAGCATGGGTAAATTAACCAGGCGTCTCCTGTGGAGGCCCACGCGCAGCAACGTTTGCTGAACCCTTGTTGAGGATACACTCTTGGTAGCCCCTTGGTTCATCTGGGTGGTCAGTTGCTCAACAGTTGCATTTATATTCGCCCGAATGCATCTCCATAGCCTTCGTTCGCCTCTGTCATCTATAGCCCGTGGTGCACTACATGTACCACGCCGCTGATTTTGGATAGTGCCATTTTGCCATGCACTGTATACTTTTACCACGGCAGCACGCGAATAGTTCACAAAATTAGCCTTTCCTAAATGCTTCCACCCTTGGCCCGAAAGCCAATAATCATGCCTTTTTGGACGTCGCTACGTTTCTGCATTACGCCAACGATTGAAATGCTTTCCGATGCCCTAGGACATCCTTTATATACACTCCACTGCAATGTGCTGCCACCTGCCTTTTGTGATTGGTTATTTCACGTTGACGTCGAAAGTAGGTGGTGGTCACATTAATGTGACTGGAGTGTGTTTTGCAAAAACAAGAATTAAAACTTTTTTCAGAGGTCTATTTAAAGGTTTTTATTGAAAATTAATGCCAAACATTAACAATCTAGCAACTATTGATTTGGATGTGTCCCTATAATGTTTGCTATGGCTTGGAGGCAAAACTTTGAAATTCTTTTCTCTAAGGAAAAATCCAGATACCATATCTGTCCTGAAAACTAAGCGTTTGCCCTGAAGACACATGGAAAGATCAGCAGGTAAGCAATGAAGTTCATGCATTGTGGTTTGACTTGGTGCTAAATGATGTATTCGGTATCATGTGAAAATATACAAATTGTTTTCCTTGTGTGTAACAAAATTATTACAGGGCTCAGTACACATTTAATTCTTTCTCTATTTGCATAAAAAGTTCATATCTCACCTGATGAAAAATTGTCTCGCACAATAGAAGGGATTTAATGTTTGAAACAGTATCCAACCAGCGAAGAGAATCAAAGGCAGTACAAATGAATACGGCACGTACAGACTGAAAAATATTTAAAACATTTCTCAAATTCTAATTTGAACCAACAAGTGAATGCAATATAATATTATGATAAATGCTAGTTGTTGGAATTTGATAGTTGCAAATTGACAACCAATCTATTTCAATTGAAAGTTTATGAAACAAAAGCTGAAATCGTCAGCATTATTTTATGATGCTTGAAACTAGATATATTCTAGCAGTATATTGATTGGTAAGTATAAAAACATTCTAAAATTGTTCAAAAGGCTGAATTATGAGCACAGTTTGCAAAAGTAATACTTAAAAATAAAAAATTTAAACATTTTGAGCATAATGGGTAATTTTTTAATTAACGTCATACTAGAGCAACACAACGGGCTATCTCCTAAGGGAAAGATCCAAGGACAACGCCACATAATTTTGAACCACTGAGCACAATGGGATTTCCGAGTAGAGTGGTATTGCTACCCAGACAAAATAGTGACTAAATAACCACATCACTTGGATTAAAGAATCTTAGGGAAGGTTTTATAGGGCAAGAGAAGATCTCGTAACAGTCAAACCAAAAAAAGATGGCTGCAGGTAGCAAAGCAGATATAGTCAGTTTAGAGCAGAAACTCATCAACTGTCAATTTTTGGAAGTGCGTTTATTTAACATTAAATGCTTGTTTTCACAACAAGTGTCTTTTGAAGTTAAATGCTTGTTTTCATAATGAGAAAAGTCATTGCAATGTTGTAATCAGTTTGAAAAAATATAGAACTATTAAAATCACTTTTAATTACAACTTTTATCTTAGATCTAAAAAGTTATTGAAATGGATGAACAGCAAATATTTCTTTGTCTGTTGATGAGTTTCTGCTCTAAACCAACTATATGCATATAAACATCTCAGAGAGTCCATTTGCCTAACAATTTATCTTTTTAAAATTATAATCCATTAAAAATGTAAAAATTTTATAGTACACAAGATAAATAATACAGAAACCCCTCCATAATACAGCACTATTTGGGAACAAGAAAAGTGATATATCAAAAAAATTACTTATTGGGATAAAAAGACACACACAGGGTTCCCAATGTATTTCAGAAATAAAATTCCTGATTTTCCAGACAAATTTTTACAAAATTCCAGGATACACTAAAGTAATTTAAGACATTTTATAGGTGAAAAACCAAGAAATAATTTAGCATTTAATAGCCAATAATAAAAACCAATTTAAAAACTATACTCTGTAACAATTAATACACAAAGCACAAGTAATTTTGCATTAAAATAACAAAATAATACAACATATTTGACTTAGTCTTACATTATTACATACAGAAAACCTGGTAATTTAATGTATAATTTGTGCATTTTCATTTCTAACCAGCAGGTTTCTATTTTCATTTCCCTGAGTATATTGTTCAGTTTTCTTTTCGCCCCAGGTAAGGTAAGGTAATTTTAATTAATATTGTACTAGAGCAATACAATGGGTTATTGAGGACGGTATGGGATCAATCCCCCAAAAGGAGAGATCCAAGGACGGCACCGCAAACCATGGTCAGATGACAAGGCAACACCTGAGCTGGCACCTCACTCTCCAATTTTCCACACCAACCCAATGCGAGGACTTTTGGCCACGACAGATTTAAGGTGCACCAGCTGCCTATGCACCATACGCTTACAAACATCCATGCACTGAACCAGATTCGAACCAGGAACCTTCCTATCTAGAGGCTGATACCTAAACCACCAGACTGGTTGGTCGTTTCGCCACAGGAAGTGTCTCATATTAAAGGGTTACTAACACTTAAGGAACAGCATATACAGAATTTGAAAATTAAAATTAATTCAGAGGGAATATCTTTTAACCTCCTAAGAGTTTTCCAAGGGTACTTTTGATTTTACACTTTACCATTTCATCGCTACACCAAATGGCAAACACCTTAGAAAATTTTTAATTGGACAAAAAGGGTGGGAGCCAATTAGTTAGCTGCTTCAAATAATGCATCTGTTCAACAAATTGAAATGCATCCTATAAAACACCAAGAATACATTTATACAGAAACAATGTATAGGATTCATATCAGAACAAAGAAAGATTTCATTTCATTTCACACCTCAGTTCTAATTATTTTTAATCCAAGCTGACTTTGAAATTTTGAATGGTTTGATGTAGCTTCTTTATGGTCATCATCCATAGAATCTTCATTTACAGCTGATGCATTTTTCTTGCATAATAGGTCACCTGCAAGCAAAATATTTTTAAACATAAGGTTTCTCCTACGGTACAAAAATCAGTGAAAGTGAAAAACTATTTGACCATTCACGCCTCACAAGATTTCCAAGTAGTGTGGCATTGCTCTTTCATTCCAATGTTCTTCAATCAACCAATTTGTGACGTAGTCATGACTTTTTCACTTAACTAACCAACTAATAAATAACCGACAATTGATTGAGAAATTCCTAGGAAAAGATTCTGCTGGTCAAGGTTGGTTGGAAATTCTTTTTATTTCTAACAAGTCATACTCAATACAAGGAACATTCACTAGTGTGCAAGAACACACAACACAACCACCAAAATAGAGAATACATTAAAGCCAGGAACATAACATTTAAAAACAAAGGAAAAAAGTAGAAAGCAAACTGCAGCCCTAAAAGGGCAACCAGACAATAGAGGCCACATCATCTCTCTTGTGCAGCAATATCTTCCATGAATATTTTCCATTAAATTTGGAGAGTTCTCAAGATGGGTTGCATCCAAAACAATTGAAGAACCATATCAGTTAAAACTAGGAAGTTAGGTAATTAACGTCACATTGGAGCAACAACACAACAGGCTATTGACAACAGTTCAGGATAAATCCTGAAAGAAAAGATCTAAGCCAAATGGCATGTCATTTTGAACCACAGTCAGATGATAACACTCGGACTGGCATTCAACTCTCCGAACTTCCACACTACGCTAACATGAGGACATTTGAGGACACGACAGATAAAACGAGCACCAGTCAGAGCTTATTTCATATGGAGAGGGTTCCCATTCACCAAACAAATTCATGTCCAACACTTTACATCACATAAATTCATGTTCAATGCATTACATCAAACAAATTCATGAACTTTTCAAGAGTATTTCAAAAACTTATGCCAAATTTTCAAGGACCTCATTCTGTAATGGCAACTTCATTTTCAAGAGATAAAACAAAATCAAACTAATAAAAACGAAGAAATCAAATTTAAATGCAAACATATTTGAATGTACTCGAATGAAAACATTTTACACTGGTTCATAGAATTCTAGAGAAACAAGCCGATTCTATAAAAATGCAAAGGCGTGAAATGAAAGTATACATATATTCTATACTTTCTCTCTGAAGGGTTAATTTATGAAGATTATAGAAAAATGGGCCAGGATTCTGCAGACCACATTTTATAGGAATTTTTATACAATTCTATAGAAATTTTTTCGTAAGGGTAAATATCATTTTGCAAGTAAATTTAATATGATAAAAATAAAATAATATTAATTAGCAGTATGAAATAAAAAGGCAAAGCGAAAAATGGATGCATTTGAAAAGTTACAGGTACATTTTGTTTAAAAGAGCAAGTAAAGTTGAAGGACTTTGCAATGTGACTAAACACAATCAGTATTTTGTGGGTAGATTCCCAAGGAAAACTGAAATTAATCCTTTTTAAGGATTGAGGACTTAAGGAATTTCAAATAGGTCAATGTGTTAACAATAAGGATTCATAGAAATCTTCAGTTACCTAGAAATGAAAGGTATTCTCGAGACAGCAGTCGATTTAACTGATCGTCTAAAACTTCTTGAACTTCAGATAATTGTTCTTCATAACCTATGCTAAAAACAACAATCCGATAAAGTTGAGCAGAAAATATGTAATTAATGACAAAATTAAGATATAGAGTAATACAATGAACAAAGTAGTAGCTTGGAGTATGATTATGAAGATTCAAATTTTAAAGTTTAGGGGGAAATGCCATTTGTTGTACAAATAAGTAATGAAAGAAACATTTCTGTGATGCATTTTAATTATGAGCCGGTATCGAGTTGAAACTTAATGGGATAATAAAGTTACCAGCTGCAAATTGTTTAAATTTTGTAAGAAAAAACCTTACCTCTCTTTTCCGAATTTTACTGAGACAACTTATTTAATAAATCGTACTTCACAGCTTTTGAACCATCCAATTTAATACTACTTAGGATTTGTTTGACTTTTATCAAGTTATTAATAATAAAATGTCAAAAGAAATATTATATGTAAATTTTGTCACGGTTATGCAAATTTTATGCAAAACTTGTCACATGATCCTTCATAATAGTATAAAAGCGGTTGCAATCTGTTGTACCGGAATTCCAGCTCTCGCTTGCTTGATCACGTACCACTTACTCGATCAAGTTATTAGATTTACTTTAAAATGTTATTAATAACTATCCATAGATTGTAATCTTTTAATTTTAACTTTCCACTAAACCTATTAAAATTAATTACTTTAGCATCAAAATTAAAGAACGATCTCCAAAAGTTAAAAATTTAACAATTTTGTTGCATAATTAAGTTAAAATCCCAAGTCTTATTCTGTATTAATTTCAAAAGGAAATGTTTGTCTGTTTCTCGCCGCAAAATCCAGACGATTCTATGGCATTTACAGCAATGAGATTTGGCACACAGGTAGTCCCAAATTTTTGGGTCACGGCGAATTTTAAAATTCAATCTAGAAGATTTTTAAATTAATTTAATAGTTTTATTCTCTACCTGGTTCTTCAAATGCATTTCTTCCAGAGAAAAAACAAACACATGAATCTGGACTTTTTCTGTCTACGTGACCTTCTTTTATATTTTTACTGGAGATTGTAAGATCACATAAACTTTCTTTTTCAAAAAAAAAAAAAAAAATGCATTGCATCTTTTCTTCTGTACTTTGCGTCAAAAAAAAAATTACATTTCCTGTCCTATTCCATTTCCGCAAATGAGAGCAAGAAATAAAAAACATATTGACTGGGATTGTTAAGTTTTTTTTCGTAAAATTGGAATTGCTGAAGATGGATTTGAAATTTTAACAGATTTGAAATCTGCGGAAAATTTCCCTATAGATCAGGGCTCGAAATACCTGGGTGCACATGAAAATATAATTGTGCACCTAATTTTTTCCTACTAGGTGTACACAGTGCACCTAATTTAAAAACTTATGTGCACAAGGTGCACCTGAATTAAAAAATCTATTTCGAGGCCTGCTATAGATTGATACCTAAAAATACGATTTTCTTCAAATAAATAATTTAAAAATTGAATATATCTTCAACGGTTTTGAAATTTGGGGGAAAATTTTACAACAGATTAATACCTTACATCACGGCGTTGCCCATGGTGTAAGGTATTATTACACGGGCCTGGGCAACACAGTGGCTAGTAAGTGTATAAAGAATATTTCTCACTAGAATGGTTGGTTTTAGAGGGAGGTTGGTTGTTTTGGGGTTATATGGTACATGAGCCATATTTTGGCCATGCTGAACCAGATGCAAGTCATACAATAGCAAGTCATAGACATACGCACACAAATGGAAGTTTAACTGAAACAGAAGACAGAAATACACATAGGGAGGAATACAACTGACAGGAGTCAAACATGTACTGCCTACAACTCTCAGGTTGCTAGCACAGTGCACATATCTATGATGGCCTCTTTGGGAGGGAAGAATGACAAAGCACAAGTGTAGATAAAGGTAAAACAGACCGAAGGACAGATTACACTGATAGCTGAGTGTTACACACCTAAAGCTGTGCCCCACAGTGCTATTTCTCATTAGAAGTTGTACAAAAAGTTGGGGTGCTCTATTATAGATTTTCATAGTAAAAGATTAAACTGAATATTTTAAATGTACTTTAGAGGTAGGTAGCTGATTTAATGTTGCACTGGAGCAATACAATAGGCTATAGACGACGTCTTGAAATCAATCCCGAAGGGAAAGGTCAGAGGACAACATCTGATCATTTAGAACAGATGATCAGGCCAACACCTGAGCTGGCACCCTACTCTCAAAACCATAGCAATGTAATAATAGCATAATTTGAGGTTACTGCAGATTTAACATACACCAGCCCCGATGCACATAGTCTTTGGTTGGATCGAGTTTCAAACTCACAACTATATATCTAATGTAGTTCAGAGAAAGTATGCTTTGAACTGAAATACATTTCCATAGGTTAGTTGGGTTTTATGGTCAACCGGTCTAGTGGTTAAGGTGTTGGCCTCTGGATCGGAAGGTTCCTGGTTCGAATCCGGGGTCAGGGCATGGATATAAATTGTACTGTTCTTTGTTAGGGGTAATGATGGTCGCCCTTTGGGTGCTTCTTCACAAGTGACCATCACTTCTGGCCTAGTAGTGGCAAAATGATTACAAATCAACAATGTCTGCCATTGGATTGCTGTATTCAATAAGCTGCTCTGAACATCAAAGGAGAACACAAAAGAAAAGCTGTACTAACAATATACATGTACGGAAGAAATATACATCAGGAGGAATCAAACCTTAACAGCTTACAACTTGCAGGTTTCTAGCGCAGCGGACAAAAACCCACTAATGCATGGTAATCCTGTTAATTAATACATTGTTAAATAGTAGATCCATTTTTTTCTACAGAAACTCAGTAGCCAGTTTTTAAAGAAACATAAAATTCTAAATAGAATAAAATAGTTCTGTTACTTCTGTAGAAAGTGAGTAAAAGCAGTATTTTTTAAAAATTATAGTTTATCTTTGAAAGATCTTTGATGAGACAACTCTAATACCAACATTAAAATAATAAAGAATTTAATCATTGTAAGCAGAAGAGGTCACTCATCAAATAAACTCCATAGTTCAAATTTAGAATTCTCACCTAGTTCCAAATCGTAACTTGAATTTTTCCCATGCCGTATTCAGTTTCTGTAAAAGCAAACATTTTGTGATTAGACTGCTGCAAAATTGATTTGAAGTTCATTCATAGGTTTTTATTCCTTTATTACAGTTGACATAAGAACCTAACAGAACAATCAAACTTTGAAACACATTTCATTCTATGTGTCATCTTAAAATTCAATGAAAATGTAGGTACTTGCATGCATAATTGCCATTTTACTGAAGAGGAAAGTGTTTACAGGTTCATTTTTATTCAAATAAAATTAACATTCAATTAGTAAATTTTTTGTGCATTTGTACTAGATATTTGTGGATATCCTCTAAATAGTTTTTTATTTGCCGACAGCAAAATATCACAAAAGGTAAATAAATTAAGACATTAATAAAAAATAAAAAAACAGTTCAGGAAGTGCACTTTAATAGTTCAAAATGTTAATTAATTGTTGAATTTTCACAATAAACGATCGTTTGAAGACCTGATACTTGCTTCATTCATTTGACAATTCAACATCTGGAATGAGTATACACGTCAAAACTACACTACCCTACAATAATGGACCGGACAGCAAGATTTGATGGTATAAAGGAAAGAATACATGCTTTAATAGGGGGATTGTCCCCCACGTGCTGCAATTACACTAGCAACCCTTCTGGGCATACTTTCAACTAAGTTTTGATACACAGCTATGGTTATTTATGTCTATTCCAGCTGCAAGAATGTCGGCAGCTCAGCTGTAGATTTCGGTCGGGTTCACAGGTCAGTAAGCGTAGCTCTAACTTGTCCCCAAACTGTTTTATGGGGTTTAGGTTGGGACTCTGAGCAGGCCAGGGAAGACATTTTACATCCGTATCTCGATACCACTGCTTGACAGAGGCTGCCACGTGACATGGAGCGTTGTCGTCCTGGAAGTAACAATCGTCCATTCTATCAATTTTCCTGAGCGTAGGAAGAACCTGATTGTCCAAAATGTTCATGTAGGCGTCGCCCTTCAATTGACCAGGAACAATAGGCAAAGTTTCCAGGCTATACCATGAAAAACACCCCTAAACAAGTAGTCGCATTTTATGCAAATCCGCTGGCGTGTGGTCCATTATTGTAGGGTAGTGTATGTTTTGTGTTCTCAATGCAACCCATAAATTTTTTAAAAATACAAGCATATTTTATACAGGATAAATATAATTAACTTGTATATTACAAATTAATTGGAACATTTTCATACAGGCAGTAGGGTTGGAAACAAAGAAAATCAATTTTTACTTGAAGCATGAAGGGACACAGTCCAGCGAGCACTGTCATCAGCTCATCGTGGGCCCTAGACGGGCACCAGAGGAAAAACGGTCTCAGGAACAGGCGTGCATACATTAAGGAATTAACTGAAATAATTGGATCTCTCACTGAGAACAAAAAGAACATTGAAAATAACAGCATTGCCCTTGATAAAAATGAGAATTTCTGATGTATTTTGCACACAAGAAATGAATATAAAACAGGGTTACAACACCAAAAAAAATTCAAGAACTTTTGAGGAATACATGAAACGTTGGCACTCATCAAGAACATACCAGGGTTGGTTTGGGGTTTTACGGTGCAACCGCGTTATTTGGCCTATCTGTACCAAACACAATACAAGGAAGGTAGGTAGTTAATTGACAACATACTTGCAACACAACAGGCTATTGGGGACAGTCCTGGATCAAACCCAAAGGAAAAGTTCAAAGGAACATTTTGAACCATGGTCAGATGAGAAAGCAACACCTGAACTGGCACCCCACTCTCCAAACTTCCACATCCCACCAACATGAGGACATTTAATGCAACGACAGATTTAATGTGCACCAGCCCCAGTGTATACGAGTTCTTGGTTGGACCATTTTTCGTACTCACAATCCTAATCTACTGCTCTTCTAATTGAGGCCCCAGCAATGAGGAAGGGCAAAAAGCAGAAGGGTAGGCAAGGGTAAAAGAGAAGGGATTACAGATCACCTCTGGGTTCCTGGGATGGGAGTTGTGAAATTTTTTTTGATGTACTATTTGAAGAATGTGGGAACCCTGATTTATTATATTCAGACTACATCTTGTTCCTATGAATAAAGCTATCTTTCTCATTGGGTAAGATGGCCACCGTATTATCAGGCTGAGGTTCTAGCGATCTCTCCTTGTACTCACAACTGCCTCGGAAGGGGGGGGGGATTGTCAAGAGGGTTGTAAAGATCTTCTCTGAAAACAAGCAGCCCTAAAGGCCCTGCAGAGTCACTGCTTTTCTTCGAAGACAGTGTGCAAATGTGTCACAGTGCACTAGTGTGTCTGGCTGATAGAAACAAAGTGTCTCTTATCTGGGTCCCTGTGGCATTGAGGGAAATGAGTAGACCAACAAACAAAACATGGATTTGAAATGCCATTTATTGAGCCAGAGCCTGTTTACGGTCTACTTTACAATGTGGTTAGGAAGACTATCAAAGGTTCACTCCTGGTCGAGTCTTACCATACGTGGCTTCAATCTAATGATCAAAGATAAGCCAAAGAGCTCAATCAGCAATCTCCCTGGAATAGATCGAGGGAACTGCTGAAATTGAGTAGGAAAGAAATCAGGCTTACTATTGGTTTTCTGACTGGCCATTGTACCCTAAATAGACACCTCAACCTTATGGGTGCAATAGATGACCCATTACGTAGAGGCTGTCGTATGGAAGAGGAGAGTCCTGTACATGTTCTGTGTGAATGTGAATATTACTTTTCACAACGATTTGAGTATATGAGATACTATTGTATCGAACCCTGGGAACTATCTAATATTCCAATCAGGTACATGCTGAAATTTATCTCAGCAATCGGTCTTTAATAGATCAATAGGGGGTTCCAGTACAATTTGAATCACCCCCACAATAAGTCAAGTCCCTATAAAGGGGTTTTGGTATAAAATAGTAGGGAACAACAGAGATTTTCCCTGTTTTTTTCTACAGAAACGAAAATTTGTTTATAGAGAAACAAATCTTTTTTAGATTTATATAGAGAAAACGAGCTGATTTTATAGAATGCTAGAGAAGTTCTATAAAAAAGTAGTCATGAAACAAAAGAAATTAGTTTCTACAGATATTATCTAGAGAAACTACATTTTGTTTCGATAGAAAACATTCTATAGGATTCTAACAGGGGTAAAAACAGTCAAAATGAAAAAAAAAGAGGAAAATATACGCAGCGTTATTTTGAATCTAGAGAAAACGAGCTATGATTATCTATAAAATCTGTATTTCTATAGAGGTATTCTTTTGAAAAATAAAATTGTAAAACAAACATAAATGATCTTCTATATAGGTTTCTACACATTCCAGAGAAATACAATTTTGTTTCAATAGAAAAAGATTCTAGAGAAAGCAAGCTCTGACTCTATAGAAGTTTTTAAACATTCTCTAGAGATTTGTATACTTTCTAAAGTTTACTTTATAGAGCTCATGGAAAAACTTTTTTCATGATCAAAGCTTAAAAATGCAAATTAAAGGATATGAATTAAGCTCCTGAGTTGCATCGGTGGCAAGTATTCAATCTTATGCAGAAGACTCTCCTTCAAAAGGGTTGGCAGACGTGGTAAAGTATAGAAATCAATGTAAAGATTCTCCACTGAGCTTCCAAGTATATGTAAACTATAAAATAAAAAACAAAATAATAAATACCAGATTCATGCATTCGCAAAACACAACTGCTTAAAAAACAAATTAAAGTTCATTAGGAAACAAGGAAACTTGGGACAGGGCATCACTTTCGAAGCACTCGCTGTAAAACAGCCCATCTTCACATCATGAAGAAAAAACAATTTAAGTAATAATAATTTGATACATGAAAAATTAATTAATTTAAATAAGAAAGAATTTGACACATGCAAGGTATATAGTTAGGTAGCTAATTAATGTCACACTGGAACAACACAATGAGCTATTGGCAACAGTCCTGGATCTATCCCTAAGGGAAAGATCTGAGGACAACACAACATAATTTTGAACCAGTCAGATGACGAGATAAACACTGAACCCAACTCTCTGAATTTCCATGCCAGCGAGAAGTCACAACCAATTTAACATGAATCAGTTCATGCGCACATGATGTTCTTTGATTGGACTGAGTTCGGAACACAGAACTTTCCGGTTGGTCAACAGTGGTCTCATAAGACAGGGAGAAATTTAAGTACAAAATAGAATTATAGGGGCGTAATATGCATAAAAATCAGTTAGTACAAAAACAAAATGCACACTTGCCTAATTGCAACGTAGTCGAGAAGTCGCCCTACTGACAAAAGTGATATACTGACTGACACAGCGAGCTTCAGTTTTGGTGATTAGTAATAGCTTGAAGACATATATATATATATATAAACATTGAATAACTTTGACACTTTTCAACAGATTGATTTGATTGGACAAATTTTGGAAACGACAATTCAGTACAATTTTAACCCGCCGTTAGTCGTGCCAATTTTTGTTACATGAGTAGGCGTGCCGGTCTTTTTGACTGAACAATTTTTTGTATCAGGTAGGAACTGTTTCTGGAATAACCAAACACTTTTATGGATACCTATCAATAAAAAGTATTTTAAAATGTTATTTTTAAACATTAATCGTGATGGCAGTCAAGTGGCAAATGCATAAATTCTAGAAATTAATTTAAAAGTATGAGAAGATAATGTATAACAAATAAACACAAATTTAATGTAAAATTAAACAATTAAATTTTTTTAAATAATTAGTCATTAATTATATATAATAACAAATATTTAATTATAATTAAGAAAAAAGTAAATTTACATATGTATATTTCTTACTCTATTTTTAATTCTGCTCTGTCGATTTGAGAACACTCAGTACAAACCGTTTGTGTATGTTCTCTGCAAATATACTTGCAACAATCGCAACATGTTTGTTTGTTTTTGTTGCGTTTTTCGATTTTTTTTGTGTTGCCAGCCAGGCAGCACCGAAAAAACGTGGATAAATGAATATGTACTCTCCTTGCTATTTCGGCTAACGTCAGTAGGCGCACCACGGTCAGTTTGACCGAACTTCTCTTTCGGATACCATAACTTCCAGGAATTTCATTAGAATGTGACCAAACGGGGGGAAGGGCTAGATTACACTTTGAAGGTCAGCTACACAATGTTATTCCTCTTTATTTGAAAAGTAAAGGAAAGTACAACGGAAAGAGCATGCACTAGCGAGGAAATGACCAATGCGTGACTAACCGCGGGTTAACCATGAATCGCTCACACCAAAACAATGCGGCAAAATAGTGACGCTGTACATTGAAAATAGTCGTTCAGTTGTGTTAACTCAACGTGCATATCATTGAAAATATCGTGACCAACAGGCACCGTCTGACAACACTATTTGTTGTTTGGTGTCGAATATTGTTGAGCACGGGACAGTGGGATATTGTCACATGCCATTCATCGACGACCAAGATGTTCCAATGAACTGGTTGAAGCGGTCAGAGAGAGAGAGTTGCCGAGAACCCAGAAATCTCGTATCGTCACCACGCTTGCCATTTTGGCGTCAGTGGAACCACTTTGCGGCGCATTTTGAAGGATGATTTGCATTTGTTTCTGTATAAAGTGCAATTAACACAAAGACTATTGCCGACAGACCGTCCACGTCGCTTGGAATACGGCCAAACAGTCGCTCGAAGGTTGACATTGAACCTGATTTTTGGAAGCAAATTTTGATGACCGATGAGGCCCATTTCACACTCTCTGGCGGCGTTAATAAGCAAACTTGCCGCATTTGAGGAACAGAGAATCCACATGAGATCCATGTAACGCCATTGCATGACCAAAAAGTGACTGGGCCGGCGTTTGCGCCAAAACTATCATTGGGCCACTTTTTTTACGACAAAAGGAAACAGTCGATGGAAAACGATATAGGTGGATGTTAGCTCATTATGTCTGCCCTCAAATGCGTGAAAAAGGTCTGGATGGTTACTGGTTTCAACAAGACGGTGCGCCATGCCACATTGCAAATGAAACAATTCAGTTTCTGCAACGAAAATTCCCTGGACGTCTGATGTCGAAAAGAGGCGACATTGACAGGCCACCGAGATCTCCAGATTTGACTCCTCCTGATTTCTTTTTATGCGGTTATTTGAAAAGCAAAGTTTATGCCAGCAAGCCTCAGACCACTGACGAACTCAAAGCAAACATTTGTGCCGAAATCATCACTATACCGCCCGAGATGCTCGAAAAAGTAATGGAAAATGCAGCAAAAAGGGCACATTTTTCTGTGGCCTATAAAGGCACTTGATTGATGTTGTATTCAAAGACTAGTCCAAATAAATTGTAAAAGACCAAATTGAATAAAAATACCTGACATATAAAAATTGATTGTTTTTTTTCAAAGTTATTCAATGTTTACATACCGATTTAAAAGATGGCACACCCTGTATATATCCCTTTTATTTTATCTTTACCCTTGCAAGAGCATTAACAATTAATGTAAGAAATAGTAGGATTGAAATTTAAAGAAAAATTTAAGAAGTTAAAATGAGAATATACATTAAAAGTAGTGATATAATTAGAGGTCCTATCATATCCATTGACCTAGTTATTGGAGGTGAGAATTAGAGAGGGTTGTTATTTAATGGGAGAATTAATTTATGGAATTGAAGTCATATACATCAGTGTCCAAACGAAGCACACCACAGTGATCTACAATAAACCAGACTTTTGATCTCATAAATCTAAAGATAGATTGAGATTTTCTCGTCTGTCTGTAAACTAAACATTTTAAGTGAACAAGTAAAAAATGATAGTATAAATAAAATATTAGGTTCCTTTTCAGATTCTGCAAATTTTTTAAAGTTTTAGATTATTTGATAATGTTTCTAGTATCATACATTTTGACAGTTCTGGTATGCTGTTTTCCAAGTGATGCCAGATCCCTGCACATTTTACAAACAGGAGCTTTAAAAATTTTAAAGTGTTACACATGGTGATTTGAAAGGTCTTGGACAAATTTTAAAGGTAGGTCAGGAATACAAAAAAAATGTTTACACAGGAACACCAGCCACAAATGCCACGCGAGTGTGGTTGAGGGAGTTGTTGACCAAAAATTGAGGTGGGCAATATCAGCCATCGTCAACTCCTAGCAACTCCATGTGGCGTTTGCAGCTATACGCTCCTACGTAAAATTATTTTAATACTGCTGACCTACCTTTAAAGTGTGTCGAAGGACCTTTCGAATCACTCCGTACAACTCAATAAGTTTGGTTGCCATTATTAGGAGATTAAATTACACGGGGACATTTGTTTTCAAACAAAAGCAGATTCCTTATGTGCTACAAAGAAAAAGAGTCTCACCATCCATCATAATATCCTTGAATAAAGTGCTTCATGCGATCCGTGGGAGCTTTTGGCTGCTGAGTGTTGCTCACGTAATGCACACCTGTAAGTAAGGCACATGAGTACAAAAGGGACAGGCTGTTAAAATACTGGAAACATAAGCCTTAAATATGACTAATTTGTTCAACAACAAAGACACAGTCACAGCATATATATCACTGCAGTAACAAACTTCTTTACCTGTTAAATATTAGCCCTTTCTTTTAAAATAGGTTGAAAAATTCAATTCATAAAATAAAGCGATAAGAAACTGTACGAATTGTAGTGGCTACTTTTCTCCAAAGGGTCCGAGAAGCCATGATCAATCATCTTCTAGGTCATTGAGGAGATTTTCCAGGTTTTAGACAAAAATTCGTAATTTTCCCAAACTTTTCACTGATTTTTTTGGACAAAATTAAATTATCTGACAATTCCAGGTTTTCCCTGACCCATGAGAACCCTGCGCTTTATTAGGCGGGGTTTATGGCAACCTTGCAATTATTTTAATCTTATTAACTTTTGCAAATGATCTTTTTCATTTTACCATGCTTAAATTTACCTAATCTGTTAGAATTAATGTCATCTTTTCTCATTCATATTATATAGCCTGGTTCCATTAGACTTAAAACTAATAAGTTATTAATGGCAACAAAATCCTCGAAAATAAGTTCACTGATATTTCCCTGATAGTGTCACAAAAATTTCCCTGATTTTACAATTAACTTACGAATGAACCATGATTGGTATCTGTATACAGTATCCACACATTAATTTGAAATACTTATGGTCGATGGGGTGGAAAGAACACTCTCCAAAATATTTTGTATTTTTTCTCTGTAGATAGTTTAATTCTTATTGTAAGGGTTGGAACCCTTAATGGAACTCTTAAAATAGCAACTGAAAAAAATGGAGAAAAAGTAAAAAATATTTTGAATATGAACTTATTACATCTGACCCTACATTATCATACTATACATCAAAATCAAATGCAAATACACATTAAAAAATTCTATAAAAATGTAATTGCAGGCAAAAAATATTAATTTAATGCACTAAAAACATCATTAGTATCAATTAGTATGCAACAAGTTGTATCGCCGGCCTTACGTCGATGAGACAATGCGAAACAAACGGCGGCCGCGGTTTTCGCAGTGTTTGAAAATTACGACGCCAGCATTCTCTTTTCGAATTACAATTTCGGAAAATACCATTTATTCGATTCTCAGAAGCACTCTTAACTGTGCATCACTAAATAGAAAAAACAATAATAGTTGCCATTCAAGTTATCAAAATTTCCCTGATTTTTCCAGAATTAAAAAGTTCCCTGATTTCCCGTTTTTTGTACCACTCTGTTTAACTTGAATTAACTTCTGTAACAATATTCCAGAAAAAGTAATGATTTTTATAATCAATTAAAAAAAACGTTTTGTTAATTCTTTCAATTACTTTCATAGTAAAACGAAGTAATCTCTTCGAAATGCTTCCTCTGCAACACGAAAAGCATGCCACAAGAGTTGCTACAAAAAGGTCTACATTAGAGCAGAACCCTTTTTTTCACCATTGCAACTAGAAATGCAGACAATTTGAAATGGCTTCAAATTTGGATATGAATAAGTGTACGATAAAAGTGCAGTCAAATTATTCCCATTAAAAGTTATTCTTATTTATTTGACAACACAAGTGATATCAGTTTTAGTGAATCATTCGCTATTGGGGTTTCAGAAAGAAATTATTCTTGCAGCTGAAATTATTTAAATAGAACAAAAAAATCGAATAAAAGTTATTGTGAAATGGAATATAAAATATATGGAGATATATTATAAACATGACTAAATCAGACAATATTAATTTTCATTTTATAAGAAATACAAAAAATGTAGATACAAATAATACAAAATCAAAATACCATTATTTAACTTGAAAAATGCGATTTGAAAACTTAATTAAATTTTATTTTGAATAATATAATTTGAAAACACAAATACCCAAAATGCTATTCTTGTCAGTATCACTGATTTCCAAGACAGTGCTGTAACATGGATCGAATGCTTTCTGGTTTGCAGGATCATGCAATGCATTTAGCACCCTAAAAATCATTAATTAATTAGTGACAAGCATGTAAAAATAACGTCACATTTGTCAGAATTAAAGCTTCATTTCTTGTCCATGGCTCTTAATTGAAAACAAAATGGATTTCAAGACAAATTTCAGAGTACATTCCACAAACTAATTATGTGGATTTAAACTATTTAATTTCTCAAATGAAACACAATCTAGAATAAAATTATAAACATCGTTGAGAGTTGATAAGAGAATAAATTAGAATCTTCTAAAGCGATTTGAAAAAATAGATTATCTAAAATAAGTACAAAATAATAGTTATTTTTCAATAAATTCTTTATTTAAATTTGCACATTCACCCAAACAAAGTCCACTTTAATTGTATCTCATTTACTTGGTCCAAAGGCAATTCGATATATTTTACCTCTTAACTGATATTCTGGTTGGCTCATATTGTATTCTGCACTAATTTCTATCATCCAGATTTCTTATTGCCATCAGACTTTCATTCGAGCAGTGACAGCTCTTTGGCACAGTTCTAGCAATGTTATGCAGTTCTTACGTCAAATTAAGCATACTTAAACTTTACAGCAAAATTGGTGAATTAATCTCATAGCAGTTGATTTTACATTGTTTATATCAGTTTATTGCCATTCGCCAATATACAAATGACAACAATTTCTGAAGCTAGGAAGGTAGTTGAATTTTTGTCGCACTGGAGCAACACAAAGAGGTATTGGCGACGGAGTCATTTTGAGCTGCGTCAGATGACAACGCTTGAGACGGCACCCCATTCTCCAAACTTCCACACCATGCCAACATGAAGACATTTGAGGCAATGCCAGATTCAATGTGCACCAGCCCCCACATACAAGTCTGGTTGCATCGAACTAGTAATTCTCTGATCGCTAATCTTATCTGTGACTACCAACTGGGCTACAGTGGTCCTCACTGATTTCTGCGCCATGAACTTTCAAGAAATATACTGTCAGCTTAGAGCAATAACCCCTTAACTCACATTTTTTTGGAGACAATAAATGCTTCTTTTCATAATGATGAAATACATTGTCACAATATAAAGTTCAAAAGATATATAACACTATCAAAATACATCTAATTTTTTTTTACCTAAAAACTAATAGCTGTCTTTAACACGTTCACTGCCAATCTCGTGCTAGAGCGTGATGTGATGTCAACGCTAAAGAGTCAATCACGCAGCAGTGCGTGACGTGGAATGATGTCTCGGTAGTCGTTCACGCGGGAAGAGCTGCGGCTCAACATTTATTCTCTGCTTCAATTGGCATTATATGTTCGGTGTTGGTGTGGTGTAAAGGTTGGAAGCTAGTTGTAAAGGTATGTGGTTTTGAATTTATAGCTTTATTAGTTATTACAAAACATATTGTAATATGAGCTGTAGAGACAATAGTTCTGTAGGGCTTTCACGCCCCAAAAATAAAAATGCAATCTAATAAGCCTCCAACAGAGGATGAAATTGCAAATTTGTTGGCTGAACTTTTGCCAATCTATTCTGGTATTGGCGCACTTTTCAATCCTATTTGTTATAAAAAGTAAGATGGTTTCTGGGAAAAACCCATTTCTACGGCAGGGCAATAACTATCAACACATCCCAACGTGACCGGCAGTAAATGTGTTAAACAGCTATAAAGTAAAAATTTTGTTACTTAGTATTTGCTTTAAAAGGCCCTGACAGTATATATTAAAAACTATATATATTTCATAATAACAGAAATTATAAGCAGGCAGCTGTGACAGAGTGGTATTAGGCAACCGAATGAGGATTATCCATTGGTGTGGAGTGTAATGCTGGTTCCACAAATGGAGACGGGAAATTCCATAACCATTATTTATTACTTCAATAAAAAACTAGTATTGTAAAGTGTGGAGGTGGTTGATGGCTCTGAGAGCTCCCTATTCCAAGGGGCTCATGAAAGAAGTTGATAGTTTTCAATGAACTCGCTAGATGGATAAGGATTAAAAGAAAGACTACTGGATCAGGGGATCTATCAAGAAATTCCATTGGTAGAAGTCGATGGTTTAACGAAGGAGTAATTTGATCTTACACAGGCGATAGGAAGAGTTTGTGGGAGGTCAAAGTAATGATATGGCTTGAGTTCAAAGGTGAAAGGGGATGACAGGATATATAGACTTCTCGGACAAATAGACAAAGGCTGGGAGAAGAGTAGAACATTAAGGGACTGATCTCTGGTGAGAATTATACTCAGGGGTTAGTTTTCAGTATTGTTTCATATAAGTAGTGAAAACGTTTTAAAAAGAGTAAAAGTATTGACACCTTAGTAGCAAACAATTTTGCTATGGTAAGAGTACCACATAATGGAATGCTTTAAAATTGCGCATTAAGAGTTAACACAAAAAAAATCCTTTTATTTTTTTCTCTTAGGAGATCAGTCTCTAATCCCTTTGATGAAGACTTTTTAGTAGCAACACTTTAGGCATGTTTTTATGTAGCCATGGAAGAATGTCTTAATAATTATTCAAATAAAAAAAAAATCCACACAATTGATTTTTTTTTACAACTAGGAATACTTTAGTAAAAAAATATTTACCTCTTCTGAATTATTGTTATAGAAATTAATTGATGGAATTATTTAAGTTGAACTAAGTCTAATGGAAACTGGCTACATAATTAATACAATCGAACCCTGCCATAGTGAACCCGGGATATAGTGAACTATTGGTTATTGGCATGGTATAGTGAACTCTTTCATTGATCTCGACTGAACTCCTAGTTAACTAATGTTATTTTAAAAGCTTATAGTGAACTCCTGAGAAAATGTAAGTTCGCTTATAGTGAACTGAATTCTGCCCTCCACAGATATTTTTCCAGAATTTCAAAGGTAATTCTGAATACTTTTTTCTATGGAAAATGTGGACGAAAGAACCATGGAATCTTTCATAACAGTGGATAAAAAAATTAATAAACTGTACTTAAAATCGAAATGTGCCCCCCAATCCAAACTAACAAATTCTTTATTTCTAATAAACATGATAAAAATTGTTCTTAAGTAGTTAATAATTTATTTTAGCAAATTGTGTTACATCCCAACGATTATTTTCAACAAAACCACCATCCAATGGTAAGAAATTTTTATGTGTCAACAAATTTGGGTACAGTGAACCATCGGTTATAGCGAACTTTTTATTGGGTCTGGTGACGGTTCACTATAACAGGGTTTGAATGTATATACGTTACAAAGGATCACATTAATTCTGAAGACTAGGCATGGTAAAATAAAAAACAACAATGGTTTACAAAATCAATAAAAGAGATTCAAATAATTGCAAGGTTGCCATAAACCTAAAAAAGCAGGGTTGCCTTTGCCCACCACAACTCGCTACTAAAAGCATGCCGAAAAACGCACCAAAAGCATTGTCACAATTAAAGTCCTTGTATTAAAGCTGTACCACCAAATAACATCGAGAGCAGCACAAGCTGTTACCTGATTGTCTGGAAAACATTATCGAGCATCGGGACAACGTACTGAGCAGCTGGATTTCGATAGAATACGGAGTCAAAAGTTTCACTGTGAGGGTGAACAAAGTTCCCCTTCTTTGCCACCTGGAAATACACCAAAATTAAGATTACCAAGAAGGGGTTACGGGTTTTTAAAATCTCAAGATCAATGAAGTGCTTAAAGCAGTCACTTACATCAGGGTCAGAAGGATACACACATCGCTTCACGCATGCCTTGATGACATTCATGGCAAGATTGAGCTGGACAAAAGAATCAGCACTTTAGTGTAGAACCAACATTTTACTTAATAACATTATCATTTAATATAACACAGCCATTTTATAATTAATTTCATCATCGTGAATAACCTTGTCAATAAGTCTCCTCGTAACCATCGACAATAAGTTTTTAAATTTATCATGAATGAATTGAAGCTGGGTCATTCCACATGAAGACAACCATTTTAAGAAAAAGTTGTTGCACCATAGTCACAGATTTTTTTTTAAATTTTTATCATACATCTATTTTTCTTTATTTTTCAACATTTATTATTTTTTATTTTTCAACATTTATTATTTTTTATTTTTCAACGTTCAATATTTTTTTTTTCAACATTCAGTATTTTTATTTTTCAACATTCATTAGTTTTTATTTTTCAACATTTATTTTTTCTTTACTTTTCAACATTTTATCTAACAATTTTTCAACATTCATTATTTTTTATTTTTCAACATTTATTTTTTCTTTACTTTTCAACATTTTATCTAACAATTTTTCAACATTTTATCTAACAATTTTTCAATAATTTAAGGCAGGCCTCGAAATATATTTTTTAATACAGGTGCACCTAAGTTTCTAAATTAGGTGCACAGGTGCGCCTAGCAGGAAAAAATTAGGTGCACAATTTTATTTTCACGTGCACAGTGCACCTGGGTATTTCGAGCCCTGATTTAAGGTAGGTATAAGGTTTATTAATATCACACTGGAGAAACACAATGTACTATTGTTGATGGTCAGAAGTCAATTCTGGAGAGAAAGATCAGAGGACAGCACCTTGTCGTTTTCCACTGAGGTCAACACCTGAGCTTGGCAACTCACTCTCCAAACTTCCACAGTATGCCAACATGAGGAGATTTGAGGCCACAACTGATTTAATGGGCACCAGCTCCCGCATAGAAGACGATTTTTGGTTCTATTGAGTCTCGAACACACCCTCAGGTCGCTAATCTGTTACTCTCACAACTGAGCTTCCACAGCCCCTCAGTAATTAAAATTTAATTATTAAATTTTATTGTAATTAGATTTTTGACATTAATTGAGTCAAAAAACATTTAAAAAAAAGGCATAAATTATATATTAAAGTGTTTCTTATTCAATTTATACTATAAGTTAAACACAAAGTTGACAGTACAACCTTTTAAAAACAGTAGACTATGAGGCAATTTACATTTCATTGAAGGTTTTTAGGTACGATTTGGTCATTTTAGTCTTGGCGTTATGACATACCTTGCCTGGGTATCTCTTAATTTTATTTCAGATATTCAAAATTTAAGAGATATATTATTTTATAAATTTAAATTACAATAAAACTATAAACAATGGTAAAAATTTATTATGAAGATACTTAGGATACTTTTTAAACGTTTTGATGACGAAAATGGAAAATATATTTATAAAACGAGTAATTTTGGAATGTCATTTGAAATTCTTAATCTTTGAATCATAACATGGTTTTTTCCCAAGAACTTCCAGATAATTTTCCTTTAAGAGATATATATACTGGAAATAACCAGAGTAAATAAGGACATATGATATTTTACCTACATCTGATGCAGTTTTAGAAACAGGACTGACATCACTCTCTTGATAGGGTTTGTCAAGACCAATGAAGGGAATCATTGTTTCAGGAGAGGATAAGGCGCTGAAAGAAAAATCAATGATCAACAAATAAATCACATTTTGATGTACAGATGATGAAAAAAAAGCCACAATTTTTAAATGATTCAAAGTTGCAATTTAACAGGAAATAATGTATTTTACAAGTCCAGACAAAATTTTCCCAAGGGAATATTTACGCATCAAATTGCATACAAACTTCATAATTTATAATATCAATCCAATTTTGAATCGATATCAAAATTTAATTTTGAATACTAAATTTCATGAGAGTTGGTTTTATCATTTCCATACTCATAACCCAGAAATGACCAGACTGAATCACTTGAAACTTGGAAGATGTTATATATATAAATATAACAATTCGAAATCAATTAATTTTTTATTGGAAAATGTGAAGTTTTCATGCAATTTAATATTAAAACAGTCCTTTCTAAAAATTTTATATGTCTGAAAATATATTGAAGGTATTTTCTGTTGAATGGTATCATTGAATTTGTTCTACTTTAAATGATGACTGGATAAGACATGAGTATTTTTTGAGACCTTATATACACGCCAAGACAAAAAAAAGTTGCACTTAAAAGGATTTGTCAAAATGCAATGAAATTTACAAGGTTGGTAAAGTGCTTATGACTGAAATAAGCAAACTTCATTGAGAAAAATTCAAGTCGTATCATTCAGTATGGCGTATGAGCGCTATTATTCCTAATGCAGCATGCCAAGCGCTTTGGTAGTGAGTCATACAAGCTCTTCATGAAGTCCTGCAACAGTCCATCCCATGCTGCTAGAACCCTGTCAAGTAGTTCCAGCAGATTACGCGGTATGGTGACATCTCGTCCAATGGTATCCCATACATTCTCGATCGGGTAGAGGTCTGGTGAGCATGCCGGCCATGGTAAGATATTGTGTAGTAGACAAGTTCTAGAGATGGCAGCAATATGGGGTAGAGCATTGTATTGTTGAAAAAGCAGGTGAACCTGGGAGTTCAGGAATGGGAGTGTAAATGGCTGTAAAATTTCTTGTACGTGACACTGGACTGTCAAAAAGCTCATAACGAAAACCAAAGGTGATTTGGCATCATACACAATTGCACCTAACACTATGACACCCGGTCTTCTGGACGTTAGACACTGCACTACAAACCGTGAATCTTGGCACTGACCTTGTTGCCTTGACACTTAGACAGAACAAAGCTGTGCTGTACGGTACAATGCCATTAAAAGCAGTTGTCCTAATGGTCTATGTGAATTTAGTGCCACGCCGCGAAGCCGGCGACAAATTGTGTGATCACTGCCCGTTGGATATCTGCAACAATAGCTGTTGGATCAGTATGCACATGTCTTACAACACATCGAACCTCTTTCAGTTCGTTATCTCAAGGCCTTTCTGAGCCTGTTTGATGCTGTAATGTGCCTTGTTGTATCCACCGCTGCCAACAGCATGCAACAGTAAGATCAATGTAACGTTTCTTTTTTTAAGTTAGCTTTTACTGTGAAATATTAATTAAATTAACATTAAAAAAATCTGTAAATAGTGAACTGTAAAATATATATCGATGGAAATCGATCCCTAAAAGACTTTTTAGAATCATGAAAAATTGTAGTTTTCCTCCAGATAGTTTTTAATTATAATAAATTTAATATTCACTAGTTTTAGTAAATTTTGCAAAACACATTTATTTTTCTTGGAAGAAAGATTACATTCATAATTTGACCCTTCATCGGAAAATTGATAAGCGAAATGTATACATTGTAACTGTCTGGGCATTAAACTAACACTTTATCATATATTCAACTTCCCTGGGATAGTAGCTACTCTTCAACTTTACAGCGAAAAACGAATTGACGTTGCCAAAGCTGTGCAAAATGCACATGGCGACATGTGACACAGAAACGGATGCGATAAGATGAAAAATACAAAAACTTAAAAAGGGTGATTTGCATGTCTTTTCTATTGTAACATCCTAGTGCCAGCTGTCTAAGTTAAGTGACTCTCAGAACCTCCCTGCCTTCCAAGTGTCCTCGATATTTACGTCTTTGCATGGAACAGAAGTCAGTTAGCTTTTGTCTCTATGGCAACTGGATGATTTTGAGAATTAATCATTTTGTTTTGCTTTTTCACGGTTTTATTATTATGTGTTGTACTGTCTGTGTTTTAATAAACGTTAATTTCAATATCCAAAAAAAGTTTGGATCGATTAATTTGGCACACAATTCAGCTCTGCATGCAGCTGTTGCATGCACAATGCCATTTCAGAACAGAAAATAGCAACAGCTCATCACTAAAAATTACACTTACCATTTTACATCTGGAGAAAACCAAATGGCTTCGATTGAAGACAGGGCGACCTTCAAGAAATTCGACTGCTCCTCAAAGTCGTTGAAATTATTACTGAAATTCAAATGAAGGAAAAATATCTCAGCATGTGAACAAATCATACATAGATTAGCAGTGCTAGCTAGCTCACGAGATACATGCATATTTTGATGGAAATTATTTTTCATTTTTGACTTAAACATGAACTTTTATACACAAAGATGTAGTTGATTGATGTCGCAATGGAGCAACACATCACAGGCTATTTGTGACGGTCCGGTATCAATCCCGAAGGGAAAGACCCAAGGACAACAGGTCATTTTGAATCAGTCAGATGACAAGGTCAACACTCGAGTTGATACCCGTTTCTCAAAACTTACACAACATGCTGTAAGGATATTCCGAGGCCATGTCAGATTTAACATGCTCCATCCCCCATGTACATGATGGTCTTTGGTTCGATTGAGTTTCGTACTTAAAACCCCCGGTTGCTCTTCCCACTGGGCTACCCTAGATCAACTTGGATCCATAATTCACACTAAATGCCAGTTGTGGGAATGTATTGTCTATATTGAACCTGATCCTCAGGTGAATAAATCTATGCATTTGAAACCTTGTAACTCGAATGCCCACTTGCCAGTCATATAAGAGTGCCATTTATTGTAGCATACTGCAAGAGGTTGGTTGGGGGTTGTATGGCCCAGGGTGGCAACAAAATCCTTAAAAAAAAATTCCCTGATATTCTCAAAAAAATATCCCTGATGGGGTGTAAGGATAATTCTCCAAAAATATTTTGAATTTTTTCTCTTCATATATTTGAGTTGTTAGTGTAAGGGTTGGAACCCTTAATGGAACTACTACAATAGCAATTAAAAAAACTGGAGAGAAAAAATACAAAATATTTTTTTATTATGAACTTATTACATCTGACCCTACATTATCATACTATACAATGACATCAAATGCAAATATATATAAAAAATTCTACAAAAATGTAATTGCAGGCCAAAAATATTAATTCAATGCACAAATAAAAGATCATTAGTAAAAAAAATTTTAAATTATATACCAAAAGTTGTAACGACGGCGAGACACGGAAAACAGCGGCGGCTGTTTCCACGGTGTTCACAAATTACAACGCCAGTGTTCTTTATTCGAATTACAATTTCGTCGATTCTCAAAAGTACTCGTAAGCGCACATCTCTAAATAGGACAATCAATAAAAGTTGCCGTTTAATTTATCAAAATTTCCCCGATTTTTTTGGGAACTTTGGAAATGTTCCCCAAGATTTCCCTAATTTTTCCAGAACTAAAAAGTTTCCTGAAAATTCTCTGATATCCCAGTTTTCCAGGTTCTGTAACCACCCTGCAAGGCATACAATATCAAGTAATAGACATACACAAAACGAAAGTTTTTACTGCCACAGAAGAGAAATACACCCAGTGAGGAATTGCACATAACAGGAATTGAACCTGGGCCGCCTACAACTCGAAGGCTGCTAGAGCAGTGGGCATACCCACTGAGCCACGACGGCCCACATTCACAAGAGATATTGAACAAAATTTCTTTGGACGACTCAATACATTGTAATTTTTGTACAATTACAAAGCTGCAATTGTTTATGAATAAATAATATTCATGCTTAACAAAACAGTCCTTCCTACATCAGTAATGAAGTCTGTCGGAGTGACCGAGCGATGTCTAATTTGACTGACAGTGTGTTCAGTAATGGCCAAGAACAGAGGGACAATGCACACTTAAATTTGATGCAGACATTTATTTACAATACGATATAAAGTTTCAAATATACATGACACACTATCTGGCGCAAAAACATGTCTCACTCCTCTGAAGTGTACAACAAATATGTCCTTATTTGTGTTCTTTTTCAGAATAGCACCCAATATTTCATGTCCTTGATCGTATCAGAACTCAGGCACAGTCATCCATAGATGTTCGTCCCCTAGAACAAGTAACAACTAGAACACAAGAACAACTGTTCTTGTAACCTATCTGTGCCCGTAACCAACGTGGTAAAAGACAGGGAATCGCAACAAAGTCATGTTCTGATGATGGAGAAAATCCATTCATTTAGATCCAAGAGTTTTTTTTAAAAACTAGCCGGGCTGCGCCGGCTAGCGCTTGGCGATGTGTAATGGAGCTTTTTTTTTAATTTTTGCACACCGTAATTAAACATGTTTTGATTTGTATATTTCATTTATTTTTATGGAACAATTCTTCAAATCATTGCGTATTCAATCAAATATTTAAGGAAAGTTGGTCGAAACATACATATACCGCTACAAAATTACCCATGTCTAGTGATATTTTGCAGGAAATAGATATATCCTTAACATAAAACTCCTAAATAATATGTCTGCAATAGGCAATATACCGGAACACATTATGCAAACAAAAATAAAATTCTAATCCTTGAAAAAATGCAAAATTCTGAAGAAGAAAAAAACGTATGTATCTATTTAAACGTGTTGAATTTCGACTTCCTAAATATTTTTTGAAATAGAATAATGTGACTAAAGACTTTTCAACGATATTGATAAAGACAATATTGATTTATTAACAAAAAGAACACATATTCACATGGGAATCCTCAAATATGTCCGCAACATCTCTCAGTCAACTCAAATACCCAAACACGAAATTCCAAATCAAATTAAAAAAGTAAACATTAATTCTGACGTGGCAAGATACCGGGTAGCATACGTACGTTTAAATTACTTTTACATCAAAGTAAGAAATAAAAAGTCAGTACAAACATAAATATTACAATTTAATTCCCTATTTTGCATAGAAATTGACCTCGGCTATTTGAAAACAGCAAGAATTCAAAATACCTGGGTTATTTTATTTACGTTGATTGTTGCCATTCGTCGATACACAAATAACGTCGATTTCGGGTCCACGTACGTTAGTGTTTTATATATAGAGATATTTACTAAATGGCGAAATAAAAACAGCATAAATCAAAACACACTTACCTAAGAATCATAAGCGACTCCAACAGTGCACACTTGTCAAACTGGGTAAGATATTCATTCGTAGGGAACAAGTTCTGTATACGTGAACTTATGTTTGGAAATTCTGGCTGTAAAAACAACAAATAATTACGATCACAAACTTTTACAAACTTAGTCATCGATATATCTTCCATGTCAGAGTAAAAGGGATTAAGTCTGACTTTTGATGGCTCAAAGGAGTCAAGTGCATCATTATAATTTAAAATATATTATGCTCAAAATCAAAACTAAATAAATCTACCAATCTGAATGCCAATTATTTGCATCCCATGGCATGATTCTTTCTCTTACTGAATATTTGTGAGAAAGAGTGAAATATTCAACTTAAGATTATGAGAAGTAGCCATTTGGACTTAACCCCTCTCGATCTAACACGAAACATAAACGCATGCACGTTTAATAAAGTTTACATAGCATTTTAGTATGGGGTAATCTGGAAAGTTCTGTGTGTTTTTTAAGATAAATTTCAACGAAGCAGTACAAAAACAACATACAGCTGAATTACTTTTCCTCCACATTTTAGTGAAACTCAGCTGCACAAGTCATATAAAGATCCAATCATCAAATTAAGTAATCTTACTTACCATTAGTATTGCAGGATGATTGCAACTCAATTTGATCATCAGAGCAGATGCGTGCCTTCGTAAATTTTGGGCCTCTTTCGCGCACGGTCCATCTAATTTAAAGCAGGTTAAGTTGGAGAATATCTAAATTGAGGAAGAAATTGCAGCAGCAAATGGAGCACTGATTAGTAAGTTTTTTAACATTTCATATTTTCTTTATAAAAAAAAATAATCACATTCTAATCACATCATGGGTTGTATTTGAGTCATCAGTTCTGTTAATTATTTGATTTTGTGTTTTTTCTAGTATTGAGAAATCATAGTATAGAGGAAAGGATACAAAAAAATTTAGGGTTAATTTGTAGTTTTAGTGGTGATTGGCGTTTTCACATCAAGCTTCCACTAATGAAGATTGAAATATGAACATAAACAAAATTGCGACTTTATGATTTATCTTACACATTAAAGGAAGCTCCTTAGAAACTAAAACTCAGATCGCATGCCAGAACATAAACCATATTAAATCTGAAATATTTTTCCACAAAAAGCTTTAATCAATTAATTGGTAACAAGTATTTATAGATACTTAATGACACTTGGAACATAGTCAGCCAATTCAAAAGTTTTATAATCTTCATACAAAAACGTCACATTTTGGAATTTTTATGATGCTAAAAATGGTTTCTGAATTACACTGAAACTATATGTGAAAATAAACTTTTCGTTGAGCAGAATAGTTACAAATTAGGGTAATTTCATGTGAAAACACTAGATCAATGGGCTTCACTGCCATGTCTATCTATAGTAAAAATGTGAAAAAAAATCTATGACTATGGTGCAACAATACCCAGGTGTCCATACATTGGCGGCTAAGATCTGATACCTCGTAAGTGCAAAATACCAAATTTTACATTAGCAAAAAACAGTGTATAAAATCGAATACTAGGTACCATATAATGTACATTTTAACATCTTGTTGATCTGACAAATACAAGGTCTCACTTCACCAATGCCCCTAATTTTTGCGAAACTCATGAGTTCCGAAAAACATTTTTTTGAAAAATTGGTACTTAATAGAAGTGCACCAAAAAAAATCGTCAAGGCCGTTGCCACCGTTATAAACATGACTCCAGTTGTACCAATTTGAGAACACCACCACATAATTTTGAACCATGGTCAAATGGGAACGGAGGTAAAAGAGGTATTGGAGAACAAAGTAGTGGGGAAAAAGCAAAACAAGATTGCTTGGGCATCTTGGGAGAGCAAACAGTGGAAGGGTAGACAGACGTTAAACAGAAGAGGGAACATGACAGAAGAGGTACCTTGAGGTTGCGATGACCATACACACTTAAAGATGTGCCCCTTGAGTGCAATAGAGAAATGGGATGAAAGCAGAAAAAGATTGTTTGGGTATCCAGGGAGCACAACGCCAGTGCTTATTAAATACAGTTAAACCCCATGGGAAAAGAAAAGATCACTGGAGTATTCATTAATTTTGTGGAAAAAATAACTAATAAATTTAGAATTCCATTTTCATAAAAAGGTACAGCTGCAGTCTACGTTTAGAGTGGTGGCAACGATATATGCACTTTTAATTGGTGCATTTCTAGTAGCTAGTTAAGGCAACCCACCTATATTACGGTTATTTTGGTTCTTATGGTAACCTCAGCAAGCGAAAAGTTAAAATTTTAATTTTGAATAATTTAGAAAGTTCTTTCAAAATTTGTTAAACTGTCATTTGATTTCATTGGTTCATTTGAATTTCTTTTTCTTTGATTGGATTAGTTATTTTAAATTTAAACTATTATTTGATTTCATTAATTAAAAAAAAATTTTTTTTTTGATTTCACATTGCATTTTTTAATGGTTTTTCGCCAGTTGTGGAATTTTTTCCCATTATAACTTATGTCACGATACAGTGCTGTCGTCTCAGGCTGTATTATTTCTTGCACTCCATTAAAACTAATTACTTTCCTCGTAAAAAAAAACAGTTTAAACTTATTACTTATTGTGAAATTTCAAAAAAAAATATTTGTGTTTCAAACGTTCACAAATGTGTTCTGATGGTTACTTTCTGTTAAAAAAAAAAAAAATTTTTAAATAATTCTTTCCTTGGCAACTTTAGAAGTGTGCACAAAAAAAAACCCGCCAAGGCCATTGCCACTGCTATAAACGTAGACTGCAGCTGTACCCATAAAAGTAAACCATTTCTCGGGCAATCCTCAATAATAATAAAAAACCAACTGTGTACACAGAAATTGTAAACATGTTTTTTAAACAAAAGTATGCAATGCCAATTGAAATGTTTTGAGAAAATCCAATAATAATAGGATAAAATAAAAACGCAGCAAATCCTGTACCTTAGCGATTGCTCTTTCTCTCATCTCTGGAGCGAAGGCGATGAAGAAGAACAGAGAAGAGACACTGGACAATGCAAAAGACCGTATCGCTAAATCCTATGGAAAATAGAAAAGTGTATAAATACAAGACAATGCTTAATATCAAAAATTTACTAACACTAAAGGTAAAGACTCAAAGTGCATAAAATTAGGAAAATGTTCAAATAAAAAATGAAATCTTAAAAGAAATCAGCATAGAAAAGAAAATATGAGCGAATGTGAAATTAAACTAGCTTTAAATGTCAAAAAATCACGTTGAATCTCCTGAATGAAAAAATGCAATTGACATTTAGAAGATAATTGTTGTTACATGACTGAGATGTGTACTTTCTGAAATGAATAAGTATGAATGAGTAAGGCCAGTAAGAAGTACCAGAAGTGCTGATACATATTTTTTTATTAGTTTTGTTCATTTCGAGGATGTGTATGGCAGTGAAATGACTGATGAGTTTGCTAAATCGTCAGCCACAATCGACTCAGTTCCTTAGTCGGTAATTCCCCTCTGTATGAGTTGCGAATTCGAATACTACCAAAGACTGTCGTGTACAAAGGGGGGACTAGTGCATGTTAAATTTGCCATGGCCTCAAATGTCCTCACATTGGCCGATGGAATTCCGATGTTTCAGTAACAGTCGAATCTCATGGAGTCAAAATTTACCCATGTTTCTATTCATAATTTTTATAAATACTAATTTCTTAATTAATAGAAAATAGTAAAATTTGGTTTGATAGTTAAAACGTTTATAGATTGTGTTTGGGTTTTCAGGTAGCAAAGGATGGAAAAACAACTTCCAAGAAAAATTACTGTTTTTTAGCAAATATTACAAAAAACGTGAAACACCAATTTGACTTTATTAGATCCAATTTTCAAACACTTACATATAAGTGAAAAATACAATAAAATTGATTAGCTTTTTTTTTATTTCCATCTGAAATTATGTGTAGAATCCAAATTTGTGATAAACGATGGTGGTTTGTATTGAAATTATCGGAGCAAGCACCCAGTTTAATATGAAGACGGTCTCTTAAACACATTTTAAATATTGGTATTTGTAGAAAACATTCATCCGTATAGATTGCTACCTTCCGTTCTGTTCTAAGTTGTGTAATTGCGAACGGGGAGTATGGTTTTTTTTTACGGCTGATACACAGCTTCGCTGGTTTATAGAAGACATTTTGAAATCAGCATGAATATGCCAGTCTCATGAATCAAGATGTGATTGAAGTTTTATTTCGTCACAAAACTCTATTTTATAAAGTGACAAAAAATATAGCTGTTACACTATATACACTGTATATAGCTGTTACGCTGACAAAATATAGCAAGATATAACATTATAAATAATTGGTTAGGTCTTATGATGCAAGAGCCACATTTGGCCAAACTGCATCCAAAACAAGTAAGAGACATACAAACAAGGTAGGTAGATGTAACTAACATCACACTGGCGGCACATCATGTTGGCGACGGTATGGAACAATCCCAAAGGGGGATAGCAAGGACAACACTCGTAATTTTGAACCGCAATCAGATGGCAAGGTCACATCTGACCTGGCACCTTATTCTCCAAACTTCAACACCATGTCACAGTGAGAACATTTGAGGCCATGACCGATTTGACGTGTACCAGCCCCCTTATACATGGCTCTCTTAGGTTGGATTTGAACTCACACCCCTCTGGTTGCTAATCTGTTACTCTACCATGGTTCCCACACCCTTATTCAAAAAATATTCAAGGACTTTTCAAAATCAAAAAAATATTTTTCAAGGACATAAAATTTTTTACAACGACCTAAAACAAGGGATACGCAAAAGTTGTCAATTAAATAAAATGTGAAAAATATAAAAAAAACATTTTTTTTACTCTATTTTTAAACTAATGATAGTCAAAAAAAGAAAGGTTACCATCGATTTTGACGAAAATTTGGATTTTCTTTCTCACAGAACCTGTGATTTTTTTGTTTCAAATTGGGGTTCTCGTCTTAATGCTAACTAACAGGCTACTTGCACACCTATCGATTTTGGTCGTGCGATAAAATATTGTATGATAAATTCGTTTGGTGGCACGAAGAAGAGTATGGGAGCTTACATTTCGTGTCCTTGCATAATTTCCATTTTGCTGTCGTTCCCTGCCACTATAACTGACAACTGTCGTGGTTTATTTTGTTTGAGAAACAAAACCGATTTAAAAGTTTTGACTGGGGATAGTGCTTTTTTATTCTCTAGTCTAAGTTTCTATCTTTGCGATCATTAAAGATAGTGACAATTTCAACAGATTTGAATTCTGCAGAAAATTTTACAACTAAAGGCAATCTTAAATGTGATTTTCTTAAATTTGTTTTTAAAATTGTAACTTTTATATTTTTGCAATAAGAATTTGGCTTTTATTTCTTTGGATGCGTGCTAGATTTCCCATGATGTTCTGACCGCTAAAGCTACGGTTTCCTAAGTAAGCAGTGCTGTTATCTAGCAGCTGTGTTAAGCCATGATGTGGCAGGTATAACAAGGTGGTCGTCCCTACAGAGACCAGAGGTGTCAACTTAGACGGACAGAATGCGGTGGAGAATGGTACATAGTGTGAAAGCGCAAAAACCGGTTTCATTCTGAAGCGCCATTTTGAGCTAGTACTAGTCTGGACAAAGGAGGAAACTAGTCTGGACAAATTTAAACACAAGATGAAATTACGCAATTACGTGCTAGTTAAAAAAAATCAAGGACTTCTCACCAAGTTCCGTAATTTTCAAAAACTTTCAAAGGTCCCTAGTTCGGAAAAAAAAATTCAAGGACTTTTCAAGGACCGTGGGAACCCTGTCTACCTACCGGGCTACCGCTGCCCCATACCCAGGGAGGAATTTAACTGTTTGCTGCCTATATAAACATGAAGTTATTCATTTTAATTTCAATTCAAGATTTAAATATAGTGCAATTATTTAAAAATTATCTTACAGAAAACAAGCAAATATTAAAATTTTATTTTTTCATTATCCACAAATTGATATTTAATCAAATAACCAAAAGTCATATTCCCTCAAAATTGAATTTAAATGTAAAGCATTTCTTTAAAGGGATAGGTAAAAGTTAGTCTGACCAAAGTTCAGGTTTTCAGAAAACTTACCTCAGAATTAAAACCTAAAGCCTGTTCCAAGAGCTCCAATCCCTCTTTTGTCAGTTCCTGGATGAAAAAAAAAATTGAAAAATATACACATAAATGAGAATTTGTTAACATAGAGAAACCATAGATACTATACCGAAAAAAAATTATTGATTCTGTAATAATAGGCCAGTTTGAAATTACCTTGATCTCTAGTGGAAAGCTCTTAAATGTGAAATAATTTTTTTTAAATAATGACCAAGAGGATATGTAAAGTTACCCTTCAGCTACACCAAATGCTATTTGCATTAACAGAGCTAATTCGTGATGAATAACTGACATTTTTAGGAACACATAGTGACTCATGTCCACGTGTTTTTTACAGTGCAAGGATTATGCATGGCCATGCCATGTCAATATAAACAAGAAAAACACTTTACTGACAAAGAGAGTAATTCCTCCAAGGAGGAATCAGACTTGGCATGCCCACATGTGTGTCAGCTTTATGCAATTATTAAATCAGAGAGGTTTTATTGCAATTGCATTGTGTGCTTACTCTTTATGTAATATCAGTATTTTCTAAATTTTTTAATCATATAATTTGTTAAATTATGCCTAGATCACAATTTAAATTCTCTAAGTAGGAATACGCGGGGGGACCAAAAATAAACGAGAAAGATGCTCTGGTGGGCAGGGCTTATGAAGTACAAGGTTGTGCCATTTGGTGGGTCTCAATTATCAGTCTGCCAAGCAGCAGCATCAGGTGTTGACCTTCAGCAATTGAGTGAATTATTTTCTAAGGCAAGTTTTGGGTGTTCGTTGATTTTGCTGACGGCGGATACATGGGAATAGCGCACTGCCATTAAATTTTCTTTTCTGCTAGGACTATTTGGTACTGGAACGGTTGAAATTATACAGACAACTTACAAAGATGGTGCTATGAAGAGAATGCAAGTTTTTGAGTAGTTAACCCATTTTAAAACAGGTGAAATGCTGATTGAAGATCAACCTAAGTCAGGTCGTCCTTCAACCTGAAAACCAGATGAAAACATCCAGAAAATTTGCGAATTGATGACGGAAGCAGCAGTTGTTTCATAATTACATAGCTAAAAGTAAGGTGTGTGATCACATGCACGAAACCATTTCTGAACTACTTGATCAGCCATAAAATCTGAAAGCGAAGGATCGTCTGCACTTATCCTCATAAAGGTATATAGTTTTTTATTAAATTTTTTTTTTAATAGCTGGTATTTGAAAGAGAAATTATGAAACATTCAGTTTCAAACACTAGCAGCAAAACTTGCCATGAGAACCGTTGATCGTCGCAGTGTTTTAAGCTAAGCCCACTGTATTTGACATGGTTGCAGAGACTTATTTTGAGTCCTGGGTCACATCTCACCTGCTACCCTACTCTCCAAACTTCCACATCATGCCAAATTGATGATACTTGAGGTCGTGACACATATAATGTATAATAGTCCAGGGAGGCAGTTTTTGATGCAAACAGGCAAACCTGTGGTTATTTTTTGGTTTCATGGCCCAAGAATCATATTTGTCCAAGCTACGCCAAACACAAGACAACATCAAGTAAAAAAATTTGTGAAAGGGGGAAAAAAAGGATTGGTGAATAAAGTAGTGGGAGGAAAGGAGAAAAAGATCATTTGGGATCTCTACGTGGATGAAACTTTCAGACTATCCTGAAATCTACAGGATGTCAGAAAATAAGGTCACCACAGGAAATCCCACAAGATTGTATGTATAAATATATTTAAACTCTAAAAAAAAATTGACGCACCAAGAAGGAGTTGTACAATTTTGATACAAATTGGTGGATGTGAAGAACATACACAGAAAAACAAATGATTCAAATTTCAGAACAATTGAATGATTTATTTCAGGGTTTGACCGTTACAAAGGAAGGAAGTTAATAAGGCATTGGTCCACCTCTGGCCTGGATGCAAGCTGTCACCTTGCATGGCATAGTTCCCGGATGGTGTCTTGCGGAATTTCTTTCGAAATTGTCTCCAACTGTCATGCTAAATGGTCAACATTCCGGGATGGTTGCAATCGCCTTCCAAGAATGTCCCAAATGGGCTCTATGCGGGAGAGATCAGGAGACCTAGCTGGCCAAGGAAGTGTTAGGAAAGCTTGAAGACAATTCACAGCAACACGTGCCGTATGCGGCAGGGCATTACCTAGTTGTAAGTCCAGGGCATCGCAAAAGGAATGGTAACAAAACCGGTCATAAAATGTTGTCTACATACAGCTGTACTGCGAGTGTGCCAGAAACGACTACCAAAGGGGTGTGGCTATCAAAGGAGATGGCACCCCAGGCCATAATGCCCTGTTGTGGGAATTTTTGGCACACGATAGCAAGGGCAGAATCACCACACTACCTTGGACGTCTCCAGGCCTGTCTGTGGTTGTCGTCAGGACACAGTTGGTAACAGGACTCGCACTAAAGACTATACGTCACCAATCAGTGCTGTTCCAAGTGGATCAAGCCCGGCAGAACTACTAGACAATTCTTTCTTGGAGTGTCGATTTTTTTTTTGTTATAGATACCCAATATAAGTAGATTATGGAAAAAGAGGCAATAACACACATTAATCTTGGCATGAAATCACTAATCCGCAATGTATTAAAAATTGTGGAGCATCCTCTGTAGTACTATACACATTATTAAAAACAAGTCTTGCCAAAAATAAAAGAAATGGCATACTTTCCAAACGAAGAATGTGGAATAACAAAACCTACCTCCACTTCTGGAGTATGTACATTTTTCCACAAAATAGAACACACAGCATCCATGTAGGTCACACTGGCCTCCCAACACTTAGTAACATCAATACCTTAAAAGAAAAGAAAATCATTTGTGTATGTAAAAAAAGTATCACATCTAAGAAGTAAATACTCGACTCTCCAAGCGGTTTCTGCGAGATACCTCGTCCAACGCAATCTGGACAATTTTGCCTCTACTACAGGGCATGCATTAACTCGCAACCGTATGTTAAACTGTCAGTCTGAAAGAATTAAAATTTAGCCCCGAAATGGCAGTTTAAACCTGAAATCATGCATTGCGAATAGTTTCTTCGATAATCGGGGATTATGGTTGATTAGCTGCTTAAATTGGATTGGTGGACATGGCCATTAGTTAAAATTTTTGCGTTCTTTTCAATTGATCTTGGAGATGATTAAAATCTGGTTTTTAACCACCCAAACGGTATGCTCAGTTTGGTATGTAGGTATCTCAATAAATGTTGCACTGGAGCAATAAGGCAGGTTTATTGGCGACATTCCGTGATCATCCCTGAAGGGAAAGATCCAAGAACAGCACCACGTTATTTTGAACCAGTCAGATGACGTCACACCTACACAGGTACCCCACTCACCAAACTTCCACACTGTACCAACGTAAGGACATTTGACGCCACGACAGATATAACGTGCGCCAGCACCCTTTGTACACAACTGTCTTGAGTTGGATTCAAACTCGCAACTCTCCTGTTGCTAATCTGTTACTCTTCCAACCTGGCTACCGAGGCCCATATTCAGTTTGAATACAACACAAAAAAATTCCCACATGGCAAATGGCACACCCTAAACACTCAGCCATGGCTACAAGGATCCCGGACGTCTCACTCGACGAAATATTTCGGGTATGCCGTCCACTACAATAGAATTTCCGAATGTACTCGGGCTTGCTGTTAGGAGAGTTAACTACAATACACAACAGCACGAAAATAAAATTTGTGTGTTAATATAATTACTTGTTGTCGAGCAATCTAGTATCCCACTCCAATCCTGACCATTGAAGAGAGTTTTAATCAGCAAACTCATGAAAGTGAAGGCAGTTTTGGGGTGATTCTTCGTTATAAGTCTCAAAATGTCACTGATGTCACTGCGCATTCCTAGAAAAATCAAAAGATTAACAATGAACAATTTCACAGTAAAAAGGAACACATCAAAATCTGGAATCAACAAAACTCAAACATAGAGAGAAATTCTACTGCAATTCTTGTATATAATTGATGTATCAACTATCATGTCTTGTATAAGGAAAGCTTACTGCATTCCGATATAACGCTGCAACAAAAAATGCAAAAATCTCCATAAAATATCCTTGGACACTACAAACGACTTTTAATCAAAGGTCACTCATTAGCAAGTTCACTGTTTAAAAGGCAAACCATCATTTTCCAAGATAATAGTATTCACTTGCAGGGTTGCCAACCTTTTTTGAGCAGCTTCAGGAGCATTCTCATAAAATTTCAGGTGTTTTGAGGTTGCTTCAGGAGCAACACGAAATTAAGGACAAAAATGGAAGACCTGCATATTTTTTTGTCTTAAAAAACTCTCATAAAATTCACCATTATAAATAATTTCTATTAGCATATATAAAGCATAAAAAATTACATGCATACATAAAAGGTTTTATCCTTAAATTATGGAAACAAAAATCTAATACACAATTTCCCCAAAAGTGAAAACTTTTCCCTTTTCCATAAGAAAAAATATTGCAATCTTGATTGAAGAATCTGGAGAAAATTTCCCCCATAAGTGGAAAAGTTTTCCCTCTTCATAGTGGAAATTTCCCTTTTCCCTGCATCGACAGGGTTTCCGAAATAAACCGTACAATACGCTGAGTTACAAATTTTCGATGCTTTATCAGAGAAACTCCGGAAGTTACGGAGCACACAGCAACTCTGCACTTGCATTGTTTCATAAAAAAAATTTCCAAAATTAGAAGACTATAAATGTATTACAACTTTTAGGTTGGTTGGTTGATTTGGGGTTTTATGACACAAGGGTCATATTTGTCAAAGCTGCACCAAACACAAGACA
The DNA here is from genome assembly GCA_947359465.1 of Metellina segmentata. Taxonomy (NCBI): domain Eukaryota; kingdom Metazoa; phylum Arthropoda; class Arachnida; order Araneae; family Tetragnathidae; genus Metellina; species Metellina segmentata. The sequence continues at coordinate 21,882,422 of OX375883.1, read as the reverse complement.
ACAACAACAAGGAAGGAAAAAAGTAAAAAGAAGGGCAAAACAGAAGGCAGGACAGGTGACTGGGTACCTCAGGGTTGTGATGTCTGCATTGCTAAGGCTGTACCCCTGAGGGGCTGTAACTTTAAGAATCCAGTCAATAGAATCATAAAATATTTCTAACAGGTTTAAAACTAAAGTTTGTACACATGTTCTTAAAAAGCAATAACTGTGAGAGATAAAAGAATTCTTACTGCAATAAAATGACTCGAATTCTTCGTCGGAATCGTATTCTGCCGCAGAGAACTTGCAAGCAACTGAATCATTTTTGGATGGATAACCAGACTAAAAAAGGTAAAAAAAAAAATCAAGTTTGTAACTTATGCTTTGAAATACTACATACAAATTAAAATTTACACTCCACATCTCAGCAGAAAAATAAAAATACTTATGAATTAACTGAAATGAAGCTGCTTTAGTATTTCTTTCAGTTTTATTAGATATCACTTTTTAGGAGATCAAGTACAAGCAAAGGAAACAAGTCATTTTTAACATGCCTGTTTCTTTTGCTTGTTAGCTGAATTCACACACCTAACCTGTGTCCAAATAAGTTACATTGTCAAAGTAAAATACGAAATCAGCCATTCAAGTCAATTTTTCAGAGTAGTCACACACACATGACTACTAGTCAAAATGTTAGTCACACTTTTTGAATCTGCTTTCAATAGCAATGCTCAGTCTACTTATATCTCATGTTTGGGGCTTGTGCTCTGTATTTCAGCACAAGCTATGGATTTGAAATCTGCAGAAAATTTGACACCAGATAGATACCTTATATGTTTGATTTTCTTTTAATTAATAATGCTTCGATTAAATATTTATATTTTTTGGTTTACAAAGCAAATCACCACACAGGCAATGTGACCTCCACGAAAAGAACTGTCTCGGGCAACTCCATTATGACTGTTATCCAATAGGCCACAAACTCCTATTTAATACATAGTATAATATAATTAATATATGTAGGAACGGAATCCTTTCGCCTCCCCACCTACTACCGAAAGGAGAAAGGAACTATTTCATCACCAAGAACACTAAGGGGAAAAGGCTTGATCCCTGCCCGTGGAGGAGGGTCTTCAGTTTTTTCTGTGACCGGAGAGAGTTGAAACCTGTGTGGCCACTCCTCCGTACTTTTTTATGCGAATCTTTTGAGACCTCTGTGGACTAAATAGCGAGTTCTCTGAATCAACGGTATAATATCCTCTGTAGATGTTATTGTAATTTTAGTATTGTTTCAGTACATATACAGGCGATTAGTCATTTGTGGACGTAAATGTGTACCATCTTCTATTTTATTAATAAATATTGTGTTTGACAACACATGGACTCATTCCAAAATACCATATCAGCTAATAGTTCCAGTGTTGACATCACATATATAATATATAATAATAATATAATATATAATAATAATTTAATATGTAATAATACAATATATAATAATATAATATATAATAATAATTTAATATGTAATAATACAATATATAATAATATAATATATAATAATAATTTAATATATAATAATAATTTAATACATATTAATAATATAATATATAATAATTTAATGTATAATAATAATATAATATATACTATAATATAATTAATATAAAATATAATAACCAATAACCCAACAAATGCAACTGGCACGGGCAACGCTGGGCTAGCTTAGGGCCAAGTAACTGTTTAACAGTGCAGCATTGCAATCTGGCGCAAGGCATTCAATGTTGCTTTGACACACATAAACCAGTTAAGAAATTTGAACATCTAGCATTACCTTCAAGAGCTTCAGCGCTTCGTGCTTCAGAAGGGTTGGAATCATGCTGTGGATAAGAGGACTAGATGAAAGCACAGGGTGGCGTAAAATATTCAACCATATCGAATGAGCCAAGTTGCTGAGAGTCTGAAAGCAGTTTAAAAAATTGTTAGTGTCATTTATTTTCAAAATCGAAATAATGAGATTTAACTTAACGATACTAATTGAATATTATGCAAAACCTTCAAATACTGATAAATCAGTTTAGAATACTTACGAAGTTCATTTAAATACAGTCATACCAAATTTAACTTTAGAGTGCTTCGTCAGTTTCACCTATCGCGTAAGTTTGGGAAATTAATGTGCTGTACTCCTTTACTGTTAACTCAACAGCTTTTTACCCTAAAGTAAAATTATAAATTTATTCTCACCAAGATATTGTAGACAAAAATAGTTAAAAAAAGCTAGGATGCAAATTCCTTCTAAAGATTTTATTTTTAAATAGTTATTGCAGGTGCACACTGGAATTCAGATTAGCATTTTATTAGCTTTGCAAATCACAGCCCATATATCACAGGATTTTGCATGAAGTGTATAGTGCTTTCAAAATTGTTTCAATGAGTCTGATTGACAAGATTGCAAACTAAAGGTACTTATTATAAGTAATTACTTAAAGTATTGGATTTGGGAATAAACAAAAACAAGAAGCATTAAGCTAAAGGCTAAATATAAAAATCCTGACACATAATTTGTCAGACACAAATTTAATTTACAAGCATAAAATTCTTTGTAGCAAAATTTAGCTACACAAGTTTGTTTTTAAAGTCAAAAAAAAAATCTTTTTTATTTTGCCATCTGATTTTAATGGATAGAGAAAAGCAAAATGATTTCAATACATGAAAAGTCAATATTAGTACGTGCTCACTTTGAGCGATTGGGACCAAAGGATATTAAAGTTTACAATACAGTACTAAATTAGTTTTATTGATATCTGTTTTTAACAAATAAAACAATCCAAAGTCAAGACGTCTCATCTCTTTTAGAACCGTCTACTTTATATATAAAGTCAAAAGTTCACACAAGATTAACATAATATTTGCATAGTAATTTTCATGTTTCATATCCACTAATATGGCACTCTAAAATCAAGTACTTTGAAGAGGTTGAGACCGATTCTAGCAGTAAGATTATAATCATAAAAATAGCAAATATGGTTCATGCAAAAATACTAAAAGTATAGAAAGGAAAATGCACTTACCAAACTAGGATGTTTGGTGAATAAAAGAATACAATTCAGATATAAAGAGAAGTTTTCGGGCTCTTTGAAATCAAATTGTAGCTACAAAAAATACAAATATATAAATTATATGGAACAAAAAGTCATAAAAATCATAAGGTCCATACCTGTTATTATTTCAAAAGTACTGTGAAACTTCGATTAACTGTCAGGGTCGGGATGGTTAATCGAATAGACGGATAACAGAAAAACTTTAAACTACCCACCTCCCATCCATTGCGTATGAATAAATTATAAAAAAATGCATGTTTACAAACTGCAAATACACTGTACACACATGATTGCACTTGACAGAAACAAACACTATCTATATGTATATAATTTCTCTTATGTGGCACACAAAAGACGTTATTTGTTATCGCGTTTTGGCAACACTGTACAATTGTTTGCTTACCACGAAGCCTCAATTGAATTTATAGCATTATCAGCCATTTACAGGGCCAACAATTATAGTTCAACAAGACGTTTGCACCACAACTTTCAACAAACTCAATGGAAATGTGTATAGGTGGCTCGAGTGCTGTGGGGAAATGTACACACAAACAACATTTTGGTTATTCAAATTCCAAAGCAGCACTCACATCTCGAGTCAAAATTTGCTCAAAGTTTTCATTTGAATTCCAAATTGTTTGAGTTCTGATTCCAGACGTACTGTATAACTTTTCTGTAACACAACAAATTTATGTTTAAAAAATATTATTTTGGAATATCATATTTCATACAATCCCTTCTGCTAGGACACATGTCTTCATTGATGCGAGCAAAGTGAGAAAGGTTTGCACAGCAAGTTGAAAAGCAATCCTCCAGGGGTTGGCCAGTGTTTAGCGAGCAGGGGCAGGCCCCTGGTACAGTTTACATTATAAGTACAGTAAATATTGCTACATGAACTTATGCTCTAGACTAGGGGTGCACAACCTTTTTGGGAGAAGGGCCACTCGCACCGTTGATTGAGACATGTGGGGGGGGGGCGCAAATGAAGTTACAGCACAGACACAATGAAAGTGCTACTACGCAATTATGTACAGCTGTTATTAGTATTACACTTCATATGTATAGAAAAAAAATAATAACTTATTTTAAACTTACAAATGTTTTCTCAAAAAATCTAGGAGCTCATTACAGAGCTAAATGAATGATATTGTGAATAGTTTAAAAAAAGTAGTTGACAAACATTTGCAATGATTAATCATATAGAATTACTTTTGAGAATGTGTCTCAAGAGCGTCATAGGTACCTCAGCAAATTATTTTAGGTTATAAATTTAATTACAGTAATAGCACTATGCCATTCAATAAAGATGAGTATCAGAAATTTTAATGACATCAGTAAAATTAGAAATAAAAACTACAGCATCAAATATATTTAATATTAAAATTTCTAAAGCATAAACAATAATTATGTTACAGCTTGCTAATGGGATGGCTGATACTGAGTTTTACTAACTAATTTAGGTATGTTAGGTTCAATACTGCTAGTAGAAACTCTTAAGACTGATTCTAAATGTTTGTCAGTCAATTTGCTTCTTATCTTAAATCCGTTTGGAAGTTTATAGTCAAAATTAGTTTGAGGGCCGCAAATTGATGATTAGCGGGCCGCATGTGGCCCGCAGGTTGTGCACCTCTACTCTAGACATACATATATATTCAAATTTTAAAAATCAGTCATTTTCTGAGTGTATGTACTAATATCTTTTAATATTTAATGAATTAACTTTTAGTAATGGACTGAAGATTAACAGAAACTGACGGTCAATCGAAATTTCACTGTAGCATAACTTTAATTACAAATGTCATACAATTGTATTAACTATCAACTTACTATGATCAATGAATAAATAGCACTTCACTTAAAACATACAACATATACATTTAAAGCATTTTTCATATTGATTTCCTCATTATCTGATTCCCACATAAACCAAACCTTCTCAAATGGTTGTTTAAGCATTGCAGTCAAGGGAACTCTGAAATTAGTGTCTAATATGAAAAAAATACACATCTAATTCTATTTTTGCAAACTTTTTTTACACGAATTTGAGTTAACACAAATTCAAAATAAATATTTCATTCTCTTTTTACATGAGTCATTTTGATTTAACATGAGCTAGCCAAGCCAATTTCTAAGAATTTGTTTGTCGAAATTCTAAGAAAATTTTTTTTATTTGTGGCATAGTAGTATAATTTCTATATTACATGCACAAATGAGGAATGCGCTGGGAAGTTTTGACGTGAGCTGAAGTTGTTGACAGCCTCTTGCAGAGAATTATATAATGGCCTATCCAAAACGCGAACACAACGATTAATAACTGAATTTGTTCGTAAAACTGGTGAAACATCAGCACCAGAGGAGACTAATGCTGATTTTGCTCAAGAGATCACAGAAAGAAATTCCTTAATAGAGGAAGAAGACAATATCCACAATATTTCTAGTGAAAGCAGTGGTATTCCAGTCATATGCAAACGTATGCTTCGTTTATTGTCAGAAAGTGAATCGTGTTGCAAGTAAAACAGATCTTTTTTGTTCTGAAGAATTTTTTTCATTTCAAATAAAAATTTACTTTAATACATTTGCATTACATATTTATTACATGTGTATTTTGTTGAAATAAAATAACAAGCTTAAAACAAGTATTTTTATATAGTTGTTTTTAATTATTTTTACTGATTTTTTTAGATTTGGACTCCTACTTTTCTTCCATAGATAACAATGTCTTTTCTACACAAATTTTTTAACACATATTCTTCGGGAAGGTCTCTATTGTTAAAAAACAGATTTAGGTGCATAATAAAATAATCTAAGCCCACAATTTTCTACTGGTCTGCACAAAAATAGCACTGGTGCAGTGAAATGGTTTAAATAGTGTAAGATTTATTTCATTTGAATGGTTTAGTTATTAAATTTTCAAGTGCATTCTGAAATAATTTCTAGTATTTAGCTGTATAAATAATTTTGAATTTTTTTTGTAAATTACAAAGCAACATATTCACACGTATTCTCCACAAATTGCATAATTAAACAATTTTTTAAATAGAAAATTGGAACATATATTTTCTATTTTTACAATTTTTGGGGAAGCATTCAGTATATAGGTTTGAACAATCAATAAAAACATACATTTGCTGTATTATCATAACATGCAGTAATAAAATAAACATAAAACCTACTGTTGAGAGAGTTAAAATTAGTCCTAAAGTGTTAAAGCACTGCAGTAGCACCTTTAGAAACAAGTAGTGACGTTCATCATACACATCTAATGCACTGGAAGTCAAATAAGAAAAAGGAATTAATGATTATATTCAGCTGACGAAAAAACAAAAATTTCTAAAAAAAAAAACATACCATTGATTAATTACAACAATAAATGCAATATTGATAGATTGTATCAGATCTTATCAGTTATGCTGCTAAAAATAATCCACTGATGTAGATCCTAACTTTTTAAAACCATTTTAGATTACTGCAAATTGAAATTTTTTTTTTTTTGTTCTTTTCTGAATTTTACTGTGTCAACATAATTGATAATTTGTACCTTATGTAAATCTTGTCCCGGTTATGCAAAACGTATCATGTAGTATCTTTCATCTCTAGTATTATAAAAGGAAGTGTTTGTTTGTCTGTTTAGGGACGCAACATCCTGACGATTCTATGGCACTTACAGCAATGACATTTGGCAACCAGGTAGTCCAAATTATTTGCAATTTTTGGGTCGCGGTGAATTTTAAAATTCAATCTAGAAGATTTTAAAATTAATTTAATAGTTTTATTCTTCATCGATTTTTTAAACGCAGAGAACTTTTTCTACTCATGCGACCTTGCAGTCAGGGTTTAGAACCATGCAAAGTTTTTTTCATCCGCAGAATGCAGAGAAAATTATTTTATTCCTTTCTACTTTGATTTTGCACGATTGATTTCCTGGCAAGATAATAAATCTTTTAACTGAAGTCAAAAGTTCATTTTTTTTCTATCTCCTAGACCGTTAAAGATAGAGTAAAAATTTCAATCGATTTGAAATCTGCAGAAAATTTCAGTTTAGATTGATACCTAAAAATATAATTTTCTTTAAACAAATAATTTTTTAATTGAATATATCTTCAATGGATTTGAAATCTGCAGAAAATTTTACACCAGCTTAACACCTTACACCACGGGTAACGCCAGGCTAGCCACGCAGTGGTTAGAACTATTATAAAAGCGGTTGCAATCTGTTGCACCAGTATTCCTGTTCTAATTCCCACTCTCACTTGTTTGATCATGTACCCGCTTACTTGATCTCTCTCGATCAAGATATTAGATTATTAGATTTACTTTCTAACGTTATAAAGTAACTATGAGTCGATTGTAATCTTTTAATTTTAACTTGAATTCATTTGTTATCTTGTGAATACATTCTAGTTTGAATTTTTAAAGACTTTGTCATGTGTACTTTTATTAACTCAAATTTATATCAGCCTAATAGAAGGTGATCGTTTATTTTAACTCACTGCTTCAAATTGGTTAATGGATCACTCACACTGATCTTAAAATTCGATCACATTTTTTACACAGGGTTCCCACTCTTTTTTTCTAACTAAAAATAAGGACTTTATAAGACAAAATAAGGACTTTATAAGGACTTAAATAAAACATTGAAGAAACTGTATTATAAAATGTAATACCCGACTTTCGACCAAATGGGGATGCTCTTACAGATTAGTTAATCTAATAAGAACAGTAGTATGTAAAAAATTTAATATTAAAATCTATTTTCTAAAAAAAAAAAAAATTATAAAAAATGAGATTTTTAAAAATAAGCCGTCTGATTTTCACAAAATTCAGCAGGTAATATATGGGGATTTACATGTACACGTATTAATAATATGTGTAAGTACATAAACAAATTATAGAATGGAGACCCCAAGGAAAATATATATATATATATGTTTTTCTTTAATCTCTTCACAGTGCATTTGCTTTTATAAAAAGGGAAAGAAAGAGTTAAGTTTGATGAGGACCGGACTTGGTGTGTTCGGTCTCAAAGCTGTTGCTGCAAGTTTGATTTTGATTTCTTATTCTTTTCATATTGATTTGTTTTTACTTTTTAATGGTCTTCAGGGGAGTGTAGGAGCAATTTTTTAGCATATTGCTGCTCATGGGTAGGAACCACCATTTTGTCAGGCTCGTCCCTGATTCACATACACTTTTGTTTTCAAAATTTTCCTAATTTTTGTATTTTAAATTTTTTTTTGTTTTTGAAATTAAAGTGCTTACCTTGTTGTGTATGCAGCTTCAATCTGCTTATGAAATGGAAATTACTCACACCAGTAATTATTTTATAATACACTTTCATACATTCAAAATGAAAGTAAGAAGTAAATTCATTTATTGGCACATCGGAGGCTTCAATAAAATAAAATTAGTGGCAAACTATTCATTTACTAAAAGGATGTAAAAAGATAGCAAGTTGCATACGTCAGAGTCAAATCTTACTGGATCAAAGACCGAACAAGTTAGAAGAAAATATTTTTCCGCGAACCAAAACGAATCATAAGAGTTATGCAAAAACTTTGATAAATTAATAAAAAGGTTAAATTAATAAAACGAAATTTTCTTGAATAGATATTCAACTAGTTGCCACCACCCCAGCCTAAGCCATTCGGTGTATTGCCACATAATTTTGAACCACGGTCAGATGACGAGACATCTGAGCTGGCGCCCCACTCTCCAAACTTCCACACCAACCCAACGTGAGAACTTTCGGCCACAACAGATTTAAGGTGCACCAGCTGCCTCTACACCATACGCTTACAAACATCATTTTTATGAAACAAAATTAATTTGAAAATAATCATCTAAGCTGACAATGGAAAGAGATTGCGCATGGGATAACAAAAGCAAAGTGAAATTCAAGCACAGTCGGCCATTGAGTATTTGTCACCCGGTTACAAAGAGAAAAAAATTTTAAAGCATAGAAAAATTACTTTCATTTTAGGGAGGAGATAGGAGTCCTAAATTTCTAGTTTTGAAATGACTTTTCCCGATTCATGAAATTTTCTGACTATTCTCGGTTTTTCAGCACTCTGGTTTACGTTTTTGCGATCTTTTCCTCTAGCATGTTTTTTTAATTGAGCGGGTTTTTTTTTCGGAACTGATAACCGATTGCTCTTTAAATTTGCAGAGCAAAATCACCTAAAAAATCTTCATTTTTTTTTTTGGGGGGGGGGGAGAGAAGAATAATTAAAAGCATAAAATAAACCTAGTTAAAAAAAAATTGCAACACATCGGGTTGCCACTTCAAATAGTAGTATTAATTAAAATAAATTATCTTTAAATTGTCTTTGATTCACCTACAAACTTAAAAATACACTTCCACATACTTATAATACATTTTTAAAACATTGCACTCTTGGGTAACTGATAAAACAAAATTGATTAAGATTTGATGATTGTATTCTTGTTTCCTCTATCAGGACAACTATTTTGTGCATTGCAAAAGCCACTCATAAGTCGAAAACAGACCGATTTTCATGGGTTTTCAAGTTTTTAAAGGGTATTATGTGCTCATCAAGAGTCGATCGACAATTTCTATATCGGGTATCAAGGGTTGCCATTCAAGCAAGCCAGCTCCTGAATCATCACCAAAACCGTACTTGTAAGCAGTTTTATCGCCGATCAGTCGCTAAAAAGAGGTCGGAAATATTGTGTAAAAATATTGTCATTTGAAAACTGAATTTTCTTTTCAAAGGAACATATGCATTTTCTAAGGACTATTAAAGAAAAATAAGCACTTCTAAGGGCCCTTAGAAATGGAAGGTCAAAATAAGCACTTAGAAGCACTTTGTAAGCACCTGTGGGAACCCTGTTACAGTCTGTTTGAATAAACATAGCATTTTAAGCTACTGAAACTTATTTTTGATTCTGCAAATAAAATTAGTTCAAAATTGCACATTTTAATTCTATTCATATCATCAGTCATTTTATGCAGGTAGTTAATTAACATCACACTGGAGCAACACATGGGGCTATTGGTGACACTCCTGGATTAATCGCAAAGGGAAAGATCAGAGGACAACATCTTGTAATATTGAACCACAGTCAAATGACGAGGTCAACATTTGAACTGTCACCCAACCCTCCAAACTTCCACACAATGCCAATGGTTTTTAAGGCCACAATAGATTTAACATACACCAACCCCCATGTACTCAAATATTTTTGGTTGGATTGAGTTTTAAACTCACTTCTAGTTGCCAATCTGATACTTTCCCACCCAGGGAACTGCTGCCATGGTGTAGAACTAAGAATATAAGTTTTAATTTCCAATCTCGAATGCATTTGAATCTTCAATTTTTTAAGCTTTTGCTTGAACATCTGTTAAGATTTCAAAAGTCAGTAGAAGCTGGACATTTTACAATAGATAGGATATTACAGTGGGCAAAATGAGGGACTAATCAAATTTCAAAAATATTTTTCTAAAAGATAGGATATTTACCTTATCACGCTGAATATATTTGTCTCTTCAAAAAAGACAAGCAGTTGTTTTCTTTCGTCGGGTTTACCCTACAACATTAAACAGAAACCACATTTCAATCATTTGCTGAAATTGGCAATCATGACATTTCACTTTAAGACAATCAGAAAAATGAAATTGCTGCACAATTTACACTAGAAAAAACACTTTCAAGACTGTACAAAATTTGGAATGAATTTACAGATGTTTTTTTAGTTTACCATACTTGTACAGATTTGAACAGACTACGGCAGAAAGATTAAGATTTCCAAAAGAAGCAACATAAGTACCTTTCTTTCAAAGATATTGAGTAAACACGTCACAGCAATTATGCGTAGATCTTCAAATTCCAGTAATTTACTTAAAAGTCTGCATAAAGGTGAATTTTCTATGATAAGATTTATCGGCACCCATTCTACAAATGCAGACAATGTTTCCAAAGTAACCTGGGCTACTCGGCCATGTCTTAATACCTACGACAAAAGAGAATAGAATTAGAAAACACCTCTTGGCTGGATGTTTTCAATAAAAGTACGAATATTCATACATATTGCATAAAGCAACATACTGTTTCAAGTAAAAGGGGTTGTATATAGGTCAAGATTGGAAAGGTTTCAGTCTACTAAAAATTGAGCTATTGGTTGAGAACTAATCATTTAATTATATAAATTACTCTATTTACAACACAATAAAGTTCCATTTAAACGTCTCTGAAAGGAACATGCAAAAGAGACACACACCAAAAACAAAAATGAAACTTTTGCCACCAGATGGTAACCCAAGAATCAAAACATGAAAGATCTTTATTAACATTATAAATCATACTTTTTCAACTTTCAGCAGTGTTTACATTTAACCTTCCCATAGCTTTACAAATGCTCTTTTAGAAACATGCAACTCAAATCATCCACCATCAAAGCAGTTAGGATGGCGATGACATGTAAAAAATGTAATGTCACATGTAAAAAATGGCATTTCTTTCTCAGGATTCTCAGTGTTTCATCGTATAAACAAAATGTCACAAAATAAGAAATAAATTAAATATTTTATCATAAGTGGAATGCCTTTTTTTCTAGATTTACTCAATTTGACATACAAATGAAAAAACATATAAAAGATGCTCCACTATATACCTTCAGCAACAGCTTTAAATGTGTTAAGAGAATTTTATTAATAACGAACTCTACAGGGTCATTACAATACTTGCCTGTTTGAGTAGAGAAATTTTCATAACATAATTATTAATTTAACATTACAAAAAATTAACCCAAATTAACAGGTAAACCTTTTTTAAACCTCATCATAGATAATTTTGAGAAAACTTTTAAACTTACATGGGAAAAGTTCAATGACGTGAAATTTGAAAATAAAGAACAGTATGTCTATATACTATGAGTACTTCCACCACATAGTTTGTCTGATGTCATGGAAGCAAGGTTCATCCCATTTTCCATAGGGGATGCTTAAAGAAATGTTTCAAGTGTGTCAATTCATTCCTCACAGTTACTAGTTAGAAATAATGGGGTCAATAGACTTTTTCTTTTGTTGCAGCTTGTTTTTATTTGGTGTTTGCAATTTTGTTGTATCAATATTTTTTGTGACGAGAATCTACCACATACTCCATGGAAGTTGTTTTGAAGCTTTGTGGCACAAAAGCTATTATTGACCACACTTCGCCAAACACAAGACATCAAGCAAAAAATATTGAGCAAGGAAGAAAAGAAGGATTGGGGAACAGAAATAATCCATGAATGCAAAAAAAAAATGCATGTATTGAAAATATATAAACAAGACAAAAAATATGTGAAACTCACCTCATCATTCGCATGCCCCATTTGCTTCTGAAAATACAACAGAATTTAATCAGATTAAGGAAAAGTAAACAACTTATCTATTACACCAGGGGTTCCCAACCTTTTAGTAACTGCGTACCACTTGAAATTTGTAGAAGTTTTTGGCATACCACCAGTCCTATATTTTTTTAGAAACAGATATCTAATGTCAGAAAAGTGACCAATGGCTTGTTTTTTAATTCAAATACTAAGAAAGCTTCATATTTGATGATTAATGCACTTGTATTTCGTATTAATGATGTTTTAATGATGGAAAAAATAAAAAGATCATTGAAAATTACAGTTTTATTTTTTACTGACAGGTCTAAAAACAACTAATTTTAAATAATTAGTACAAACTAAGCAAACAAAGATTTACATAATCAAAAATCTATACTTAGTGCAAAACTTGTTGTTTGTCTTTCATTAAAATATGAATATCAGGAGCAATGGAGCTTAACTTTACTCTTAAGTCCTCTTCCTCTAAAAACCACTCCCACACAAGTAACTAGTAACAAATGGCATAAGAAATAGCATAACGTGGTTGTACATACAAAAAAAATCGAACAAACTTCGTAGAATATTTGGTATGCTCGTATCATCCTTGTGAACCACCTGAAACGTTGCCATGTATCACAAGTGGTAAACATACCACATGTTGGGAATCCCTGTATTACACAGTCTATTAATTAATATTTTCAAACTGTAAACATCTATTTACCTGATGGAGCATAATATTATGTGAAATGAGAATAAGTATAATTAAATAAGACATACAGGTCCAGTTAAAATCCAGGTGAAATTGATGCATTCAGTGGAAAGTATGTTGAACTAAAAAACACCACACCATAGCACTGGAGCAGCACAGGCTACTGGTGATGGTCACAATTTCGCAAAACGTACACTTACACTTTCAAAGTACATTTCAGTTTTTTCAGACAGAGTCTTCCAAAAGAATGCAAACAAGTCATTCAGATGGGAGCAGAGAGTCCTGTATATCTCCCGTCTCCGCTTGTCTGGCACGTTTTGGAACTGCACTATATCGTCAGCCAGACGAGAGAACACCAAGAGTACCAGTTCAGTTTGTTCATCCTGGAAAACAGACATAAGTTACTAAATCATGGCTGATTTGAGGAATTGTGTTTTCAAAATAGTTAAACAATACTTGGCCACAGATCTTCAAATCACATGCATATTAAATTAAGTCCTAAAGACTGTTTAGTAAGTAAAATTTATTGAAGGTTTTAGTTGATTCAAAAACTTGATTTTGATGTGAATAAATCTTTCATGTTTTGACGTGTGTTATTTTGAATGAAGAACAGTGACTTTGAGTCTTTATGGTGGCCTGTTGACATGATTCTTGGTTAGAGAGCTTTGTGATACACTATGTTTAATGTCCTTCCATTTGGAGTTAGGATGTACAGATTCTCGGCTTTTCCAACTCTCAAACACCCGACATTTGTAGATAATAGAATCATATGAAAAATAGCTTAATTAAACAAAAAACACTTTTCAAAATTCCCATTCTGTCTACATTATAACTTTCTTTACATATATTAAATTCTCTTTCTAAATATTAATATTACATTTATATTAATTATTGAAATTAATATTAACAATAATTTCTAAAATATAATATAAATTCTCTTTACATTATAACTTTTCAACTTTGCTGTTAATAAAGCAGAAAAATATTTTGCAATAAGAAAAACTGCAAAATGTATTTTGTCGCAATAGAATTTCCTCATTTGCTAAATAATTATTGCAAACACAACTGGCATAGAAAGACTGCCTAGCTTTTATTAGTTTTTGACGTAAAGCATCTTTAAAATCGGAATACCACTCAGGGCATGCCCAAAAAGTCAAGCATTATGAAAATATTTACGACTGTTCTGTCTTATGATTTCATAACTAGAAGAAACATCCGGAATATACCTATAGCAACAGGTAGACATTCATTCATAACCCAGGCCTCTCAACCTACTCATGATGTTTCAGGTTCATTCAAGGGGTTGGTTGGTTTTGTGACCCAAGGGCCATATATGGCCAAGGTGTGCCAAAATGGCAATGACAAGTAAAAGAAATAAATGAAAAAAAGAGGGATTTGAAATAGAGTAGAGTGATGAAAGCAGTAAAAGATTGTTTGGGTATCCTTGGAGCGTGACATCCACATTAACTAAAGACGGTAAACCCCATAGAAAGAGAAGATCACTAGAATACCTTGGGTTCATGAAGACCACACTTAACTAAAAACAGGATTGCCATCACAGCTATACATATAAAATAGTTGCTTTAGTAAGTTGAAAATAGTAGTCAAAATAGTCTCCTCCTAGCAATAATTTAGTTGTTTATCTAACCCATTTAGTAGTCTTTTTCTGTTATACTTATATGCTGACTCGGATAAAAACAATATGACATACATATGCAGCATAGAAAACATAGCTAGACAACACTAAGCATGAATTTATAATTTATAAGCAAACAGAACTTTGATTTCTTAAGCCAACCTTTGTTATCTTCAATAAATTTGAACTTATTTCTTTCCTTTTTTTAGTTCATTAACTTTAGAAATCAACCATTACAATAATATATTTTAAAAATTCTGTCCTACCTTACCATGTCAAACTCTACCTTATCGAAAAACTGTCATGAATAAAAAGTACAATTAAAACAAAGACTTGAATGCTGTTAACTTATATATATTTTGTTTAATTACCAGCTAGCCAGGCGTTGCCCGTGGTGTTGGTTTGCGGGCAACGCTGTGATGTAAGGTATTAATCTGGTGTAACATTTTCCGCAGATTTCAAATCCGTTGAAGATATATTCAATTTAAAAATTATTTATTTAAAGAAAATCATATTTTTAGGTATCAATCTAAACTGAAATTTTCCGCAGATTTCATATCCGTTGAAATTTTTACTCTTATCTTTGACAGTCTAGTAGATAGAAAAAAGAACTGTGACTGCAAATTATTCCTCAGGCAAAATCAAAGTGGAAACGAAAAAAAATTATTTTCTCAGCGTTCCATCGGAGGAAAAAAACTTGGCATGTATCCAACAGCTGACGTGGTAAGGTCATTTCCAGTGTTTCTTCTCTCTTTGGTAGAAAGATGTTGAAAAACCAATGGAGAATAAAACTATTAAATTAATTTTAAAATCTTCTAAATTAAATTTTAAAATTCGCCGCGACCCCAAAATTGCAAACAATTTGGACTACCTGTATGCCAAATCTCATTGCTGTAAGTGCCATAGAATTGTCAGGATTTTGCAAAGAGAAACAGACAAACACTTCCTTTTATAATAGTAGAAATTAAAAGTTTCAGATAAATTAATCACTTTTGCTATCAAAGTTATTAAAAATGGATTTAACAGGGTGGCAACAAAATCCTTGAAAAAAAGTTCCTTGATATTTCCATGATTTCCCTGAGAATCTCACAAAAATTTCCCTGATTTACAAATTCCCTTAAGAAATGTTGTGATCTGTGATTGGTATCGATGTACAGTATCCACACAACACTGTTTTTAAATATTTAGGGTCAGAGGATGTAAGAATCATTCTCCACAAATATTTTGTATTTTTCCTCTACAGATATTTTAATTGTTATTGTAAGGGTTAGAAACGTTAATGGAACTCTTATAATTGCAATTGAAAAAACTGGAGAAAAAATACAAAATATTTTGATTTTGAACTTTTTACATCTGACCCTACATTGTTACACGATTCATCGAAACCCCTAAATGCAAATATACATAAAAAATTCTACAAAAATGTAATTGCAAACAAAAATAATTAATTTAATACATATAAAACATCATTTGTTACACAACTTTCAAATTGTATCCCACAAGTTGTTGCGCTAGCCTCACGGCGACAAGACGCTGCAGCTGCGAAAAAAACGGCGGCAGGGGTTTTCGCGGTGTGTTAAAAAATTACGACGCTAGGGTTCTTTATTCGGATTACAATTTCGACGAATACAATTTATTCAATTCACAAAAGTACTCGTAATCGCGCATCTCTAAATAGGACAAACCTTAATGGTTACCGTTTAAACTGTCAAAATTTCCCTGATTTTTTGTAAAACTTGCAAATTTTCCCTGAGATTTCCTTGATTTTTCCAGAAATAAAAAGTTTCCTGAGAATTCCCTGATTTCCCAGGCTCTGTTACCATCCTGATTAATGCAAAAAAAAAAACTTTTTTTTAATAGTCTCTTTGGAGCCTGTTTTTGACAAAAAAAATGTGCCATAGTCGCCCAAGGTTGAAAATAGTCGGAAATAGTCACCTTTTAATCGACAATGGCAGCCCTGTAAAAAATATGTGCCCCGAAGAGCAGATTGAGAAAGAGATTGTATGGTTGGTTAGGATTTTATGGCACTAATTTCGAGAAGGAACCAGATGAAAAAGGAAATGAATATAACACTAAAGTATTTCAGCTGAATGAAAAGGGAAAGGTTTCTAGCATGATATATACATACACCCATGCAACACAGATTGTGCAGTTCCTCCATCAATGAAGGCCATTGCTGGGGCCATTCCCTCTTGATGAGCTCCACAACAATGCGACTGACAGCATCTTTCACATACAATTCTTCCTTTGTTACTGGTTCTGTGCCCTGAAATAGACAAATACACATAATTGAATGTAGAGGTAGGTAGCTGAATCGACATCAGATTGGAGCCGCATAGTGGGCTCTTGGTGATGGTTTGAGATCAATCCCCAAGGGAAGGATTTAAGAAAAACCTGTCATTTTGAACCATGCTCAGATGACAAGGTCAACCACCTGAATTGACATTCCACTCTCCAAAATTTCAACACTACTCCAACATGAGCACATTTAAGGCCATGGCAGATTTAACGTGCACCAACCCCCATGTACGTAACAATCGGGTTGGACCGAGTGTCGAACTCTCGACCCTCCAGGTGGTAATCCGTTGCTCTAGCAACCGGGCTGCCGCAGCTTCCTACACACAATTTTTACACTCCTACTTCATTACCTAGTTTTGTGCTAGTACAAACATAATTCTATACTTTATACAGTTCTCAATAAATATTTGTAATGCATATAGATATTAGTAATCTATTCATATATCACACCCCTGCAAGAAAAGTGACGCAACTCAAAATGGCAGAATTTGAGAAACATGAACTTAAAAGATACTACTTATTAACTTATATTGAAATAGCATAAGTTTCTTTTAAATTTTAGGTGAGTATTTAGGGTAGTAACTTCTATTATATTCTATAGAATAGTAATATAACACGCTCTGGCACCTCATACATATTTTTCAATGACATATAAAAAATTAAAAATAAATAAATTTAAAAAAAAAATTGACTTGTGTCATTTTTTTTGCCAGGGTGCGATATATATTAAAGTACAAGAATAATTAACATTACTTTTATATTGTGGAATGGCAACAAATGGATATAAGAAATGAAGTTAACCACAAGAGTTTATTTTCACTTTCACTGCTTCGTTCAAATGCTTGAAATTGAGTTAAGAGTTATAATCTAAAACAGCAAAATGATGTATTGCTGTTTTAATTCAACTCTGGCACTTAGATGAGAGGAGCAATGAGGTGAAGACTGAGAAAATTTAAGAGAAATAGGCTTAGGAGTTGATAGAGCGAATATTTAGAACAGGCTGCAAATATTTATTACTGCTGATGAACAGATGTTTAGTTTAAATCCGTGACTCACTGGGTACTTCCTTGGATATATAAATAAAGTGTCAGTGAAAAATACACAGAATGCTGTATTTTTATACATTCCTTTAATCATGAAATGGACAAAAACTTACACTACCAATGGTAATATTATTTGTAATCCAGTTATGTGTATAATTTTAATTACTTTGCTTCTTTTTCACAAATGTTTCTATTTACAAACTATTTTAGTACAGCACGAAGTCCAAAATCCTCCGGACCTTGACCATTCCGGATTTTGGATTATCTGCATTTTTTGTCAAAAAAAATCTTAATCTAACCCCCATCACGCGAATGTTGCGATTGCAATAGTAAAATAGCAGACATATAAATAGGAATAATTTTTTAAAAAGGAAAAAACCTTTTAAAACAATGTAAAAATTTTACTTGGAAATCTAATTTTTTCATATGGTATTTACTCTTAACTGGTCTGTTATTTTGAGTTGTTTCATCAATTAGGTCCAGGTTTAACACCTTGTTCTTTAAAAATTGTCGAAAAAATGTAAAAAAGTGAGAAAAACAAACAAAAAAATGCCGGTCAGCAAAACAGTATGTACATAGTTAATTTTGGTTTAAGGAATTTTGCTGCTTTTTAACTTTAAAGTCACTAGGTGCTCTCTAGAATGTCTTGGATAGTATTTACTGTTGGCGTGTCCATTTCCGAACCAGGTTGCTGTGTTCATTTTTCACAGCTTTGGTGATGACGGTTACTTTCTCAATGTAAAGCTGTTCTTAGGGATGGTAATTAATGGAATGGTTCCTATGGATGGTAATTACTGCCTAGTGCATAACAAAAACTTATTCAAATATATAATCCAACATACTCAACTTAAATCAATTTGTAGTTTCATGTATCATAAAGCATCAAATTCTTCAATTTAAGTTGGTGAATAAAACAAAATTCTTTACCATTTCAAAATTAGCTGCTTCTTTAAAAATCGGTTGAAACATTCTATTCATGAAATAAAGTGATACAAAACTGAGTACGAATCTTATTGCCTACTTTTTTCCAAAGTGTCTGTGAAGCAATGATCAATCATTTTCCAGATCATTGAGACAATTTTCAAGGTTTTAGACGAAAATGACTAATTTCCCCCGATTTTTAGGACAAAATTAAATTACCTGACAATTTTAGGTTTTCCTTGACCTGTGGGAACCCTGGTGTAATCTACAATGCGTTTATTAGATAGAGCATTAATGGTTTTAACCTTTTTTCTTTAAGGGGTGATTCTTTCTTAGTGTAGGGGTCAGTGTTTATGAAAACTGGCTCATATATAGTTACTTTTAAAAACCAATGGCAAAATATAAATATGACATGACATCTGAAACAAATGACCTGGACATATGAAACAAAATATGATACATTTAATTACACTGGAACTTACACTATTCACCTTCTCGGCTTTTGAGAGAAAAAAGCACAAATAAAAATTGAAAATAAACCCACACATAATAAAGCTTTTACGCATGGTCCTGTAAATTAATAAGAATTGCTTTAAAAACACTATAAAGATGAAAGTCTATAAAAAATTAAGATACTTGAAAGCAGGATAAAATATTTGAAATTTCAATACATACTGAGGCAATGATTTGAAGAATAGAATCTTTAATCCAAAGTTTTTGATTCACATTAATTGCATTCCAATGTAATCTGAAATTTAATAACCATATTTATAAAAGTTATACACATTTAAGAGTAAAGTTTCAAATATAAGCAAGTTAAATGAAACAGTACTAGGTACCAAAATATTTTCATAGAAATTAGGTAAGAAAATAAAGTGAACAATTTAATCATAGCAAGTGAATGTCTTCCTTTTATTTCTTCAAAGGGATTAAGAGCCTACCTAAATCTTCAGCTATAAGCAGAGAACATATTTGTGATGCCACTATCTGATTCCAGAGGTACTATATAACTTTTCTGTAGCATGCAAATTTATATTTGAAAACTATGTTTTTGGAAATTCATATTTTGTAAACCAGGCCTCGTAATAGATTTTTTAATACAGGTGTACCTTGTGCACCTAAGTTTTTAAATTAGGTGCACAGATTATATTTTAGGTACACATTAAAAAAAAACCGAAATATAAGAGTATATAATGTAAACAACTTTATTAGTTAGGTAAGTTTACATAGGTTCGTAGTAGATAGTAAATAAAAATATTTAAAAATCGAAATTCTCCCTTCTCCGGCGTACGGCTGTCGCAACAGACTTTTCAACCGAGCCATCAGGAAAATGTTTCGATCATCGGAAAGTTCTGTTGGCAGTGACACAAGTAAACCTTCCTCCTGTATAAACCCGTTACGGCCCAGCGATTTTTTTTAGCATAGTGTGTAATCAGGAATTTTAATTACGTTCCTTTAGAGCAAGAGAGGTCGATACTAATATTTTGTTCAAGCATCAAAATAAGATAAAACACATTCCCTCCTTTCCCTTTTTTTTTTTTAACGTTAGGTGCATTGCGTGCACCTAGCGCGAAAAAATTAAGTGCACAATTTGATTTTTATGTGCACAGTGCACCTGGGTATTTCGAGCCCTGTTGTAAACCATGCCTTCTGCTAGGACATATGTCTTCATTGATGCGAGCAAGGTTCACCCAGCAATCCTACGGGGATTGGTGAACATTAGCGAGCAGGGGTGGGCTCCCTAGTAAAATGTATTATTTGAAATTATTTGAGAACACACATGTCAAAAATTCTACAACAAAGTCCATAAATGAAACTAATCTCAATGAATTCAAACCATTTGGATTTAACACCATTAGAAATATCCTTTCCAAGACAGGAATTCAAAGTAAATGCTACAGCAGTAACCAAACGTCAAACAAAGCTGATGTCCATATTTATACAGTAATAGTAAAGAATGTAACTAAAAATTCACTTACTTTATGTAATGATCTATTAATTGAAAACCACAGTGACGAATGACAGGTGGGTTAGTTTTTAAACTGAGGAAAAACCCACATTTTGCACTGATGGGAGAAGTATCCTTGAAGTCTTCTAATTTCTAGAAGAAAGAGGAAGCATGTTAGTTTAACTGAACAATAGTACAAAACTCAAATCAATAAAACAAATCAGGTTGTAGTCCAGTGCTCTGGCAAGTCAGCATTTGCAGGACTGCCACAGCCTTGTGAAATACACTGGTGTCCAAAATTATCATTACATGCATAGCATCACAGATTTCTCAGAAACTGTGAACTATAATTTTATGAATTTGTCTGGAATTAGACATAACATCATAACACATAAATACTAAGGAAAAATTTAAGAACATTATGATATAAAACTGTAGCAAGAAACCATAAAAATGATGTGACAAGATAAGTTAAGAAATAATTGAATAACGCAGAAAAAAATTAAGGCTAATGCATTTAATTTTGGAATGTGATCACCCATGACTTGTACGCACATATCACAATGTTATTTCATGCTGGCAATAATGTTAACCACTTTTGGGGAATTAAGTTCCACTCCTACAGCAATGCAGTCTTCAGGGCGTTTTTATCTCTAGGAGGATATCTCAGTGCAACTGCTTTTCTAAGGTAGCCCCAGAAGTAGTCCCCCATTATTTCACTCCCACATTCACACCTGCACTACCAAAGCTAAACTATCACATTCCAATATGGCCAAAGGAAGCTTTCCCGTTCCTGACTATCTTCAGATGTAAAAACACTTAAAATCCAGATGTTAAACTAAACCTCAACTCATCAGTAAAGAGAACATGGGTCGATTGGTGTTAACAACAGTTCTGATGTTCTTTGCACCAGCTAAAGTGACCCCTCTTGTGTTGTGAAGACAGTGAAAGCCTTCTGTATACAGTTAGTCATGATAAAAACTTTCCATGGCGACTGAAAGCTATGAACAGAACTCCCAAGCAGTAGACTTCCTGTTACGACAGGCAGTTATTGCCAAATATCAATCTTGAGAAGCAGTTACACGTTTACGACCTTGTCCAATGCTTCCTTACAACAGTTCCAGAGTTATGAAATTGTTTCCATGCGCAGAGACTGTCTGTCTTGAAATATTCACACATCATTTTGATTAGATAATTCTAATAAGGCTTGTCTTTTGCACATTCCCTGCAAAAATGGATCACATCAATTGGGTATTTCATGGAATATAATTATTTTTTGGATCTGTAAAGATAATTTTGGACATGAATGTAGGCTATATTAAATAAAATTATTTTTATGCTTTATTATAAACTATGGTTTGCTTCGCAAACCATAGTTCATAATATGGTTTGCAAAGCAAACCGATTGGGAATCCATGATGGCTGTTATCCAATAGGCTACGATTCCCATTTGGTTTGTAAAGCAAACCAATAATTCCACCAAAGCAACCGGCATGCGCAGCGCAGGTCTAAGCACGCAGTGTAGTTTATATATTTCAAATTCTGGTTGATTGGGGAGGAGGATCATACAGTCAGGTGGTTGAAATTCTTCAAAAATGAGCTCCACTCTTTCATGTCTGAATAGTTTATTCAAAAAAGCAATGGGACAATGAAACATTGTTTATGATCTTCATTCATGCCTTCAACTGTGGTTGGTTTGATATACAGGGGTTGCACAAAAAGATGTGAACACCTGTGAAAAGAGATTTTTTTTTATTACAGGCCATTGGTCCTCCTTTTGCATGAATTACAGCTTGAATCCGACGTGGAATTGACAAATACAAGTCACATACATTTAAAGGGATACGTTCCCAGTCAAATTGCAAAAAAGTCCTTAATTCAAAAAGTGTCCTTGGAGGGGAGAATCGAATGTGCAGCTTGTTTTCCAAAATACCCCACAAAGGTTCAATTATATTGAGATCAGGGGACTGAGGAGGCCAGATGAGGTGCTCTATTTCATCGTTGTGTTCATCAAACCAGTCTCGGGCAATTCCACAGGTGTGATTAGGGGCATTATCATCTTGGAAGACTGGTCGTTTATCAGGAAACACAGTTTGCACCATTGGGTGATGATGGTCGGCCAGAAGACTGACATAATCCTCTCCTGTAACACGGTCATTCAGAAGTGGGCCAAGACCACGATGTGATATCGCACCCCAGATCATCACTGAACCGCTGCCATGCTTAACCGTAGGCCAAAGACAGTCAATTTGATAGGCTTCTGGTAGCGTTCTCCAAACGTAAACACGTCCATTTGTCGGGAATAATACGAACGACGTTTCGTCTGACCATATTACATTCTCCCATTGTTGTTGTGTCCAATTTTTATTCTCGCGACACCATATTCGTTGCTTCAAGGAATTGCATGGTGTAATCAATGGTTTTGAAATAGCCGCTCTACCATGAATATTTGCCACATGCAGTTCACGCCGTATAGTTTTTGATGAAACTGCTTTCTGTAGATGTGTGTTCATCTCAGATATTATCTGGGATGCTGTTGTCGTGTTTTTTTGCCACAATACGCTTCAAAACCCTTCTGTCTCTGTCATTCAACTTCGATTTTCGACCACTGTTGTGCTTTTCAGATGATGTTTTTCCCTGTTTCAAGTATGCTGACATTACATTCGACACTGTACTTTTCCCAACACCTAGAAGGGAGGCCGTTAACATTACTGAGGCTCCAGCAAGACGGTCCCCAACAATCATGCCTCTTTCGAAATCAGAGAGGTCAGCCATAACGCAATTTTAACACAGAAACATATTTCACATCCGACTTCTATCACTGCTAGAAGCAGATTGATGTGTGTACTTTCTCATCCAAAGGTGGCACCCATCACCGCTAGAGGGCAGGAGTATACAAGAGGTTTCTTTCAAGTACTATTTTTTCACAAGTGTGTTAATTTTATTTGTTCCAACCCCTGTATATCACAAAGCGCGAAACACTGGTTCCATTCAGAATGACGCTCAAATGGTGCACCTGCTGTTGAGGAAACTAGTCTGGACAAGATACAATGCAAGACAAAATTACACAGTTATGTATTAGTTTAAAAAAATCAAGTACTTTCTAGGGCCCCTAGTTCATAAAAAAATTCATGGACCGTAGGAACCCTGTAAAATATTGTTAGAAATTGTCTTGGGAAATTTAGGCATGGTAAAATCAAAGTATACTGATTAACAAAACTTTAAAGATTCAAATAATCATGAGGTTGCAATAATCTTTAGAAAGCAGGGCTGCCACAACTCGCTACAAAAAAGCACACCAAAAGTGTTGCAACAAAGTCTTTATGTCAAGCAATATTTTCATAATCCCAGAAGTGTCAAGAAAAATTACAGAAAATAATTGGATTGATGTCTAAAACATAACCCCATTAAAAAAAAAAAAAAACATATTCAATTGCCTTATATGAGACAGTATTTGCTTATCAAGCTACAAAAACCAAGTTCTTCAGTATTACTTCTAAAAAAATCAATTGACAAACTGTTCATGCAAGTTAATTTGAGGAACAGTGTTATTACAAATGGAAGATCAATCTAGAAATTTCAAATAACAGAATTGAAGATCTGTTATTAAATCAATGAATGAAATTATCTCATTACCAACTAATAAAAAAAGTATTTTAGGATTTGTCATAAAACTAAACATTATTTAAGGAACAGATAAGTTGATGGCCAAAATTCAGCGACATAAAGTGAAATACTTTTAAATCATTTGCTTTTTCCTTTAAAAGGGATCCCTTTTATTAGCCAATACGAAAAATATAAATTCAAAAATAGACACAAATGACGTGTTTGAGCATAAATGGACTATTTTACATGTTGAGGAGGGAAATATTTCAATCTTCTCGAGCAAAATCAATGGATTCACTTGGAAATTCAATGTGCAGAGCTTAGGCAAAAATATGTAAAGTAATGAAAAGAATTTTCAAATCTGATCCCACTTGTGCCATTTTGTTCAATGAATTTTTTGAGGAAAAATTTTGTCAAAAGGCCTCGAAAGGTTTGTTTATATATTGGATGTCCTAGAATGAAACTTCTGTAACTATGACAAAGATTCAAACTGCTGCAATTTAAGAAAATATTTTGACGTGGAGGATTTTGAATTGTAGTAAATCATGACTTGGTGGAGTGGTAGCATCCGCAACGTTAGGCCGCCAAAGCGATTGTTTACGCCAAATCAAGATGGCGGCCGATGTAAGCAATTCCAAGATGGCCGCCATATACAACGTGAACCTTTGCTTACAGTGCATAAATAATAATAATTTGTTTAAAAATTAAGAAAAAAGCAATATAAATTTCACTTGAAAATTTTCTAATATTTCAGTCTGGTTTTCTCCGAACATGTACGCAATTTTGCGTCAATTTCATCCTAGTTTTGTCACTTAAAAAAAAAAATATTAAATAAAAAAATAAAAAAAATTATAATTAAAAAAAATAATAATAATAATAATAATAAAAAAAAAAAACGTGATTTTTTTAAAACGTCCGGATTTTCATCAATTTTGAATTAGAAACTTTGCAATGCATAGAAAATTCAAAACAAGAAATCTTTTTTTAATAAGGTAGTTCTTTTCTGTGATCATAATCCACACAAAGGTTTTTGATGAGAAACCAAAAATCTAAAAATTCTTCTGCTATCCTAAAGTGTGAAAAAATATTTTTTCACAATTTTTCTAGCAATAAGCATTATGTGAGCAACTCAATGGGGATATTCCAGGTTATAGAGCCATATATGGAAAAGCAAGACAAATATTTTTATTGTAACGACTTTACAAGAGGAAATTGTTTTTTAGAGAAGTCAAAAAGCGTATTGCGCTTAAGGTTTCAATGCGTTTAAACCAGTATACCGGGAGAAATTTGTTTGTAGATAAGTCACAGCGTATAACGCGCGATCCCCGCCTGCCGGCTACCTCGCCGCCCCTCCGGGGCCGGCGAGGACCTTTCACCGTTGGCTTCCATGCGTATAAGTCACCGTATTGGGTGCCCACCCAAGCATAGTCCAGTGTTTGTAATATAACCAAAAGCTAAACAAAAATCAAACTTACCCTCATAGCCGGGTCCTTGAAATTCTGACAATGGTTAACAGTCATATGCTCGAATCGATAACCCTTGAACTCTTTGTCCTTCGGGTATTGATACCAGCATATGACTTCCAATAGTCAGAAATTTTTGTAGCTCCTTGCAAAATTCAGCTCTGAATTACCTCAGCCAAAACTTTCTGGTTCCTATTTTTCACCTCAACCATAAAACATTTATCCGTCCCTCGTTCAAGTCCTCCAAACACCCATTTACCCTCCAATTTCTTACTCCTGTTATACTTTCTTTTGCCAAATTTTTGTCCTATCTTTCTACATTTCCACTCCTACCTATCACCAGCATCCTTTCTCAATGTTAAAATCATATCATTCTCACATGAAAGACATTTCACCCTCTTCCCAATCAAGCTACATGTTTGCAAAAAAAAAAAAAAAACATTTTCTAACGTTCAATAACACTATCCACTGCTATATCAAATCAACTAAGGGGAAATGAGCAACCAAAAGGGGAAAAAAATTCTAAATTCCAATCTGCAATTTCAAAAATCAAATTTAATCCAAATTTTTTTTCGAAATTTTAATTGAAATTTAAATAAAGTGACAAATTAAAAAAATTGTAACTTACAATCTGCTTTCCAAACTTATCCTAAAAATTTTGAAAATTAATAAAACAAGTCGATTTTATAAATCAAGAGCAAAATTCATATGCACCCAACAATTTCAAAGACTGTCTAAATTTTAATTCCGTTCTACATTAAAAATAAAAGTGGAAAAGCGTATTTTCTTCCTTAACCAATCATGAGACCCGTTTATTATCGTCAGGAGAAAATATCTAGGGTTGCCTTAAAACTAAGAAAAACGCGAAAACGGGAAGGTTACCACAATTGGCAATACATCGCTCGAAAGTTGTAACGTATCGGATACTACATACCATCCCATGACTTTTAGCCACTTCAGAAAAATTACAGAACAAAATTTTACAAACCTGATGAGCTGCTATCCGTTCTTCGGAATTTGTCATTGGATTCATGATTAAAGTTACAGCTCTCACAATTTCGGTAGAAACTTTTTCTACGTCGGATTCCATTTTGCCGAACTAGACGAAAGGAAACAAAATTTAAACACAACTTGTTTTATAAATAGACAATTTAAGGAATTACAAAAAACCTAACTCACACAAGTTGTTGATATTGAATTCATGGAAAACACCGCTAGTTACAGCTACAGTCAATTCCTTAAATCTTCATTCACAGAGCTTCAATACTGACTACGATTCAAAATTACGAGGTGTTGTCCTAGCTTCTTTCCCTTTAGGAATTGATCCCGGACCGTCGTCAATAGCACGTTGTGTTGATCTAGTACACGTTAACTAAAAATTACCAATTAATTACCCAGCGTCAATAGCCTAACCAACAGGAATAGTGTTTAAGGTGTACAAGAGTCTTACCGCAACTCTATCCCGTGGAACCATTTTTAAACTGCGCATGCGCGAACTGTTAAGTATATGACCTGCGTCTTCCGCCAGTAATGAACCGTCCATTTGGGTATATGCCTAGTCTGGCTCTTAAGAGCTAGCAAACTGCGCAAGCGCACACATGGAAATGAACTCCAATGGCGACTGTTTTGTGATTTGAATCTGCCATAAATTGCCAAAAATAGTTGTCTTTCTGTTAGGAAGAAGAGTTTAAGTTTGTGATAGGGGGTATGGGAGGTATAAGAGAGATAAAACTTTTCCTCCGTTTCCCGCCTTTTCAAAATCTTGTTTTCTTTTCGTACTCGCGACTCAAATGTGTTATGAGATGCAAACGCATAAAACAACAAACGAATTGAATAATTAAACTAAAGGGGAAAATGTATTCCACCGTTAAAAGTAGTTTTGTTTGTGGTAAGAGAAGGGGTCTCGATATATCCCCTTTTTTTTTTCACGGAAAGAATAGGAACTTCGAAAGTTTTTAACTTGATTCGATATTTGAATTTTTGCAAACGAAAATGAATACGCTCGGATATTTTCTTTAGGAGTGTTGACAAATTGATCATTAAAATACTAATAAATTCATTTCTAGAGAATAATTTCATGTCAAAAATTTCATAATCGATCTGTTTCAATAGTCACGTTGTGAAATTTAAAACAAAAAATTAAAACTGCACAAAATTTGTTTAAAAAATTAATTTTTGTTGAAAATTCTTAAACTATAGAACGTTTAGACAACTTATTTTTTCTTTTCCTACAAAAACTCGCCAATTAACTCTGATTATTCAAGAGTTTTTTAAATTTATGAGCATAAAGGTATCAGTATTCCTGTGTTCACTGCTAGGAACATTTGTGAAAAAATCACTAAATTTTTTAATAATCTCATAGCAACCAACAATCTTGGAACTCCATTATAACATTGCATTTCTTGTGCACACAATGTTTAAGTGTAGGAATATTTAAGGATAGTTGGAACGAACTTAACTTCTATTATAATTATCTCTACTATATTATACAAGGAAGTAGGTCACGGTGTTAGCCTCTAGATCGGAAGGTTCCTGGTTCGAATCCGGGTCATTGATGTTTGTAAGCGTATTGTGTAGAGGCGGCTGGTGCACCTTAAATCTGTTGTGGCCGAAAGTCCTTACGTTGCGTTGGTGTGGAAGTTTGGAGAGTGGGTGCCAGCTCAGATATTGCCTTGTCATCTGACAGTGGTTCAAAATAACGAATGGCTTAGGCTGAGACGGTGGTAACTAGTTGAATATCTTTAATATTATTAAAGGAAGTGTTTGTTTGTTTTCTGCCCGCAAATTCCTGACGAATCTATGCCACTTACAGTAATGTAATTTGGCACACAGGTAGTCCAATTTTTTTTGCAATTTTTGAGTCCCGGTGAATTTTAAAATTTAATCTAGAACATTTTAAAATGAATAAAATGTAAAAATTAATTATTATTGAATGCAGCATGAATGAAATCATTTTGCTCGGAGGAATGATTTTCCAGCAGACGATAAAAAACAAAAACTTTTAATTGGAGTTATTTAGTTCCTTTTTTCTATCTCCTAGACCGTAAAATATATAGTAAAAATTTCAACGGATTTAACATCTGCGGAAAATTTCACATTAGATCAATACCTAAAAATATGATTTTCTTTAAATAAATAAAAATTGTTTTAACTGAATATCTCTTATATTTTCGCAAGAGATTGTGACGGCACGTCAAACTTCGCGTTCAAGTAATAAACAGATAACATTTCCTACCCTCTTACAATTTCAGCAAAAAATTAAAAAAAAAAAAAATTCATTTTGGCTGGAAATGTTTTGTTTATTTTTGTAAAATCGGGATCGTTGAAGATAGTTTGAAAATTCCAACGGATTCGAAATCTGCTGATAATTTTACACTAGAAAATTTACCTTGTATTTCATTTTCTTTTAATAGATAATTTTTCAAAATATATTTCTATTTTCGCAAGAGATTCTGACGTCACGCCGATTGAACCTCTTCGCAATTGGAATTTGGCCGAATTTGACAATGACGAGGCCATCACGGTATTGCCCATTGTGTTGGTTTGCTTAGAAAACCAAACCAATATATTCCGCGCAACAAACTATTATATTCATAGTTTGGTTTGCGAAGCAAATCAAATGGGAATTCATTACAATAGGCTATGAATTTTTATTTGGTTTGCGAAGCAAACCAACACCACGAGCAACGCCATGATGGCTGTTATCGAATATGCTACGAATTCTCATTTGGTTTGCTTCGCAAATCAAATGGGAATTCGTAGCAATCACCGGGGGTTAGCGAGCAGTAGTTACACATGACCTCTAGAAAACAACTGTCACGGGCAATGCCGTGCTTTTTTAATAAAATGCTGTTTTTAAAATCTTAATGTTTGAGAAACACAAACTTTTTACAATCTCTGTTTTACTTATAGAAGTTATTATTTTTGCTTTGTTTTCGTCTATATAATCTTTTGCATCACAACAGCTAATCAGGGCCGGATTTAAGAGTATGCCGCCTATAGGCTAAAATCCATTTGCCGCCCCCTTATAGTTCATATTTGCTTAAATACATTTGTTTTATACTATAAAAGGATAGTGTTCATTGATGTTTTCATCTTTTTTAAACATAAAGTTCATTTATTTTAGATAAAACTACAATTTTAATGGTTTACATAATAAATTATATAATCAAATTAGTTATCTACTTCGGTTTTTTTACTTGCTTCTTTTAAGATTCGTTAAAAAATGAAATGGGTTTCGAACTTAATTAATTCATTTGTTCTTGGAGATCAGAGATCACTATTTTAAACATATTTTTATATTTTAATACTAATGACTATCTTTTGCGTAATTGAAGAGCTGTATTCAATTGGAATTAAGTTATCCTACACGGAAATGTAATTACACAAAATGTAGTTAATTAATGGTTTATTTGTTGAAAAATATACAAACTTCTCTAAAACAACTCACCCCACGTAATTACATATCTTATAATTGAAGATTAATCTTCATGTTCAAATTTACATATCTTTCTTACGAGATTCCTTAATGGCAAACTCGTTAATAATGTCCTCATATGAAAGTGTTTTTGTTGTATTTGCCTCAATACAAAGTAATGAAAGTGAGTTTAACCGTATTTCAGAAATACTAGTTCGCAGATCGTAGCAGGTATGCACAAACTTATCCTTGCAGCAATGTCCAAATTGGGGTAAACATCTTGTAAGGAATTACACCTCAGAAATTTCGAAATTCCTTCCAACGATTTATCAGATGGGTGATTATTACCCACAGCACAGTGATTTTTAAAGTGGATGCACTCTTCAGTGAAATCCGAATCCAAGTCATTTGTGTAGACGCGGTAAAGGTTGGTGGCCTTTTTTCTCAGTTCCTCTTCCATATCTGTATTGTTATCACACAACTGAGTTAAGAAGTAGAATCGGTCTTGAAACTCGTCATAGTCCATTTTTCTTTTCTTGAATTCACAAACAAAAGAGTCTACAATTGGTAAAAACGTATTTATTTTAAGGTCATCCTTGCTAGTAAAGTTAACTTCTCCACTTCGGTCTTCGTCTGGCCAAACTTTTCTTTTTGGCTGTCTTTTATTATCTTTTACATAAAATGTAGTTTTGGTTATATACATGGCCAATTCCTCAAAGTAATCAAAGTTGTTTCTCTGTTCCGTAAAATATTCTTCAAGAGAGCCATAGAAATCTCTGACCAACAAAACATCCACAGTTCCACTTTGCATGGCTTTGCTAACTTAATCGATTCTGTGAAGTACTGTGCTCCAGAAACACACCATAAACGCAGTCCCAAAACGTTCTAATCTTCGAAGTATTCCTCGGGATTCACATCTAGTCGTTGCTTTTTCTGTTGTGTCATTTGAAATTCCTGTCACATCAATGTACACTTCTTCCCAAGACTCTCGTAAACTTTGGCACGCGTCATCTCTTGTTTTGGTCAAAGCCATTTTTCGCTATTAGATCTCTAGTAGCATCATTTAAGATCCACAAAGCTGGATCCTTATTTAAGGAAATTGCTAATGTTGGCTCTTTATTTTCTGTTAAAGATTGACTTTTAACATCAAATCTATCGGGTACTATCTGATTGTGAGAACTTACTTGTATTTCAGTAGGTTCTGATAACAACATGGCTGTTTTGGAACAACTCGTTCCAGAGAAAGCATTGTCGTCCCCAACAGAACCATCACAAACAGCTCGAGCACTTTCATGTTCCCCTTTATCTTCTTTATCGTTCTTTTCTTCCACTGGCAAACTATTAGTTTTAAAAAACGTATATAGTTTTTTTGTTTGTTTCAGAACACGTTTTTGTTCTTGAAGTTTCAGTTTTGTTCGTTTTTTGTATTCATCGCCACTGAGTCTCTACCTACTGTCATTCATAGTAGCTAGTAGGGAGTAGCCTACTTGTTAAAAACTTTACGTTATGTATTGGAATACTCTTAACTATAAAGCAAAATCGTAACAAACAACACGAACACGCCTTGCTCAACACAATCATCAACGATCCCGTTGTGCACACCGATAGACATGAATGACAGCGTCAGACTCAGACAGACTAGACTGACACTACACTACTGACAGCGGAGCCACTGGGCCTTCCACCAACAGTGTTGTCCGATCGAATCGCTGCGCTTGTGCCAATATTATCAAACCAAATTAGATTGCACTACAAGAAAGTTATAATACAAGATTACGTGCTGTGAATTTATATTTTGTTATAGTTTTAGAAAGTAGGCTATGTAGAAGGACTAAATCATATTTTTAACGTCTGAAATACTTCATTTTAACGTTTGAATAAATTGCCAAACTGCCGCCCCTGAAAATTTTGCCGCTCTAGGCTGCAGCCTACTTAGCCTATTTAGAAATACGGCACTGCTGCTAATTGGACCATAATAGGCTAAAATGGATTGTCAACTACTATGAACATCCATGCCTATTACGGGACCTGATCTGAACACAGCCTGTTGAACTGAAGGCCAGAGCTTGGCTACCAGTTTGTTCTTCTTGTCCATTAAACTTCATTTGACCACATTAAACAGACACGTGAATTTAAATCAGCTGATTTCAATCAAGTGATAAGTGATCAAGTTTCCTTCCTATATTGTGTTTGATAATATTGTAAATGAATTAACTATGAACAAAATGCATGTTATTTTTTCAAATGTTAAGAATTTGCTCGTCACACAAAAAATTATACTGAAAATCGACGAATAGGTGAAGAAGCTCAATATATACTCACTCAAATTGTAACTTGCATTCATTTAATGTTATTTGGTATTGTAATCTGTTCATGAAAAAATAAAGACACTTAGTCACAACGAAAAGGTTTTCTGGCAGTATTACAAAAGCCATTCCAATTTTGCACAAAAAATTTTTTCGACAATGTTAATGTTTTCATTATGTTTTGAATATATTCTGGTAACTTTAATTTAAATTTTATGCATTGATCATTTGGAATTCCATTGCACTACTAGCTTAATCATTCTGCATTCATGGAATGGATTGGATTGAATGAACTTCTTGGATTTTTATCCCTCTTCCTGTTGACGCGTTCCCTCTAATTCTTCAAGGGGTTATTATATACTTGGATATTTAAAAAAAATTTCTATTTTATACACTTTGGTAAAATATTTAACAAGTATTAAATATATTTAGGTTTTATTTCTATTACCATGTATAAAGCAAATAGACGAAAGAACGAACACCTCAAACGTCGTGCTCGCACAAAATAGGACGGAGCTAAACTAAATAATGTGAGCGGCACGAAGCCTCAACTTTAAGGCGTTCCTTCCGAGCCCGTTGACGCTCAGCATCGGATTCCAGAACTTTTATCTTGGATTCTCTATCTCTTCATCTCTATCTCTTCATCTCTCTTTCTATAGACGCTTCTATAATTTTTGTTGTGTTTAATTTAGGGGGGGGGGGACATTTTGAAATTTTTGCGAAATTTCCACACTTTGAAGTCTAAAATCTAAACAAGTATTAAATATTAAAATTTTATTTCTATTATTATTTATAAAATGAAAAGAGACGTAGCAAATGACACCTCAAACAAACAAAGTAGGCCAGAATTAGACTAAATTAATGTGAGCGGCAGTGCGCATTTTCGTGAACTTCACGCAGTGCATAATCGGATGACGTCAGTGCAAGATTGATGAACATTTATAACATTCTTTGTTTAATGCTCTTTTGAACGTGATCTCTTTCATTTTTTTCTTCTCCTTTCAAGTTATCAAATTTTTCGCATTTACGCTTTTATGTGAATTTAAAAAATAAAGCGTGGTATACCGGTTTCGAAAGGTAAGACATATTCAACGTCAAAAGCCAATTCACTCATCTGATGATTGAGTATGTTGAGAAAATAGAGTATGGATTGAAGTGAACATTTATTGGATTAATTGTGATGAAAAACTGCAATGATGAATTTTTTATTGCAAGTTCAAAATTCCACTGGACTGGCATGTTCTGGGGATGCTATAACACTTGTTCTATGCTGTTCATAGATAAAACTTCACTTTCTTATGTTATGTATAAGCCCTTTTTGGTGTGCAAGGAGTATACGAAATACTTGTCAATGCTCAGAGAATTTCTAAACTAAGGATTTTTGATTGAAAGTTTTTGTGTTTCGTCTCATTTTATATTTCGTCATATTTTTGATCACAAATAACAATATTTTCAAATAGCGTTATTTTTACAAGCTAAATATTAATGAAAAGTAAGAATTTTTTTTATGATTCCTTTAATTTTATTTTTTATTACTGACTTGATTTTTTCTGAATTAGTAAATTTGAACAAATTAATTATTTTGTGTGAAAAGAACTAAAGAGATGTCATACATGTTATATTCATGTATCAATACATGCATGAACAATTCTGAAATGTGTATGACTTGAAATATTTTACACAATAGGGGGCTCCGCCCCCGGCTCGCCAATCTCCGGTGATTGCTACGCAATCCCATTTGATTTGCCTCGCAAACCAACGCCCCTTTTGCAAGCGTCTTTCCGGGCCATGACGTCACAAAACCAGATAAAACGATCTAACGTTTCATCTCCGCGATGAAAAATGTGTACACGATCGCGAAATTATACTTTTCATCGCATCGAATTTATTTCTGAACCAACAGTAAAAATAATTATGCCATAGGAAAGAGCGTATTCTAAACTTTCATGTGGTATTTTGAAATTTTAAAACTAATAGTATTAAGCTATAGATATGATAGTTTTAATTTGTATCGGAAATTACTATCTAAAAATTCCGAAATTTGTATGACCAACTTTTAATTGCATCGAATTTATTTATTAACCAATTTAAAAAATAACTGTACCACAAGAAAGAGTAAATTCTAAGGTTTCCAGTGATGTTTTCAAATTTAAAAACTGATAGTAATAAGCTATAGATATGGCAGTTTTAACGAAAGTGTCCTGATTTTCAAGAAAGTATTAACAGGAACCAAATTAAAATTTCTAAAAAAACTCGGTGATGTGTAAAAGTTCGCGTTTAGAGGTATTCTAAAAAAAATTCATGGCTGAAGACTGAACATTTGTACCGTGTTTCGCTCACTCGCAAGAATTTTGCTTTTTTTCGACTTTGACAATTAATCCACCCTAAACTACGTAATAGCCGCATAAGAAAAACAATTATTCTCCATCTAGTTCCCTGTACAATTTTGAACAAACCTTATCAATTTAGCAATTTTCTGATGCGTACTTTCTGGGGAAACCATCTGAGAATTGAGCATAAAAAGCGAGTTTTCATTCCTGCGGCAGAAACTTCTTTTTAATATACAGAAGAATAAAAATTATGAGTGGTGTCTGTGATCCAACAAACTTATTTATCTATAAGTTCAAAATTTTCACGTCACTGGTTATGGGTTACAATCAAAGTAACTGGCTTAGAACCAGATGAAACAATTTACGCGGTTCCATTATGTGATTTACTATGCTAAATTCTGTTGCATTTTAATCTTTAAAAAATGTGTCCAATTATATTTCCTATTACAATAATGTTATAGATAATATATACTATTAATGTTTAACATAAAAATCACATAACTACCTAGAAACTAAACTGATTTCATTACCTAAGGTCCAAGAAATTTAGACTTGTACAGGCAAGGAATTAATTTTAAAACCATAAAATTCGATTATTTTAATGTAAAAAAATTATGCTTTTTTCATACCAATATGGAATGATAAATTTGCAATAAGACATAAAACTTTGAAATTTCAACAGGTGTCTGTAAAGTTCGTTCTATTTATTGTTACACTTACTCGTACTTGGTACTCTCAGATTTTTTTTCAGAACTAATCTTTTGTACACATAAAACTATAGGTATTGTCTTCTGTTTTGTGAATTCATTAACGATAAAGTTATTTTCTAATAAAAACGTGTAATTTATAACAAACTAGCCACTGCGTGATGTAAGGTATTAAGGTGATGTAAGGCAGCCGTGAAACAAACACTTCCTTTTATAATAGATTTAAAATTTGGACAATTTTGCATAAAATTTAAAAAAAGTCCAAATTTCAAAATTGTTTTGTTACCTTTCAAACTCTAAAGTTTTCATCATTAGGTTTCTGCTTTTTAAATTTACCCAAATATTTAAAAAAGTATTTTATATCGAATACAATATTTAAACAAGTTACAAAAAATGCATGACAAAGTCCTTACAGTTACACAACTTGAAATTTTAAGTTAATGGTCATTTAGGTGTTACAATTAACAAACTAGGATCAGGGGCAGTAGAGTAGTGTGCAAAAGCAGCCTCATTAATTACAAATCTTGTTAAGATGGAAAATATAACACAAATTTATTTTATTTCTTCAAAATGTTTTGCAATGTAAAAAATTTAGTGTCAATATTTAGTTGATCATAGAAGCCCTCTTGTTTATTTTGATAGTCATGAGGCTATTTAGAAAGTTTCCTGTTTATGTATGTCTTTCCAAAGCTATTATATATTATTTGTTCTGCTGAAATACAAAGAACTTCTACATTATTTTTATTGTTAAATGTTTTTATATAAAGTGGGTAGAGCCAATAGGCTTAACAGCAACATTGGTGAAATTTCTTCAAAGTTGAAGATAAATTTTAAATCAGATATAAAATAAATGATGCATACATCTTGGATGAAGCATTTCATTATAGAAGTTTCTTTTTCATACATTACCAGAGCCTGCATTTGATAGTTATAGACACTGCAGTTTTCATTTAACTATCCTCTTGCAGAATTCATATACATGAATGTTTTGTACAGAATATTTGATTATTTTATTAAGTTAAAGGTAAGTTACCTCTATCATGTGGCTGAACATAACAAAATCCACCATTTTAATGGATGAAATCAGTAAGCATTCAAAATAAAAAGAGCAATATCCAGAAACAAAATTTATAAAGCACAAATTTATTTTTATTTCACAGCAAAAAGTTATTTCTTTAGATAACACAAACAAATCCACTATTTACAGACGTAAACACAAGAGAACACGCATTACACACAATATAAAAGATCATTAATACTTTAAATGGTAAATGGAGGCAAATTACCAAAAATCTCTTTTTTACCAACCAGAGGAGAGAGCATATTCTATTGAGCAACAGGAAAAACCCTAGCTGAATCTGACTCTCGATAACATAAAATATGCACTATGAATCAGAATCGAAACAATATAAATACAATACGAGTAAATGGGTACAAATATTGTTATCTACCTAGGTTTATATCCTGAGCTATACTGTTATCACCTGCTATTGTTGAGATTCGGCAGGTAAAAAAATTTGCTCAAAAAAATACGTAACAGTTCATAAATTAAAAAGCCATGTTATTTAAAATTTTTGTTTAACAACCAAAAAGTAAATTCTATTGAATAGCATGCAATAAAATGCTCACTCAACAAAATCTACCATTTGATTTAAGTGCAAAAAAAACCCCATGTTTAAAGATCAAAATAGAAAATTTTGCATTTTAATAAAAGTGGATGCACATTTTGTTCTCACAGATTTTTATATTATGAAGATTGTTTAGCCGACCAACTGGTATAGTGGTTAAGGTGTATGTTAGCCTCTAGATTGAAAGGTTCCTGGTTCGAATCTGGATGTTTGTAAGTATATGGTGTAGAGGCGGCTGGTGCACATTAAATCTGTCGTGGTCGAAAGTCCATACGTTGGGTTGGTGTGGAAGTTTGGAGAGTGGGGTATCATTCCAGATGTTGCTTTGTCATCTGATCATGGTTCAAAATTACGTGGCGATACACTGAATGGCTTAGACTGGGACGGTGGTAACTAGTTGAAAATCCTGAAGATTGTTGGGATAAAACTTATGATAAAAGGTGATCCCACTCTTGGTAATTTATGTTGAGGTTTTTCTGCAATACAAGCATCAATATAAATAGAAATTCTCCATCATTGTAAAACTGGCTCAAGGGAAATGTTATGCTGAAAATACACTCGTGCAGAAAACATGGATTACGAATCATAAATGTGATATTCAAGAGCATAAATATAGGTAGTCAAACCTTGTTAAGACGAACTTCATGGGACAGTAAAAATAATTTGTATTAACCGTAGTTAGTGTATTTACATTACTTAGGTACTGTACAATTCTTGGCTCACAGATTAAATTGTATTCATCACAAACATTATACAAGTGAATGTCGATTATTGATTACACAATTGAGCAGATGAATTTTAACTTTTAAAACAAAAGCAGAGCTATTTCTAAGCCAGCAGTAGCTTCTTTTTTGGCAAGCTTATTTCTTAATCTATAGAATCATTAGTTGTATTCTTTCTTTTCCACTCTCTTTCACAAATAAATCTACAATTTGGAGTCACTCAATGCTTCTGATAATTGAAAAGAATCCATTTGCATGTGCACACATACTTAAGTTTTGAAAATTTATTCATTGATTAGAACAACCAGCTTTCTGAGTAAATATTAGAATACACTTTTGGATGAGGATTAGAATTTAGATTGTATTAAGTGAGTTAGTCTTGACCATACAATAAGAAAGCAATCGTATACTAATATGAGTGTGTAAAGAGAAAAATCTTCAGTATTGTACCTAAATAGGTTAGTTAGGACAGTTAAGAAATAAGAACAGTCAAGGTATAAATTCAAGTATATCAATAGTTATAAATGAAAGCAGATACAAAAGTAGATACTTACCTAATTTTTAGTTCATATTTTCCAAGTACATCCACATTAACAAACAGGGCCAAAGGGTAGTGTTCTGAAGCTGAGCGTATAGAAAATATGCATTACGAACGATAAACACAATATGCAAGAGCAGATAAAACAGTTATAATAACAGCACTGCATGCCATTTGCATTTAATATAACAATATGAATTACCAGAAAAAATGTAACAAATGCTGTCACTTACCTAGATACTCCTTAAATGTATCTCTAAGCCTTACGGTCGTTAGCTCATACATTTGCCACATAAACCAATCTAATCAACAATCCAGACCAAAATAGCAATAGAATAAGCATTTGACAAGAAGAGAGCGTTCATCATAAAGTTGTTCTGTTTTAAGATGGAAGTAGGAAAAATAGCTAAAGCGAATTGATCTTTATGTATTTCAAAAAGCAATATGAACTATCATCAAAAGAATAATGCATATAAATAGAAGCAAATGATTTAATATCTTTAGTTACCAACCTCAAAGTCTGGGTAGTATTCCAGATCAAGCAGACTCAACAGAATGTACCATTTGGAAAACTAGTAGGAAATAGAAATATATGAAAATAGTAAAGAAAGCAGATGCAAACATTGTTACTTACCTGAATCTAATCCTTGCTTACAATTTATCTCCATCTGGATAGCGAAGTTGAATCAATAGATCGAATACGAACGAACACATTCTGCGAGAAAAATGAAAACCATTTTGCCAAAATAAAAATGCGGTACGCGCCTCTACTACAAGGGTTGCTTATTTAATTGGCGACAGAACTAGAATGTCGAAAAAATTAGTGATATCGCCAAAATCTACTGCCATGTCACGTGGACCAATCAGATTATCAGGGTTCATTACTGGCGGCAGATGAAAGTAGTATATGCATGGTGTGGCTTATCTCACATGAGTGAGTAGAGGTTCACCCTGGATTCGAGAGTATGAGTGTAAAAACATGGGGAGGGGGGATTTCTGTGTTTTGTTTTGACTTGTGGCTAAAATTTATTTCCGATTTAGAAGAACGGAAAAATACCACATCCTGGAATAGAAGAGAAGCAGATACAGATAGATTTTTTGATGTGGTGAGAAGGAAATTATGACAATTAGATACTTGTTAAAAAGATAATTTGAAGTGAACAGTTGGGACCCATCTTAATTAATTAGAAATTTTATTTGAATTAAATGTGTTGCCCGCAAATGCAGTTATAAATTTTTTGTATTATGTGGAATCTCAGCTCTTATGGTAGAACGTTTTCTACAAATCATAATGGTAACTACTACTTTATGTACACGCATATCTAATCAGCCTACGCGGAGAAAACAATGATATTTAAAGGGTGGTTTTCAGAGGATTTCAGTTGCTCTATAATGTGAAATTATTCACTTCTGAGTAAGTTACTATTTAATATGACCTCCAGGCATTTGGTATCTGCTGCATGTAATTGTTAAATTGTGGCTACCCAATAATTTTTCTATTTTATTTTAATGTGATAACATCATTGTTGTTAAGAGTGTATTGATTTATAAACAGCATCACAGTTTGCATAGTGATAGCAGAATTGCTATACAACTGTACTTTTTTGTTAATGCTAGAAATTGGGAAATTTTTTCACTGTCAAAGACTTAAGTGTAGTGTTGACTGACTTAACTGTAGGCATACAGTGCAGGTTAAATTCCTGTTATTTAATCTTGGATGTACTTCCCTTTTGTATGAGTAAAACTTTCCTTGTGTGTAATGTCTTAGTTCACAATTTCTATCGATCAAAAACACAAGTTGGAATAAATGCATACTACATCATTAATATAACTTAGATTGAATTAAAGTACTCATCGATATTGGTTATTTATGGTGGTGTAGTTTTGCATCATTCATTTCAACTACACAGATAGTGGTACAAATCAAAATACTTATTGTTTTATTTTTAATAAAAAAAAAAATTAAGGATCAAAATTAAAAAATTTGTAAAGTGGGAATGTTTTTTAGCCTTGGTTATCCTTTTTCTACAAAAAGAAAGTCCTCAAAATTAAATTAGATAGTTGTTCCAGTAGCAGCTATTACTAACTAGCAATAGTTCTTCCTTCTTGTGTTAGAGCTGGATAATAAGAGCAGTGTGGATATCATGTACATAGATTTTCAAAAGGCTTTTGATAAAGTACCTCATGAGGCATTACTGTTTAAATTGCAAAGGCTGGGGATTCAGGGAAAAACATTAATATGGATAAAGAATTGGTTATTGGGTAGAAAGCAAAAAGTGCAGGTAAAAGGAAATTATTCACAGTGGACAGAAGTTATAAGTGGGTGCCTCAGGGATCAGTTTTGGGACCAATTTTATTTATAATTTTCATAGATGATATAGGTCAGGGGATCAAGAATAGAAACAATATATTTGCAGATGACTTAAAAATATGGGGGACAGTGGATACCAAGTTACAGATAGAAAATTTACAAGGGGATTTTGATAAGATATCCGAATGGGCTGTAAAACGGGGTATGTCATTTAATGTAAGGAAATTTCAAGTTCTGCATATGGGTTACAGGAACAGTGGAGCTGAGTACTGTCTGCAGGGAGTAAAGGTAAAGGAGGGAGAAACAGTCAAGGATCTTGGGGTGATAATTCACAGGGATTTTAAAATGGGTCACCAATGTTCAGCTGCGGGTAAAAAGGCTAATAGGTTATTGGGGTATATTAAAAAGACTAACTTCAAGGGATAAGAATATAATCTTGCCGTTATATAAGGATTTAGTAAGACCACATCTAGAATATGCTGTACAATTCTGGGCTCCATATATGAGAAAGGACATAGAATCAATTGAAAGGGTTCAGCACAGAGCTACAAAAATAATAAAGGGGCTAGCAAATTTCAACTATAATGAACGTTTAAGTAAGCTAAACATGTATACACTGGAAAGAAGAAGGAGGGGGGGATTTGATTCAGCTTTTCAAGTTTGTAAAACAAGGGGACACAGAGGGCTTAAATTTCAATAGGGATAACAGAACAAGGGGTCATGGGTATAAATTGAATAAGACACATTTTAATCAGGATTTAAGGAAAAACTACTATTTTAATAGGGTAATAGACAGTTGGAACGTGTTGCCAGAAAATATAGTTAATTCAAAGGGAGTGTACAAATTTAAGATACAATTGGATAGTCGGTGGGAATTGGGGAATTCATAAACAAAGTACCAGCCTTGTTGGGCTCGAGCCTGTAGCTGGTCGTTAATATTTTATTTGTATATAGTCTAGCATCTAAGTAATAGATTATAAAATCCAACAAAAATATTTATGATATTGTAAAATCTAGGTGTGCACAAAGTACACTACATAGAGCATCATGTGTCTGAATTTAGTAATTTTATATAGGACAATGTACACATTGTCCTATATACAAGGTTTACAGCTGTACAAGGTTCACTGATGTACACTATAGTGAAACATCAATATATTGTAGATCAATATACCTTAATTCAGTTGATTTGTGAAAAAATTTTTAAAGATTGATAGGAAAAGGCTGCTATATGTAAAGCAAGAATGGTTTTCCTTTGCCGACATGTTATTGCTGTCGCTTTTGTCACTGAACCATAAACTTAACACCAGGATCCTTGCTATAGACATCAACAAAAGACATGGTTTGTTTACACTACTGCCAGCAGGGCCGCCCATAAATTTCCCGGGCCCCCCCCGACAAAATTTTTGAGCGGGCCCCTAAGTTTTTTCCTTGTGTAGGAAGTTTTTATTTTCTCCAGTATCCATATATTTACAAATACCCAACTTCAGAAATGTACAAGCAAACCCACAGTAAATTAATAATGAACTGGTAAGTAATTATGAAATTAAATATGTATATGTGTTATACGCCTAAAGCCCGAAGTGTGGCCACTTTGTGATCGAGCAGGACTTCGATAAGGAAAATGAAGTATAATCAGAAAACTATAATAAATATCTCTATAGAAAGATTGTAAGAAACCCATGCGAGAACATACCTTGGACGCTGAAGACTAGTCTAAACACCAAAATCTTTTGCAGTACTGAGGAGGGAGCAGTAAATCTTCTATTCGAATTAATGAATTTATCGATGCCGTCAAAAAAGGAAGCTCATTTTGTACGCCTGTTCATGCTCAATTGAAAATATTCTAAGATGATTCAAATTTTTTTTGGCCCAAAGTAGATCGTAAATGAATTTTGATTATAGATAGTTTACTGAATCCTTTCACCAGAAGATACAGTGATGGGAAGAGATAACAAAATTCTTAAAGCTATGCAAAGTTCTGGGGAAAAAAAATTGCAATTTTAATCTATAGATATCATTTAAAGAGAGAGAGAGAGTGGAAGACCTTTATTTTCTAACTTGGCTTAATGTGAAAAATTAGCTTCCCGAACGGTCTTGTAGATTTGAATTTGATTGATGAGATTGTGGCTTAAATCATCTGGATACCTTTCAATTAATTTTTTAAGTGCGTTGTTGTCATTAGACATAATTTATTTTTAATATGGCTTTGAATGTATTGCATATGTTTTTCATTTGCTCATACCTTGATTCTAACTGAGAAGCTATTTTTTGTTTACTATATCAAAAAAAAACTGGACTTTTGAACTTTGTTTCTTCGGTTTTTAATACTTCAGTAATTTCTATTTTCACTTCAAAAGCTTCCTTTTTCGAAAAAAAAACCTTCTTTTTCCGTCCTCTTTTTTTGGAAAATTCTGCATCTATACCCATAATAGAAGCTGTCTCTTTAGCTCTATTTATACAGGCCAATGTTTTCTTAAATCTTTACCTATTGTTTCAGTTAACTCTTTAATGTTATTCATTTCGATATGAAGGGAGATATATTATGATTGAATGATTAAATTTCTTGTATTAATTTGTTTTAGTATGTCCCTCCAAATATTTAACTGAATTAAAGTTTCAAATCTTAAAAAATAATTGAGGAATCCATTTACTTTTCCGCCGTTTCCTCTTTCGATGAACTACTGATTTTTTACATATTGAAGGGCCTTTAAAACGTCAGGTAGTTTTTCAGATATAGGTTCCACTGCCTCAATTGTTGCACTCCATCTTGTCTCACAAAGACCGTGTAGAGACCTCCCATCAGTGTGTTTTAGAAGCAGTTCTCATCACCTTGGGCTCGCTCTAAAGAAATTATAAAGCTGGTTTATAAATTTGAAGAACGTGCTTACTATTTCATTACTCCTTGTGGCATGTAAACCAACTAGTCGTTGTCGTGGACTGGTGAAAATGTGAGATCACCTTGACGGGGCAGTTTTAAGGACTTGAAAAGAATATTTTCTGTTCGATATTTTTTTTTGTCACATTTGGAAAATAACCCTAAAAAGAGGCAGATAATTTCTCGGGCCCCTTAAACGTCCGGGCCCCTCGACATTTGTCGGGTTTGTCCCCCCTTATGGGCGGCCCTGACTGCCAGTGTCCTAATTTAATTAATGACTTGTTCAAGACCATGTGACTCAACTGACAACCGGCAGGAGTTAGACTATACTCCAATTTTGAATTCATTAATCTGTGG
The DNA here is from genome assembly GCA_947359465.1 of Metellina segmentata. Classification (NCBI taxonomy): domain Eukaryota; kingdom Metazoa; phylum Arthropoda; class Arachnida; order Araneae; family Tetragnathidae; genus Metellina; species Metellina segmentata. Next base: position 21,838,200 of record OX375883.1, on the reverse strand, counting down.
ATGAGTTTTCCAGTAAGGCTTGCAATAAGTACAAAATAAGCTGTGGATCAAGAAATGCTGTAAAGTATTGGACATGGCATTTTTATTTTATATTTCTGCTTATTTCAGAAGTTACCCAAATGCTTGTTTTTAAAATTCAGAATCTAGTAGTCTGGCTATGGAAATGTGTTCATTTGAGTCGATTTTGTAAGAATGAGTGGAGATGCTTAAGGGCTGGTTAGAGATATTATAATGCCAGACCATAATTGGTGGTACTGATTTCGAATTTTTTTGTTGAAAGTGATTGCAATGAGCATCAGCTGGCGAAACAAATAACCATCTAAGGCAATTGCTACATTATTTTGTATGTGGCTGCACTTTTCTTGTTTAGCTTGTTTCTGAAAATAGACCTGGTCTGTTATAAGCAATTCAATATTTCATTTATATTAATCATGCAAGTTTAGTATCAGGGCAGAAACATGCACACATACTTTTTGGTGACATTTATTAAATTTGGTACTTATAAATGCTAAGTAGATAACTATACATTTATAAATTAAATTATGTGTATGTAGTTGATCAGTTGTATTGTTTAGATTAGGTATTGATTTTTGGATTTGTTGCATGTGTTTTGGGCCACAAAGTTACTTAAATATGTTTACAAAATTCAGGCCACATTTGCTTGGGTCAATGTTGCAGAAGGTTGCTTAAGTAAATTCTGTCATTTTATGGGTTCATTATATTAGTTGAAGAATACTATACACATACCTAAACTACTTCAAAGATCCAAGTAGTTAAATTGCAGATGACTGCATTTTTGTTCAAAAAAGAGTAAAGCATCCGTTTCAGGAAGTGGCTCCAATTGTCAGTAATGTTATGTAGATGACATTTCTTCTATTATCCTATTTATTTTAATATTTCATGAAGTTATTTTATACCCAATAATTTAAAAACTGCTACTATTTGTATTTATCAGTTGGTCACATTACCAATTAGCTGGCATAAAACACATCTTCAATTGAATATCTGGTGATGTAATGGAATCACATTGATATCATAGAGGTATAATCAATGAGCATGTGAACAAAACATGTTACTAATTTGGATTTTTGGTCATTCCATAACGAATAAATTTGTGACATATTTTGTTTAGCTTATTGTTGCCATTTTAAGATTTCTAAATATAATGTTCCGTTTTTTACTTCAATTAAGTGTTTATTTCTTTTTTATCAGTCCATAGTGTAAATGTACCGAGATGTAATTTCTGCTTTGTTGATCTAAATGCATTAATTTTCAGTTCTTTCAACTAAAATGGATGCTACATTGTGTTGTGCAACAGTATTTCTGGAATGGTAGCTTTAGAATTGAAATTGTATAGAGAATTTTAGTTGTAAGATTAATGACCTTTTTTGAGTTCTGTCGAAAATAAAAGTTTTATTTGCACCACTTGCTTGTATTTTTACAGAATATCTTGTATTCACCAGGATTTTTTATATCTAAGAAACTCATTACAATTATCTGCTGTATTTCAATTTTGTCCATATAATTTTTAAATACATTTTCTTTAACCATGAAAATTAAAGTAAATATTGACTATCTACTATTTTTAGTTTTGTTTACTTGAAACATGTAACCTATTATAAATCTCATCTGCTTTTCCTTAAAGCACGAAACAAACTGTAACTTTAACATTTTAGCTTGTTTTTGTTATTTATAAAGAAACAAGTATCTCTGGCATACTGTTTTGTAAGTAATATTTTAAAAGAGTTTTTTATCTTTTCTTTATTTTCTTGTTTACAAAAAAAGCCAAAGTTTTGTATAATATTTAGCTGTTTTTTTTTTTTTTTTTAATTTTTATACTAAAATTGAAATGGTTAGTTTAAGTTACATTTATTAAATGAAAATTGTAACTTGTAGAAGTTAATTTAATAACATTTTTGTTACAAGCAAATTGCAACATGTTTATACATGTAAACAATTGCCATTCACAATTTAATGTCAATTTTTTTACCTTCAAATGCATTTCTTACCAAGTAGAATTAGCAAGTTTTCTCGCATGCTTTATGCCTCCCATCCCAAGAGCAATACACAGTAAAATATTGCTGTTACATTTGCACTTCAAAGTATACAAACCTTAGTGTTTTTAGTGAGTAGCTAGAAATAAGTCTCACATAAACTGTCACTTAATAAGTAATAAAACTCATTTCAGGATCGTAATTCAATTTCGGAGCCATTATTATAAATGCTTTGAGGTGAAGCTCAGATACAGCATTTATACCAAACTGTTCTAGAAGTAAGGAGTAACAGTCCTGAAGAATACATGTAAAAAAAGATATTGTATCTATGGAAGAAAAAATTGATAAGGATCTAAAAATCGGTAAAAATAATTTTTAAAACATTCTTGAGAATATTAGTTTTAAGCTTATTTTATTTCAACAAAATACATGTAATAAAAATGTATTAAAATAAATTGCATTCAAAATGGAAAAAACTCTTCATGAACAAAATCTGTTTTACAAGATGTTGTTCATTTTCTGACAATAAATGGTGCATATGTTTGTATACATCTAGAATATCACTCGAAGATTTTGTTTAGACAGGATGAAACAACTTCTATTTCACATGGATTAGCAATGTTTGTTCTTAAATCGCAAGTCAAAGCATGCAACGCATTCTGGTCTCAGTATTTTAGTTTCAACATAGGATCATGTAAACCTCTTTATTTAAACAATCTGACATTTTTCTTCGAGGTCTAAAATAAAAATTAATGGGCTGAAACAATGATAAAGATGTGCACCAAATCCAATAAAAATTATTCATAGATACCTAGAGATACACATTAGCAAACCAAAGCATGCGTTTCCAAATGCACATTAGCTGTTATGCAATCTATTCATGCATATACCAAAAATTTAAAAAAATTCTTAGAATCTAGGCAAACTAGAAATTGGCTCGGCCCGCTCGTGTTAAATCAAATTAGAGTAAAGAAGGTTTGTGCAAAAACAGAATTAGCCATACTTGTAGTAGTCTAAATGTTGATGATTGTTTCTGCAGAAGCTAGAGGGAAATATCTGAATGTTACTCTCTTTTGACAATGAAACAAAGCATATTTTGTACCTCAACACTTAATGCCATTTTATTAATTAGGAAAATGGTCATTTGAGGTAGAACTATCTCTAGTCTGTTTTAACTTATGACAAATATTATGGTTCACACAAGCGTCACAATTGTATTCTGTAACTTATAACATGTCCTAAAATGAACAATTCCATTTCCACATCACCCATGGGGTAGGAATCATGATGCGCTTTTTTTAGAGGTATCGCCAAGAACCCTAATCCTCTTAAGCAGCAGTTTTCATCTTTATTTACCTTGTAAACTTGTTTGATTTGTCAAAGGATTACTAGATATTGGATGAATGAAAAAGTCGATTCCGAAACCCCGCCAAATAAGTTCACTGAGGATCCCAATAACAAGTTTCAGGAAATGTTTACGACAATCTGATTTTAAGGATTCCAATAAACTTCTAAAACCTGTATATAAAATTGACAAAAGTAGACTTAAAATATATTTGAATGCCCTGTAATACAGTGAAAACTGAAACTATAGATAAATGGAAGTGAATAAATAACGAAACAGGATCACAAAGGCACAGCTAGCATAATTTGTCCGAGTCATCAATGTAAACGGCCGAGTGATGATAAAATGATAACGATGGTGTGTTATGGTACAAGAGCCACAAATGGCCAAGCTACACTAGACAAAATTAAGACTGACAATAAACTAAATAAAAAGTTGTTTAGAAATGATGAGTTGGACTAGTCAATATGCAGTAATTAAGTCGAAGCGACAACAAAAGACACATAGAAGCTAAAGACTGTTCTTGACAAACAACGTATAAATTTTTCTCTGGTGAGGTCCTGAAGGCACAATAACTAAATGTGGGGTGATGCACTGTATCGAGCTTTCGCAAGTCTGACAGATGGAACCATAGGTAGTATACACAGAGTGAAGTCTGAAACGAATTATAGATCTTGACCATGGAGGATCTGCTCCCCGAGATGTTTTTGAGGATACTTTTAGAGAATTTACACAATACATCCATAGCTGAACAACATGCGAGAGGAAGCAAATTTCTGGTCAAAAATGATACCTAGAAATCTTACTCTGCCCTACCTTGTAATACCACTCAGAAAGATCTTTGGATCAAGATGCAGGTTCCAACATCTGTAGAAATTAACACAGGATGTCTTTTGAGATATACGACATGTCACTTCCCTGGCACATACTTACCAACTTTTACGGATTATAGTGGATGTATCCAGTTTGGTATTAAAACACTACTGCTTTGCAAAGTTTCTGCAGTTGATAAAAATGTGAATTTTTACCTATGCATTTTTAAACACAAATAATACTAGTTATTGTGACATACGGATATTTCTAATACACATTAATTCATGTATTAATGTTGTGTTTATGGCAAGGGGCATTCAGGGGTGCAAAAGTTTCACTGATGCAATTTTTAAAGTTGGCAAGTATGCAATGAGAGGTCTCTTGAGATTGTTATGAGGGAAATATTTTGAAAACAATATACACAGGATAGGCCACTTGCAACTATTTCAAAAGTTTTACAGAACTATACTAAATATTAGAATCCATTTAATTTTAGAAGAGTTAATTTTTAAAATAAATGATAATAAACAAGAAATTAGAGAAACACAAAAGTTCATAATGACAACTGAAACGCAAGAAAATACGCACCATACAAATGATAAAGCACTTGAATAAGTTTTAGAGAATTTCCTAGATTTTAGAATCATTTAAATTTTTGAAATACTTTTTAACATGAAATAAACAATAAATGAAAGAAACAACCGTTATAATAATCAAAAAGAAACTTTGTAAGAGTAGTAGAAGTAATTCAGAAACGTAATACTTAAGTAACATTACAAGCCAACTGCAACACTGCTCTTGTAGATAACTTTCGCTGATACGCGCAATTATAAGAAACAAATCCGCTCGCTGTTCTTCAGTTTAAAATATTTACTTCAGTTTTAGCTGATCTAACCCTAAAAAGTTCTCGGAAAAGAAAATACTGCTGTATTGTCTGTACTTACCCACTTCAGAACTTAACCTAAAAAAGTATAAACAAAAACCGCTAGGAATTTTTTTTGGTGGAGTGGTAGCATCCGCAACGTTAGGCCGCCAAAGCGATTGTTTACGCCAAATCAAGATGGCGGCCGATGTAAGCAATTCCAAGATGGCCGCCATATACAACGTGAACCTTTGCATACAGTGCATAAATAATAATAATAATTTGTTTAAAAATAAAGAAAAAAGCAATATAAATTTCACTTGAAAATTTTCTAATATTTCAGTCTGGTTTTCTCCGAACATGTACGCAATTTTGCGTCAATTTCATCCTAGTTTTGTCACTTAAAAAAAAATATATTAAATTAAAAAAAAAAAAAAATTTAATTAAAAAATAATAATAATAATTAAAAAAAAAAAAACGTGATTTTTTTTTAAACGTCCGGATTTTCATCAATTTTGAATTAGAAACTTTGCAATGCATAGAAAATTCAAAACAAGAAATCTTTTTTTAATAAGGTAGTTCTTTTCTGTGATCATAATCCACACAAAGGTTTTTGATGAGAAACCAAAAATCTAAAAATTCTTCTGCTATCCTAAAGTGTGAAAAAATATTTTTTCACAATTTTTCTAGCAATAAGCATTATGTGAGCAACTCAATGGGGATATTCCAGGTTATAGAGCCATATATGGAAAAGCAAGACAAATATTTTTATTGTAACGACTTTACAAGAGGAAATTGTTTTTTAGAGAAGTCAAAGCTTATTGCGCTTAAGGTTTCAATGCGTTTAAACCAGTATACCGGGAGAAATTTGTTTGTAGATAAGTCACAGCGTATAACGCGCGATCCCCGCCTGCCGGCTACCTCGCCGCCCCTCCGGGGCCGGCGAGGACCTTTCACCGTTGGCTTCCATGCGTATAAGTCACCGTATTGGGTGCCCACCCAAGCATAGTCCAGTGTTTGTAATATAACCAAAAGCTAAACAAAAATCAAACTTACCCTCATAGCCGGGTCCTTGAAATTCTGACAATGGTTAACAGTCATATGCTCAAATCGATAACCCTTGAACTCTTTGTCCTTCGGGTATTGATACCAGCATATGACTTCCAATAGTCAGAAATTTTTGTAGTTCCTTGCAAAATTCAGCTCTGAATTACCTCAGCCAAAACTTTCTGGTTCCTATTTTTCACCTCAACCATAAAACATTTATCCGTCCCTCGTTCAAGTCCTCCAAACACCCATTTACCCTCCAATTTCTTACTCCTGTTATACTTTCTTTTGCCAAATTTTTGTCCTATCTTTCTACATTTCCAGTCCTACCTATCACCAGCATCCTTTCTCAATGTTAAAATCATATCATTCTCACATGAAAGACATTTCACCTTCTTCCCAATCAAGCTACTACATGTTTGCAAAAAAAAAAAAAAAAAAAAAAAACATTTTCTAACGTTCAATAACACTATCCACTGCTATATCAAATCAACTAAGGGGAAATGAGCAACCAAAAGGGGAAAAAAATTCTAAATTCCAATCTGCAATTTCAAAAATCAAATTTAATCCAAATTTTTTTTCGAAATTTTAATTGAAATTTAAATAAAGTGACAAATTTAAAAAATTGTAACTTACAATCTGCTTTCCAAACTTATCCTAAAAATTTTGAAAATTAATAAAACAAGTCGATTTTATAAATCAAGAGCAAAATTCATATGCACCCAACAATTTCAAAGACTGTCTAAATTTTAATTCCGTTCTACATTAAAAATAAAAGTGGAAAAGCGTATTTTCTTCCTTAACCAATCATGAGACCCGTTTATTATCGTCAGGAGAAAATATCTAGGGTTGCCTTAAAACTAAGAAAAACGCGAAAACGGGAAGGTTACCACAATTGGCAATACATCGCTCGAAAGTTGTAACGTATCGGATGCTACATACCATCCTTTTTTTTTTTCCCGCTCATGCTTCTATACTCACATACTCTCGAAATCAGAGTAATTGAAATCTAGTTCTAGTCCCTCCCGTCAGATAAGCCACACCTTCCATATACTTAAAACAGTTTGCGCATGCGTAGTTTAAAAATGGTTCCACGGGATAGAGTTGCGGTAAGACTCTTGTGTTAAGGTGTTAGCCTCTGGTTACAGTTTTAATCATCACCGCGCCTAAGTGTAATCTAAAAATTACCCAGACAGTACCACTTTTCATAGATTGACCACCTAAACAACAAAAAACGAACGCGTTTCTAAGACACAATCCCCTCTCATAGCGAAAAATTAGTATACGAAGGTAATGGTCATGGTAGTTTTAGTTAACGTCGTTCTAAAGCAACTCAACAGGCTATTGACGACGGTCCGTAAGTGAAAGATCCGAGGACAATACCTTGTAATTATGAAACACGGTCATATGACGAAGCAACACCTGAGCTGGAACCCCACTCTCCAAACTTCCACACCAACCCAACGTGAGGACTTTCGGCTACAACAGATTTAAGGTGCACCAACCGCCTCTACACCACACGCTTACAAACATGCATGCCCGTACCGGGTTCGAACCATGAACCTTCCGATCTAGAGACTATCACCTTAACCGGCTTAACCACTATACAGGAAGGCTACGTTTCAACATCCGAGGAACAGGTTGGGAGAGAAATTCCAGAGTGAAAACAACAGTTCATATGGGGCTTGTTTATTATCAAGTTTTAGTCAACAGGTCAATTAACAGAAAGCTAATTATATCCATCAATTTTCACCCCACGACTTTGAAACCTCTATCAGGTTATACCTTAAGATCTTAGGATAACATTGGTAATTTTTCGGAGTCGATGAGTTGGATGATTAATTTTATATCCTAATTAATGCAAAAGCATTCATTTGAACCCAAAGACGCTGAGAAGGTTTGCCAGTTGGCTATTTTTTGGCGTACTTACAAACGGAGAGGAACCATCGAGAGAGTGGTATATTGGCGCCCCAATTGGAGAGTAACTCACCGTTTTCTCACGGTAGTTAAAACTAGAGTGCCTATATAATGAGTGGCGACAAGGGACCAAATTTGGCCCAATGCGCATGCGCGGCAGACATTTTTCTATCAGAATCGTCTCAAAGACGGTTTCTGGGCGAATTAATATATCATTTCAGGGAGAACAAAAAGTATACGATTGTTATAATATGGATACATTCTGTATAAATGAATCATATAAACGCTCAATTACATTCGGAATCGATGAGATGGATTGCACAACGAGCTAACTTAGATTGCGGGAAACACCATGTTGTTCGAAAAAATCTATTTACTTAAAAAGTCTTCAAATTTATTTTTGACAAAACACTAAAATAATAATTAATAAACATTCTAGAACACGAAATGGAACATGAATAAGCTATATTTTCTTTTTAATTTAATGTACACACGTTTTTCTCGAACACACAAAAAGTTCCCATGTTAAGTCTACGGGAGCTAGGATAAGACCGCCTCGAGCGGTAGAAAAGCTCTCTAAGCCAGTCAGAAAGTGTTTCCCGTATGTCTCCACTCTTATTATATAGGCACTCTAGTTAAAACCAGACGTTGGCGTGAATTTCATAACATGTTCCACATTTCTTTGCGCGTGAAGAGACTGCGGTCCTGTCGTTTTTTTTACAGGAGTGGCTGTGAATTTTTCGCCGGGAGAGTACAAGCCTCGAAGGCGGACAACTGACGGAGGGAAAGGGTGTTTTCTCATTATCAGATGTTTGCGGTATGAGCTGTTTTGCATTTCGACATCTCTGTATGGTGAAAGCGCCCTGGGGAATTGAAGACCACGTCGGACTTTTTTCCAGGTGGCGTTTTTCTAATGATTTCTCTAAAAGCGTCCTCTCTGCTCATTTTCCCCTTTACGGATTACTCCATCGCCGTGATTCACAGTCACTCCTCTCATCATCAAAAAAGGATTTAAGGTAGGACCGTCCCAGAGCGGTTATATCAATTCCTTTTTTTCTGCGTATCAAACCTGCCAGAAAATCCATCCATCTAATTCCCATGTACGATCCATAGAAGTACATGAAAAGCAAAATAATAATTGTTCTTTCCCATCTTCAAGAGATTATTATTGGTCTCTTGGACTATATCGCTCATCTTTTAAAGTTTGCCATGGCTTCAGATAAATCAGGCCCGAAATAGCGTTGTCTCTGAACGATTACTAAATTAATATTGGTCTCATGGACTATATCGCTCATTCTTTTCGTCATCGCACCTCTCGAGATTTTATATGGAACTCTACAACTTGTTGGGTAATCTTTGAAGGTATTCTGGTTCTTGAGAAGTCAATTTCTTACATTAAAAGAATGAGACCATTTTCTTAACATTATAATCTTCATTGGACATTCTGCCTTCTTATTTAAAGTTTGTCGTCGCTTCAGATAAATCAGACCCGAAATAGCGTGGTTTCCGAACGATTATTAATTGTTATTGGTCTCATTGGATATATCGCTCAATTTTTCCGTCATTCCACCTCTCCAGATTATATGGAATTTTACAATTTGTAGGGTAATCTTTGTACGTATTCTTGTTTTGGAGTCGTCTACTTGTCATGTTAAAGAACGAGACCATTTTCTCAATATTATAATCTTCACTGAACATTCTACCTTCTTCTAAAGTTTGATAGCGTGGTTTCCGAACGATTATTAATTGTTATTGGTCTCATTGGATATATCGCTCAATTTTTCCGTCATTCCACCTCTCCAGATTATATGGAATTTTACAATTTGTAGGGTAATCTTTGTACGTATTCTTGTTTTGGAGTCGTCTACTTGTCATGTTAAAGAACGAGACCATTTTCTCAATATTATAATCTTCACTGAACATTCTACCTTCTTCTAAAGTTTGATAGCGTGGTCTCCGAACGTGTATTACAAATACAAAAATATCATTTTTATCAGGAAATTTATTCTTTGACCTCATACTATCCATATCACAACCTTTGTGACCGTCGCAACTTCTACACCTGGTGGATCCGAAAGAACGTGACCCCAGAATGACCACAACTATACTGAATATCTCCCTTAAAAATCTTCATTGATGAAACCAATATACACTTTGAGGCGAAGAGCATCTACCAATCCTTTATTTTGTGTTCAAAATAAAGAACTTTTTTTATATCAGATGTGCTGACTCTCTCCTTCAAAAAAGTCATCAATCCTCCCATATCGTTGTGGCCACCTTCAACGACAATCAATATTACAGACTTCACAACTTTTACGTCCATCACTGTGTGTATCTGCTAACGATAACTACAATAAGTTTTATTGGAAGTGGACGTCATCTCCACTTCCAAGTTTAGTCTCATTCTTACGAAAATAGTGACTGAGAATAGAGAATCCCTCCCAAAAAGAAAATCTATAAGGACCTTTTCTTGATGTTCGTCGAGTCTCGACTTCTTATAACCAGGTCGTATAAGACTTATCAATCTATCTATATACATAATTCTCTTACGTGGCACGCAAAAAAGATGTTATTTGTTATCGCGTTTTTGGCAACATTGTACGATTGTTTGTTTATCACAAAGCCTCGCGCTTCAATTGAATTTATAGCGTCATCGGATGAAATTTTATTCAAAGAAAATGAATTTTAGTCGAGCTGTTGCAGTTAATAATAGAAATCAAAGAAAGCGGATGATCTTTTCAGGACCATTTAAAAAAAGGTCCTTTTCAGGGCCAACATTTATAGTTCGACAAGACGCTTGCACTACAACTTTTGACGACAAACTCAATGAAAATGCGTGGGTGGCTTGAGTGCAGGAGTAAATGTATACACAAACAACATGTTGTGTTGTGGTGTTCGTTGGTGTGCAATTAATACAACATGAATTAGAACACAATAATTTATTCCACAAGACGAAGAGAGACACAACAAGAACAACAACCGAAAGGGAAAAGTTAAGAAGTAAGAATATTGACAAGCGCTCCGTTCGCAATGCTTCGCGCATGCGCATTACAAACTTGCGCCGAGAGAGAAAGAGAGCGATATTACGCGAATCGTCTGCTTCTGACAAGAACAACGAATTTTAATGGCATATAATTTGAAGAATAGAAAAAGAGGCCAGAAGAATAGACAATTCTAGGTAATTTATTTAAGACGAAAAACACAAGTACGTTACAAGTCTAGATTACATAAAAGTTAAAAGATTAGAATCAGCTAGATGTTGCCAACCAGCAAAAATAAACTCAGTGTTGCCAGTAAAGGAATATAAATATAATACATAAAATATAATCACAACTACAACACTCCCCCTTGATTATATTCCCCTTAGTCCTACGCTAAGTCTTTGTTTCAACATAACTGTCCTTGTTACACTCTTTGTGAGCATGTCAGCAGAATTTAAACTGGATTGTACATATACAAACATTAATAGCTTTTCCTCTACTTTTTCACGCAGGAAAAAATGTCTCAGTTCTATATGTTTGTTTCTTTCTGATGTGATGTAGTTCTTCGATAAGGCTATTGCACCCTGGTTATCCACAAAAATGGTTTGAGGAAGGCCCATAAAGTGTGCCCCCAGGATTTCTTGGAAAAAATTCTGGAACCACAATGCCTCCTTAGCGGAATTATACATAGACATATATTCTGCCTCTACCGTAGACAAGGCTGTTGTCCTCTGCTTCTTGCTGCTCCATGAGATACGCCTCCTGCAAGAATGGTGACATAACCACTAAATGATCGACGATCAATTTTGTCGCCAGCCCAGTCTGAATCGCAGAACATCTCGAGATTTCTTCCTGTCTTTTGGAAGTGTAGTTTTATCTCCTTGGTCTGCGTCACGTACCTAAGTATATGCTGTACACCAGACCAGTGTTCTTTACAAGGGCAATTGTTAAATTGGCTCATGTAGGTGGTGGGAAAAGCCAAGTCTGGTCTTGTCCCTCCTGCTAAGTACAAGAGCCCTCCTATTGCCTGTCGATACCTGAATGCTCCTTCAGCATCGAGCATATTGTCACTAGATGCTGACAAGTACCTCATTCCTGGATCCAAAGGTGTCGATGCTCCCCTACAATTCAACATGACAGTTGATTGAAGCAAATCTGTTATGTATGCCCTCTGGTCGAGAGTCATTGAGCCATCCTTGTTTCTCTCTATTTTGATTGAGAGTAGATTGTGTATTTCTCCCAAATCTTTTACTTCAAAGGTAGCTCTAATACTGTCTTTAAACTTTTGGATGGTAGTATCCAGACTGGACATAACTAGAAGATCATCCACGTATACACCCACAATCAACTTCCTCTCCTTGTCGAAATACACACAAGGATCTGCTTTAGATCTTGTAAGCTTATACGACCTTAGGAATTTGTCGAGGCAAATGTTCCACTCTCTTCCAGATTGATGAAGACCATAAATAGACTTCTTCAATAAGCAGACCTCTGCTGGTTTTCCTTGCAGATGAACAGGTGGAGGTTCCATGAAAACTGTTTCATTTAATTTTCCGTTTAGGTAGGCAGCAGTGATATCAAGTTGGTGGACCAACCAATTTTGCTCCACTGAATATGCCAACAAGGTTCTAATAGACTTTGACTTTATTACAGGGCAAAATGTCTCTTTATAGTCTATTCCCTCTACTTGTGTGTAACCCCTGGCTACTAGTCGAGCTTTGAATCTGTTCACGCTTCCATCTTTATACTTCTTCCTGAAAACCCATCTACATTTTACAACTTTTCTTTCTTTCGGTCTAGGAACTACTTCCCAAGTCTCGTTTCTTTTTAAGTTCTCTAGTTCCTCTTCCATGGCTAACTTCCATTGTTCTGCATCAGGACTAGTTAAAGCTTCTTCTAGACTTTCGGGATCTTTCAGAAAAGTCTTGGGTTCTTCATCTCTCGACGCCATCAGTCAGCTGGACTCCTCCCTGTTTGTGACTTCCTGAGAATCATTAGCAATATTCAAGTCTCCCATGATGTAATCTTTTGTCCACTTGGGTGGTGATTCATGTCTCTTGAGTCGACTTTCCGTTTCTATGTTTCCCTCCATTCTGGGGTCTTCATCTGTTGCAGCTTCACTTCTGTCATCTTGAGGTTTGTTTTCGACATCTTGGAGAGGTAATGAAATCGAGTTTTCAGTTGTGAATGGCTTTTCTTCGAAAACGACGTCTCGTGAACAAATGACCATCCCCTTTTCTTTGATATAAATTCTATATCTTTCGTCTCCATCATATCCGACAAGATAGCCTTTAGTTGCCGTCTTGTCCATTTTCCTCCTTTTCTGGACTGGAATATGTGCATAGCAAACAGAACCTATGATGCGCGTGTGTTTTATTCTTGGTTTCTTACCCATCCATGGTTCATATGGGCTTGAACTTGGAATTTGAGATTTGCCAGTTCTGTTTAAAACATAGACAAACGTGCTAACAAATTCTGCCCATAGATATTTGGGGAAATCTATTTCCTCATTTGAGTACTTCAGAGATCGAGCCATTTCTACAATTGTTCTGTTGTCTCTTTCAGAGATGCCATTTTGCTCTGGAGAGTATGGAGCTGTAAGCCTTTGGGATATTCCATGCTTCTTTAAGATCTGTTTGACTGCTTGGTTATCGAACTCGCCGCCATTGTCACTGAGGATTTCTTTTATTGTGTGACCCAAATTCTTTGCATGGACAATAAAATCCACAAGCACATCTTTAATTTCTGATTTTTGTTTCAGGAAGAAACAATATCTGAATTTTGTGAAATCATCTTTGAAGATGGCAAAGTATTTAAACTTCTTGTGAGACTCGTCAAATGGTCCACAAGTATCTGTGGAGATCAATTCTCCTTCCTTGGTAGCCCTTTTCCTGGTTCCAAACTTTAATCTGTGTGCCTTCCCATATACGCAAGCTTCACATAATCTTAAGTCATTTTTTACTTTTAAATTTAACTCATTTTCCAAGATTAATTTTACATGTTGTTTGTCTTGGTGTCCCCATCTTTCGTGATAGAGTTGATGGACGTCACCAACAGCCATGTCTATGTTGACTTGATTTTCAGGAACCAATGTCTTCATGGCGGCTTTGAAAAGACCACCCCCAGTACTCCGTGTCCCATGCAAGACTGTTTTGCCATTGATTTTCAGATAACAGTCCTTGTTACTGGATTCAAACACACTATTTCGATTTCTGTCTTGAGCTGCCAATACAGAAAACAAATCTTTACTGATTTCTGGCACGTACCACACATTTTCCAGGTGTTTAAATTGTTTCTCATTGTTTACAAATGTAACAATTTTGATGGTACCTTTACCAATGGCTGGTAATGACTTTCCGTTGGCTACGGTTATGTTATTGAGAAGCTCAAATTTGTTAAAAACCACAAAATGACTGTTATTGTTAGTCACATGTTTTGAGGCCCCATTGTCAATGAACCAGTCATTTAAATTTGTCTCAGCAGCATGTATCTCCTCATCTAAAACCAGGAGTGTCATATTAGCCGAAGCAGGATTTCTCCCTTCTTTGGTGTAGTTGAAACGACTAGGCTTTGGTGGTTTCCCATCAGCAATCCACTTTTTGCACGTCTTGACCCAATGTCCTCTTAGATGACAGTAATTGCATTTGCTGTTATTCTTCTTACTTGTTCTTTGCTTGAACTCCGAATTTACAACTAATGCTTCTTGGTCAACTGCTTCATTTGTGCCTGGATCCTTCTTCAGTTCTCTTTCATGAGTACAAAGTTGTGTGGTCAGTTCATCTAAAGTCCTTTTTACGTCGCTCAAAAGAAGCCAACTAGACTTAAAGGAGCGATAGTTTGCTGGGAGTGTGTCCAGGATTTTGCATATTTACAGCATCTCTGGAAGTCTGTTCTCCTTCTTGCTTTCCAGTCCTCCATTTAAGTTGTTCCACAGATTTTTGAGTTTCGATAAATGAGCTGCCATGTCCTCATTTCCCCAGCTGAATTTAAAAAACTGTAAGCAGATATTATACAACTGGTTGTCAGATGAATCTTCGAATATCTTGTGTAGCTCCGACCATGCATCTCTTGCGTTGTCAAATCTCATGACCTTTTGCAGAGTTTCTTCGGTCATAGAGTTTGTTAACACCATCATAGCACAGTTGTTGGCTTTATCGTACCTTTTCACATCATCTGCGTACTTTTTCTGAGTTGCCTCGCCCGCACCAAGAATCGGCTTTTCTGGCTTCTGCATCTTCCCATCCACGACTTCCACAGCATCTGCGTAGTAGTTCAGAACGAATTTAATTCTGTACTTCCAAATCGGCCAGTCACTTTTCCCATGCAATGGCTTTATCTGGATCTTTCCTTGGTCCATTTTCCGATGATGCAAGTGTCCAAGCAGATTGGATTGTTCTATATAACTGACTACGTGTTAGGGTTAGCTAAGTCCAACTCGTCGATGCCGGTATTCTTCCTCTATATATATATATATATATATATATATATATATATATATATATATATATATATATATATATATATATATATATATATATATATATTGTTAGGAAAAACCTTCCTTTTCTCAATATTTTACTTAGCCAACATATTTAATTCGTACTTTATGCAAATCGATTATGCAAATCTTGTCACGTGATCTTCCATACTAATGTATAAAAGCGGTTGCAATCTGTTGCACCAGTATTCCCGCTTTAATTCCCATTCTTGTTTGATCACGTACCCGCTTACTTGATCTCTTTGATCAAGTTATTAGATTTACTTTTAATGTAACTGTGTCGAATGTAATATTTTAACCTTAAACTTAAATTCAATTATTATTTCTTTGAATAAATTCTAGTTTGGATTTTTAAAGACTTCGTTATTTGTATTTATAGTAATTTACGTTCATATCAGCCTAATAAGTGAAAGTTTATTTCAATTCACTGCGTAGTTACTCTAATTGATCTTAAAATTCAATCAAAGGTTATGGGCCCAGAGTAACTCACGAAATAATCAATCGCCGGCTAATTTAAAAATAACTTGAGACGGCGGGCCTATTGGTCAACAAGTGTAGAATTAACGAAAAATCCCTTCCCCTTTTTCAACATGGAGGCGTCTGTTGAGAAACTGAATGCCACCAACTACAGCACATGGAAAGAAGACATCAAGGTCTTGCTGATGGAAAAAGGAAGTTGGAGGATTGTAACTGACGAGGAGAAGATCCCTACCAAGGCATCAGCTGGTGACAGCACCGATGATCGTTTATATCAAAAGCTGATGAAGGATTATAATCTCCGGAAAGATCGAGCCTACAGTGCCATTTATTTATCTTCACAGAAAGAATATCGCTTATTGATAGCGGGAAATGAAGACCCTGTAGCTGCATGGAAGATCCTGGAGGAACACTTTAGACCCGATTCAAGAGCTAGAGCGATCGGCCTTACTGACGAATTCTTCTCATGCCATGTATGTCCGGACGAGGACATTGGATTATACGCAGCACGATTAAAGCAGATTTCAGCCCAGCTAGCCGACTGCGGGAAACCCATCCAGGACTGGTATCAGGCGTTCCAACTCATCAGATACCTACCACCAGTGTATGCGGGTATAGTCCAAGCAATATACAGATGGAAGGATGATGACTTTAAAGCTGACAAGGTCCTGAGTGAACTACTGGCTGAAGAAGCTAGGTTGAAGCAAAGTAACAAAGACCAGGAGATGGTTGCATGCCAGATAAGAAGCTGTTATTCCAACCAACCTAAGGTCAACTTAAGAAAAACCCCAATTGAAAAACAAGACCAAAAAGAACAGACAAGCAGAGGAAGACAAAGAAAGAACCAGAGAAGACCCCACTCAACTTCCCGAAAGCATCTAATGACAAGTTTCGTCATCGAAGCTAATGCAAGTGGAACTTCAAGAATTACACCTGGGACCTGGGTATTTGACACAGCGGCGACTTCACACTTCTGTTGTGAAAGAAATCTGATGCTCAACTACAAGTTTATCAAAGGCACAGAGGTAGCTGTAGCAATCGGAGGTGTGACTTGCCCCGTGGAAGGAACAGGCGAGGTGAAACTGGAATTCTACATGAATGGTGAGATTGAAATTATAAAATTAACTAATGTATTATATTCTCCCAAACTTAAACAAAACTTGATTTCTGGTAGTGTAATAGATAAAGCTGGTCATAATTTTGTCTGTGATCGAAATGTTTTAACTGTTTTTCATAAAGATGGTCGCAAATTGTTTTATGCCAGAAGGCAAGGTGGTTTATACTATGTAAAGCCTAACTATCCTAAAAGTATAGTATCAAATATACCTAAAAAGGATTTAAAACCTAAAGTTAACCTTTCAACCTCTTCATTAAATGATTTAAATATTTGGCATAAAAGATATTGTCACATTAATACTAAGTACATTGTAAATACTAGTAATAGTGAAAGTGTAAAAGGTTTACCCAAATTTAAGAATGATAATATTAAATGTGAGCCATGCAAGATCGCCAAATCACGCCGTAAATCATTTAAACCGATCGGGAAAATAAGGTCAAACAAACCATTAGAATTAATTCACATGGATCTTTGTGGCCCAATGCAAAATACTGCAATTGGCGGATACCGCTATTTTCTTTCGATCACTGATGACTTTTCAAGAAAAGTTACAACTTACCCAGTAAAAGAAAAGAGGGATGTTTCAAAATGTTTTCGTAGTTATCAAAATCGAGTTGAACGTTATCTGAATTCTAAAATTGTATGTGTTCGAACAGATAACGGATTGGAATTTTGTAACTCTGAGTTTGAAGCTTTATTTGAGGAACAAGGTATTAGAGCCGAACGCACTAATACTTATACCCCTGAACAAAATGGTGTTTCAGAGCGTTATAATTACACAGCAATGGATGGTGTTAAAACCATGTTGAATGATAGCGGTCTGGGAAATCACTTTTGGGTGGAGGCATTATTTTGTTTCACTTATGTATGGAACCGAATTTGCCATGGCCAACAAAAACTGACTCCTTTCGAACTTTTTAGTGGTAATAAACCGTCAGTTAAACACTTTAAAATTTTCGGAACGACTGCATTTTTGGGTATTCCCAGACAGCACAGACGTAAGCTTGATATGAGAGCTAAGAAGGGAATTATGGTTGGCTATGCCCAAAGAACCAGAGGATATAGAATCTGGCTTCCTACTGAAAGAAAAATAATAGAAACTATTAACGTAAGTTTCGCCGAGGATGTTGGTGATAGCAGTGGAGCAGTACTGGACACTCCTAAAACTTTTTCTTTAAAATGTGACTATCCAACATCTGACTCCGATACGGATCGGGAACCTAATAAAAGTGATTCTAATTCTAAAGATTCGAGTAGTGAATCTGAATTTAAATTGGAACCTAAACCGGGAACTAGTAAAAGTGAAGTAACACAACCAGTTTCCCCCGTAAAATTTTTACTTATAAGGAAAGTCGTACCTCGAAAGAAGGGTTCGAGAATCGATGTCTACTATTATATTTCTGGAAGTAAAACGAGATTGCGTTCACAAAACGATGTCAGGAAATTCTGTGAAGCAAATAATCTACCGTATAATATGGAAAGATTTGATTTCCAAGGTAGAAATGCTCATACTGAAAAGATTAAATTAGAACCTGAAGAGATCAAACTTTCTCAAACTAATATTTCTGAAGCATGACTAGATATTACAATCCCAAATTGTTATAAGGATACTTTGAGATCACCTCAAAGTAACGAGTGGCGTAAAGCTATGTTAGATGAGATTTCAGTCAGGAATAACCGAAAAGTCTGGAACCTGGTACAAAAACCTCCTAACAATAAAGTAATAGGTTGCCGTTGGATTTTTACAGTCAAAAGTGACGACAAGGGCAATATTGTTAGATATAAAGCTCGATTAGTTGCACAAGGCTTCAGACAAACTAAAGGTGTTCATTATGACGAGGTCTTCAGCCCGGTTGTGAATTTTGAAATTATAAGATTGTGTTTCTCAATTTTTGTATGTAAATTTCAATGGTCACACTGTCAAATTGACGTTAAATGTGCCTATTTATATGCATCACTTGATGAGAACATTCTCATGTCCCAACCTCAAGGTTTTGAAGATCCTAACAAACCTGATTATGTTTGTAAATTAAATAAAAGTATTTATGGACTTCATCAATCAGGAAGAAATTGGTTTCAGGAAATACACAATGTATTAGAAAATCTTAAATTTCATAAAATTGAATGGGCAAACTGTATTTATATTTTTGACGACAGTGTGGTACTTTTAATGTATGTTGATGACATAATTATCTTTGCTATAAATGAATCTTTAATATCTAATATTGTTCAAAAAATAAATCAACAATTTGATATAAAAATTTTAGGAAAGACGCGAAAACTTTTAGGTGTCGAGTTTGAACAAGATGGTAAAACCCTACTGATTCATCAGGGTGAATATATAAATAAAATTTGTTTAACATATAAAAAGTACAACTATCCTCTTGTATCTTTACCAATTGCTGTTGGAACCATTTTATCTAAACAACAGTGCCCGAAATCAAATGAAGAAATTTCATTGATGTCAAAATTACCATACCGTAACTTGTTGGGTTGTTTAGCATTTTTAGCTATGAGGACTCGTCCTGATATAAGCTATGCTATAAACATATTGTCCCAATTCCAATCTAACCCAGGTATTATACACTGGAATACCTTATTAAAATTGTTGGGTTATGTACATCAAACCAGTAACTATAAGTTAAATATTTCTAATATAAATGATATAAATTTAAAATGTTTCAGTGATGCTGATTTTGCAGCCAATCGAGATGATCGTATCTCTATGGGTGGTTTAATTCTATTTATTGATGAATCGCCAATTATGTGGCGTACTTTCAAGCAAAAATGCGTGAGTTTATCAACTTTAGAAGCAGAATACGTTTCTTTAACGGAGGCATCCAAAGAACTCGTATGGATTATTCGTATTCTAAATGAACTGAAAAACTTAAACTTTTTGAAAGTAAACTTTGAAAGCCACCTATTGTGTGATAATCAAGCAGCTATAAATTTTTCAAAATCACCTATAGAGAACCATCGCACTAAACACATTGATATCAAATTTCATTTTATTAGAAACTTGATTCTTGAAAACTTATTTACTTTAAAATATGTAAATACAAAATCTAACTTGGCTGATTTGTTTACCAAACCATTACCGAAAGTAGGATTGAAATCACTAGTTGATAAGATATTTGTATTTTAACATATTTGTAATATTTTTTGAATGTACTTATTTCTTTTTCATGTCTCTGACTGGATACTGACGAGATATCGTCCACTACTTTGGATGGATACAGCTGAGGCGTACGAAAGGCTCCTAATACCTTCTCGGAAGGATTACAATTGTAATCTGCCATGGTACGAGGATGCTGTATGCAGCCAGGGCGGTGGTCGTTATTGAACCCCTCTTTTAGGAGGCCTATTTGGTCTATTTTTATTTTTGTTAGTCCGTAAAAATGTGTCCTCCATTTTTGCATAACAAATTTGCATGCCAGCCCGTCATGCTATAATGAAAATTTTTCATGTATTTTTACAGAGAACTGTTTTTACTCTGTTATTACTTTTTGAATTTTTACAACATAAGATATTGTTGTGTGTTTGTGATTATAAGAATTGACTGAAAGTCATAAATATTAATCTTTGTTAAATTATTTAGTTACAAGGTTAGTACGATTCATATTCAGAACTTTGAATTCTGGTATTTTTTTAAATGTTATTGGCTAGTAAAAGGCGGGCCATTGTTAGGAAAAACCTTCCTTTTCTCAATATTTTACTTAGCCAACATATTTAATTCGTACTTTATGCAAATCGATTATGCAAATCTTGTCACGTGATCTTCCATACTAATGTATAAAAGCGGTTGCAATCTGTTGCACCAGTATTCCCGCTTTAATTCCCATTCTTGTTTGATCACGTACCCGCTTACTTGATCTCTTTGATCAAGTTATTAGATTTACTTTTAATGTAACTGTCGAATGTAATATTTTAACCTTAAACTTAAATTCAATTATTTCTTTGAATAAATTCTAGTTTGGATTTTTAAAGACTTCGTTATTTGTATTTATAGTAATTTACGTTCATATCAGCCTAATAAGTGAAAGTTTATTTCAATTCACTGCGTAGTTACTCTAATTGATCTTAAAATTCAATCATATATATATATATATATATATGCGCGCTATAAGCGTTCTGGGCCCATAACCTAATGGCATATAATTTGAAGAATAGAAAAAGAGGCCAGAAGAATAGACAATTCTAGGTAATTTATTTAAGACGAAAAACACAAGTACGTTACAAGTCTAGATTACATAAAAGATAATCACAACTACAACAAATTTCAATTAGTACTCTCCACAGAGTATCCCCCCAGTGAAAGAGGGATACCGAGGAACGATATACAATCATAATAGAGGATTATATACAGTGAAAATATAAAAACACAAATTTAAGAAAAATACGCACATTTTCGTAACAATAGAATGTGTTAAAAAAAATTGAAAATGAATGAGTAAACACAAATATACAATGATAATCGTTAATATGTACAAATATAACATTAAATATATTCAATAAGCCTTTTGGGGAAATGTACGGTTCTTCCACTTCTTGTTGTGAGAGGTTGAACAGATTCCCTGGACTCGCGGTAGATTTAGAAAGCAAAGATAAGTTAATGTTGTTATCGTCACGCAGAATATGAGCAGGTTTTACTCTGTCTAACGTGACAGAAATTGTTTTGCCATTCACAATAATCCGACAGTTCTTTTCCGAACGATCGAGAACCGGATGTGGTCCAGTATAAGGCTGAGACAATGTAGGTTTGTGACAGTCCACACGTAAAAACACATGAGAACATGTTTCCAATGAGGGATGAACATAGATTGAATCCTTGCAATGTTTTGATGTTGCAATTGGATTTAAAGTTTGCATCAAGGTGCGAAGTTGATCTACGTATGATGGAAAGGCTGTTGCAGAAACTTGTTCACTTAAGAAAATGTCAGATGGTAAACGAAGTGTTGTTCCATACACAAGTTCACTCTGTGGTGAGTACGAATTGAAATTCGTTGTTCTTGTCAGAAGCAGACGATTCGCGTAATATCGCTCTCTTTCTCTCTCGGCGCAATGCTTCGCGCATGCGCATTACAAACTTGCGCCGAGAGAGAAAGAGAGCGATATTACGCGAATCGTCTGCTTCTGACAAGAACAACGAATTTCAATTCGTACTCTCCACAGTGTATTCAATTTCCATATCAACGCTCACATTTCGAGTCAAAATTTGCTCAAAGTTTTCATTTGAATTCGGATTCCAGAGGTACTGTATATATCTTTTCTGAAAAACAGCAAAAAATTTAGAATTAAAAAATATTTTTTTGGAATATCATATTTTGTAAACAATTCCTTTTGCTAGGACACATGTCTTCATTGATGCGAGCGAAGCGAGCATATGTTCGCGCAGCGAACCAATGAGGATTGCGGAGTAATCCTCCGAGGGTTGGCGAGCGTTAGCGTTCAGGGGGCAGGGCCCCTAGTATATATATAATTTTCTTAGGTGGCACGCAAAAAAGACGTTATTTAAATAACGTCTTTTTTGTTCTAACAATTGTTATCGCATTTTGGCAACATTGTACGATTGTTTGTTTACCACTAAGCCTCGAGCCTCACTTGAATTTATAGCGGTATTGGATGAAATTTTATTGAAACAAAATTTATTTTGGAACAGCTACACTCTACGTTTATGAGCGATGGCAACGGCCTTGGCGATTTTTTTTGGCGCACTTCTAAAGTCGCCAAGGAAATAATTATTTACTAACTCTTTTTCTGTCACAATTTTTTTACTTTTTACAACACACTTTAAAAGCACATTTCAGAACGTTTTGAAAAGTATATATGTTTTTTAAATTTCACAAAAAGTAGTAAGTTTAAGCACATATCAAAACACATTTGTGAATCAGCAGAGAAACTACGTTACGAATGTTGGGTAAGAATACTCTGAAACTTATCAATTACACTAAATACAGTGGGCATGTTGAAAAAGAAAAAAAAAATTACAAAAGAAAAAAAAAAGCAAGAAATAATACAATCTGATAACGTCAGAATTCTTTCGTAAAAAAATAATGAAAACGAAAATGGTCGAAAAAACAAAACTCTTAATCCTATCGTGAAAAAAAAGTATTATAATAAAATAAAAATTCCACAACAGTCAAAATACAAATAAATGGACCAATGGTATCACAGAAAATGATTTAAAAGGACCAATGCAATCAAAAGATATTTTAAAAACAAAATAACCAATGGGAGGAAAGAAAAAATTTCAAACGAATCAATGAAATCAAACGACTTTAACGGATTTTGGAAGAACTTTAGAATAGAATATTCAAAATTAACTAGAATTATTTAGAATTTTTTTTCTAGAATATTCAAAATTAAAATTGAAAGTTTCCGTTTGCCGAGGTTGCCAGGAAAACCACAACAACAACAGTAACGAAAGATGGGTTGCCTTAATTTATCGTAACTCGCTACTAGAACTGCGCCAAAAAAAATCGCCAAGCCGTTGCCATCACTCATAAACTTAGAGTGTAGCTGTACCTTAATTTTTGTCGATCTGTGGGAGTTCATAATAGAAATCATAGAAAGCGGAAGATCTTTTCAGTGCCATTTAAAAAAGGTTCTTTTCAGGGCCAACAATTATAGTTCAACAAGACGCTTGCACTACAACTATCGACAACAAACTCAATGAAAAAAGTGTGGGTCATCGAACATTCGAGAATTGGAAAGTTCTAGAAATTAACATAAATATATTCATGAAGAAGTGAGAAACAAACAGAAAGGAAACTTTAAAATGAAATCTACTTTTAGGCCATTTGCCTATTGTGGGATTGGAACTCCGTACCTTCCGATTCGCAGTAAGGTGCAATACCGACTGAGCCACGATTTTCAGACGAAGTGAATTAGTTTCGCTACATTATCAATTGCACACCAACGAACATCACTAATGGTGACTACCGGACAATTTGAACAAGAAATGGTTGTTCTTCAAAAGCATCTAGTATAACAGCGGATAGAAGACTAAAATCTACATGGTAACAGGATTTCGGAATTCTCCGACTCCTTTGTTTCGGACTGCGCGTCTCCTTGAACTTACGCTTACGTTCATCAACAACTCGATGGGTTCCCAACTTGGACTTATCAGATTTTGAACTTCTTTTAAATTCCATCATGACGGAAACAAGTGCGATCAAAATACCTATGTATAATTTCGGAGATCCCTCTTTATGGTTCCTCATATGCGAAAGTACCTTCGAGCTGGCCACACCGAAACCGATCACCGAAAGCAGAACAAAGTACAAACACATTGTTTCGCATTTACCAACATAAGTGGCCTCAAATATCAGAGACGTAATGGCAAATCCGAGCGCAAAGACGATCCTTACCTCCACGTAGAAACGGAGCTCATTAAACTCAGTGGGGAATCATCACATCAAGAAATAAGGAAACTGCTTGTTGGAGAACAGCTTGGCGATCGCAAGCATAAGAAACTCTTGCGTGCCATGCGGCGTAGCGCCGAGGCACATAATGTTCCCGACGAACTGATATTGAAGTCGCTTCTTCCACAATTGCCAACTTGGGATCAAAGCATTCTTGCTGCCATCACTGATCTTTCACTAGACAAAGCTGCTGAAATTGCGGACCGTGTTGTTGAAGTCACACTTTTTCCGGTAAGTGCTTGCTCTGTTCCTTCAGTCACTTCCATTGAGGTAATTTGGTAATTTGTAATTAACGTCGCACTAGAGCAACACAACGAGCTATTGACGACGGTCCGGGATCAATCCCTTAAGGGAAAGATCCGAGGACAACACCTCTTAATTTTGAACCACGGTCAGATGACGAGGCAACACCTGAGCTGGCACCCCACTCTCCAAACTTCCACACCAACCCAACAACTTTCGGCCACGACAGATTTAAGGTGCACCAGCCGCCTCTACAACTTACGCTTACAAACATCCATGCTCAGACCCGGATTCGAACCAGGAACCTTCCGATCTAGAGGCTAACACCTTAACCACTATACCGGTTGGTCGGCTCTGGTTAAATTAGGAAAATCCGTCTTGGTGGATGAATCATTGCTGATTGGTGTAGATATATTTGTGTGTGGCATGTATGGCCATCCTTCGTACGTCTCAGTATCAGAAGTGAGATACAATATTTTTAAAAAGAAAATGTCTCCTCTGCTGACCTTAACCACTATATCGATTGGTCCACTTCCATGGAGGATAAACGTCTTAGTGAAACAGGAAAATTACATGATCGAATAGATACACTTTCGAGAGGTTGAAATCTTAGTCGGAATCGTAATTTCAATTGACGGGAACGTAGCAAATCAAAAACTAAATCGTTTGAGAATTGTTATGACCATCATAAATTCGGCCAAAAAGCAAAAAAAATGCGTTTTCCAAAGCATTTGCGTCGCCTTTTTGCGCGTGACGGACGCACCAACGTAAATTTTTTTATTAATACCTGATCCTATGTTTCAATTACTCCTTCATCTAAATTATAAAAACGAAACAATCCTCAAATGATGAAAAAATATGCGGCCAATACTTCTATTCACGTTCATACTACTCAGACCCTATCTTTAGATCTTGGTCTCCGGAGTGTTTATAAATGGACATTTTTAGTTGGTACTGTTTCCAACCCTATAATCGGTGCTGCTTTACTGTATAACTTTTATTTAATAATTGATCTTTTTAAAAGAGAACTCATAGATTCTCAAACAGATATTAGTTGTCCTTGTAAATTATGCACAGGCGTTTTTCACTCCATTAAAACTGTATCTGGAGATAGTTTTTATCACAAACTTTTAATGAAATATCCGGAAATTACTAAACCACCACGTCCTGATCAGGAAATAAAACCCATTCTGTAGTTCATTATATTCAAACTACTGGTCCTCCTGTAATTGACAAACTACACCGTCTTATACTTGATCGTTTGCGCATTGCTGAAGAGAAATCTCAAAGAATTACTGACCTATGGCACACGCGTCCTTCCAAAAGCAACTACGCGAGTCCCTTACACATGGTTCCCAAGAAAGACAACACTGATTTTAGACCAGTAGGGTACTATAGAGGACTTGACCACACTTGTAAGGATAATTATGGAGTACCTAACATATTAGACTTTACTTATGAACTCCATGGGACCCAAATTTTTTCGAACATAGATCTCATTAAAACGTATCATCAATTCAATATCAATCCAAAGTATATTCATAAAAGTGCCATTATTACACCCTTCGGTTTATATGAGTGCCTACGTAAGCGATTTGGTCTATGTAACGTCGCGTCTACTTTTCAAAGATTTATCAATGAAGTAACTCGAAATCTCCCGTTCGTTTATACTTTTGTTGATGACATATTAGTGGCTTCTCAATCATCAGAAGAGCATATCGAACATCTACAGATTTTATTTGAACGAATGCAAGATGGTCTCAGTTTAAAACCATCAAAATGCGTTTTTGGAGTTTCCTACATTGATTTCTTAGGTTTTAAAGTTTCCGAACCGGGTATTGAGCCTCTGACAGAACGTGTAGAGCATGTCTGGGATAGACGACAAGATCAAAACCTGAGCTGGCACCCAACTACACAACCTGCCACTGCATTTAACACTAGGACATTTGATGCCACGAAATATTTTACATGCACCAGTCCCCACGTACACGACGGTATTTGATTAGATCGTGTGTTCGAATTAGCACCCCTCTAGTTGTTAATACGCGACTTTACCAACTTGCTTCCGCGGACTCTACTTTTAGGTAGGTACTTTAGTTAACGTCGCACTGTAGCAACATACGGACTTTTGATGACTGTCCAGGTATAATCCGAAAACAACACCTTGTAATTTTGAATCACCGCCAGATAACGAAGTCAAAACCTGAGCTGGCATCCCACTCTTCAAACTTCCACTCCACGCCAACGTGACATTTGAGGCCACAATAGATTGACCGCGCTTCAGAAGAACTCGCGAACAGGACGGTCTTTGGTTGTATTGAGTTCCGAGCAATCGAAAAAGGAGAAGTTTACTTTTTCAACCTAATTGCTCTCCCATGATACATAGTTACTTAAAATAAAGTTTATCAACGTTGAAGTGACATCAGGCGTGAAATTTAATTGGGTGACCCTACCAACCTGTTATACATTCGGTATTCAGTCCTTGAAAATTTTATTGGCGATCGCTTTCGAAAAGTAAACAAATGAATGTCATATTCGGAATAATCAACACGTTCCGCTGCAGAAACACTTTTTTAGCATGGCAGAAAATGCCTCTCAAGGACAAAAAATACAAAAAAAAATCAGAAAGTGTGTAATTAAATTTTGTGTAAAGTTGAAGGCACGCCGTAGCTATGGTTTGTCCTCACCTTTCATCTCTGATGTGCAAATTTATGCCCATTACACCAGTTATAAACGACACGGAATCAGGGGTCCGGTTTTCGTTTTGTCACAATTACTGTCATTTTTTGCTACAGAAGGACTATAATTAACCCTTATGAAAATATTTTTGTTCTGTAGAATTTTATAGAGAAACTAAATTTAGTTTCTGTAGGAAAATATTCCACTAGAGATTTCTATAAGAAAATAAGCTCTGATTCTTATTTTGGGCAACGGCATTATGGCTGTTATCCAATCGGCTACGAATGCCCATTTGGTTTGCGAAGCAAATGGGGGTAAAATGCGGGCTAATGGGAATTCGTTGCAATCACCGGGAGTTCGCGAGCAGTAGTCACACCTGACCCCACGAAAAGAACTGTCACGGGCAACGTCGTGCTGGCCACGCAGTGGCTAGTTTATGCATAAAAAAGAAATCTCTGTTTGTTGAGTCTGCGTCAGTGTGACATATTTACACTTGTAACACTAACACGTGTCTGTTGAAGACAATCGACTGCACTCACCCTGATTATTTTTTCTTTCCTTTTGACATCGCTATTGTATTTATCAAACACGAGAAAAAACGAAACAATCGTCCATCCCAGTTCAACCTAAGCGTTGCAGAATCAGGAGTGTTTGCATTATCAGATAATGGGAAGCGAACAATAATATTGTTCTTATCCTGCTTATCGGGCTGATGGTAGGTAAGTGTCGACGCTTTCAGCGCCAAATTATGCTGCAGGGACACCTAGACATCAAGGTCGTGATTACATCCAGTTTCTGAAGTATATTCTTACCTGAATGAAAGTATTCTGTCTGTCCATCGTTTTCTTTATCCTCTCTGTAAGTGTTGCTAATTTTTTACTCCCTTTCTTATTTCTCGTCTGTCCAAGAAGGAGCTCTTACAAAAATTTTTACTGAGTTCCATAGAATTCTATCAAGATTTTTGTAGAGAAGCAAGAGAGATTTATTTTCTATAGAAAAAATTCTAGAGAAAACAAGCTCTGATTCTATAGAATTCTACAAAGAAGTTCTATAGCAAAGTAAAGTCGTGAAACAAAAGAAATTAGCTTCCGTAGTATTCTTTATAACTTTCTACAGATATTTTTTATAAAGGTTACTTTAGAGTGCTTATAGAAAAACCGGCTGTGATTTATAGCAGTGGTCCCCAACCCCCGGTCCGCGGACCGGTACCGGTCCGTGGATCAAATGGTACCGGGCCGCCCAAGAAATATTAAATTATTTCCATTTTATTTACTTTGGTGTATTTATCTCGGGTTTGTGAGGTTCTTATCTATGAAATGTCCACTCAAATTAGGAGGCGGTAAATCAGAACTTGAAATTTTTTCTGTTACTGGAGCTTCAATTATGATTTCTGAATTCTGTATGTCTCTATTTTCCAATTTTGACAAATGTGACAACTGTTTTCAAGTTGGCAGACAAAGTAGTAGCTGCATTTAAAGCCAAACTGAAGTTGTTGGGACGGCGCGTGAACAGAGGCATTTTGGACATTTACAGACATTAGCGGGGATTTTAGGCGAGACTGAGCCTAAACATTCATTCTCCTAGTTGGTGCACGATCACCTGTCTTTGCTTTTAAAAGAGTTCGAACGCTTGGTGGATATTTTGTGGTTGGTAAACCACAAAATACCCACGAACTAGTAAGGAATGGATCCGCAACCCATTTGTCAACAAATCAGGCGAATCTAGCATGTCTGTGCAAGAAGATCAACTGCTGGAAATTGCAGATGAAGGCGTCTTAAAACTACGTTCGAGACAACAACTCTGCGGGTGTTCTGGATTAAAGTCATGGCGGAATACCCTGAGATTGCCACCACAGCACTTAAATCCCTATTGCCATATCCGACAACCTATCTGTGTTAAGCGAGGTTTTCTGCAACCAAATCAAAACGACGGAATAAACTGGACATAAGCAACACACTTCGGGTGTCATTTTCTCCTATTACCCACAGATGAAACCGTCAAGTTGCAAAGAAACAAGCTCAGGGTTCTCATTGATTTAGCGTTCTAGCGAGTTAAAATGTTAAAAGTCACATTACATTCATTTTTTGGTGTAAACGTATTTTATTTTGAAGGCATGTTTAAATACAGTTAAATTAAAATTATTAAATCAAAACAATCTAAAATATATACAATCAACGTCTCTTTCCCCCCTCAGCGGACCGCGTTAAAATTATCAAACGTTGATCCGGTCCGCGGCGATAAAAAGGTTGGGGAGCACTGATTTATACGATACTATATAAGTTGCTAGACTTTTATATAGAGACCCCTATAGATTTTCTATAGAGGTTACTTTATATTTATCTGGAAATATGTCGTCGAAATAGTTGGATGGTTAAAAAAAACATGTTCAATGTAGCAGCTAGGGTTTTATTTCGGAGGTCTAGTTAGGATGTACTATGTTTTGCTTTCTTACCAACTTAAGATCTGGGTTTTATTAGGTTTTAGTTTTGAATAAAGACTTTATAAAAGGTGGCAACAAAATCCTCGAATAAAAGGTTCCTGATATTTCCCTGATCTCCCTGATAATGTCACAAAATTTCCCTGATTTTACAATTCCCTTAATAAATGTTGTGATCCGTGATTCGTATCGATATACAGTATCTACACATTATTTTTAAATATTTAGGGTCAGATGTGGGCCATAAGGATAATTCTCCACAAATATTTTGAATTTTTTCTCTTGATATATTTTAATTGCTATTGTAAGGGTGGAATCCTTAATGGAATCACTTAATGGAACTGTTACAATAGCAATTGAAAAACAAGAGAGAAAATATATATATGTTTTGATTACATTCGTAATCTACATTATCATACTATACATCAAAATCAAATGCAAATATGCATAAAAAATTCTAGAAAAATGTAATTGCAAGCAAAAATTATTAATTTTTTTTTTATGCATGCAAAAAATCTTTATTACTTACACAAATTTCAAACTGTATACCACAATCGTATCGCCGGCCTCACGGCGACCAAGACGCTGCCGCCGCGAAAAAAAAGGCGGCGGCGGTTTTCGCGGTGTTCAAAAATTACGACGCCAGTGTTCTTTATTCGGATTACAATTTCGGCGAATAAGATTTATTCGATTCTCACAAGTATTCGTAATCGCGCATCACTAAATAGGACAAACGATAATAGTTGCCGTTTAAAATATCAAAATTTCTCTGATGTTTTGTGAAATTTGGAAATTTTCCTTGAGATTTCTCTAATTTTTTTAGAATTAAAAAGTTTCCAGAGAATTCTTTGATTTCTTCCCCGGTCCATTTCCTTCTTTTTAAATAGTATATTTTTTATGTTTGCAATACGAATATGGGTGCATCACGTTTGTTTTTGATAGATATTTAATTAACGTCGCACCGGACCAACACAATGGGCTATTGAGATCATTTTTGGAATTACGTTGCAACCACTGGTGGCTGGCGAGTGTTATTGTTTTTGAATCGCATTTGGCAACGCCGTGATGGTTGTTATCCAATAGGCTACGAATTCGTATTCCCTACGAATGAGAATTTGTATTCCCAGCGAAATAAGTGTCACGGGCAACGCCGTGCTGGCCACGCAGTGGCTCGTGTCAAATATATAGATGTTGTAGTTGAAGTGCCTATACTTAACAACTACACATTTTAATTTTGCATTCCATGTAGAACATTCCAAATGTTTCATACAACATTTCAAAGGTAATGTTCTACATGGAATATTCTAGATGATCGCAAAGAAATATCGAACAAGTAACTAAGTAGCAAAAGATTTTTTTTCTGCATTTAAACTGTTAAATATTTATTGTTCAACTAAAGTTACAGTTAAAGATTAAATCATAGCAATAAAAATCTAGACCTTATTACCTTTTCAAATGCTTCTCATAAGTCTTATCCATACTAATTTTTCCTAATTTTATTTTGGTGCCCCTACAATAAGGGGTCACTATAAACATAAAGAGAAGCATGTCTGTGAACTGACATCAAATTCTCCAAACTTCCACACTAACCCAACGTGAGGACTTTGCGCCACGACAGCTTTACGGTGCACCAGCCGCCTCTACACCGTACGCTTACAAACATCCATGCCCTGACCCGGATTCGAACCAGGAACCTTCCGATCTAGAGGCTAACACCTTAACCACTATACCAGTTGGTCGGTAAGATATTCAACTAGTAAAACCATCGTCCCAGCCTAAGCCACACGGTTGTATCGTCACGAAATTTTGAACCACGGTCAGATGACGAGGCAACATCTGAGCTGGCACTCCATTCTCCAATCTTCCACACCAACCCAACGTGAGGATTTTCGGCCACGAGGAACAGAATGGAAGGGCATTTTACAATTTTTTCTTATTTATTTTTCGTAAAAAACGTAAGCAGTGCCGGAAAGGCGTTCTGGCTCCACTAAACACTTTGGATGCCAATGCCTTACGAAAAAAAAATACGGTACTTACAAAAAAAAATTCTGTAGAAATCTACAAAAATGTTATGTAAAATCTGTAAAATCCTGTAGAATTATGACACGTTTTTATAAGCTCACTAAAGTAACCTCTATAGAAGATCTAGGTATCCCTAGAGAGAGAGAATGCCTCTAGAATTTTCTAATGAAATATATAGAATCTCATTTTATTTGTTTCATCATTTTACTTTTGGATGGAACTTCTCTTTAGGAATGTTGGTAGAAACCTCTACAGAATTCTATAAATGCTAATTTCTTTTGAGACTCTCATATTCTCTAGAAATGCACTTCTATAGAATCAGAACTCGTTTTATCAATATAGGTCTTTAAAGAAATTTTTCTAGAGAAATGAAATTTCGTTTCTCTCTACAGAATTCGACGAAAGTATGAATTTTTTTTTGTTCAGGGGTACTTCGACAGAAAATTTATGCGTTAAAAATGTTTAAAAAATGCATAGATATTAAATTAATATACGTATAATTTAACCTAACAAGCACCAAATGTTAACTTGTGAAAACCAATAATTATTCATCATATTAGTTATCGATTGCAATTAACTAGCTAATCCGCACCGAATTTGGCACACTTATACTTCAGAACACTGCAGAAAACTTGGACTGTAACTTTCCTGTGTCTTCAGACTAATCTATAGCACTTAGAACCATGAAAATTGGCACACAGGTGATCCTAAAAGTACACTCGAAGTCTCAATTTTAAAATCTAAAGTTTGTTTTCTTGCAATAAATGTATATTGACAAGGAAACAAGTTTTACAAGGGAT
The DNA here is from genome assembly GCA_947359465.1 of Metellina segmentata. Lineage (NCBI taxonomy): Eukaryota > Metazoa > Arthropoda > Arachnida > Araneae > Tetragnathidae > Metellina > Metellina segmentata. The sequence continues at coordinate 21,805,544 of OX375883.1, read as the reverse complement.
AATTATTACAAAGGATCGTTTTTATCAATATTTTTCTAATGTCTCTCTCTCTTTTCGAATTGCTCTGTTTTAGCTAACTAAGTTCAAATTCGACACTTGGCCCATCTTTCGTTTTTCCTACGAAAAAGTTAAAACGAAATTAAAAAGTATTTTCTGTACAGCTTAAATGACAGCATTTTTCTATGTTAGAAAATTGACTATTCTATTGCGTTGGCAAATAAGTCTGTTCGGGTTTTTTTTTTAATTTTTTATACCCCAATACAATTTCTCCCCCACAAAAAAATACTTATCAATTATATACTATCCAATCCTTTCTATGACTTCTTTCCATCTCTCTCTACCAGCTTCGAAATGCCACGTTCATAAAACGCACGAGTTTTACTGGCGAAAAACTGATTCATATGCTTCTAACAGCCCCGTCGTTTGCCAACTTTATACCGTTCAAAGAATTCTGTAGCGATCGGAATAGGCAGAGTGAGGCAAAACATTCCAGCCAAGTATTCACAATTCCTGCCGTGTCCTTAATGAAGAATGGGACGTGGCATTATCATGATGAAAGACGACTCCTTTACGATTTACCAATTCTGGACGCTTTGAACGCATGGCTTGATCCAATTTTCTTAACTGGGAACAGAATACATCTGAGTTGATTGTCTTGCTTTATGTCAAGAGTTCATTATAAATGATACCCTTATAATCCCATCACACTGAGAGCATAATTTTTCTCTGGTACAAGCCCATCTCTGAGATTGATTGTGGTGTCTCTCTACTTTTCCCTATGATCTTTTACGAACGACGTTACAAAGGCAATCCACTTTTCATCACCCGTAAGCAGCTGCTTCAAAAATGGATCTTCCTGGCGTTTAAGGAGCATGTCGCAGATGGAAATGCGATCAGTAAACTTGTGTTCGGTCAACTAGAGTGGCAAGTAAATATTGAGGCGAGAAACGTATCCCAACTTGTCCTCTACACTTGTGTGGGATATATTGAGTTTTTTAGCCATCTCCCGTACAGTTTGGGATGAATCTTCACTGTTGGTAGCCTTTATTACTGCTGGGTCAATCTCCTTTGGGCGACCGGAATGAGCACGTCTCTAAGTTCAAAATAACTGGAACCGTACTTGGTGAACCACTTTTGACACATATGTTCTGTTAAGGCATCGTACCCACACACATTACAAATCTTTTTATGCACTTCAACATCTCTTTTTACCTTTCTTGAAATAAAATAGTAAAACGTGGCGAAAATTGACGTTCCTTTCTTCCATGTTTACAAGCATGCAGCTCGCACAATAATCTAAGTTACCCGGCATGCATATGCAAATTACATGCTAGTGACGTCACCTGTCACGTGAGCTAGTTAGTTGCGCATTTTCGCTGAGCAGATTGTGGATAGAAGATATTCTGCTCCACAGATAAACCGAACGAAGTTATTTGCCATCCGAATAATTCCAAGCTCAGGTGTTGCTTCGTTATCTGACCGTGGTTCAAAATTACGAGGTGTTGTCCTCGAATCTTTCCCTTAAGGGGGTCCGGGACACATAGAAAAAAAGTTTTTATTAATTAATTTTGAATTTTGAATTTTTTTTGTAGTGATTACCCATCTAACTAATAAACGAAATCACAACACAAAATTTTTCCAAAAGTTTAAAAATTTTAAATTAAAATTTTTTGAAAAAAAGAGGGGTCATTTTAAATTTCTAAGGCGCAAAATATTCTTGATCAATTTTCAAAATTCTTGCAGTAAATTATTCACAAATTTATTAACTATAATTTTGATTCAGCAATTAAAAAAATATTAATTTAATAAACAATAAAAAATATTTGAATGAAAATTTTTGAAAATTTTAAGGTACTTTTTTTTTTTAAAGTCATATTTTTAAAAGTAAATATTTGTTTCAAATTTGCTGAATCAAAATTAAAGTATAATGTTTAAAAAAGATATATTCCAAATTTCAACCCTTAAACTTTATCGGTTTTCGACTTATAGCAATTTGAATACAGGAAATCTTGAAAAAATGTATCATGGAGAAAAACGCATTTAAAGTTTTAAGGACAGATTTTGTTGCCATGACAACAACTGTCAAGAGTGTTAGAATTTCAAAACAACCCACCACAAAAATTATTATATCTCTAGTTCTAATTAAGATAGAAACATGATTTAGATGTCATTTTAAGCAGAAAAACACAGAGAATTTCTTAAAATAATAAAAAAAAATTCGAAAATTTGACGATTTTTGTGTCCCCGACCCCCTTAAGGGACTGATTTCAGACCGTCGTCAATAGCCCGTTGTGTTGCTCTAGTACGACGCTAACTAAAATTACCATTACCATTACCATCCGAATAATTCCCTTTTTAATCAACATTTAACCATTTAAACCCGAAAAACGTCGGGTTATTCATCTTGTAATGGAATAAACTACACTAAGAAAATAGAATTTACTTCCTCTCACACAGCTTTACAAATTAAGTGGACAACCAATTCTGACCAGGTGTGTTAGCTTCATTGCTATTCCTTCTATTCCAAACGGAAATCAGCACAGAGCAACTGGACAATATTCTGTAATTGGCAGGATCTGACTAAATGTGTTGAAAGCTCATATACTCAACCATACTTCGTTAGAGCAAAGTTCTAAATTAACGACCTGTTATGAAAACCGGCTTGGACAATATCATAATTATTTCAGTGATTTAGCTTCGTCAATGGTAGTTTAGAAGCATATGCAATATCATGAAAGAACGCCCTTCATTCTTCCCTGTATTCCAAAATAATATCCCTAATCCATAAGAAAATCTTTTGATTCTATAGGAGATTTCTTTCGATGAAACGAGCACTGATTTTTAAAGATTAGAGGACAGCCCCTAGTAATTTTGAACGACGGTCAGGAGAAAAAGTCAACACCTGAGCTGGCTTTCCACACTTCCACACCACGTCTACACATATGAGGCCGTGACAGATTTAACGTGCAATCCCTCCCCGTTCACGACGATCTTTGATTGGATGAAATTCATAACCCTCCAGTTAATAATCCGCTACTCTTTTATCCGGGCTACCACGACCCAAATATGGTGCATTTGGACAAAACTTACCCAAGTCCATCGATTTCCAACCTGTGTGCCAGTAGGATCATCAAAGATGAAAGGTGATGAAGTCTAAATTATGTAAACTGTATTTCGTTTCAACGGCTCAAAACTGTTGACGAAAAATTTCAAGGAATACCCGTATAAAAAATTTTGTATTATAAAGCATCAGAAATAAATAGTTCCACAAAAAAATTTTAAGCCAAAAGGGGAAGGAATTACTACTGTTCTTTGAGACGGTGGTAGCCGCTATAGAGTCGCGTATTGGCATCCAGAGGGTTACTGGTTCGAGGCTCGTTTCAACCATAGACTGGAGCCTCGTGTAAGACAAATCTGTGGTGACCTCCTTATGTTGGAGTTGATGTAAGAGTATAGATAGTGGGGTAACAGTTCAGGGGTTACCTCATCATCTGAGCGTGGCTCAACATTACGAGGTGTTGTCCTCGTATCTTGATTGAATCCGGGCCAACACCGATAGTCCGTTGTGTTGTTCCATTACCGGCGTGAATTAAGCAACCAAACAACTTTTGATTCTTCTACAAATCAATCAATATGGTACCGATATTTGTCAGATTAGCAAAAAAAATATAATGTGATTTTTTGGTGTGCTACAAAATTTTAGTAATTGGTCTATATTTGCTAGAGATGAAAGAGGCTGAAAATTGACTTACATGCATACTTGACTTTCACGTCGGTAAGGGAAACCACAGATTAATTCGACATGCGACAGAACATCCAATGTTCGATATATTGTAGTAGTAATTTATCTGAAAATTCTTTTGTTTTTTACATGGAATGTTCTACATGGAATATTCCAGATGCAATGTTCCAAATGGATCGCGCATGAATATGTACAAAACGCTAACTCACTAGGAAAACTATATACGAATAAGTAACGCAGTTAAATAGATTGGACGGGTGACGTACTAGTTACCGGAGGGTTGCAAGTTCGAATCTAACTAAAGACCGTCGTGTACTGGTGCACGTTAAATCTCTTGTGGCATCAAATGTCGTCCCGTTAGCTTGGTGTGGAAGTATGGAGAGTGGGGTGCCAGCTCAGATGTTGCCTCGTCAGTTGACCGTGGTTCAAAATTACGTGGTGGTGTTCTCGGATCTTTCTATTAGAGTATTTTGTTTTATTAACGTCACACTGGAGCAACAGAACGGGTTAGTGGTGACGATCCGAGATCAACCCCCGAATGAAAGGATCCGAGGACAACATCACGTAATCTTGAACCACGGTCCGCCTTCCCCTTGGCATTGATCCCGGACAGTCGTCAATAGTCGGTTGTGTTGCTTCAGTGCGACGTCACCAACCTATCTACCGTCGCGGGATCGACAACTTCGTACATTGCGCGCTTGTCCGCTAGACTTAAAAGAGTGTTTGTTGTGTTGCAGGTGCAGCTGTATGCCGCGCAGGGGAAGACGTGTCAGTCTGCGTCGCACTGTCGTCCGGACGAGTGCTGCATGACCAAGAGCACCATGATGGGAGGCTGCAGGGCCATGGGATGCCAAGGTAATGTAACCTCCACAACAGTTACACGGGGCTACAGTGCAGATAACTGTTTAAGGTGTCTGTATACACTAAAAGTCATGAAAATCAACCAGAATATCAGTATATATTTTTTTTATTCATAAACAAATTTTCCTACTCCTTAGCTTTCAAACGATGCCAAGATCTTGTCAATATTCGAAATAGTGTCGTAGTTACAAGGTCTTTTTATTTATTCAAAATATTTCCTACTCCTTAACTATCAAACGATGCCAAGATCTTGTCAATATTCGAAATAGTTTCCTAGTTACAAGGTCTTTTTATTTATTCAAAATATTTCCAACTCCTTAACTTTCAAACGATGTCAAGATCTTGTCAATATTCGAAATAGTTTCCTAGTTACAAGGTCTTTTTATTTATTCAAAATATTTCCTACTTCTTAACTTTCAAACGATGCCAAGATCTTGTCAATATTCGAAATAGTTTCCTAGTTACAAGGTCTTTTTATTTATTCAAAATATTTCCTACTCCTTAACTTTCAAACGATGCCACGATCTTGTCAATATTCGAAATAGTTTCCTAGTTACAAGGTCTTTTAATTAATTCAAAATATTTCCAACTCCTTAACTTTCAAACGATGTCAAGATGTTGTCAATATTCGAAATAGTTTTCTAGTTACAAGGTCTTTTTATTTATTCAAAATATTTCCTACTCCTTAACTTTCAAACGATGCCAAGATCTTGTCAATATTCGAAATAGTTTTCTAGTCACAAGGTCTTTTTATTTATTCAAAATATTTCCTACTCCTTAACTTTCAAACGATGTCAAGATCTTGTCAATATCCGAAATAGTTTCCTAGTTACAAGGTCTTTTTATTTCTTCAAAATATTTCCTACTCCTTAACTTTCAAACGATGCTAAGATCTTGTCAATATTCGAAATAGTTTCCTACTTACTAGGTGTTTCTTCATTAATTAAAAATATATCCAACTCCTTAGCTTTCAAATTGGCTCTATATGAGAGAGATCAAAAGACCTAGCAGGTCAAGGAAGTGCTGGGAAAGCTTAAAGACAATTCATGGCAATACGTTCCGTGTGCGGCCGGGTATTATCTTGTTGAAAAGTAAGTCCGGGATGTCACGAAATGAACGGGAACACTACCGTTCGTAGACTGTTGTCTACGTACCGCTGTGCAGTAAGTGTACCTCTAATGACAACCAAAGGGGTCCGGCTATCGAAGGAGATGGCACCCCAGACCATAATGTCCGGTTGTGGGCATGTGGGGCGTGCAATAGTAAGGGCCAGGGTCCCGAGCTGCCCTGGACGTCTCCATAAACGTCTGCGATTGTCAGGACACAGCTGTAAACGGGACTGGTCACTAAAGACTATACGTCCCCAGTCAGCGTCGCTCTACACTGTAAAAAAAATCCCGTAAAATTTACGGTTTTAAACTGGCAGCTGGGTTGGTTGTGCTTAACCGTAAAAATTACGAAGTTAATCCGTAGAAATAACGGTTTCTTACCATACGAGAACAAGTTTTTCCCGTAAAAGTTACGAATTAAAACCGTATTCACAACGGTTTTTTCCCATAAGAGATCCAGTTTTTCCCGTAAAAGTTACGAAGTAAAACCGTATTCTCGACGGTTTTCCCCATATAAGACCAAGTTTTTCCCGTAAAAGTTACGAATTAAAACCGTATTCACAACGGTTTTTTCCCATAAGAGATCAAGTTTCCCCGTAAAAGTTACGAAGTAAAACCGTATTCTCGACGGTTTTCCCCATATAAGACCAAGTTTCCCCCGTAAAAGTTACTAAGTAAAACCGTATTCACAACGGTATTTTGCCATATATCACATTTTTTCCGTAAAAGTTATGAAGTAAATTTGTAGTCGCAACTGTTTTTTACAATGAGATCTAGTTTTCTCTGTATGTTTCAGTTTTCACTTGTTTACATAAAAGTATTTAATCGGTGAAAGTTACAACCAGTTACCATAAAAAATACAGTATAATTTCGCAATCAGAACTATTTTTAACTAGTCAAGAACAAGTTTACTGTAGTTTTTAGTTTATAACTGTTTACAAAACCATATGGAATTGAAGTTACAACCAGTTACCATAAAAAATATGCTGCAATTATGCAGTGAATATGGTTTTACCACAAAATAATGCAATTACACTAAATACTATAAGGTTTACAAATTGTGTAAAAATGTAAATATCAGCTATACAGTTGAAACAGTTTTGCGCACAAAATAATGGGTTTTCTCTGAAATTTAGTTTCGAAGTGTGGATAAAATGATAAAGTCATCTTTTAAAATAGTATAGAACTATTGCAGAGCAAATAAATTAAAGAAAAATACTGTGCTGTACACAGTACCTTTTATTCATAATACTGTCAATATACAGTGAAATCTGTGTGTAACGATACTGTCTATAACAATATTTTATTTAGGTCCCTACAGAATGGTTATAGACAGGTTTCACTGTATAATATTTATTACTTTTGTTATTTCAATAATGTTCAAACATTTAAATTAAATAATCTAACTAAATTATGCTAGAATATTATTCAATTATACAGAATAATAAAAATTAAAGTAAATCATTTTTCAATATGCATGTTGAGGATACTTATTAAGTAACAAACTATATAAGCATGTAGAAAAAAGTCTGTATAAATGAAAAAATAAATATTGTTGTCTTCTTATAATGTCAACAGTGATAAATTTTCAAAATATAGAACTCTGGAGCTTTTCATTTAAGAAACCTTGATAACTTTTATTAAATAGCAAAACACCTTTAAATATGGTTACATTATACACTGTGCTGTGCTGAACACGATAATTACATAATGTTTTGTGAGGTACATTTGTTTGTTGCATATATAATTTAAGTAATACAAAATGAGCAGGCAAAAATATACAATAAACAGAAATACAAATATAATCAGGGTTCATCAAACCACGATTACAATAGAATAACTTTGATGCAATTAACAGAATCAAGATAGTACCTAATATTCATATCCATTCAATAAAATGTTCAACACCATTCAAAGTCCATAAGTTTATTTTATAAGGTCAAAACTTTTTGATTCATGGATTTCTTTTTTTGGAGGCTTTGGATCCTTTATCAGGATTCATCCTTAGAAAACACCTGTAAAATACAAATAGGACAGAGAAAAATTCTTTAGTGATTTTGCTTTATTCAAAGTTTAACAAGTTTATTTAACCTTAAACTGCTGTCATGGGTCTCACAGACCCCGAGTGACAGGTCGTTTCCACCTCTCAAAGTGAATATTGGTCAATGTCCTATTCAGTACCTTCCTACTACGTCCAAGAGAAGCCACATTCCAACACTGGTTTGGATGTCCCAACTATTTCGTATTTCACACTATTTGCATTTCCCCCACGGTCTCTTAGACCCTTCACAGCATTTGCGTTAGTGTTCTTGCTGAATGAAATAGTCTGTTTGAGTATGGAATTTCAGCTGAGTCTAAAATGGTAACAAACTTTACTAAGAAACTACCTCTGTATCTAGCACAAAAAGAAGTTCAGGATATTGTTGATAATTGGTCGGAAATAGAGTACTGGGGACAGTGAAATTTCGGATACTATTGAAAGCAAACATGAAACGGATTCGGAAATTTATGCAGATGAAGACATTTCAAGTGCGTCTTCACAAGGATATTTCTACGGAAAAAAAACTTCAAATGGGATGCTGGGGGGGGGGAGAGAACCTAATCGTGCCATTAGAACACAAAACCACAACATAGTTTTAGTTTCCAGGGTTGAAATGTCCTGCAAAATTAGTTCCGAAAGCTGAGCCTGAAGAGACATGGAATCTACTTTACTTGTATAGTAATATAAAATATATTCATGTTAAGAATTGAATTATCTAAATTTAAAATGTATAAATAATAATTATCTAAAGAATCTTTCATTAATATATATGAATTAACTTTATACACACTTTTGTGAGTGAGATCTGAGAGACCCCTCCACACTAGTCACAAGACGGTTTGTAACACAGCAGTTAAGGGTTAAAGCTAATTTAAAAAATACAATCAAACACTATAGCACCCAACCCTTTTTTTTAATAAATGTCATGTGAGAAATTAACTGCGACAAATCAGTTAAAGTAATGTTCTCGCATGTACTTAAACTGCAATTTACAATTGTGCCTTCAATTCTTCACATTTCTTTGACAAATTTATGATCTTGAAAAACATGAATTGTACAGGGTGTCCTAAAAGTTCCTGTACTGACGATTCGGGAATTTACTATACAAAATCAACAAACTTTAAAACAAATATTTTTATGTTAATGGTGAAAAGCACTTATAAACGAAAAAAATTTGGTCTTACATTTATAGTAAATGTTTAAAATTTCTGCAATTTTCTTGGGAGGCAAAGCTGAAGTAGTTTACACATATTTTTAGAAACACCTTTCAAAATGCTGGGAATGACTTCTTGTATCTTTTGAGTAATGGCACTTTTCAGATCACCTATTGTTTGGTGATTATCTTCATAAACTTTGTTCTTTAAATATCCCCACAGAAAAAAAGTCAGGAATGTGTAGATGACAGAACGAGGTGGCCAATGGTTTCTTGAGATGAGTCGATCGCCAAAAAAATCTTGAAGCATGCCCGTGGTGTCATAACTTGTATGGCAGGTTACAACGTCTTGTTGGAACCAAGAGTCTTGTTCATGCACTTCTAATATTCCAAAAAATTGTTGATTAAGTTGATATACTGTATCTGGGTCATTCTGAAATTAAGTGGAAATTTGAGTCACATGTATTTTTTTTTTATGAATTTCATGTGTCAATTGATTTTTATACAATAGTAATAGATCTTAATTGAGGTATATTTTCATCAGATATCTTCAAGTGAATTAAACATGGAAAATATCACCTCTGTGGCTGTTCTTAACCCTGTTTCTAGGTTAAGAAATATAGTTGAAACTTAAAAAGTATAAAAATTCCTTTATTTAATAGCTGTATTTAATATTAATAGTTTCATTGTTAACAGTTTTCATTTCATTGCACCAGAAATTATTATATTTTTCATTAAATTTAATGTTGAAAAATCAGTAAATTATTTTGTCCCTACTATTTTTGTCAGCTCTGCATAAAAAGTAAATAACCTTTAAAAAAGTCTACTAGAAGGCAGTACATGTCTGAAAGTGTAATTAAAAGAAGCTCTAATGAGCCATCTTTACTGTAAGATATCTTTGACTCAATAGCAAGTATGATTTTGTCTGTTTCTTATATTTACACTCAGAAAATTCTTGAGTTCTTTTAACAATGTCACTGCCATGGCATTTTTTAACTTAATATATTTTCATTTATTGCTGAACTTTTTTCAACAACATATAGTTAGAAAATGTACAAAACAATCTGGAAATCAAAGCACATGGCTGGGATTGTTTTAGATTAGGCATAAATGTGGTCCAACCATTGAAATTTCACCTCCATGGAGGTGAGCAAATATTTCTTATCAGGAATTTGTACAATGATATGGTAAAATAGTGATTATAAATGGTTATTTATTAAAGTAAGAATAATCTTGGGTAAACAAATAAGCAGTCCAACTGTTTTTTCTCTAACCAGTACCGATTTAACTTGCCAATTGGTTCTGATTTGAACCTGTAGAATAAAGCCTAACAGCTTTATTTGATTTACAATGTTTGAACACTTGTAACTTTGGGTCTGATTGTGTAAGCTGATAAAATCTTTTAATTTTTCCTTAAAAATATGCCATTGAGTTGGGAGATAATTTAAGTATCCTCATGACTGAAATTCTCTTTGTTGTTTCTGACATAGTACCAGTTGGTATCATGTCAATCTGGCCTAGTTGGTACCATGTCTAAGAAATCTGATATAATCAAATTTAGGAAAGTCTGGAAGGAGTCTTAGCAAAAAAGAAATAGAATTAAAAATGATCCAGAACTTTACGACATAAAAGAGGGCTCAGCAAAAAAAATAGGTTGAAAAGACAAGAAAATTTTGTTTGAAGGAAAAAAAAAATTAATATTCCACCAAACAGAGTGGAGTAGTTAACCCAGATGAAGCTGTTGGGTATTGCAACCTGATGTAAGAAACATGTGCATGTGAAAAGCATGAAAATGTTTTGTTAACTTTTGAAAAATTAAAAAGCCTCAAAGTTCTTAATTACAATGATTTAGATTAGATGGTTAAATCTCTGCTGTCAGGATGTAGTAAAAAGTGAAGAAGAATGTCTGGAAAGAAGTGCATTAACAAACACGTTGAGACAAATGATTACATGTGTTGAGCAATGGAAGAGGAAAGAAGTTTACAGTGAAATAAATAAAAAAAAGTCAGCTAAGAAAGTGGTTAAATCAAAAGTTGAAATAGAAGTCAAAGCGCTAGTTAATAAATTTAATGATATGCTTCGTTACTTCATGAAGCATGTTTGCAACATAGTCCCATCAATACAGGTCAATTTTCAACCTAAAGATAACCTTGGAACAGATGAGATACTGATACATGTTGATTTTGGGAGATACAACATGTGCATTTCAGAGATTCACATGACCAAATCACATTACATAGATAAATTGAAAATAGTGAAAAACTTAATGTTCTGTCATTCTACTCATTGTCTGAATCTTTGCGACCCGACTCAAATGCATTTAATGAATATGTAATTGTCAAAGTATTTGGTAGAAAGAGTGTTTGCTATTATGTGGCAAATGTCATTGAATGTTTTGAAGCTTTTTACCAGATCCGCTTCATGTCGAGATGATATGACACTAAAAACAAATTTTTTTCCTATGAAGAATGTGAAGCAAGTTCAAGATGAGGTTATGGCCATTTTAAAACAACTGACAATAAATACTCATGAATAGTACATTTTTGATTAAATACCTGAAGACTATTTACATTGTGTTAGATGAATCTGAAACATCTCGTCACCTCCACATTTTAAGGAAATAAAAAATTGGCTTTAATTTGCTTAAAATATTGTCTTGACCTGTTTCAGTTGCACAACTTCATTGCACTAACATGACATAAATACATAAAATAAATTCTAAAACTTTAATTTTATTTTTCAATAAGTTTTGACTGTCAAATTTCTATTTAATTTTAAAATGATCCATATTTACTCGGTATTGCATCACTTGGATATTTATGTCGCTAAAATTATTTGCATTCAAAATAAGTTTAAAACAGCGCAATTCTCTGAATGCGTGAAATTCATCTTGCAATGAAGAACAAAATGACGTGGAACTTTATTATCGAACAACTTGAGTGCAAAGAAAATGAAACGATAAAAATTAAAGAGCCGATAAAATTCAATAATTAAAAAAAAAACACGGGCAATAATTATTTTTAAAGTTGGAGTACGGGAACTTTTAGGACAACCTGTAGTTTTTAAAACAGAGATGGCAAGATTGAGCACCATAAGGGAATGTTACTCCGTGAACATTTCGATGCAAACTCCAGAGGACAACATAGGGTTTGATTAATTTTGTTTTGAAATTACAGAGTTCACATTTAAACACAGACATTACGGTAAGAATCTAATTTCTAAAAATTAACAAAAGGAGCATGAAAAGTAAGTAAAAGCTCACCCGATAAATAGAGTTGAAACTATTTGAGCACTCGTCGATCAAAAATGGCGCCCAAACAACAATACGACCTGGTTGCCAACTGATGAATAAGGAAAAGCTTAAATAAAAGTCGAACCGCACTTTTATTTACAGGATGTTCAAAACCATAAAATAATTGCTGAAAAATAAGAGCAAGTGTAGAAAATAATCTTAAAATGATTTAAGAAAAGGGAAAGTTATCGTACGCAAAGCAATACCGTAATGACGAGAACTCGAATTTGAACTGACGGTTTTAAACCGTATATGGCTAGAGTAAAAAACGGTAAAAAACCGTTTTGTCAACAAAACAGCTTTAAACCGTCAAATATACGGGAAAAGTCCGTAAAAACAACGGATAATTTTTGCAGTGTACGTGGATCAAGCCCGTCACAACTCCTTGATGCGTCGAGTTTTTGTTGTTGTTATAGTCTATATAGTATATAAGCACATTCTTAGCCCACCTGGTGGCTATATCGAACAGGTATCTCGTTTTTTTGCAAAACTTATCATACCTTCATAGACATCTCATCCTTAGAAGAAATCTGACCAGATCTTGATCTCATCATCGAAAAATGGACAATATTGTGACGTCTGCCTAATACTGAACAAGGTGACAAACATCCTGCCACGTTGAGTGTGGACAAAACTGGAACACTATTACGAGGCTAAATGAAGAAACATATTTCATACAATACTTCTAAAAATAGATTTCTCTCAGCACCGCTAGAGGTTGACATAGTGTAAGGGTAACGTCCATAGTGCACCGCTTCCAGCTTCCTGCTTTACCGCTAAAACCGCGGCAGTTCCAAACAGCGTTGTAAAACCGCGCGATTCTAGCAGGGGGTGGTTATAGTGCAACGCGCGTTGAACCGCCTGTCAGTTTGCAACATGGAGCTATCACATGAGGATCTATTGCAGTTATGGCGAACCTATGACCCGCGGGTCACACTGGCCCACGCAGGCTTTTTAAATGACACACGCATTGATTTTTATAAACTTATCATTTCATCATATACATAAATTTTTGATATTTTTCGAACCCTTCTTTTAAAAAACATGAAGAAAATATCAGTGTTAATAAAAACTTAAAATTGAAAAAAAATTGCACAAATGATTTTTGTAAAATGTTTTAGACAGGGTGTAAGAAAATCATGATTAAAAAATAAATCAATTGGAATTTTTTATTTAAATCGGATTTTTTTTATTTAAATCAGATATTTTTAATTTAAATTTCTGTAGTTTCTCAACTGTTTTTACAAAAAAAATGTATGAATTTTTTAAATAAAAAATTGAGTTTGTGACTTGGTAAATCAATATTTACTTAACATTTGTTTAACTTTAAAACACAAGTTGACATCCCATATAGTTTTTCTTGAGTAAATTACATCATCATGTTAACAAATTTATCAGTAAGAGTAAGTGACAGACCTGAACTACAGTGTGAAAAGTAGAATAGAGGACAGAGAAATAATCAGACAATAGTAAATTCTAATAATAAAACTGCCGAGCAGCAATAATAAATGAATTTTCACTTTTAATTCATATTGGATCTTTCTTTCTTATTGCTGACATTTCAATGGCTGTGTGAATATGTATATTTCTACTCTTTAATCTCTATTGCACACCACAAGAATAAGCTGAGCCTTAAAAAACTTTCCTTCGAACTGTGTGTGTTTTTTTTTTAGTTCATGAAATCAGTCACCCCTTTAGTTTATAATTTTGAATCAAACTGTTACGTACTTCCTTTAAGTGTTTATATTATGAGTGTTGTTAATCAGGAATGTTTATACATTACTCTTCCTGGCATTTAGATTTATGATGTCATGTGTATTTACATTACTGTTTCCAGTATATGGTATATTCTAAGTTACAACTGGATGTTGCAATCTTTTATAATATGCAGTAATTGACCCAGTTCCCTCTTTGCTGGGTGTAGCCATTAGTGCTGAAATCACTATGAGTGAAGAAAGATTAAAGCATTTGACCGCTTCTGTGATTATTCTGTGGTGCATTTACTTAGTTATAAAAATGTGTGTTTAGTTGTGATTTAAATCAATGATTTAAAAAAAATCATTTGATTAAAATAGTGTTTTTAAAAAAATCATTTGATTAAAATCATGATTTTAATTGTTGATTTAAATATAGTGATTTAGATCTTGACACCCTGGTTTTAGATTTATTGATTATACATACATAATGCTGTTTTAAAATTTATGTGAATGCCTATTGAGTAGAATATGTAAATTTATAAAATACCGCTTGTGAGAATGAACACATATGGTAAATACTAATAATAAAGACATTTATTAAGACCGTTCATATGAGGCTCGTAAAACGCGCGTTTGGCGACAACATTTTGACATACAACAATGTTCGATGGCTCAGTTCGGGTCAAGTTCTTAATCGGTTTGTCATTTAATAAGAAGAAATTACGCTCTTTTTGAATGAAAAAAACAATAATTTTGACGAATTTTCAAGTATAGATTAGTTAAATGATTTTATGTTTTTATGCGACATCACACTCAGCATTTTAATGAAGTAAATAAAAAAAATTCAAGGAAATGGACAAATTGTTTTAATGACGTTTGAAAATATTAGAAAATATTTATGACGACACTTGACATTTTTACTTGGGATTTGGAAATGAAAATCATGAAATATTTTCCTCAGTTACAAAAACATTTTCAAAACACAATAACAATGGAAAATACGTTTGACATTTAAGAAAATACAATAAAAAAAATATTTAATGATTATATACAGTAAATAAAACAAGGCCTTTCAAGATATATTTAATCAATTTAAAGATATGGAAAACGCATTTCACTTTATTTTATATCCATACAAAACGAAATTCGAAACCATGAAGTAAAACGAATTTAAGTGGCTGGGTATCCATGATTTAGAAATGGAATTAGTTGAATTTCAGAGCAGTATAGTTTGGAAAAATATATTTGATAACTTGATTTCCGAAGTAGAAGGGAAAATATCTGAAATTAGTGCAAATTAGAATGAACCCGCACAAATATATTAAACGTATGGGATTCTTTACAAAATAATTTATATCAATGAAGAAAGTTGCAAATGCTCTTTTAACGATGTTTGGATCCACATAATCACGTAAAAAATATTTTGTCCCAAATTACACTTTTTAGAAACACTTGGAAATTAAAACATCTTTGTCTGCTTCCGTTTTGTTCCAACAACCAAAGAGCGTAGAAGTGCAGAACGGAATAACACAACAAACTAAACGAGCGAGTCAAGCGGGTAAGCGGTTCAAGCGGGAAAAAGAATTAATAATTCATTCCGGAAAAAGCGGGTGGAAGCGGGTAAAGCAGGCGAAAGCAGGGAAGCAGGTGCACTATAACCGCACCAATACAGTTTACGCTACTTTTCCTCCCCGCTCAACTGCCGCGATAAAGCCGGAAGCTGGAAGCGGTGCACTATGGACGTAGCCTAAAGTGGGACCCTTCAGCGAGGCTAGGGAAGACATCTCATGACCATAGACAGGTGTCATCGAGTCTAGACGCAGCGTCGGGGAGACGAAAGGGATGATGCCTCTGTTCTGATCTGGCATCTATGGAGTGGTTGGAAAGGCTGGAAGCTCTCGAAGGGAGATAATCGTTTGAAAACTTGGACAGAACAACGTTTTGTTCTGGCTCCCATCCTGGGAAACTATTTGCGGTAGAACTTCTACCAGAGTTCGTATATTGAATTTTTTTCTCGGATATCCCACCCTGAGATGAGATTTAATGTGCTTTGACAAACGTCTTTGTAGCTGAAGTGAGATCAATTAAGCTTTGTATATAAATGTAAATAAAAACTCATTAGTCGAAGAGTTTTGGTTAAATAATTAAAGGCCAAACGCTACAATATCATGATGTCTCTCTTCGGGGACACATTTTTTAGACGCGGGGATCACTCTCCCGAGATACCCAAGCGATCCTTGCATGCTTTCATCCCATTGATCTGTTTCCCAGTACCTCTTTTCTCCCCTTTGATGACATCTTTTACATTACGTTATCTTGTGTTTGGCACAGCTGGGTCAAATATGGCTCTTGACACATAAAACAACAAACCTCGTCACCAAACTATTCTGATGCTCGAAATTACGATGTGTTGTCCTCGGATCTGTTGATTAAATATAAAAATAGAGCAAGCTATGGTGTCATTTTTATTTGTCCAGGATCATGTGACCATAACAAGCAGTCACGTGACCCTAAAGCCGAGTTTACACCGGAGTTGCAAACGCGTCCCCTCTCTAAACATCAAGATATTCCGTGAAATGGCACTCATTTTATCGTCATCTCGTGTCGGGGTGGCGAGTTCGCAACTCCAATTTTGTTTTCCACCAGGAGTCGGTAAAGATAAAAGGACTGCAACTTTTGGGGGACAGTTCTATATCAAATTTGGGATGAAAATGCTCCCCTATTTCGATCCCTTTCGGTATTGCAGACAATCACCGCTTCCCTCTGCCCTTCGGCACCCCGTGGTCGTTCGTGTCGTCTTTTGTTCGCTCTCTGTGACAATTTACCCTCATCGCTTGCCTTGACCACATCTCCCGCCAAACTGTCAGTGAGTGACCTGTTCGATTAAAATGGGGTGGACGAGAGAGCTGGTGATGACATTAATAGAACTATTTAGAGAGAGGCCTCTGGGAAGTCCCTTTGTGTTGCCGATGAAGGTCAACAAAGCTTTTACAACGGAGTGGGTTAAAAAAAAAGTGTTAAAAGTGGTCATAAAACGTCTTCCTCACAAAAAAAGGATATATATATATATATATATATATATATATATATATATATATATATATATATATATATATATATATATATATAGATGACGGCAACCACTTTCATCGGCAACACCAAGGGGTGAGTACTCTTCTTACTCCTTTGTAGAGAAGAGTGAACACGCCATTTTAATCGAATAGGTCACTCACTGACAGTTTGGCGGGATATATGGTCAAGGCAAGCGATGAGGGCAAAATGTCACAAAGAGCAAACAAAAGACGGCGTGAACGACCACGGGGTGCAGAAAGGCTGATGGGAGCGGTGATTGTCAAGCAATACCGAAAGGGGGCGAAATAGGGGAGTATTTTCATACTAAATTTCGTCTCAGAGAAAGGTCCCCAAGAGTTGCAATCCTTTGACCTTTACCGACTTCTGATGGAAAACAAACTTGGAGTTGCCAAATCGCCACCCCGACACGAGATCTTGACAGTAAAATTAATGCCGTTTCCCGCAATAGATGATGTTTGGAGGGGGAGAGGTTTGCAACTCCGGTGTAAACACGGCTTTAGACTGCTGGGTGGAACCTAACGTTCATCAGTTGAGTGGTCCACGGGACGACCATTGATTCATCATCTGATTGGTCCATTGATTAATCATCTGATAGTGGCGGGCTTGGGTGATTTTACCACGTTTGTCGCCACTTTACAGGAATACGGATTCGCACTCCTGTTCTGCCATAAGATGTTACATCACCAAACGAGGCAATACGATACCAAATCGATCAACCAAGTCAATTTTTCGCAGAGCTGTCACATAATAGTCGACGTGTTGGTCACTCTATTTGAAGCTCCTCTGTCAGCAATGCCCGGCCTATTTATGTATCACGTCTATGCTTGGATCTTTCCCATTGTTCCAGGATTGATTCGGGACCTTCGCCAAACAGCACCTTGTGTTTTACCAGTGCGAGGTAAATTGAAGTAACTCTCTACCTACCTTCAAAGTTTCAGGCGTAAACCACGTAGTCATTTTTATCGTTATGATTCGAGAGGTTTCCTTGACTAACTAGACAAACAGTTCCAAGGGCAGATTTGTTTTCAGTGTTCTGCAACACAACTCCAAGCAATTGCAATTGTTCTGCAGACATTTTGTCCGTATTTTGAAAACTGCAATCAAATCAAAAACAGACGTAAAACACAATTATCGACTAAATATGTTTTTCATATTTATAATAAAACATCAAAATTAATTCACTTACTTTATTTAAGAGTAAGGCATACTTTCCGAAGTTTCAATTCTGTCGATAACTTTTGAAGTGAAATATTTTGTCATTGACATAGAAGATGTGTTATTTATGAAGTGTTTGTGGTAACTTGGAGTTGGTGTAGGGAGGTAGTTCCGTAGCTAGAGAACTAAAAAGGTGTGGCAAGGAGCGTGCTTTGCACTGCAGAACAACGTAACTTATGATTTAAAAAAAATCGGACAACATTTTGATAAAATTAAGAAAAAATTGTTCTGCAGGCTTTGTTGTACGACGTACGTCACAGTTTTAAGCATATACCGGGTATACAGCTCTGGAAAAAGTAATCAATTTCCCATTTTTGAATATGCATGCACAGTTTGTAGTTGAGCGAATTTAATCTTAGCTCCCCCATTTATAATTACTAAGATCTGCTACTGAATTTCACTTTTGCTTATAATCAAGAAAACACAATTTATCTATATGTTTCAGCATCTGAACTTTACTGCTAACACTAGAAATAAATCTACCTTGTGTTTCCTAGGTTGTCCGTGTTTAATGAACAACTCTAAATCTCACTTGGGCGACATGTATCTGATGTCCTGTCCGTGTGTAGAAGGACTCGTGTGTGTTCCTGAAAAAACAGTTGCAAATCCCGACGATCAGGTAAAATATTGCGTCAGGAGAGGTATTATTCTGATAACAGTTGCTGCAGATTGATATTTATCGACTGTTATTTAAAAATTTCAAGTTAACGATAAATGATGTTCCCTTAAAAAAACATTTCATAGAATTCTATAGAGATTTTTACAGATATTGTATAAAGATTTCATAAACTTTCTATAGAGATCACTTTATGGAGCTTATAGAAAATAGAAGGTCCATAATTCTACAGAAAGTTCTGTAGAATTTTTTCGTAAGGGTTATAACATTATCATTTGAAAGCTTGAAATTCATGAATTTAAACAGCTAATAACAAAGTAATGCAATAGTGTCAGTTGCTTGCTGTTAACTTAGCCAGTTTAAAAGACTACTGCCTATCTCACATTAGAAAAATAATAAACTATTGCTAAATAAATATCAATTTTGTAGTCATCATAAAATACAGTAATTATCAAAAATAATATACTCAACACTATTCAAAATTGTCTTTTGTTTTCATTGGTATTGATTGATGGTGTTCAAACTCGGAATAGTTTTCGACATTTTTATCCTCTTGTTTCCATCTTTCTTAGTCAACTTTAAAGCTTTTAATGTTTGTGGACAAAGTTATATCTCTACATAAATTCAACCTATTTCATTTATAACGTAAATATGTTAAATCGTAACTAACCATTCCGGGCATTAATCTACACAGTATTCCAAAAATCCGTAAATATTTAAAAAATTGTAAAAGCAGAAAAAATGGCGATGTTAAAGTGCATGTTGCGTAAAATTATTTGACCCAAATTAGTGCTCCTTACCAATTTTATTTTATGAATTGATTGTTAATAACAAGTGCTTATTTTAACTTTATCCGATTTTCCATTTATTATTTAGCGATGATTTACGTATCTGCCAACAGATGAAGATCACGAGAACGTTTAATATAGAATCAGAGTTCGTTTTCTATATGGAATACATTACCCTACAATAATAGTCCGTACAGCAAGATGTGATGGTATAAGGGAAAGCATACATGCTCTAATAGGGAGATGGTCCCCCATTTCATGCAATTACACTGGCAACCCTTCTGGGCATACTTTCAACAAGGTTTTTAATACACAGCTATAGGTATTTGTGTCCATTCCTGCTGCAATAATGTCGCCAGCTCAGCTGTCGATTTCGGACGGGCAGGCCAGGGAAGACGTTTTACATCCACATCTTGTTAGCACTGCTTGACAGAGGCTGCAAAATGACATGTAGCGCTGTCATCCTGGAAGTAATATTCGGCCATTCCATAAAATTGCTAGACCGTAGGAAAAACCTGATTGTCCAAAATGTTAATGTAGTCGTTGGCGTTTAATTGACCAGGAACAACATGCAAAATTCACAGGCCATACCACGAAAAACACCCCCAAACAAGAAGTCGGATTTTATGCAAATCTGCAGGCATTGTTGTAGGGTAGTGTATTTTTAGAAACGAAATTTCATTTCTATATAAAAATCTATAGAATATAATAGAATTTTTTTCTCAGAAACGAAATTTCATTTATCTATAAAAAATCCCTATAAAATTATATAGTGTCCTTATAGAATTCAATCCCTTCAAAAGTATTTCGTAAGTGTGTTGGTCGTGTATAATCTGTATCCTTCATTTTAAATTAAAGACTAGAGTTCTCTTTTCAAATTAGTTTTCCATTCACGAAAACATAACAGAATCTTCGTAAAATACTATATAGATAACATTTCTACTTTCAGTCAATTGAATACATTAATTCGACATGTCAAAATGTGCAACCCGATGAAGTTGGACAACGTGGACAACCTTTTCCTGAGAATGAGAGACTTCCCCGATTTTTGCAAAAGGTGGTTAAAAGCGGTGTTCGATACGCGATAAAGACGTGAATTTTTCGTGCAAAATAAGAACCTTGTTTCTGTTTGAAAGCCCGATTTGCATACATATTTAAAAGTATTTATCTGTTGAATTGAGAGAATAAAGAGTGACATTTTTGTGTGTTTGTTCTGTTTTTTATTAAGTTAGCTTACGGAGGTTAGTTGGTAAGTCCAACGGCGGCTATATTAAAACATTCAATTTCAATGAACAACTGCCAGAAAAATCCAAACTAATTCATCCTTTTTCGCGCGCGCTGTTCAGTTTTGATCAAATTTAAAGGTACCTTTCAGATGAAGTACCACCTTCTACCACCTTCAAATCCAACCAAAGACCGTCGTATGCAGTGGGGGATGGTGCATGTTATATCTGCCGTGGTCTCAAACGTCTTCACGTTAGCTTGGTTTGGAAGTTTGGAAAGTAGGGTCCCATCTCATGTGTGATCTCGCCATCTGACCGTGGTTCCAAATTACGTGGTGTTGTCCTCAACCTTTCCCTTCGGGTTTGATCCCAGGCCATCGCCAACATCCCGTTGAGTTGCACCAGTTGCACGTTAATTAAAACACGTACTTACCTTCAATAGAGCATTCAACTCAATTTTATTGATAGTTAGGTAATTGAATTTACTTCTTAGTGGCAACACAACGGGCTATTCGCGACGGTTTGAGAAGGTGGGTATTTTAATTAACGTCACAATTGAGCAGCACAAGGGGCAATTGTCGACGGTCCGGGATCAAACCTAAAGGGAAAGAATCGAGGACAACTCCATGCAGTTTTGAACTGCGGTCAGATGACTTGGAAACACCTGAGCCGGCACCCATTCCCTCCAAACCGCGACGGTTTGGGATCAAACCCGAAGAGAAAGATTCGAGGACAACACCCTAATTTTTTTTTTACAGTAGTGTTTGGTGGCGTGCAATTAAAACTCCAAGAATTGCAACTTAATTATTTATTTGACAAGACGAAAAAGCAAAAGACGAATAATAACCAAAAGTAAAAATTAAGAAGATAGAATATTTTCACGCGCTATGTGCGCTATTTTTTGCGCATGCACTGGCGCATCAAACTGGCTCCGCGAGAGACAGAGATCACGGACATTGTCCGCTCTTGGCAATGAGCCTCGATTTTCAATGCGTACTCTCCATAAAGTATTCCTCCAGTGAATGAGGGATACCGAAGAACGATATACAATCATAATAAAGGATACTATACATTAAAAATATAACACAACACAAATTTATGAAAATATGCACATTTGCGTTTAAATAGTATTTACTAAATATGTGGGAAGTATGCTTCTTTATTTTGAAGTGGGAAAAAGTAAAAACTCGAAAATGTACGAGTAAACACTAATATACGATGGAAATGGTTAATATGTACGAATGAAACGTTGGGGAAATGTTCAGTTCTTCTATTTCTTGTTGTGAGAGGTTGAACCCTGGACTATAAATTTGGAAGGCAAAAATAAATTGATGTTGCTATCATCACGCAGAATATGAGCAGGCTGTTGCTAATTGATTAATGAGGCAGGCTGTTAGTCCAATTTACTCTGTCTAACGTGACAGAAATTGTTTTGCCATTCACGACAATCCGACAAATCTTTTCTCGAACAATCGAGAACAGGATGTGGTCCAGTATAAGACTGAGACAATTAAAGGTTTGTGACAGTTCACATGTAAAAATACATGAGAACATGTTGCCATTGAGGGATGAATGTAGATTGAATCAGTGTAATGTTTTGAAGTTGCAATTGGATTTAAAATTTGCATCAAGGTGTGAAGTTGATCTACGTACGATGAAAAAGCTGTTGTAGAAACCTGTTCACTTTACATAATGTCAGATGGTAAACGAAGTGATGTGCTATACACAAGTTCTGCACATGTAGCGTTAATATCGTTCTTTATTGCAGATCGCAATCCTAGCAAAACAATTGGCAGTTTCTTGATCCACTCATGGCATTTAAGGGCACTTTTGAGGTGACGATGGAAATGTTCTATTAAACCATTAGATTAGGGTCTATACGTTGCGGAATGGATGTGGTTGATTCCAAGAACTTAAGTTAGCTGTCTAAGAGATTTGATTTGAAACTTCTGCCCTAATCTGTTGTTATTGTTGTAGGACTGCCGAATCTGTAAATCCAACCATTTAATACTGCTGAACAAACCGTTTCCGCAGTCATGTCAGTAGTCGGGATTACTTCAGGCCAGCGAAACGATCAGTTATCGTGAGGCAACAACGTTGGCCGTCAGATGATGGCAGTGGTCCAATGAAATCCAGATATATATGGGAAAATCGAGCATTTGGTAGAGCGAATGTACCAATTGGAGTCTTGGTGTGGCGATTTACTTTAGAACGTTGGCAAGGAATACAACAGTGTACCTGCTCTTTAATCCATTTATTCATTGCTGGCCAAACATAACTAGAAGCTATCAATTTATCTGTAGAGGAGATTCCTGGAAGGGAAAGTTCATGAAGTTGGTTATAAATGATTTTTTATTATGATTGTGGGAGAAATGATCGAGGTTGTCCGATGGACATGTTGCACAACATTTCCAAATTAGCGATGAAAAATACGTCTTTTCCAAAATTAGTAAAGTGCCGTTTTTGGATAAAATCACCTTTAACTCTAAATCATTCGCTTGGGCTGAAGCAAATTCTTGAAAATTTAAGGTAAGGTCAGAGGTAAATTTAAGGTAGGTGGAGAAGAGGTAGTGTCAACTTCTATGCTGGACAATGCATCAGCGAAGACGGTGTTAGTAGCTTTCGTATGTCGGATATTTGTTAAAAGTTGAGCGATATAGTTCAAATGACGGAGATGGCAAACACATATCTGGGATTCTGCTTGAAATCGTAAATCAAAGGTTTTTGATCAGAGAAAATAATGAAATCACGGCCTTCGAGCATATGCCTAAAACGTTTGACATATGTGTATATTGCTGGTAGCTCTATCATTAGTGGACCAGTTCCTTTGACTTTTGGAAAGCTTGGCAGATAGAAATGAAATAAACTCCCAGGTATCTTTATTCAGTTGCATGAAAGTACCGCCAACAACTGAATTGCTTCCATCGACCCAGACACTCAGCTTCGCTACAGGTATCGGATATCGCAGAAGAGTTGCACTTGCTTAAGCATTTTTAGCATCAGAAAATACTTGCTCTTCTTCATCGTCTTCCACATCAGTCTATAGTCTTCCACATCATTCTATTGAAGTAATTACTTAGAAGGTTTTGTTACTGGAATTCGTTAATATATCTTTTTAGTTTCGACACTTTCTAAGAATTTATCTAAAGGGGCTAATAAATTAGCTGCTTCAGACACAAAACGTGTGTAGAAATTACCCGATTCGGAAACTTTTAAACTTAAGAAATCAATCTTCCCAGGAAACTCCCAAAACGCATTCTGATGGTTTTAAACTGAGACCATAATGTATTTGTTCAAATAAAATCTGTAGATTTTCGATATACTTTTCTGATGATCGTGAAGACACTATTATGGGATCCACGAAAGCATAATCGAACGGGTGGTTTCGAGTTTCTTCATTGATAAATCTTTGAAAAGTAGATGAGGTGTTACATAGACCAATTGCATACGTAAACTTTTGTATGAACCGAAATGTGTAATGATGGCACTTTTATGAGCATCCTCAGGATTTATAGGAATTTGATATGTTTTAATGAGATCTATGTGCACAAAACATGTTGGTTCTCTAGAGAGAAGTAAAGTCTAATATATTAGGCATTCCATAATTATACTTAATTATGTGGACGTTAAGTGATCTATAGTCCCATACTGGTTTTCACTCAGTGCTGTCTCTTTTTTAACCATATGTAAGGGGCTCGCATAGTTGTTTTTGGAAGGACGCGTGTGCCCTTCGTCAATCATGCCTTTAGATTTTTCTTCAGCAAAGCTCAAACGATCAGGTGTATAGCGGCGGAGTTTTTCAATTACAGGAGGACCTGTAGTTTCAATATAATGAACTACAGAGTGTTTTATTTCCTGATCGGGATGTGATGGTTTAGTAATTTCCAATTATTTCTTTAAAAGTTTGTGATAAATACTACCTCCGGATACAGTTTTAATGGAATTAAAAACGTTTGTGCATAATTTTCAAGAACTAATATTGGTCTGAGAATCTATGAGTTATCGTTTAGAAAGATCAGGTATTAAATTAAAGTTATAGAATAAATCAGCACCGATTATAGGGTTGGAAACATTACCAACTAAGGAAACATTACCAGGTCACGTTCTACGCCTGACTGTTCACAATTTTTACAAAATTACTTGGTGAAACGTATTTTTTTTTGCTTTGGGGCCAAATTTTTGATGGTACCAACAACTCTCAAACAATTTAGTTTTAGATATGTTGCGTTCCCGTAAATTGAAATTACGATTCCAACTAAAAACTTCTGCCTCTCAAAAGTGTAGGAGAGTTAGACAAAACCGGTACCCAAAATGTGTTTTTTTTCCCTAACCACCTACGTGAAAAAAATTGCTTCAAGTTCAATTTGAATGATAAATTAGTTCTTTAGTTCCAATAATAAATATTTTTCAATGTGAAAGAACTATATTTTGGAGGGTAAATAAATTATTTTTTGGAAGTATGCAAGTGCAGGTTTTATCCGACCAGGTCGGATTAAACCAGGTATATATAAGAATTATTAAAAATCGTTGTTGTTTTACTGCTGAAATATTTATTTATAACAATAAATTAGTACAATGGCCTTCCTGCACTGAGGAACGCGGGTTTAAAAATCACGGAACATAACTAATTTTGAATTTAATGTGTTTGGAATGTATAATAAATTATGTTAATTGATTAAATTTGTAAGAAGTTTTAAGAACAGATATCACAAATAAAATTTTGATCATGATCCTCTGCATGCTACATTTTTAAAGTTTTTCCACACTGTACCTATTGGTGTATAATTCAATGATTAAGTACAGGACGATTAAAAAAATTTTTCAAGCAAAGTTGAAGTGCTATTGACTTTACCTATCATGAACGGCTCTCCGTCAGTAAACACTCTCACGTTGGGTTGGCGTGGAAGTTTGGAGAGTGGGGTGCCAGCTCAGGTGTTGCTTCGTCATCTGACCGTGGTTCAAAATTACGAGGTGTTGTCCTCGGATCTTTCCCTTAAGGGACTGATCCCGGACCGTCGTCAATAGCCCGTTGTGTTGCTCTAGTACGACGTTAACAAAAAATTACTATTACCAATTACCGTCAGTAAACACATTGATGAATTTACTATGATCTAATTTTAGATTTTCTTGGCATGATTTTAATTTTTTAAATATTTCTAATCCTTTTGTTTCATCATGCAATGACTCCAAACTGGCAAGTTCTTCAAAGACATTAAAATTATCATCAATTCCTCTTATAAAAATTCTTAACTGGGCTACATCACATATGAAAAAGTTCCTTGATAGGTCTCGTAACAAATTTCGTCCCTTGTCGCCACTCTTATTATAGACTCTAGAGCAACACAACGGGCTATTAACGACGGTCCGGGATCAATCCCAAAAGGGAAAGATCCGTTAACAGCTCCTCGTATTTTTGAACCACGGTCAGATGACTCAGCAACACCTGAGCTGGCACCCCACTCTCCAAACTTCCACACCAACCCAACAGATTACCAATAGGCAAATATAAAAAAAACCCGAACAATAGAGACGAAGAGAACAGACAGTGATCGTAGCCATAAACCTCAAAGCATCCAACAAACATTCTTGAATTCAAAAACAAGCAAACCATAACTCAATTGAACTGGAATCGAAAGATATACAGTAATGTTTTCATCAACTTTCCACAAGTGTGTTGAAAGACAATTCGTAAAGGTGTAAAATCTGTAACAAATGTTTCACGCAGAAAGGTAATCTGAATCAGCGTGCTGTGTTCATACGAAAGACAGCCCATACAAATTTGATATGTCTAGCAAATGTTTTAGTGACAAAGGGAAACTAATAATACACTTCCGTACTCAAACGACCAAAGCGCCTTTTAAATGTGACATGTGCAACAAATGTTGCAGCAGTAAAGGAAATCTGGTTCGTCACTGCCGCAGTCATACGGAAGAAAAGCCATATAAATGTGATTACTGCGATAAGTGTTTCATCGAGAAATGGCGCCTGAACCGCCACTACCTTGTGCATACAAAAGAGAAGCCGTATCAGTGCGAATTCTGCAATAAATGTTTCAGCGAGAAAGGACATCTGAATAACCACTACCGTGTGCATACTAAAGAAAAGCCGTATCAGTGTGATTTTTGTGATTCGTGGTTCGGTACAAAAGGTGATTTGAAGCGACACTACCTAGTGCATACAAAAGAAAAGCCATATCAGTGTGATTGGTGCCATAAGTGTTTCAATGAGAAAGGGCATCTGAAACGCCATTACCTTGTGCATTTAAAACAAAAGTCATGTTAGTTTATCTAAATAATCATTAAAGCTTATAAAACTCTTCCTTGCTAAAAAATTTCATAGAGGAAACATTTCTAAACAAGCTGATTGTTTAGAAAAGTAAAATTATGAAACACGAAATTAGCTTCTGCGGTTTGTACATTCTTTAGAGGCTACTTTATAGAGCAAAAAGAACAATAAGGCATCATTCTGTAAGACTCCAGAGATATTTATAGCATTCTATTAAAAATTTTTGTAAGGGTTGAAACAGAAAAATCTCGCTAACAAACGCTTAAGTAACAAAACTGTTTACATCTCCTTTGTCATAAAAATTACTATTTTAAACACTCTTATACAGCATAGTGGCAGCAACAAGCCCTTTCTGATACTTTTGGCAGCTAACATGTTTTAATATTTTTTAAATTTCAAATAAACTTGCTATATGTGGTTATGTACTATATATGTTTTGGACATGTTTTCCCTTTGGAAAATTTCTGTAGAATTCTATAAAAATATCTAGAATGTGGTTTGGAATCCTATGAAGTAACCTTTGTATAGAAATCTCATTAGAATGTATACAAACCTCCCTCTAGAATGTGCAGAAACCTCTATAACAGTTCATTTCTTGTTTTTCTATAGAAACAGCTCAAAACTTATTTCTTTAGATATGGCTCGTTTGCTCTAGAAATCTTGGATTTTTTTCCTTAAAACTAAAATTTCGTTTCTTTATCGAATCTTTGTAAAAACCTAGAATTTTCTATTGAAGTGACAAAATTTCGTTTCTCTATGGATATCTAGAGATACATTCCTATCAAATTTTCATTTCGATTCATTCTCTGATATCCATAGAAATAGTTTCTATAGAATCAAAACTCATTTTCTCTATAAATGACTTACATTTTTTTTCTATGGAACTAAAAAAAAATTTCCGTAAGGGTTTTGTTTTTGTCTATTATGAAAATGAACAAAATAAAGTGTTGACTGTAAAGCTGTGTATGTATAATCTTAACAACAAAATTAGATTAAGATTAGAGGGTCATCTAGTATGTAAAGGCAAAGTGCTACTGCTGCGATTCCTAGGCCTCCTGGATTGACAAAAGACTTCTAGTACTGATTAGCGGAATTTGAAATTTACTTGAAACTGCACACTTTATCTTTTAACTCCATAGGACTAAACGCTTACCTCACTTTAACATTGCCATTCAGAAGAAGTTGAATTTGAAAATATATGTAAATGTGGGGTAACTCAATATCCAAAAAATTTCAAAATAGTGTGCTTTATTATGTAAAAGAAAAACTGAGAAGGATGTGTTGAAAATATTCCAAACTTTTTTCAATTTGTAAATGTTGAATAATTCAGTGTAAATGTAAGCGGTTTTTTTTAAAGAGTTTCTGCAAAATCTCTGGGAGTTCCAGGATTGCGGTATTCAGGTTAGAAGAGTTGAGAGTTTGAATCCATCCAAAGATTGACGTGTACACTTATGACTGGTACACATTAAATCTGTCGTTGCCTCCAATGTCATTGCCGTGGTGAGAAAGTTTGGAGAGTGGGTCGCCAGCTCAGGTGACCTTGCCATCTGACCATGAGATTCAAAATGACTTGGCACTGTCTTTAAATCTTGCAATTCTGGTTGGATCCCAAACCATTGCCAATTGTCTTGCTCCAGTGCTACTTTAATTAAATACCTATCTATCTCAGGTAAAGTGGAAAATAAACTGTCGCCATGTGTCGACTAAATGTTTGAAAGTGGAGAATGAAAAATTTTGCTAGTCGCCACACTTTCTTAAAACCATTCATTTATATGGTAAAACCTTTTTTTTTTTTTTTTGTTTGGAGGACCGTAAAAAAATTTTTAAATAAGAAAAATAAAGCACAGGAACTTAAACATGCAAAATAGTATTTAGAATTTAGGGGAAAAACACAGACGCTTGGAGCGGGAAAACACAATGCAATCTAGGGAAATAAATTTGAATAAGTACTTGCGTGTGCACGTGTCCTGGGGTATTTTTGTAGTGCTGGTATTTCACGTGGTGAAAAAATCTATTTTGATACATATATAATGTGGGTGTATTCTACAAAATATGTGAACGCTCGTAAGTGGCCACTTACAAAATTTCTTAATCTTAATAATTACCTTTAATCTCTGGGTGTTCCATATTAGATACCATTTTTCCTAAATGAATATTTTCAACAGCATTTTACTTAAGAACATCTCACCAACGTAAGGACATTTGAGGTCATGACAGAAAGATGAAATGATTTCATTGCAAATCAACTTACAAATATAGTTAAAAGCTTTGTTCAGAATTTTTTCAAAATTGCTTGTTCTCTCTGAAGAGAGTTTGTAGTGGTCTATAGAGATTAGGTTGTGGTCTTTGGATGTCCACTGAATTATTTTTATGATGATTTTAATACTTTGTACAACATATGAAATGAAGTCCAAAGAATGTAAATTGCTGAAATGAAAATTCTGTTGACAAGATATGTCATCAAGCAAATGACACACACAGTTGAAAGTGGAGATCCCAAACTATTCAGATTACTTGGAATAAAAAGTAGCTAACATAAAAATTATTAAACACATCGAACAAAGTAGTAAAATAATCTCCACAAAAGATATGAAAAAAGTAAAATTCAGGTTGGGTTAAGTTTAGGGGTTTTATAGTGCAGTGCAAGGACCTTGCTTTGCCAGACACAAGACCAAAAAATATCAATAGACACGCTCCAATATATCAATAATCTATATATATAATTCTCTTACGTGGCACGCAAAAAAGACGTTATTTGTAATCGCGTTTTGGCAACACTACGATTGTTTGTTTATCGTGAAGTCTCGCGCATCGATTGAATTTATAGCGTTATCGGATGAAATTTTATTGAAAAAAAAAAGGAAATTTTAATGAGCTATAATAGAAATCAAAGAAAGCGGAGGATCTTTTCAGGGCCATTTAAAAAACGGTCCTTTTCAGGGCCAACAATTATAGTTCAACAAGACGCTTGCACGGCAACAAACTCAATGAAAAAGTGTGGGTCGTTTGAGTGCTGGGAAAATGTACACACAAACAACATGCTGGGTATTCAATTTCCAAAGCAACGCTCGCATTTCGAGTCAAAATTTGCACAATATTTCATTTGAATTCTGATTTTAGAGATACTGTATATATTTTTTCTGTAATACACAGCAAATTTAGATTTGAAAAACATTTTTTTGGTAACATATTTTGTAAACAATCCCTTCTGCTAGGACACATGTCTTCATTGAGGCGAGCGAAGCGAGCATAGGTTCGCGCAGCGAACCAATGAGGATTGTTGAGCAATCCTCCGGGGGTTGGCGAGCAGGGGGCAGGCCCCCTAGTTCATAAATATTTAACTAATGAAAAAACCTAAATGATTAAAAACATTTCATTTTGTACGAAACCCAGTTTTTAATAAGAAAAGCAAAAAACTCGGATCATAAAAGTTTTTCCATTCCACCTGCCGCTGAATGGAAATTTCAGGAATAAGTGCGTTTGCTTAAAACTAAATAAGTCACGAATGACGTACATTTTTAGCCCCCTTGGACAAATAGAACGCGAGTTAATATGTAGCCTATCATACCCACAAGGTTCTAAAATATAAGTGTACCAAATGTGATGTAGATTGGTCAAAAGGTGGATTAGTATAGAGAACAAACAAACGTCAACTCTGCTTTATATATATCTAACAGAAGTTCCGTTATTCCACATGCCGCTGAATGGAATTTTCTAGACAAATTGCGTCTAAAAACTAAATTAGTCACGAATACCGTAGCAATTTAACTTATCCTCTCATATTGATGATGAAATTCGAAAATATCGCATACTAGGTGCAAGAATGGCACAAGTAAAACATATTCATAGGAAAATTAAGTGCAAGATTATTCGACAAAAATTTGCTATTTTTGCTGAAAATGAATGGACGAAAATATTCGTAGTCACTCGAAAACTCAAAATAACCTTCTGTAGTAATCACATTTGAAAAAAAAAAAAAAAAAAGGAGTGCGACGAATATGAAATGGATTATATGGATGGATACAACATTATGTATATTTGCGTTCGAAGTAAATTGTAGAAGCGATGGAGAAGTTGAAATCTATATATTAATTTTTTCCCAGTACACTTAAATTATGCTAACATTCTTTTATGAAAAATAATTGATGATGACTTTTCAATCAAGGTATTTTTATTCAACCTGAGCAAATTCTGGTATTTCTACTAGTTATAATATTGCTAACAAATAACGGCAACACGTTTCTTCAGACTATTTCATGCAACACATGACCGAACTCCAATTTTACCTGGATGTGCTCCATCCTGAGAATACATCCATGATTTCATATAAATGATAGAAGGTCTCTTGCAAAAATGTACTATGTCACAAGTATATGGGTTACAGGAATAGTGGAGCCGAGTACAGGCTGCAGGGAGTAAAGGTAAAGGAGGGAGAAACAGTCAAGGATCTTGGGGTGATAATTCACAGGGATTTTAAAATGGGTCATCAATGTTCAGCTGCGGGTAAAAAGGCTAATAGGTTACTGGGGTATATTAAAAAGACTGTAACTTCAAGGGATAAGAATATAATCTTGCCGTTATATAAGGGTTTAGTGAGACCACATCTAGAATATGCTGTACAATTCTGGGCTCCATATATGAGAAAGGACATAGAATCAATTGAAAGGGTTCAGCACAGAGCTACAAAAATAATAAAGGGGCTAGCAAATTTCGACTATAATGAACGTTTAAGTAAGCTAAACATGTATACACTGGAAAGAAGGAGGGGGGATTTGATTCAGCTTTTCAAGTTTGTAAAACAAGGGGACACAGAGGGCTTAAATTTCAATAGGGATAACAGAACAAGGGGCCATGGGTATAAATTGAATGAGACACATTTTAATCGGGATTTAAGGAAAAACTACTACTTTAATAGGGTAATAGATAGTTGGAACGCATTGCCAGAAAATATAGTTAATTCAAAGGGAGTGTACGAATTTAAGACACAATTGGATAGTCAGTGGGAATTGGAGAATTCATAAACAAAGGACCAGCCTTGTTGGGCTTGAGCCTGTAGCTGGTCGTCAATATTTGTATTTGTATTTGTCACAAAACGTCCCAAAATGGTACTTTTGTTACAAATTCGATCATGAACAATCCGAAAATCAACTTTAAAAATCACAAAAAAGTTTAATTTAAGCGTAATAGGCGATTAAAAAACGGGTCACGGTCACGTGACTGAAAACGGGGTGGGACTTGGGGTGACGTCATAGTACATGACATCTCTCGCTACATTCGCCGGCTGCATGTTATTTCAGGTTGCTTTCATTGATTTTACGCTAATTTTATTTTTTAAATAACTGTGTTGAATTATAGTCTTTACATTATTATTATTATGCAGATTTCTTCTTTGAAAATGACGACTCTAGAACAAGGCTTTGTAAAAGGCCAGTCGTATAATCTACCTAAATTGGATGGTATATTCATGTTTTCTTTTCTTGGAAACCATCCAAATTTTATGGGAGTTGAAATGAAAGGCGTAAAAGCGAAGAATAAGATAATATTTTGTGCAACATATTTATTTTTAAAAAAATGTATTTTTATATTGCTTTTAAAGAGTAGTGCTACTATCAAAAAGTTTTACATAAGAAAATAGAATATTAATAGTTCTTATCTTTTCCTTAATAAGTAACACAATTCATTCTGAAATAGATTTTTTTATATAGATAATTAGAATAGTGTATCAAATAAGAGCTTTATGTTAGGAAAATAATTTCAAAGTAGATTAAAATTGTAGGGGTATCAAAATAGTGAATTTTGAAAGCTAACTTAAAATTAATTTTCTCCATTAATTTTTTAGCAAAATTATTTTTGTTAGTTAGTGAAGAATAATTTTTAAAGTATATTTAAGCGGTAAAATGTAATGTACTAAAGGATGATCCAAAAATAACATGTGTACAGAAACTTGTTGCGAGAATTGCAACTGCTTTAAATATTGAACACAACATTTGGTAGTCAAACATTTTAAACCATGAAGAAGGTAGTGTAATAATTTGATTGAAATTGCAATAATTTGAAGCCTTGCAGTTTTATAAAATTATGCAAATTTAAAACAACGGCGTTGCCCGTGCTGTACTTTGTGGGGTTAGGTGTGTTAATTGTGAACGTTTGCCAACCACCGGTGTTTGCTACGCATACCCATTTGGTTTGCTTCGCAAACCAACACGATGGACAACGCCGTGATGCCCTCGTCATTGTGAAATGCGACGAAATTGGAATTGCAAAAAGATCCAATCGGTGTGACGTCACAATCTATTAGAGGGTGGGGTGCCATCTAAGGTGTTGTTATTATTTGACCGCGGTTGAAAATTACACGATATTGTAAACGTATATTTTACTTATTGGATTTAACTCCGACCAGGCCCTGATTTACTATTAGGCCCGTGCCTCACGGGCCTAGGGCCCCCTAAGTTTCAAAAGTATCTAAAAATTTTTAAAAGTTTTTAAGTAGTTACATAAATTATTGGGTATTTACATAAATGTCCGTTAACCGTTTCACCCACTATCACATTCTTGTAATTACATTAATTATCTAACTATTATGTTTTTAATTTTGATCTGCTTTATTTTGTTTTGCCAAGAATTATAAGTAATGTCACGATTTTCTCAAACTTTTTGGTGACATCTGTGTAACGGTCAACAGTCAAATACGTAAGTACCAATTATTGTTATAAAATTAGTTTTTGTGATGAACAAATAAAATTTGGGGGGGGGGGCCCTTCCTGCGTGTTGTGCCTGCTATACCAAATTTTCTAAATCGGGCCCTGACTCCGACCCTAGTTATTAGGTAGTTGTGTTGCTTGAGAACGTTAATTAAAAATTACCCAATTTTCTCGGATACTTTCCTTAGGGGATTGGTCCTGAACTGTAGTAAATAGCCCGTTGAGTTGCTATAGTACGACGTTAAAAATTACCTTGGATATTTTGCTTAGGGAATTGATTTGGAACCGTCGTGAATAGCACGTTGAGTTGCTACAGTATGATGATTAAAAATGACCTATGATCAATTAGGGAATTTATCCCAGACCCTCGTCAATAGCCCATTGTGTAACTTATCATTCAGTTTAAAGAAGAAATATAACACAGTTTTACCAAGTGCATGAATAACTGTAAATAAATTATCATGATTATTATAATTCAATGTTTATTGATTTTAGCTCTCTATATTTTTTAACCAGTTTTAAATATATAGTATTCCTATATTTATTTATTAAATTCTTTTTCATGAAACAAGAAATTCTGCATCATGAGTGACTTGATACCGAAAGAATTTTTTCGTTTTAGCTAAAATACCAATAGTCATCCACAAGATTAAATAACACAATTCTTTTTTAAAAACAATTAAAAATATAAATAATTTTTGGTATTTTAAACTTACCGAAAAATGATCTTCACAGCAATGCAAGCAAGAAGTAGAACACAGCTTTTTGTTTTTCTTTTAGTCTCTTTTCATAACGCCGCACCATCTTCTACGAACTTGTTCATATTTTGGTACAACAAAAAATACTTTTTTGGTGTTTTAATAGTTGAATTATGACACAAACGGAACAATACAATATTTGTAATTCTTCTTTTTAACTATTTTCGAACCTTCCATTGCTGAATTAATCAAAAATCTGTAAATATAAAACTACTAAAAAGATACCCATGGAGATAACACAGTTCAAGGAACGCTCGATGGGAAAATCATGTACGATGACGTCACAGGCAAGAATCGTCAGCGACTGCAGTTTCTCGTTAAAAGTGACGTCAGAGCAATTTGAAAAGCGTTTTAAATATAATTAATGTCGTCAGATTGCAGTTTAAGTGGCATATTTTTACGTAGTTTTTCGTGCTCTTTCATTTTAAAATGAATTTGAAAATCATGTATATTGTCCATTACCACTAATCATTCAACGTTTTAAATAAATGTTAAAAATGTCTTTATTCCTATTGCCAGTTTATTTTTGTTGCAAAGCAAGAAATTTTTAAATTTATAAAACACACCATAACAGCAGCGAATCTTCACAAACCAAAAATAAAAAAACATTAAAATAGCATATAGTACATTACTTTACCACAATTCGCAATCTGAAATATGCATAACATAAAATAGAGTAAAAATATTGATTTTTCTTAGTCCTAAATATTATCTATCCGTTTAAAAAAAAATCTTTTTCATATTGTTGCAAACTTAATATATTATATTGATAATTATTACTCAAATCTTCTATAAATGAAATCTAATAATTGTTTTTAAAAAATCTAAGTTAAAATCTAGTTTAGTTAGTTGAAGACAAGTTTTAACAAAACTTTACTTATTTTTAAAGCAGTTGTTGCAGTCTTTGCTTTAAAAACCAAAATGTATAACATAATTTCTGTTCATAGCATTCATATCAAGAAATTGCCGACCAACCTGTCTAGTGGTTAAGGTGTTGGTCTCTGGATTGTAAGGTTCCGGGGTCAGGGTATGGACGTAAATGTGATGTCCTCAGTTAGGGGTAGTGATGGCCACCCATTGTGTCCCTCTTTACAATTAGCTCATCGATTATGGCCTCGTAGCGACAAGTGATCAAGTGTCCGCCGTAAAAAAAAAATGTTAAGAAATTAAAGAAGGGTTTCTTGAAATCACAAGGTAAAACTACTTTGTTTGGAAAATATTTGCTTTGTCTTTAAAGTTTAATAGATGATCATTGCACTGTTCTTTTGAATTGAAAAGGGACATTTAAATCATATACTTAAATATAAGATTTTAATTTAAAATTAAAAGAGAGAGGTTTTAAAATTCTAAATGTTTCTTTTTATATCTACAGCAATTAGGAAATGCAGTAATTTCTGTTGGAAGTTGGTGCCATTTTGAAACAACGCAAAAAATACCATTCAGAGCGTGGAGTGCGAGAAATTTTGCAGATAGGGTTACCATAACAAAAACGGCAGATGTGAAGAAAAACCGCAAAAGGTGAAGGTTACCATATTTGGCGACAAATCGCCTTCTTACCGTGAACGACAGTTCCACCCCAATTTTTTATATCTCGGGAACTGTATATATTTTTAAACAGTTAAACATAAAACTCATTTGCAAGTATTTAGCGCTAATTATTTTAAGTTTAACAACTGTATTCTTCGATGAGCCGTGATATAGATACAATCTAATATACACTTCAACTCTTTCAATTATTCACTTCTATTTCAATTCAAGATATATTTTTCTGATTGGAAGCTGAAGATGTATGGTTATTCAAAAATTACTTAACCCATATACATACACAGACAAGCGGATCTGCTGTAGATAGAGAGAAGTACTCGGTCCGGTTGTTGATACTTCCACGTTATCCAAGTCTGTTAGGAGGATAATGTTTTATTTTATTTAAATATGGTTTTAGTTTAAAGTTTAGTAAAAACTTTATTTTATTTAAGTTTGTTTGGTCAACTTTCTTTTAATTAGTTTTATAGACGAACTGGCTACGTACTCGGACTCACTGTTGCATCATATACTACTTACTGGGTTATGATCTTCCATATCGTTTCGAATAATTTTAATAGGAATACTCCAAAAACGAAATATAATTAAGAAAAAAAAAACGATAGGAAAATAATATCAAGAAGATTCCAGTGAAGAATCGTAAATTGAGCGCACAATGTGAAGTTTAGTTGTTAGGCGTGTCCGCCCATTTAGATACCTTTCTCTTCACATCAAGAAAGAAAGGAGAAAAAAAATATTTTCTCCTTTCTTTTTTTTTTTTTTTTTAATTTTTCCATGGATTGAAGATCACGAAGTTTAGAAGTGACAGTGGTGGAGAGTACACCAGCAGGGGTTTCAACGAATTCTTGACAAAAAAATATGGAATAGCAAGACAGTTCACTGTACCAAGAAACCGTGAACAAAATGGAGTTGCGGAAAATTGAACCATGTGCTTTTCGACATAACAAGGTGCCTACTCCTGGAATCAGGCATCCCAAATGGTCTGTGGGCAGATGCTATAAGCACTGCATGTTACCTACGAAATAAATGCCCTTCCAAAGGCATTCAGGAGGGATACCTGAAGAACTGTGGACTAAAAAACCGACACAATAGGATCACCTAAAAATACTGGGGCGCTAAGCTTTTGCAAAATAGACAAGTCAAAGTCGAAGGGGAAACTTGAGAAGCGTTCTGAAAAATGTATTTTTATTGGGTATGTCGATGGTATCAAGATCTATAAATTATGGATCCCAGAGTAGGACAAGTTCCTTGTCAGCAGAAGCGTAATATTCGACGAAGCTGTTTTTTCACTAAGGAGGAATCAATCTGACCAACAAGCCCCAAAAGAGAATGAATTGACCTTTCACTTGGGTGAGGATTCCAATGAGGAGCAGAATCTGACAGAATCCTGTGGAAACGAATAAAATGAAACTGCACCGGAGAGTGATGAAGATTCCAGTGAGGAGTAGAACCTGACAGAATCCTGTCGAAAGGATGAGAATGAAGCTGCACCGGAGAGTGATAATATGCATGAAATCAGAAGAAGCAGTAGGGTCAGAAAAACAAAGACCTAATGGTGACCCAGTGCTTTATAAAGCTGTGAATCATGTCTCTCTTGTCAATCGAACTATACCAGATCCCATGACTGTGAAGGAATCACTGGAGTCACCTCATGCAAGAATGTGGAAAGAGGCAATGGAAGAGAAACTAGGAAATCTACATAAAAATCAGACATGGGAGCTAGTTCCGAAACCACCAAACGTCAGGCCCATAGGTTGCAAGTGGGTATTTAAGAGGAAGTTAAACTCGGGAGGAGAGGTCACAAAGTACAAGGCCCGCCTAGTTGCAAAAGGTTACTCTCAGGTCCCAGGTAGAGACATTCTTGCCCGTTATAAAAACCAAATCAATAAGGATCCTGTTAGCACTTACAGTAAAGCTCACCAAGATTCACCAAGATTCAAGGTAAAGATTCACCAAATCTTCATCTCGAGCAACTAACTACAGCGTGCCTTAATGGGACATTGAAAGAAGACATCTATATGTCACAGCCTTAAGGCTCCCAACAACAAGGAATGGAGCACTTTGTCTGCCATCTTAAACGTAGCCTGTATAGCTTGAAGCAATCAGGGAGAGAGTGAAGCAATATGGCTTAATTCGTTCTAAAAGTGACCCATGCATATCTCATCACCCAAGCAAAACTCTGTTCCTTGGCATCTATGTCGACGATATGTTCATTGTTGGAACCCCAAGCTCTATATCTACTTTGAAATTGAGTGTTATGGAAAGGTTCCAAGCAAGAGATTTTGGTGAGGCAGAGGAGATATTGTCAAAGAGAAAATCCAGAGGCATGCTGATGGTGCATTGACCTTGAATAAAACTGCCTACATTGAGGAGATTCTGGAGACGTTGCAAGCAAAGTCAATGAGAGGAGCATCAACACCTTTAGACCCTAGCATAAGGCACAATAAGGTAACTGATGCTGAGTGGAGCTGAAGGAGGAGAGTAGCCATATTCTTTACAGACAAGCAATAGGCAGTATATTGTACCTTGCTTGTGGGACACGACCTGATATAGCGTTTAGTGCGACCTACCTGAGCCAATTCAATGAGAGGCCATCAGATCTTCATTGGAGAAGCATAAAGCATTTGTTTCGCTACCTAAAGGAGACTAGGCTCTTGTCTCTTACCTTCAGGAAGACTGGGAAACCACTAGAGTTTTTTTTTCTAATGCAGATTGGGGTGCAAACTGTGTAGACAGAAAATTCTTTAGTGGATATGTGCTCATTCTAGCTGGAGCTACTGTCTCATGGTCCACCAAGAAGCAGGCTTGTACTGCTCTATCATCTGCTGAAGCAGAATATCTAGCAATAGCTCATGCTACAAAAGAAGTGTTGTGGATAAAAGGCCTGTTTCAAGAGCTTGGTATGGAGATTTGTATCCCTATCCCCGTATCACTTAATTGTGACAATGAGGCTGCTATTTTCATCGGAAAGCATCAGACCTCATCCGAGCGAAGTAAGCATATTGATATTAAACACAATTTTTTCAGAGATCATGTTGAAAAGAACATTATTCATCTAAAATATATTAGCTCAAAGGACAATGTAGCTGATCTGTTCA
Organism: Metellina segmentata; assembly: GCA_947359465.1. Lineage (NCBI taxonomy): Eukaryota > Metazoa > Arthropoda > Arachnida > Araneae > Tetragnathidae > Metellina > Metellina segmentata. The sequence goes on along the minus strand of OX375883.1, from coordinate 21,766,330 downwards.
CTAAAAAAAATATCGAAGAAGGTTCTTATTAACTTAAGAGAACGATTAGGTTTTAGTATAGCATAATGTAATAAGTGTTTATGTACATAGAAAAGACATCCAGTGCATATCCAGATTTATGTTTTGACTATACCCGTGGATTTAAATTAGTGTATTAAAAGTGGTAATATAACTCATTTGTGCATAAATTTCAGTGGCGGATTAAGCGGTACGCGGACTAAGCGGCCGCGTAAGGCCCCGGAATAGCAAAGTGGCCCCGAGGTCTTAAAATGTCTTTTCATTAGGGTTCGGGGAAAGTTGTGACCGGTAAAAAGTGATTGCGAAAACGCAGAAGATATAGTCCAGAAAGATGCCTCGATAGAGAAGACATCGAAGTAGTAAATAATATAGTTTTATGGTCAACAATATTAACAGATGCTGTTATTGACCATATTCTTAGTAACAAACCAAAAAATATCGGGAATATAGAGAATTTGAAATCAGTGTATAAAGACAGAGATGAAGTGAAAAAGAGGACTTTCTTATGATAATTTTTACAGAAAGAAATCAAATGGAAGAGAGAAATTGGTTGATATTTTCAGAAACAAGAAAAAGTGTCTACCGCTACCCTTGCAAACTTTACTCAACATCAAAGTCTAAATCAATAACTGGTTTGCAAAATTGGAGATCAATTACTGTTTTTTTATCGGACCACGAAGTTTCGAAAGAACATGTCAGTCATGTGTACTATGTATAAAAGATCAACAAAATTCATTAGAATTGCTACTTAACTATTACAGGAAAAGAAGTATGTTACTAGAGAGGTGTGTTGAATAGAATTATATCAACAATAAAATTTTTGAGCCGCTTAGGATTAGGATTTAGGAGTCACGATGAAAGCAAAGAATTTAATAGGAAAGGAAATTATTTAACCTACTTGGACTGCTGATAGGTTGGAAGTTACACCTACAAAAATATGCCAACAAAGGACGAGGAAATATAAACTATTTATCTCATAATATTTGCGACGAATTTGTAGGTCTTATTTGCAATCAAGTAAGAGCTGAAATAATTGAAGAAATCAAGTATGCGACTTATAGTATAATTGTTGCCTATCCTCCCGATGTTTTGCATGTCGATCTACTAACTTTTGTGGTACGATGTTTCATCCTGTGGTAATATAAAGGACAGGTTTGTGGAATTCATTCCCATAGATCATATAACAAGAACATCAAAGAACAAGACGTTTTGAAAACTTTAATAAATTTAGTAGTGGATATTGAAAACTGTCTAGGGCAATCAGTTGGTAATGCTTCTAATATGTCATGGAAGTACTCAGATTTGCAAGAACATATTAAAAGAACATAGCCCAAGTACGGTTTTTATTCCGTGTGCTAAATCATTCCTTAAACTTAACTGGAAATTTCTCTGCAGAAAGTTGTAGCGCTGCAATTCAGTAATTTGATTGTGAAGAATTTGTTCACAATTTTTTCAGCGTCAACCCATCGCTGGAAAATTTTAACCAGAAATCTAGAAATGGTGTAAACATTCCGTCTCAGTGAAAATAGCTTCTAATACAAGATGGTCAGCAAGAGCATATGCTGTATTAACTATGAAACTTGGTTTCACCCATATAAAAGAGGCTTTAACTGAAATATGTAATTCGGAAGAAGAAAAAAAGTTACTATAGTGGAGGCGACTTCTCTTATGACAAAAATGGACAAATATGAAATCGCCCTAATGACAGTTATTTGGAATACTATTTTACAAAGAATAAATGCTACCAGCAAATCACTGCAATCAGTGTGGAATGCGAACTATTGAGAAAGAATCTATCCTACTGAAGGTCATTAGAAAATTTTATAAATAATTTTAGAGAAAATTTTGAAAAAGAGGTAATTTATTTATCAGGGCTATCTTTTAACGAGGAAGATAGAAAAACTCGCAGACAAAAAAAAAAGATAAAATGTTTTTTGATGAAAACAAAAAAGTCGGCCATGAATTTAATATAAGAGAAAATTCCAGAGTCAATTCATTTTGTGTCATATGTGATTACACCAAGGCAGATTTATCTCAAAGAACTCAGACATATGAAGTTGAAGTGGAGCCTTTTTGAATATTTTTTATTGGGATTTATCAATAGAAGAAGAAAAGAACACGATAAAAAAATTGAAGGATATTTACAAAGTTGGCATTGATGTTTGTACTTTTGAAGATGAATTTGACCATTTTTTAATATTTCTAAAGAAAATGAGGACACCATAAAAAACACACCATACATCTATCGAGCCGCCAAAGAAATGTCTTGCACATTTCCGAATGATGAAATAGTATTTAAAAATTTTTTTTTAACAATTCACTTACCTAATACGTCAGTAGACAGATCGTTTTCTGTTTTAAAACGTGTAAAAATTATGGGAGAAGAAATATTAATTAATATGGCCATGCTGTATATTAGGGTGGAACGAAAAACACGAATTTCGGAAATTGAAAACGCCTATGGTCATAGGCGTAACAAGGGTTGTTGAATGGGGGGGGGGGTCCTCCCAAAAAGTTTGGATTGTACCCCAGTAAAAAGGGGAAGATTAAGGTAATTATATTAATATAATTAACAACTATTAATTATTTATAATTAATTATATTAATATGGTTAATATCTATTAATTATTTATAATTAATTATATTAATATGGTTAATATCTATTAATTATTAAAAATTAATTATATTAATATGGTTAATATCTATTAATTATTAAAAATTAATTATATTAATATGGTTAATATATGTTAATTATAAAAATTAATTAATTGTATTGATGTATATTCATTAATTAACACTTGATTTTAAAAAATCTAAAAAAAAATTATCGCTTTTTATTTTAAAAAAACGTTGCCGCAGCCGCCGTTGCATGGTTGAAAACTCGCTTTTTTGCTTGATTCTTAGACAGTTTTCCGAGAAAGTACGGATCAGAAAATTACGAAATTAACATAGTTTGTTCAAAATTGTACAGGGAACACGACAAAGAAGATTTTTTTTTCCGATGCGGCTATTAGTTTAGTATTTATTAAGTGTCTAAGTGAAAAAGCGAAATTTCAAACGCGAGTGAGCAAAAGGCGTAAAAATTTTCAGTCTTCAGTCGTGATTTTTTAGAGTGCTTCTAAACGTGAATTTTTGCAGCTCGTCGAGCTATTTTAGAAATTTCAATTTGTTTCCTGGTAATATGTTTTTGAAATTCGGGAAAAACCTGTACATTTTCGTTAATTTTTTGGTAAACTGTCATATCTATAGCTTATTACTATTAGTTTTCAATTTTAAAACATCGCACAAAACCTTAGAATATACTCTTTCTTACGGTACAATTATTTCGAAATGGGTTAATAAATAAATTCTATGCGATCAAAAGTTGGTCACACAAATTTTGGAATATTGGTAAATTTCCGTCATTTTTTATTAACTGTCATATCTATAGCTTATAACATTATTTTTAAATTTGAAAGCATCATTGCAAACCTTAGAATGTACTCTTTCGTATAGTACAATTATTTTGGAAATTTGTTATTAAATAAATTTTTGATGCGATTATAAGTTGTTCATATAAAAATTTCGGGACTTTAAGATCGTAAGTTCCGATACACAAAACTAAAACTGTCATATATGTAGCTTAATACTATTAGTTTTAAAATTTGAAAATACCACGTGAAAGCTTGGAATAAACTCCTTCTTACGGTAAAATTACTTTTAAAACTGGTTCATAAATAAATTCGATACAATCAAAAGTTGGTCATACAAATTTCGTAATTTTTAGATCGCGGAGCGATAGCATTCATTCTCTTCATACATTTATCTTCACGGAAATGAAGGTTAAATTTTCTGACTAACTTATATATTTTCCAGACATCAAATTTATCATAGCAACGGTTTTTTTTAATTTGGCGCTGAAAAAGGCTCGCTTTTCTAGACGGCTTCCCGTAAAAGTAGAGATCAGAAAATTAAGAGATTAACATGGTCTATTTAAAATTGTAGAGGGAACAAGATGGAGAAGATTTTTACTGATACATTGAGTGTTAAAATAAAAGAGAAATCACTTGCAAAAAGAATGTTGGTTTGCAAAGCAAACCAAAAAGGATTGCGTAGCAATTCCCGGGGGTTCGCGAGCAGGGGGCGGAGCCCCCTAGTTTATACAATATTTACCAGATGTTTTTATGGTCAATTTTAAAATTTACAATACATTTAAATTAGAAATTAAAACGTCGATTTTTTCGTAACTTCTCAGATTTAAACTTGATTTGCTTGAAGTACATCGGTAAAAATTCTCTCGATTCTGATTCTTTCGTCTATGAGTGCTCACAATTTTTTAATAAGTTATATACTTGTGAATAACTACATGCAACTGTAATATTTATGATGAGATTAAGATATGAAATCATTCAACAGTATTGGAAGAAACATCACAGAAGCATAGGCGTGCCTAGGGTTGATGACTGAGGGGGGAGGAGTTCAGTCAGAAATTTTCGTATTTTTATGTTAAAAATCACACGATATATTGATATTTTTTTTCGTAAAACATTGATAAAATTATTAAAAATTTTGCGTCTAACAAATGTTAGTCACTTTTATTTCAAATAAAGTCGTTTTAAACAATGTTATTTTATAGTATCATATATAAGAAACACATTGTTTGTTTTAACAACAAATTATTTAAGGATAATCTTGAATTACACTAAAACCTTGCTAATTCAAACCCCCCATTCATCCGAATTTGGTTAATCCGAACCATCTGTTTTTTTAAATTTGTGAAACAAAATACAGTAAATCAGTGACAACATATATTACAATTATTGAAATAAAAAACATCATTGGTAAGAATGCACAGCATTCAGATTTTTAGATTATCATAAAATTAGAAAGTATAGAAAAATAATCACTAGAACTTCATGAACTGTAAACATTTGGATAAAATTAATTAGTTTTTGCTGTGATAAATACATGTAAACATTTTCCTAGTTGGTTCTTCAAAAAACATATTCTAAGTTAAACATAAAAATCAAGTGAATAAAAATTTCACTTTTGTCGTGCAGTTACGTATATTTCCGTGTATAAGCCGAGAATTTTTGGAACTTTTTCTAAAGCTAAGTGGGGGGGGGGGCTTATATACGGATCCGCTAATTTTGCAAAAAACTAAGGTACATTTCCGTTAGCGGGCACAAGCGATAAATCGCTAACTATCGCCAAATATAGCACACAAAATAATAATTCAATACCCTTAATTAATAAACACATAAAAATAACAATTGGAAAGGGAACATTTTTTGATACAGCTGTTGGATTCGGATATCCCTCCGGTGGCAGCAACTTCGAATTCTTTACGAGCGATTAACGATTTTTATAGTAAATCTAACGGGTGTTGGGAAAGCAACCTTTTTGTTTTACTTCGTGCCATCCGGGCTCGGATCCGAATCCAACAGCTGTTCCAATTTTTAAAGAATTTTAACTTACGTTTTGAATGCAGCCTTTAAGCAAAAAGAGAAAATTAAGTCATATAAATCCTTCAAATTCCGTGTCTGAATCCGAGTTTCCGAATAGTTCGTAAAATTCGGCTTCACTTATTGGGATGTCCTGATGTGTATCATCATCAGTTCCAATGCCATTTCCGTACTAGAATTTATATGTTCTTCATACACATCGCTGCCAAGGGTCAATGAGCTCGCTCCCCCTTTTGAAACTTTATGTACCGCACGTTTCAAGCTGCACGGCGAAGATAAGTGGCACTGATAAAAAAAAATTCCCAAGCCCCAGCCGCTTCCCTTGACCATTGTTGAACTGATCATCTGTCAATCACCCAGTCAGAGGTCCGGTATCAGGTAAGGGAAACTGGGAAATATCATTAGTGGTCATTTAGACCCTACCCGAGTTTAATTTAAGATCATTAGCGGTCACCTTTGGAAAGGGGCCGAATAAGACAACATCGCAGTGAAACCTGCGGCTTAAAGCTCAGAACGCTCATTATTGCACATCTTTACTGCCAATTTAAATCATGGCGAACAGTTGGAGAGTTAAATCTCATTTAGAACCTACCCGAGTTTCTTTTAAGAGCCATAATGAATCCCCTCCCCCTTTTGAATCGTAATGTCCAGTACATCATCACCTATCAATCACCCCGCCAGAGGTCGGATATCAGGAGCTGGATCGTCTGGACACTGGAAAATCATTAGCAGGTTAAAGCTAGCGTTTTACTTAACAACGATTTGATGGGAAAATATTCCACCCGTTTTACCTTCTTGGCGACATTACGCCCTCGTGGCTTTAGAACATATGGTTTGAAAGTCACATATTTTTTTTTTTACTCTTTGTTTCGCTTTACATACAGGTTTTGAATTTTGGGTAAATTTTGAAGAAAACACGCACCCTCGGCTTATACATGGATCGGCTTATATACGGCATTTATATTATGAGTGTAAAAATAATTTTTATATAATCTAGTTTAAATAGCCATAAAGCTTAATACTCCGATTGCTCTTCATTAACAAATTTGACTATCTTTTATGACGAACTGAATGGGGGGTTGAACCCCCAACTCCCCCTGGTTACGCCTATGAACTATTGTACCATTGTTTCATCGATTACATTTATTTATTACACAAGAAAAACATTATTTAAAATTAAGTTATGAATAGCTTGTGTAATATTAACAAGGGATTAATTTGTGAAAAACGCACTATATCTATATTAGCAAAATTTTTCTCAACTGAATGGGGGAGGAGTTGAACCCCCAACCACCACCCTGACGGCTATCTTATTACACAAGTAAAACATTAATTAAAATTAAGTTATGAACAGTTTGAGTAGTTATTAACAAGGGATTAATTTGTGAAAAACTGATAATATATACTATATATTAGCAAAATTTTTCTCAACTGAATGGGGGAGGGTTAAACCCCCAACCTCCTCTGACGGCTATGGTTATTACACAAGTAAAACATTAATTAAAATTAAGTTATGAATAGTTTGAGTAGTTATTAAAAAATGATTAATTTGTGAAAAACTCATAAAATATATATATTAGCAAAATTTTTCTCAACTGAATGGGGAAGGGTTTCAAACCCCTCCCCCCCTCTGACGGCTATGGCTATTACACAAGTAAAACATTAATTAAAATTAAATTAATTAAAATAAAGTTAGGAATAGTTTGTGTAGTTATTAACAAGAGATTAATTTGTGAAAAACTCATTATATATATATATATATATTAGCAAAAAAAAATTCTCAACTGAATGTGGGGGGTTACGCCTATGCCTATGGTGGGAATAGTTGGGGACTACCATGCTTATTAATTATACAAAATATGAGCTAAATCAATTAATATCTTCAGGTGCCAAAACCACTTTGAAATTTCGAAAATTTACCAATTTTTTCACAAAAATAATAATAACGCATTAAAAAAAATTAATACATCTTATTTAAAGCCATGCGTGGGTGAAATGAACTTCCCTGTGTCTAAAAAAAAAGTTTTACTCCTAACATTATCCCGGAAAATAAGAAATGTCCCCTTTTTTAGATCGCCATTAGGCGCGTTTCCACTCCTCTCAATAGACTCATCATTACGACCACGCGTTTACACGGGCGCTTTCCCTTGCAGCTCTTCGCTGTTTTTTGCATTATAAAACCAACCCAGAACTCAGCACGAGGTGGTGGTTGCATTTCGAGTCCCCCCCCCCCTAAAAATTTCAATTTAAGTTGCTAATTTACCCTAAAAAATTAAGTTGAAGTTACTGGCAAGTGGTTTAGCTTAAAAAAAAGTTGACATTGGCTTTTGGTTTCAAATCTGAGTAAAGCAAGTCTAGAAGCAATTCTTGACCGAATAAATCCATCTCATGCCTCTGTACCACATACTGTACTATATGCTTCAGTTACTAATTTAACGCAACGTTCTACTACATGGAAAGTTAAACATGTTACTATTGGTTGGAGCGTCTAGAATCTTAGACTTGAGTTGATCATCAGAAAGAGATACTGTAAGTGGTGGATCTGTAATGGAATCTGATTGCCATTCAATTAAATTTATGTAATCGTCTGCTTCGAAGTTTAACTTGGGAATTTTAAACTCTCGAATATTTTTTTAAACTTTATTTTTTTTGTCTTAATTTTAATTTCTTCTAAGGCTTAATTCTCTGACGTGTTTTTGATTATCAGCTAACATTTCCAAAGTAATATTTTCTGGATGGGCATAATAAGCACTTCTTAGCAAAGTTCTAGTTCCTACAATTTTTAAATCCTCAGGCACAAATCTCGATTTATTTAAAATATGGTAAAAATGAAGACTCCCATACCAACATGATGACTGACTTTTAATTTTAAACCACACATGTACCCATTTTTGTACCTTCACAACATACTCTGTTAATATTTTCAAGTTATGGGTTGGATCTTCTGTTGAAACATTTAACCTTAAAATTCTATCTGTCGTCGTCAACTATCTGAAATGATGGTGGATCCTTTTGTGACCTGGATTTTTTTGTGACAATCCTAATGGAATATATTTATTTGATATCCCTGTGAACATTTTGTAAAGGTATCGTTGATCAGTGCTAAGATCCTTTAGGACAATATCTGGCAAAGTTACTTCTATCTTTTCAAAGTTTGTTAAAGGCAAAATGTTTCACAAGATTCTAACATTTTTCCAATTTCTCCGCTGTATCCTTTTGGTCCAGTGGTTTTCCCTTCTAAATGTTGCAACAAATGACGTAAAGGTAGCTGGGTAGCTCCTTTGTATGTAATAAACAAATAAACCAATGCACAGGACGTCCTAAAAAGAGCTCGATATGTCGAATGACTCCATTTTTTAAACATGTATTTACCACTGTACCATCACAGCCAACCACTTGCATCTTAGAAAAATCGATATTTTTCTCCAAAAAAGTTAAAATACTTGTTTTAATATTTTGAGAAGAGCCAGTCGTAGGAGTGACATGTCCCATATATTTTGATCCTGGTTCGAGTATTAGAACGATATGTTCTTCTGTTACCGTCCTTCTAGAAATCCTTTCTCTTTCTTTAAACATAACTAAAGTTTAATCCTTTCGCTCATCAAAGTATATTCCATATTCTGATAGAGGTGTTTCCTCATTTTTCCTTTTCATGTAGCTACGGGTCTTTGTCCTTTCTCTTCTAATTTTACTACGATCAATTATGTTTGAAGAATCGTCCTTGGAAATTTTTCCCATATCCTTCAAAGCAGCATTTATTCGAATTGCTGCCGATCTATCGGAAACACCAGTTCTGTCACAAGCCTGAGCTACGTTTGGAAGTTTAGTTCTCGTTTGTGAAGTTGAAGAAGAATTATTATCAATGATTGTGTTTATAGTGTCATTGGAATTCTTAAGCGAATTAAAACTCAAAGTAGCTCCCATAATAGAGGGCGAGATTATTTTGGATTGTTTTCCTTTACAATCTATGAGCTGAACGTTTTGGCTCTAAGCTTCTCTTTATTTGCGCTGCAATCTTTTCTTCAACCATTCTGCTGATTTTAATGTCAACATTTCCAATGACCATTTTTCGAAATGTCCTTTGATGTGTTAAATAAGGTCTTTCAACAATAGGTACTTTCATTTTGAAAGTACAACTGAGAAAGTTCTTACATATGCTAATATCAAATAGATTTTTTTTCTGCTGATTCCCTGAAGGACAGAACCTTTTTCGAAAAATATAGTTTGCCAGTATTTTTTAATAGTTTCTTAATATTTCTATATGCTTTATGGGTATTTTTTCAGCATATATATTATCTGTTGGTTTGTTACAGTTCGAATCGAACTTTTTCCTCATAATCCTTAAAGCTCTTTAGTTAAAACTGAACATACATCAGCCACATACTAGCATCTCTTTTATAATCTTTCTGTATGTAAAGATAATACTTCATAACATCTGCAAATGTTGGAAGCATGTCAGGCTTCATTATTTCAGCCATTCCAAACACGGGACATACATCTACTGATCTTGTCGTAGCCATTTCGACCAATTCACAGAACCGTGTATCCTTAACAAACAAAACCCAAACAAAACTGAACTTAAAGATTAAAATTCTATATAAAAAATATCTAAAATAAGTAAAAATAAACAGTAAAATACGTACCAAGAAACGAAAGCGAATCAATTTGAACAAAGGACTTAGTTTTCCTAGATAGACTAGATAGGCGGGGCATTTGCAGGAGCATACTCCTACTAGATATTTACAAAAAATAAGTGGGCGGGTATTTAAAGAAACCCAGACACCTCCACTCCATGTGGTGAAATACGAGTTATTTACCCCTTATAAACAAGCAAAGAAAGGGAAGCGTCCGTGCACCTAGAGTGCCTGAATGGCGAGAGTGGCGTCAGTTGAGTGACAAAATCTGATTGGTGGAAACCTAGATTTTACCGCCTCGGGCGTAGAAGCGGCCCAATCCCATGATAGTACTTTACGCAAGTCCAACTTGATTGGCTAGTTTCACGGGCTTGGCTACACTTGGATATCTCGTCAATCTGATTGTTGCAGTAACCATTTGATTTTGAATATGCGCGTTGTTTCGTAGAAATACAATACATACACTAGCGCCTCAGCGTACAGCGTAAGTGTCCGACAAGTTGACTCTGATTTGCTCCTCATATATATGTTGTATGGTTGTTGTCAGTAGTATTTCTTGCCAACTTATATTAAGGGTACTTATACTTTAAAGAGCTTCTATTTGCGAAGCAACGATGGCCTAATGACTAAAGTCACCCACCTTCAGATTAGCGTCTGCAGCGGAGGATGACTTCCCGAGTTCGAACCCAGCTAGCGGAAAAATTTTTAGATCCTCCAAATTATTTTTAAAAATTCCAATTTAATTCCTTTTCATTCTAATTTACTTTTCCTAATTTTTAATACCCTTTTCATATTTTTCCAAGTTTCCGTTGATTTTACATAAATAATCTAAGAACCACTCCTGAACTCACTACCAGCTGATATTTTTCCGCCCCTCTGCCGTCCCCTTTGCTTTAGGATGATGGTGTCGTATCCACCGCTGGCTTAGGACCATTCTGATGTAACAAAAAGCATACATAAAACACTAACTTGCATAATTATTAACTTATATAATACAAGGATACAATTTTCGGCTGCTCCCACCTCTACCCACCCATAGCCATGGATCTGAAAAGAAAAGAAGAAAGCAGAAAGGAAGAGATAAATTGCGCCAACAGAAAAATTCTCATGACATACGTATCTAGGTCATGTGATCCGATTAGCCAATCAAGTTGGACTTGCGTAAAGTACTATCATGGGATTGAGGCGCCTGTCTCGGGCGTTTGGTAAAAAGTTCCCATAGGCGTAACACGTGAGTCGAGAGAAGTGCTTTGAAAACAGTAGGATTTAGACAGTTAAAGCAAAGTATCACTTTGAAACCTTGATTTTAACTTTCTTTTTATTTCATATTAGTGCAAAATGCAAGATTTTAAAAGTTGTAAATAGAGTGCGAGTAACGACTGTGTAATTACGTTTGGCATTGTATATTAATCGCTAATGTTTACTTTCGTCGGTAACGTATAGTTTGGGGAATGAAGGAAACATTTTAAAATGTTATTCTGGATACACAATATATATCTTTTGCAATCTAATTTTTCTGGCTGAGATTGTTATTTGCTTATAATCTGCAAATTTTTAAATCTAATGCTGTCTGATTTTTATTTTTTCATGACTTTAAATAAAATACTGAATTATTAAATTGGATGCCTTGTGATTCTCTTTGTCCACTGTCTAAATGAATGAAAATATAATTATTATGAAAGTGTTGCTCATAATTCTAAATATAAATAATCTAAAGTTTGTTTCAAGAAAAATTATTTGCTTCTTAACTGATATCTTTCGTAAAATTCCATATTTAACCCGTTACCTAATTTAATTAGCTACAGTAAATTTGCTGAACTGTTAAAACATATTTAAGTATTTTAAATTGGAAGGAGGGTGTTAAGTTTCTAAAAGCATTTATATATATTAGAAGCAGCTTAAAGGAAATAAAAATCGCTCCATGTGATAACATCATTCCGTCAAACTTCTTAAAATGATTTTAATTTTTAAATACTTTTAAAACTTCTTATTTTTACATCTTACTTCTTAAAAACTTAATCTTTGTTTCAACTTTTCACTTTCGAACATTCTGCCTCAAGATCGCACTAAAACTTGAAAAACACCATTCAAACTCATTGAATACAGAAATTCATGCAGACAGCACACTGTAAAAATGTGTAATTTAGGTTTGAATAAACACAACTTTTAATAATTAATGTGTGAAAAAGTTACTGTTGAGTTCTTAAAATATCAAAAAGTGATATAAACTTTTTCATTTCGCACACTTGAAAATGTGAATAAACCTCTTTGGACTCCTTAAAAATGTCAAACAACCCTCCTTAATTTCAAAATTATGTATCAACCCTGTGATATCAATTCCAAATGGTACCGATAAAATAAACGTATAGGATGCCTAAGGGGTGATAAAAATGCCAAGCAGGGCGAAATCTTACGAACAATTTTTTTTCCTGGCAACCCCATTGAGTCTCAGCGCTTGCGCAGTCGACTTTTCCTCTGAATTGTCGCCACTCTTCCCAATTCAGGCACTCTACGTGCACCCTAGTAGCGAGGAACGCAATGATGAGTCTATTGAGAGGAGTGGAGACGTGCGTGATATAGAGCTCTCAAAAAAGGTGAAAATTTTAAATTTCCGGGATAATGTTAGGTGTAACACTTTTTTTTTTACAAGCAGGGAAGTTCATTTCACCCACGCATGGCTTTAAATAAGATCATTAAATTTTTTTAAATGCGTTATTATTGTTTTTGTGAAAAAATTGGTAAATTTTCGAAATTTCGAAGTGATTTTGGCACCTGAAGATATTAATTGATTTGGCTCATATTTTGTATTATTAATAAACATGGTAGGCCCCCAACTATTCCCACCATAGGCGTTTTCAATTTCCGAAATTCGGGTTTTTCGCTCCACCCTACTGTATATATTAAGCAAGAAATTTAAAACCAAATTGACACTGCCAAAATAATTGACGATTTTTAAGAAATAAGCAAGACGGAAATTCATGTAAAAAATGTTGTTTTGATAAATTTATCTAATGTGTTATGGTATGACATTTTTGATAACTTTGTTTTTGTAAATAACTTAATGAGAGTTTTTTGTAAATAACTTAATGAGATTTTTTTCTAACTTGAGTTTGAGGGCCCCGAAATTTTACGCTTCGGGCCCCCACATGACTTGATTCCCCACTGATAAATATGTATGTTGTTTACCAGGTATGTTTGCTTATTATAGCCATGCTTTGGCAAGGAGGAGTGGTGTTGTCCTCGGAACTTTTCCTTAAGGGATTGATCCCGGACCGTCGTCAATAGCCTGCTGTGTTGTTCTAGTGTTACATTAATTAAAACTGATCATATTACCTCTAAGGTTGCTACCGATAATTTTCAGGTTTACATTTTTTTCAAAGATTTGTTTAGGAATAAATAAGCGTTCTAGAACACGAAATGGAACATGAAAAAGCTATATTTTCTTCTAAATTTAATTCACGTTGGGTTGGTGTGGAAGTTTGGAGAGTGGGGTGCCAGCTCAGGTGTTGCTTCGTCATCTGACCGTGGTTCAAAATTACGAGGTGTTGTCCTCGAATCTTTCCCTTAAGGGACTGATTCCGGACCGTCGTCAATAGCCCGTTGTGTTGCTCTAGTACGACGTTAACTAAAATTACCATTACCATTACCCGGACCGTCGTCAATAGCCCGTTGTATTGCTCTAGTACAACGTTAACTAAAATTACCATTACCATCTAAATTTAACGTACACATGTTTTTCTCGTGCACATAAAAAGTTCCCATGTTAAATCTACTGGAGCTTGGAAAAAACTGCCTCGGGCGTTTGAAAAGGTATCTAAGTTAGAGTGCCTATATAATAAGAGTGGCGACATACGGGACACACTTTCTGATTGACTTAGAGACCTTTTCTACCTCCCGAGGCGGTCTTTTCCTTGCTCCTGTAGACTTAACATGAGAATTTTTCGTGTGTTTTAGAAAAACGTGTGTGTACATTAAATAAAAAAGAAAATATATCTTATTCATGTCCATTTCGTGTTCCAGAATGTTTATTTATTATTTTTTTAGTGTTTTGTCAGTATAAATTCGAAGACTTTTTAAGGCAATAGCTTTTTTTGAACACCATGGTGTTTCCCGCAATCTAAGTTAGCGCGTTGTGCAATCCATCTCATCAATTACGCATGTAATTGAGCGTTTATATGATTCATTTATACCGAATGTATCCATATTATAACAATTATATGCTTTTTGATCTCCTTAAAATGATATATTAATTCGCCTAGCAACCTACTTTGAGACGATTCTGGTAGAAAAATGGCTGCCGCGCATGCGCATTGGGCCAAATTTGGTCCCTTGTCGCTACTGTTATTATATAGGCACTCGGTGGAGTGGTCGTTCACGGTAAGAGGTTTGTCGCCAACTAACTTTTGTCGCCAAATCAGGATGTCGGCCGAATTCAGTAAAAGCAGATAGGGTTGCCATAACAAATACGGCAGATGTGAAGAAAGGTGAAGTTTACCATATTTGGCAACAAATTGCCTTCTTACCGTGAACGACCACTCCACCAGGCACTCTAAGCCAATCAGAAAATGTTTCCCGTGTGTCGCCACTCTGATTATATAGGCACTACTTTTCATAAGCTATGTGAAGAGATTTTGTTTGTTGTCGATGGACCATTATAATTATAAGCACAGTTTGCCTTCGATTAAATCTAGCTTTTCCCTCAGAAATATTTAAAAGAAAGTTTTAATTTTTAATGTGTTCTTGGCCCTTAAGATTGAACAGAATTCCTTGGGGACAGACCAAATATACTGGCAATCGGTTTTCTTCAGACATATGAACTCAAAAAAAGTATTGAGGTAAATATTCGAACTCAAATAAAAACCAGTATTAATCAAAACTAAACATGTTTTGCTTTCAGTATGTTGAAACAACATTAAACAGACTAAAGTTTAAAATTACATACAAATGGAATATTTTACTAAATGCAACAGGCAAATCGCTAGGATTAAACTTTTTTTTCATAATTCTATGTTTTGTGGAAATAAATAATTACTGATTTATCTATCCCTCTTGTTGGAAGGGAATTGGCCCAACCAAAGAAATTGTAGGACACAATTAGTTAGGGTGTACAATAACTTTAAGTCTAACAAACGTTCTGATAAGTGTTTTTTAAAGAAAGATCGAAACACTGCATATTTACTATCACTACTAACCTATATAAACATACCCAACTAATAAAGTAGTTTACATTACATTTATACTCTTATATAATTTTTTTTTTTAATGTGCATCTAAAATATAACCTGTGCACCTAATTAAAAAACTTAGGGGCACAAGGTGCACCTGTATTAGAAAATCTATTTTGAGGCCTGGTGTACAATAACTTTTGATCTAACAAACGTTCTGATAAGTGATTTTAAAGACAGATCGAAACACTGCATATTTAGGTACTTGTATTATTTACCCCTTATGCTTGGGGTCCTGGGTCTAGCATAAAACTTTTAAGTGTTAGCTCTTTGGGTTACTGAAAGTGTATGTCAACTCCACTGATGACCACCGCCAAGCCAACAACTTACCTTGATAGTAATAATATCAGTTATTTCTACCTATCCCAAAAAGAGCAAAAACCTTTAAAAGCAGTCATTAAAGGACTTGATTGTAATACCACCTGTGATGACATTAAAACCCTCTTAAGTGACTTTGGTTATGAAAATCTTAAAATCAATAAGCTCAAACGCTTCAAAAATAAAAATACCTTCCAATATTCATGCTCTACCTCTCACTTGGCAAAAAATCAAAAGAAATCTTTGACCTTAAGCAATTCATATAATTGATCATTAAGGTCGGATCTACAAGAATAACAAAGAGATTCCCCAATGTTATAACACTGCATTTTAATTATTCAAATGAAAATTGACAAAATCTCCCAGATGCATAGTCTAAAGAAAGCTGTAAATCTACTAACTGCCCTAATAAGAAATTACCTCCCAAATGTGCAAATTACTCTCAGCAACACATGACTAACTACTGTATGCATTAATTTTGCAAAACCAAAGACCTATGTCAGGAAACTGACACAGCCCCAAATCTCTCCTATGCTTCTAAACTTTAAAATAATATGCCCGCTCCTGAGTCATAAATCTCGCCTCGCCTTAGTGGTCCCAATTTCGACCTGCACCCGTATTATTACTAGAGCTCAGATCGATATTTAAAAATGCAACTTGAAATATGCTGTAGAAAATCCCAAAAAATGCAATAAAACCCCAAAATATGCGAAATTGCAAAAAAAAAAATTTCATTATAGGGGCATTTCACAGTATTAAGTTGTTACGGACTCTACACTTCAGAAACATATTTTATCCTTATATTCTCTTAGAGTGAAAATGTTTAAGCTGAACTTCAAGTAATTTTATATTTTAGGATGTATTTAAAACATTAGCATTGAAAAGGATTTTTAAAATTCAAATTTGTAATAAATATAGAGATTTATATTGCATGTTACGGACTCTACATTAAAGGGACAAGGATTTTTTTACTTATATGGAAATGACATTCCCTCTGAAACTAGCTGTTATTTCTATCTATTAAAATTTTCTTTTTATATTTTAGTTCATATATTAAATATCTGCACCACAAAATAAAAATTGGAAAGGACAAAAATAATTTTAAATGAATTATTTATTACATAACTCCTTGTTTACAAGCCTGTTACGGACTCTACACATTTGTCTCTTGTGAATATTAATGAAATTACTGAGAACTGTGTTCAAACTATTACAACAAAATTGTTTTACTGTTCAATAGTGTCTATGATTGATGAAATTTTTTGGCTATTTCCTCATTATATGCAAAACAACGTTCCGAAGAACCAATTGGTGGTGGGTCAATGGGTAGAATTGACAGATAAGTGTCCCGGTTAATTTCTTCAAACTCTGCTTTTGGCATAGCTTTAAATTTGTTTGTTGATATGGGTTTAAGTTCAAACTTAACAAGCGATTTTTTTTCTGGCAACATTTTCACTCTTTGTCCTGGCCATAGCGGTCATTACTGTTAAGTACAGATATCCAAGTGCCTACTTTAATATCAGGTTTGGAAATGCTTTGGATTAATGATGGATAATTCTCATTCCTATGAGATCCCATACATCTTTTCTCAATATATTTGGAGTTAACTTCTGCAAATACTTTGCCATCATCAACATAAAAACTGTGCATTCTTCTGATGCCAGGGATTGATGTGACTGAGCTTCATCTATTTTCAAGTTTAAACTCATCAACAGTTGCTACCTCCTCAGTTTCAGGTACAAAAAGAATGTTTATTGATTTAGTCTCTCTTTTATCAATGGCTTAGAAATCATAGGCATTAAATGTCACATCTTTCTACTTCTCCTCATATACCATCTACTGGTCCTTTTCCATGCGCTGTAGGAAAAAAAATTCCGGCTAGCAGTGCAGCTGTGGTCTTTTATGTGGTTTTTTAAATTGCTCACAAGGTTATACTTATTTTTAAATTGGCTACCACAACCATCTGACCAGTAATGAACATGTGTAAACGGTATTTCCAGTTTGTTCTTTACGTCATCCAAAATAATTCTGTTAAAGATGAAAACTTCCTTCTTGTGCAATGGGTTAGGACATCTGAGACAATTGCATAGGAAATATGCTGCAGTTCTTCCCCAACCTTATAATACACAACAGCTGTAAATATAGTCACTTGCTCTGTTGATCAGTTCATGAGCTTTCATGATTTCATTTTGTTGTTTCAGGCTATTATTTTTTGCAAAATCCTCTTGAATGTGATAATCTGACTTTCTGTCAGTTTCTCTTTTAGATATCGCATGTTTTCTTGCTGCCATTTTACATTGTATACATGCCAGCAAATGAGTGCAGCTGTTCTTTAAGAACTTGCATACCTTCAACTAAATCTGTTTCAACAGCTTCCTTTCTTTCCTGACCATCACTGGTAACCAATTGAAAATAGCTAATTGGTATGTCTTCAATCAAATTCAAACAAGGTTGAAGAGAAGTAAATATATGCAAGTAAACTGAAACTAACTTCTAAAAGTTAAATTTGAAGTAGTTTTTTGAAGCGAAAGTTTCATTTTACCTTTAAAGTTGAAGTTCTGGTTGTATAATTTTGTGTGCAGACAAATAGTAAAATGGAAACACTGTAGACAAAAAACATCATTCTTGCTAAATGTAGAGTCCGTAACATTTTGTAGAGTCCGAAACAAAATTTTAGAACTTCTTAAAAAATAACAGAATTGAATAATAGTGGAAATCAGTGAACAGTATTGTAACACTATAGTTGGAATTAGAAAATATTGATTTTGGTAAATATAAAATCATAATCAAAAATTTTAACAAAACTTTTCATTCCAATTTTGTTACGGACTCTACAACCATCATTTTCACAAGCTGTTAATTTTTATAGAATACATTTATCAATTAAAATTATTATCCATAATGGAGATGTGCCAGAACATTATTTGTCCCCAGTTTAAGTTTTGGTTTAAAAATCTGTTCAAGGCATTAAAAAATTAATATTTACTGTAGAGTCCGTAACATTAAAAACTTCATTTTTGATATTCTAAACGCAATTCTATGCATAATATGAAGTGAAAAAAGAAAAGAATGTGATATTTATGTCCTTTGGAATGTGCTCTCTCAATATATGTAATTAATTTTTAATTTTATTAAGTTTTGTTACGGACACACCTATGTCTCAAATACTGTGAAATGCCCCTATAACTAAAAGAGTAGTGATGAGGGGATAAAGTGAAAATGAGCAACACTTTTATTCAATTAATACACAATTTTATTTATTAATCGCTTCACTCACTGTTCTGGTCATCATGGAGCTATTTTTTTTTCGAACTATTTGCATAAATTAGGTTTTATCGACATCCAAATGTGGGAATCACCTATCTCATTTTGTATTCTTTGTATCACCTTCTCGTACACTGGTGTAATGTAGTTTTTCTGAGTGTCAATTTAATATGAATTTCTTTACCTGTGTACTTCTTCAAGAAGGCTTTAAAATGTTCATTCTCTCAACTTATAAAGAGCAATATTGGATTTCAACATTGCCTTGATCTTGGTACATCTCGTTCTTCTCCGAAGATTGGACACTCACTCAAACTTTAACGCGATGAAAGGCTGTTGAATATTCTTATCTTTTTGCACCTTTTCCACTTTTTGTTTGTGAGTTGTAGTTGATTTGAATTTGATTCCTTCTAAAAACCTTGCTTACAAATGCACAGAGCTAAGTTCTTTGAAAAAAATATTTGTAAAAATGTTTAAAACTAGAGAAAGATTGTCAAAATATATGCACAAAACATGCAAAATGATCCCAAATATGCAAAATAAATTCAAGATTTTTTAGTTGCAAATTGCTAAAAAACACTCAATACGGATTTCTATCAACATTATGGATTAAAAAAGAGATGCAAAATTCGAGCTCTAGTTATTACCCTAATCCCCCAAATTGCAATTCATCTGTCATGTCTTAATTTTTCCTTCCAAGCATCATTCTATTATTTAATATCCCCTTTAACACCATCATCTGACTGTTTCAAAATTATGGGGTATTGTCCATGGATCTTTCCCTTAGGGGATTGATCCCATATCATCATCAATAGCCTGTGGTGTTGGTCTAGTATGACGTTAATTAAAAATTTCCAGTTATTCCCTTAAAACCTGAACCTACTTCACCCTATTCACTTCTGTTCCTTCCTCTTCAAGGTTTTCTTTTCATGACAGCTCCTTTGACCATCCCTCTCAAGCACCTCCTCGGCTCTTAACACCCAAGTTGTCGCCATCCACCAAATTTTCTACAAGCAAATATTCAAGCTATGACCTAAAGAGAAGCTCGAGATAGAGGAAAACTGAGCCCATGAACTACATCCGCACCTTCTCTCTTCATGGGTTTAATCCGCTATGGAAGGAGTTTTATTTATTATTTATTTATTATTATTATTATTATTATTTTTTTTTTTTTGCAAGTGATCTTTTTTTACACGACAATCAAATTTATTCTAATTTTCTAGCCATATATATATTTTCTGCAGTTGTAAATATGTGTATATTTTTAATCTGGATTTTACAAATCCTGATTTTTAAATTTTAGTTTTCATATTGGATATTTGGTTTTCTTCCACTGGCAAGACGTTTAATGTTTACAAACTATCTTGTTTATGCTTATTGCATATTGTATGTTAGTTTAAGCTGCTGATGAACTTTCTTTTAAAATCATTTATTAACTAGCAAAAACTTAATTTTAGTTCAGATTTGCAGTGCAACATCTAAGGAGCAGATTTACATAGAAAGATAAGAATAAATTTTACAATTCTATTTATTATGAGTTGTTTTCTGAGGTGGGGTAATGGTAGGCTTAGCGAAGTATTGTATGATAGGGATATTTTTTATCTGTCTTAACTTAAGTAAATGTCTAATGCACTACAACCATCAGATGTTGGAGTGTTTTCTCCCACGAATAAAGCTTGGAAGGAGATTTTGAAACATTGTTTAGAGAAAGCAGATTACAAAATCCTTTGAAAGCGTCATTTCCATTTCTCTTGAAAAAGTTGTTTGTAAGAATGAAGGAAAATTCAGTAAATGGTATTAAAGGAGCTGGACTTTATCCTCTGAACAGAAAGGCCATCCAACACCATATTCTCATTACAGAAAAGAGAAACAACCAAGAGTATACAAGAACTGATTCTTCCACAAGCATTGTATCCTCTGAAGCAGTTTCTCTTCACTCTAAAAGATTTGAAGAGCAACAGTACAAACTATCTCCCACTCCATCTGTAAATACTGTTTTAGCAATTGAGAATTCAAAGAAAAAGTGAAAAAGAGCAAGAGTGGTGAGGTTTTAACTAATGGAAAGGTTAGATCTCTTCGGAATTCGAATTTGGCTGTATTTGCACCAACACCATGGGCAATGCTGTGATGGCTGTTACACAATAGGCTATGAATTGCCATTTGGTTTGCGAAGCAACCAACACTACGGGCAACTCTGTTATGGATGTTCTCCAATAGTATACACAATTTTAGAACTTCCCCCACCATGGGGTAAAGTGGGGCCATCAAAACATGCTATTTTGAATGTATCACTCTGAAAAAACAATCTTACAAAATTGAATGGTAATGTTTCAAGTTTAATCTATGAATCCTATGTATATAAAATGCATCAAAAGTTTCATTAAAATAAATTTAATTGTTTGGTTTTTTAGGGGCTTCTCTAAAAAAAAGCTTGATTTTACCCTTACTTTCCACCACCTGACCCTACCTATCGTTAAAATTCACACAAAGTATGTGATTGTTTCAGTACATTACCATATTGTGAAGCAGAAAGACAGTGGAATGGTAATTGGTTTTCGATGTGACGAGTACAGAATGTATTTTGCTTGGAAATCAGAACTGAAACAGCATCACCAGGGCTTTACACACCAGACTCCTCTGGAACGTAAAAACATGTAGCAAAGTGCTTTAATGTAAATCACATTCTCAAAGGTTCAGGTGGAGAGATGGATCAGAGCATTAAAGTCTATGTTACAACCCTACAGGAGTAAAAATAGATTATACAAAAGTAAAAATGAGTGCTCAACAAGTAGCGTCCTCTAGTGTCTAATCTAAATCAACACATAGACACATCCATACACGTGAGAATCGTTTTAGTTGTGAATCAAAGTGTTTCTGAACATTTAATAATTGCGTAGGCACTGTCAAACTCACACTGGAGAAAGAAGTAAGGATGTGATCTATGGTAGCATGTATGAGTGTGTTTGCATGAGTTGTCATTGCCTTAATTTTATTTTTACCTGTATTCGCTTGCTATGAATTTTAATATTTGAGAGGCTCACATGGTATGCATAGGGTCATAATTACAATAAAAAAAAAGTTTTCAAGTTATTTTTTAGTAAAAGTAGCATAAAAATAAAAATGTAGTTTATTTATGATTTAGTATTTATATATTGTGTATGCGCATGGAAATTGCTACCACTGTAGCTCAATTAAAAATTTATTCATGCACTTAGTTAAACACTGTTTATGAGATTATCTTTATGCATGTAAAGCACGTTGAAGTGAAATTAGTGTTACTTTTCCTATATAAAGGCTTCTATTTTTTTCTTTTACTTAACTGTTGTGTCTGGAGTCTTACTGGAAGTTGTTGATAAATACCCTCGAATAAATTTTATCATTTTTTTTTCCAGGTATTCTAACTATGTCACATCTTTATTGAATTAACCTGGATCTCAGTTCAACAGACAGATGAAAAACCTTGCAACTGAAAGAGTTCTAGAAAATGTGGTTCTAGATCATATCATGCAATGTTGTAACTAAGTAACAAGATACATTTGTATTGAGAATCCATCTGCTCCAACAGCCCCTCAAGTACTGCATTCCAAATATACACTGCAAAACATTTATACAAACAAAGCAAATTGAAGGGAATGTTGGAAATCTCATACAAGCAATTTAATCACCTGTAAAGACCCAAATGACATCAAGAGAGGTATGGACAGAGTGCTTGATTCCAATGTATTAGTTGGTATTTCAAAGTCCACTGCAAAATGTGCTTCACTTTAAAAGTGCATTCTCCGAAAGGACTTAGATGTTAACAAATCTTGTAAACATCTCTGGCCTGCAAAGATTTGTTCTAAATCTGGGAGTTCCAGTAACGAAAATTCCAAAAGTAAATTCTGGGTCAGAACCATATGTGCAAGACAACAAGCACTTGAAAATAAAATACCCACCAATACAGCATCAAGAAATTTAAAAAAAACTGTTCTAATGCGCAATTTGCCGTGAAACGTTTTCAAGTACATTCAAATTGTATCATCACAAACTGTCGCATTATTCTTTCTTCTCTCTCTCATCGAAGCTCTTCCAAGCAACACAAATCTCCATATAATCAACGATGTCAGAAAATTCTCTGGGTGCAGGTTACAGATCTGACCAATTATCAAAAGTGCTCACTCAAGAAATTGTTCTAAAACCGCACCAAGAACCCCACAATGAAGGACAAACACTCCAATGTACTCTTTGCAATAAAGTTCTTGGAAATGAGTGGAGTTTGAGAAGACACATACAATTGCACAGTCGTAAAAGACCTTATGACTGTAATGTGTGCAAGAAATCATTTTGGCAGAAGGGTGATTTGAAAGCACATAGTTATATCCACTCAGGTGAGAAAAAAATCATTTGTGTTATGTTTAACAATGGATTTTCAAATATTGGAGGCTTACAATCACATTCACTTAAGCACACTAAGAAGAAACTATTCAAGTGTGAAATATGCAACAGTTGCTTTTCACTGAATTCAAACTTAAAAACACACATGCGAATGCACACTAAAGACAAGCCATATGAGTGTAAAATATGCAACAAATGCTTTTCGCACAGTTCGAACTTAAGAAAACATTTACTTATCCACTCTAAAAAGAAGCCATATGAGTGCGAAATATGCGAAAAACGCTTTTCGCAAAAGGGAAACTTAAAAACACATTTAGTTATCCACACTAAAGAGAAACCATATGTGTGTGAAATATGCAAAAAAAGCTTTTCGCATAGTTCGAGGTTAAGAACTCATTTACTTATCCACACTAACGAGGGGCCGTATGAGTGTGAAAAATGCAAAAAATGCTTTTTGCAACATTGGAGCTTAAAAAAACACATGCGAGTCCACACTGGAGAGAAGCCATACCAGTGTGAAATATGCAACAAATGCTTTTCACTAAGGTCGAGCTTAAAAAAACACTTGCGAATCCACACTAAAGAGAAACCATATAAATGTGAAATATGCAAAAAATGTTTTTCACAAAGTTCGAGCCTAAAAACACATATGCAAATCCACACTGCAGAGAAGCCATATAAGTGTGAAATATGCAAAAAATTCTTTTCAATAAGTTCAAGCTTAAAAAAACACATGCGAATCCACACTGGAGAGAAGCCATATGAGTGTGAAATATGCAGTAAACGCTTTTCATTAAGTTGTAGCTTAAAAAAACATATGCGAATCCACACTAAAGAGAAGCCATATGAGTGCAAAATATGCAAAAACCGCTTTTCGCAAAATGGGAACTTAAGAACACATTTACTTATCCACACTAAAGAGGAGCCATCTGAGTGTGAAATATGGAAGAAAAGCTTTTTGCGAAATAGGAACTTAAGAACACATTTACGTATCCACACTAAAGAGAAGCCATATGAGTGTGAAATATGCAAAAAACGCTTTTCAGTTAGTTTTAGCTTAAAAACACATATGCGAATCCACACTGGAGAGAAGCCATATGAGTGCAAAATATGCGAAAAACGCTTTTCGCAAAAGGGGAACTTAAAAACACATTTACTTATCCACTCTAAAGAGAAGCCATATGAGTGTGAAATGTGGAAGAAAAGCTTTTCGCAAAATGGGAACTTAGCATATTTACTTATCCACACTAAAGAGAAGCCATAGGAGTGAAATATGCAACTTAAGGGATTCTCATAGTATGAAGTTAAGAACACATGCGAATTCACGCTAAAGAGATGCCATATGACTTGCGAAATATGAAAGAAACTGTTTTCAGAGTACAAACTTAAAAGTTCATTTACTTATTCACACGCAAGAGTTCTACTAATGTCGAAATATTGAAACCAACACTTTTCGTGACTAAACAACTACAATGTAATACTTAAGACTGCTAGATTATAAAACATGTGTATTCAAACTGAAGTGTATACAGGGTGACCTGTAAAGTCCCTTTAAATTTGAAACCCCATCTCGTATTGTCAAGGTAGTAACATGTATCTATAGTAAAGTGACCATGCTGAATTTATTGAGGCAGCTTACAGTGCTCCTAGTGGCCAATTTTGCAGACAACTCCCTGAAACTTTTTTTCTGTGCATTTATTATGGTATTGCATACATTTTTCTAATTGGAGTTTGTGGCCAATCTCCTTTAGTTTTTAGTTATATTTAATTTCCTTATTTCGCCGCTAGGTCTGTAAGCTGTCTCAATAAATTCAGCATGGTCACTTCACTATAGGTACATGTTACTACCTTGACTATACGAGACGTTGTTTCAAATTTAAATAGACTTTGTAGGTCACCCTGTATATGTAAGTAACGTTTTTCGATATATTTCTCCTTAGGAAAATATTTATCCACATTGGAGGTAAATGATTCAAGTATAAAATATGCAGGACACAATTTTCGTAATTGAAACTTATCAAGGCATGCTTACATAAACTGTAGAAATGTAAAATATAAATGGAAAGCTTTTCGCAAAGTTAGAACGTACCAGCATATGCTAATCCACACTGAACATGAGCCATACGTGTGTTAAATATGTATTAAACCCTCCGGAAATTTAATACTTGACAAAGGCTCGTATTTATTCGTAAGAGAGTGTTAGCAGTAATAAAAAGCGTAGTTAAAGGTAAGTAAAATAAAAGTAAACCAATCATCCCATTTATCTGTATTCCTGTACAATATTCTGAACTGCTGCCCATTAGGAATCTATCTAATATTCTGTTGTAATGTGGGATTGTGTAAAATTTACCAGGACTTTATTTTAATGGTCATGTTAAACAAAAGTGAATCTTTACCTAAACTTGTCAATACCATTGTTGCATTTTTGTCTGAAATTCAATGCTTTCAATTATGGTTTTCTGATATGTTCCTTTTTTGCAGGTATTTAAAATGTTATTGAAGATTTTATGTCGATATAGTGTAAAACTAAACTTTCTCTGACATGATATGCAACGATTTTTGAGATAACACGGCCGCTATTTATTAAGGGGTCATAGGACTCTTATGGTATGCAGTGAAACAAATTTTACATGAATTTTAATGTTTAATAACTCTTGATCTATTTCATTTATATGTTTACATTCTTTTCCTTTTTACAGCTCTGTCTTTTGTCTTTATGAAGAATTTTTTTTTTTAAATTCATACAATAATAAAACAATTTTATACTGAGAGTCGAAATAGAGCATGTGTTTCAGACAAATTCTTGATAACCATAGCTTGTGCGCAAGATTATTTCTAAATTATATTATTTTACTAAAAATTGTGGTATATAAATACAGTTTATAAGTATATGTACATGTCCTAGCAAAATCTTACTGATTTACAATAAATTTGTATTTTTTAAATGTAGTTGTACTTAGCTACCCCAAAATTGTAAAAATTCAGCAATAGTAAATGGAAAATATTTAATAAAAAATGAAAATTTTAATAAAATAAGAAGCTACGGCTCAAAGGTACTAATGTGTTTTAAATGTTCTGAAATTTTCAAGAAGAAATACTGAATAGTAAAAAAGTTATCCTGCGGTAAAATAAAAATGTTCAGTATATTTTCTGATTCGGTTAATGCAAGGAAAGGATTAATCACACTAAAGAAAAACTACATGTTTTGAGCAATTGGTTGAAAGAAACTTTTATTTTAAGGAACTATCCATTAATAGTAGGACATTTTAAATCTATTTTTTATTTAATGGTATAAATTTAAAGCGTAAACTTCAACCCCACAGCATGGAATTTAAAGAAAAAACTGAAGTGCCTGAGAGAGACAACACATCAGATCCTATTTTATTTAACACTGAAGTTATACGCTTAACTTTTTGTTAATATTCACGAAAACAATTTAAATGAGTTGTGAGCATAAATATTTCGGACATAAACACTATCGCCAAAAGAAAGAGTAAGGAGGAAATGTGGGAAACCGATGGAAGAAACATATTAGTCCAGCAACCTGCTTGGAGAAGATTCACAGGCGCCTCAATCCCATGATAGTACTTTACGCAAGTTCGACTTGATTGGCTAATCGGATCACATGACCTAGATACGTATGTCATCAAGGTTTATAGTTATTGGCGATTTATCTCTTCCTTTCTGCTTTCTTCTTTTCTTTTCAGATCTATGGCTATGGGTGGGTATAGATGGGAGCCGAAAATTGTATCCTTTTATTATATAAGTTAGTGTTTTATGTATGCTTTTTGTTACATCAGAATGGTCCTAAGCCAGCGGTGGATACGACACCATCATCCTAAAGCAGAGGGGGCGGAAAAATATCAGCTGGTAGTGAGTTCAGGAGTGGTTCTTAGATTATTTATGTAAAATCAACGAAAGCTTGGAAAAATATGAAAAGGGTATTAAAAATTAGGAAAAGTAAATTAGAATGAAAAGGAATTAAATTGGAATTTTTAAAAAATAATTTGGTGAATCTAAAAATTTTTCCGCCAGCTGGGTACGAGCTCGGGAAGTCATCCTCCGCTGGCGACGCTACTCTGAAGGTGGGTGACTTTAATCATTAGGCCATCGTTGCTTCACGAAAAGCAGCTCTTTAAAGTATAAGTACCCTTAATATAAGTTGGCAAGAAATACTACTAACAACCATACAACATATATATGAGGAGCAAATCAGAGTCAACTTGTCGGACACTTACGCTGAGGCGCTAGTGTATGCATTGTAATTCTACGAAACAACGCGCATATTCAAAATCAAATGGTTACTGCAATAATCAGATTGGCGAGATATCCAAGTGAAGCCAAGCCCGTGAAACTAGCCAATCAAGTTGGACTTGCGTAAAGTACTATCATGGGATTGAGCCGCTTCTGATGATTCTGGTAGAAAAATGGCTGCCGCGCATGTGCAGTAAGCCAAATTTGGTCCCTTGTCGCCACTCTTATTATATAGGCACTTTACTTTTTTCATACTGTGAATAGCAACAGCTTTGGAGGCAGAATTAATTTTTGTGCAAATTACATCATACGGCTTTTGAGAAATTGGAGAATCCAAGTTCATAACTCCACAAAAAAATTTCAGAGGTTCTAACACCTGGCCAATACAGAGCATAGCATAAACAATCCGTCTATTAATTTGTGGGATATTCCTTTTACTTCCCAACAGTTTAGAGTTTCTGGTAGTTGATTCTTTGTGGCACTTGTGTGTGTCACACAAAACAAGAAATTAACGCAGACAATCCAGAAACTTTATTTTACCCTAACACGAATGTCACCATGACACAGCTTGCAGGACACATTTTGCTCCAAAAATGTGAAAAACAGCTGTTTGTCAATATCAAGTTACCTGAGGCTGGATTTGAGTCACTGAATGATAGTATATCTACTCTTAATTTCTTTTTAGAAGCACTTGGTGGCACAAGATTAGCACTAACTGATGCATTTATCCCAGACGAGTTCAAACAATCAGACAGTTCCACTTTTTCGATCTTGAAAGGGCTTGAGTTGTTCACAGAGGATGGATAGGATAGGCGTCCCTGCTGTTGACGTAAGAACATCAGGTCAGATTTGATCTAAGCGGATTAACAACCCGGGGGTTGCGAGTTCAAAACTCTATCCAACTAAAGAATAGTGAACGTAGGCGCTGGTACATGTAAAATCTGTGGCCTCAGATGTCCTCACATTGGTGTGGTGTAGAAGTTTGGAGAGTAGGGTACCTGCTCAGGTGTTGTTCTCGTCTTCTGACCGTTCCCTTCGGAACCAATTCCCTTCGGAATTGATCCTGGAACATCGTCAGTAGTGCGTTGCTCCAGTGAGACATTAATTAACTTTTAGGTTTGTACATCATATACAACTTGTCGAAATCTCTCTCGGGCTTATGAATTGTCGTCATGAAACTCTAGACATAAGGTGTAACGGTGTAGATCTGTATAGATTGCAGACAGACGTCAACTCTGCTATATAAACTTACTGCATTATGCGACATATTTATCTTGAAAGATATTTTTCTTCTTATCTGAAATGTTTATTATTAAATGGTAGTATATGGCAGAGATTTAAAAAAAAAAAAAAAAGCTATACGTTTTTTATTTGGGGGAATTCAGATTTTAAAAATTTAGTCACATGCTAGCATGGTGTTAAAGAATTTTAAAGACAGGTATGTAACGAACCAGTTTTTGGTTTAATCACTCCTTAAAAGTAATTTGTATAAGTTTTTAGTATAAGACTGGTAAAAATTTTAACACTTTTAGGATGGTGGAACGTCTCATTATCTTCAGTATTCTAAAGTATAAGTGTGCCAAATTTGGTGTGAATTAGTCAAACGGTGTAGATTTGTATGGAAAATATACACAAACACATACTTATATAAAAAAAAAATATATATATATATATACATGTATATATATATATACATATATACATGCATATATATATATATATATGTATATATATACATATATACATGCATATATATATATATATATATATACATATATACATGCATATATATATATATATATACATATATACATGCATATATATATATATATATATATATATATATATATATATATATATATATATATATATATATATATATACAGGGTGTTTCAGTGAACCGTTTCAGAACTTCTAAGAGGGGTAGGATACATCCTGATGAACCAAAATCATATACCAATGGGCAGTCAGAAATGCTTTCCTGACGCGGTAGATGGCGTTGTGCGAAAATCCCGAGCTTTCGTGTAGGGAATCTTCATTTCGCACAAGAACGCCAAGTTAGTAGGATGGATGATTACACGATTGCAGAGTTAGCCGATATGCATTTGGCGTACGGGGCTGCAAATTGTAGTGGGCCATCCGCACAGCGTTTGTACGCGGAACGATATCCGACGAGGCGTATCCCCAGTCATAACTTCTTTGCAAGACTGCACCAGAGGTTAGCTGAGACAGGTTAATTAGAAAGAGCTGACAGGGACAGGGTAAGAACAGCACGGACTGCAGACGTCGAACAGAATGTGCTGCAGCATGTACAGGGGAATCCAAGAACGAGTACACGAAGTGTAGAAAACGCAGTCGGGGTTTCCCATTACAGCGTCTGGAGGATTCTCCGAGAAGACATGCATCCGTTTCACGTGCAGCGTGTCCAGACACAGCAACCGGAGGATTATGCACCTCGTATTGCTTTCGCACAGTGGTACCTTGGAAAATGTGCTACAAATCCCCTTTTTCCTGCTGAAGTGTTGTTTTCCGATGAGGCATCCTTCACAAGGGAAGGAATTTTCAACACGCATAACGACCCTATCTGGGCGGTCGAGAACCCGCATGCAATACGACGTCGTGCAGCACAGATTCGATTTTCGGTCAATGCATGGGCCGGTATTATGGGAGATCACCTCATCGGACCTTACCTGTTACCGTCTCGTCTAACCGGACCTAACTACTTGCTCTTTCTGCAGCAAGTATTGCCACAACTTTTGAGAGATGAACAGATTTCTGCATCGACGCAACAGACAATGTGGTTCCAACACGATGGAGCCCCTGCCAATTATAGCGGAGATGTTCGTAACTACCTGGATGTCACATTTGGTCAGCAGTGGATCGGACGTGGTGGTCCCGTGCGTTGGCCTGCTCGGTCACCCGACCTATCATGTCTTGATTTTTATTTCTGGGGTCATCTGAAATCGCTAGTTTATGACACCCCTGTTGACAATGTTGAGGAGCTGGTTGCAAGAATTGCAGTAGCTGCCGGAGAAATTCGAGATATGCCTGGAGTATTCCAAAATGTTCGGATGTCCATGCGTCGGATATATGAGGCTTGCATTATAGCCCGTGGAAGAAACTTCGAACACTTACTTTAATCCATGTACCTTTTGCTTCTTTTCATGTATTATTAAAACGATTTCTCACTTACGGTCTCTTTTCTTTACGGTGCTTCCGTGTACAACACCGCTTCAGGAAAGCATTTCCGACCCCACATTGCTATTTGATTTCGAGTTGTCAGGATGTACCCTACCCCTCTTAGAAGTTCTGAAACGGTTTACTGAAACACCCTGTATATAAAAGTATGTGTTTGTGTATATTTTCCATAAAAATCTACACCGTTTGACTTATTAATAATGACTGGAAGATATAAACAAACACATACTTTTATATATATATATATAAGTATGTGTTTGTGCATATTTTCCATACAAATCAACACCGTTTGACTAATTCACACCAAATTTGGCACACTTATACTTTAGAACACTGAAGATAATGAGACGTTCCACCATCCTAAAAGTGTTAAAATTTTTACCAGTCTTATACTAAAAACTTATACAAATTACTTTTAAGGAGTGATTAAACCAAAAACCGGTTCGTTACATACCTGTCTTTAAAATTCTTTAATACCATGCTAGCATGTGACTAAATTTTTAAAATCTGAATTTCCCAAATCAAAAACGTATAGCTTTTATTTTTATTTTATCTCTGCCAAATACTATCCTTTAATTATAAACATTTCAGATAAGAAGCAAAATATGTTTCAAGATAAATTTGTCGCATAATGCAGCAAGGGGATATAGCAGAGTTGACGTCTGTCTGCAATCTATAGAGATCTACACCGTTTGACCAGTCCACTCCAAATTTGGAAAACACTTTCTTCATAGCTCTGGGGGTAAAACGTAGGCAACATATTAACCCCAGTTCTATTTGACCTAGGTGTTCAGTGGGATTTAAAAACAATTAGAAATCCTCATGGGTATAACAATTTTAGATTATTTTTACGATCACTGAAGAATTCACACCAACCATATGGTAGGTACATTCATCCTGTAGAAAACATTGGCTATTATATATGTAGGAACGGAATTCTTTCGCCTCCCCACCTACTACCGAAAGGAGAAAGGGACTATTTCATCCAGGAAACGGAACACCACGAACGCTAAGGGGAAAAGGCTTGATCCCTTGCCCGCGGCGGAGGGTCTTCAGTTTTTTGTGTGATCGGAGAGAGTCGAGACCTGTGTGGCCACTCTTCCGTACTTTTTTTATGCGAATCTATTGAGACCTCTGTGGCTCATATGTGTACCATCTTCAATTAATTTAATAAATGTGTTTTACAACACTTGGACTCATTCCAAAATACCATATCAAGTAATAGCCACAGTGCCATTCCAGTGTTGACATCACAAAATGGGGGTTCGACCGAGATTGCCCCATGCAAATTGAACGTGGACTAGAACCCTAGAGAGCCATCATCATCGCAAACTGTGAGTACATTTTGCTCATTTTTAATATAAAGATGTCATATTTTGGTAAAGCAAGAAAGGACGATATTTACCGTCTTGCAACGGAATTAGATATAGAAATACCCTCAAATGCGACAATTTCGAAATTAAAAAAGTTAGTGACGAAACAACTCGATTACAATGAGGAGTACACAAAAACACTTCTGGATACAATAATAGTTGAAAGAATCGAAAAAGAGCAGCTGGAGAAAGACAAACAGCAGTTAGAGAGGGAAAAAGAAAAAGAATTACGCGAATTTGAATTGGAAAAACTGAAACTGCAAAATGCGACACAAACAGTTAGGGAAAATCACATGACAGAATCGAACACTGCATGGGATAGAGGAAAGGAATTATCAAAGATAATTAAAAGTTTTGATTCGAATGAATCCAATGATATAAGTACGTATTTAGCGCTGTTCGAGAGACAAGCGACGAAAATCAAAATCGAAAGTGAAGATTTTGTAACGCATTTACTAGGTTTATTACCCTTAGAGATAGCACAGATTATAACTCGCGAACCGGAGGAAAGATCTAATGACTATGAACACATAAAAGAAATCTTACTCAAAAGATTTAAACTTACGTCTGAACAATTCAAACAAAAATTCCTGAATCATAAAAAGGAAAGTACAGCCACTTGGCGAGATTTTGCGTTTGAAATAAGTCATTATTTTGACGAATGGTTAAGAGGACTCAAAATAACAAATTTTGACGAGCTCAGGGAACTAATGGTATCCGAGCAGTTAAAACGTAGAACGCCGTTTGAAATCAAAACACACTTCATAGATGACTGGCATCAATTAAAATGCGCAGAAGTTATAGTGAAAAAGTTAGAGGAATATGTGAGAGTGCGAGGTTGCAATTAGGAAAAATGGAGATACGGAATGTAAATAAATACAGACAAAATGTTTCGCAAGATGAAACTCGATATAAAGGTGAATCGTCGAACTTTCGTGCTAACCAGAATAGTAGAAATGTTGATAATTGTTATAAAACTGTTGGTTATAGTACAAATGTCAATAAGTATGTTAATAAGGTTGATTATGATGTACCAAATAGAGATCCATATAAAAGTAATAGAATTAAGTGTTATGCATGTGGAAATTATGGGCATAAGAGTAATACTTGTACATATAATTTTAAAGGTGAAAATGCAAATGTGAATAAAACTGTAAATCAAATATATGTAGCAACTGCTAAGAAAATTGAAAAGAGTGTTTATATTGAAAAGTGTTATATTAATGCAGTAATAGACACTGGATCTGAAATAACTCTAATTAATGAGGAATGTTATCATAAAATAGGATCTCCTATATTGAATGGTAGTAAGATATATTTAAATGGAATAAGTCAACACAAAATAAGTACCGAAGGGTTTTTCCGATCAGAAATTGTTATTGATAATATTTCTTTGTGTTCTGACGTGCATGTCGTTAAGAATTTACAATTTGAAGCAATAATTGGTATGAACGTATTATCAAGGGTAAAGTTTGCATTTTCTGGGGGAACATTAAACGTTACCGATAGAGACATAAATGAAATAAGGAGGTCAGAAGTAAGGGGCGAAAACGGAAGCGAAATAAAAAACAAAGCAACAACAACTTCAGGCGTTGTCATAAATCACGGGGAAGAAGAGCGCGTGAGTTTCCCTCAACATCCCCTCGTAGACTTTCAAGTATCGAAGGCGCATGAAAATGACTCATCAGCAGGTGCTTTTGTTTACACTTTAGGCGCCGTAGCGTTGGATATGTCTAGCGAAGAGACAGATCTCTCCCATATAATGAATCCCTGTTTACGAGAAAGAATCTGTCAAATTGTAGGAAATTATGTGCCTCAGCAAGTAACAAACACGGATGTTAAGATGAGAATTCTTCTGACGGACGAAGTTCCAGTTAGTCAGCGTGCTCGGCGGTTGCCGATTACTGAACAACTTATAGTTGAAAAACAAATCCAAGAGTGGTTAGAAAAAGGGATAATTAAAAACAGCTGTTCGGAATATTCTGCCCCTATAGTGCTTTGTAAGAAAAAAGATGGGAATCACAGACTTTGTGTCGATTTCCGAAAGCTCAACAAAAAAATAATTAAGGACCGTTTCCCGTTACCTCTAATCGAAGACGTGTTGGACAAATTGGAGGACTCGCAAGTCTTCACAACGTTAGATTTGAAAAACGGCTTTTTTCACGTCGACATAGAAAAGGAGAGTACAAAGTACACCTCTTTTGTTACCCACGAGGGACAGTATGAGTTTTTAAAGACACCTTTTGGATTGTCAACCAGTCCAAGTGTATTTGAAAGATATATTTTTCATGTTTTTAAGGATTTGTTAAAAGATAAAACTGTTATTATTTATGTAGATGATATTATCATACCAGCCATGAATGAGGTAGAGGGTTTAAAAAAATTAGAACGTGTTTTAAATACGGCGTCAATGTACGGATTAGAACTAAACTTCAAAAAGTGTCAGTTTCTAAAACGAAAGATAGAATTCTTGGGTTACGTAGTAGAAAAAGGAACTATAAAGCCTTCACCTTTAAAAACTGCAGCCGTACGGAACTTCCCACAACCCAAAAATGCCAAACAAATACACAGTTTTCTGGGATTGACCGGTTATTTTCGAACGTTTGTTCGAGATTATGCCAAGATAGCGAAGCCCCTCAGTGATTTACTTCGTGATAATAGGGAATTCCATTTTGGGTCGAAGGAGAAAACTGCATTTCAAGAATTAAAGCAGGCCTTGACTGGCGAGCCGGTGCTACAAATTTTCAGACAAGGACCGCCACTGGAACTTCATTGTGATGCAAGCTCACACGGATTCGGAGCAGTACTATTGCAACAGGCAGATGACGGAAAGATGTATCCAATTCAATACATGAGTAAGAAGACAACAGCACAACAAGAAAAATACGGCAGCTATGAATTAGAAATTCTAGCAGTGATCGAAGCTTTGAAAAAATTCCGGAATTATCTACTCGGAACCAAATTTAAAATAATGACGGATTGCTCAGCCTTCCAGCAAACCATGAGCAAGAAGGACTTAACCCCTAAGATAGCGAGATGGGCGTTAATCATGGAGGAATTCGAATACGAAATAATTCATCGACCAAGTGCTCAAATGAGACATGCAGATGCTTTGAGCCGAAATGTCGCTGTGATAGTACCGCAACCAACGGGTGAAGAAATAACGTGCAAGTTAGCAGCAGCCCAACGACAAGATGAGTATATTCAAGTTATTAAAGAATTATTGATGAGAGGGGAAAAGAACGACTACTTGATCAAAAACGATGTATTATATCGATATGAAAACGGAAGTGAACTGCCTGTCGTCCCCGAGAGGATGCAATCAGATATTATAAAGGAATTCCATCAAAAAGGACATTTTGCCGTGGCGAAGACCGAGGAGTTAGTGAAAAGAGATTTTTCCATTCCAGGACTCAGGAAAAAAGTGGAGAACGTCATAATGAACTGCGTTAAGTGCATCTTGACGAATAAGAAAAGGGGCAAGCAAGAGGGTCAATTAAATCCAATACCCAAAGGGAGTGTACCGCTTAGTACATACCATATTGATTTTCTGGGACCTCTGGCGACAACAAATAAACACTATCAACACATCTTCGCTGTGATAGATGCCTTCACTAAATTTACTTGGCTCTATCCTGTAAAATCAACTTCTACACGTGATGCGTTGGAGAAGCTAGAATCGCAGTCACATATTTTCGGAAATCCGTCAAGAATAATTTCAGATCGAGGCACCGCATTCACATCCAAAGAATTCGAAGGTTACTGCGACAAAAGAAGCATTGAACACTTCAAAATCACCACAGGAGTACCTCGAGGAAATGGTCAAATCGAACGAATATTTGAAACTGTGATACCGGTACTGACGAAATTAGCGATCAACGAACCAGAAAAGTGGTTTAAATATGTCAACTCAATTCAAAGAATTTTGAACAGCACCTCTAGTAAAAGTACAAAAATCACACCATTTGAATTGCTAACAGGAGTATCAATGAAGAACAAAGAAGATCTGAAGGTCAGAGAAATGTTGGAACAAGAATATGAAGAATGGTTCATAAGAAACCGAGAAGGACTTAGGGAAGAAGCTAAGGAACAAATCCTAAGGATGCAAGAAGAAAACCGAAAACAGTATAATCAGAAGCGGAAACCTGCAAGAAAGTATGCAGAAGGAGACCTGGTAGCGATACAGAGGACCCAATTTGGAGCAGGACTCAAATTACGACCAAAATATCTGGGCCCATACGAAATTATCAACAGGAAACCACCCGACCGTTACGAGGTGAGGAAAGTGGGCAGTCACGAAGGACCTATCAACACGTCCACTGCTGCCGAACACATGAAACCATGGACTAATTAACTTTAAAGAACTCTGGGAAAGAGAAACTAATGTGGAGAGAAAAATGATGTTTATTTTCAGCAATTCTCTCAAAAGTGAAATAGATACTTTTTTTTGTTTTATTTTTATTTTTTTCAGGTCCCATTGTACGTGCCTAAATGAGTGCAGTGATGTTCGGGGCGAACACCGTCAGGATGCCCCAGTGTAGGAACGGAATTCTTTCGCCTCCCCACCTACTACCGAAAGGAGAAAGGGACTATTTCATCCAGGAAACGGAACACCACGAACGCTAAGGGGAAAAGGCTTGATCCCTTGCCCGCGGCGGAGGGTCTTCAGTTTTTTGTGTGATCGGAGAGAGTCGAGACCTGTGTGGCCACTCTTCCGTACTTTTTTTATGCGAATCTATTGAGACCTCTGTGGCTCATATGTGTACCATCTTCAATTAATTTAATAAATGTTGTGTTTTACAACACTTGGACTCATTCCAAAATACCATATCAAGTAATAGCCACAGTGCCATTCCAGTGTTGACATCACATATATTAACCCCTGTTCTATTTTTCTTAGGTTTGGAGAGGGGTAAAATACAATTCCGTGATCCAAATTACAATAATATATATACATCAATACCTTTAATATCACAATTCGACAATTCACAACAAATTTGGTACACTCATTATTTGACAACTGTGCTTAACACATGCTATATACAGTTGCAGATTTAGGGGGCTATAGCCAAAAGCTGCACTAAGTTTACTTTCTAAAATAACTTATTCAATTTGAAGCTTCGCACGATTGTGTGATAAACCATTATTGCCTTTGTATTTCTGAAAAGGTGCTACATACAAAATATAAAACCTACTGAATATACCACCTACTAATAATAATCAGTAAGCTGTCTGGTTCCTAAACCAAATGAGTAAATAATATTCTGCCGCGAGTAGTTTTTGTAATGGGTTAAATGATCAGATGTTTATTAATGTTGCGCTTCTTATGATTACATGAACCAAAAGAAATTCATTATTGATGACAGATGAAATGATCACCAAAAACAAACATCATTTAGTTATCAAGAAGCATAACAGTTGTTTTGATGAAAAAGTCAGCCATGTGAATTTATAATCATGGTGCAGGGAAATTATTTACAGGCGCAGGTGAACTGTTTCAGAATTTGCATAATCTTTTACTAGCCATCTCTTAACTAAAGGAAATTTGTTATTCATAAATACAGTGGTACAAAGCTCTGTAGTTGCATCCTGAAAAAGAAAAATTCTTTCTGTTTACCCTTATCCTGAAAGAGAAAAATTAATTGTTTCCTCTTACATAAAAATACAATGATACAAACTTTTCCAACAGAATCCTAAAAACAAGAATTGTTTCTTTCTTATACACCGTTTTTTTTTATAATTACCCTCAAGTAGTTGTCATGCTTTTCACCTACATGAATCTTAAGGGCTTATCTTGAATGGCTACATCTCGAATTTCCCACTTAAAATCATAGCAGTAGCTAGTCTTATGAATGTTTGAGATTACTTTAAGATAATTCGTATTTACCTGCTACTTATGTGAAAATTTCTTGACAATTTAATCCAACAATCTTGAAATCGCTACATATAGAATTTTCCACTTAAATTCTTAGCAGTAGCTAGACTTAAGAATATGCAAGTTTACTGTAACCATACTTATTTGAAATATTTCTTGACAAATTTTATTTAAGTTCAATAATCTTGAAGTTTTATTACATCTTATGATCTTGACAATGCAAATTATTGAAGTAAATTTTTACAACCAGAAGCTGTCTTGTCTTTTCTACATTTAATGAAACTAATTTATTGCTAGATGGTTAATCAGTAGCTACAGTTTAGTTCTATCTGTCTGATTAAAGTTAGGAGGGGGCATGAAATTAACTAATCTTCCAGAAGATTTAAAGCTTTACACAGATCTGATTTTTCCTTAATTGAATGCAATCTTTGTAATTTTGAGCAGAAGTTGTACCGCGGGTTTCATAAAAATCAAATTTTTACAACCAATAGAACCCACATTATTTTCATTTCATTAAAGGTATCAATAAATATTCACTATGAGCAAATTGTTCCAATTGAGATAGTATTTCATTAGTCTTATAGATATCCGTTTCTAAGCACCTGGCAGCTGAAGAATTCGTACCATAAAGAATCATAAATATCCATCAATAACACTGTCGGGAAAATTAGAGACTACTCAATCCTGCAATGCTTTGACAAAACAGTGATCCTACCTCCAGGGATCGTACTGCTGGAAGTTGGAAGGCTATATTGTTACATTGAGAACTAGGAAGTTTAGTGAAAAAAAGTTATCCAAGTTATCCAAGCCTCATATTCTAATAATATCATCTTAATAATATTTTATGTACAATATTATGGAGATTAATACCTGCATTGAACAAAACCTTCTGTAACAATTGTAGAATTCAGTTCAACAACCTTGGGCTCAGGTTGATCAACAGGTTGAATTAAACTCTCAGATGAAGAATCGAGAAATGGAAACTGAGCAGAAGGTAAGGAACAAAGGAAATCTACTGCTTTTCGACATCTTGCTTGCCAGCTTCTTTTAGCACTGCAACAAAGTGTTAAATGCTAGATGAAAGTTTCCTTTCCTGTTAAAAATGAAGGCCCTCCCTTGCCATACTACCTTTCCAAGTGACTGGGATCCACAAAAATAAATATTTTGCTTCTTTGGTCAGTAGAAAAACAACATGTGGTTTAGAAGATAATTTTTCGTGTTCCCTTTCTGAAGAAAAGGTCTTAGCTTGTTTTTCAAGTGAGAGTTAGTTATCGCGGGACAATACGGCTGAAATCACAATGCACGTATCTTGATTACAGTTTTTTATGTTTTGCAACAGGTCCTAAAATCTTGAGAAGCATTTCTAAAGGCAATCATAGGTGTTATTGGTACCTACATGAACCAAGTCACGATTCTTTAAAGATGAAACCTTTTTCGTTACACGTTCAATGGTGATATCTGGAAAAGCTAGAACATGTTTTACATTACCATGTAATTGTGATGGTAAATACTGATCTACGAATTTGACCATCGAATCCACACCAATAATTAAAACCTTCATAGTTACACTACAATTTTTGGAAAATTTACAGACAGGAAGAGCAATTAAGAGAAGGGCAGAGAAACTAGTCAAAGAAAACAATAAAAAAAGACTGCAGCACAAATGCAATCCCTCAATTTTTAAAATACAAAATGAACTCATAAAATAATTCAACAAAGAGTAAAAATCACGCAAACGAACAATGGAAACACAAAAAGCGAAAACCAAAAAGTAAAAAATATTTGAGAACTGACACACACAAGAAATACAAAAATGAATATATCATTCGACTGATCCATCACGACTGATATTTTCTGGTTTACATTTTTTCAAAGAATTGTTTAGGAATACGCCCATTGTCTTATCAAATAAGTATTACTCTTCATAAGCTATGTGAAGAGATTTTGTTTGTTGTGGATAGACCATTATATAAACATAGTTTCCCTTCGATTAAATCTAGCTTTTCCCTCAAACTATTTTACAAATATTTAAAAGAAAGTTTTAATGTGTTTTTGACGCTTGAGATTGAACAGATTTCCTTGGGGAAAGACTTGGCAAGACCAATTATACCGGCAATCGATTTTCTTCAGACATGGATTCAAAAAAGTATTGAGGTAAATATTCAAACTCAAATCAAAACCAGTATTACTCAAAAACTAAACATGTTTAGCTTTCAGTATCTTGAAACAGCATTAAACAGACTA
This sequence comes from Metellina segmentata, assembly GCA_947359465.1. NCBI lineage: Eukaryota > Metazoa > Arthropoda > Arachnida > Araneae > Tetragnathidae > Metellina > Metellina segmentata. The sequence goes on along the minus strand of OX375883.1, from coordinate 21,726,112 downwards.
AAGTTTAAAAAAAAAAAAAAAAATTACATACAAATGTAATATTTTACAAAATCCAACAGGCTAATCGCTAGGATTGAACTTTTTTTTTTCAGAATTCTATGTTTTGTAGAAATAAATAATTACTGATTTACCTATCCCTCGTGTTGGAAGGGAATTGTCCCAACCTAAGAAATTGTTTGACCCAATTAGTTAGGGTGTACAACAGGGCTTGAAATACCCGGGTGCACTGTGAACATGAAAATAAAATTCTGCACCTAATTTTTTCCCACTAGGCGCACGCGTGAAAACAAGGGCCTAACGTTAGAAAACAAGGGGCGGAACGTGTTTTATGTTATTTTGATGTTTTAACAAAATATTAGTATCGACCTCTCTCTTTCTAAAGGAATGTAATTAAAATTCTTTAATACACACTACGCGAAAACAAAATCTCTGGCGGTAGCGGGTTTATACAAGAGGAAGGTTACTTGTGCCCCTGCCACCAGAACGTTCCGATGATCGAAACATTATCCAGAAGCTCTGTTGAAGCGACTGTCACGACAGCTATGCGCCTGACAAGGGAGAATTTAGATGTTTAAATATTTTTATTTACTATCTACTACTAACCTATATAAACATACCCAACTAATAAAGTAGTTTACATTACATTAAGACTCTTATATTACGTTTTTTTTTAATATGCATCTAAAATATAACCTGCACACCTAATTAAAAAACTTAGGGGTACAAGGTGGAACTGTATTAGAAAATCTATTTCGAGGCTTGGTGTACAATAACTTTTGCTTTAACAAACGTTCTGATAAGTAATTTTAAATACAGATCGAAACACTGCATATTTACATACTTGGGTCATTCCATGTGAGGGCAGCCGGTGAGTGTTGCACCATAGTCACCGATTTTTTTGTAATTTTTATCATAGATACACATAGTAGTAAGAACCTCAAATCTCAATTTGTAAAGTATTTTGCCCAATATTAGCCAAGATACAGGCTTTTGAAAATGGGTCATTTTTACCAATTGGCGGCCATCTTGGATTTTGCAGCAATGTCTCAAAAGGTAATAACTTGAGACCTAATGGTTCAAATTCAGTAATTCTGGTACCAATTTGAAGATATTTATATCAGGAGTGTATATATAATGCCAAAACAACAATAAATTTACTTTGTAATACTTTTATTACATGTGAAGTGGAAAAATCGCCTTCAAAAAACAGTTAACTGTAAAAGGCCACAAAAAAAATGGGACACAATATTTTTCTTTTAAACTTGGTAAAAACACTAAATAATATGGGTACTTTAAGTGAAAAAAAATCAGGAGGGTAATTTTTGTATAACAGACATAAATGAATTTTAAACATATGTATACATTTGGGTCATTCCACATGAAGACAGCCATTTTAATGAAAAGTTGTTGCCCTATAGACACAGATTTTTAAAATTTTTTTTATCATAGATACACATAAGACTCAAATCTCAATTTGTAAAATATTTTGCACAGTATCAGCCAAGCCACAGGCTTTTGAAAATTGGTCATTTTTACTAAATAGCGGCCATCTTGGATTTTGCAGCAATGTCTCAAAAGGTAATAACTTGAGACCTAATGGTTCAAATTCAGTAATTCTGGTACCAATTTGAAGATATTTATATCAGGAGTGTATATATAATGCCAAAACAACAATAAATTCACTTTGTAATACTTTTATTACATGTTAAGTGGAAAAATTGCCTTCAAAAAACAGTTAACTGTAATAGGCCACAAAAAAAATGGGGCACTATATTTTTTTTTTAAACTTGGTAAAAACACTAAATAATATGGGTACTTTAAGTGAAAAAAAATCAGGAGGGTAATAAGTCACATCAACTGGTAATTATTTTTTTAATCATATAGAATGTCAAGATTTAAAAAAATCCATGGTGTTGTTATATGCTAAACGGAACGGAACGGACGTATCAATTACGGAGTGCCTAGCAGAAAACTGCGAACCTCCACATCAGAATTAATAGCGAATTTTTTAATTGTAAACTTGTAAATAGGGGAAGAAAGTTAAAGGTAGTGACAATGCACTATGAAAAAGGAGCATAATTAGGATAGTCGATAGAGATTATAATTGATACAGTTAGGAGTCCAATTCACGTTCCAAAGGGGGCGGAGTCAAGAAGGAGGGGCAAGCAATCAGTACCGAAAAGAGAGGCCAAATGCACGAGCTGAGGTGGTGGTGATTTAGGAGAGCGGTGGTGATTTGGGGTTGGGGGGAAGAAAAAAAAAATCAATGTTGTGGGTCCAGGAGACTCACCAAGGGGTCCCTGAGCTCACCACATCGACGTTTTTTGCGTGGTGGAAAAGTGTGAAAGTCACGGTCAAGATGGGTTTTGGGTCTTTTGCGTGATTTAGTGAGGGAGGTATCATATGATGGGAGGTTTTGAAGAAGAGGGTTCGGGACCAGTGGGAGCCGATTGTAGAATTTGGATGAGAGGGTTTTGATGTATTCAAAGACTGGTTCAATTTTAAGGTCTTTGTGAAGCACCTCGCGGCGCACATAATAAGGAGCATTTACCATCTGGAGGAGAATAGTGTTTTGAAGCGATTGGAGGAATTTAATGTTGGTTTTGCATGTAGAGCCCCAGATAGGGGATGCGTAAAGAATGGTAGGTCGTATAATAGATTTGTAAATGAGAATTTTGTTTTTCAGGGAGAGGTGGCTGTGACGACCAATGAGAGAGTACAGGTTGGATTTAAGAGCGACAGTTTTTTGCCAATATTTTTAATATGGGGGGTGAAAGTAAGTTTAGGATCAAGGGTCAGACCAAGGTATTTGTAGTTTTTAACCTAAGGGATGGGTTCATTGTTGAATTTAACCGTTTGAAGTTGTGAAGGAGATTTGTTGGAAAACATAAGAAGAGCACATATGGATGCGTTAATTTTAATTTTCCAGTTGGTGAACCAGAGCTGGAGTTTATCAACATAATTTTGGATTTGTTTAACAAGAAACCTCCTGTTTTGGTTTTGGTACATAATTGCAGTATCATCTGCGTAAATGGCGAGGGAAGTTCTTGGTCCAGTAGGGATGTCGTTTATGTAAATGTTGAAAAGAAGGGGGGACAGGAGAGAGCCTTGGGGAACACCTGCTTGGATACAACGTTGATGAGAAAGAGTGGGGTTAACTTTCACTTGAAAAGTGCGGTTAAGAAGAAAATTTTGAATGATTTTAATAAGTTGAGGGGGGACTTGAAGTTGGATGAGTTTGTGAAGAAGGCCGTCGTGCCAAACACGATCGAAGGCTTTGGCAATGTCAAGAAAAAGGATACCGGTGTGAGCAGAGTTGCTGAGTCCATGATGAATGAACTCAGTAACTCGTAGGAGTTGATGAACAGTACTGTGTTTGTGCCTGAAACCGAATTGTTCAGGGATGAGGATATTGTTGGACATGATGTATTGATTTAGTCTCTTGAGGATAATGAATTCGTAGATTTTGCTGAAAGCGCTGAGAAGAGAAATGGGGCGCTAGTTCTGAGGTTCAGAAGGGGAGGAGTTAGGTTTGTGGATGGGTACAACAATGGCGTTTTTCCAAAAAGTGGGGAAATGTTTTTGAGTGAGAATAGAGTTAATAATTAAAATAATAAAGAAAAGAATTTTTAGAGGGATATTTTTCAGCATTTTGTAAGAGATAAGGTCTTTACCAGGAGCTCTTTTAGTTTTAAGGTTTTTGATAAAATCAGCTATTTCCGAAGCTTTAGCGGGTTCAAGAGAATTTTGAATAGGGGAGGAGTTAAAATGATGAATATCAGTATGAACAAGTTGAGTAATAATGGGGTTATCGATATTAGAGTTAATTTTGAATTGTTCCTCAAGGCTGTCGGCGATGGCTTCGGCCTTTCGGATTTTAGATAGAGCGGGGCCATTTGGAGTGTTAAGAGGGGGGAGGTTGTAGTTGTTGTTTTTGAGGGCTTTGTTTTTTTTCCAAATGGAACCATCCTCTGTGGAGAGAGATTCGATATGTTGGCGGAACTGTTCGTCAGAGTGGGAGCGGATAAGGGTTTTAATAGAGTTATAGAGGGAATAGTAGCTGATTTTAAAATTTGGGTTTTTGGTCTCTTGCCAGCGGCGACGAAAGAAGTTTCTGAGCTTGATTTTGTTGAGGATCTCTTTGGGGAGAAAGATAGGAGTGGGTTTAAATTTCTTAGTGGAAGCTTCCAGGAGTGCTTCGTTCAGGTGATTCGTGAGGGAGAGAATTTTATTATCAGCGTCGGTAGTAGTAGTAATATGTAGAGGGGGAAGAGGTTTAGTTTTAAGAATATCATGGAATTTCTTCCAATTTGTGAAGAAAAATTCGTTTGAAGTCCTATTAAAGTTGACGAGGTCTAAGTTTAAAATAACAGGGAGGTGGTCAGATGAGAGATCGGTAACAGTATCAATTTTGAAGGGGAAGGGAATATTTTTAAAGAGAGCAAAGTCAATAATCGTGCCAATATAGTTGAGTCTGTTAGAAGGGTGAGTAGGTTGACTGGGAGCAATAATTTTAATGTTGCGAGTTTCGTTGATGAATTTGAGGAGTTTGAAGCCTCGCTGATTCGATTTAGTGTTGTTCCAAGCAGTGTGAATAGCGTTGAAGTCACCGGCAAGGATAGTGTTAGGGCTAATATTAAGGAGTTTTTTCAGATCAGTAGTGGGAATTAAATTATTTAAGTTACGATTATTGTTATCTTTGTGGCGGATATAGATGGAGGCAATGCAGATGGGGGGAGAAGAATTTCCAAGGTTAATTTCAATAATAGTGTTATCAATAGTTTGGGATTGAATAGAAGGAAGTTGATGATGGCTGATATTATTCTTAACATAAATACAAGTACCGCCGTAATTGGCGTGGTTAGGGTTAATACGATCGGTTTTATAAAAAAGGTAGTTGGGGATTAAAACATTTTGATTGGGCAAAAGGTGGGTTTCTTGAACAAGGAAAATGTCAAGATTAAGGGTGTGTACAAAGTAACGAATTTCTTGGGATTTAGAGCGTAAACCATTAGCATTCCAAATACCAATGGAAAGTGTTTTAGCGTTGTTGTTATTTTGAGAATTGAATGTAAGGGGCCGTAAAAAACATACTGATTATTGAGCGGTGACAACACCTGAGGCGTAACAGTAATGTTTAAAGATGATAAATGCTCTATCGACGCCGAAAATGGCTTCACGAAGTTCAGGGAGAGCGTTTTCAAATGCTTGAAGCATGGTGGTAACATCATAGTTTTCGTTCTGTGCCATGTTAAGAACAGCCATGACAGTATCGGCACATGAAAAATCATTATTTATAGTTGATTGATTATTGTTGGGGGTATTGTTAGGTGATTTATTAGGTTGCACAGCTCGAGCATAACTGATTGACTGTTGAGGGAAAGGATCTCTGGAATGTATCGCTCCAATTGGCGGTACGAGGGAGTTCGCGTTCCTCATTGGTGGGGCGAAAAAGTTAGTGAGCGGAGCAACGGAATTTTGAGCTTTGGAGTTAGAGCGGGTTTTCGGGATAAATTGTCTTCAAATGATTTGGAATTATAAAAAAGGTTATGTAGTCTAAATACTGTTATATCTTGTAATAAAGGAATAAGAGTGTACTTCAAGTCCAACAGGACATTTAATATTTATAAAAGGACATCACAATTGGCAGGCAAAGAATGATCTGAGCAGCGTAAAGACTCAGAGGCAATTGGGTCAATTACTATGTATCATAAGAGATTGCATCAGCCAGTTGTAACTGATTAGAATATACTATTTACTGGAAACAGTAACGTAAATACACATGACATCATGAATCTAAATGCCAGGAAGAGTAATGTATAAACATTCGTGATGAACAGCACTCATAATATACACACACTTAATATAAAACACTTGAACGAAGTATAAAAAGATATATTCTGTACCAATTATTTCTGCTATACACAAATATCAATTATGTGTCATGTAGCAGGCTGGTTGTACATTATGCAATTCTTGAAATGGTTGATTGTGTTGCCTCATCTATTTTCTGATTTATTGAAACTAAAGTATGATTCAATATTGATCATAAACTATCTGAGAGGTGTAGTTATTCCTTTGAGAGCTTGTTTCTTCAGAAGTGTTCAAAGCACAGTGGCATGTTCAGTCAAGAGATGTAATGTTTTGTATGCAAGAAACTGAATGTTTCATTGAGTACTAAGTTTATTCCTATGCTTAAATTGTCTTCAAATGATTTGGAATTATTAAAAAGAAGATTATGTAGTCTAATTACAGATTACAAATACTTCCACCAGCATAAACTTTGTATTGTTCAAAAAGATAAATATTTAAAATGGTACAGTTGAGCAGAGAATATGTTGTGATCCGTTTAATAAACATACTAGAAAAGTTAGAGCAAAATCACTAAAAAAAATTTCTCTTAATTTATCTAAGACATATTCAGATGTACTCATGACTCAATGACTAAAAAATAATGTTTATGCATCTTCACGGCCCAAGTGCATCATATGTATGGCCAAAACTTTTAGATGCATGTTGGATTCCATACGAACATGTAATAAAAACTGTTGCTTTTCCCATGACTACTTCACGTTGGGTTGGCGTGGAAGTTTGGAGAGTGGGGTGCCAGCTCAGGTGTTGCTTCGTCACCTGACCGTGGTTCAAAATTACGAGGTGTTGTCCTCGGATCTTTCCCTTAAGGGACTGATCCCGGACCGTCGTAAATATCCCGTTGTGTTGCTCTAGTACGACGTTAACTAAAATTACCATTACCATTACCCATGACTACTACGGGAAGAACGTATCGCCTTGCACCTGATGAAAATCAATCCATTGAACTATTATTCAAAAACTGTTTTAACTTTGAATAGTAAATACATTTTAATGGTTCCCTGTTTTTGTACATTATTTGATTTTTTTTTTAAACAGTATTTTTAAAAATGATTGAATTACTGCTTGTCAAACTTTAAATATATGTATAAATGTTTAAAATCCATTTATGTCTGTTGTACAAATATTATATAGGTACCATCCTAATTTTTTTTACTTAAAGTACCCATAGTATTTAGTATTTTTACCAATTTAAAAAAAATATTGTGTCCCATTTTTTTGTGTTCTGTTTTACTGTTAACTGTTTTCTGAAGATGATTTTTTCACTTTACATGTAAAAAATGTATTAAAAAGTAAATTTATTGTTGTTTTGGCATTATATACACTCCTGATATAAAAAGCTTTAAATTGGTTCCAGAATTACTGAATTTGAACTATTAGGTCTCAAGTTATTATCGTTTGAGACATTACTGCAAAATCCAAGATGGCCGCTATTTAGTAAAAATGACCAATTTTCAAAAGCCTGTGGCTTGGCTGATACTGTGCAAAATATTTTACAAATTGAGATTCGAGTCTTATGTGTTTCTATGATAAAAAAATTTTAAAAATCTGTGTCTATAGTGCAACAACTTTTCATTAAAATGGCTGTCTTCATGTGGAATGACCCAAATGTATACATATGTTTAAAATTCATTTATGTCTGTTATACAAAAATTACCCTCCTGATTTTTTTTTCACTTAAAGTACCCATATTATTTAGTGTTTTTACCAAGTTTAAAAGAAAAATATTGTGTCCCATTTTTTGTGTGGCCTATTACAGTTAACTGTTTTTTTGAAGGCGATTTTTCCACATCACATGTAATAAAAGTATTACAAAGTAAATTTATCGTTGTTTTGACATTATATATACACTCCTGATATAAATAGCTTCAAATTGGTACCAGAATTACTAAATTTGAACCATTAGGTCTCAAGTTATTACCTTTTGAGACATTGCGGCAAAATCCAAGATGGCCGCCAATTGGTAAAAATGACCCATTTTCAAAAGCCTGTATCTTGGCTAATATTGGGCAAAATACTTTACAAATTGAGATTTGAGGTTCTTACTACCATGTGTATCTATGATAAAAATTACAAAAAAATAGGTGACTATGGTGCAACAACTTTTTCTTAAAATGGCTGTCTTCATGTGGAATGACCCACTTGTATTATTTACCCCTTATGCTTGGAGTCCTGGGTCTACCATAAAACTTAAGTGTAAGCTCTTAGGGCTCCTGAAAGTGTATGTCAACTCCACTGATGACCACCGCCAAGCCCACAACTTACCTTGATAGTAATAATATCAGTTATTTCTACCTATCCCAAAAAGAGCAAAAACCTTTAAAAGCAGTCATTAAAGGACTTCATTGTAATATCATCTGTGACGACATTAAAACCCTCTTAAGTGACTTTGGTTATGAAAATCTTAAAATCAATAAGCTCAAACGCTTCAAAAATAAAAATAACTTCCAATATTCATGCTCTACCTCTCACTTGGCAAAAAATCAAAAGAAATCTTTGACCTTAAGCAATTCATATACTTGATCATTAAGGTTGGATCTACAAGAATAACAAAGAGATTCCCCAATGTTATAACACTGCATTTTAATTATTCAAGTTAAAATTGACAAAAACTCCCAGGTGCATAGACTACAGAAAGCCATAAAACTACTAACTGCCATAATAAGAAATTACCTTCCAAATGTGCAAATTATTCTCAGCAACACATAACTCACTACTGTATGCATTAATTTTGCAAAACCAAAGACCTATATCAGGAAACTGACACAACCCCAAATCTCTTCTATGCTTTTAAACTTTAAAATATTCTACCCACTCCTGAGTCACAAATCTCCCAAGAGACTGCTCCTACCCCAATCATAACAACAGCTCAGACCAATTCTACTGTCACCAGCAAATAACATTAATTTGTTATGGATTAATTTAAGGAAATTCACACATACACAAATTAAAATAAAAAATATTGGCCACATGAGGAGGTTTGTCTAGGACTTGCAGGAATGTAATAGTCCTGCTGACAAGCTTTTCATGCTAGTTAACACCTTAAATACACTAATTTCACCATGACTAGAGCTCAGATCTAGTCATGGTTTTTTCAAATCGATATTTAAAAATGCGACCTGATATATGCTGTAGAAAATCCCAAAATATGCACTAAAACCCCAAACTATTCGAAATTGCAAAAAACATTCATTCTTACTAAAATAGAAGTGATGAGGGATAAAGTGAAATTGAGTGACTCTTTCATTCAATTAAAACACAATTTTATTTATTAATCGCTTCACCCACTGTTCTGGTCATCATGGAGCTATTTGTTTTTTCAAACTCTTTGCATAAATTAGGTTTCATCGACATCCAAATGTGGTAATCACCTATCTCATTTTGTATTCTTTGTATCACCTTCTCGTACACTGGTGTAATGTAGTTTTTTATGAGTGTCAATTCAATATGAATTTCTTTACCTGCGTATTTCTTCAAGAAGGCTCTAAAATGTTCATTCTCTCAACTTTTAAGAGCAATATTGGATTTCAACATTGCCTTGATCTTGGTACATCTCATTCTTCTCTGAAGATTGGGACACTAACTCAAACTTTAACGCGATGAAAGGCTGTTAATATTCTTATCTCTTTGGGCCTTTTACATTTTTTGTTTGTGAGTCGTAGTTGATTTGAATTTGATTGCTTATGAAAACCTTCCATCCAAACGCGCTTAGCTAAGTTCTTTGAAAAAAATATTTGTAAAAAAATTTTAAAATATAGAAAAATTGTCCAAATATGCACAAAACATGCAAAAAAAACCCCAAATATGCAAAATAATCCCAAATATGCAAAATAAATTCGAGATTTTTTGGTTGCAAATTGCTGAAAAACACTCAATACGGATTTCTATCAACATTATAGACTAAAAAAAAAATGCAAAATTCAAGCTCTAGAAATTACCCTAATCCCCCAAATTGCAATTGATCTGTCATCTTAATATTTCCTTCCAAGCATCATTCTATTAGTTAATGTCCCCCTTAACACCATCATCTGACTGGTTCAAAATTACGTGGTATTGTCCATGGATCTTTCCCTTAGGGGATTGATTCCATACCGTCATCAATAGCTTGTGGTGTTGCTCTAGTATGACATTAATTAAAAATTTCCAATTATTCCTTTAAAACCTTTACCTACTTCACCCTATCCACTTCTGTTCCTTCCTCTTCAAGGTGTTCTTTTCATGACAGCTCCTTTGACTATGCCTCTCAAGCACCCCCTCTCACCTGTTCGGCTCCAACACCCAAGTTGTCGCCTTCAACCAAATTTTCTACAAGCAAACATTCAAGTTATGACCTAAAGAGACGCTCGAGATAGAGGCAAACTGAGGCCATGAACAACATCCATACCTTCTATCTTCATGGGTTTAATCCGCTATGGAAGGAATTTTTTTTTCTTTTCCAAATGATTATTTTTGACACAACAATCAAATTTATTCCAATTTAATCAAGCTGTGCTAAAAAAAAAAATATTTTTCACAAATTTTTTAATTAAATTATATTTAAACTTTTCTCTTCTTTATATTTCTTCTTTTTTATAAATAAAAATAAAATTTAACAATGATAACTACTATTAGTCTTATTAACTATAGACAATTTGTATTTTTAAAAACAAAATTTAATTTCATGCAAATTGCTAAAATTTCTAGCCATATATTTATTTTCTGCAGTTGTAAATATATGTATATTTTTCATCTGGATTTTACAAATCCTGATTTTTAAATTTTAGTTTTCGCATTGGATATTTGGTTTTCTTCCACTGGCAAGACGTTTAATGTTTACAAACTATCTTGTTTATGCTTATTGCTTATTGCACATTGTATGTTAGTTTAAGCTGCTGATGAACTTTCTTCTAAAATCATTTATTAACTGGCAAAACCTTAATTTTAGTTCAGATTTGCAGTGCAACATATAAGGAGCAGATGTACATAGAAAGATAAGAATAAATTTTACAATTCTATTTATTATGAGTTGTTTTCTGAGGTGGGGTAATGGTTGGCTTAGCTAAGTGTTGTATTATAGGGATATTTTTTATCTGTCTTAACTTAAGTAAATATCTAATGCACTACAACCATCAGATGCTCGAGTGTTTTCTCCCACGAAAAAAGCTTGGAAGGAAATTTTTAAACATTGCTTAGAAAAAGCAGATTACAAAATCCTTCGAAAGCATCATTTCCATTTCTCTTGAAAAAGTTGTTTGTAAGAATGAAGGAAAATTCAGTAAATGGTATTAAAGGAACTGGACTTTATCCTCTGAACAGAAAGGCCATCCAACACCATATTCTCATTACAGAAAAGAGAAACAACCAATAGTATACAAGAACTGATTCTTCCACAAGCATTGTATCCTCTGAAGCAGTTTCTCTTCACTCTAAAAGATTTGAAGAGCAACAGTACAAACTATCTCCCACTCCATCTGTAAATACTGTTTTAGCAATTGAGAATTCAAAGAAAAAGTGAAAAAGAGCAAGAGTGGTGAGGTTTTAACTAATGGAAAGGTTACATCTCTTCGGAATTCGAATTTGGCTGTGTTTGCACCAACACCATGGGCAATGCTGTGATGGCTGTTACACAATAGGCTATGAATTGCCATTTGGTTTGCGAAGCAACCAACACTACGGGCAACTCTGTTATGGATGTTCTCCAATAGTATCCACAATTTTAGAACTTCCCCCACCATGGGGTAAAGTGGGGCTATCAAAACATGCTATTTTGAATGTATCACTCTGAAAAAACAATCTTACAAAATTGAATGGTAATGCTTCAAGTTTAATCTATGAATCCTATGTATATAAAATGCATCAAAAGTTTCATTAAAATAAATTCAATAGTTTCGTTTTTTAGTGGCTTCTCTAAAAAATCTTGATTTTACCCATATTTACCACCACCTGACCCTACCTATCGTTAAAATGCACACAAAGTATGTGATTGTTTCAGTACATTACCATATTGTGAAGCAGAAAGACAGTGGAATGGTAATTGGTTTTCGATGTGATGAGTACAGAATGTATTTTGCTTGGAAATCAGAACTGAAACAGCATCACAAGGGCTTTACACACCAGACTTCTCTGGAACGTAAAACGTGTAGCAAAGTGCTTTAATGTAAATCACATTATCAAATGGTCTGGTGAAGAGATGGATCAGAGCATTAGAGTCTATGTTACATCCCACAATAAGTTCCCAAGGAAGAGGTTGGGACAAGCAACTACCCTTTCTGTTATGGGTAGGTAGAGAAAACAGCACATGTGAATGCATATTGAGAACAAACATGTCATGTGTGCAAGGAAACATTTGTGTTAAAAGGTATTTTAACAACACATAATGTACCGATTTAAGACTATAATATTTATAGAATTGAATTTACGCGAATTAGTCGACCACAAAGATTAACAATTGACTCATCTTTAGTTGCCAAGATACATCTCCATTGTATAAGACATAAAACTAAACAATTTAGTGTGAATCTGATTATTTGTTGTTCAGACGAAATTAATACAAAGTGCGTAGACAAAATACAAGGAAGCGCTGACTACAGGAGTAAAAATAGATTATACCAAAATAAAAATGAGTGCTCAACAAGTAGCGTTCTCTTGTGGCTAATCTAAATTAACACATAGACAACTCCATACACGTGTGAATTGTTTCAGTTGTGAATCATGCGACAAAGTGTTTCTGAACATTTTATAATTGCGTAGGCGCAGTCAAACTCACACTGGAGAGAGAAGTAAGGATGTGATGTGTGGTAGCATGTATGAGTGTGTTTGCATGAGTTGTTATTGCCTTAATTTTATTTTTACCTAAACAATGTTAGCTTGCAGTGAATTTTAATATTTGATAGACACACTTAGTATGCATCATGTCATAATTGCAATATAAAAAAATTTCAAGTTATTTTTTAGTAAAAGTAGCATAAAAATAAAAATGTAATTTATTTTATGATTTAGTATTTATTTATTGTGTATGCACAGTGAAATTGCTACCACAGTAGCTCAATTAAAAATTTATTCATGCACTTAGTTAAACACTGTTTATGAGATTATCTTTATGGATGTAAAGCACGTTGATGTGAAATAATTGTTACTTTTCCTATATAAAGGCTTCTATTTTTTTCTTTTACTTAACTGTTGTGTCTGGAGTCTTACTGGAAGTTGTTGATAAATACCCTCGAATAAATTTTATCATTTTTTTCCAGGTATTCTAACTATGTCACATGCTTCTTGAATTATCCTGGATCTCAGTTCAACAGAAAGATGAAAAACCTTGCAACTGAAAGAGTTCTAGAAAATGTGGTTCTAGATCATATCATGCAATGTTGTAACTAAGTAACAAAATACATTTGTATTAAGAATCCATCTGCTCCAACAGCCCCTCAAGTACTGCATTCCAAATATACACTGCAAAACATTTATACAAACAAAGCAAATTGGAGGGAACGTTGGAAATCTCATACAAGCAATTTAACCCCCTGTAGAGACCCAAATGACATCAAGCTTGGCTTTTTATATCCCGTCGGGAAAAAATAAAACCTTTTTTGACCTTTGATATCCGATCAGATAAGACAAAAATTTGTCAAATAATTTTTCTTACATTTTTGATCGACGGGCTATAAAAGGTCTCGGGTCCAGAAAAAGTTTTCATACCCTTTTATGATTTTGGCTGGTCGCTATACATTGTAGTTTTCTATAACTGCTGTTTTGCAACAAACCCTGTTTCGCGGTTTTACCAGGCATCTGTCTATCCTCAAGGGATTTCCTTCGTGAAAGGCGATTGTTCGCTATTCAACGGTGTAGTATTCGTTTTTTCATGATAATATTTATTATCAATTGAAAATAAGAATCGTTGGAAAACAAAGAATGGTTTTTTTATTTGATTTTATTGCTGTATTTAATAAAAAATAGAACATCTTTTGTGCATCATATAAATAGATTACAATTCCTATACGCTAAGCTCTTGTGTTTAATTAGCGTAGCACAAAGATATTATTTAGTTATGTTTACACATATATATGAGTATGTAATCAATTCATTGAACGCGATTGACACTCTATTAAGGACATCCTATTTTATTTTAAAATAACCGGTTTACAACTGCAGATTACGTAGAGGATTTATTCCTTAAAAAATCAGGGTCATCGTAGTTGTTAACCTTTACACACCATATGCAGATCCCTTGTGAAATATAAGAGGACAACTATACAAAATTGGAAATAATTACCTACATTATTGTTTTAAAAGTGCATGAATACTGAGGAACATAACTAGAGTTCTTATGAAAAACTACAAATTAGAGCAACCAAACCGTAGGAAGAGTTCTTAGACGTGAATGGAAATATTCTACTATTAACTTTAAGTTTAAAAGGGTTTATCACAATTTCCACAGAATACCTAATGTGGAGTAGTGGAAAATATTTTAATTAAAACAAATTTCATAAAAATTTGAAGAGAGGAATAGAAATGAAGCACAGGTTGTATCGATTATTTCGAAAGTATCGCCAAGACATATTGCGAGAAGTACTAGAGTTTCGAGAGGTCTCCATTGAAGTTGTATTCTTCAGTTATTGGAGTCTTGTGTTTAGCGATTCATAGAAAATATACTCGTCAATAATCCATAAATTAAATTTAAATCAATCACAATATCAAAACTATATTTCTTTCCTTTGTGGAGAAGTAAGCTCCATGCATGAAAAATTGTGACTAAGCAATGGATTGCATGGAAAGTAAAATTTTCTGATTTCTCTCATTTGAATTGGTATCATTAAGAACATGATGAATATATATGATGTTCAAAATATATTATTTAATCATTATATTCATTTTAAACCATTTGTAAAAAGTAAGTGCATTGGTAATAGGCAAATTAAATTTTGAAAAAGAGCTTTATTTTAAACAGTATGCAACAATAACTGCAAAATATCCCTAAAAGAATGTACTAATAGAAATAAGCAAAAAAGCATTTCAAACTATTTTTAGATGAATTCGAACATTACATATATGTCTTATATTTCAAATCAAAAGGAAATTTTATCATGGAGTAAGTGTTAGTACTTTTTACTATTAACCCCAGAAGGAGGGAAGTGATCAGTATAACCGAAAATTAATTTTAACGATGTATAAACATATTATTTTTCCACCAAGGGCCGTGGTAGTCTGTTTGCTAGAAGAGCGAATTAGCAATCAAAAGGTTTGGAGTTCGAAACTAGAACCAACCAAAGGCTTCTTCAGAGGCTTTCCATTTGGTTTGTTTCTGTTGGGGGACATTCAAATGAGAGAACAGTAAAGTGTGTCATAGTTATCATACATTCTCTTGAAAAGAACGCGAGAAAGTGTGAAAACAAAACACTACACGAAATATGGCATTGTGTCAATTATTTTTTCCAACGAATAATTTTCAGAAAGCTGCCTTCATTTTGTTTCGAAATAATAAAATTCCAGTGTCCACACCCTGTGTTGCAACACTGTTCCGAAATGTTACGAACATCTTTTCCCAGACCGGGATTCGAACCAAGGACCAAGAGACGTGCGTGGATAAGGGATTATTCCAATTTCCGTTACAATTACGCTTCATAATTACACGCCTACACTATAGTACGGCTGATATGTGAAATAATTGTGCCTTTAATGATAGAAACATACAACTTGGGGCACATAGGTATACTACATATATGAAGATTTAATTTTGGATATGAGGCCATCTCAGATTTCGCCTATGGCAGTAATGGCGGACTTTCAAAATGGCGGCTTCGGAACATTTTTTGTGCTCCTTGTAAATGTTATTTGATGATGTTAAATGACAGCTATTAAAGTAATGGCGAGTACGTGTTGTTTTTTCCATGTCCTCGGCTATTTTTAATAATATATACCTTATTTTATGAATATATTCTATTTATAACAAAATGGCGGACATTCAAAATGGTGGCCTCTGCGTATATTCTTTGTGCTCCTTTTTTATTGTCATTTGGTGATGTTAATAGCGTATTATATGTGAGTTTGCATGAATTGATGCTATAAACATGCGTGCATGCCATAATTAGATTTTCATATCAATTAATATTTTCATATTAATTTTGAATTATTTTCATATCACCTTTTTTCACAGGTGACACCATAAGAAGAAAAAAAAGATAAAAATACGGATGTAGTGCATAAGCTGATTAATCCATTTAAAACTGATACATCTGGACAATTCAAAGAAACAGAGTGTAACAAGTGTTTTATCT
Organism: Metellina segmentata; assembly: GCA_947359465.1. Classification (NCBI taxonomy): domain Eukaryota; kingdom Metazoa; phylum Arthropoda; class Arachnida; order Araneae; family Tetragnathidae; genus Metellina; species Metellina segmentata. The sequence continues at coordinate 21,709,991 of OX375883.1, read as the reverse complement.
GTTAAGAAGACAAGTCTGAAGTATTTCGGTGTCCAGCAGACAGTAAGTAAAGCAGTAAGCATGAAGAAAAGGGAACTGTTATAAGACAATTTCTGATTTACTTGCGGGGTTTAGTATTACAGTGAGTTTATAAAGGATAATAAATCCGGAACGTCTCGTGTAACAAATGTTTTATCTGTCAAGAAGACAAGTCTGAAGTACTTCGGTGTCCAACAGACAGTAACGGCCGTATTCACAAGTCCGAGTTAACTCGAGAATCAACGATAATCCGCGAGTTATCGAAAAAACCGTATTCACAAGTCCTGATCCGCGGTTTAAACTGCCGGTTCAGTGTTACATTTTGATCGTCCGAAATCGGCGAGTTAACTCGCGAGTTACATTTAACGCATGCGCAGTACTATCTTATTGCGAAGAAAGAAAATGGATGACACATTTCATTCTTTGCTAAATTTCAGTTATCTTGCGACGACTGGTCACTGGATTGGACGTATCATTACGGAGCACCTGCTACATAGTAGGTCATGTCCTCATCATAATATTGCTCAAATGGAAAATTTAAAACCTAATTTTATTGAAACTCAAAAGAAAAATGAAATAAAATGTAGCTGCTTAATCTTAACAAGCAGCTTAGCGAAAAGATAGATGGCGCTACCTCTGTCCTCTAAGCCAGGGAGAGCGAACGGTAGAAAACGACCATTTCAGATACAAATTCGTCGTAGAATAAAAATTATTCTGTTGAATTATTACGAATGAAAGAAAATTGACAACGCAAGTTACCTTTCACACCACCAACACACACCCATACTGACAAGTACAAAGATAAACGGATTACATACATGTGTCAAGACATTGTGTGCAATTCTTTCTTGCAAAATTTAGGTTTCCATAAAAATCCAATTTGAAATTAAATACCTTTGCATTACTTTTCCCAAAACCATATTAAAACGCTGTATGAGTCTTATTTATTCACAATTTGGAATCAATTCTACGGCGAAGTAAGTGTTTGATCAGTATGAATGCAGATTCGGGCGTCGTAACTAATGTAAACAATACCACGTGATCGTGAGGTATCCAATCACAGCGAGCGTCTCATTTTAATCCCCGGATCACTTAACACGCTGTTTGAGAATACCGTTCTTGCTAATCCTCGAGTTAACTCTTATGGCCATATTCACAAGTCTCGAGTTAACTCGAGGATCAGTTGATCCGTTGATCATCAAACAGCGTGTTGTGATCCGGGGATTAAAATGAGACGCTCGCTGTGATTGGATACCTCATGATCACGTGGTATTGTTTACATTGGTTACGACGCCCGAATCTGCATTCATACTGATCAAACACTTACTTCGCCGTAGAATTGATTCCAAATTGTGAAAAATAAGACTCATACAGCGTTTTAATATGGTTTTGGGAAAAGTAATGCAAAGGTATTTAATTTCAAATTGGATTTTTATGGAAACCTAAATTTTGCAAGAAAGAATTGCACACAATGTCTTGACACATGTATGTAATCCGTTTATCTTGTACTTGTCAGTATGGGTGTGTGTTGGTGGTGTGAAAAGTAACTTGCGTTGTCAATTTTCTTTCATTCGTAATAATTCAACAGAATAATTTTTATTCTACGACGAATTTGTATCTGCCATGGTCGTTTTCTACCGTTCGCTCTCTCTGGCTTAGAGGACAGAGGTGGCGCCATCTATCTTTTCGCTAAGCTGCTTGTTAAGATTACGCAGTTACATTTATTTTTCTTTTTGAGTTTCAATAAAATTGGTTTTAAATTTTCCATTTGAGCAATATTATGATGAGGACATGACCTACTATGTAGCAGGTGCTCCGTAATGATACGTCCAATCCAGTGACCAGTCGTCGCAAGAATACTATACTTTAGCATAGAATGAAATGTGTCATCCATTTTGTTTTTGTAGAATATCCTTCGCAAAAAGGCAGTACTACGCATGCGTAAGTCTTACTCGCTAATTAACTCGCCGATTTCGGAGGATCAAAATGTAACACCGAACCGGCAGTTTAAACCACGGATCAGGACCTGTGAATACGGTTTTTTCGATAACTCGCGGATTATCGTTGATTCTCGAGTTAACTCGGACTTGTGAATACGGCCGTAAGTAAAGCATTAAGCGTGAAGAAAAGGGAACTGTTATAAGACAATTTTTGATTTACTTGCAGTGTTTAGTATTGCAGTGAGTTTATAAAGAATAATAAATACGTAACGACTCGATGATGCAGAAGTGGCCGAGGCAACATTAGTACAACATAAAGCACAGTTTCACGAATCATGTAGATTGCAGTTCAATAAGACAAAACTTCAAAGAGCTCAGAAATGGAAGATAGAACCTGTGGATAATGCAAATAGTTCTACAAAATTCACCACCAGAATGTTTTGGTAAATAGTTCAGTGAATTCAAAAGCAATTTTTTTTGTGTGACCAGCTTGCACAAGCTGGAAGTTCATTATGTACTGCATCTACATTCGGCTGGATGTGTTACTCACTGTGCCCTTATAAACTGGAGGACAGGTCTTCGCTTGCGAAACTGAGTGTCGGTGATCTTATTGCATTAAATGCCTTGTATTATGTTCGATACCTCGTATCATTATATAACAAAGCAAGAGACAAAAGAACATACAAGAAACTGAAATAGAACAATCTAACCATGATATTACATTTGCCGAACTTGTATCATACATCGCAGATGCTAGTAGTGACAAGGAAATCGCACTTATATTTAAACTTGTTGATCTACGCAAATTGTACAGCATGAGGATGAAACAACAAGGTATCTTTCAGGACGCATACCTTCCTCAAAACTAAAAAACAAAGAACTTGCGTATTTTCCTGACTGGGAAGCACATAAGCAAGGTCGAGATGTGATGTTAATATTTAATAATGTCGGATTAGCTCTGAAGAAAGCTTGTGAATACGATGCAGATACGATAGTGACGCTATTCATCTTGCCAAAGCAGCAAATATAGTTAACAGAGACATTTTTCAAATGAAAAACCTCTTCAATAGATTTGGAGAAAACCTATCAGGAAGATTCCGTACCAGGCATCTCTGTTAGTTGTATAGCACAGTCAAGTTTTTTAACCCCAACCTATCCTTACTGTTACACAGTTACTAATGTATAACAGTTTGGTGAGACGTCGGGAGTGTCATTCTGGAACTGTCTACAAGCACAATCGAGAACAAGAAACACATTTTTCTATATACTTCGGTATTCTAATTCATAAAAAGAACTCGCAAGCGTGAACTAGTTGAAGATCTTCACGAGCTCGGATTTAGCATATCATAAGACCGAGTGCTAGACCTTTCATCAGAACGTGGAAATGAAATATGTCATCTGTATGACATGGAAAATGCTGTCGTTACTCTTCAGTTAAAAAGAGGGCTTTTCACTAGTACGGTTGGTAATATTGACCACAATCCAAGTTCTACTACAGCTCATGATTCTTTCCATGGTACAGGAATATCCCTATTTCAACATCCAGATGGTAATTTTAGAGGAACCTATCGAAATAAAACTTTTAAGTACTTTTGAAGAAGAAGCAACTAAACATCTTCCTGAAAGCTACACAAGTGTTAACCCTATGGCTGCTATTAGAACTGACTGTTCTTTGCCAACAGTACAAGAAATCTTCGTTGACTACCAACTTTAATGCAATAACATCACCAGCACTCAGTTTCGCAAGAAAAGGCCGGTCCTTCAGTTTAAGGGCACAGTGAGTAAGTAACACATCCAGCCGAATGTAGATACAGTACATAATGAACTTCCAGCTTGAGCAGGCTGGTCACGCAAAAAAAAAAATTGCTTTTGAATTTACTGAACTATTTACCAAAACATTCTGGTGGTGAATTTTGTAGAACTATTTGCATTATCCGCAGGTTCTATCTTCCATTTCTGAGCTCTTTGAAGTTTTGTCTTATTGAACTGCAATCTACATGATTCGTGAAACTGTGCTTTATGTTGTACCAATGTTGCCTCGGCCACTTCTGCATCATCGAGACGTTCCGGATTTATTATCCTTTATAAACTCACTGCAATACTAAACCCCGCAAGTAAATCAGAAATTGTCTTATAACAGTTCCCTTTTCTTCACGCTTACTGCTTTACTTACTGTCTGCTTGACACCGAAATACTTCAGACTTGTCTTCTTGACAGATAAAACACTTGTTACACTCTGTTTCTTTGAATTGTCCAGATGTATCAGTTTTGAATGGATTAATCAGCTTATGCACTACATCCGTATTTTTATCTTATTTTTCTTCTTATCGTGTCACCTGTGAAAAAAGTTGATATGAAAATAATTCAAAACTAATATGAAAATATTAATTAACATGAAAATCTAATTATGACATGCACGCATGTTTATAGCATCAATTCATGCAAAATCAAATATAATACGCTATTAACATCACCAAATGACAATAAAAAAGGAACACATAGAATATACGCAGAGGCCACCATTTTGAATGTCCGCCATTTTGTTATAAATAGAATATATTCTTAAAATAAGGTATATATTATTAAAAATAGCCAAGGACATGGAAAAAACAACAATTAATCGCCATTACTTTAATAGCTGTCATTTAACATCATCAAATAACATTTAGAAGGAGCACAAAAAATGTTCCGAAGCCGCCATGTTGAATGTCAGCCATTACTGCCATAGGCAAAATCTGAGATGGCCTCATATCCAAAATTAAATCTTCATATATGTAGTATACCTATGTGCCCCAAGTTGTATGCTTCTATCATTAAAGGCACAATTCTAACAATTTTTTGAATCTATCAGCCGTACTACTAGATTAGTTCTTGGTGACGCAAATTCACAAAGAATTGTGTAATTTTTTCAGACGTTGAGTAATAAGCTAGCACTCAACAGAACATACTATTATGACAGTAAACAAATAAGAACAGTCAAGGTATAAATTCAAGTATACCAATAGTTATAAATGAAAGCAGATACAAAAATAGATACTTAGCAAAATTTTAGTTCATATTTTTCAGGAACATCTAGCTTTCATCCACATTAACAAACAAGGCCAAAAGGTAGTGTTCTGAAGCTGAGCGTGTAGAAAACATGCATTACCAACAATAAACACAATATGCAAGAGCAGGTCATACAGTTATAATAACAGCATTGCATACCGTTTGCATTTAGTATAACAATATAAATTACCAGAAAAAATGTAACAAATGCTGTCACTTACTAGATTTTCCTTAAATGCATCCCCTAAGCCTTGCAGTCGTTAGCTCATATATTTACCATATAAACCAATCTAATCAACAATCCAGACCAAAATTGTAATAGAACAAGCATTTGACAAGAGGCGAGCGTTCATCATAAGGTTGTTCTGTTTTAAGATGCAAGTAGCAAAAATGGCTAAAGCGAATTGATCTTTATGCATTTCAAAAAGCAATATGAACTATCAACAAAAGAATAATGCATATAAATAGAAGCAAATGATTTAATATCTTTAGTTACCAACCCCAAAGTCTGCTGGGTAGTATTCCAGATCAAGCAGACTCAACAGAATGTACCATTTGGAAAACTAGTAGAAAATAGAAATATATTATGAATAGAAAAGAAAGCAGATGCAAACATTGTTACTTACCTGGATCTTATCCTTGCTTGCAATTTTTCTCCATTTGGATAGAATCCATTGAATCAATGGATCGATTACGAACGAATACATTCTGCATCTGCGAGGTAAAAATGAAAATCATTTTGCCAAAATAATAATGCGGTATGCTACGCTCCTACAAGGGTTGCTTATTTGATTGGCGATAGAACTAGACTGGCGAAAAAATTAGTGATATCGCCAAAGTGTACTGCCATGTCACGTGGACCAATCAGATCATCAGGGTTCATTACTGGCGGCAGATGAAAGTCATTACTGGCGGAAGACGCAAGTAATCTAACTGTGCTGTCCTTAGGGATGTTATAAACAGTGATTTCACAGTAACAGTTCTAACTGTGACTGTTACTGAAGAATATCTGTGATTCAAAACTGTGACTAAATCTGAATAGTTGAAAGAAAATTTTCCCTTACCAACGGGGATGCTCTTATTTATGTTTGAAAATCCTTTAGTAACAATATTGGTAAACCGGTATAGTGGTTAAGGTGTTAGCCTCTAGATCGGAAGGTTCCTGGTTCGAATCCGGGTCCGGGCATGGATGTTTGTAAACGTATGGTGTAGAGGCGGCTGGTGCACCTTAAATCTGTCGTGGCCGAAAGTCCTCACGTTGGGTTGGCGTGGAAGTTTGGAGAGTGGGGTGCCAGCTCAGGTGTTGCTTCGTCATCTGACCGTGGTTCAAAATTACGAGGTATTGTCCTCGGATCTTTCCCTTGAAGGGACTGATCCCGGACCGTCGTCAATAGCCCGTTGTGTTGCTCTAGTACGACGTTAACTAAAATCACCATTACCATTACCTTTAGTAACAATATTGTGAATTTAATAAAAGGCTGAGGCAGTAGCGTCGTGGCTTACAAGCCGGAGAACCCAGAAATTTTTAAAAACACTTTAGTTTAGCAGATGAACTTTTTTTGTATTACGCCCGTAACTTCTTTCTCTAAAGATACTTTCCCCCCTCTATAAACTAATACAGATAACTTAGAAGCCCCTTGCTTATAACAGATTTTTTGGGATTATAACACTCATCGATAATTTTAGAGATATGCAATAGAATACTTTATTTGCTTCTAATTGTTTGCAAATTATTGAATTTTAATTATTAAATAAATATTTGGCATACCTATTTTATCCCCGAATTCATTTATTCTTACAATACTAAGGTTAACTATTTTCATTTGCGAAAGATAATATTGTCAAAGATAATGTCATATTTGTCATATGTCATATTGTCATATTTATATATGTCATATTTATGTCATATTTGTCAAGAGATTGTTTTCATAATAAATTGCATATAAACACTCAATTTTGGTTTAAAATTTAGAATTTACAAATAACTTTAACCGCGATTGCCATATTTCAAGCCATTTAACCCAGCTGTTTCCAAATTCTGAGTATGGCAGATAAAGTTGCTAATAACAAAAGAGCGATATTTTTCTAACCGTTACAGAATTCGAAAGATCTTAATTTAAAACACAGAAATTTTTTTGGATATATTTCTCTCGCTGTTGTGCAGAGAGCTCATTAGTACTGGTTGCCAAAAGGGTAATATTTGTATAAACAGGAGGGGAAATTTCAAGATTTTGTTTCATGAACAAAAATGCCAGTTATTGACAGTGTCATAGTAAATTTTTGGGTCGAGAGAGATAGGATATCCCATAACAGGAAATATTCTAACGATTAGCATTTATTTTGTTTTGAAAACGCGTAGTCTAACATGGAAATCCAGAGAACACATTTTTTTGAAAACAATAAATTTTAACCTTCAAAAATTAAACAATGATTCTTAAATTTTCGTACTTTCATTCTATTTCAGAATGCATTCAATAACGCTATAAACATCACTGTGTTGATCTGCCCACTGAAACTGCTTCGTCTTTAAATAATGCAGAAACTCGTAAAGCGATGAAGAAATGTGCACAGTAAAAATTAAGTATTCAAGAAAAACAAATGTCAAAACGGAGCTTTGGATTCAGAGTGTAAAAGGGACAAGCTAGAGAGTAAATTTAGAGCTCTCTTAAATACTCCTTTCGTTAATAACTATAATTCATCCTTGGATTCTAAAGCAACACTGCGTGGTGATGTAACTAAAAAGTGAAATTGTCTTACAGAATAAAAAAAATTTTCTTCGTGTAAAAAATCAGCAAGCAGTCATGCAGTTATCTATTCACTAGCGAAAACAAATAATCATCTTCGCCTCACCCCTCCTTGCATAACTCATTCAATTTATAAGGTATATCAGAAGCACCCACTTTTACACACATACTTCATTTTTTTAGAATCATAAATGTTTTATAAGAGGTTCAAAAGAAACATTTTGTTTTAACAAATTCAGAAAATAGAAAAAAAATAGTACAATGTGTCCTCTATAAAAAAGTAACAAAATAAATAATCAGAGAAAGTTGAAAAACAATAATTAATTTGCCATTTAAAGTAACAAATTTTAAAAACCTTTTCTTCTGAACCTTCCTTTCTTTAAACTGTCGAGCTTCTTTTTTTGTTAAGCTGAAAACGCGGGAATCGTGTGTCATAAAGCCTACTAAAGCATCCGGTTGAAATTTATCCACAGAGAAATCCCAATCCGTCACAGACCAACTGTCACCCCTACCAAATCACTGATACTCAGTCACAGCTTTCACTGCTACTGCACCGATCCCGGTCGCAATCACCGATCGCCAGTAGCAATATCAATATCAGCCAAGGTATCAGCCAAAATATCAGCTTAGCGATATCAGTTTAGTCACTGTTACCCAATCACCACAACTCAATCACTGCTACCCAATCACTATTATTTTGATATTTCAATAACAGGTAAGAACTGTGATTCACAAGTATCAGTGATTGAGTAGTAGTTCTGTGATTCGCTTAAAAACCCTAGTTGTCCTCGAAACTCTTCCTTAAGGGATTGATCCCGAACCGTCGTCGCCGACCAACCGGTATAGTGGTTACGGTGTTAGCCTCTAGATCGGAAGGTTCCTGGTTCGAATCCGGGTCCGGGTCTGGATGTTTGTAAGCGTATGGTGTAGAGGCGGCAGGTGCACCTTAAATCTGTCGTGACCGAAAGTCCTCACGTTGGGTTGGTGTGAAAGTTTGGAGAGTGGGGTGCCAGCTCAGGTGTTGCTTCGTCATCTGACCGTGGTTCAAAATTACGAGGTATTGTCCTCGAATCTTTCCCTTAAGGGACTGATTCCGGACCGTCGTCAATAGCCCGTTGTGTTGCTCTAGTACGACGTTAACTAAAATTACCATTACCCGAACCGTCGTCAATAACTCGTTGTTTTTGCTCTAGTGTTATGTTAATTAAAAATGATCAAATTACGTGTAAGGTTACGACCGATATTTTCTGGTTTACATTATTTCAAAGAATTGTCTAGGAATACGCCCATTGTCTTATCAAATAAGTATTACTCTTCATAACTCATAAGCTATGTGAAGAGATTTTGTTTGTTGTGGATGGACCATTATAAACATAGTTTGCTTTCGATTAAATCTAGCTTTTCCCTCAGACTATTTTACAAATATTTAAAAGAAAGTTTTAATGTGTTTTTGACGCTTCAGATTGAACAGATTTCCTTGGGGAAAGACTTGGCAAGACCAATTATACCGGCAATCGATTTTCTTCAGACATGGATTCAAAAAAGTATTGAGGTAAATATTCAAACTCAAATCAAAACCAGTATTACTCAAAAACTAAACATGTTTAGCTTTCAGTATTTTGGAACAGCATTAAACAGACTAAAGTTTAAAATAAAATTAAAATTACATACAAAAGAAATATTTTACAAAATCCAACAAGCTGATCGCTAGGATTCAACTTTTTTTTTTCAGAATTCTATGTTTTGTAGAAATAAATAATTACTGACTTACATATCCCTCATTTTGGAAGGGAGTTGTTCCAACCAAAGAAATTGTGGGACCCAATTAGTTAGGGTGTACAACAGGGCTCGAAATACCCAGGTGCACTGTACACATGAAAATTAAACTCTGCACTTAATTTTTTCCCGCTAGGTGCACGCAGGAAAACAAGGGACAGAACGTGTTTATGTTATTTTGATGTTTTAACAAAATATTAGTAGCAACCTCTCTCGCTCCAAAGGAACGTAATTAAAAATTTTTAATACACACTACGCGAAAACAAAATCGCTGGCGGTAACAGGTTTATACAGGAGGAAGGTTTACTTGTGCCCCTGCCACCAGAACTTTCCGATGATTGAAACATTTTCCAGAAGCTCTGTTGAAGCGACTGTCACGACAGATGTGCGCCTGAGAAGGGAGAATTTAGGTGTTTAAATATTTTTATTTACTATCTACTACTAACCTATATAAATATACCTAACTAATAAAGTAGTTTACATTACATCAATACTCTTATATTACGTTTTTTTTTTTTAAATGTGCATCTAAAATATAACCTGTGCACCTAATTAAAAAACTTAGGGGCACAAGGTGCACCTGTATTAGAAAATCTATTTTGAGGCCTGGTGTACAATAACTTTTGCTTTAACAAACGTTCTGATAAGTGATTTTAAAGACAGATCGATACACTGCATATTTAGGTACTTGTATTATTTACCCCTTATGCTTGGGGTCCTGGATCTAGCATAAAACTTAAGTGTTCGCTCTTAGGGCTCCTGAAAGTGTTTGTCAACTCCACAGATGACTACCGCCAAGCCCACAACTTACCCTGATACTAATAATATCAGTTATTTCTACCTATCCCAAAAAGAAAAAAAACCTTTAAAAGCAGTCATTAAAGGACTTCATTGTAATACCACCTGTGACGACATTAAAACCCTCTTAAGTGATCTGGGTTACAGAAATCTTAAAATCGATAAGCTCAAACGCTTCAAAATAAAAATCTGTTCTAATGTTCATGCTCCACCTCTCAACCGGCAAAAAAATCAAAAGAAATCTTTGACCTTAAGCAATTCATATACTTGATCATTAAGGTCGGATCTACAAGAATAACAAAGATTCCCCAATGTTATAACACTGCATTTTAATAATTAAGATTAAAATTGACAAAATCTCCCAGATGCATAGTCTAAAGAAAGCCGTAAATCTACTAACTGCCCTAATAAGAAATTACCTCCCAAATGTGCAAATTACTCTCAGCAACACATGACTAACTACTGTATGCATTAATTTTGCAAAACCAAAGACCTATGTCAGGAAACTGACACAGCCCCAAATCTCTCCTATGCTTCTAAACTTTAAAATAATATGTCCGCTCCTGAGTCATAAATCTCCCAAGAGACTGCTCCTACCCCAATCATAACAACAGCTCAGACCAATTCTACTGTCACCAGCAAATGACCTAAATGTGATGTTGGATTAATTTAAGGAAATTCACACCCACCCACAAAAATTGAAATAAAAAATATTGGCCATATGAGGAAGCTTATCTAGGACTTACAGGAATGCAATAGTCCTGCTGACAAGCTCTTCATGCAAGTTAACACCTTTAATAGCTACACTAATATCACAACGCCTTGGTGGTCTCAATTTGGATCTGCACCAGTGTTATTACTAGAGCTCAGATCGATATTTAAAAATGCAACTTGAAATATGCTGAAGAAAATCCCAAAATATGCGAAATTGCAAAAAAAATTCATTCTTACTAAAAGAGTAGTGATGATACAGAAGGGATAAAGTGAAATTGAGTGACACTTTCATTCAATTAATACACAATTTTATCTATTAATCGCTTCACCCACTGTTCTGGCCATCTTGGAGCGATTTGTTTTTTCCAACTCTTTGCATAAATTAGGTTTTATCGACATCCAAATGTAGGAATCACCTATCTCATTTTGTATTCTTTGTATTACCTTTTCGTACACTGGTGTAATGAATTTTTCTCTAAGTGTCAATTCAATATACGGTGGAGTGGTAGCATCCGCAACGTTAGGCCGCCAAAGCGATTGTTTACGCCAAATCAAGATGGCGGCCGATGTAAGCAATTCCAAGATGGCCGCCATATACAACGTGAACCTTTGCATACAGTGCATAAATAATAATAATTTGTTTAAAAATTAAGAAAAAAGCAATATAAATTTCACTTGAAAATTTTCTAATATTTCAGTCTGGTTTTCTCCGAACATGTGCGCAATTTTGCGTCAATTTCATCCTAGTTTTGTCACTTAAAAAAAAAATATATTAAATAAAAAATAAAAAAAATTATAATTGTTAAAAAAAAATAAAAATAATAATAATAATAAAAAAACCGTGATTTTTTTAAAACGTCCGGATTTTCATCAATTTTGAATTGGAAACTTTGCAATGCATAGAAAATTCAAAACAAGAAATCTTTTTTTAATAAGGTAGTTCTTTTCTGTGATCATAATCCACACAAAGGTTTTTGATGAGAAACCAAAAATCTAAAAATTCTTCTGCTATGCATAAGTGTGAAAAAATATTTTTTCACAATTTTTCTAGCAATAAGCATTATGTGAGCAACTCAATGGGGATATTCCAGGTTATAGAGCCATATATGGAAAAGCAAGACAAATATTTTTATTGTAACGACTTTACAAGAGGAAATTGTTTTTTAGAGAAGTCAAAGCGTATTGCGCTTAAGGTTTCAATGCGTTTAAACCAGTATACCGGGAGAAATTTGTTTGTAGATAAGTCACAGCGTATAACGCGCGATCCCCGCCTGCCGGCTACCTCGCCGCCCCTCCGGGGCCGGCGAGGACCTTTCACCGTTGGCTTCCATGCGTATAAGTCACCGTATTGGGTGCCCACCCAAGCATAGTCCAGTGTTTGTAATATAACCAAAAGCTAAACAAAAATCAAACTTACCCTCATAGCCGGGTCCTTGAAATTCTGACAATGGTTAACAGTCATATGCTCGAATCGATAACCCTTGAACTCTTTGTCCTTCGGGTATTGATACCAGCATGACTTCCAATAGTCAGAAATTTTTGTAGTTCCTTGCAAAATTCAGCTCTGAATTACCTCAGCCAAAACTTTCTGGTTCCTATTTTTCACCTCAACCATAAAACATTTATCCGTCCCTCGTTCAAGTCCTCCAAACACCCATTTACCCTCCAATTTCTTACTCCTGTTATACTTTCTTTTGCCAAATTTTTGTCCTATCTTTCTACATTTCCACTCCTACCTATCACCAGCATCCTTTCTCAATGTTAAAATCATATCATTCTCACATGAAAGACATTTCACCTTCTTCCCAATCAAGCTACTACATGTTTGCAAAAAAAAAAAAAACATTTTCTAACGTTCAATAACACTATCCACTGCTATATCAAATCAACTAAGGGGAAATGAGCAACCAAAAGAGGAAAAAAATTCTAAATTCCAATCTGCAATTTCAAAAATCAAATTTAATCCAAATTTTGTTTCGAAATTTTAATTGAAATTTAAATAAAGTGACAAATTAAAAAAATTGTAACTTACAATCTGCTTTCCAAACTTATCCTAAAAATTTTGAAAATTAATAAAACAAGTCGATTTTATAAATCAAGAGCAAAATTCATATGCACCCAACAATTTCAAAGACTGTCTAAATTTTAATTCCGTTCTACATTAAAAATAAAAGTGGAAAAGCGTATTTTCTTCCTTAACCAATCATGAGACCCGTTTATTATCGTCAGGAGAAAATATCTAGGGTTGCCTTAAAACTAAGAAAAACCGAAAACGGGAAGGTTACCACAATTGGCAATACATCGCTCGAAAGTTGTAACGTATCGGATACTACATACCATCCCAATATACAAATACAAATATTGACGACCAGCTACAGGCTCAAGCCCAACAAGGCTGGTCCTTTGTTTATGAATTCTCCAATTCCCACTGACTATCCAATTGTGTCTTAAATTCGTACACTCCCTTTGAATCAACTATATTTTCTGGCAACTCATTCCAACTATCTATTACCCTATTAAAGTAGTAGTTTTTCCTTAAATCCCGATTAAAATGTGTCTTATTCAATTTATACCCATGGCCCCTTGTTCTGTTATCCCTATTGAAATTTAAGCCCTCTGTGTCCCCTTGTTTTACAAACTTGAAAAGCTGAATCAAATCCCCCCTCCTTCTTCTTCTTTCCAGTGTATACATGTTTAGCTTACTTAAACGTTCATTATAGTCAAAATTTGCTAGCCCCTTTATTATTTTTGTAGCTCTGTGCTGAACCCTTTCAATTGATTCTATGTCCTTTCTCATATATGGAGCCCAGAATTGTACAGCATATTCTAGATGTGGTCTTACTAAACCCTTAAATAACGGCAAGATTATATTCTTATCCCTTGAAGTTACAGTCTTTTTAATATACCCCAGTAACCTATTAGCCTTTTTACCCGCAGTGAATTTCTTTACCTGTGTACTACTTTAAGAAGGCTCTAAAATGTTCATTCTCCCAACTTATAAAGAGCTATATTCAACATTGCTTGATACATCTCGTTCTTCTCCGAAGATTGGGGCACTCACTCAAACTTTAATGCGATGAAAGGCTGTTGAATATTCTTATATTTTTGTGCCTTTTCCACTTTTTGTTTGTGAGACGTAGTTGATTTGAATTTGATTGCTTCTGAAAACCTTCCTTAGAAATGCGCTGAGCTAAGTTCTTTGAAAAAAAATATTTGTAAAAATGTTTAAAAATAGAGAAAAATTGTCCAAATATGCACAAAACATGCAAAAAAAATACCCCAAAGATGCAAAATGATTTCAAATATGCGAAATAAATTCCAGATTTTTTGATTGCAAATTGCTGCAAAACACTCAATAAAGATTTCTATCAACATTGTGGACTAAAAAAAAAGATGCAAAATTCAAGCTCTAGTTATTACCCTAATCCCCCAAATTGCAATTGATCTGTCATCTTAATTTTTCCTTCCTAGCATCATTCTATTAGTTAATGTCCCCCTTAACACCATTATATGACTGGTTCAAAATTACTTGGTATTGTCCATGGATCTTTCCCTTAGGGGATTGATCCCATACCATCATCAATAGCCTGTGGTGTTGCTCTAGTATGACATTAATTAAAAATTTCCAATTATTCCTTTAAAACCTTTACCTACTTCACCCTATCCACTTCTGTTCCTTCCTCTTCAAGGTGTTCTTTTCGTGACAGCTCCTTTAGCCATGCCTCTCAAGCACCCCCTCTCGCCTGTTCGGCTCCAACACCCAAGTTGTCGCCATCAACCAAATTTTCTACAAGCAAACATTAAAGTTATGACTTAAAGAGACGCTCGAGATAGATGCAAACTGAGCCCATGAACTACATCCATACCTTCTCTCTTCATGGGTTTAATCCGCTATGGAAGGATTTTTTTTTTTTTTTTCCAAATGATTATTTTTGACACAACAATCAAATTTATTCCAATTTTATCAAGCTGTGCTAAAAAAAATTATTTTTCACAAATTTTTTATTTAAATTATATTTAAACTTTTCTCTTCTTTATATTTCTTCTTTTTTATAAATAAAAAAAACTTAACGATGATAACTACTATTGGTCTTATTAACTATAGACAATTTGTATTTTTGAAAAACAAAATTTTATCTCATGCAAATTGCTAAATTTTCTAGCCATATATATATTTTCTGCAATTGTAAATACGTGTATATTTTTAATCTGGATTTTACAAATCCTGATTTTTAAATTTTAGTTTTCGCATTGGATATTTGGTTTTCTTCCACTGGCAAGACGTTTAATCTTTACAAACTATCTTGTTTATGCTTTTTGCACATTGTGTGTTAGTTTAAGCTGCTGATGAACTTTCTTCTAAAATCATTTATTAACTGGCAAAAACTTAATTTTAGTTCAGATTTGCAGTGCAACATCTAAGGAGCAGATCTACACAGAAAGATAAGAATAAATTTTACAATTCTATTAACTATGAGTTGTTTTTTGAGGTGGGGTAATGGTTGGCTTAGCTAAGTGTTGTATTATAGGGATATTTTTTATCTGTCTTAACTTAAGTAAATGTCTAATGCACTACAACCATTACATTTTGGAGTGTTTTCTCCTACGAAAAAAGCTTGGAAGGAGATTTTGAAACATTGTTTAGAGAAAGCAGATTACAAAATCCTTCGAAAGCATCATTTCCATTTCTCTTGAAAAAGTTGTTTGTAAGAATGAAGGAAAATTCAGTAAATGGTATTAAAGGATCTGGATTTCATCCTCTGAACAGAAAGGCCATCCAACACCATATTCTCATTACAGAAAAGAGAAACAACTAAGAGTATACAAGAACTGTTTCTTCCCCAAGCATTCTATCCTCTGAAGCAGTTTCTCTTGACTCTAAAAGATTTAAAGAGCAATAGTAGAAACTATCTCCCACTCCATCTGTAAATACTGTTTTAGCCATTGAGAATTCAAAGAAAAAGAGTATAGAGCAAGAGTGGCGAGGTTTTAACTAATGGTAAGTTTAGATCTCTTCGGAATTCGAATTTGGCTGTATTTGATAATGAGCGTTGCCCGTGGTGTTGCGAAGCAAACCAACACCATGGGCAATGCTGTGATGGCTGTTACCCAATAAGCTATGAATTGCTATGTTTGCGAAGCAACCAACACTACGGGCAAATCTGTTATGGCTGTTCTCCAATAGTATCCATAATTTTAGAACTTCCCCCACCATGGGGTAAAGTGGGGCCATCAAAACATGCTATTTTGAATGTATCACTCTGAAAAAACAATCTTACAAAATTGAATGGCAATGCTTCAAGTTTAATCTATGAATCCTATGTATATAAAATGCATCAAAAGTTTCATTAAAATAAATTTAATAGTTTGGTTTTTTAGTAAATTCTCTAAAAAATCTTGATTTTACCCATATTTTCCACCACCTGACCCTACCTATCGTTAAAATGCACACAAAGTATGTGATTGTTTCAGTACATTACCATATTGTGAAGCAGAAAGACAGTGGAATGGTAATTGGTTTTCGATGTGATGAGTACAGAATGTATTTTGCTTGGAAATCAGAACTGAAACAGCATCACAAGGGCTTTACACACCAGACTTCTCTGGAACGTAAAACGTGTAGCAAAGTGCTTTAATGTAAATCACATTCTCAAATGGTCTGGTGGAGAGATGGATCAGAGCATTAAAGTCTATGTTACATACCACAATAAATTCCCAAGGAAGAGGTTGGGACAAGCAACTACCCTTTCTGTTATGGGTATGTAGAGAAAACAGCACATGTGAATGCATATTGAGAACAAACATGTCATGTGTGCAAGGAAACATTTGTGTTAAAAGGTATTTTAACAACACATAATGTACCGATTTAAGAATGTAATATTTATACAGTTGAATTTGTGCGAATTAGTCTGCCCCAAAGATTAAAAATTGACTCACCTTTATTCCCCAAAATCTATCTCCATTGTATAAGACATGAAAAAAAAAACGATTTTAGGGTCAATCTGATTATTTGTTGTTCAGACAAAATGAATTCAAAGTGCGCTGATGAAATACAAAAAAGAGGCATGACTACAGCAGTAAAAATAGATTATATATATACAAAAATAAAAATGAGTGCTCAACAGGTAAGGATGTGATCTGTGGTAGCATGTATGAGTGTGTTTGCATGAATTGTCATTGCCTTAGTTTAATTTTTACCAAAACAATGTTAGCTTGCAGTTATTTTTAAAATTTGAGAGGCACACTTGGTATGCATCATGTCATAATTGCAATATAAAAATATTTCAAGTTATTTTTTAATAAAAGTAGCATAGAGATAAAAATGTAATTTATTTTATGATTTAGTATTTATTTATTGTGTATGCACAGTGAAATTGCTACCACAGTAGCTCAATTAAAAATTTATTCATGCACTTAGTTAAACACTGTTTATGAGATTATCTTTATGCATGTAAAGTACGTTGAAGTGAAATAAGTGTTACTTTTCCTATATAAAGGCTTCTATTTTTTTCTTTTACTTAACTGTTGTGTCTGGAGTCTTACTGGAAGTTGTTGATAAATACCCTCGAATAAATTTTATCATTTTTTTTCCAGGTATTCTAACTATGTCACATGCTTATTGAATAATCCTGGATCTCAGTTCAACAGAAAGATGAAAAACCTTGCAACTGAAAGAGTTCTAGAAAATGTGGTTCTAGTTCATATCATTTAATGCTGTGACTAATTAACAAGATACATTTGTATTCAGAATCCATCTGCATTCCAAATATACACTGCAAAACATTTATACAAACAAAGCAAATTGGAGGGAACGTTGGAAATGTCATACAAGCAATTTAACCACCTGTAGAGACCCAAATGACATCAAGAGAGATATGGACAGAGTGCTTGATACCAATGTATTAGTTGGTGTTTCTAAGTCCACTGCAAAATGTGCTTCACTTTGAAAGTGCATTCTTCGAAAGGACTCCACCAAATCTTGTAAACATCTCACAGCCTGCAAAGATTTGTTCTAAATCTGTGAGTTCCAGTAACGAAAGTCCCAAAAGTAAATTCTGGGCCATGACCGTATGTGCAAGACAACAAGCACTTGAAAAGAAAATAAGAATTTCCAAAAGAAAAAAAACTGTTCAAATACGCAATTTGCCGTGAAACGTTTTCAAGTACATTCAAATTGTATCATCACAAACTGTCGCATTATTCTTTTTTTTTTTTTATCGAAGCTATTCCAAGCAACACAAATCTCCATAAAATCAACGATGTCAGAAAATTCTCTGGGTGCAGGTTACAGATCTGACCAATTATCAAAAGTGCTCACTCAAGAAATGGTTCTAAAACTGCACCAAGAACCCCACAATGGAGGACAAACACTCCAATGTTCTGTTTGCAATAAAGTTCTTGGAAATAAGTGGAGTTTGAGAAGACACGTACGATTGCACAGTCGTAAAAGACCTTATGAGTGTAATGTGTGCAAGAAATCATTTTCGCAGAAGGGTGATTTGAAAGCACATAGTTGTATCCACTCAGGTGAGAAAAAAATCATTTGTGTAATGTTTAACAAAGGATTTTCAAATATTGGAGGCTTACCATCACATTCACTTAAGCACACTAAGAAGAAACTATTCAAGTGTGAAATATGCAACAGTTGCTTTTCACTGAATTCAAAATTAAAAACACACATGCGAATGCACACTAAAGACAAGCCATATGAGTGTGAAATATGCAACAAATGCTTTTCTCACAGTTCGAATTTAAGAAAACATTTACTTATCCACTCTAAAAAGAAGCCATATGAGTGCGAAATATGCGAAAAACGCTTTTCGCAAAAGGGGAACTTAAAAGCACATTTAGTTATCCACACTAAAGAGAAACCATATGAGTGTGAAATATGCAACAAAAGCTTTTCGCATAGTTCGAACTTAAGAACACATTTAGTTATCCACACTGAAGAGAAGCCATATAAGTGTGAAATATGCAAAAAATGCTTTTCAATAAGTTCAAGCTTAAAAATACACATGCGAATCCACACTGGAGAGAAGCCACATGAGTGCGAAATATGCGGTAAACGCTTTTCATTAAGTTGTATCTTAAAAACACATATGCGAATCCACACTAAAGAGAAGCCATATGAGTGCAAACTATGCAAAAAACGCTTTTCGCACAATGCGACCTTAAGAACACATTTACTTATCCACACTAAAGAGGAGCCATATAAGTGTGAAATATGCAATAAACGGTTCTCGCAAAATGGGATCTTAACAACACATTTACTTATACACACTAAAGAGAAGCCATATGAGTGTGAAATATGCAAAAAAGGCTTTTCGGTTAGTTCTAGCTTAAAAATACACATGCTAATCCACACTGGAGAGAAGCCATATGAGTGCGAAATATGCAAAAAACGCTTTTCACAAAAGGGGAACTTAAAAACACATTTACTTATCCACTCTAAAGAGAAGCCATATGAGTGTGAAATGTGGAAGAAAAGCTTTTCGCAAAATGGGAACTTAGCATATTTACTTATCCACACCAAAGAGAAGCCATAGGAGTGAAATATGCAACTAAATGGATTTTCACAGTATGAAGTTCACGCTAAAAAGATGCCATATGAGTGCGAAATATGAAAGAAACTGTTTTCAGAGTACAAACTTAAAAGTTCATTTACTTATTCACACGCAAGAGAAGTTCTACTATTGACGAAATATTGAAACCAACACTTTTCGTGACTAAACAATTACAATGTAATACTTAAGACTGCTAGATTATAAAACATGTGTATTCAAACTGAAGTGTATACAGGGTGACCTGTAAAGTCCCTTTAAGCCCTTTAAATTTGAAACCGCGTCTCGTATAGTCAAGCTGAATTTATACAAGCGGATGGAGAGAGAACGATCAGCAATGTTAAAAACTTAGAAAATTTCAGCAGTTCTCGTGAAGCACCTGGAATGATTAGTCCATAACGAGAGAACGATCATACGTGTTAAATTGGTTATTTTCTTTAAAATAGCTGTTCTTTTGGTGGAAAAGGTTTTCTGTACAAAATAACATCCTTATTCACATGTAAACAATACAATCGCATTCATGATCGTTCTGTCTATTTTCCTTTCCATTTGGTAACAAGCATTGTAAATTATCTTAAAACTTTTAAAAAAGAGTGATTTCTTTGCAAATTTTCGAGAATTTAAAAACTAATTTGTTTTTGCTGTTAAACATTGCAGATTATCTTGGAACTTCTAAAAAAAGTTTGATACATTTGCCAAATTTTCTGAACGCTCTCGTGATAATTTCGAGAATTGAAACACCAATTTGTTTTTACTGTGATGAATCTCGCATCTTTTAATACCCAAGCATATAGAAATACAGGGTTTTATGTTTAAATTGAGAAATTTTTTCTCTTTGTTTTACTTGTACCGATTGTTCTCAACTTTTTTCCTTGAACTCTTATTTGAAACTAAGTTTGAGTTAATTTTCGGCGCTTGCTCTCGCTCAATTTTTACCAGAACTTTAACTTGAAAACAAAACTTGAGTTTATTTTAGTGTGTATTTTTTTAAAATAAAATTTTTATCGGTGATTAATATAAAATGTCAATGACTTGTGTTGTGATATGATGAAGGATAATTCAGGAACACATTATTTGGGTTGTATGAAATGTCCTTTGCTTTTTATAACCTGCGGATATCAAACATGTTTTACATTTTCAAACGATTTAATTGTTGCATGGTTTGATTTCTTTGGAATTCACTCAGGAAAAAATAATCCAATCTGACTATGCTGAAGCACCTCTAGAAAATACAAGACATTTAAATTAGTTTACTTATTGATGCATAGATTTAATATTACATTAAACCAGATTTTTAAAAATGTGAAATTATAATTACCATTTTTTTTAAACTTAGGGTTCAGAAATACAACTATGCTTCTTAAAAGTATTGAGTTTATTTGCAGATGCCTTTTTCATCAAATCCTTGTCATGGGCACCCATACAGGGGTGCTCAAGCCCCCTCCCTACCCATTAGTATTGATAAATTTAAAACAATAAAATGGACAACCTTTTTTTTTTTTAATATGAAATATTGCCTTCATCAAATTTCTTTCCATTTAGAAAATAAATTTTAAACAAATCAGAAAAATGTAATTGTACTATTGTAAATGTACTGTAACTTCTGCATTGAAAAATTGCTAATATCTATGTGTATTTAGAGATGGATTTGAGTTAAAATTTCTTTTACCTGTAGTATAGGCTTTAGTGACAATGGTCTTATGATTATTATAAAAGAAAATTTTATATTAAACTTAAAATTTTCAATAAACTGAAGGTCATTAGTAAAAAGTTTTTTTTTGTATACAAAATTGATCAAAAACCAGTTTAATGATTTAACAATAGTTCAGTTTTCTAGCATTTATCAGGAACATTAACTTCTGATTTATGTCTTCCTATTATAAGTTAGACTAGACGGTTTCAGTTTGATTGGCTGTTAGTTGGAACACCAACATATGAAAGACAAGTGTATTATGAAGGATGGCAGCACAAATAATTGAAATATGAATTTATTAATTTAATTTTGCAAATGTAACAATATTTTATTTGCAATAAAATTATTTGAGGCATGCCCTCAACCACTGAAGTTTTGGAAAAAGTCTAAATAAAGTGGCTTATCACAAAATTTCTTTACTATTTACATGAAATAAAATATCAAATTCATTATTTCAATGAATTTTGTTGGTAAAATTACTAAAACCTAATTTTCTTTAATTTAACTTATTAAGTAGCTATGCAAGCTTTAAAAAAGCTAGCTGACTTTAAAAAAGTGCATTTTAGTTATTTTTATAAATATAAAGAATATATTTGTAGAAATGTTTATTAACACAGAATTTTAAATGTTGTAGACAGAAAATTTTTCAAATGACAATTAATCACACATAATTGAAGTTTAAAAAAATAGGTCTAGTTCTAACCTCTTTACTACCAACCATATAAAAATTGTTTAAAAATCAGTTTTTTTCTACCGATAAATATAAAATACTTCAAAGTTCTCAAGCAAATTCCTCTTTTAGATGGTGGGATTTTAGGCTAAACCTTTTAGGTACACATACAAGTTCTTCGGGGCTCAATTATATTGAAAACCTAATAATTTTCAACTGATAAGTTATTGCTTAAGAAACTCTAGTTTTTGTAGTCCTGTATTATTATCACTTTATAAGCCCAATAAAAATATTAGAATCACAATATACAGGGTTATTCAAAAAGATGGACCTAATTTAAGTAATTTGTATTTCACGAAATATAAATTGGATGAGCAGTTTACATACCGAAGGAAAGATGAAATTCCGAAGTTTTATTTACCACCGCTTGGGCATTGATAGACACAATGTTCACATATGGGGTTCTGTGACAACATTGCAACACGAGAGATTCGGCGAAGCCTTATCACGGACAAAAGTTTCAGGACCATTCTTTTTTACGGAAAGCACTGTAAGCGGAATAACGCACCTGGACATATTGGAACAGTGGCTTTTTCAGAGGCTCAGTAACACAAGACATGCTTTTTCGCGTGTGGGACGAGTTTGGCTACCGCTTCGATGTTTGCCATGCAGCAAAGGGGGACACATTGAACATTTATAACCTGTATTAAAAAAAACTTTGAAAGTTCCTCTTTTCATTAGTATGTAAAACGTTCATGTCCAATTTATACTTCATTAAATAAAAATTGGATCCATCTTTTTGAATAACCCTGTATATTTTTTTCATGCTATATAGTATCTTGTGGGAAGTGCTTTTTCACATATATTCATGGCAAATGCAAAACATAGTGGGAAAAGGCCCCAGATAGTGAGTATCGTACAAAGTTATTTTCTCAAAGATCCAGCACACAAAAATACTTTTGTACTAAAAAAAATATATATTAATTTATTCACAACAAAAACGGATTAAAAGGACTTGTAAAAACAATGATTACACATGCCTCTCTGACAACCAACCTAGCTCGCCGGAGTCAGACTTTAATCTCTTCCTATAGCGCACACTCTAGAGAGTAGGGCTAACGCTACACCCCCCATGCAAGATTGACGTATCACCTACGATACACAATCTGACAATCCCAGAAGGAATTGTACAGAAATATTGAAATTCAAATACACATTCCTATTAATAAAACCAAACAATATTGCTCACATGTATACTACCCAACTCTAAACACAAAATAAGTCTAAACCTTCTTGTATGATATAGCAATACAGGTAAAAAATAATATGCACACTGATAGTAAAAATAGAAATAAATGTAATGTACACAAATATTGTGGCTATGAAATTATCCCAATTATAAAAATTCAAATTTCATAAATTGAAAAAAAAAAAAAAAAAAATCACTTATCAGAAATTTAAATAAATTTTAGAATAGAAAAAGTTCAGAACAAAATTCTCAACTAAGCATGTCACTGAAAATCGATCATTACAAAATGAAATTATTTTTCACTTCATCCAAATTTATAATTAAAATGTTTACACTTTTCACAAGAAGTGTAAGAGTGCATCAGCATGAGGCATATTTGCACCGGAGCAATGTTTTATAGTAATATTTTACTTTAGTAGTGCAAAAGTCCATCTTTGCAAACTCGAAGATTAAGAAGCACTTTTAAAGGAACCCTTTAAAATGGTAAAGGGTGTCAAATGCCACCCTTTACCGTCCCATTCAATCGTAGACCAGTCCAGGAGGATTTGAGAACTGAGAGCGGACCCCGAGCTTCTCTGCCATACAGAAGTTGAAAAGGTGAATCTCCTGTAGCCGTGTTAATCACTTCTGGATCAGTGAACAGGAGGTGTAGTTGCTGATCCCAACTTCTTGGATCTTTTTTAATTGTGTGATGAAGCATTTCCTTCAACACTATGTTCCATTGCTCCACCCAGACGTTGCTAGAAGAAAAACTTGGACTCTATCCAATTATTTTCAAAAACTCTTGTGTTAGGGACGATTTAAAGTTTGTTCTCTGGTCACTCGCAACAATTTTGGACCAGTTCTCGGGAATACTTGTAGCAAAGCGTTGCATGCTGCCTTGGCTGAAAGTAAACGAAGAGGTACTGCTTCAGACCAACGAGTGTGCTGGTCCATCATACAGAGAATGTCTTTGTGTCATCTACTGGATGGAGGCTCAATGGGTCCTACAATATCAATATTGACAACTTCAAAAGGCAGCTCTGGACGAACTATTGGAGTTCTTCCGACAAGCTTTTCCATTTTCTGAAGTTGACAACCCTTCCAAGTCGGGACAAATTTAGTAATATTTTTTTCCATGCCCGGCCAAGCAGTGAAATTCCATACCAATCAGGAGTTTTCAGTTTGCTTTATTTGGCAATGGGGACTCGACCAGATATTCTTTACGCAGTGAGTTTAGTGTGTCGTAAGTTGGACAACCCCACAGACACTGATAGGGAAATCGTGCAGACAATATTAAGATACCTTTGCAATACCATTGGCCATGGCATTGTGTAGAATAATGAAGATTACAGAAGTCTGGTGTTGTTTGGTGATGCAGATAACAGCTGTGCAGAAACACGCTGGTCTCACAGAGGCGTAGTTAATTTATACTCTGGAAATGCAATTACATGGGGAAGCAAGCTACAGGATTATATCCAATTCAAAGACAAAGTTCATGGCATGCTGTCAGGTTTTGAAATATAAACAGTTCTTGAAAAGCATGGGTAAACTGAACATGTGATGCAGAAGATATATAACCAGTTCTTGAAAGGCAGGATGGAGTGAAAGCAGGAATAAAATGTGACCATAAACATGTGATACAGGCAGGTTCTGAACTGTAAAGAGTTCTTGAAAAGCATGGATAAACTGATAACATGTGATGCATCAGATATATAAAGAGTTCTTGAAAGGCATGATGGAGTGAAAGCAGGGATACTCTGTGATCAGGAACATGTGATGCTGGCAGGTTTTGAAATGTAAACAGTTCTTGAAAAGCATGGATGAAAATGAACATGTGAAGAAGGCAGGTTTTGAAAGGTAAACAGTTCTTGAGTAAACAGAGAGAATTTGTGGCTTGTTCCATTTCATTTTTTAAAGCAACAAATTCAGCCTCAGAATTAAATTGCTTTGTCTATTTGTCAAATTGTATTTCATGCACATATACAAAAGACTTTCCAACTGCTTTTTTGAAATTTGAGTCAGACTGCAAATTAACCACGCCAGGCTATTTTTACCAGCATTAATGACTGCAGATGATACATCGTGAATTTGCCGTCAATGCGGAAACATTCCAGAACTTGCCTTGAAAGACTTGCAGCAAATCGAAAAAATGCGATCGGAATCCATCACAAAACGTTGTTTAGAAAAATCACCAACTAACAACACAATCGTGCTCGATACAAGTAATATTGGGTGACCTTTACTGTACGGTCCATATAGATTTCTCGCCAAATCTGGTAACCTTTCTCTACAAATTAGTTTTTTGGTAACCCTATATTTGAAAACCGTGATATCGTGCCAATTTTGATTTTTGTCGCCAAACATGCGAATATCACCAAATGTATTGAATTTTGGCTATATTTTATTTATGACAACTCTATCTCAGTCCCTTTGCCCCGGGGTTTTCAAATACCACCCACTCCTTTTCGACCGTTTTTTTCAAATACCATTCCTTTTCGACCGTTCCCTTCGTTGGCAAGTGTGTTTTTTGGATCGCTCTATGTGATTTCCGTCATCATCGCTTTTCGACGCTCCGTTCCTTTCGATTTTATTGCTGTGGGAATTACACCATCGTTAAATGAGT
Organism: Metellina segmentata; assembly: GCA_947359465.1. Classification (NCBI taxonomy): domain Eukaryota; kingdom Metazoa; phylum Arthropoda; class Arachnida; order Araneae; family Tetragnathidae; genus Metellina; species Metellina segmentata. The sequence goes on along the minus strand of OX375883.1, from coordinate 21,684,175 downwards.
ATCGACTGCTTCCTTCGTTAGCACTAGAGTGCCTATATACTAAGAGTGGCGACATACGGGAAACACTTTCTGATTGGCTTAGAGACCTTTTCTACCGCCCGAAGCGGTATTTTCCCAGCTCCCGTAGACTTAACATGGGAACTTTTTGTGTGCTCGAGAAAAACGTGTGTATATTAAATTAAAAAGAAAATATAGCTTATTCGTGTTCCATTTCGTGTTCTAGAATGTTTATTTATAATTATTTTAGTGTTTTGTCAGTGTAAATTTGAAGACTTTTTAAGTAAATAGCTTTTTTTGAACAACATGCTGTTTCCAGCTACTTTGGCGATGTAAACATCGCGCCAAAGGCAGTTAGCAAGTTTTAAACTTTTGATAATGCGTTGTTTTTTTAGCTGTTTCCTTATTATAGGTTTTCAATAACCTAAGCCGAATTGAATCATCAGAAAAGCAGAGAGTAAATTGTAGCAATGCTTTATATAAAAAGAATAAAAGAAATGTTTATATAAAAGTGTTATTTTTGATGCAAACTTTCATCTTTATTTTGCTGCTAGATATCGGAACAAAACCACCACATCAACATTTATCTGTGAATTTGGATATAAATGCGTACAAATGCTGTTATATATTTTCTATCTTGAGATTATTCTTGTATGTTTAGGCCAATATTTGCTCATTATTTAGTTTCAATCTGTTAATTCTATTTTTCATATGAAAATGTGGTAGATTTTTTAACAACTGTGTACTGATGGTGTTGATTATTTTTGAAATTACATGTCTTTTGACTTGTATAAATGGATGAAACTTAAAATTAAATTTAAGTGGGTTAAAATTTTGTGTTATGCATTAAAAAGGTCAAATAAAAATGTTCAGTATCTTTTCTGGTTCGGTTAATGTAAGGACAGGATTAATCACACTAAAAAAAGCTACATGTGTTGAACAGTTGGTTGAAAGAAGGTTTTATTTTAAGGAACTATCCATTAATAGTAGGACATTTCAAATCTATTTTTTATTTAATGTTGTAAAATTAATGCGTAAACTTCTATCACACAGCATGGAAAGAATTTAAAGAAAAAACTTGTGCCTGAGAGAAACAACACATCAGATCTTATTTTATTTAACACTGAAGTTATAAGCTTAACTTTATTCATTTTCTTGTTAATATTCACGAAAACAAGTTCAATAAGTCGTGAGCATAAAACGGGACATAAACACTATCGCCAAAAGAAAGAGAGAGGAGGAAATGTGGGAAACCGATGGAAGAAACATATTCGCCCAGCAACCGATTCTGGTAGAAAAATGGCTGCCGCGCATGTGCAGTGGGCCAAATTTGGTCCCTTGTCGCCACTCTTATTATATAGGCACTCTAGTTAGCACGTGCGTTTTTTGGATCGCTCTTTGATTTCCGTTACCATCGCTTTTCGACGCTCCGTTCCTTTCGATTTTAATTACTGTGTGTCTGCATCTACACTAATTGTAAATATATCTCGTCGCATATGAGTGGCGAAAAAAAAAAACTTATGGCTTTTGTAGATGCAAAAATGCGTGTTTACCCGCCCTTAACATGCGATGAGGCGAAAGTAGCAAATAATCATCACAACCGAAACAGCGGAGAAATCGTTTGGAGCTAGCGGAAGTGATGGGCAAGTTAGTTTTCAAACATTTTATTGTTTATTTGTGCATTCCTCATTTTCATTTCCATATTTGCAAAGGTTCACAGTGTGGATTTTGCTTATACAGAATCAGAAAATTGGATGCAAAAGTTTTGTTTACTTGTTCCTATGTATGTTGTGTTGATGACGCCATCTTGGATATGGACGTCATTGACGCAATCTTACTTTTGGCGATGTTTTAGAAAAAGTCGCCAATGTGGACCGTACAGTAAACGATAACCGTAGTATTTAATTTGATAAAGCTAAATCTAAATAAAAGTTAAGATCTGACATACAAAGCCAATCGTATCAAACTCGGTGAAAACTTTCAAACTGATATAAAATATAATAAATAACAGTTTGACTTAACCATAAAAGCATGTATTATCGGTTAACTGTGTCAGTCACTTCTGCGCAAGCGCAGAAGGATTGCAAAAAGGTCGAAAAACGACTAAGTTTTAACATTGCTGATCGTTCTCTCTCCATCCGCTTGTTGCTACAAGTGTTGCTTATTTGACTGGCAACTAGAAATTAACTAGAACTAGAAATAGACTTGAAAAAATTACTAGCGCCTCAGCGTACAGCGTAAGTGTCCGACAAGTTGACTCTGATTGGCTCCTCATATATATGTTGTATGGTTGTTGTTAGTAGTATTTCTGGCCAACTTATAATAAGGGGAGGCAAAAATGAACTCTTCTTTCATACATTCACATTCAATATACATTCATACACGTTCCCGTTTAGTATCTCATACAGAACGGACGCACCTGAACAAGCTCTCCTGATTTGAAGTTAAAACAGTCTTTTTCAAGACTTAAATCACGAGAAACCTGAAATCAACTCGATTATGCCAATGGAAGTATCTACTCCACATCCTGATGAACTCAACGACCATGAACGGGAGGAATTGGAAAGAATCATCGCTGCACTCTCGCCTGAAGATGTCTGCCACAAGAAGGAAGAAATCCTCGCGGAACTTGAAAAAGCAAGAAGTGCATCTGCTTTTGCCATCACCGCCAGCCTGAAAGAAGACGTCTCAAGCTATATGAAAAAACTCCTCCAGAACAACCTGCAGAAAACCAGGATGGAACTCACTAAGCTAAAAGGTTAGTGGAAGATTTTGTCTTTGTTTGACTGCCCTGAGCATTGCCCCAAGCACACGAAGAAACCGAAAAAATCAACGAAAAAACGCCCGATTATTGATGAAACGGAATTCCAAACTCCACCTAAGAGGTTAACTGCCAAACCTAAACCTACTATTCCGGAACCAAAAATTCTAACCTGCAACAACTTTGAAGCGCTTGTAGAAAATCCTGAAGAAACCATTCCTGAACCCAAATTACCGCCCATCCATGTGCGCACACAACTTAAACATACCGAATTCCTCAAGAAACTTGAAGATAAATTAAAAATCTCCCCCACCTGCAAGATTGCAGGCCAATTCATCAAAATTATTCTTAACACTAAAGCTAATTACGATGCTGTCCTGAATTATCTTATTGATGAAAATACTGAATACTTTGAAGTCACCCCCCGCAATCTTAAACCGGCTAAAATAGTCATCAAAGGTCTCCCCCTTGATACTGATATTGACGAACTTAAACTTGAAATTGAAAACAAAGGCTTTGTTGTTCAAAGAATTTCCCAACTTAAACGTCGCGCTACCAAGGACCCACTACCAATATTCCTAATTACCCTTCTTAAAACTGAAAAATGGAACGAAATCTATAGAATCAATAATATCCTGTATTTAAGTGTTATTGTTGAGCATTTCAGGGGAATCAAGGGCCCCATGCAGTGCTATAATTGTAATCACTTTGGACATGGCAGTACAAACTGCCATATCGCCACTCGTTGTTTGAGATGCGGACTTGGTCATAGAACAAGTTCATGTACTAAACCGAAAGAAAAGAATCCACTTTGCATCAACTGCCAAGAACATGGTCACGTGGCATCTTGGAGAGGTTGTAAAAACTTCCCCAAACCACCCCTACCCCAAAATCGCAGACCTTTCCAGCGTAGAGAAACCCAAGAGGGCGTATCTTACGCGAAAGCTCACCTACCAAGGAAAAGCTCCCAAAATCCCCCCACCGCTCCTACCCCAAGCCAAACCACAAATCAGAATCCCAACACTCCAATTCCAGACTTTGGAGAGAGCATTCAGCTCTTTCGCGAAATTAGAAGCATCTTCGCTCACATCAACATCAAAGAAATCATGCAAAAAATCCAAACAGCCCCGACTCTTGCTGAGAAAATCATTATCGTACTTGAAATTATTTTCCAATAATTTCATCGCTCTTAAAATTTTTTCTGCTCAGGGCAATTCAGCCAAAGTTAAGTCAACCACTACTTTATTCCACAGGAGGTTAAGGCCGCTGAGCGGCCATGCACTCCGTGCTTCGCACGTCCGATAAGATTGAACTCTTCTTTTAAAGAGCTCCTCTTGGTGAAGCAACGATGGCCAAATGGCTAAAGTCACTTACCATCAGATTGGCGTTAGCGGCGGAGGATGACTTCCCGAGTTCGAACCCAACTGGCGGAAATATTTTTAGATCATCCAAATTATTTTAAAACAATTCCAATTTAATTCCTTTTGATTCTAAATTACTTTTCCTAATTTTTAATACCCTTTTTTTATTTTTCCAAACTTCCGTTGATTTTACATAAATAATCTAAAAACCACTCCTGAACTCACTACCAGCTGATATTTTTCCGCCCCTCTGCCGTCCCCTTTGCTTTAGGATGATGGTGTCGTATCCATCCCTGGCCTAGGACCATTCTGATGTAACAAAAAGCATACATAAAACACTAACTTATATAATTATTAACTTATATTATTAGAGGATACAATTTTCGGTTCCAAAATGTTAAAACCTTTCGAAAACCGTTCCTATCAGTCAAAGAGATCTGCGCCTAAACGTTGATAAATAGCCAAATGAAACACCTTTACGTCTCAGGCACATGTCATACCAGCCAATCAGAGTCAACTTATCGGACACTTACGCTGTTCGCTGAGGCGCTTGTAAAAAATTAGTCATATCGCCAAAGTCTACTGCCATGTCACGTGGACCAATCAGATCATCAGGGTTCATTACTTGCGGCAGATGAAAGTCATTACTGGCGGAAGACGCAAGTAATCTAACAGTAATCTATCGAGCGGGTGCGAAATGCAGCGCCCGAGGAGGGTAATTAGTGTGTGTTCATGGTAATTTTTTCTGGCGAGTTATCGCTATTTGCAACTATCATATTTCATTAGTTATCGCTTCCTTGGCAAATACTTTGGCGCATCTTATGGCTTTGGCTTCTTTGAGACGTTTTCCATGGAAGTCATTAGTGTGTCATATTTTCCCCGTCTTTCGAAATAGGAAGAATTTCAGGGGAGTGGGGACGCACCATCGGGGTCGTGTTGCATCATTTATTTGTAGCATTGTGTGGGTTCATGTGTTGAAAAGGAGAAACTGTACAGCTCTCCATCTTTTTAAATTGTGGAGTGGACAAAATGCTACGACCCCCCCTGATTGATCAAAATACAAAATCCACTTTGCTCAGAATAAATGCTGACAAAATTGGCTTAATTTTGATTGTTAGCTGTCCAAAAACTTTCTTGATTGTAAAACATGCAATTCCTTTTTTTTTTATTTCGAAGATAAATTTACATGAAGGGAAAAACACTAAAACCAATTTTTTGCAAGAAGCAGTGACATCAGATTTTGTCACGGGTATGAAAACAGGAATATTTCCAGCCCTCGCAAGATTTTTGACTGATAAGAAAGAAAAATTTTATCAAGTGTTTTTCGGACAAATAAAACTGTTTGAACGTTTAAAATTCTAACATAGCGGGCTTATCGTTTTCGAAACTATTTTGTATTGCATTGAATTTGAACTATTTTAAACTGTCTTCACATATTTGGGAATGCATTATTTACTGAGATAAAATTAATAAATATGTCGAAAATTCATTTACTGGTGTATTCGCGTTTTGTAATTACATTTAGAATTGATGAATTAGTACTGACAATTTCAAATGTCGTGTCTCAAATTTTGCATAACATTAGTGTTAGCTGGTCATATAACAAATATTTCAAACGTTATTAATTATAATTATTTATAAGTTTTGAGTTTAGACACAGGAATTTTAGCATAAAATAGATAAATTTAATGTATCAAAAGTTGGAGTTTTAATATTTCATACACATTTTCCACAAATATAACGAATTACGGAGATAGTCATTATTCAGACTGAAATGGTCAAACCTCCATTGATTGAAAAGTACTAAGCGGTCGAATAATTAACTTTTTATGGCGTTTTAAATTGATTCAAATTGTTTTCACAAATTCCGAGATTAAATGTCCAATGTAAAATTCAATTCATTTTCCAGTGTATATTTACATAGTATAAATTAATAAATATCTTTATTTTCATGTGAACAATATTTTTTGATAGTTTAAATATTTGCCTTTATCATAAAAATAAGTTATCTAGTCTTCATAAAAAGCACCTATTCTAGAACAAGGAGAGGCAATAAGGTCATGATCAGATACCAACTCTCTAAAATCTAATCTCTGAACAAAATAATTAATGAAACATTAAATAAAAATGCGATGCATAACCTCGAAGTCGAAAATAAAAGTTATGCATAATCAGGAAATTAAAATGTATTAAACCTGAGCCCATAAATTTAACTTGAATCAAATTACAAATAGTAAAATATCGATTAACTTTTTAATAATCTAAAACCAGTTCTATATATAAAACCACATCTTAGTTGTCTCTATAATCTATATTACAAAACTATTAAATACATAAACCAATTCTCGTTTCTCTGTTCTCTATACAAATCTACACCGTTTGACCAATCCACACCAAATTTGCTATACTTGCTCTTTAGAACCCTGCGAGTAATATAGGCTACATAATAACCCCCATTATATTTCTCTTGTGCGTGCAGAGAGGTTAAAAACAATACGAAATCTCTATATTAATAATATTGAGTATTTTAACGATGCCAGACCAAATTTATACATTCATTCTTTAGAATCCTGCGAGAAACAGGCTATGTATGAACCCTCTATTTGTCTTGGGACGAGAGGGAGGTAAAAACAATTCATAATCCAAATAGGTAAGTAGTTACATATTTAAAGTAACATCGAACTAGAGCAACACAACGGGCTATTGACGACGATCCAGGATCAATACCGAAGGGGAAGACCCGAGATCTAAATAGAAATAATGTTCAGTATCTCTATCACAATTTAACCAATCCACAATAAATTTGTACACTTAATTTTTGAAGGTTGCGTGTTCGAATCCAACAAAAACCATCTTGTACAAAGTAAGGTGAGGTAATTTTAAATAACGTCGAACTAGAGCAACACAACGGGCTATTGACGACGGTCTGGGATTAATACTTTAAATGAAAGATCCGAGGACAACACCTCGTAATTTTGAACCACGTTCAGATGACGAGGCAACACCTGAGCTGGCACATCACTCTCCGAACTTCCACACCAACCCAACGGGAGGACTTTCGGCCATGACAGATGTAAGGTGCACCAGCCGCCTCTAAACCATACGCTTACAAACATCCATGCCCGGACCCGGATTTAAACCAGGAACTTCCGATCCAGAGGCTAACACCTTAACCACTATACCGGTTGGTCGGCCCATACTGTACAAAGGGTGGGGGGGGGTGCAGGTTAAAACTGTCGTGGTCTCAAATATCGTCACTTTGGCGTGGAAAGTTGGAAGGTATGTATTTTAATTAACATCTCACTGGAGCAACACAGCAGACTATTGACGACGGTCCAGGATCAATGTGGACGGGAAAGATTCGAGTACAACACCACGTAAATCTGAACCACGGTCAGATGACAATGTGGAAATTGTCTGGTGCCAGCTGAGGTATATCCTCGTCATCCGACCATGGTTCTAAATAACAAGGTGGTGTCATCAGACCCCTCTTTCTTTCGGAGTTGATACCGGACCGTCACCAATAGCCCGTTGTGTTGCTCCAATGTGACGTTAATTAAAAAATACCATCATAATTTTGTGTGTTGAATGTTTTCAATGCCAATGTTTTCGGATGACCAATCGCAAATGGCCGACTTGGAAAGGGCATACCTACCTTTTCAGAGACTTGGTACCATGCGGTGCCTGAGTTTGCTTGATGCGTGAGAAAAACGTTTAGTTAAAAACTTCAGGATGTCGATCGAATGAGCCAATTGAAATTTCATTTTCAATCGCAGACCCCTTCATCGGATTATTTAGTGGATCGAATTCGAGGCCGGTATCTTTTTCATTCCTGTCTATCAACGCTTTGAACAAATTATGATACACTCATTGAGCAAATATTGTTTAAAAAGAACACATGGGAATGGCTGCAAAGGGTTACTGATGCAGTGAAACTCTAGTTTTCTAAAAGGGATGCTGATGAAACGTAGTCAATCTTGGTGCGAAGAACATTATGTTAACCTTTTCAATCGCAGAATCTGAACACCGTCTGTAGGATTAATTGGCTGGGTCGGAAATTGAATTCGAGGCCACTGGCTTCATCAAAATGGGTCGGTATCTTTCCCATTCAATTGACACCTACAGATTTAACGTGCACCAACCCCAATGCACTCTCTACTTTTGTTTTCACCCATGTCAAGCGATTGGTGACTCAGGTGGTCCGTGTCCAGATCAGGCCCGCCGGGCGTAGACCGCACGTCCAGGTGGGGGCAAATCTAGCGATCGATCACGTAATATTCAAAGTCATTGTCATAATACCCACCTTTAGCATAAGAAATGTCATCGCATTGAGGAAAAAATCTGACCGGCACGCAATTACTATTTTATTTTATATTACTAAGGGGCTCCGCCATGACAAAACTGGCAAAATCTTTAGAGTACGGGTATCCGAAAAATTTCGGCCACTCTACTTTTTCCCAAACAGACGAGACTCTCCTATATTTCGGTCACTCATTTCCTTTCCAACCTCTCGTTTGGCGTGTATCTTTTTCGTGGATCTCTGGGGTCACCGCTAGAGGTCAGCAGCAAATTATTTCTGAATAATTTGTGGACTAATTTTTAAAACTATTAAGTAGCCTCAGCAGTAAAGCAGTTTCTTGATCCATTATGTTTCGCAATCACTTTCCAAAATTCAAAGTATCCATTCTCCAAATTCCAATTGACAGGATGTGCCCCTCCGTAGGACAATAAAACCATCGTCCTTGGAGAGGGGTTTACAAAACCTGTCGCGTGTTGCAGCGCTCTTGAGAAAGATTACAATGGCAGTATGAAAACGGAAATTTCTCAGAACTGGGAATTTGGAAGAGGTGTCCCTTTCCACTCTCCACGTAGGGAGACACGAACGGACCGTCCGCGGTTCCAATTACCTCAGGGGACCTGACCATAGTAAAGATAAGGACCGGATGCGCGCAACAAAGGGGGAAATCTATTCTTCCATTTCTCCCGTCTTAAAGCGAAATCTGGTTGAAAACTCCCCGTCTAGAAAAGTCTAGGAATCCCCACAGAGCTTCGTTTCAGTTTACACACGCATTCGAACAGTACTATCGCACACGTTGCAATTATTTTGTTAATCTTCGTCTGACGTTGGTCTAGGTGTAATTAAGGATATTTTAACTTGGTTAGTGTGATTATAATTCAATGTATCATATGTCAGTGCAAAATTTTGGTACCTACGTTTATTTATCGGCTTATCATAATAATTGCTGCGCCTAGTAATCATCTGTTTGTAGCACATATACAATTAAATATTTACGAAATTTGAAATAAAAACCCGGCCAAGTTCGTGTCTGATCACGCACAGTGTAGGGTTCCGTAGTCAGTACAGGCTATACAAAATTCTTACAAAACATCTGAGCCAAAACTCTATGTATTTTAGAAATACAAATTTAATTTTACAGTTCATTTATACGGAATTTCTATAAACTTTTTACAGACTCAATTACGCGATTAAGTGGGTGGATTATTACTCGTAAACTTGAAAAGCCTACTTATAGCTGATAGCATAAATTCAAGACGAGTTCAATTTCTGTAGATCAATATTTATATGGTAACTAGCCACTGCTTGGCCAGCATTGCGTTGCCCGTGACAGTTCTTTTCGTGGGGTCAGGTGAGACCACTGCTCGCTAACCCCCTTTGATTGCTACGAATTCCCATTTGGTAAACCAACACCACGAGCAACGCCGTGATGGCCTCGTCATTGCCAGATGCGGCCAAATTCGAATTGCGAAGAAATCCAATCGACATGACGTCACAATCACACAGGAGGCGGCGTAATTGGTATTGCACACAGGCGTTCAAACAGTTAGCGGCGGGCCTGGTCCAGATTCATGTCAAGCTTGGCCTTTTATATTCCGTCGGGAAAAAATAAAACCTTTTTTGACCTTTGATATTAGATCAGATAAGACAAAAATTTGTCAAATAATTTTTCTTACCTTTTTGACCGACGGGCTATAAAAGGTCTCGGGTCCAGAAAAAGTTTTCATACCCTTTTATGATTTTGGCTGGTAGCTATACATTGTAGTTTTCTATAACTACTGTTTTGCCATAAACCCTGTTTCGCGGTTTTACCAGGCATCTGTCTATCCTCAAGGGATTTGCTTTGTGAAAGGCGATTGTTCGCTATTCAACAGTGTAGTATTCGTTTTTTTCACGATAAAATTTAATATGATTTGAAAATAAGAATCGTTGAAAACATAGCATGACTTTTTTTATTTGATTTTATTGCTGTATTTAATAAAAAAATAGAGCATCTTTTGTGCATCATATAAATAGATTATAATTCCTATGCGCTAAGTTCTTGTGTTTAATTAGCGTAGCACAAAGATGTTATTTAGTTATGTTTACACATATTTGAGTATGTATTGAACTAACAATTCATTGAACGCGATTAACACTCTATTAAGGACATACTATTTTATTTTAAAACAACCAGTTTGTAACTACAGATTACGTAGAGGATTTATTCTTTTAAAAAAATCAGGGTCATCGTAGTTGTTAACCTTTACTCACCATATGCAGATCCCTTGTGAAATATAAAAGGACAACTATACTAATTGGAAATAATTAACTACAGTATTGTTTGAAAAGTGCATGAGTACGAGTACTAAGGGGAACATAACTAGAGTTTTTATGAAAAACTACAAATTAGAGCAACCAAACCGCAGGAAGAGTTCTTAGACGTGAATGGAAATATTCTACAATTAACTTTAAGTTTAAAGGGGCTTATCACAATTTCCACAGAATACCTAATGTGGCGTAGTGGAAAGTATTTTAATTAAAACAAATTTGAAGAGAAGAATAGAAATGAAGCACAGGTTGTATCTATTATTTCGAAAGTATCGCCAAGACATATTGTGAGGAGTACTAGAGTTTCGAGAGGTTTCCATTGAAGTGTGTGTGTGTGTGTTGAATTCTTGAGTTATTGGAGTCTTGTTTAGCGATTCATAGAAAATATAATCGTCAATAATCCATAAATAAAATTTTAAAACAATAAATATCAAAACTATATTTATTTCCTTTGTGGAGAAGGAAATCCGCGTAGGGCCCCGGATTACGAAGTGGCCCACGAGGTCTTAAAATGTCTATTCATTAGTGTTCGAGGAAAGATGTGACAGCGTCTTTACAATGTGCTTCTATAAGTTCAGTGAAAAGAGTTTCTAATATACGAGATGATCAGCAAGAGGGGCAGATGCTGTATTAGCTGTAAAACTTCGTTTCAACCATAGATGTAAAAGAGGCTTTAACTGGAAGTTGGATAAAAAACTATAAAAATATATAATTTACAAAAATGCATTGATGGTAGTACTTTTGAAGATGAAGTTGACAAGTTTTTAATATTTCTAAAAGGAAAACACGAGGAGACCATAAAAAGCACACCAGACATCTATCGAGCCTTCAAAGAAATGTTTTGCACAGTTGCGAATGTTGAAATATTATTAAAAATTTTTTTAACAGTTCCCTTATTTGATGGGCGTTAGGAGAGAGATCGTTTTTTGTTTTAAAGCTTGTAAAAAATTAATACTATGGGAAAAGAAAGATTAATTAATGTGCCCATTCTGTAAATAGAGCAAAAAATTTAAAACCGAATTTATATCATCACCGAAGGGCCGTGATAGCCTGTTTGCTAGAGGAGCGGATTAGCAATCAAAAGGTTTGGAGTTCGAAACTCGAACCAACCAAAGGCTTCTTCGGAGGCTTTCCTTTTGGTTTGTGTCTGTTTGGGGACATTCAAATGAGAGAACAGTAAAGTGTGTCATAGTTATCGTGCATTCTCTTGAGAAGAACGTGAGAAAGTGTGATGTGAAAAAAACAAAACACTACACGAAATATGGCATTGGGACTATCATTTTTTCCCACGAAGAATTCATAAGAAAGCTAGCTCCATTTTGTTTATGAAATAATAAAATTCATGTGTTTACACTTTGTGTTTCAACACTCTTCCGAAATATTATGAACATCTCTTCCTAGACCGGGATTCGAACCAAGGACAAAGAAGACGTGCGTGGATAAGGGATTATTCCAATTTCCGATACAGTTACGCTCCTTCATTACTCGCCGACACTAGATCAGTTCTCATTTACGCACACACACAAAGAATTGTGTAATTTTTCAGACGTTGATTAATAAGTTTAGTTTTGAGATATTATTCCACATTAGAGTAGTGCTTAGAGATTTTGAACATTTGTTTGAAATGTCATACCCGGTAAGTTTAGTTTGTTTAAAAAATACTATAAAACGTCATTAATTGTTGTTTGTGATGCCTCTACCCATTAACTAAAGCAACTTCAAATAATCCCCCTCAAGTCCTGCAGTCGGCCTCATAGTGGCGAGGGGGTGCCCCTGGGCGGAACGGGCGAAGTACGTCGGGAGAATTTTCTCCTGGTAGGGTCACCCAAGGCGTGAAGGCCGTTCCATTATGCTCAGCTAACGGCTGCAGGCGTACTCAGAGGTCAAGTCAGTCTTCTGCCCTAGTGGTTCCTCTAAACAAAAAGAAGCTGCAAATCACCCTTAGCCAGATGGACCAGTCGTATTATGATTCTCATACTGCATCGTCCGTCTCGCAGGATAATCCGGGACGCGTTCGGGATTTAGGCAGAGGGTCTCGTCCGAAAAGTAGGTTACAGTCTCCCCACAATTATAATAACTCTACAAAGAATCTTCGTATCATCCAGTGTAATATCAATGGTCTTAGTACTCCTGCAACTAGGCTTAAACTTGATCAGATTTTAGATTTGGCAGACAAATACCGAGTAGATGTAATAGCACTCCAAGAAACTAAGCTCGGAGAGACGCGGCAGTTCAGTGTTAAGGGATATAGTGTACTACGAAAAAATAGAACTGCGGGAGGTGGTGGCCTTATGTTCCTTGCGAGAAATGTGCATTTTAAAACCATTCCCGACGCCATCGAGCCATCAGGTGCCTTGGAATATCAGGGATTGAGGATTCTCTCCAAGGATCGTAATATAGACATTATAAATACCTACCACCCTCCCAATAATTTAGGACTTCCGACTGATATGATTGAAGGTTTTCTTGGAGACAACACACTTGTTCTCGGAGACCTAAATGCAAAACATGCTGAGTGGGGATCCCCTACCACTAACAATAGAGGGACTGAGCTTGTAAATTTGGCAAATGACAAAGCTTTTCTTTTTCTAAATGATGGATGCCATACCTATCACTCGCATAGTTATAATTCGACTGACGCTCTAGATATCTCTATGATCAGTCCCGGCTTGTTTCCTTATTCATCATGGAGAGTTCTAGCCGAGGTGGGAAGTGACCACCTTCCAATACTTATAGAAATCGACTTTAAAGTGAACTACCATGGAGATAGTAGGCTCCGCTGGAACTTTCGTAGAGCCGATTGGTCTTTATTTGAAAAATTGTCAGAGGAGATGTTCGCTCAGAGCTGTCCATCAGAGGACCTGGAGAGAGAATGGTCTGGCCTTAAGTTCATAATGAAAAAAGTCGCAAAGGCCTCCATTCCTCGTGGAAAGTGTAAAGGGAAGAAGCGTTTATTTATTCACGCGAGCGACCCCGTCCAATCGCTCATCCAAAGGAGATCGGAACTTCATGGGGAGGTAGCTCTGAGTTCTCGTATGGACAAAAAGATTGAACTAAACAAATTAAATGCTGAAATCAAAAGACGCTATGTTGAGATAAAGCGTACTAACTGGCAGGACACATGTAAAAACTTAGACCACAGAACCCCAGATTCAAGGCTGTGGAAATTGACAAAATGTCTTGATAAAATGCCGGTCAATAATGAAGATACCAACACTATCGTTGGGGATGACGGTTCAACTGCTGTAAACGACCAAGAGGCAGCCGAGACTTTGGCCAAGCATTATGCTAAGGCGAGCAGAGTGACATTCAGTAGATCGGACAAAAGGCTGTCCAGAATTACAAAAAAATAGTGAAATCCTGCCGAGATTTGAGGACAGAGAACCCTTTATTTGATGATGATTTCACAGCGGATGAACTATCTTACGCTCTTCAACACCAAAATCTGACCAAGTCACCAGGTCCGGATGGAATTCATGGTCTATTCCTAAGCCATCTGGGTTTTCTAGGCAAAAGTAGGCTGCTTCATCTCTTCAATTTGTCTTGGTCAACTGGGAAACTTCCAAGGCAATGGAAATCGGCCATAGTCATCCCCATTCGTAAACCCAACAAGAAAGCCAGTTCTGTTGACAGTTACCGTCCAATCTCTCTCCCCTGTATTATATGTAAACTTATAGAAAGGATAATTTTGAGAAGATTGACACACCACCTTTTGTCAAATAACTTGATTCCACCAGAGCAATTTGCGTTTAGAAGAGGCCATGGCACAATGGACCAGATTCGGTTCTTCAGTCAAAGTGTTAGAGATGCCCAAAATTGCAAACCCACAAAACATACTTTGGCGGTTTTTCTAGATCTATCTAAGGCATTTGACAGGGTTTGGAAGTATAAATTACTTAACAAGTGTTACAATGACTTTAACATCAAAGGTAGAGCTCTCCCATGGATCTCAAACTTTCTAAATCACAGAAATTTTTGCGTAAACTTTCAAAATAAGCAATCAGGATTTTACAGGTTGTATCAGGGAATCCCTCAGGGTTCCGTACTCAGTCCTACCCTGTTTTCCATGTTTATTGCAGGAATTGAAAAAATTGTATCACCATGCCAGATTGGCATCTTTGCAGATGACATTGTGTTGTGGTCTAGTGTGGTTCAGACATAGGAAAACTGGAATCTAATCTAAACGGATCCTTAGAAGCTGTCCGTGATTTCTCAAACTCTCACAGGTTAAACTTCAATCCCTCAAAATCAGTTAGTAGCTTCTTCACCACTAATAGACACCTCTACAATTATTCTCCTGCAGTGTACTTTTCTAATCAGTTACTGGACTGTGACAAATATCCAATTTACTTGGGTTTTACATTGGATCCTGAGATAAACTGTAGGAAACATATAGAGAAAATAGCAGATAAAGCTAGAAAGCGTCTACAGATTTTGAAGTATATTTCAGGTAGAGACTGGGGAGCTGATGCTTCCACTCTCAGACTTACTTTTTGTTCCCTCGTGCGTCCCATTCTTGAGTATGGTTACCAGGTATTTCAAACGGCTTCTGCTTCTAACTTAAAGATCTTGGACAGAGTACAATTGAGTGCAGCAAGAATAATCACTGGGTTAAGGAATAGCTGCCCTAGTGAAGTGGTCCTATACGAAGCTGACATTTTACCTCTGACTACGAGATATAGGATTGGTTCTTTTAAATATTTTAATAAATTGTCAAGTCTTGGTGATTTTAACAGGACTGCTGAATTCACTTTGAAGTGGAGGAGTAATCAGCGTTTAAAGAGAGACACCCCGATGGAATTTGTGAGGAAGGAGGGTTTTATTGATTTTGAGGTTATTCCTTCGACCACTTTTAACTGCTTGCCTCCGACGGTGTCCCTTGAGAATGTCAGTTTTAATGATGAACTGAAGACTCATGCCAATAAACAGACGGATCACCCAGACCTTTTGAAACAGTTGGCCCTGGAGGTTGTCAATAGCATCCCTTCTGATGCATTGGTCATCTATACGGACGGTAGCAAACTTGAAGACGGTAGAACCGGGAGTGGTGTTTTCATCAACAGCGCTGAGGACAAGGTCAAATGCAGCATCCGAAACCCTGACCATTGTTCAGTCTTTAGATCGGAGATCATAGCAATTGGTGCAGCCCTTAATTATGCACAGTCCACTGATAAAAATTGTATTTGGATTTTGACTGATAGTAGGAGTGCTATACAGTATTTCAAAAATTGGCCACAAATATTTGACATCCCAGACCAGGATATTCTGAAGCTTCTCTGCGAGATTGGCCTGAAAACACCAATAAGCCTCCAATGGATTCCATCGCATATCGGGGTGTATGGCAACGAGACAGCCGATGTACTCGCCAAGAATGGCTGTGATCTCCCTATGGACTGTTTGAATCGCCTCACTCCCACTGAGGTCCACTCCCTGGGAAAACAACGTTTGCTTTCCTTGTGGCGCCGTACGCCATCCCACCATTGGTATGCTGGCAATCACCCTGGACTCTCAATCACATGCTGTGGCACTCGGCCTTTTCAATCGGCCATGGCCAGATTTCGAAGTGGCCATCTTAAATGTATCAAATTTCAGAACGGGGAGAGAAATTTCCCTCCTTGTTCCTGTTCCCTACCTGCCAGTCCTGATCACCTTCTTCTCTGTCTTGGCGCTTCGTATAAGCAGCTGTTGGTTGATCAGGACTTTTTGCAGGTATATGGGGATCTGGCACGACGGGGCCTTCTGGACCTGGTGTAGGCTTTCCTACACCAGGGGGATGTGCAACAACAACAACAACTTCAAATAATAAAGGCGAGAGAAACTTTACAAACTAACCCTGTGGTTAGGATGGACATGTTTAAACCATTCATAAATTTCTATGGAAAGGGGACTGAGGGGAGGTGAATTATTAAATTATGAGCCAAGGTTTCTTTTATCATACAGAAAGGCGGCATATTACAGTATAGTCGGGGGGTCTCCTTCTAGTATTGGTTTGTTATTTTTATATTATTAAATTAAAACAATCAAGGCTTTGTAAGCCGTGGAATATTTTTTTGTAATGTGTGGGGTTGGTTGTTGAATTTACCTCGCACTGGAAGCAACAAACACACGGGTTATTGGCGACAGTCCGGGATCCATCGCAAAGGGAAAGATCCGAGGGCGATACTTGGGTAATTTTGAGCCACGGTCCGATGACGAGGTGAACACCTGAGTTTACCCACTCTCCGAAGTTTTACACCTAACCAAAATTCGAAAATTTGAGGCCACGACAGTTTTAACGTGCACGAGTCCCCACCTGCACGACGGTCTTTTAGTTAGTTGGAATTCCCAACCCTCCGTTTGCTAATCCGCGACTCTTATCAAACAAGGTTACCGCGGCCCCTACAAGGCGGGCTATGATAAAGAAACTGTTTCTAATACTTTTAAAAACCTTCTCGTAGTCGCATGGTTAGCCGTGTTACACATTTCCAATGAGAAGACAGATAATTTGTTTTGGCATCCCGTGAACTCGACAACACTAGATCAGTTCTTGATTACGCAAACTCACAAAGAATTGTGTAATTTTCCCAGACGTTGAGTTATAAATTTAGTTTTGAGATTTTATTCCACATTGAGTTTTGCTTAAAGATTCTGTACATTTGTTTAAAATCTTACTTCCGGTAAGTTTAGTTTTTTTAAAAATACTATAAAACGTCATTAATTTGCGATGTCTCTACCCCTTAACTAAAGCAGCTCCAAATAATAAATGCGAGAGAAACAAAACTTAAAAATTATTCCGATTGAACGAAAGTATAGTATGGATAGTTGTTGAGACATTTACTTTTTTCAAATTAAACGTAACGTCAAATTATTTTAACAACAATCATCGAATCAGTCAAACTCTTGCACATTTTCTCAGACGGTTGTGGGGCAAACACAAAAAAATCCATTCCATTGTTAGCACGTGCTTTGCATTAGTTTCTCAGAGACATTCGTTTCTACCTTGTGACCGCGATTTCGCAGTTCCATGTTGCTACCAATGGTCACTTACGCTAGTCCTGTATGGGGATTTCCTGCGCTGAAACTCACGTGAAAGAACAGCATCACTCCAAAACATCACCCTTCGAATAGCTACAGACAGCCCATTATTCTACCGCAATATAAAAATTAGGGAATAACTAAATATGTACGCGAGATCAAAGAGTTTATAATTAAACTCAATACCAATTTCTACGCAAAACTCTCCAACCATAATAACGAAGCTATACTCCAAATCCCAGATACGACTACCGCAGAAAAAAAAGTTGTTCAACAAACGAGATCCACTCTAAATAAATTAAATTGATGTTTGTTCATTCCTTTTCCTTTTCCACTCCAAAATTGATTCAGAGTATGCCCTGATTTTTCACGTTCTGCCCCTCAGGGCTCAGTAGCACCGACCGGATGTACAATTGGAATCTTTCCCAATGGGGGTACAGAAGATTTTTCAGAAAAGTGTCTACTTAGGTCAGCCGTCCAGCCTTTTGTCAAGACAGCTGCGGACATCCATCCCCGTAGGCAATAGCTCATTCTTCCTGCACAGAAGTTCCAAACTTCGTGTCCTCTAATGAGACCCCCCCCTTATGTGAGGGGTCCGGATCTTAGGAGAGATAAAGATCCCAATCCCGGCATTCCTGTCTTTGTTAGCTCTAGTTGCATTTGCTGCTTTGCACCGGGATCGTCTAGACTAGATTAGAATTTAGGTTGGTGGTTAACTGGTTATTATAGTTGCTTGCTCGTTTTCAACTACGTACGATGCGAACTGAAGCGTATGTAACTAACGGTTAGATAAAAACATAAAATTGTTATATATACATCAATTTTATACATAATTATACATATGGTTTATACACTGGGTTGTACTGAATAAAAATAATACTGCCAATTTTTAATTTCTAAAATGGACAGTTAATTTTTATGACTGTTTTCAATAGTAGTGATCAATTAACAAAATTTTGTATTATAAAACCAGTTACATATAAACAGATGGGGCATTAAATTTCGTTTTTATTTAATTTTGGCTTATGAATGGACGAGGATTGGATTGGATGTTAGGGCTTTAAGACGCAAGGATCATATTTGTCCAGACAACATCAAATAAATGAAAGTACATGTGAATTTTTACAAATGCAGATGAAAGAAATACTCCCGGAGTAAGTTACAGTAATCAAACCAGCATCGCCTACAACTCGTAGTTTACAAGAACAGTGGGTAAATTACTAAGCCACGGTGGAACTCAAGGCTATGGAAGGGAAAGGAAGTCTATAGGCACAGAACACACAAAAGAGGCACAATAAATCTGTGTCAGAACTGATGAAATATCAAAACTATATTTGTTCAAATTCAATTCGAATAGGTTCTTCGAATTCAATTTTAAAATAAAAAGTATTTCGATAATTTAAGAAATTTCTACAGAAATACTATTAATGGATCAAAGTGTTGCATATTTGAAGATATAATGACAGTGATTGGAAATTTTCCTTCTCACTCGCTCAGATTTCACTATTTGTTTTTGTATAAAATTATAGTGTTTGGGGGAGTGCTTCTTAGACAAGCTAAGATGTTTATTTTGGATTTCATTTCTTCATGGCCATTGTTTAGAGTGTCCACAGAAAAAGTATTGAAAAATCAAAACAAATCCTTAACGGCAATACTTAAATGTTCGATGCCGTCATAGTAGTGTTAAAAGTAAACTTCTCCATTTGAACAGCTGAAAGAACATCGGATTAGCAATGGAATAAATAGAAATTAAATCGAAATCAGAATATTTAACTTCGAGAGTTATCGAAAATAAGTATCAATTCGATTTTTATTTTGAAGTAGTGATGCAGTTAGTTTATTTCTAGTCAAGATACCTATATCTTGACCTTTAGGTAACAGTTAAAGGGTAGCACACGTTGATGGATGGTCCCAACGTGGGAAAATTATTAGGGAATCCCAAATATATATATATATATATATGTATTTTGTAAGGTGAAGCTATGTAGAAAGTGTGGCCACTGAATATGACACATGTCTATTATTGCAGTAAGGCCTGACACCTGCTGAAAATGTTTGAAGGGGTCCTATAGATTTAACATTTTACATTTGAAGGTAAAGACACAGACCAAAGAAAAGCATATATGAAATGATACGCTCTTGCTCTACTCACAATACTATTTCATTGCAAATAGCCTATGATGCCTCATCTTGAGGGCGACCCCATGAAAAAGCATGGGATTCAAATTTTATCAATGACAAATTTGAACACGTAACAGTGCAAATAAACGATCTGGGAGTGTGTACAATATAACATTTTAAGTAATTACTGGGACAATAGTAGTTATTTTTTGTTTAACCCTCCAAGTGTGTGTGTGGTGGGGTTTCGACGAGATATCTCGTTCATCATCAAGAGTTAACTAATTTTGCCAATGACGATAGATTTGACGAACTGACAAATTTTGAAAATGACGCCTTCAACAGCTGACCACTTTTTCTAGTGGCAAGATACCTCGTCCATCAAGAGCTGATCAATTTTGCTAAAGACGAGATATCTCGTCCATTAAGAGCTGACCAATTGTGCCAATAACGAGTTATCTTGTAATCAAGATATTGTATTACCGATATTTTTGGATAGGAGATCAAGATCTGAAGACTTTTCTTACAATGATGAAATTTTTCGTCCGTCGGTTTTGCTACTAACGAGGTACCTCATTGAGCAATCGCCAGAAGGGTTGAGTGTGTACATCTCCCTACCCATGTTATCCATGCCTTTCTGCATAAACTATAAAAATATTGGGATTGGGCAAGGAGTTTGGACCTCTTAAATTTGTACCGCTGTCGCCGGATACAATGGCTTTACGACCTATTGAGTAAAGTCTTCTCTATGTTTGGCTATTCATATTACCCGTATATTTGCAATACTCATTTATTTCATAATTAATTTGATGAGGCCGATCCCATCAATAAAAGGTAGCCCTGTTGGATAAGCAACGGATTAGCAAACTTTGAGCTGCGAATTCGAAACTTGTTCCAGTCTCAGACCGTCATCTACACGTTAAATCTATCGTGGCTGAAATGTCCTGGCTTGGTATGGAAGTTTAGAGAGTGGGGTGCCAGCTGAAGTGTTGTCATCATTGCAAGGCGTTATCCTTGGACTTTTCCTTCGGGATAACGGCCGGACCGTCGCCAATAGGTCGTTGAGTTGTTTCAGAGGGACGTTAATTAACTACCCACCTATCCATCCATAAAGATATTGGTGAGGCAAAGGGGTAGGGTCCCTAGGGTAGGCATCCTTGCTGTTGACGTAATAACATCAGGTCAGATTTGATCTAAGCGGATTAACAACCCGAGGGTTGCGAGTTCAAATCTCTATCCAACTAAAGACTAGCGAACGTAGGGGCTGGTACATGTTAAATATGTGGCCTCAGATGTCCTCACATTGGTATGGTGTCTTAGTTTGGAGAATGAGGTACCAGCTTAGGTGTTGTTCTTGTCTTCTGACCGTGGTTCAAAAGGACGAAGCGTTGTCCTAGGATTTTTCCTGGAACATCGCCAATAGTGCGTTGCTGAAGTGAGACATTAATTAACCTCATATTAGGTTCATATGTCATATACAAATTGTCGAAATCTCTCTCGGGTGTATGAATTGTCAAATTAATTGTCGTCATGAAACTCTAGACATAAACATTTGTAATTTTTTCATTGACGAATTCTTGTTTCATTCTCGCAAAAATGTTCTGGTTTTTGGTTTAAAAAACAAAACACACCAGTGCTGTTTATAAAACTATTTGAGACTTGTGGAATGTGCTTTACTTCCATGTTGCGGCGTTCCTTCTGAAGTAACAGAAAGTGTTTTGGAATCAATTTTATATTTAATTTCATGTTAGCTGCCTTTCTGGCTATTCAATAATGACCTGAAATCAAAGAAAATAAAACTGATTATTTTCTCGCAATTTTTCAAGAAATAGAAATAAAACATTTAATAATTTAGTGGATGCAAAACATATTCATACCCCCAAAGAAAGCATGTAAGGTGTTTTTTCAATATTAAACACTTACCTGTCCGATAGTGAGGCATAAGTTAATGGAGGACTTACATAAGCGTTCTTATAAAACTCGCGATTTCTCGTTATTTCTGAAAATGAAGAATTTGGTCTGATTAAATAATTGTATCGTTTCTTAACTCGTAGCACCGTTTGAACACAAAACGCAAAAAAAAAGGGATTATAATCTACTTATATAAAAAAAGGATGTGTTTGTGTATATCTTCCATACAAATCTACTCCGTTTGACTAATTCACACCAAATTTGGCACATTTATACTTTATAGTACTGAAGATAATGAGACGTTCCACCACCCTAAAAGTATTAACATTTTTACCAGTCTTATACTAAAAACTTATGCTAATGACCTTTAAGGAGTGATTAAACCAAAAGCTGGTTCGTTACATACCTGTCTTTAAAATTCTTTAACAGCATGCTAGCAGGTGACTAAATTTTTAAAAATCTGAATTCCTCAAATCAAAAGTGTAAGCTTTTTTTATTTTATTTCTGCCATATACTACCATTTAATTATAAACATTTCAGTTTCAGATAAGAAGCAAAATATGTTTCAAGATAAATTTGTCGCATAATGCCTCAAGGGGATACAGCAGAGTTGACGTCTCTCTGTCCTCTATACAGATCTACACGGTTTTGACCAGTCCACTCCAAATTTGGAAAACACTTATTCTTCATAACTCTGGGGGTAACGTAGGCAACATATTAACCCCAGTTCTATTTGACCTAGGTGTTCAGTGGGATTTAAAAACAATTCGAAATCCTCAAGGGAATTACATTTTTAGATTATTTTTACGATCACTGAATAATTCACACCAACTATATGGTAGGTACATTCATCCTGTAGAAAACATTGGCTCTTATATATTAACCCCTGTTCTATTTTTCTTAGGTTTTGAGAGGGGTAAAACAATTCCGTGATCCAAATTGGAATAAAATAGTAAAGATATATATATATATATATATATATATATATATATATATATATATATATATATATATATATATATATCACAATTCGACCAATTCACAACAAATTTGGTACACTCATTATTTGATTACTGTGCTTAACACATGCTATATACAGTTGCAGATTTAGGGAGACTGTAGCCAAAAGCTGCTATAAGTTTACTTTCTAAAATAACTTATTCAATTTGAAGCTTTGCACTATTATGTGATAAATCATTATTGCCTTTGTATTTCTGAAAAGGTGCTACATGCAAAATATAAAACCTACCGAATATACCACCAACTAATAATAATCAGTAAGCTGTCTGCTCCCTTAACCAAATGAGGAAATAATATTTTGCCGAGTAGTATGTAATGAGTGAAATGATCAGATGTTTATCAATGTTGCACTTCTATTATGATTATCTAAACCAAAAGAAATTCATTATTGATGACATATGAAATGATCACCAAAAACAAACATCATTTAGTTGGAAACATAACAGTTGTTTTAATGAAAAAGTCAACAATGTCAATTTATAATCATGGTGCAGGGAAATTCTTTACAGGCTCAGGTGAATTGTTCCTGAATTTGCAAAATCTTTTACTAGCCATCTTACGTAAAGGAAATTTATTATTCATAAATTCAATGATACAAAGCTCTGGAGTTGCATCCTGAAAAAGAAAATTTCATTCTGTTTACCCTTATCCTGAAAGAGAAAAATTAATTATGTTTCCTCTTGCATAAAAATACAAATTTTTCCAATAGAATTTTAAAAACAAGAATCGTTTCTTTTTACACACGGATTTTTTTTTATAATTACACTCAAGTAGTTGCCATGTTTTTCACCTACCTGAATTTTAAGGGCATATCTTGAATGGCTACATCTCAAATTTCCCACTTAAAATCATAGCAGTAGTGAGTATTATGAATGTTTGAGATTACTTTAAGATAATTCGTATTCATTTCCTACTTATGTGAAATATTTCTTGACAATTTAATCCAACAATCTTGACCTCATTACATCTTATAATCATCACAATGCAAATGATTGGCATATTTTGAAATCGCTACATATCGAATTTTCCACTTTAATTCTTAGCAGTAGCTAGACTAAAGAACATGCAAGATTACTGTATCCATACTTATTTGCTGCTTAGTTGAAATATTTCTCGACAATTTTTTTAAAATTCAATAATCTTGAAGTTTTATTACATTTTATGATCTTGACAAAGCAAATTATTGAAGTAAATATTTACAACCAGAAGCTGTCTTGTATTCTCAACATTTAATTAAATTAATTTATTGCTAGATGGGTAATCAGTAGCTACAGAGTTTAGTTCTATCTGTCTGGTTAAAGTGAGGAGGGCATGAAATCAACCAATCTTCCAGAAGATTTAAAGCTTTACATTCAATTACGGAAAAATCAAATCTGTAATCTTTCTAATTTTGAGCAGAAGTTGTACAGCAGGGTTCATAAAAATGAAACTTTTCCAACCAATAGAACCCAGATTATTTTCATTTAAAGGTATAAATAAATATTCATTATGGGGAAATTGTTCTCCAGCCAATTGAGATAATATTTCCTTAGTCTTGTAGATATAATATGTTTCTAAGTACCTGGCAGCTGAGGAATTCGTGCCAGAAAGAATCATAAAAATCCATCAATAACACTGTCAGGAAAATTTGAGACTCCTCAATCCTGGAATGCTTTGACAAAACAGTGATCCTACCTCCAGGGTTCTTACTACTGGAAGTTGGAAAGCTATATTGTTACATTGAAAACTAGGAAGTTTAGTGAAAAAAAAAGAAGAACTTGTTATCCAAGTCTCATCTAAAGAATGAATATGGAAACAATGTTACACATTTAATAATATTTGATGTACAATATTATAGAAATTAATACCTGCATTGAACAGAACCTTCTGTAACAATTGTAGAATTCAGATCAACAGCCTTGGGCTCAGGTGGATCACAGGTTGAATTAAACTCTCAGATGAAGAATTGAGATGTAAACTGAGCAGCCTTGCCATACTACCTTTCCAAGTGACTGGGCCTTGCCATACTACCTTTCCAAGTGACCGGGCCTTGTCGTACCACCTTTCCAAATGACTGGGATCTACAAAAAGAAATATCTTGCTTCTTTTGGCAGTAGAAAAATAGCCTGTGGTTTAGAAGATAATTTTTTGTGCCATACTACCTTTCTAAATGACTGGGATCTACAAAAAAAAAATATTTTGCTTCTTTTGGCAGTAGAAAAACAGCTTGTGGTTTAGAAGATAATTTTTTGTGTTCACTTTCTGAAGAAAAGGTCTCATAGCTTGCTTTTCAAGGGAGAGGTAGTTATCGGGAGATAATATAGCTGAAATCACAATGCCCGTCTCTTGATTACAGTTTATTATGTTTTGCAACAGGTCCTCAAATTTTGAGAAGCATTTCTCAAGGCAATATAGGTGTTATTGGTACTTACATGAACCAGAATCAAGTCACGATTCTTTTAAAGATGAAACCTTTTCTGTTACACGCTCAATGGTGATTCCTGGAAAAGCTAGAATATATATTACATTACCATGTCATTGTGATGGCAAATACTGATTTTTCCATACTGATTTCCGATTTTACTCTGTATTTGACCATCGAATCCACACCAGTAATTAAAACCTTCATAGTTACACTACAATTTTTGGACAATTTACAGACAGGAAGAGCAACTAAGAGAAGGGCAGAAACTAGTCAAAGAAAAAAAAAAAAAAGACTGCACCAGAAATGAAAACTGCACTCAATTTTTAAAATGCAATATGAACTCATAAAATAATTCAACCAAGAGTAAAATTCACGAAAACGAACAATGGAAACATAACAAAATGAAAAGCAAATAGTAAAAAAATTTGAGAACTGACAAACACAAGGAATACATATTACACAAAAATGAATATCATAAACAAAATAACTTTTAAAATAACGTAATATTTTGTAAAAAAAGGATAAACGATTCCAGGCAAGCTTCGCGATATCAAGGAGCGTAATCAAATCCACCGACAGGCACTGAGCGACGAGCGTCGTGAGCGACTGGCGTGATTTACCACTACAATGCATTCCAAAATCGAAATTGGCTTAAATCGAATTGGCTCCCATGCCAAAAAAGTTTTTGAGCCAAGACCGCGAATCTATAGCAACCTCCGAAATTCTAACGACCATCTCACGGGTGTAAGAATCATAGCAATTGCGCATGCGTATGGAGTTGGAAATTTTTAACTCCATGTTTGGTTCTGGGGAAAGGTATGCCAAATTTGGCAATTTATCGCTTACAATACGAGGATTTTTTGAGTTTGCTGTCAGATGTTAAAGTAATAAGTACGGCCAGTTTAGAATCCTATTTTTATAGTTTAGTATAAGTAAGGCTTATTTACGATCAGTAAATAAGTATTAAATACTATCTATTCTATACTATCTTTCTACGAAAAAAGTTAATTTGTGTAAGTTCATAATTTAAAAGTTTATTTAAATGTCAAACACACACATGATGAGTTTCTGAAAAATAAATTATTTTATAACTTGTAATTGTGCTCTATATCCATTTGCTCTACATCCTATACTACATTATGAGCACTCGTCACATGTTCCCTCAGCTTTGTTCGTGTTGAAAATGTTTGTTCACACGATACTGCAAGGCAGTTTATGTTAAATTTTCTTTTATTGCTGACATTAGTCACAATGTGCAGTAGTCATGAGAATTCTTCTGTTGGCGATTTATCACTTCCTTTGTGCTTTCTTCTTTTCTTTTCAGACCCATGGCTATGGGTGGGTAGAGGTGGGAGCCGAAAATTGTATCCTTTTATTATATAAGTTAATAATTATATAAGTTAGTGTTTTATGTATGCTTTTGTTACATCAGAATGGTCCTAAGCCAGCGGTGGATACGACACAATCATCCTAAAGCAAAGGGGACGGCAGAGGGGCGGAAAAATATCAGTTGGTAGCGAGTTCAGGAGTGGTTCTTAGATTATTTATGTAAAATCAACGGAAGCTTGGAAAAATATAAAAAGGGTATTAAAAATTGGGAAAAGTAAATTAGAATGAAAAGGAATAAATTTGAATTTTTTAAAAATAATTTGGAGGATCTGAAAAGGTTTCCGCCAGCTGGGTTCGAACTGGGGTAGTCATCCTCCGCTGCCGACGCTAATCAGAATGTGGGTGACTTTAGCCGTTAGGCCATCGTTGCTTCACGAAAAGAAGCTCTTTAAAGTATAAGTACCCTTTAATATAAGTTTGCAAGAAATACTACTAACAATAACCATACAACATATATATGAAAATGAGGAGCAAATCAGAGTCAACTTGTCGGACACTTACGCTGTACGCTGAGGCGCTTGTGTATGTATTGTATTTCTACGAAACAACGCGCATATTCAAAATCAAATTTTTACTGCAACAATCAGATTGGCGAGATATCCAAGTGAAGCCAAGCCCGTGAAACTAGCCTGAATTGGACTTGCGTAAAGTACTATCATAGGATTGAGACGCTTCTATTTATACTGTTCATCCATTCGAGAATGTCAACGACAGCGGACAGATGCTTGGTTTGGCGCGGGGTGAAAATATCCTCGTCGTCGCCAAACAAACCACTCGTAAAGAAAGGGTTGCAACAGAAGTCCGGACCGGAATAAATTGACGCATGCGCAATTGCTATGATTCTTACACCCGTGAGATGGTCGTAAATTCTATAGCAACCTAGTGTGCCCCTAGGCGCTGCATTTTCGCACCCAAAAGAAACTTTCAATCTAACAGTGTTGTCCTCGAAACTTTTCTTAAGGGATTGATCCCGAGCCGTCGTCAATAGCTCGTTGTTTTTGCTCTTGTGTTATGTTAATTAAAAATGATCAAATTACGTGTAAGGTTACGACCGATATTTTCTGGTTTACATTATTTCAAAGAATTGTCTAGGAATACGCCCATTGTCTTATCAAATAAGTATTACTCTTCATAACTCATAAGCTATGTGAAGAGATTTTGTTTGTTGTGGATGGACCATTATAAACATAGTTTGCTTTCGATTAAATCTAGCTTTTCCCTCAGACTATTTTACAAATATTTAAAAGAAAGTTTCAATGTGTTTTTGACGATTGAGATTGAACAGAATTCCTTGGGGAAAGACTTGGCAAGACCGATTATACCGGCAATCGGTTTTCTTCAGACATATGGACTCAAAAAAAGTATTGAGGTAAATATTCAAACTCAAATAAAAACCAGTATTACTCAAAAACTAAACATGTTTAGCTTTCAGTATCTTGGAACAGCATAAACAGACTAAAGTTTAAAATTAAATTAAAATTACATACAAATTTAATATTTTACAAAATCCAACAGGCTAATCGCTAGGATTCAACTTTTTTTTTTCTTCAGAATTCTATGTTTTGTAGAAATAAATAATTACTGATTTACCTATCCCTCATGTTGGAAGGGAGTTGTCCCAACCAAAGAAATTGTTGGACCCAATAAGTTAAGGGCTCGAAATACCTGGGTGCACTGTACACATGAAAATAAAATTCTGCACTTAATTTTTTCCTGCTAGGTCAAGGGTGGCCAACCTGTGGTGCATTTAATTCTTGCGCCTACTATTTTTTTTTTCCAATTAAGTGCCATAGCTGAATCTATCTTCTGTTATGCCTTGTAATGTAGAAACAAAAGTGCACTCTAAAGTTCAACAAGACATTTTATAATTATAAATAAGACATCACAACAGACAAGTGAGACACAGGCAATTGGCTCAATGAATTCCGTCAGACAAGGATTGTTTCCGACAGAATTAATTGAGCAGTAATGTAAGCGCAGCAAATAGTAAGACACTGACAGGAAATAGTATTATAAACACTCAAAGGAAATATACAACAACTTCATATTTTCAATACCAGAGTGCTCACAGTTCAAACTATACAGCCTTCTTAGTGCGAAAGAAAATGAGCAAAAGAAGTGTAGAAAGTGATCGTAAGCGTGAATTCAATAAACAGTGGGAAAATGAACTGTTATTTGTAACAAGTCCATCATGAAAACAGTTTTGTATTGTTTGTGAAAGTACACTTTCACATAATAGAAGACATGATCTTAATAGACACTATAAAACATAACATCAGGCTAACATAGATGTAATAATGAAACTCGTTCTTGGGTCTGAGTTACGAAAGGAATACGTGATTAAGAAAAAGAAAGAAATCAGAAAGAAGACAACATATTTTTGCTAAAGCAAGTTGTGAAGACTTGGCAATGACAGAAGCGTTCTATGAAATAGCTTCAGCATTGACGAAAAAATCGAAACCTTTTTCTGACGGAGAAGAAATTGTTAAGCCTTGTCTCCGATTATTAGCACGCCATCTTGGTAATAAAGGTGTTGAAAGGAAAGCAGACGAAATTGCTATATCAAGTTAGACAATTACGAGACGTATCGAAGAAATCTCTCGGGATGTATCACAGCAACTGAAAGACCTTGTCCATTCTTGTACTTTCTTTTCTCTAGCTTTGGATGAATCAACGGAGATATGTAATGTAGTCCAGTTAAGCATTTTTATAAGATGAAATGATGATAATTTTAATGTATTTGAAGAACTTGCCAGTCTGGAGTCATTGCATCGTAAAACTAGAGGATCAGACATACTTGAAAAAGTAAAATCATGCCTAGAAAATCTAAAATTTGATTATAGTAAACTCATCAGTGTGTGCATTGACGGAGCGCCGTCAATGATAGATAAAAGCAATGGCACTACAACTTAGCTTGAAAACTTTTTTAATCGTCCTGTACTAAAATATCACTGCATTATACACCAAGAGGCACTGTGCAAAAACTTTAAAAATGCAGCATGTAATAATTCATAATTTTTTAGAACAAGGAAATGAACTTTGTGATGAAAGAACCCTGTTATTTGATAACACCTGACTATTTGATTTAGCATTTAGAGTTGATGTTACTAGCCATCTCAATTATCTAAATTCGAAACTACAAGGCAAGAATAAATTATTTCCCATCCTAGTATAAATAGCATCAATTCATTCAAAATGAAATTAAAACTCTTCATCTCTCAGTTAGGGTATCAGGATTTGAGTCAATTTCCACACTTGAAAGTGCAAAGTGAATGTGCTGCGAATAATAATTTGACCAAATATATTGACAGAGTCAAGTTATTGCAAGGGTCATTTGAAAGTCGTTTTCATGTTTTTGCTAAAGAAAACTGCATGCTCGCATTTACAAACCCATTTTCACTCAGTGAACAAAACGTAATGAAGATGCCTAATAACAAACAATTGAAACTTATTGATTTAAAACAAATTCATTATTAAAAATGAAATTTGATGAGCTTTTCCCGATCAAAATGTTTCCGACATTATTAATATCTGGCGTTCATTCCCTGTAAACATTTCCCAGAACTAAGAACATTTGCAAAAAATTATATATGTCGTTTCGGAACGACATATAGATGTGAACAAGCATTTTCATCCATGAAAATTATTAAAAGCAAAACGAGGTCGCGAATGACTGATTCAAATTTGAAGAATTCTCTGGTGCTCTCTGCAACAAATTTTATACCAAGCATTAAAAAACTAGCTAAATCCAAACAGGCTCAAAAGTCTCATTAATGGTAAGAAATGTTTATGTGCTTTAATAAATAGATAGTTTTATGTAAAATAATTAAATAATTTATAATGTTAATTACGTCTTTAAACATACTTTTATTAAAAAGGTTATTATATATATGCCAGGACCGTGAAAGTAAGAAGTTAGAAAAGGTGCTTGAGTTATATGGCGCATTTGAACTCGTATGTGAAATTATTGACACATTGTATGTAAAAGGTTGGCCACCCCTGTGCTAGGTGCACGCGGGAAAACAAGGGCCTAACGTTAGAAAACAAGGGTCGGAACGTGTTTATATTATTTTGATGTTTTAACAAAATATTAGTATCTACCTCTCTCCCTCTAAAGGAACGTAATTAAAATTCTTTAATACACACTACGCGAAAACAAAATCGCTGGCGGTAACGGGTTTATACAGGAGGAAGGTTTACTTGTGCCCCTGCCACCAGAACTTTCCGATGATCGAAACATTTTCCAGAAGCTCTGTTGAAGCGACTGTTGCGACAGCTGTGCGCCTGAAAAGGGAGAATTTAGATGTTTAAATATTTTTATTTACTATATACTACTAACCTATATAAACATACCCAACTAATAAAGTAGTTTACATTACATTAATACTCTTATATTACGTGGTTTTTTTAAAAATGTGCATCTAAAATATAACCTGTGCGCCTAATTAAAAAACTTATGGGCACAACCTGTATTAGAAAATCTATTTTGAGGCCTGGTGTACAATAACTTTTGCTTTAACAAACGTTCTGATAAGGGATTTTAAAGACAAATCGAAACGCTGCATATTTAGGTACTTGTATTATTTACCCCTTATGCTTGGGGTCCTGGGTCTAGCATAAAACTTAAGTGTTCGCTCTTAGGGCTACTGAAAGTGTTTGTCAACTCCACTGATGACTACCACCAAGCCCACAACTTACCCTGATACTAATAATATCAGTTATTTCTACCTATCCCAAAAAGAGCAAAAACCTTTCAAAGCAGTCATTAAAGGACTTCATTGTAATACCACCTGCGACAACATTAAAACCCTCTTAAGTGATCTCGGTAATGAAAATCTTCAAATCAATAAGCTCAAACGCTTCAAAAATAAAAATATCTTCCAATATTCATGCTCGACCTCTCACCTGGCAAAAAATCAAAAGAAATCTTTGACCTCAAGCAATTCATATGCTTGATCATTAAGGTCGGATCTACAAGAATAAAAAAGAGATTCCCCTATGTTATAACACTGCATTTTAATTATTCAAGTTAAAATTGACAAAAACTCCCAGATGCATAGTCTAAAGAAAGCCATAAATCTACTAACTGCCCTAATAAGAAATTACCTCCCAAATGTGCAAATTGTTTTCAGCAACACATGACTAACTATTGTATGCATTAATTTTGCAAAACTAAAGACCTATGTCAGGAAACTGACACAGCCCCAAATCTCTTCTATGCTTTTAAACTTTAAAATATTATACCCGCTCCTGAGTCACAAATCTCCCAAGAGACTGCTCCTACCCCAATCATAACAACAGCTCAGACCAATTCTACTGTCACCAGCAAATGACCTTAATTTGTTGATGGATTATTTTAAGGAAATTCACACACACACACATGCAAATTGAAATAAAAAATATTGGCCACATGAGGAAGCTTTTCTAGGACTTGCAGGAATGCAATAGTCCTGCTGACAAGCTCTTCATGCTAGTTAACACCTTTAATACACGAATTTCACAACGCCTTAGTGGTCCCAATTTCGATCTGCACCAGTGTTATTACTAGAGCTCAGATCAATATTTAAAAATGCAACCTGAAATATGCTGTAGAAAATCCCAAAATATGCACTAAAACCCCAAACTATTCGAAATTGCAAAAAAAATTCATTCTTACTAAAATAGAAGTGATGAGTGATAAAGTGAAATTGAGTGACTCTTTCATTTAATTAATACACAATTTTATTTATTAATCGCTTCACCCACTGTTCTGGCCATCATGGAGCGATTTGATTTTTCAAACTCTTTGCATAAATTAGGTTTCATCGACATCCAAATGTGGGAATCACCTATCTCATTTTGTATTCTTTGTATCACCTTCTTGTGGTGTAAAAAATCACTGTGGTGTAGTGTACTCACTGGTGTAATGTAGTTTTTTCTGAGTGTCAATAATTCAATATGAATTTCTTTACCTGTGTACTACTTCAAGAAGGCTCTAAAATGTTCATTCTCCCAACTTATAAAGAGATCTATTCAACATTGCTTGATCTTGATACATCTCGTTCTTCTCCGAACTTTAATGCGATGAAAGGCTGTTGAATATTCTTATATTTTTGTGCCTTTTCCACTTTTTGTTTGTGAGACGTAGTTGATTTGAATTTGATTGCTTCTGAAAACCTTTCTTCCAAATACGTTGAGCTAAGTTCTTTGAAAAAAATATTTGTAAAAATGTTTAAAAATAGAGTAAAATTGTCCAAATATGGCACAAAACATGCAAAAAAAAAAAAAAACCATAGATGCAAAATGGTCCCAAATGTGCAAAATAAATTCGAGTTTTTGGTTGCAAATTGCTAAAAAACACTCAATACGGATTTCTATCAACATTATGGACTAAAAAAAAAAGATGCAAAATCCGAGCTCTAGTTATTACCCTAATCCCCCAAATTGCAATTGATCTGTCATAGCTTAATTTATCCTTCCAAGCATCATTCTATTAGTTAATGTCCCCCTTAACACCATCATCTGACTGGTTCAAAATTACATGGTATTGTCCATGGATCAATAGCCTGTGGTGTTGCTCTAGTATAATGTTAATTAAAAATTTCTAACTATCCCCTTAAAACCTTAAACTACTTCACCCTATCCACTTCTGTTCCTTCCTCTTCGAGGTGTTCTTTTTATGACAGCTCCTTTGACCATGCCTCTCAATCACCCCCTCACCTGTTCGGCTCCAACACCCAAGTTGTCGCCATCAACCGAATTTTCTACAAGCAAACATTCAAGTTATGACCTAAAGAGAAGCTCGAGATAGAGGCAAATTGGGCCCATGAACTACACCCATACCTTCTCTCTTCATGGGTTGAATCTGCTATGGGAGGAATTTTTTTTTATATTGAAAGTGATTATTTTTGACACAATAATCGAATTTATTCTAATTTAATCAAACTGTGCTTAAAAAAATTATTTTTCACAAATTTTTAATTTAAATTATATTTAAACTTCTCTCCTTTATATTTCTTCTTTTTTATTAATAAAAAAAATTTAACAATGATAACTACTATTGGTCTTATAAACTATAGACAATTTGTATTGGGGGGAGTTTTCGTATTGGGGGGGGATATTTGGTTTTCTTCCACTGGCAAGAAGTTTAATCTATACAATTATCTTGTTTATGCTTATTGCACATGGTATGTTAGTTGAAGCTGCTGATGAACTTTCTTCTAAAATCATTTATTAACTGTCAAAAACTTATTTTAGTTCTCATTTGCAGTGCAACATCTAAGGAGTAAATCTACATAGAAAGATAAGAATAAATTTTACAATTCTATTTATTATGAGTTGTTTTCTGAGGTGGGGTAATGGTAGGCTTAACTAAGTGTTGTATGATAGGGATATTTTTTATCTGTCTTAACTTAAGTAAATGTCTAATGCACTACAACCATTAGTTGTTGGAGTGTTTCCTCCCACGAATAAAGCTTGGAAGGAGATTTTGAAACATTGTTTAGAGAAAGCAGATTACAAAATCCTTCGCAAGCATCATTTCCATTTCTCTTGAAAAAGTTGTTTGAAAGAATGAAGGAAAAGTCAGAAAATGTTATTAAAGGAGCTTGACTTTATCCTCTGAACAGAAAGGCCATCCAACACGTATTCTCATTACAGAAAAGAGAAACAACCAAGAGCATACAAGAACTGATTCTTCCACAAGCATTGTATCCTCTGAAGCAGTTTCTCTTGACTCTAAAAGATTTGAAGAGCAACAGTACAAACTCTCTCCCCCTCCATCTGTAAATACTGTTTTAGCCATTGAGAATTCAAAGAAAAAGCGAAAACGAGTATAGAGCAAGAGTGATGAGGTTTTAACCGATGGAAAGGTTAGATCTCTTCGCAATTCGAATTTGGCTGAATTTGATTATGAGCGTTGTCTGTGGTGTTGCAAAGCAAACCAACACACCATAGGCAATTCTGTGATAGCTATTATCCAATAGGCTATGAATTTCCATTTGGTTTGCGAAGCAACCAACACTACGGGTAACTCTGTTATGGCTGTTCTCCAATAGTATCCACAATTTTAGAACTACCCCCACTGTCCCCCATAGTAGGGTAAAGTGGGGCTGTCAAAACATGCTCTTTTGAATTGTAATTGTCTTTTTTGATTACTGTCTAACAAAATTGAATGGTAATGCTTCAAGTTTAATCTATGAATCCTATGTATATAAAATGCATCAAAAGTTTCATTAAAATAAATTTAATAATTTGGATTTTAGGGGCTTCTCTAAAAAAAGTTTGATTTTACCCCTACTTTCCACCACCTGACCCTACCTATCGTTAAAATGCACACAAAAATATGTGATTGTTTCAATACATTACATTATTGTGAAGCATAAAGACCGTGGAATGGTAATGGGTTTTCGATGTGACGAGTACAGAATGTATTTTGCTTAGAAATCAGAACTGAAACAGCATCACAAGGGCTTTACACACCAGACTCCTCTGGAATGTAAAACGTGTAACAAAGTGCTTTAACGTAAATCACATTAATGCTCTAATCCATCTCTCCACCAGACCATTGAAGTCTATTTTACATCCCGCAATAATTTCCCAAGGAAGAGGTTGAGACAAGCAACTACCCTTTCTGTTATGGGTATGTAGAGAAAACAGCACATGCGAATGCATATTGAGAGGAAACGTCATGTGTGCAAGGAAACATTTGTGTTAAAAGGTATTGTGAGTAATTCCGTGTAAATGTCAACCCAGAGATCATTTTTTCATCTTTCAGTGTATATATATATATTGTTTTATATATCATTTTAAAGGTAATTTCTCAAATTTTTGAAAGATGACTATAGATTTTACAAAATATTGCTCCAAATCCATAAAAAATGCCTGCCAACATAACATGCAATTAACCAAAATATATTATTCGTTGCCTAAGTTTTCATATTCATATTTTATCAATAAAATTGCAACTAACAATTCAATTTTTTTTTATAATTGAAACATTGTTCCGTCCTCTGTTTAGCAAAACAATTTCTTTCTTGTCGGGAGACAAAATTAATATTGCAAAGGTAAATGGCGTTTAATCCGATTCACTTGTTATGTTAGCCACTAAGACATAAAATAAGTTCCATCCCCCCCCCTCCCCAGAAAATCATAATTAAAAGAAACTTTTTCCCTTTATCTGTTTTATACGATGGTTACAGTTAGAAAGATGTGATTGAACAAAAATAATTTTCCTTTTTTCTGGCAACAGTACGTGTGACTAACATAACATGATTATTTATGAAGAACTAAATGTTGAACAAACATTGAAATTATTTTAAGAATATATTCCGATTGTAATAATATATTGAATATATTTCATTCCACATTTACAAGATAGGAATAAATGATTTATTTTTCTAATTTATTTTAAATTTCATATTTTTGAATTGACAACACATAGTTAAAGAAATGCTGATGGATCAAATCAAAAATATCTTAAAACATTCATATAACATTTGGAGGCATGGTAAAGAGCTGCAGAAGCAAAAGGAAAATTTAAGCATAGGAGAAATCATTCTGCAAACGGATTTTGCTGAAGATTATTCTATAAAGCATCAAGATGAAGTAATGGAGGCACATTAGAATACAGGGCAAGGAGTTTCTGTGACCAGTTATACTGCTGTTATTTATTTTCGACGCATTGCTAATGTGGATGCACCTGAGACACAGTATTGTGCAATAATTTCTGATGCAAACAATCACTCAAGCTTATGAAGTAAACATTTTTAATGAAAGAATTATAAATGACTTTACTGCAACTTGTGAAATCTGTGATCTTATGAATGCATCGATGGAGCTGCTGCTCATTTTAAAAATAGATACTCCATGATGATCTTAACTTCCTCGAACATCTACAGGTCATGGAATTTTACAGAATCCTATAATGGAAAGGGTCCACACGATGGAGTAGGTGCTTTTGTAAGCACAATGTGTGGAGCAAAGTTTTGAGAGAGCAAGCTATTGTCTCAAACTAAAAAAAACTGAAGATGAAAATAAAATGCTTGTTTGTTGGTGAAACTGACATGATGGAAAAGAAAAACAAATTGCAAATGTTGTTCAAGAATGTTAATCCAGCGGAAGGCATTCAGTTGTCACGTTGTGTTATTAACATAGGAAAATTTAAAGTATGCATGTTTCAAATCACAGGAGATGATGTTCCCATGGAAGAAATTGTAGTCTTAAAAGAAAATCTTAAAACTGAAACTGATGTCACTGTTAATGATTTTGAAGTAGATTCTCCTGAACTATTTCCTGAGACAGAATTACGAGATTTTATCGTCGAGGAATTTATAACTGATAAGTGAAAAAAAAATATGTTGGACAGGTGTTAAACACTCATGAATATGATTATGAGGTGCTGTTCATAAAGAAAAGCACTGAGGCAACCTTTGTGTTTCCCACAAATGAGGACAAATCTTGGGTTGAAACAGCACAAATTATTACAGTTTTGTCACAACTAACTGTAAATTCTTGTGGACATTATCGATTCAATTATAAGATTAAACTATAATTTTTATGCGGACATATACAAACCTTTAATAAAATCCTATTTGCACTCTTACACTTGTATTAATATTACCTGTAATGCTTTAAGTTAAATGTGTATTCACATGTTATGTTAGTCACAGGCAAGTTTTATTAAAACTTTATTTCTGTGTATTATAATTGAAACATATGTCACATTTGCACTTAATAATATTAAAATAACCTTTCACAGATACTATATCAAAATAAAATAATTAGTTTGCTGTTTCAGTTTCAGAGAATTGTGGCTATGAAAGTTAATACAATATTCTAGGGTTGCATATCCGTTATGTTAGTTACATTGGTCAAAAAGCTTTCTGAATGTCCAAATAAACACTTTTACTATTATTTTTGTAATTACTAGCATAAAACCATCTGTCCAAAGAAGAATAACACCCTGTTTAAGATATTATGACAAAAATAAAGTTAGTGCATAGAAAAAGATATTAAAAAAATTTATTCAACTGTTATGTTAGTCACCATGGAATTACCCTTGTAACAACACATAATGTACCGATTTAAGAATATAATATTTATAGAATTGAATTTACGCGAATTAGTCGACCCCAAAGATTAAAAGTTGACTCACCTTCAGGGTTCCCACGGTCCTTGAAAAGTCCTTAAAAGTCCTTGAATTTTTTTTTCCTAACTAGGGGCCCTTGAAAGTCCTTGAAAATTACGGAATTTGGTGAAAAGTCCTTGATTTTTTTAACAAGTACATAATTGTGTAATTTCGTCTTGCATTGGAAATTGTCCAGACTAGTTTTCTCCACAGCATGTGTGCCATTTGAGCCTCATTCTGAATGAAACCGGTGTTTCACGCTTTGACACTATGTGATATAATGCTAGGTCTAGATCTCCACAGTATGGCTATCCATCTAAGTTGACACCTCTGGTCTCCATTAAGACCGCCGCTTCTCATACTCTTCTTCGTGCCACCAAAAGAATTTATCGCACGATATTTTATCGCACGACGGAAATCGATATGTGTGCAAGTAGCCTGAAAGTTAGCATTGTAACAAGAAGCCCACTCTGCAAAAAAAAAAATCAGGTTCTGTGAGAAAAGAAAATCTCAATTGTTCCCAAAATTGTCAATAACCTTTCTTTTTTGGACTATCAGTTGTATAAAAAAATGATTTTTTTTTTTCTTTTTAGTTGACAACTTTTGTGTATGCCTTGTTTTAGGTCGTTATAAAAAATTTTAGGTCCTTGAAAAATATTTTTTTGGTTTTGAAAAGTCCTTAAAAGTCCTTGAATTTTTTTTGGATAAAGGTGTGGGAACCATCATTCCCCAAGATATATCTCCATTGTATAAGACATGAAACTAAACGATTTTACAGTGAATCTGATTATTTGTTGTTCAGACGAAATTAATACAAAGTGCGTAGACAAAATACAAGGAAGCGCTGACTACAGTAGTAAAAATAGATTACACAAAAATAAAAATGAGTGCTCAACAGGTAACGTTCTCTAGTGTCTAATCTAAATCAACACATAGACACATCCATACACGTGAGAATCGTTTTAGTTGTGAATCAAAGTGTTTCTGAACATTTAATAATTGCGGAGGCACTGTCAAACTCACACTGGAGAAAGAAGTAAGG
This sequence comes from Metellina segmentata, assembly GCA_947359465.1. Classification (NCBI taxonomy): domain Eukaryota; kingdom Metazoa; phylum Arthropoda; class Arachnida; order Araneae; family Tetragnathidae; genus Metellina; species Metellina segmentata. Next base: position 21,645,444 of record OX375883.1, on the reverse strand, counting down.
ATGTGATGTGTGGTAGCATGTATGAGTGTGTTTGCATGAGTTGTAATTGCCTTAATTTTATTTTTACCTGTATTCGCTTGCTATGAATTTTAATATTTGAGAGGCTCACATGGTATGCATAGGGTCATAATTACAATAAAAAAAAGTTTTCAAGTTATTTTTTAGTAAAAGTAGCATAAAAATAAAAATGTAGTTTATTTATGATTTAGTATTTATATATTGTGTATGCGCATGGAAATTGCTACCACTGTAGCTCAATTAAAAATTTATTCATGCACTTAGTTAAACACTGTTTATGAGATTATCTTTATGCATGTAAAGCACGTTGAAGTGAAATAAGTGTTACTTTTCTAAATAAAGATTTCTATTTTTTTCTTTTATTTTACTGTTGTGCCTGGAGTCCTACTGGAAGTTGCTGATAAATACCCTCGAATAAATTTTATCATTTTTTTCCAGGAATTCTAACTCTGTCACACACTTATTGAATAATCCTGGATCTCAGTTCAACAGAAAGATGAAAAACCTTGCAACTGAAAGAGTTCTAAAAAATGTGGTTCTATATCATATCAGTCAAATCTGTGACTAAGTAACAAGATACCTTCGCATTCAGAATCCATCTGCTCCATAGTCCCTCAAATACTGCATTCCAAATATACACTGCAAAACATTTATACGAACAAAGCAAATTCGAGGGAACGTTGAAAATCTCATACAAGCAATTTAACCACCTGTAGAGACCCAAATGACATTAAGAGATATATGGACAGAGTGCTTGATACCAATGTATTAGTTGGTGTTTCAAAGTCCACTGCAAAATGTGCTTCACGCTGAAAGTGCATTCTCTGAAAGGACTCCACCAAATCTTGTAAACATCTCACAGCCTGCAAAGATCTGTTCTAAATCTGGGAGTTCCAGTAACGAAAATTCCAAAAGTAAATTCTGGGTCATAACCATATGTGCAAGACAACAAGCACTTGAAAAGAAAATAACCACCAATACAGCATCAAGAAATTCCAAAAGAAAAAAACTGTTCAAATGCGCAATTTGCAGTGAAACGTTTTCAAGTACATTCAAATTGTATCATCACAAACTGTCGCATAATTCTTTTTTTTTTTTTTTTTTTTTTTTTTTTTTACGGAGCTCTTCCAACCAACACAAATCTCCATAAAATCATCGATGTCAGAAAATCAAACAGAAAATTCTCTTGGTGCAGGTTACAGATGTGACCAATTATCAAATGTGCTCACTAAAGAAATGGTTCTAAAACTGCACTAGGAACTCCACAATGGAGGACAAACACTCCAATCTACTGTTTGCAATAAAGTTCTTGGAAATAAGTGGAGTTTGAGAAGACACATACAATTGCACAGTGGTAAAAGCCCTTATGAGTGTGATGTGTGCAAGAAATCATTTTCACGGAATTGTGATTTGAAAGCACATAGTTGTATCCACTCAGGTGAGAAAAAAATCATTTGTGTTATGTTTAACAATGGATTTTCAAATATTGGGGGCTTACAATCACATTCACTTAACCACACTAACGAGAAACCATTCAAATGTGAAATATGCAACAGTTGCTTTTCACTGAAATCGAACTTAAAAAAACACATGCTAATCCACACTGGAGAGAAGCCATATCAGTGTGAAATATGCAACAGATGTTTTGCACTAAGATCGAGCTTAAAAACACATATGCGAATCCACACTGAAGAGAAGCCATATAAGTGTGAAATATGCAACAAATGCTTTTCCCAAAATGGGAACTTAAGAAAACATTTGCTTATCCACTCTAAAAAGGAGCCACATGAGTGTGGAATATGCAAGAAACGCTTTTCGCAAAAGGGGAACTTAAAAACACATTTAGTTATCCACACAAAAGAGAAACCATATAAGTGTGAATTATGCAACAAAAGCTTTTCGCATAGTTCGAGCTTAAGAACACATTTACTTATCCACACAAAAGAGGAGCCATATGAGTGTGAAAAATGCAAAAAATGCTTTTCGCAAAGTTCGAGCTTAAAAAAACACATGCGAATCCACACTGGAGAGAAGCCATATAAGTGTGAAATATGCAACAAATGCTTTGCACTAAGCTCGAGCTTAAAAACACATATGCGAATCCACACTGAAGAAAAGCCATATAAGTGTGAAGTATGCAAAAAATGTTTTTCGCAAAGTTGGAGCCTAAAAACACATATACAAATCCACACTGAGGAGAAGCTATATAGGTGTGAAATATGCAAAAAATGCTTTTCAGTAAGTTCAAGCTTAAAAAGACACATGCGAATCCACACTGGAGAGAAGCCATATGAGTGCGATATATGCGGTAAACGCTTTTCATTAAATTGTAGCTTAAAAACACATATGCGAATCCACACTAAAGAGAAGCCATATGAGTGCGAAATATGTAAAAAACGCTTTTCGCAAAATATTCACTTAAGAACACATTTACTTATCCACACTAAAGAAGGGCCATATGAGTGTGAAAAATGCAAAAAATGCTTTTCGCAAAGTTCTAGCTTAAAAAAACACATGCGAATCCACACTGGAGAGAAGCCATGTCAGTGTGAAATATGTAACAAATGCTTTTCACTAAGATCGAGCTTAAAAACACATATGCGAATCCACACTGAAGAGAAGCAATATAAGTGTGAAATAAGCAAAAAAGGTTTTTCGCAAAGTTCGAGGCTAAAAACACATGCAAATCCACACTGAAGAAAAGCCATATAAGTGTGAAGTATGCAAAAAATGCAAAGTTGGAGCCTAAAAACACATATGCAAATCCACACTGAGGAGAAGCTATATAAGTGTGAAATATGCAAGAAATGCTTTTCAGTAAGTTCAAGCTTAAAGATACACATGCGAATCCACACTGGAGAGAAGCCATATGAGTGCGAAATATGCGGTAAACGCTTTTCATTAAGTTGTAGCTTAAAAACACATATGCGAATCCACACTAAAGAGAAGCCATATGAGTGCAAAATGTGAACTTAAGAACACATCTACTTATTCACTCTAAAGAGAAGCCATATGAGTGAAATATGCAACTAAAGGTATTCTCACAGTATCAAGTTAAGAACACATGCGAATTCACGCTAAAGAGATGCCATATGAGTGCAAAATATGAAAGAAACTGTTTTCAGAGTACAAACTTAAAAGTTCATTTACTTATTCACACGCAAGAGAAGTTCTACTTATGTCGAAATATTGAAATCAACACTTTTCGTGACTAAACAACTACAATGTAATACTTAAGACTGCTAGATTATAAAACATGTGTATTCAAACTGAAGTGTATACAGGGTGGCCTGTAAAGTCCCTTTAAATTTGAAACCGCGTCTCGTATAGTCAAGGTAGTAACATGTACCTATAGTAAAGTGACCATCAGCATGGTCACTTTACTATAGGTACATGTTACTACCTTGACTATGCTGAATTTATTGAGACAGCTTACAGTGCTCCTAGTGGCCAATTTTGCAGACAACTCCATGAAACTTTTTTTCTGTGCATTTATTATGCTATTGCACACATTTTTCGAATTGGACTTTTTGGCCAATATCTTTAGTTTTTAGTTATATTTAACTTCCTTATTTCGCCGCTAGGTCTGTAAGCTGTCTCAATAAGTTCAGCATGGTCACTTTACTATAGGTACACGTTACTACCTTGACTATGCGAGACGCTGTTTCAAATTTAATTGACTTTGTAGGTCACCCTGTATATGTAAGTAACGTTTTTCGATATATTTGTCCTTAGGAAAATATTTATCTACATTGGAGGTAAATGATTCAAGTGTAAAATATGCAGGACACAATTTTCGTAATTGAAACTTATCACGGCATGCTTACATAAACTGTAAAAATGTAAAATATAAATGGAAAGCTTTTCGCAAAGTTAGAGCGTACTAACATATACTAATCCACACTGAACATGAGCCATACGTGTGTTAAATATGTATTTAACCCTCCGGAAATTCAATACTTGACAAATGCACGTATTTATTCGTAAGAGAGTGTTGGCAGTAATAAAAAAGTGTAGTTAAAACCAATGATCTTGTAACTTTGGTAGAACATAGATTTATTAAGATAGATTACAAATACAACACAATATAGATAGAATACAATACAAGTTAACAATTAAACATTATTTGACGATTTAGATTACGATAGTTCAGAAGGAGATTTTGATGCGTGCGAGACACGAGTGGAACTGATAAGAGTCACGAGCGGATAGATATGCAACGGTTTCCCCTGACGTCACAGAATCGATAACCAATGAGAAGAGAACTATGATGGTACTTTACGCAAGTCCAATTTGATTGGCTAGTTTCACGGGCTTGGCTTCACTTGGATATCTCGCCAATCTGATTGTTGCAGTAACCATTTTGATTTTGATCTCGCCAACTTATCCTAAGGGTACTTATACTTTTAAAGAGCTACTGATCGGAAAGCAACGATGGCCTAATGACTAAAGTCGCCTACCTTTAGATTGAAGTCTGCAGCGGAGGACGACTTCCCGAGTTCGAACCCATCTGGTGGAAAAGTTTTTAGATCCTCCAAATTATTTTTAAAAAATTCCAATTTAATTCCTTTTGATTCTAAATTACTTTTCCTAATTTTTAATACCCTTTTTATATTTTTCCAAGCTTCCGTTGATTTTACATAAATAATCTAAGCACCACTCCTGAACTCGCTACCAGCTGATATTTTACCGCCCCTCTGCCGTCCCCTTTGCTTTAGGATGATGGTGTCGTATCCACCCCTGGCTTAGGACCATTCTGATGTAACAAAAAGCATACATAAAACACTAACTTATATAATTATTAACATATAATAAAAGGATACAATTTTCGATGATGATGTTAGATCAATGAAAATCATGTTACACACCTTATTTCCTTTTTTCTATAGCCTCTTGATTATACAGCAGATCTGAATTTAAAGTTACCGAGTCAACTAAATATATAACTAAACAGCAGCAAAGAAATTTATCCTCACATAAATTTCGAAGTACGCCAAAGGAAGAGATAAATTGCCAACAGAAAAATTCTGATGAAATACGTATCTAGGTCATGTGATCCGATTAGCCAACAACTGCTCCCATTCTCTTCTCATTGATTATCGATTCTGTGACGTCAGTGGAAACAGTTGCATATCTATCCGCTCGTTTTGTTTATAATTTTAATTGTCCATCGACAATAAACAAAATCTCTTCACATAGCTTATGAAAAGCAGAGTGGCGACATACGGCAAACATTTTCTGATTGGCTAAGAGACCTTTTCTAACGCCCGATGCGGTTCCAAGCACAGGCGCCTCAATCCCATGATAGTACTTTACGCAAGTCCAACTTGATTGGCTAATCGGATCACATGACCTAGATACATATGTCATGAGAATATTTCTGTTGGCGATTTATCTCTTCCTTTCTGCTTTCTTCTTTTCTTTTCAGATCCATGGCTATGGGTGGGTAGAGGTGGGAGCCGAAAATTGTATCCTTATATTATATAAGTTAATAATTATATAAGTTAGTGTTTTATGTATGCTTTTTGTTACATCAGAATGGTCCTAAGCCAGGGGGTGGATACGACACCATAATCCTAAAGCAGAGGGGCGGGAAAATATCAGCTGGTGAGTTCAGGAGTGGTTCTTATATTATTTATGTAAAATCAACGGAAGCTTGGAAAAATATAAAAAGGGTATTAAAGATTAGGAAAAGTAAATTAGAATGATAAGGAATTAAATTGGAAATTTTTTTTAATAATTTGGAGGATCTAAAAATATTTCTGTCAGCTGGGTTCGAACTCGGGAAGTCATCCTCCGCTGCTGACGTTAATCTGAAGGTGGGTGACTTTAGCCGTTAGGCCATCGTTGCTTCACGAAAAGAAGCTCTTTAAAGTATAAGTACCCTTAATATAAGTTGGCAAGAAATACTACTGACAACAACCATACAACATATATATGAGGAGCAAATCAGAGTCAACTTGTCGGACACTTACGCTGTACGCTGAGGCGCTAGTGTAAGTATTGTATTTCTACGAAACAACGCGCATATTCAAAATCAAATGGTTCCGCAACAATCAGATTGGCAAGATATCCAAGTGAAGCCAAGCCCGTGAAACTAGCCAATTAAGTTGGACTTGCGTAAAGTACTATCATGGGATTGAGCCGCTTCTTTCCAAGCTCCCGTAGACTTAACATGGGAACTTTTTATGTGCACGAGAAAAACGTGTGTATGCTCAATTTAGAAGAAAGTGTAGTTTTTCATGTTCCATTTCGTGTTCAAGAATGCTTATTTATTATTATTTTAGTGTTATGTCAGTATAAATTTGAAGGCGTTTTAAATAAATAGCTTTTTTTAAACAACATAGTGTTTCCCGCAATCTAAGTTAGCACGTTTGTGCAATCCATTTCAACAATTACGCAGGTAAGTGGGCTGTAATATAATTCATTTATACCGAATGTATCCATATTATAACAGTCCTATGCTTTTCGTTCTCAAAAAATGACATATTAATTGATATGTCCAACTGTCAGACGATTGTAGCAGGGGACATTGAAATGCTACTTTCGCGATGCAAAATGGGTGAAACTTGTAAAAAAAATTAAACTTAAAGTGGGTTAAAATTTTGTGTCATGTATTAAAAAGGTCAAATATAAATTTCAATGGTACAGTATCTTTCGTGGTTCGGTTAATGTAAAGAAAGGATCACACACACACACACACACACACACACACACTGTTACGTTACGATTTCCGATGGCCCTCACTTCCTCCTATGTATGTGCGGAACTTGGGGATTCCCGCTGGATTGGCGAGAGTCGAGGTGAAACGAAGCTCTTGTCCTAACGAGAAGGGGGTGCTTCGACCCCTTTCTGGCTGGCCTAAGAAGGAGGAGACGACACGAGACAACGAAGGGAAGCGGACCGGACTGAGCTGTTCCTGAAAAGCAAGGGCGACCCGAACGACATCTCCGGATGCGATACACCAGTGATGCCCAGCTCTTACGACTGATGTCCATAGGTTCTCGGCGAATCCATTCCCTCTTCATCTGACGGAAAGTCACGGTCTCTTGTCATGATCCAGCGGTTCCCCAGGTAAAGCTGATTTTGCCTATTTAACTGGACACCTATAAAGTGGAATTTCCCAGGAACTACTAGTTGCATTCATTTCAACTGAAAAGCAATTTAACAATGGTGCCGTGACCAGGATCCTAAAGAAGGTATCCCCCGTAAATTTTCAAATATGTCCGGTTGACCAACCAGGAAAAAATCAAATTGTTCATGTTGATAGACTCTCAAAAATGGTCGAAAGGAAAAGTTTTCCCGAGTACGAAGTCGGTTTGTCATCCTCATGGAAACCTGAAGGGGGTGATACTGAAGGGCGAGTATGTCAAGACAACCTCCCTTTGGAGGAAGAAGAATTCCAAGGACGAGCAGGGGTAAAGGGGTGGTTTGTTCCTGACCAGGAGATCCCTCTAACTGATAACGATCAGTTTACTGCTTTGGAACGTCCTCAAAATTCTCTGCCCGCCCAGCAGGAAGCAAGAAGAGAACGATATAATCTCCGTCCTAGGAGGCGTGGGTTTGTGGTCGGAGATTAAGCCAAAATATAGTTATGATATTTTCGTTATCTCTATGTAACTCTTATGTAACGCAATGAGAGCTCTTATGTAACTAGTAATTCTTTATATTGAGTGTATTTATTTATGATATATAGTCAAGAAGGTTTAATGTTTGTATATAGGTACATTTCTTGTGTGTTTCAACTGTATAGTATAAGTGTTTTTTTTTCGGTTAAAAATTCAAATATGATAACATACGTACGATAGACGTTGGGAAAGATTAATTTCAAAGACATTTTCGTTGCTTGAAAAATGTGATTTGTCGAAGATCAACAGTTGCCAATGTAGGCAATTTAAACACATCAAAAGAAGTGACTTTTTTTTAAATTTAAGGCTGGACATCTTTCAAAATCATTCAAATGTTGTGTTACATGTAAAAAAAAAATTTCTGTAAAATTTTTCTTCGTAGAAGGGGGATATTTATGTTACGTTACGATTTCCGATGGCCCTCACTTCCTCCTATGTATGTGCGGAACTTGGGGATTCCCGCTGGATTGGCGAGAGTCGAGGTGAAACGAAGCTCTTGTCCTAACGAGAAGGGGGTGCTTCGACCCCTTTCTGGCTGGCCTAAGAAGGAGGAGACGACACGAGACAACGAAGGGAAGCGGACCGGACTGAGCTGTTCCTGAAAAGCAAGGGCGACCCGAACGACATCTCCGGATGCGATACACCAGTGATGCCCAGCTCTTACGACTGATGTCCATAGGTTCTCGGCGAATCCATTCCCTCTTCATCTGACGGAAAGTCACGGTCTCTTGTCATGATCCAGCGGTTCCCCAGGTAAAGCTGATTTTGCCTATTTAACTGGACACCTATAAAGTGGAATTTCCCAGGAACTACTAGTTGCATTCATTTCAACTGAAAAGCAATTTAACAACACACACACACACACGCACACACGCACACGCACACGCACACACACACACACACAAGAAAAACTACTTATGTTGAACAGTTGGTTGAAAGAAAGTTTTATTTTAAGGAACTGATCATAAAAAATTAGGACATTTCAAGAAAAACTACTTATGTTGAACAGTTGGTTGAAAGAAAGTTTTATTTTAAGGAACTGATCATAAAAAATTAGGACATTTCAATTTTTTTATTTAATGTTATATAATTAATGAGTAAACACACTCTTCTATCACACTGCATGGAAAAAAATTTAAAGAAAAAACTAAAGTGCCTGAGAGAGATATAACACATAAGATCCTATTTGATTTAAGACTGAAGTTGTAAGCTTCACTTTTTCTTGTTAATATGCAGGAAAACAGTTTAAATAAGTTGTGAGCATAAAAAGACTATTTTTTATTTTTTCGCCACTCATTGCGAATGTATAAAACGCAAAGCAGTGTAACGTCAATTGCAAAACTAAAAATTTCAGGACTTAAACACTATCGCCAAAAGAAAAAATGAGGAAATATGGGAAACCGATAGAAGAAACATTCGCCCAGCAACCATCTTGGAGACGATTCTGATAGCAAAATGGCTGCGACGCATCGGGCCAAATTTGGTCCCTTGTCGTCACTTTGATTATATAGGCACTCTAATGAAAAGTAATACTTATTTGATAAGACGATGGGCGTATTCCTAAACAATTCTTTGAAAAAGTGTGAGCCAGAAAATAATGGGTCGTAACCTCAGAGGCAATTTTATAATTTTTAATTTTCGTAATATTAGAGCAACGCTACGGGCTATTGCGACCGGTCCGGTATCAATCACTACCTCCTAGATAGTAATGCTGTCTGTCTAGTTTATGACCTCACCAGCAGGAGTGCAAAAGTCTTCCGATCGCAAATTCAGAAAACCTTTCAAAATGAGATTGTATGCTAAAAAAAGCAGTGTGTTTCGGGGTATACAATTGAAGGGTTCTAAACAAAAACAGCACTTGTTCAAGTTTATTAAAACTAAGAAAAATACTCCAAGAACTATACATTTCCATAGAATAGTACTTTTATTAATGTACAAACTCAGTATTTGGGTACATAGAAAAAGCACAAATTTACATACACAAAATGTACATACAAAGCATGCAACAAATTTTTTATGCTTTATATTCGAGGCCAGGGGCGCCGACTTCGGGAAAATATTGGGGGGGGGGGGGGGCAGGGAGTATCCGTAGCTTGGGTGTGTATCCCCCTGAAACTAAAAAAATCCTCTTTTGACCAAAAAGGCAACACAACATCCCTTCCGATTTTTTTTTCGGCTATGTCTCTGGGCAATTAATTATTAGTTAACGTCATACTAGAGCAGGGGTGGCCAACCTGTGGCGCATGCGCCAAACGTGGCGCATTGGATGATTACAAGTGGCGCATTCCATCCTTGCGTCTACTTATTCTTTGGAAGTAGGTAAAGTGATAGTTCGCGTGAATTTATTGAACAGTGGGAAAACGAGTTGTTGTTTATAAAAGTCAATCAGAAAAATGTTTTGCATTGTTTGTGAAAGTACTCTTTCACGTAATGGAAGATATAATCTTAATAGACACTATAAAACATAGCATCAGACTAACAAAGATGGAAAAAGGGTGCTCCTTCTTGGGTCTGAGTTACGAAAAGAATATGTGACTAAGAAAAAGGAAGAAATCAGAAGACAAAATATTTTGGCTTAAGTAAGTTGTGAAGACTTGACGATGACAGAAGCGTCCTATGAAATTGCTTTAGCATTGACGAAAAAAAATAAATATTTTTATGACGAAGAAGAAATGTAGCCTTGTCTCCAAATACTTGCACGACATCTTGGTAATAAAGGTATCGAAAGGAAATCAGACGAAATCTCTATATCAAGGCACACAGGTATGAGATGAGCAACTCTCTCATGATTTATTTCAGCAACTGGAATACCTTGTCCATTCTTTTCTCTAGCTTTTTATGAATCAACGGACATTTGTGATGTAGCACAACTAAGCATTTTTTTTTAAAGATGAATCGGGGATGATAATTTAATGTGTTTGACGAACTTGCCAGTTTGGGGTCATAGCATTGTAAAACAAGAGGATCAGACATATTTGGAAAAGTAAAATCATGCCTAGAAAACCTAAAATTAGATTATAATAAACTCATCAGTGTGTGTACTCACGGAGCATAGTCAATGATAAGTAAAGTCAATGGCACTATACCTTTACTTGAAATTTTTTTTAATCCTCATGTACTAAAATATCACTGCATTGTACACCAAGAGGCACTGTGTGGGAAAACTTTAAAAATGCAGCATGTTGTGTTAACGGTTGTGAAATGTGTGAATAAAATTAGAGCAAGAGCATTAAACAGACGAGAATTCAATGAATATTGTGAATTGTTAGATTTGGAATATGGTGAAGTTATCCTTCATTGTGAGTTGCTCTGGCTTTCTAGAGGACAGATTCTGAGGAGATTTTAAAAATTGAAAAATGCAGTTCATAAAATTTTAGAACAGGAAAATGAACCCTGATGAAAGATCCCTATTATTTGATAACTGGCAATTTGGTTTGGCATTTTTAGTTGATGTTACTAGCCATCTAATAATCTAAATTCGAAATTACAAGGCAATAATAAATTATTTCGTAGCTTAGTAAATAGCATTAATTTATTTGAAATGAAATTATAACTGTTCATGTCTCAGTTAGAGAATCAGGATTTGAGCCAATTTCCACACTTGAAAGAGCAGAGTGAATGTGCTAAGAGGATATTAGCAATTTGATCAAATATATTAAAGAATCAAGATATTGCAAGGGTCATTTGAAAGTTGTTTTCATGATTTGGTTAAAGAAGAAAACTGCATGCTCGTATTTATAAGCATATTTTCACTTAGTGAACGAAACGTATGGAGATGCCTAATAAAATATAAATAGAACTTATTGATTTTAAAACAAATGCATTATTAAAAATTAAATGTGATGAATTTTTTCAGATCGAAATGTTTTTGACATACTTAATTTCTAGCATTCATTATCCTGTGAACATTTCCCAGAACAAAGAAAATTTGCAAAATATTTTATACGTTGCTTCGGAACGACATACAGAAGTGAAAAAGCCTTTCCATCCATGAAATTTATTAAAAGCAAAGCGAGGTCGCGAATCAATGATTCAGATTTGAAGAATTTTCTCCTAATGGATATTTGTAGTGTATGGTGTAGAGGCGGTTGTGTGTGTGTGTGTGTGTGTGTGTGTGTGTGTGTGTGGTGCACCTTAAATCTGTCGTGGCCGAAAGTCCTCACGTTGGGTTGGTGTGGAGGTTTGGAGAGTGGGGTGCCAGCTGAGATGTTACTTCGTCATCGTACCGTGGTTCAAAATTACAAGGTGTTTTCCTCGGATCTTTCCCTTAAGAGATTGATCCCGGATCGTCGTCACTAGCCCGTTGTGTTGCTCTAGTACGACGTTTATTTAATTATTACCAATCAGGGCCGGCTCTAGACATTTTGGCGCTCCGGGCAAAACCTTAATTTTGCGCCCCCCCCCCTCCCCGTTTTTTTTAAGTAAATCTCATGCGACTATATTAGAAAGTCAAGACAACATTAAAAAAAATGAAAAAAAAAAAAAACTTTTTTTTAAACTCAATCATCAGATAACAAGATAAGCAATTTAGCACTTAAGGCAAAATAACAAAAATTAAAATGTTGTTCTGTTGTTTCTTATGCCTACACTGGCAGACCAGAGGAGTGCCAGGCTCATCGAAGACGGCAAGAGGCGAGGGGGGTGCGCCTTCCATGTTATTGAGCCCCATTGGGAGGAAGTCCGACTTTGTTCGACATACATGACACATCCGTTTTACAGGAAGGTCCCTTTCATACATCCATTCACTCACACATATCGTAATTTAGATCCCAATCAGAGGCCGATAACCCCCTGATCAGGTACCCCCAGAGGTATTGATTTGGTATGGGAACATGGGGGACATTGTGACCACGACCTATTTAACGTGCCCCAGTCACCATTAGTGAACACGACGGTCTTTAGCCAGGTCGAACGCCGATCTCACAATCATCAGAATTGGAGGCTCCGCCGAGGACAGAACCAACAACCCTTCTGATGCGAGCCCGACGCTCTACTGACTGAGTAATGCTAAGTGAACTAATATCCCATATTATAAATAAATTCTAACTAACCAAAGTAATTAAAATGCCCTTTTTCTAACTTTTCTTTCGGCAAACTCACGAACCAGTGATTTCAAGTCTAATTTGTCACTAATTTGGTGTTCTATAGCTATCATTGCCAATCCATTGAGACAATTTTGCGTCTGCATCGTTCTGAGATAATTTTTTATTATTTTTAGTTTTGAAAATCTTTTTTCCCCTGAAGCCACAGTGACTGGCAATGTAAGTAGGATTCTTAATGCTATGCTGAGGTTTGGTGCGAATTTGAGTGTAGCGATAAACTTGAGAACTTCGACAGGGGTTTCCTTTTTTGTTAATAATGACGAAACAACGCTTATTTCATCGGCTAGTTCCAGGGTGTTAAGATCGCTTGGATTTCCATCAGTTAAAACTACTTCCAAATCTTTGCAATGAGCCAGTAGCTCATTTCTGGGCATGTCTTTTAGACCAAAAATATTATACAAAAAGGTGAAATAATTACTGTGAGTATTTAGCAAATTATATCTGGTATTAATCTCTGAAGCAAGCTCGGTTGCTTCTAAAATGATGCTTTCAAAAGCTTCATCTGATCTCAGGTTTTCAAAGAAGAGTTTGCAGTTGCTAAGCATATCAATAGCTTGTGACATATTAAAATTTACAGTTTGCAAAAGTTTGCTGATGGGGTTAATATGACTCAAAATTTTGTACCAGATCACAACAGAGCATATAAATTTGAACTGCTTCAAATTATTTAATAATCCGCTAGCCTCGTCTCTGATCATATTATCGATTTCTGAATCTTCATATATGCTGTACAAAGCATCGTGAATTGGACCAATTTGAAACCGCAGAGCTTTTAATGAGTCGACTCGACTTTCCCATCGCGTATTACTCAATGGTTTTAGGGTGTAAGTATCAATATATTTCTGTAATATTGCCCAACGAAAAGAAGAGGAAGAAAAAAATGTATATAACTTTTGAACAATATTGAAGAAGTTGGCTGCCTCAAACGAGGATTTTGCCATATCGTTTACAACCAAATTTAGCGAATGGCTGCTGCATGGAACATAAAATGCTCTGGGGTTTATATTTCTGATTCTTGTTTGTACTCCCGATTTTTCTCCTCTCATATTGGAACCATCGTCATACCCTTGACTGCGCATGTTTTCTACTTTAAGCCTATTTTTCTCTAGCTCTTCTAGTAAAACCTCCGACAATTCCTTAGCTGTTGATCTCTCAATGGGTAGAAAACCCAAAAAAAATGTTCGTTGATATTAACTTGAACTTCAGACTCTGATTCCTGTATGGAGACAAATCTTACCACAAATGTCATCTGTTCTACTTTACTTGCATCGGGAGTACAGTCAAGAATCACGGAATAATACTTGGCCTTTTGAACTTGCTCAATGATGTGGAGCTTTATGTTGTCATGCAATAATTCAATTATTTCATTTTGTATAGTTTTCCCTAGATATGTAGCTTTGATTTCTTCTTTATTGAGGACTATGCGAACGTGTTCCTCCATTTTTGGATCAAACTCAGCCAATAACTGAATTAACTTCAAAAAGTTTCCATTATTGTGTTCATACAGTTTATCACTTGTTCCTCGAAAAGCTAGAGAGCTCTCACCTAGCATTTTAACGACTGATATAATGCGTAAAAGAACTTCAGACCAGTGATTTATCTCAGAATCAATATGAGTCTCTGAGAAACTGCATCTATTGTTTCACCTATTTTCAATCTTTGCTTCAATTCAAGCCATGATTTCAAACAATCTATATGAGTTTTAGCATTTTCATGATGTGCTAAAGAGTCCCCTAAATGCTTCCAGTCTTTAAATCCCCGATTGCCAAGAGCGCTCAAGTTAGATGGTGCAGCAAAAGGTCGACATGGAAAACAGTACAAAGCGTTTTGAAATACGGAATATACTATCCATTCTCTTAAAACCTCTTCTCCATTTCTAAGCCTTTTCTTGTAATGTTTTGGGGAGAATAGCATCGGACATTTGGTTTCTGGAACAAATTAATTAAAATAAAAGATAATACTGATATAAAAAAAAGCCATGATTTAATTTAAATTATAATTTCTGAAATCCCCCACTTGTGCGCCACTGGCTTAAAAAAAACGTATTATATTCAACTTCAGACTCAATTACCTTTCATTCGATACCACACAAGCCATGATCTATATATATAAAACACTAACGTACGTGGACCCGAAATCGACGTTATTTGTGTATCGTCGAATGGCAACAATCAACGTAAATAAAATAACACGGATATTTTTAATTCTTGCTGTTTTCAAATAGCCGAGGTCAATTTCTATGCAAAAAAAGGAATTAAATAGTAATATTTATGTTTGAACTGACTTTTTATTTCTTCCTTTGATGTAAAAGTAATTTAAACGTAATTTTGCTACCCGGTATCTAGCCACATCAGAATTAATGTTTACTTTTTTAATTTGATTTAGAGTTTAGAGTTTTTGATTTAGAATTCGTTTGGGTATTTGAGTTGACTGCGAGATGTTGCGGACATATTTGAGGATTCTCAAGTAGTATAAATATGAGTTCTTTTTGTTAATAAATCATTATTGTCTTTGTCAATATCATTGAAAGTCTTTTGTCGTATTATTCTATTTCACAATATATTCAGGAAGTCGAATTTCAACACGTTTGAAAAAATACGTACTTATTTTTTTTTCAGAATTTTGCCTTTTTTCAAGGTTTGGAATTTTATTTTTGTTTGCATTATGTGTTCCGATACATTACCTATTGCAGAAATATTATTTAGGAGTTAGATTTTAATGATATGTCTATTTCCTGCAAAATATCACTAGACATGGGTAATTTTATAGCGGTATATGTATATTTCGACCAACTTTACTTAAATATTTGATTGAATACGCAATGATTTGAAGAATTGTTTCATAAAAATAAATAAAATATACAAATCAAAACATGTTTAATTACGGTGTGTAAAAATTAAAAAGAAAAGCACTATTACACACCGCCGAGCGCTAGCCGGCACAGCCCGGCTAGTTTGATTTAAACTCTAATTTTCAAAATCCCCCCCCCCCTTATGCGTCACTGACTTAAAAAAATGTATTTCATTCAACTCCAGACTCAATTACCTTTCATTTGATACCACACAAGCAATGTTTTGATCTAAACTCTAATTTTTGAAATCTACCCCCCACCCTTTTTTTGGCTTATGTCTGATGGATTTTATTAGTTTTTAAAAATGAAAACAAAAATTAAAACACAAACCTTCACAGAAGCCAAACGCACTGGACAATTTGCACAAGCACTTTTTTAAAGCTTTTTTGCACTAACAATTTAAACAAACTATTTTATTTCGCACCAGCCGAAGTCTAGTGGCAAATAATGCATTGTTTTAAGTCTACTTCCTTTTTATATGCAGTTAAAAGGGGCTGTTAGATCTTGTTTCGCTTGGTTTCAAAATTGTTGTTTCCTGTACAGTCGTGTTGCCACGGGCCGAAAAACTTGTCAATTCTTGAAAGGCGTTGGCTGAGTGGTTTTGTAATGTTGAATTGAATTCAAGTAGGTTTTGCCTTAATGTTTAAATATATTATATTATTTGAATTATGTGCTTAGAAATAAAAATGATAAATTCCGCCTCTTAATCTTGTCAACTATCAGTCAAATCTTGCAACGCGTTTTTGAGAAAATTCCCGTGAACCGATTTCAATGAAATTTGGTATACTTCCAAGGGTCCGATGACAATGCAATATTATGAAAAATAATTTATTGATATATCAGAATGACAAAAAAATATTCTTTACTTTTTAGTTTTAGTGCATTTTATAAAAGCCTGTAACTTAATTTTTTTTTATCAGTTCATTTTCATTTTCCATGATTTTGGCGCCCCTAGATCATTGCGCTCCGGGTGGCCGCCCGGATCGCCCTACCCTGGAACCGGCCCTGTACCAATTACTACGGGTAGTTATTGCCATATATCTATCTTGAGAAGCAGTTTTTATACGTTTACGACCTTATCTAGGCTTCCTTACAACAGTTCTAGAATTCTGGAATGGAATCATGGAATATAATAATTTTTGGGCATGTAGAGATAATTTTGGACATTAGTGTAAATGAGGCGAGACGCCACAACTCCCGATACGATTTTGGTTTCGAGAGAATTTACTAGGACATATTTACTTCCATTTAGCTTTTTTTAAATAACCAGACTTATCACAATACCTAGAACACAACAAGCAAGGAGGAAAATATCTTTTTAATTCATTTGGAACACGAACGCGATTGAGCTGATATCCAAAGCATCTTGGATATAAAAAAACATAAAGCAACCGAATTCATTACTGACGCACTGGAGTAACTCAACGGGCTATTCGGGATCGATCCAGAAGTGCAAGTTCTATAAGACAATGCCTCGTCGTTTTGAACCAATCAGATGACGAGAACATGAAGCAGGCAGCCCACTATCCTAACTCCCACACCGCAACTTGAGGACATTTGAGTCCACGACAGATTTAACGTGCACCAGCCAATCTGGCTAACGCTGCCCCAATAACTCGAATATTTAAAATATACAAAATAAAATCTCATCAGTTCTCTTTGATCAAAAATTTCCATTTTAACTTCTTTTTCGCGGATCTGCACAAATATAAGCATTTATACTTCGAAAACACTGTACTCAAAGAAATGATTAAACACACTATCTAATACTGTTAGAGATTGTTTTTCTGATTAAAATTAAGACTAAATAAACGACATAAGAAAAATAAAAAATTTCAAATTTGCATATATTTTATTATTCAAAATCTTCAAGCAACATCGTAGAACTCTAATTTTGAGAAGTTGTGACAACTAGTAATTAGAAAAATTTTGACCGGTTTTTGAAAAGACTAATTCAATTCTTGTAATGGTTTGACGTTTCAAAATCCTTCACAATAGTGTAAGACTCCTTTTTCTAATGTTAGAGTATCTATTTAAGACACTAAAATACTGACAAGGAAAAAATAGAATGCAAAACTACTTTTATTAATGGTTAGTTTCAAACAATACGAATAGTACAAATTTGTTTCTAAATTACTTCGCATTTAATAAACAGCGGCCGTGTTATCTCAAAATCGTTGCATATAATGTCAGAGAAAGTTTAGTTTTACACTAAATCGATGTAAAATCTTCAATAACATATTAAATACCTTATCGTCATGCAAAAAAGTAACACATCAGAAATCTATTATTGAAAACATTGAATTTCAGACAAAAGTGCAATAATGGTATTGACAAGTTTAGGTAAAGATTCACTTTTGTTTAACATGACCATTAAAATAAAGTCCTGGTAAATTTTACACAATCCCACATCACAACATAATATTAGATAGATTCCTAATGGGCAGCAGTTCAGAATATTGTACAGGAATACAGGTTAATGGGATTGCAGCGGAGCTCAACAGAACTCCACTCGACATCTTCTCCCAAGTTGTAAACAAGACGCTTATCAGTTCTACTTGTGTCTTGCACCTGGCATGCATCAAAATCACCTTCTGAACTGTCGTAACCTAAATCGTGAAATAATGTTTAATTGTTAACTAATGTTGTATTTGTAATCTATCTTAATAAATCTATGTTCTACCAAAGTTACATGTGGTAGACCCCGGACATGCATAGCCGATGCACCTGGATAAGAATTTTCAACCACGATGCGAGCGTGTTAGACGGTTTAATTTCATCCACAAGAGAACCAGCAACCCTTCAACGAACTACTCATAGATAGAGGCCTATATAATAAGAGTGGCGACAAGGGATGAAATTTGGCCCAATGAGCATTTCGCGGTAGCCATTTTTCTACCAGAATCGTCTCAAAGAAGGTTGCTGGACGAATTAATATATCATTTCAAGGAAAACAAAAAGCATACGATTGTTATAATATGGATACATTCGGTATAAATGAATCATATAAACGCTCAATTACATGTGTAATCGATGAGATGGATTGCACAACGCACTAACTTAGATTGCGGGAAACACCATGTTGTTCAAAAAAAAGCTATTTATTTAAAAATTCTTCAAATTTATACTGACAAAACACTAAAATAATAATAAATAAACATTCTAGAACACGAAATGGAACATGAATAAGCTATATTTTCTTTTTAATTTAATATACACACGTTTTTCTCGAACACACAAAAAGTTCCCATGTTAAGTCTACGGGAGCTAGGAAAAGACCGCCTCGGGCGGTAGAAAAGCTCTCTGAGCCAATCAGAAAGTGTTTCCCGTATGTCGCCACTCTTATTATATAGGCACTCTAGACTAGATAACTTATTTTTATGATAAAGGCAAATATTTAAAATATTAAAAAATACTGTTCTCTCAAGGTCACCTGAAAATAAAGATATTTATTAATTTATACTATGTAAATATACACTGGAAATTATTATTATTTTAGTATTTTGCCAGTATAAATTTGACGACTTTTTAAGTAAATAGCATTTTTTGAACAACATGGTGTTTCCCGCAATCTAAGTTAGCGCGTTGTGCAATCTATCTCATCCATTACGCATGTAATTGAGCGTTTATCTGATTCATTTATACCGAATGTATCCATATTATAACAATAATATGCTTTTTGTTCTCCTTGAAATGATATATTAATTCGTCCAGCAACCTTCTTTGAGACGATTCTAGTAGAAAAATGGCTGCCGCGCATGCGCATTGGGCCAAATTTGGTCCCTTGTCGTAGAGGGCCTATATAATAAGAGTGGCGACAAGGGAACAAATTTGGCCCTATGAGATGGATTGCCCAACCCGCTAACTTAGATCGCGGGAAATACCACGTTCTTAAAAAAAAAAAGCTATTTACTTAAAAAGTCTTCACATTTATACTGACAAAACACTAAAATAATAATAAATAAACATTCTAGAACACGAAATGGAACATGAATAAGCTATATTTTCTTTTTAATTTAATATACACACGTTTTTCTCGAACACACAAAAAGTTCCCATGTTAAGTCTACGGGAGCTAGGAAAAGACCACCTCGGGCGGTAGAAAAGGTCTCTAAGCCAATCAGAAAGTGTTTCCCGTATGTCGCCACTCTTATTATATAGGCACTCTACTCATAGATGCCTTCGAAAATAACAACCCCCATCTGAATGTTGTTCTGAAACCGCCTTTCTGCCTTCCCAGCCTGTGAACTTTTTTTTTTGTTAGCTGCTTTTATCTCGTTTTTTCCCTGCCTCTGCTATGCCGAACGACCACGTTCCCGGAAATGACGCAACCGCTCCTTCCGTGCAGATCGCTCGCGTTGCCTTACGACTCCCGCCCTTTTGGAGAAGCGACGTTCGTTTGTGGATTGCGCAATGGGATAACGCTTTTGCGTACAGTGGCATCTCAAGCGACGACACGAAATTCTCGGCGCTCGTGGCTAACATCGATGCCGAGACGCTGGAGCATGTCGCGGACATCGTCCTCAATCCACCGGCGGCGGATAAATACAAGACACTCTCAAGTCGCCTAATCTCGGAGTTCGCGGAGTCTGATCACCAGAAGATCAAGAAACTACTGTGCGACCTCCAGTTGGGTGATGAGAAACCAAGTCACCTCCTCCGGAAAATGCGTGGACTGACCGGATCGCAGTTGCAGGATGGCTTTCTGCAGAACCTTTGGTTGCAGTGCATCCTCTGACTCGCTGGCCATCATTGCAGATCGGGTGGCGGAGATCGTGTCCCCAGCATCAGTGTGTGCTTCTACTGCAGCTGAGTTGCCTGTCCCATCAGCAACGGACAACATCCTCACCAAGAAGCTGGAAGAGCTGTCCCCTCAAGTTGCTGAGCTGTCCAGAAGCCGCAACTTCTCAAGAACCCGGAATCCGTCCCGCAGTTGCTCCCACTCCAGACAGCGCAGCGAAAACACTGGTAAGCTGTGTTTTTACCATGGTCACTTTGGCGATCATGCCAGGAACTGCAAACAGCCTTGCGATTTTCAAAAAAACTGGACTGTCCCGTCACAGTAGCTGACATGACGGAAGTTCCTAAAAAGACCAACCTACTGTTTGTACACGACCCCAAGAGTGGCCTAAAGTACTTGGTCGACTCAGGCAGTGAAATCTCGGTGTTGCCACCACCAAGCAACAATAGGCTTCCCCCCGAAGGCAAATTTCTCCCTGTTTGCTGCTAATTCCAAAATTCCTGCTTATAGTTTTGTAAACAAGCAATTGGATCTGGGCCTGCGAAAACCATTCATGTGGACATTTGTACTTGCAGATGTTACAACTCCAATAATAGGTGCTGACTTCTTGACACATTTCAACCTGTTGATCGACCTGAAACACAAGAAGTTGATCAACCCACAGACGTCCCTACACACATTTGGCTCAGTTGCTCCTGCAGACCAGCCATCTGTTGTTACCCTCTGCACATCTGTGGACTTCAATAACATCCTGGTAGATTTCCTGGCCATCACGAATCCAACTGCCATTGGGAAGTCTACTCCACATGACACGGTGCACCACTTCATCACCAAGGGTCCTGCAATTACAGCAAAGCCAAGACGACTTCATCCCAAGCTGCATGACGCTGTCAAATCGGAATTCGAATTCCTGCTCTCTCGCAAGGAATCAAACGCCCTTCCAAGAGTCCATGGAGTTCCTCACTTCATGTTGTCCCCAAACAAGACTCAACTGTACGCCCAGTAGGAGACTACAGACGACTCAATGCAGCCACAGAATTCGACAGCTATCATATCCCACATCTGCATGATTTTGCCCACGCATTGCATGGTAAGCAGATCTTCTCAAAGTTGGATATTTTCAAAGCCTTTCACCAGATCCCAATAGCTGAAGCTGAAATACCCAAGACTGCCTGTACGAGTACACAAGACTTTGATTCTTGACTTTACAAGACTTGGCTGATGAAAGTTCCACAGACCTTTATGCGTTTCATGCATGAGGTCCTCAGGGGATTGCCCTTCTGCTACGTCTACCTCGACGACATCTTGTGCTTCTCTGCTGACGTCGAGGAACACAAAGTTCACTTGCGTGACATCTTTGAACGACTACAAACATACGGCCTCAAGCTCAATGTTTCCAAGTGTGAGTTTGGAGTTCCAGAATTAACTTTCTTAGGACACCTTGTTACACCTCAAGGCCTGAAACTCCTGCCGGAAAAAGTGGACGCTGTTCTGCAGTACAAGTTGCCTGAAACTGTTGCTGCCTTGAGGAAGTTTCTCTGACTCACCAACTTCTATAGGCGTTTCATCCCAAATGCTGCTGAACATCAATTCTTGCTACACGACTTTCTGAAAGGTTCTCGTGGGTAAAGAGATTCACGACAAATAAACTGGGCTCCCCAAGCATTCGAAAAATGTAAACAAGCACTAGCTGAAACCACACTGCTATGTCACCCTGCACCATCATCTCCACTAGCTCTACACGTTGATGCTTCTGACTTCGCCATTGGTGGAGCTCTTCACCAAGTCCTGAACTCAGAATTACAACCCCCGTGTTTCTTCTCAAGGAAGCTGAACACAGCAAAAGTTAAATACAGTGCATACGACAGGGAGTTACTTGCAGCATTTGCAACAGTCAAGCACTTTCGACACATGTTTGAAGGCCGTGAGTTCACTATTTACACTGACCACAAGCCATTGACGTTTGCTTTCCATCAGAAAAGTGACAAGTGTTCACCACGACAAGCTCGTCGACTGGATTTCTTGTCGCAGTTCACCACAAACATCAAACATGTCCCTGGAATCCAGAACATCCCTGCTGATGTCAAGAATTGATTCTATCAATGTGCCTTGTTCTATTGATTACAGTGCCATTGCTGAAGCCCAAAAATCAGACACATAGTTAACCACCCTACTATCACCAGGAACATCCCTGCAGCTAAAGAAAGTGGCAATGCCTGACTGTGATTTTGAAATCATGTGTGATCTATCAACAGGTACAGCACGTCCCTACATTCCAAAAGAACACAGACAGACGGTGTTTTCTGCACTACACAACTTGGCTCACCCAGGTATACGCCGAACCACACACCTGTCGCTTTATGTGGCCATCACTTTCTGCAGATTCTTCTAAGTGGGCAAAGCATTGCATAGCTTGTCAAAAATCCCAGGTCCACCGTCACACAAGATCACCATTGTCAACATTCAAGGAGCCTTCTCAACGGTTTGACCATGTCCACCTGGACATGGTTGGTCCACTCCCTCCATCCAATGGCTACACTTATTGCATGACCATGATTGATCGATTCACAAGATGGCCTGAAGCTCAGCCTCTTAAAGATATCACCGCAGAGACAGTCGCTGAAGCCTTTTATACCTGTAGGGTATCTCGCTATTGAACCCCCTCTGTTGTGGCAACCGACCAGGGTCGTCAATTCGAAGCCTCGCTGTTCAACTCTCTCACTAAGTTTCTTGGTACACACCGCTCGAGAACAACAAGCTACCACCCTCAATCCAATGGCATGATTGAAGAGCTCCACCGCTCTCACAAAGCTGCAATAAAGTGCCATGCAACTGAACGCTGGACTGGAGTCTTGTCATCAATCCTTCTTGGTCTCCGGGCATCTCTAAAGGAAGACCTTGGCTGCACAGCAGATCTGGTGTTTGGAAAGACCTTGTCCCTCCCAGGAGAGTTTCTTCACAGAAGCAAAACCAACTGCCATCCCATCGATTTTGTTGGTAAGCTCCAAGTACACTTGAACTCTCTACAACCACAGCCACCTAAACACCATGGTAAACGTCCAACCTTCATACACGGAGATCTCTCTACATCAACGAATCTTTTTCTTCGGAGATATGGTCATAAAGCCACTCCAGCAGCCCTACGATGGACCATTTCCTGTCTTAAGTCGAAGCACCAAGACCCTCAGATTGGAGATAAAAGGTAAACCTGTGACAGTGTCTCTGGATCGTGTGAAGCCAGCCTTCATCCTAAACACTGAGGAAGGTTTAGTTAGAGAACTGCTTTTGCCACATCCAACAACCCACAACACAGTAAACTGCCGAAACTACTCTGCAGCAACCAGCCGAGACGAGAGCCAGCCGAACAGGACGGATTGTTCGATTCCCAAGTCGATATCGTTGACACTGGGAGGGGAGTGTGCAGCGGAGCTCAACTCAACTCCACTCAACATCTTATCCCAAGATGTACACAAGACTCTTATACGAGCGGATAGATATGACAGGCGCCTCAATCCCATGATAGTACTTTACGCAAGTGCAACTTGATTGGTTAATCGGATCACATGACCTAGATACGTATGTCATGAGAATTTTTCTGTTGGCGATTTATCTCTTCCTTTCTGTTTTCTTCTTTTCTTTTCAAATCCATGGCTATGGGTGGGTAGAGGTGGGAGCCGAAAATTGTATCCTTTTATTATATAAGTTAATAATTATATAAGTTTGTGTTTTATGTATGCTTTTTGTAACATCAGAATGGTCCTAAGCCAGGGTTGGATACGAGACCATCATCCTAAAGCAAAGGGGACGGCAGAGGGGCGGGAAAATATCAGCTGGTAGTGAGTTCAGGAGTGGTTCTTAGATTATTTATGTAAAATCAACGGAAGCTTGGAAAAATATGAAAAGGGTATTAAAAATTAGGAAAAGTAATTTAGAATCAAAAGGAATTAAATTGGAATTTTTTAAAAATCATGTGCAATAATCATTCCAAACGTCAAGCTTTTCGTTTCAATTCCTAAAATCCCCCCTTATATAAGATAAACAATTTCTTTTTGTATATCTAAACATTGAGCTTTATTTTACATACTAACCTCAACATAAGCATAAAATCCATAACTTAAGCTATAAAAACATTAAACTTCAAGAAACTTTTTATGTTTTATATAATTACTGGAATGCTGTTCCTTGTCTGGTTGCTGGCTCAGATAATTCCAAGCATAAAAATGTTCAAATGTTTATTAGTTAAAAAACATAACAATATTAAAACCTAAATGGTAGAAGATATTATCACAAAGCATGGTGGTATTTATAAAAATGCTCTGATGAGCATATACAGGTGCTACTGCCCACAATGGACCTGACCACTTCAAATGATGTGGCTCGAATCAAGCAATGGCTCCGACATTCTCGTTTGGGAAAAATTTGATTGAAAGAAATAAAAATATGTTAAGCTTCTTCTAACTTGCAACATTAACATTTAAAAGGCACCTAATCTGAGGCCTGGATTTGTTATGGTAAATAATAAAAAAACTAATTTTCCCTGATCCTAGTCCTCCACTCTAGGCTTATGCTGCTTTATTCAGCTGCCTCATTATTTTTGCATATTTTGATATACATGTTTTTCAACTTTTTATATAATGCAATAAAATAACCACAAAGATTCATTTTTATTTAAGATATGTAATGTACCTGACCAGTATAAAACATTTGTTTTTATAATCATGAATTAAAATAAAATAACCTTTGAGAAAAAATTCTAGTTGAAATGGAACTAAATATATACCGAAGAATTCATTCTTTTACAATTAAATCAGATTATCTGCAAAGTTATGTTAATTTACTTGAGGCTGCAATTTAAAACTGTATTTAAACAGCCTACTATGATAATAATTTCATGAATCAAATTGTCCACTATTTTTTATAATCAGATACTTATTTTAAAACCAATTTTCTGGAAGTTTTAATGCAAACGATGAATTAATTAGATGAGTTTCTGGTATTTCATGTATTTCTGGTAGAAACTGTTGATGTAGTGTTAATCGCAGCATAAAACATGTAAACAAACTTGTTTATACACTCTCAAACCCAAAATATAAGTTGACGGATGTCTTTTTTTTTTCAACCAATGAGAAGAGTCTGGCTCGAGCTGCCCTGAAACGGCTGTCACAGATATGCTTATGCACCGTTTGGCTGCATCCTACCTTGGGAAACCAGGAAATTTTATCCCACAAAATTTTAAAATTTGTTACGTAATTCATCAAAAGGTGGCGCTGAAGGTAGGTAAGAGCTTCAAGGAAAGCATTCAGCTAGAGTGTGCTTCTCAGAGATTTCAAGTTGCTGTTGGTTTATTCGACGGAAATTGTTTATTCGTTAGAACAGGGGATATTTCTTGTTTCGGAGTTGCAGCGCCTGAACTACAGTTTTGATGAAACGAGGCACAATTACCAAAGAAAATTTAGTCTAAAAAATGAATCGGCAATCAATGTAATAAAAGATGCGTTCAAAAATTTTGATTAACTGGGAACGGCAATGATGACCGGGCTTTAAATGTCGTCCGCCCAAGCGCAGCAGTGACAGAGGGGAATGCTGAAGTCATTCAGCAGGTGAAGCAATAGCGATCCCGCGTTACTGTTCTCTGTGTTGCAGCTCAGGCTGGACTACGACGTATGTTCATTCATCATATGAGCCACTGCCTTCACTTGTTCGCATAAAAGATCCAGACTCGCCAACCTGTGATTGATTGTTCCATGAAAGCACGCGCGACGTTGCAAACGCTATGGTACAACAGCTGGACGACGGCAAAATCGATGTTGGAAATATTTGGTTCTCTGACGAGGCATATTTTTCTCTCGACGACTTTGTCATCAAGCAGAACTAGCGCTTTTGGGGAACAGCAAATCCTCATGTTGCCTTACCTTCATCTCTGCATCCCCCAAAAGTCATGGTTTTGGCCGCAATTTCTTTCAAAGAACTCAACGGACCAGTTTCCGACACCAAACAATTACTGCATCTGGGCATTCTGCTTGAATTTATGGCGTTTTAAAATGCTTTGGAAGACCGTAGCAACGGCTCGTGGTTCTTGCAAGACGGTGTTTATAACGTTTTTTAGTTTTCTTATTTAGCAGGGCCATCTGTTGATAAACGTTGTATCTAATTTTGATATTTGGTGGGAAACAATTCCAATACGAATGCAGCAAACGGTACATTTCAATTGTCTTCCATTTATTAAAATGCAACTTTAAAATGGGTCAGTTATTTTAGGGCTACCCTATACCTGCTTGCAACTAATAAATTCATTAGTCTAAAAATTCCTCATATTTTTGTCAAAGCTACCACTGTTTTAATGGATATTGAACATTTATATTTAACTTTCAGATGTAGACATTATTGTTACCATCAAAATTTTATGCAATGTAAATAAAAGGATATCAACTTTGTTGTTTCCTATATAACTAAACGGTATTAGCGAGTCGAGAGATTACTATAGCATCAGATGATCCGCGTGTTAAAGTTATCTCGAGCAAGGCTAAAAGTTACCGTAACCGTAAGTTGAACAGGCTGAATCTTTACCCAAATGAGACAGGCTCCTCAATCCCATGATAGTACTTTACGCAAGTTCAACTTGATTGGCTAATCGGATCACATGACCTAGATACGTATGTCATCAGAATTTTCTGTTGGCAATTTATCTCTTCCTTTGGCGTACTTCGAAATTTATGTGAGGATAAATTTCTTTGCTGCTGTTTAGTTATATATTTTAGTTGACTCGGTAACTTAATAATTTTTAAAGTGTTTAAAGTGTAAAGTTTTAATGTGTTCTTGGCCCTTGAGATTGAACAGAATTCCTTGGGGGAAGACTTGGCAAGACCAAATATACCGGCAATCGGTTTTCTTCAGACGTATGGACTCAAAAAAGTATTGAGGTAAATATTCGAACTGAAATAAAAACCAGTATTACTCAAAAACTAAACATGTTTTGCTTTCAGTATCTTGGAACAGCATTAAACAGACTAAAGTTTAAAATTAAATTAAAATTACATACAAATGGAATATTTTACAAAATCCAATAGGCTATTCGCTAGGATTCAACTTTTTTTTTCAGAATTCTATGTTTTGTCAATTTTGCTACGAATTCAAGAATGGATTCAAAAACGTACCGTTTCAATTGTAAAAGGATACTTTACGTTACCCGCAGTGTATTAGCAGCAAGTTCTGGAAATTTTCCCACGGGAAAAGGCTATCTGTAAAACAAAGTGGCGAAGTTTAAGGGAAGCAAGGCCATCTGCATGTCCGACCTCTCTTGCCTTATTACCTAACTTGAGCGATAGAACCTTGACATTTACGACTAACGTTTTTCTTTCATATTATTGTGTGGCGTATCATTTAGCGCAAAATAGATATCACCGGTCGACAGGGTTGAACAAAAGAACTAACCCTCTAGGAGGTCAGACACTGACAGCTCAAAGATGGTAATCAATGCCAGTGGTCACTTAAAAGGGGGGATAACATCCTCCATACACAGATCTGAGGACGGTTTCAACAGACCCATTTTATTTTCGGATTCTGGAATAAGACAAGAATGGAGAGGGCAAGAGACTGGACGGATCAAGCTGATATTAACTCAACGTTAACTCAGGAGGAGAGGTAATGCGTTTAGTACCTTTGTCATCACATGTTGCAGTTTTTATTGTGGGTCTGATTGTCTAGACGGTATAGATATGTCAGGGTAAACACTGAAATGACGGTGCAATCTTCAATATGTATGATAATTTACACTCAAAGGTGTCTTCGACAAATTTTTTAAGGGGATAGATAATCAACCTCTCACACATTCTAAGCGCTCGAAGCTCCCCATCGAGAACCCCGACATTCCTGTCTACGGAATGGAGGCTATTCGCGCGCTGCTCTCTTTGTGGCACAGAAATGAGGACATGAAAATCTTAATGGACTTCAGCCGTTTCTTAAAGGAGCTTGAGATCTGAAAGATTCCAAGCCCCTCTGTTACCGGAGATTGCAAAAATGTTGGCCGTCTCTGTATCCAGAGGGTTAAATATTGACGGAGGGTTGCGAATGTATTGAAAATCATTATCTGTTATCATCGAAGTTGATTATTACAATTTCTTGAGTTTTTTTAGTGAAAGTCAGTTTTTAAAAAGATGAGAATGATTCATTACTTTCTACCCGAAAAAAAAGAACTAATTGACATTGGGACATGTAATATTCGCACAATACATAATGCCTTTGTTAAAGGTCTAAAAGAGTTAGGGGTAGATGTGTCTGAACTAGTTTTTACTATTCAAAGATTTTTTTATCAGTGGCCTAAACTTTTGTCAACGTACAAACAAATTCAAGAAGACTTGAAACTTCCCACTCACCATTACATCAAGCATTGTCCAAGCAGGTGGCTAAGCCTAAAGTCAGCTGCTGAGAGGTTGCTTGAACAATGGATTACAGTACGAAAGTATTTCCTTGACTAAATTCCAATAAAGAAGCCAAACATGATACAAAAACCAGGTTACAAAAA
Source organism: Metellina segmentata (assembly GCA_947359465.1). Lineage (NCBI taxonomy): Eukaryota > Metazoa > Arthropoda > Arachnida > Araneae > Tetragnathidae > Metellina > Metellina segmentata. The sequence continues at coordinate 21,616,583 of OX375883.1, read as the reverse complement.
AATTGTTCATTTACTTAGAAGAGAAACTATGAAGGCTGAGGTGATATTTGTCCTATCAAGTGCAGGTATATTTAATTGTGTGACTGAATTTATTCAGAAAAAGGAACCTCTAATACATAACCTTCATTCTCAACTTGAATTGTTGACAAGAACAATTGGGGGCAGGATCTACGAAGGGAAATTTATTTGAGATTTGAAAATAGACAAATCAGAAGATATATGTCATCAGAAACTGTTGCCTCTTGTTGATATTGTGATTGGAGATAAAATTTCTAGAGCACTACAGAATGTGAAAGAGAAGGAAAGGAATTTCTTTTTTCTAAGGGCTCACAGAAGCATTACATTGCCAGTGTTAAATATCTTTTGAAGAAGTCCTCCTTCAGTTCATGTCTTCTTAAAAGTTTATCCTGTCTTGATCCTCTTGAGAGACTCAGTGGCGAGAGTGTTCGACAAGTATTAGAAGTTGTAAGAGCAATTTCAAGGGATGTCCCAACACACATGCTAGATGAGTGGAAATTACTCCAAAAAGAATTTGAGGAAGAAGTATCATAATGAAGCCTATTGATGTTTACTGGAACCAGTTCTTCAGACTGCGAGACATTAGCAGAGTTGCCAAGTGCTGTGGAACTTCCAGAGTTTCTACGCTAAAGAATCGAAAATCCGCAACTCTGCGTAATCTTAGGTTCACTCCCGAAATCGCGTCGATGCAGGGAAAAGGGAAATTTCCTCTATTAAAAGGAAAATTTTTTCCATTTTCGGTGAAACTGTGTATTATAATTTTGTTTCTATAATTTAGGGATAAAATCTTTCATGTATACATGTAATTTTTTTATCTTTAAAACAGTACAAAGTCCAAAATCCAGAATCCTCCGGTCCTTGACCATTCTGGAATATTTGCATTTTTTGTCAAATAAACCTTAAACTAACCTCCCTTAGCAAATTTTGTGTTTGCAATACTAAAATAGCAGATATATAAATAGGAATTTTTTTTAAACAATGCAAGAAATTTTACTTGCAAATCTTCTAATTTTTTTGTGTGGTATTTACTCTGAACATGTCCGTTATTTTGCGTTGTTTCATCAATTAGGTCCAGGCTTACCTCCTTGTTCTATGAAAATTGTCAAAAAGATGGAAAAAAAGTGAGAAAAACAAAAAAAAAAACTTGGGTTAGCAAAACGTCCAAATTTTCGACAATTCCGAATTTTGGACATCCGCATTTGGGACTTAAAAGAAATTATCTGTGCTAATAGGGAATTTTATGACTGTTTTTAAAGAAAAATATGCAGACATTTTATTTTTGTCCTTATTTTCACGTTGCTCCTTAAGAAAAAGACAAAATTAATTTCAGACTTTTTAAACAAAACAAAAAAAAATAAGAAATACTTCAATCTGTGTCAAAAATAAACGAATTAAAAAATCATAATTTCGTTTTTATTTTTATTTTTTGTTAATATTTTAAAATTACATACTTTTTATAAATGAAGAAAATAAAAGTATCCTAAAACTTCCTGACGGGACAAGGACCTATCCTTACTGCAAGAATTGCCTAGAGATCCAACTCTCACCAAAACACATCTTTGAATGTCCAAAAATTACTGCCGAGATCTTGAAACTCGGATTGTTACCAGATAGAGATCTGCTATGGGAGACCCTCTACAGTTCTGAGGCACCGAAGCTGGCAACTGCGGTCCTTCGGACCTTTGACAATATTTGAGACTTTTTTGGCAATCCATAGACACAACATCATCATCAAAAATATCCTTCCAAAGAAAGAATAGATAGGGGTAGCTGGGGAGGATCTTTTATTTTCTATCTTTATACTTGAATATATTTAGCATTACTGTTATTTGTTACTTTTTTTTGCTCGATTAGTCACTTTTTGTCACCTTTTTGTAATCGATTAGTCACTTTTTGTCACCTTTTTGGTTCAATTAGTCACTTTTGTCACCTTTTTAGACCTTGAAATCTGTTAGGAGCCCTGTATTCATGCTCCACCTCGCACCTGGCAAAAAAAATCAAAAGAAATCTTTGTTTGTAAGCAATTCATATGCTTGATCATTAAGGTCGGATCTACAAGAATAACAAAGAGATTCCCCAATGTTATAACTCTGCCTTTTAATTATTCAAGTTAAAATTGACAAAAACTCCCAGATGCATAGTCTAAAGAAAGCCATAAACTACTAACTGCCCTAATAAGAAATTACCTTCCAAATGTGCAAATTGTTCTCAGCAACACATGACTAACTACAGTATGCATTAAAAAACCAAAGACCTATGTCAGGAAACTGACACAACCCCAAATCTCTCTTATGCTTCTAAACTTTAAAATATTATGCTTGCTCCTGAGTCACAAATCTCCCAAGAGACTGCTCCTACCCCAATCATAACAACAGCTCAGACCAATTCTACTTTCACCAGCAAATGACCTTAATGTGTTGATGGAGTAATTTAAGGAAATTCACACACAAACACAAATTATATTAAAAAATACTGGCAACATGAGGAAGCTTGTCTAGGACTTGCAGGGATGCAATAGTCCCACTGACAAGCTCTTCAAGCTAGTTAACACCCTTAATACAATAATTCCACCACACCTTAGTGGTCCCAATTTCAATCTGCATCAGTGTTATTACCCTAATCCCCCAAATTGCAATTTATCTGTCCTAGCTTAATTTTCCCTTACAAGCATTGTTCTATTAGTTAATGTCCCCCCCTTAACACCATCATTTGACTGTGGTTCAAAATTTCATGGTATTGTTTATGGATCTTTCCCTTGAGTGATTGATCGCATATTGTGGTGTTGCTCTAGTTGGCCATTAATTAAAAACTTCCAATTATACACTTTAAAACTTAACCTACTTTACCCTATGCACTCGAGTTCCTTCCTCTTTGAGGTTTTCAGTTCATGACAGCTCCTTTGACCACGCCTCTCAATCACCCCCTCTCACCTGTTCGGCTCCAATATCCAAGATGTCGCCATCAACCGAATTTTCTACAAACAAACATTCAAGTTATGACCCCAAGAGAAGCTTGCGATAGAGGCAAATTGGACCCATGAACTGCACCCATATCTTTTCCCTTCATGGGTTGAATCTACTAGAAATGGAATTTGTAATTATTATTTATATATATATATATATATATATATATGTGTGTGTGTGTATTTATTATTTTTTTTATTACACGACAATCAAATTTATTCTATTTTGATCAAGCTATGCTTAAAAAAATTATTTTTTGCAAACTTCAAATTTTAAATCTAAATTTGTTTTTTAACTTTTCGCTCTCCCTTACATTTATCTTTTTTTATCTTACTGAAGGGGCGGGGGGGGGGGTAGTGGGTTTCTCACTGCGTTATTGACTTGCAAGCTGTATATGACACGGGTTCAATTCATGTGACTACCCTGAGTATTTATATTTTGTGTCAAACATTTCCTGTTTGTGTACGTACACTTCATTCTATTGTTGCACGAACTTTTTTACTCGAATTCAAAATAAATGTTTCATTTTCTTTTTACGCTAGTCATTTTGATTTAACATGAGCGGGCCAAAGAAATTTTTTTCCCAAATTTAAAACATTTCTATTTGTGGCATAGTAGTATCATCAGTTATATTACACAAATAGATTGCATAACAGCTAGTGTGTGTTTTTGTTTACCAATGTGTGCGTCTAGTTATCTGTATCATCAACGTTTTGATTGTATTTGGTTGCTAACACGACTGAATTTCCCAACATCATTCTAATGGGCGAACAATTGGTGGAAAATGATTCGAGGATCTTTCATTTGAAGATATTGATGAATCAGTCCACAAAGCCCTAAGCGAAGAATAAATATTAGAGGTTGTCCTTGAGACTCCCAACAATGAACTGAATGATCATGTTCTAAATGCAGATTCAATAAAAAGAAAGTCTGGAACTGGCCAGACAATTGGGTAATCCTTTTGTCAACTATAACCCTGATTAACGCACTGGGAAGTTTCAAAGTGAACTGGAGTTGTTGGCAGCCTCTTACAGAGAATTATATAACGGCCTAACCAAACACGAACGCAACGATTAATAACTGAATTCGTTCGTAAAATTAGTTAAACATCCTCACGAGATGAGACTAGTGCTCGTCCAAACAGAATTAGGTGTACATTAAGTTGACACGTAAAGGCGAATTTGTGATACAGCCCTTTCAGGGTAGAGTGCCTATATACTAAGAGTGGCGACATACGGGAAACACTTTCTGATTGGCTTAGAGACCTTTTCTACCGCCCGAGGCGGTCTTTTTCTAGCTCCCGTAGACTTAACATGGGAACTTTTTGTGTGTTCGGGAAAAACGTGTGTATATTAAATTAAAAAGAAAATATAGCTTATTCATGTTCTAGAATGTTTATTTATTATTATTTTAGTGTTTTGTCAGTATAAATTTGAAGACTTTTTAAATAAATAGCTTTTTTTACAAACGTGGTGTTTCCCACAGTCTAAGTTAGCGCGTTGTGCAATCCATCTCATGAATTACACATGTAATTGAGCGTTCATATGATTCATTTATACCGAATGTATCCATATTATAACTTTAAAAAAAGAAAGATATTTTTCTTTCAACAAACCTCTTTATAAAATATCCGATATTTTCATATTTATGTAAATATCTCGATATTTTCCAACCTTGGTTCGGTAAAAAAAAACTTTCATTTGAAAGGAATTACTGGTGTATGTTGTCAAAAATACCAGAAACTCATCTAATTAATTCATCGTTTGCAGTAAAACTTCCAGAAAATTGGGTTTAAAATAAGTATCTGATTTTAAAAAGAACTAGTAAACAATTTGATTCATGAAATTATTATCACTAGGGGGCTTGCCCCCTGCTCGCTAACGCTCGCCAACCCCCGGAGGATTGCTTCGCAATCCTCATTGGTTCGCTGCGCGAACCTATGCCCGCTTCGCTCGCCTCAATGAAGACCTGTGTCCTAGCAGAAGGGATTGTTTACAAAATATGTTACCCAAAAAAATGTTTTTCAAATCTAAATTTGCTGTATTACAGAAAAAATATATACAGTATCTCTAAAATCAGAATTCAAATGAAAACTTTGTGCAAATTTTGACTCGAAATGTGAGCGTTGCTTTGGAAATTGAATACCCAGCATGTTGTTTGTGTGTACATTTTCCCAGCACTCAAACGACCCACACTTTTTCATTGAGTTTGTTGCCGAAAGTTGTAGTGCAAGCGTCTTGTTGAACTATGATTGTTGGCCCTGAAAAGAACCGTTTTTTAAATGGCCCTGAAAAGATCCTCCGCTTTCCTTGATTTCTATTATAAACTAACTGCAACAGCTCATTAAAATTTCCTTTTTTTTTTTCAATAACATTTATCCGATAACGCTATAAATTCAATTCAAGCGCGCGAGGCTTCGTGAAAAACAAATAATCGTACAATGTTGCCAAAACGCGATAGCTAATAACGTCTTTTTTGCGTGCCACGTAAGAGAATTATATATATAGACTAGGGGGCCTGTCCCCTGCTCGCTAACGCTCGCCAACCCCCGGAGGATTGCTTCGCAATCCGCACTGGATCGCTGCGCGAACCTAAGCTCGCTTCGCTCGCATCAATGAAGACATGTGTCCTAGCAGAAGGAATTGTTTACAAAATATGTTATTCCAAAAAAATATTTTTCAAATCTAAATATTTTGCTGTTTTTCAGAAAAGGGTGGAGGGCGAGAAAAAAATCTAAACCAATCAGAGCACGTTTAATTTCACTTCAAAACACGGTTTAATTCCAATCAGATAACGTCTTTAATCCTAATCTTCTTAATAGGGTTGCCATAAAAACAGCCAAAGGAAAGGTTGCCACTTTGGCGAGAAAAAAAAACTGTCCCGTTTGCTACCACTCCACCCAGAAAAGATATATACAGTACCTCTGAAATCAGAATTCAAATGAAAACTTTGAGCAAATTTTGACTCGAAATGTGAGCGCTGATTTGGTAATTGAATACCCAGCATGTTGTTTGTATGTACATTTACCCCTGCACTTGAGCCACCCACGCTTTTTCATTGAGTTTGTAGTGCAAGCGTCTTGTTGAACTATAATTGTTGACTCTGAAAAGGACCTTTTTTTAAATGTCCCTGAAAAGATCCTCCGCTTTATTTGGTTTCTATTATTAACTGCACAGCTCGACTAAAATTCTTTTTTTTTTTCAATAAAATTTCATCCGATAACGCTATAAATTCAATTGAAGCGCGAGGCTTCGTGATAAGCAAACAATCGTACAATGTTGCCAAAACGCGATAACTAATAACGTCTTTTTTGCGTGCCACGTAAGAGAATTATATATATGGATAGTAGGCTGTTGAAATAAGAGTTTTAAATTTCAGTTTCAATTAAATTAACATAACTTTGCAGATAAACTGATTTAATTGTAAAAGAATGAGTTCTTCGGTTAATATTTAGTTCTTTTTCTACCATAATTTTTTCTCAAAGGTTATTTTATTTTAATTCACCGTTATAAAAACAAATGTTTTATACTGATCAGTTATATTAAATATTTTAAATTAAAATGAATCTTTGTGGTTATTTTATTGCATTATATAAAAAGTTAGAAACCATTATTTATATCAAAAATAATAAGGCAGCTGAATGAAGGAGCATAACCTCAAGGTGTAGGGCTAAAATAGGGAAATTAGTTTTTTTACTATTAACCATAACAAATCCAACCCTCAGAGTTGATACTTTTTAAATGTTAACGTTGCAAGTTAGGAGAAGCTTAGCATATTTTTGTTTCTTTCAATCAAATATTTCCCAAACGAGGATGTCAGAGCCATTGCTTGATTCGAGCCACATCATTTTAAGTGGTCATATCTACTGTGGGAAACAGCACCTGTGTGTGCTCATCACAGCATTTTTATAAATACCAACATGCTTAGTGATGTTATCTTCTACCATTTAGGTTTTAATATTGATATGTTTTTGATTGAATTTTAAGATCAATTAGAGTAACCACGCAGTGAATTGAAATAAACTATCACCTATTAGGCAGATATGAACTTAAGTTACTAAAAGTACACATGACGAAGTCTTTAAAAATCCAAACTAGAATTTATTCAAAAGATAATAATTGAATTTAAGTTAAGATTAAAATATTACATTCGACACATAGTTACATTAAAAAGTAAATCTAATAACTTGATCGAAGAGATCAAGTAAGCGGGTACGTGATCAAACAAGTGAGAATGGGAATTAAAGCGGGAATACTGGTGCAACAGATTGCAACCGCTTTTATATAATAGTATGGAAGATCACGTGACAAGATTTGCATAATCGTGATAAGATTTGCATAAAGTACGAATCAAATATGTTGGCTTAGTAAAATTGAGAAAAGGAAGGTTTTTCCTAACAATGGCCCGCCTTTTACTAGCCAAAAACATTTTAAAAAATACCAGAATTCAAAGTTCTGAATATGAATCGTACTAACCTTGTAACTAAATAATTTAACAAAGATTAATATTTATGACTTTCAGTCAATTCTTATAATCACAAACACACAACAATCTTATGTTGTAAAAATTCAAAAAGTAATAACAGAGTAAAAACAGTTCTCTGTAAAAATACATGAAAAATTTTTCATCATAGCATGACGGGCTGGCATGCAAATTTGTTATGCAAAAATGGAGGACACATTTTTACGGACTAACAAAAATAAAAATAGACCAAATAGGCCTCCTAAAAGAGGGCATCAATAACGACCACCACCCTGGTGACATACAGCATCCTCGTACTCTGGCAGATTACAATTGTATTCCTTCCGAGAAGGTATTAGGAGCCTTTCGTACGCTTCAGCTGTATCCATCCAAAGTAGTGGACGATATCTCGCCAGTAGCCAGTCAGACATGGAAAAGAATAAGTACATTAAAAAAATATTACAAATATGTTAAAATACAAATATCTTATTAACTAGTGATTTCTATCCTACTTTCGGTAATGGTTTGGTAAACAAATCAGCCAAGTTAGATTTTGTATTTACATATTTTAAAGTAAATAAGTTTTCAAGAACCAAGTTTCTAATAAAATGAAATTTGACGTCAATGTGTTTTGTGCGATGGTTCTCTATAGATGATTTTTGTAAAATTTATAGCTGCTTGATTATCACACAATAGGTGGCTTTCAAAGTTTACTTTTAAAAAGTTTAAGTTTTTCAGTTCATTTAGAATACGAATAATCCATACAAGTTCTTTGGATGCCTCCGTTTAAGAAACGTATTCTGCTTCTAAAGTTGATAAACTCATGCATTTTTGCTTGAAAGTACGCCACATAATTGGCGATTCATCAATAAATAGAATTAAACCACCCATAGAGATACGATCATCTCGATTGGCTGCAAAATCAGCATCACTGAAACATCTTAAATTTATATCATTTATATTAGAAATATTTAACTTATACAGGGTGGTCCCGAATTCATGGTACAAACTTTAATGGTAGGTACAGGACATTGTAACAATGATTTATTGTATAGGAATGTATAGTCGCAAGTGACGCGGTGAGGCGTAAACAGGGGAAATAAAAGGAAAGAGAAATGGAGTGATCGGTTGGTATCATTGCCGGTAGAGGGCAGTAGATGTCTAGCCGCTGTTGAACATGATGCATCGCAGTAGGGAAAAGCGCCATTCACAATTGTGCTGCCGTAGACGATGGGTGACTTTACGTATGCAGAAAAAGCAGACATGCATTACATGTACGGCCGTGCAAATGGTAACGGCAGAGCTGCGTTACGAATGTATCGCGCGGAGTATCCTGATCGACGAATGCCGGATCATAGAATTTTTCAACGGTTACATCGTCAACTTTGTGAAACAGGTGCGTTCGACGTCAACAGACATGGCGCTGGTCGAGTAAGAGCTGTACGCACTCCAAGGCTGGAAGAAAGCATCTTGAACATTGTGGCTGATAGACCGGAGTCAAGCACAAGAACTGTTGCGCGTGACGTAGGTGTGAGTCATCAGACTGTATGCAGAGTGTTAAACGAAAATCGCTTACACCCCTTCCATTTTCAGAAAGTACAAGCATTGAATCCGGCAGATTATCCTCGCCGCGTGAACTTCTGCCTGTGGGTGATGCAGCAATGTGCGTTGCAGCCGGATTTCGTAGATTATGTGCTATTTACAGATGAAGCGACATTTTCACGCGAGGGTGTCTTTAATGCGCACAATTCCCATGTGTGGGCAACCGATAATCCACATGCAACGCGTCGACATGCGTTTCAACAACGTTTCAGTATTAATGTGTGGGCTGGTATTGTGAACGACTTTTTGATTGGCCCATACTTACTACCCACGCGGCTCACTGGCGGAAGCTATCTTATTTTTCTGAAAGAAGTGTTACCACAACTGCTGCATGATGTTCCGATCGCCATTCGTAACCGCATGTGGTTTCAGCACGATGGGGCGCCAGCACACTTCAGCATTGATGTACGGAATTACCTGAATGCCACGTTTGGTACTCGATGGATTGGGCGTGGTGGACCAATCCCTTGGCTACCCCGATCTCCCGATTTATCGAGCCTCGATTACTTTTTATGGGGACATCTAAAGCATCTTGTTTATGAGACTCCAGTTGACTCAGATGAGGATCTCGTCGCTCGCTTATCTGTAGCTGCTGCAGGTGTGCGTGAAATACCAGGCATCTTTGAACGTGTACGCCAATCGCTCCACCGACGCTGTCAAGCATGTATCGATACTGGTGGACGCAATTTTGAACAATTACTGTAAACATGACACTTGTCAACAACGCTTTCAATAAAATCTTTGTTTTTCCTTTCGGCCGTTATTTCCCCTGTTTTCGCCTCACCGCGTCACTTGCGACTATACATTCCTATACAATAAATCATTGTTACAATGTCCTGTACCTACCATTAAAGTTTGTACCATGAATTCGGGACCACCCTGTAGTTACTGGTTTGATGTACATAACCCAACAATTTTAATAAGGTTTTCCAGTGTATAATACCTGGGTTAGATTGGAATTGGGACAATATGTTTATAGCATAGCTTATATCAGGACGAGTCCTCATAGCTAAAAATGCTAAACAACCCAATAAATTACGGTATGGTAATTTTGACATCATTGAAATTTCTTCATTTGATTTCGGGCACTGTTGCTTAGATAAAATGGTTCCAACAGCAATTGGTAAAGATACAAGAGGATAGTTGTACTTTTTATATGTTAAACAAATTTTATTTATATATTCACTCTGATGAATCAGTAGGGTTTTACCATCTTGTTCAAACTCGACACCTAAAAGTTTTCGTGTCTTTCCTAAAATTTTTATATCAAATTGTTGCTTTATTTTTTGAACAATATTAGATATTAAAGATTCATTTATAGCAAAGATAATTATGTCATCAACATACATTAAAAGTACCACACTGTCATCAAAAGTATAAATACAGTTTGCCCATTCAATTTTATGAAATTTAAGATTTTCTAATACATTGTGTATTTTCTGAAACCAATTTCTTCCTGATTGATGAAGTCCATAAATACTTTTATTTAATTTACAAACATAATCAGGTTTGTTAGGATCTTCAAAACCTTGAGGTTGGGACATCAGAATGTTCTCATCAAGTGATGCATATAAATAGGCACATTTAACGTCATAGGCACATTTAATTTGACAGTGTGACCTTTGAAATTTACATACAAAAATTGAGAAACACAATCTTATAATTTCAAAATTCACAACCGGGCTGAAGACCTCGTTATAATGAACACCTTTAGTTTGTCTGAAGCCTTGTGCAACTAATCGAGCTTTATATCTGACAATATTGCCTTTGTCGTCACTTTTGACTGTAAAACCCAACGGCAACCTATTACTTTATTGTTAGGAGGTTTTTGTACCAGGTTCCAGACTTTTCGGTTATTCATGACTGAAATCTCATCTAACATAGCTTTACGCCACTCGTTAGTTTGAGGTGATCTCAAAGTATCATTATAACAATTTGGGATTGTAATATCTAGTCATGCTTCAGAAAAATTAGTTTGAGAAAGTTTGATCTCTTTAGGTTCTAATTTAATCTCTTCAGTATGAGCATTTCTACCATGGAAATCAAATCTTTCCATATTATACGGTAGATTATTTGCTTCACAGAAATTTCTGACATCGTTTTGTGAACGCAATCTAGTTTTACTCCCAGAAATATAATAGTAGACATCGATTCTCGAACCCTTCTTTCGAGGTACGACTTTCCTTATAAGTAAAAATTTTACGGGGGAAACGGGTTGTGATACTTCACTTTTACTAGTTCCCGGTGTAGGTTCTAATTTAAATTCCGATTTACTACTCGAATCATTAGAATTAGAATAATTTTTATTAGATTCCTGATCCGTATCGGAGTCAGATGTTGGATAATCACATTTTAAAGAAAAAGTTTTAGGAGGGTTAAGTACTGCTCCACTGCTATCACCAACATCCTCGGCGAAAATTACGTTAATCGATTCTATTATTTTTCTTTCAGTAGGAAGCCAGATTCTATATCCTCTGGTTCTTTGGGCATAGCCAACCATAATTCCCTTCTTAGCTCTCATATCAAGCTTACGTCTGTGCTGTTTGGGAATACCCAAAAATGCAGTCGTTCCAAAAATTTTAAAGTGTTTAACCGACGGTTTATTACCACTAAAAAGTTCGAAAGGAGTCAGTTTTTGTTGGCCATGGCAAATTCGGTTCCATACATAAGTGAAACAAAATAATGCCTCCACCCAAAAGTGATTTCCCAGACCGCTATCATTCAACATGGTTTTAACACCATCCATTGCTGTGTAATTATAGCGCTCTGAAACACCATTTTGTTCAGGGGTATAAGTATTAGTTCGTTCGGCTCTAATACCTTGTTCCTCAAATAAAGCTTCAAACTCAGAGTTACAAAATTCCAATCCGTTATCTGTTCGAACACATACAATTTTAGAATTCAGATAACGTTCAACTCGATTTTGATAACTACGAAAACATATGAAAACATCCCCCTTTTCTTTTACTGGGTAAGTTGTAACTTTTCTTGAAAAGTCATCAGTGATCGTAAGAAAATAGCGGTATCCGCCAATTGCAGTATTTTGCATTGGGCCACAAAGATCCATGTGAATTAATTCTAATGGTTTGTTTGACCTTATTTTCCCGATCGGTTTAAATGATTTACGGCGTGATTTGGCGATTTTGCATGGCTCACATTTAATATTATCATTCTTAAATTTGGGTAAACCTTTTACACTTTCACTATTACTAGTATTTACAATGTACTTAGTATTAATGTGACAATATCTTTTATGCCAAATATTTAAATCATTTAATGAAGAGGTTGAAAGGTTAACTTTAGGTTTTAAATCCTTTTTAGGTATATTTGAAATTATACTTTTAGGATAGTTGGGCTTTACATAGTATAAACCACCTTGCCTTCTGGCATAAAACAATTTGCGACCATCTTTATGAAAAACAGTTAAAACATTTCGATCACAGACAAAATTATGACCAGCTTTATCTATTACACTACCAGAAATCAAGTTTTGTTTAAGCTTGGGAGAATATAAAACATTAGTTAATTTTATAATTTCAATCTCACCATTCACGTAGAATTCCAGTTTCACCTCGCCTGTTCCTTCCACGGGGCAAGTCACACCTCCGATTGCTACAGCTACCTCTGTGCCTTTGATAGACTTGTAGTTGAGCATCAGATTTCTTTCACAACAGAAGTGTGAAGTCGCCGCTGTGTCAAATACGCAGGTCCCAGGTGTAATTCTTGAAATTCCACTTGCATTAGCTTCGATGACCAAACTTGTCGTTAAATGCTTTCGGGAAGTTGAGTGGGGTCTTCTCTGGTTCCTTCTTTGTCTTCCTCTGCTTGTCTGTTCTTTTTGGTCTTGCTTTTCAATTGGGGTTTTTCTTAAGTTGACCGTATGTTGGTTGGAATAACAGCTTCTTATCTGGCATGCAACCATCTCCTGGTCTTTGTTACTTTGCTTCAACCTAGCTTCTTCAGCCAGTAGTTCACTCAGGACCTTGTCAGTTTTAAAGTCATCATCCTTCCATCTGTATATTGCTTAGACTATACCCGCATACACTGGTGATAGGTATCTGATGAGTTGGAACGCCTGATACCAGTCCTGGATGGGCTTTCCGTAATCGGCTAGCTGGGCTGAAATCTGCTTTAATCGTGCTGCGTATAATCCAATGTCCTCGTCCGGACATACATGGCATGAGAAGAATTCGTCAGTAAGGCCGATCGCTCTAGCTCTTGAATCAGGTCTAAAGTGTTCCTCCAGGATCTTCCATGCAGCTACAGGGTCTTCATTTCCCGCTATCAATAAGCGATATTCTTTCTCTGAAGATAAATAAATGGCACTGTAGGCTCGATCTTTCCGGAGATTATAATCCTTTATCAGCTTTTGGTATAAACGATCGTCGTTGCTGTCACCCGTTGATGCCTTGGTGGGGATCTTCTCCTCGTCAGTTACAATCCTCCAACTTCCTTTTTCCATCAGCAAGACCTTGATGTCTTCTTTCCATGTGCTGTAGTTGGTGGCATTCAGTTACTCAACAGACGCCTCCATGTTGAAAAAGGGGAAGGGATTTTTCGTTAACTCTACACTTGTTGACCAATAGGCCCGCCGTCTCAAGTTATTTTTAAATTAGCCGGCGATTGGTTATTTCGTGAGTTACTCTGAGCCCATAACCATTGATTGAATTTTAAGATCAATTAGAGTAACCACGCAGTGAATTGAAATAAACTATCACCTATTAGGCTGATATGAACTTAAGTTACTAAAAGTACACATGACGAAGTCTTTAAAAATCCAAACTAGAATTTATTCAAAAGATAATAATTGAATTTAAGTTAATATTAAAATATTACATTCGACACATAGTTACATTAAAAGGTAAATCTAATAACTTGATCGAAGAGATCAAGTAAGCGGGTACGTGATCAAACAAGTGAGAATGGGAATTAAAGCGGGAATACTGGTGCAACAGATTGCAACCGCTTTTATATAATAGTATGGAAGATCACATGACAAGATTTGCATAATCGTGATAAGATTTGCATAAAGTACGAATCAAATATGTTGGCTTAGTAAAATTGAGAAAAAGAAGGTTTTTCCTAACAGTTTTTTTAACAAATAAATATCTGAGCCAGCAACCAGACAAGAAACATAATTCCAGTAATTGTAATAAAACATAAAAAATTTCTTGAAGTTTAATGTTTTTATAGAGTAAGTTATGGATTTTTTGCTTGTGTTGATGTTAGTATGTAAAATAAAGCTCAATGTTTAGATATACAAAAAGAAATTTTTTATCTGATATAAGGGCGGATTTTAAGAATTGAAACGAAAAGCTTGACACTTGGAATGATTATTGCACATGACATGGGAAATGACATTATGGTAGAGAAGAAAATAAAATACTAGTGAACTTAAATAAAATTACAGTATACTCTCAATATCTTGAAGTCAGAGGGACGAAATATTGAGATAACAAGGTCAAATAAAACATAAAAAAATTAATACATCACAATAGAATCATTCTAAATCATAGGCGTAAAAAAAAAGAAGGGGGGGGGGTTCTAATAACCCCCCTCTCCGTTGAGAATTTTTTCACAAATCGCTCCTTTATTAATACCTATACTTAAATTGTACAATTAATCATTGTGTTACTTGCATAATTCATTAATGATATCAATGAAACAATGGTACACATTAGCTTTTTAAACATCTTGTAAACAGTTACACATCCCTTTGGGAGGTTTTATGCAAAATGACTCTTTTGAGAGGGTCGTTTTAAAACTTTAGTAGTAAACGTTAAGCACCCTCACCACTTCCCGACATACGTGTAACCAGAAGGCTTGGGGGGTTCAGCACCCCATCAGCTAAGAAAAACTTTACAAGTGTTTTTTTTAATCAATTCTTTATTAAAAATATAACTCAAATTATTCACAGAAAAATTCATCAATTTTACTTGTGTAAATATTTTTTTTAATTACGTTGAAGAATGGGTCGTATGGACCATTTTCGTTCGTGCAGCCCAATATCAACCAGACTTGTGTAAATAGTAAAGGATTTCAATGAAACAGTGGTACATTAGCTGTATGAAAACATTGGCATAACCAAAGGAGTGGTGGTTCAAACCCCCCATTCAGTTAATAATTTTGTTTCAAATATAAGATTTTTTTTCACAAATAACTAATTTATTAATACTTAAATTGCTCATAGCATAATTCATCATTGTTTTACTTATGTAATTGTAACTGATATCAAGAAAACAATGGTTCATTAGCTGTAGCTTTTTATACTATTTCCAGAAAATAAGCAATGCCGGAACGCTCCACTACACTCAATTACAGTAGTAGTTTGAACTACTATTTCTTCATAACTGAAAAGTGCTCATAGAAATAATCTTTATTAACACAGAATTTTATATGTTGTAGATAGAGAAGAATTTTCAAATGACAATCACACGTAATTGAAGTAAAAAAAAGGTCTAGTTCTACCCTCTATGTAACCTCTTCACAACCAACCATATAAATTTTTTTTCCCTTCTGATAAAAATTATGAATTACTTCAACCTCGGGTCTCAACTATGCTGAATACTAATATTTTTTTAATGATAAGATATTGCTGAAGAACTCATGTTTTTGTACAATGCTCTATTATCACTTTATAAGCCCAATTAAAATAGGTTAGAAACACAAAGTATATTTTTTTCATGTGATATTGTATCTTGGGAAGCGCCTTTTCATATACATAGATACATTTATTGCTACAAAACATACATTTTGTATATAATATATCATTAGCACTAAAATAACACAATATGTGTAGGAAATAAGACATAATACAATTTTTATGATCCCTATTTCATGTTGCAAAGGATTTATGGATCCCTTTTTTGAACAGAATACAGATTAATATTATATGCAATTTAGTGTTATTATATGTATCTGGCATCTCCTTTTCTTTTGTATTCCAGTAAAATTTATGTGAACAGTAAGACGTGCTGTTCTTATGATCTTACTTTCTATGTATTAAATCCCAAATTCAACTAGCTATCACTTTATTTCATTAATATTGCAACAGGTTATGGGTTTTAGCGACGTTTAACTTCGCAGATAAAGTAACGATGGCTCTGACGACATATTTGAGTTCACCATTTCTTCTGGACTGTGTGTAGACGACTGTGTACCAATAGCTTTTCTTTTTGTCGCACACTTTGATACATTCAGTAACATTTTTATTCATACCCGGCCAAGAAGTGAAATTGCATAATGATCAGCAGTTGCCTGTTTGCTTTGTTTGGCAATGGGGACTCGGCCAGATATTGCTTACGCAGTGAGTTTGGTATTTCATAAGTTGGACAACCCCACAGAGACTGATTGGGAACTCGTGCAGACATTAAGATACCTTTGCAAGATAATTCGATATGGGCATTGTGTGTACAATAATGAAGATGACAGAAGCCCGATGTTGTTTAGTGATGCAGATAACAGCTGTGCAGAAACACTCAGGTCTCGCAGAGGTGTAGTCTCTTTCTACGGTGCAAGTGCAATTACGTGTGAAGCAAGCTACAGGAGATCATATCCAATTCAACGACATAGGCAGAGTTCATGGCATGCTGGCAGGTTTTGAAATGTAAACAGTTCTTGGAAAGCATGGATAAATTGACCTTGAACATGTGATGCAGGAGATATACAAAGAGCTCTTGAAATGCATGATGGAAGGAAAGCAGAGATAAACTGTTACCTCGAACATGTGATGCAGGCAGCTTTTGAAATGTAAACAGTTCTCGAAAAGCATGATGGAGGGAAAGCAGGGATAAACTGTGACCACAAACATGTGATGCAGGCAGCTTTTGAAATGTAAACAGTTCTCGAAAAGCATGATGGAGGGAAAGCAGGGATAAACTGTGACCACAAACATGTGATGCAGGCAGCTTTTGAAATGTAAACAGTTCTCGAAAAGCATGATGGAGGGAAAGCAGGGATAAACTGTGACCACAAACATGTGATGCAGGCAGCTTTTGAAATGTAAACAGTTCTCGAAAAGCATGATGGAGTGAAAGCAGGGATAAACTGTGACCACAAACATGTGATGCAGGCAGCTTTTGAAATGTAAACAGTTCTCGAAAAGCATGATGGAGGGAAAGCAGGGATAAATTGTGACCACAAACATGTGATGCAGGTAGGTTTTGAAATTCAAACAGTCCTTGAAAAGCATGGATAAACTGACCATGAACATATGATGCAGGTGTATTTTGAATTGTAAACAGTTCTTGAAAAGCATGATGGAGGGAAAATAGGGATAAACTGTGATCACGAACATGTGATGCAGGCAGGTTTTGAAATGTAAACAGTTCTTGAGTAAACTTAGAGAGAATTTGTGGCTTGTTCCATTTCATTCTTTAAAGCTTGTGTCAGACTGCAAATTGGGCACGTCAGACTATTTTTACCAGCTTTGGTGACTGCATTTGGTGACTGTATGGTGACGCAACGTGAAATTGTCCTTGATGCTGAAACATTCCAGAATTTGTCTTGAAAGACTTTCAGCAAATCGAACAGATGTGATCGGAATACATCACAAAACGTTGTTTGGAAAAATCACCAAATACAATCATGCTCGAAACAAACTATACTAAATGTGATAAAGCTAAATCTAAAAATAAAAATAAAAAGAGCTAATATATTAGGCCAATCGTATCGCACTCGGGAAAACTTTTAAACTGATATAATAAATAACAGTTTGACTTAAAACATCCGTAGTTACTTATTTTACTTATATACTCTCAAACCCAAAGTGGAGGCTAAGTGACGTAACTTTTTTCAACCAATGAGATGAGGTTGACTCGATGGATCAAGCTGCCCTGAACGTCTTTTCTCCAAATTAACTAGCCCGTTGAACCGCAAGACTCACTATCTACCAATCACAAAGCGAATAAACCAGAAAAAGACCGACAAATTTGTTTCATAATAGACAGAAAGCATGGTTACAACTTACTCTCTACTTGACTGACGATTCAATTTAGCATAGACAATTGTAAATCTTCTATAAGGGAATAGCTAAAAAGCAACGCATTGTCAAATGTCTAAAACCTGCTAACTGCCTATGGCGTAATGTTTACATCGCGAAAGTAGCATTTCAATGTCCTCTGCTACAATCGTCTGAAAGTTGGACATATCAATTAATATATCAGTTTTTGAGAACGAAAAGCATAGGACTGTTATAATATGGATACATTCGGTATAAATGAATTATATAAAGCCCACTTATCTGCGTAATAGTTGAAATGGATTGCACAACGTGCTAACTTAGATTGCGGGAAACATCACGTTGTTTAAAAAAAAAACTATTTATTTAAAACTTTACTAGGGTACTACTACTTTAATAGGATAATAGAAATTTAGAACGCGTTGCCAGAAAATATAGTTAGTTCAAAGGGAGTGTACGAATTTAAGATGCAATTGAATAGTCAGTGGGAATTGGGGAATTCATAAGCAAAGGAACCACCCTTGTTGGGCTTGAGCCTGCAGCTGGTCAGCAATATTTGTATTTGTATAAAACGCTTTCAAATTTATACTGACATACCACTAAAATAATAATAAATAAGCATTCTTGAACACGAAATGGAACATGAAAAAGCTATATTTTCTTCTAAATTTACATACACACGTTTTTCTCGTGCACATAAAAAGTTCCCATGTTAAGTCTACGGGAGATTGAAAAAACCCACTTCGGGCGTTAGAAAAGGTCTCTAAGCCAATCGACCCGACCAACCGGTATAGTGGTTAAGGTGTTAGCCTCTAGATCGGAAGGTTCCTAGTTCGAATCCGGGCCCGGGCATGAATGTTTGTAAACGTATGGTGTAGAGGCGGCTGGTGCACCTTAAATCTGTCGTCGCCGAAAGTCCTCACGTTGGGTTGGCGTGGAAGTTTGGAGAGTGGGGTGCCAGCTCAGGTGTTGTCATCGGATCTCTCCCTTAAGGCAATGGTCCCCAACTACCGGGCCGCGGACCGGTACCGGTCCGTGGATCAAATGGTACCGGGCCGCCCAAGGGACATTAAATTATTTCCATTTTATTTACCGTGGTGTATTTATCTCCTGTTTGTGCAGTTCTTATCTATGAAATGTCCACTCAAATTAGGAGGCGGTAAATAATAACTTGAAATTTGTTCTGTTACTAGAGCTTCAATTATGATTTCTGAATTCTGTATGTCTCTATTTTCCAATTTTGACAAATGTGACAACTGTTTTCAAGTTGAAAGACAAAGTAGCTGCATTTAAAGCCAAACTGAAGTTGTGGGGACGGCGCGTGAACAGAGGCTATTTGGATATGTTTCAGACATTAGTGGGATTTTTAGGCGAGACTGAGCCTAAACATTCATTTTCCCTGTTGGTGCACAATCACCTGTCTTTGTTTTTAAAAGAGCATAACCGACCCAACCACAAAAGACCCAAGGACGTAAGGAATGGATCCGCGTCCCATTGGTCAACAAATCAGGCGAATCTAGCATGTATGTGCAAGAAGATCAACTGCTGGAGATTGCAAATGAAGGCGGCCTTAAAACTACGCCGAGACAACAACTCTGCCGGTGTTCTGAATTAAAGTCATGGCGGAATACCCAGAGATTGCCACCACAGCACTTAAATCCCTATTGCCATTTCCGACAAACTATCTATGTGAATCGGTGTTTTCTGCAGTGACAGCAACCAAAACAACGGAATAAACTGTACATAAGCAACACACTTCGGGTGTCATTGTCTCCTATTACCCCCAGATGAAACCGTCTCGTTGCAAAGAAACAAGCTCAGGGTTCTCGTTGATTTAACGTTCTAGTGAGTTAAAATTATAAATAACTTTATATTCATTTTTTGGTGTGACTGTATTTTATTTTGAAGGCATTTCTAACAGCTTTCATTATTTTATTTAAATCCCTTTTTGTGCATCCATTTAATATTATTAGTGATGTACACAGAAATAAATTTTGAGTACATTTTGACCAAGAAATTTATTTTGGGAGAGCATAGAGCTTGCAAGTTCAAAATTTCCAAATAACACAAGTTGATCAGACATAATTTGAGAAAGAAAATATAATTTTGGGGTTGCAGAATAAGTCCCTTTGCACACCACTTCTTGGTACACTCTTGAATAATTAATCACATCGACATTTGATTAAAATTCAGTGGGACAAATTTTTACTATATCAAAACAACGATTCGTTAAAAGAACGAATTTCTAAAAAATAAATATAATTTGGGGCTTACAGACAATTTATAAAAAGGATATATAAATAAATTTAAAATTTGGTGCTTACAGTAAATTTACAAAATGGATAGATAAATAAATTTAAAATGCACATTTTATTTTCTCAAAAAAGAAACTTACCTTGAAATTCTTTGTACCGCTATTTTTTTAATTCATCTTCCTTTCGAAGGCTTTTGGACCAACACAGTTAATTCCTTTTTCTAAACGGTACTGAACACTTAAACACGATAATTCCCCGATTAATAAATAAAAGCTACCATTTTCTTCACAAATGAAATATTATTCAACAGAACGCCCTGCGTAAACAACGGCTATCCTATCCACTGAGAACTTCAAAATAAACAAAACCATCGCCAAACTTTTTTCACTCTACTAGGGAGCAGGTTTTGTTTGCAGTAGAGAAATAGTCTGAGAGCAAGCAAAAAAAATAGTTCCCTGCGTCTTGTCCAATAGAAGGTTTTTAAATTTAGTAGGATATCTCTAGCTCAAATTATAAAATCTTGATTTTTGTAAAAATTTTTGCATGCTGATCTTTAGTATATTTTAATTATTATCACACTGTTGCCTGAAAAAATTTCAAAAATATTTTTATATAACTACTTGTATTTTTTTGTTCTTGTAGGGCTGTTTGTTAATCAGTAAAATATTTTCATTATAGATTTGAATTATGATTATACCCCCACGCTGTTTTGGACATCTCCAGACAAGTCTGCGGCTGTCGTCAGGACACAGTTGGAAACAGGACTGTCAGTAAAGACTATACGTCCCCAGTCGTCTGCAGACGGTCAGGTTGGACACGTGTGCGGTCACTCGTTAGATAGTTGCTAACGGCAAATCCGGTGCTGTGACAGCTGCTCTGTCTTCCCGTTCTGTTGTGACCCTAGGTCGACCGCTGCCGTCCTGACGCTGACATCTGCCGTTCTCGACCCTCTCTTTCAGCATCGTCTAATCGCCCCATCGCTTCGACACACAGGTCGAGTGATTCTTCGATTCATTCAACCAGCCTCCTTCAATCCGAAAGCACGACGTCTTTCAAACTCTGATATATGCTCGTAATCAGCATGAAAGTTTTGGCGAGGCATTGTTACAATCGACGTAAAATATCCGCAGTCGAAATGCAACAGAAATTTAGACCATAGATTGAGAATTTCTCCTTTTAACACCTGTTGAATGTACAATTCAGATGCGCTGGAGCTCCCATTATTCTTTCATCGGAGACCAAATTTTAATCATTTACATGTTCGCTCAAAATGTCTTTGCGTACGAAATTTCTTTACAACTGCACAACTCCTTGATGCGTCGATATCTTTGTTATAGAATGTACAATAATGTTTTTAAAAATTTCCACTTCACCAATACCTTAATTGTCATTTTCAATTGTAATTCATGTTGATTTAAAGGTAAGTGTATTTTACTGTAATATTACCTGAATAATTAGAATAGTTTTAAATTTCCATTGCATGTAAATAATATAAATGAACTTGTGTCTCTCATACAGCAATTGGATAATTATAATGCCTGTGAATCCAATAAATTAAGTAATTTAAAATCCTTAATAAGTGCTTTTTGTGAACTTAAAAAAATTGTCCCTGAAAATAATCACAATGTGATAGATTTTTTAAGTGAACCGATAAACTTTAAAATTGGATGATTTAGAAAAAGATGGGATAGTTAAGTATGCTCACACTCTTAGTGCTAAATAAATATGTCCCACTAATCTTGAATGGCAAAATCTTTGTCTGGCTTTTAAATGTTTGTAATTTAAGTGTGTGTGAAAGTTTAAAACTTGTTAATCTCAATAATATTTTAAATGCTGTCGATACTGCAGATTCCATAAAAATTATTGTTAGTTGGTTTGACATAATAAATACCAAATTTATATGATTGATGTTGCCTTTGAAATTGTATTTAAAGTGTAGAGAATTAATAAAATTAGTCATGTAATGTAACCATACCTCTATCTTTTCATTGCATTATCAGTTTGCTTAAGTACAAATATATTTATTTTTGATTTTGAAAATTAAAATGACTTTTTATGGGAAAATGTAAATATTTTATTCCTGTACTGGCGATGTTTTAAAATTTTGGTGCTGCTTGATTTCTTTCTATTATTAAAATGAGAGTAATGAATAATGAGCTTGGCTCTCATTAAATGAGTTTTTTTATGCATATCTAGAAATTAAAAGTGCTAAAATGTGTCATAATTTTCAAAATCAGTTAACATCAGATCTTTTAACATTTTATGTATATAGTTTTGTTTTTATCTGTATTGTATATCCAATATCTTAGTAGTTTCATTTTGAAATGTTTCTGAACATGTTTTCAAATCAGCTTGAAAATATATCAAAGCTTTGGTGTTAATCATAATCATTCAAATATTTCTTGTAAGCATTCATATCTTACGTACCACTGAATAAAGATTTTTATTCACTGAAATCTGTTATTGTATTCTCATTTTCTGTCACGATTTCTTTGCAGGGTTGGTCGATTTATATTACCTTAATATAAATAATTAAATCAAGAATTCTTTATCGCACTTTAAATTTGTAGGGGAATTTTCCTAACAAGAGGGTGCATTTGTTTTTTAGAAATTTATTTAATGTAAATTTGTAATATATTTTATCAGTTTATGTAATTTTGTATTTGCAAGTTAACATTTACCCTAAAACGGACAAAGTCGGTACCAATTTATAAGTGTCTTATTACAACAGAAGAGTCTAATAATTAATAAATTAAACAACTTTTGAATCTGCAATTTAATTTTTCATTGGCATTTTTTGATTCGTAAATATTTTAGTGGAAGAGGAGACAATTTTGTCATCAAATCAACAAATGTGATTTAAATTATATTTGTTCTTGTAATTATCCAAACAGTAATTTGATAGTTTTGTATTAATAAATAAAATAATCAAAGTTTGTAGAGAATTGATTTAAAAAAACCCAGATAGATTTGGTTTTTATCCACCTTGTTTGTGATGATATATAGTTTTTAATATTAACGCCCTTAATAATTATATTTCAGTCATTCTCATTTCCTTTTTCTTTAACTACAGTGTTTTTTCCCCTCATCAAAAGAAACGAGGCAAATTTTAAATTCGGTTATGTTATCAATCAAACGATTAATAATGCTATAAATATTAACTTTTCTATGGTAAATAATCTAGCTTTTTGCAACAAATATAATCACTTAAAATTTACCGAGTCCGTAAAAAACATGAAATAGAATACAAATACAAATATTGACGACCAGCTACAGGCTCAAGCCCAACAAGGCTGGTCCTTTGTTTATGAATTCTCCAATTCCCACTGACTATCCAATTGTGTCCTAAATTCGTACACTCCCTTTGAATTACTATTTTTTCTGGCAACGCGTTCCAACTGTCTATTACCCTATTAAAGTAGTAGTTTTTCCTTAAATCCCGATTAAAATTTGTCTTATTCAATTCATACCCATGACCCCTTGTTCTGTTATCCCTATTGAAATTTAAGCCCTCTGTGTTGTTTTACAAACTTGAAAAGCTGAATCAAATCCCCCCTCCTTCTTCTTCTTTCCAGTATATACATGTTTAGCTTACTTAAACGTTCATTATAGTCGAAATTTGCTAGCCCCTTTATTATTTTTGTAGCTCTGTGCTGAACCCTTTCAATTGATTCTATGACCTTTCTCATATATGGAGCCCAGAATTGTACAGCATATTCTAGATGTTGTCTTACTAAACCCTTATATAATGCCAAGATTATATTCTTATCCCTTGAAGTTGCAGTCTTTTTAATACACCCCAATAACCTATTAGCCTTTTTACCCGCAGCTGAACATTGGTGACCCATTTTAAAATCCCTGTGAATTATCACCCCAAGATCCTTGACTGTTTCTCCCTCCTTTACCTTTACTCCCTGCAGACAGTACTCGGCTCCACTGTTCCTGTAACCCATATGCAGAACTTGACATTTCCCTACATTAAATGACATACCCCATTTTACAGCCCATTCGGATATCTTATCAAAATCCCCTTGTAAATTTTCTATCTGTAACTGTATCATCTATGAAAATTATAAATAAAATTGGTCCCAAAACTGATCCCTGAGGCACCCCACTTATAACTTCTGTCCACTGTGAATAATTTCCTCTTACCTGCACTCTCTGCTTTCTACCCAATAACCAATTTTTTATCCATATTAATGTTTTCCCCTGAATCCCCAGCCTTTCTAATTTAAACAGTAATGCCTCATGAGGTACTTTATCAAAAGCCTTTTGAAAATCTATGTACATGATATCCACACTGCTCTTATTATCCAGCTCCTCAGTAATTTTTTCGTAGAACTTCAAAAGATTTGTAGAGCAGGATCTGCCCTTCCTAAACCCATACTGATTCTCTGATAACAGTCCCCCCTCCTCCAAGTATAACAATATATGCTTTTTTAACAGAGATTCAAATATTTTGCAAATTACTGATGTTAGACTTACTGGTCTATAGTTGCCCGGATCACTTTGTATTCCCTTTTTGAAAATTGGAGTTATGTTGGCCAACTTCCAATCCATTGGCACCCAACCTGTGCTATATGTTGAATTAAATATCGTGTGAATTACTTCCCCCAGTTCTTCCGCGCATTCCACTAGTACTCTCGGATAAATATCGTCTGGCCCTGGTGCTTTAGATGGCTTAATTCTTTTCAACTGATGTACTATTTCTTCCCTGTTGAATTTGCATTCTTTAATTATACCCCCTGCAAAGGATCCATCCTTGGGATTCTTTTTTAAACTATAGTTACCATTGAAAACCCCCTGAAAAAAGTCATTTAACACGTTTGCCATTCCCACCTCGTCTTGAATTAATTCACCTCCCTTCCCCTCTAACGGGCCCAGTGTAGTACTAAATTTATTTTTACCACTTGCATATGCAAAAAATTCTTTTGTGTTTATATTTATTTCCCTTGCTAATTTTTCCTCCAAGGACACCTTTTGCTTCCGACTAATAGTTTTAAACTCCTTTCTGGCTTTCTGATATGCCTCCTTGTCCCTGTCGTTACCAGTGCTTTTATATACCCTGTATATTCTTTGTTTTAATTTTAAAGCTTTGTGTGTTTCCCCTGAAAAGAACATAGGGAGCAATTTTCTAGATTTTCCTTTTTTCCTGAACGTTACATGTTTTTTTAACACCCTGTCTAACTTATTCTTGAATTCCTCCCATTGTTCAGAATGATGCGGTGCTAATAATCCCCCTTTGAATGTTTCCTTTAACTCTTCCCTTATCTTATGAAAATTTACCTTTCTGTAATTTGGAATTATTCTACTATTGATTGTGTATGCTGACTGAAAATTTATACTTAATCTGATATATCTGATGTGCACCTGATTGATTAACCTTACGGAAAACATAAAGATTTAGTTTAATCAACTATAGTTTATCCTTTCCAAAAGTAGCGAGAATCGTAGGATACGTTTCACACTGGCTGGAGCATAACTGTCGTGACGTCATTTCTCCCGTTGTGAGGCTTTCTAATCTATAGGAGGTGTTGACTGATCCCGGACCGTCGTCAATAGCCCGTTGTGTAGCTCAAGTAGGACGTTAACTAAAAAAATTACCAATTACTAAGTCAATCAGAAAATGTTTCCCGTTTTTCGCCACTCTGATTATATAGGTTAGGTGTTGCTTCGTCATCTGACCGTGGTTCAAAATTAGGAGGTGTTGTCCTCGAAACTTTCACTTAAGGGATTTATCCCGGACCGTCGTCAAACTTGCGTCTTCCGCCAGTAATGAACCGTCCATTTGGGTATATGCCTAGTCTGGCTCTTAAGAGCTAGCAAACTGCGCAAGCGCACACTTGGAAATGAACTCCAATGGCGACTGTTTTGTGATTTGAATCTGCCATAAATTGCCAAAAATAGTAGTCTTTTCTGTAAGGAAGAAGAGTTTAAGTTTGTGATAGGGGGTATGGGAGGTATAAGAGAGATAAAACTTTTCCTCCGTTTCCCGCCTTTTCATAATCTTGTTTTCATTTCGTACTCGCGACTCAAATGTGGTATGAGATGTAAACGCATAAAACAACAAACGAATTGAATAATTAAACTAAAGGGGAAAATGTATTCCACCGTTAAAAGTAGTTTTGTTTGTGGTAAGAGAAGGGGTCTCGATATATCCCCTTTTTTTTCACGGAAAGAATAGGAACTTCGAAAGTTTTTAACTTGATTCGATATTTGAATTTTTGCAAACGAAAATGAATACGCTCGGATATTTTCTGAAGGAGTGTTGACAAATTGATCATCAAAATACTAATAAATTCATTTCTAGAGAATAATTTCATGTCAAAAATTTCATAATCGATCTGCTTCAATAGTCACGTTGTGAAATTTAAAACAAAAAATTAAAACTGCACAAAATTTGTTTAAAAAATTAATTTTTGTTGAAAATTCTTAAACTATAGAACGTTTAGACAACTTCTTTTTTCTTTTCCTACAAAAACTCGCCAATTAACTCTGATTATTCAAGAGTTCTTTAAATTTATGAGCATAAATGTTTCAGTATTCCTGTTTTCACTGCTAGGAACATTTGTGAAAAAATCACTAAATTTTTTAATAATCTCATAGCAACCAACAATCTTGGAACTCCATTATAACATTGCATTTCTTGTGCACACAATGTTTAAGTGTAGGAATATTTAAGGATAGTTGGAACGAACTTAACTTCTATTATAATTATCTCTACTATATTATACAAGGAAGTAGGTCACGGTGTTAGCCTCTAGATCGGAAGGTTCCTGGTTCGAATCCGGGTTATGGATGTTTGTAAGCGTATGGTGTAGGGGCGGCTGGTGCACCTTAAATCTGTTGTGGCCGAAAGTCCTTACGTTGCGTTGGTGTGGAAGTTTGGAGAGTGGGTGCCAGCTCAGATATTGCCTTGATATCTGACAGTGTTTCAAAATAACGAAAGGCTTAGGCTGAGACGGTGGTAACTAGTTGAATATCTTTAATATTATTAAAGGAAGTGTTTGTTTGTTTTCTGCCCGCAAATTCCTGACGAATCTATGCCACTTACAGTAATGTAATTTGGCACACAGGTAGTCCACATTTTTTTGCAATTTTTGAGTTCCGGTGAATTTTAAAATTTAATCTAGAACATTTTAAAATGAATAAAATGTAAAAATTAATTATTATTGAATGCAGCATGAATGAAATCATTTTGCTCGGAGGAATGATTTTCCAGCAGACGATAAAAAACAAAAACTTTTAATTGGAGTTATTTAGTTCCTTTTTTCTATCTCCTAGACCGTTAAATATATAGTAAAAATTTCAACGGATTTAACATCTGCGGAAAATTTCACATTAGATCAATACCTAAAAATATGATTTTCTTTAAAAAAATAATAATTGTTTTAACTGAATATCTCTTATATTTTCGCAAGAGATTGTGACGGCACGTCAAACTTCGTGTTCAAGTAATAAACAGATAACATTTCCTACCCTCTTACAATTTCATCAAAAATTATAAAAAAAAAATTCATTTTGGCTGGAAATATTTTGTTTATTTTTGTAAAATCGGGATCGTTGAAGATAGTTTGAAAATTCCAACGGATTCGAAATCTGTTGATAATTTTACACTAGAAAATTTACCTTGTATTTCATTTTCTTTTAATAGATAATTTTTCAAAATATATTTCTATTTTCGCAAGAGATTCTGACGTCACGCCGATTGAATCTCTTCGCAATTGGAATTTGACAATGACGAGGCATAATTCATAATTTGGTTTGCGAAGCAAACCACCACGAGCAACGCCATGATGGCCGTTATCGAATTTGGTCGCATTTGAAAATGACGTGGCCATCACGGTATTGCCCATTGTGTTGGTTTGTTTAGAAAACCAAACCAATATATTCCGCGCAACAAACTATTTATTCATAGTTTGGTTTGCGAAGCAAATCAAATGGGAATTCATTACAATAGGCTATGAATTTTTATTTGGTATGCGAAGCAACCCAACACCACGAGCAACGCCATGATGGCTGTTATCCAATATGCTACGAATTCCCATTTGGTTTGCTTCGCAAATCAAATGGGAATTCGTAGCAATTACCGGGGGTTAGCGAGCAGTAGTTACACATGACCTGACGAAAACAACTGTCACGGGCAATGCCGTGCTTTTTTAATAAAATGCTGTTTTTTAAATCTTAATGTTTGAGAAACACAAACTTTTTACAATCTCTGTTTTACTTCTAGAAGTTATTATTTTTGCTTTGTTTTCGTCTGTATAATCTTTTGCATCACAACAGCTAATCAGGGCCGGATTTAAGAGTATGCCGCCTATAGGCTAAAATCCATTTGCCGCCCCCTCTGTAGTTCATATTTGCTTAAATACATTTGTTTTATACTATAAAAGGATAGAGTTCATTGATGTTTTCATCTTTTTTAAACATAAAGTTCATTTATTTTAGATAAAACTACAATTTTAATGGTTTACATAATAAATTATATAATCAAATTAGTTATCTACTTCGGTTTTTTTACTTGCTTCTTTCAAGATTCGTTGAAAAATGAAATGGGTTTCGAACTTAATTAATTCATTTGTTCTTGGAGATCAGAGATCACTATTTTAAACATATTTTTATATTTTAATACTAATGACTATCTTTTGCGTAATTGAAGAGCTGTATTCAATTTGAATTAAGTTATCCTACACGGAAATGTAATTACACAAAATGTAGTTAATTAATGGTTTATTTGTTGAAAAATATACAAACTTCTCTAAAACAACTCACCCCACGTAATTACATATCTTATAATTGAAGATTAATCTTCATGTTCAAATTTACATATCTTTCTTACGAGATTCCTTAATGGCAAACTCGTTAATAATGTCCTCATATGAAAGTGTTTTTGTTGTATTTGCCTCAATACAAAGTAATGAAAGTGAGTTTAACCGTATTTCAGAAATACTAGTTCGCAGATTGTAGCAGGTATGCACAAACTTATCCTTGCAGCAATGTCCAAATTGGGGTAAACATCTTGTAAGGAATTACACCTCAGAAATTTCGAAATTCCTTCCAACGATTTATCAGATGGGTGATTATTACCCACAGCACAGTGATTTTTAAAGTGGATGCACTCTTCAGTGAAATCCGAATCCAAGTCATTTGTGTAGACGTGGTAAAGGTTGGTGGCCTTTTTTCTCAGTTCCTCTTCCATATCTGTATTGTTATCACACAACTGAGTTAAGAAGTAGAATCGGTCTTGAAACTCGTCATAGGCCATGTTTCTTTTCTTGAATTCACAAACAAAAGAGTCTACAATTGGTAAAAACGTATTTATTTTAAGGTCATCCCTGCTAGTAAAGTTAACTTCTCCACTTCGGTCTTCGTCAGGCCAAACTTTTCTTTTTGGCTGTCTTTTATTATCTTTTTCATAAAATGTAGTTTTGGTTATATACATGGCCAATTCCTCAAAGTAATCAAAGTTGTTTCTCTGTTCCGTAAAATATTCTTCAAGAGAGCCATAGAAATCTCTGATCAACAAAACATCCACAGTTCCACTTTGCATGGCTTTGCTAACTTAATCGATTCTGTGAAGTACTGTGCTCCAGAAACACACCATAAACGCAGTCCCAAAACGTTCTAATCTTCGAAGTATTCCTCGGGATTCACATCTAGTCGTTGCTTTTTCTGTTGTGTCATTTGAAATTCCTGTCACATCAATGTACACTTCTTCCCAAGACTCTCGTAAACTTTGGCACGCGTCATCTCTTGTTTTGGTCAAAGCCATTTTTTGCTATTAGATCTCTAGTAGTATCATTTAAGATCCACAAAGCTGGATGCTTATTTAAGGAAATTGCTAATGTTGGCTCTTTATTTTCTGTTAAAGATTGACTTTTAACATCAAATCTATCGGGTACAATCTGATTGTGAGAACTTACTTGTATTTCAGTAGGTTCTGTTTTGGAACAACTCGTTCCAGAGAAAGCATTGTCGTCCCCAACAGAACCATCACAAACAGCTCGAGCACTTTCATGTTCCCCTTTATCTTCTTTATCGTTCTTTTCTTCCACTGGCAAACTATTAGTTTTAAAAAACGTATATAGTTTTTTTGTTTGTTTCAGAACACGTTCTTGTTCTTGAAGTTTCAGTTTTGTTCGTTTTTTGTATTCAGCGCCACTGAGTTTCTACCTACTGTCATTCATAGTAGCTAGTAGGGAGTAGCCTACTTGTTAAAAACTTTACGTTATGTATTGGAATACTCTTAACTATAAAGCAAAATCGTAACAAACAACACGAACACGCCTTGCTCAACACAATCATCAACGATCCCGTTGTGCATACCGATAGACATGAATGACAGCGTCAGACTCAGACAGACTAGACTGACACTACACTACTGACAGCGGAGCCACTGGGCCTTCCACCAACAGTGTTGTCCGATCGAATCGCTGCGCTTGTGCCAATATTATCAAACCAAATTAGATTGCACTACAAGAAAGTTATAATACAAGATTACGTGCTGTGAATTTATATTTTGTTATAGTTTTAGAAAGTAGGCTATGTAGAAGGACTAAATCATATTTTTAACGTCTGAAATACTTCATTTTAACGTTTGAATAAATTGCCAAACTGCCGCCCCTGAAAATTTTGCCGCTCTAGGCTGCAGCCTATTTAGAAATACGGCACTGCAGCTAATTGGACCATAATAGGCTAAAATGGATTGTCAACTACTATGAACATCCATGCCTATTACGGGACCTGATCTGAACACAGCCTGTTGAACTGAAGGCCAGAGCTTGGCTACCAGTTTGTTCTTCTTGTCCATTAAACTTCATTTGACCACATTAAACAGGCACGTGAATTTAAATCAGCTGATTTCAATCAAGTGATAAGTGATCAAGTTTCCTTCCTATATTGTGTTTGATAATATTGAAAATTAAATAACTATGAACAAAATGCATGTTATTTTTTCAAATGTTAAGAATTTGCTCGTCACACAAAATATTATACTGAAAATCGACGAATAGGTGAAGAAGCTCAATATATACTCACTCAAATTGTAACTTGCATTCATTTAATGTTATTTGGTATTGTAATCTGTTCATGAAAAAATAAAGACACTTAGTCACAACGAAAAGGTTTTCTGGCAGTATTACAAAAGCCATTCCAATTTTGCACAAAAATTTTTTTCGACAATGTTAATGTTTTCATTATGTTTTGAATATATTCTCTCTCTCTGGTAACTTTAATTTAAATTTTATGCATCGATCCTTTGGAATTCCATTGCACTACTAGCTTAATCATTCTGCATTCATGGAATGGATTGGATTGAATGAACTTCTTGGATTTTTATCCCTCTTCCTGTTGACGCGTTCCCTCTAATTCTTCAAGGGGTTATTATATACTTGGATATTTAAAAAAAAATTTCTATTTTATACACTTTGGTAAAATATTTAAGAAGTATTAAATATATTTAGGTTTTATTTCTATTACCATGTATAAAGCAAATAGACGAAAGAACGAACACCTCAAACGTCGTGCTCGCACAAAAGAGGACGGAGCTAAACTAAATAATGTGAGCGGCACGAAGCCTCAACTTTAAGGCGTTCCTTCCGAGCCCGTTGACGCTCAGCATCGGATTCCAGAACTTTTATCTTGGATTCTCTATCTCTTCATCTCTCTTTCTATAGACGCTTCTATAATTTTTGTTGTGTTTAATTTAGGGGGAGGGGGGACATTTTGAAATTTGTGCGAAATTTCCACACTTTGAAGTCTAAAATCTAAACAAGTATTAAATATTAAAATTTTATTTCTATTATTATTTATAAAATGCAAAGAGACGTAGCAAATGACACCTCAAACAAACAAAGTAGGCCAGAATTAGACTAAATTAATGTGACCGGCAGTGCGCATTTTCGTGAACTTCACGCAGTGCTTAATAGGATGACGTCAGCGCAAGATTGATGAACATTTATAACATTCTTTGTTTAATGCTCTTTTGAACGTGATCTCTTTCATTTTTTTTCTTCTCCTTTCAAGTTATCAAATTTTTCGCATTTACGCTTTTATGTGAATTTAAAAAATAAAGCGTGGTATACCGGTTTCGAAAGGTAAGACATATTCAACGTCAAAAGCCAATTCACTCATCTGATGATTGAGTATGTTGAGAAAATAGAGTATGGATTGAAGTGAACATTTATTGGATTAATTGTGTGATGAAAAACTGCAATGATGAATTTTATATTGCAAGTTCAAAATTCCACTGGACTGGCATGTTCTGGGGATGCTATAACTCTTGTTCTATGCTGTTCATAGAGAAAACTTCACTTTCTTATGTTATGTATAAGCCCTTTTTGGTGTGCAAGGAGTATACGAAATACTTGTCAATGCTCAGAGAATTTCAAAACTAAGCATTTTTGATTGAAAGTTTTTGTGGTTCGTCTCATTTTATATTTCGTCATATTTTTGATCACAAATAACAATATTTTCAAATAGCGTTATTTTTACAAGCTAAATATTAATGAAAAGTAAGAATTTTTTTTTATGATTCCTTTAATTTTATTTTTTATTACTGACTTGATTTTTTCTGAATTAGTAAATTTGAACAAATTAATTATTTTGTGTGAAAAGAACTAAAGAGATGTCATACATGTTATATTCATGTATCAATACATGCATGAACAATTCTGAAATGTGTATGATTTGAAATATTTTACACAACAGGGGGCTCCGCCCCCGGCTCGTCAATCTCCGGTGATTGCTACGCAATCCCATTTGATTTGCCTCGCAAACCAACGCCCCTTTTGCAAGCGTCTTTCCGGGCCATGACGTCACAAAACCAGATAAAACGATCTAACGTTTCATCTCGGCGATGAAAAATGTGTACACGATCGCGAAATTATACTTTTCATCGCATCGAATTTATTTCTGAACCAACTGTAAAAATAATTATGCCATAGGAAAGAGCGTATTCTAAACTTTCATGTGGTATTTTGAAATTTTAAAACTAATAGTATTAAGCTATAGATATGACAGTTTTAATTTGTATCGAAAATTACTATCTAAAAATTCCGAAATTTGTATGACCAACTTTTAATTGCATCGAATTTATTTATTAACCAATTTAAAAAATAACTGTACCACAAGAAAGAGTAAATTCTAAGGTTTCCAGTGATGTTTTCAAATTTAAAAACTGATAGTAATAAGCTATAGATATGGCAGTTTTAACGAAAGTGTCCTGATTTTCAAGAAAGTATTAACAGGAACCAAATTAAAATTTCTAAAAAAACTCGGTGATGTGTAAAAGTTCGCGTTTAGAGGTATTCTAAAAAAAATTCATGGCTGAAGACTGAACATTTGTACCGTGTTTCGCTCACTCGCAAGAATTTTGCTTTTTTTCGACTTTGACAATTAATCCACCCTAAACTACGTATAGCCGCATAAGAAAAAAAATTATTCTCCATCTAGTTCCCTGTACAATTTTGAACAAACCTTATCAATTTAGCAATTTTATGATGCGTACTTTCTGGGGAAACCATCTGAGAATTGAGCATAAAAAGCGAGTTTTCATTCCTGCGGCAGAAACTTCTTTTTAATATACAGAAGAATAAAAATTATGAGTGGTGTCTGTGATCCAACAAACTTATTTATCTAAGTTCAAAATTTTCACGTCACTGGTTATGGGTTACAATCAAAATAACTGGCTTAGAACCAGATGAAACAATTTACGCGGTTCCATTATGTGATTTACTATGCTAAATTCTGTTGCATTTTAATCTTTAAAAAATGTGTCCAATTATATTTCCTATTACAATAATGTTATAGATAATATATACTATTAATGTTTAACATAAAAATCACAAAACTACGTAGAAACTAAACTGATTTCATTACCTAAGGTCCAAGAAATTTAGACTTGTACAGGCAAGGAATTAATTTTAAAACCATGAAATTCGATTATTTTAATTTTAAAAAATCATGCTTTTTTCATACCAATATGGAATGATAAATTTGCAATAAGACATAAAACTTTGAAATTTCAACAGGTGTCTGTAAAGTTCGTTCTATTTATTGTTACACTTACTCGTACTTGGTACTCTCAGATTTTTTTTTCAGAACTAATCTTTTGTACACATAAAACTATAGGTATTGTCTTCTGTTTTGTGAATTCATTAACGATAAAGTAATTTTCTAATAAAAACGTGTAATTTATAACAAACTAGCCAGTGCGTGATGTAAGGTATTAAGGTGATGTAAGGCAGCCGTGAAACAAACACTTCCTTTTATAATAGATTTAAAATTTGGACAATTTTGCATAAAATTAAAAAAAAGTCCAAATTTCAAAATTATTTTGTTATCTTTCAAACTCTAAAGTTTTCATCATTAGGTTTCTACTTTTTAAATTTACCCAAATATTTAAAAAAGTATTTTATATCGAATACAATATTTAAACAAGTTACAAAAAATGCATGACAAAGTCCTTACAGTTACACAACTTGAAATTTTAAGTTAATGGTAATTTAGGTGTTACAATTAACAAACTAGGATCAGGGGCAGTAGAGTAGTGTGCAAAAGCAGCCTCATTAATTACAAATCTTGTTAAGATGGAAAATATAACACAAATTTATTTTATTTCTTCAAAATGTTTTGCAATGTAAAAAATTTAGTGTCAATATTTAGTTGATCATAGAAGCCCTCTTGTTTATTTTGATAGTCATGAGGCTATTTAGAAAGTTTCCTGTTTATGTATGCCTTTCCAAAGCTATTATATATTATTTGTTCTGCTGAAATACAAAAAGAACTTCTACATTATTTTTATTGTTAAATGTTTTTATATAAAGTGGGTAGAGCCAATAGGCTTAACAGCAACATTGGTGAAATTTCTTCAAAGTTGAAGATAAATTTTAAATCAGATATAAAATAAATGATGCATACATCTTGGATGAAGCATTTCATTATAGAAGTTTCTTTTTCATACATTACCAGAGCCTGCATTTGATAGTTATAGACACTGCAGTTTTCATTTAACTATCCTCTTGCAAAATTCATATACATGAATGTTTTGTACAGAATATTTGATTATTTTATTAAGTTAAAGGTAAGTTACCTCTATCATGTGGCTGAACATAACAAAATCCACCATTTTAATGGATAAAATCAGTAAGCATTCAAAATAAAAAGAGCAATATCCAGAAACAAAATTTATAAAGCACAAATTTATTTTTATTTCATAGCAAAAAGTTATTTCTTTAGATAACACAAACAAATCCACTATTTACAGACGTAAACACAAGAGAACACGCATTACACACAATATAAGAGATCATTAATGCTTTAAATGGTAAATGGAGGAAAATTACCAAAAATCTCTTTTTTACCAACCAGAGGAGAGAGCATATTCTATTGAGCAACAGGAAAAACCCTAGCTGAATCTTCCTCTCGATAACATAAAATATGCACTATGAATCAGAATCGAAACAATATAAATACAATACGAGTAAATGGGTACAAATATTGTTATCTACCTAGGTTTATATCCTGAGCTATACTGTTATCACCTGCTATTGTTGAGATTCAGCAGGTAAAAAAATTTGCTCAAAAGAATACGTAACAGTTCATAAATTTAAAAAAAAGCCATGTTATTTAAAATTTTTGTTTAACAACCAAAAAGTAAATTCTATTGAATAGCATGCAATAAAATGCTCACTCAACAAAATCTACCATTTGATTTAAGAGTGAAAAAAAAACCCCATGTTTAAAGATCAAAACAGAAAATTTTGCATTTTAATAAAAGTGGATGCACATTTTGTTCTCACAGATTTTTATATTATGAAGATTGTTTAGCCGACCAACCGGTATAGTGGTTAAGGTGTATGTTAGCCTCTAGATCGAAAGGTTCCTGGTTCGAATCTGGATGTTTGTAAGCATATGGTGTAGAGGCGGCTGGTGCACATTAAATCTGTCGTGGTCGAAAGTCCATAAGTTGGGTTGGTGTGGAAGTTTGGAGAGTGGGGTATCATTCCAGATGTTGCTTTGTCATCTGATCATGGTTCAAAATTACGTGGCGATACACTGAATGGCTTAGACTGGGACGGTGGTAACTAGTTGAAAATCCTGAAGATTGTTGGGATAAAACTTATGATAAAAGGTGATCCTACTCTTGGTAATTTATGTTGAGGTTTTTCTGCAATACAAGCATCAATATAAATAGAAATTCTCCATCATTGTAAAACTGGCTCAAGGGAAATGTTATGCTGAAAATACACTCGTGCAGAAAACATGGATTACGAATCATAAATGTGATATTCAAGAGTATAAATATAGGTAGTCAAACCTTGTTAAGACGAACTTCATGGGACAGTAAAAATAATTTGTATTAACCGTAGTTAGTGTATTTACATTACTTAGGTACTGTACAATTCTTGGCTCACAGGATTAAATTGTATTCATCACAAACATTATACAAGTGAATGTCGATTATTGATTACACAATTGAGCAGATGAATTTTAACTTTTAAAACAAAAGCAGAGCTATTTCTAAGCCAGCAGTAGCTTCTTTTTTGGCAAGCTTATTTCTTAATCTATAGAATCTTTAGTTGTATTCTTTCTTTTCCACTCTCTTTCACAAATAAATCTACAATTTGGAGTCACTCAATGCTTCTGATAATTGAAAAGAATCCATTTGCATGTGCACACACACTTAAATTTTGAAAATTTATTCATTGATTAGAACAACCGGCTTTCTGAGTAAATATTAGAATACACTTTTGGATGAGGATTAGAATTTAGATTGTATTAAGTGAGTTAGTCTTGACCATACAATAAGAAAGCAATCGTATACTAATATGCGTGTCTAAAGAGAAAAATCTTCAGTATTGTACCTAAATAGGTTAGTTAGGACAGTTAAGAAATAAGAACAGTCAAGGTATATATTCAAGTATATCAATAGTTATAAATGAAAGCAGATACAAAAATAGATACTTACCTAAATTTTAGTTCATATTTTCCAGGTACATCCACATTAACAAACAGGGCCAAAGGGTAGTGTTCTGAAGCTGAGCGTGTAGAAAATATGCATTACCAACGATAAACACAATATGCAAGAGCAGATAAAACAGTTATAATAACAGCACTGCATGCCATTTGCATTTAGTATAACAATATGAATTACCAGAAAAAATGTAACAAATGCTGTCACTTACCTAGATATTCCTTAAATGTAACTCTTAAGCCTTACGGTCGTTAGCTCATATATTTGCCACATAAACCAAACTAATCAACAATCCAGACCAAAATAGCAATAGAATAAGCATTTGACAAGAGAGCGTTCATCATAAGGTTGTTCTGTTTTAAGATGGAAGTAGGAAAACTAGCTAAAGCGAATTGATCTTTATGCATTTCAAAAAGCAATATGAACTATCATCAAAAGAATAATGCATATAAATAGAAGCAAATGATTTAATATCTTTAGTTACCAACCTCAAAGTCTGGGTAGTATTCCAGATCAAGCAGACTCAACAGAATGTACCATTTGGAAAACTAGTAGGAAATAGAAATATATGAAAATAGTAAAGAAAGCAGATGCAAACATTGTTACTTACCTGAATCTAATCCTTGCTTACAATTTATCTCCATCTGGATAGCGAAGTTGAATCAATAGATCGAATACGAACGAATACATACTGCGAGAAAAATGAAAACCATTTTGACAAAATAAAAATGCGGTTGCGGTACGCTACGCTACTACAGGGGTTGCTTGCTTATTTAATTGGCGACAGAACTAGAATGTCGAAAAAATTGGTGATATCGCCAAAATCTACTGCCATGTCACGTGGACCAATCAGATCATCAGGGTTCATTACTGGCGGCAGATGAAAGTGTCGTCAATAGCCCGTTGACTGATTTTCGGTACTCCACTTTTCATAAGCTATGTGAAGAGATTTTGTTTGTTGTCGTGGAACCATTATAATTATAAACATAGTTTGCCTTCGATTAAATTTAGCTTTTCCCTCATACTTTTTTACAAATATTTTACAAAGAAAGTTCTAATGTGTTTTTGGCCCTTGAGATTGAATAGAATTCCTTGGGGAAAGACTTGGCAAGACCAAATATACTGGCAATCGGTTTTCTTCAGACATACGGAACATATGAACTCAAAAAAGTATTGAGGTAAATATTGGAACTCAAATAAAAACCAGTATTACTCAAAAACTAAAAATGTTTTCCTTTCAATATCTTAGAACAGCATTAAACAGACTAAAGTGTAAATTAAATTAAAATTACGACAAATGGAATATTTTATAAAATGCAACAGGCTAATCGCTTGGATCCAATTTTTTTTCTTCAGAATTCTATATTTTGTACAAATAAAAAAAACTGATTCACCTTTCCCTCAAGTTGGAAGAGAAGTTGACCAAAGAAATTGTAGGACCCAATTAGTTAGGGTGTACAATAACTTTCGGTCTAACAAACTTTCTGATTAGTGTGTTTTAAAGACACATCGAAACACTGCATATTTAGGTACTTGAATTATTTGTAATATGTACCCCTTATGCTTGAGGTCCTGGGTACTACCATAAAACTTAAATGTTAGCTCAAAGGGCTCCTGAAAGTGTTTGTCAACTCCACTGATGACCACCACAAGCTAACAACTTACCTTGTTACTAATAATATCAGTTATTTCTATCTATCCCCAAAAGAGCAAAAACTTTTAAAAGCAGTCATTAAAGGACTTCATAGTAATACCACCTGTGATGACACTGGAAAGAAGAAGGAGGGGGGATTTGATTCAGCTTTTCAAGTTTGTAAAACAAGGGGACACAGAGGGCTTAAATTTCAGTAGAGATAACAGAACAAGGGGTCATGGGTATAAATTGAATAAGACACATTTTAATCGGGATTTAAGGAAAAACTACTATTTTAATAGGGTAATAGACAGTTGGAACGCGTTGCCAGAAAATATAGTTAATTCAAAGAGAGTGTACAAATTTAAGATACAATTGGATAGTCAGTGGGAATTGGGAAATTCATAAACAAAGGACCAGCCTTGTTGGGCTCGAGCCTGTAGCTGGTCGTCAATATTTGTATTTGTATTAAAACACTCTTAATTGATCTTGGTTACGAAAATCTTAAAATCAATAACCTCAAACACTTCAAAAACAAAAATCTCTTGCAATATTCATGTTCTGCCTCCCACCTGGCAAAAAATCATAAGAAATGTTTGACCTTAAGAAATTCATGTGCTTGATTATTATGGTAGGATCTACGAGAATAACAAAGATTCCCTTATTTTAAAACTGTGCATTTTATGCATTCAAGTTAAAAGTCCAAAAACTCCCTCAACTAGTCTGGAGAAGGCCATAAAACTACTAACTGCTCTAACAAGAAATTACCACCCAAATGTGCAAATTGTTCTCATCAACACATGACTAACTACAGTAAGCATTAATTTTTCAAAACCAAAAACCTATATCAGGAAACTGACACTGCCCCAAATCCCTCCTATTCTTCTAAACTTTAAAATATTATGTTGCTCCTGAGTCACAAATCTCCCAACAGACTG
Organism: Metellina segmentata; assembly: GCA_947359465.1. Classification (NCBI taxonomy): domain Eukaryota; kingdom Metazoa; phylum Arthropoda; class Arachnida; order Araneae; family Tetragnathidae; genus Metellina; species Metellina segmentata. The sequence continues at coordinate 21,576,779 of OX375883.1, read as the reverse complement.
CTATCCCAATCATAACAACAGCTCACCATCTCTACCCCCAGCAAATGACCTTAATGTGTTGATGTGGATTAATTTAAGGAAATTAACACACAAACGCAAATTACACAGTCCAGTCACATTCATGTGACCACCTGTCAAAAGCAAGAATAACCACCTTTGGAACAGCGGACGTGCAGGAAGAGAGTCAATTAGGTTTCTGAAGGTGTTCGCTGGGATGTTGAGCCATGCCGTGGCCAGCTGCGCTAGATTACACGGTTGAGGAACCATGGCGGCAACAACCCGTTTGAGGTGGTCCCACAGATTCTCGATTGGGTTTAAATCCGGTGAGTTTGCTGGCCAGGGGAGTACGGTAAACTCATCCTGGTGCTCTTCGAACCACGCACATACACTGCGAGCTGTATGACACCTCACATTGTCCTGCTGGTAGATGACATCATTCCGAGGAAATATAATTCGCATGTAGGGATGGACATGGCCCGTAAGGACAGATGCGAACTTGTGCTGATCCATCGTGCCTTCCACAATGATGAGTGCACGCAGTGAATACCAGGAAAACATTCCCCAAACCATAATGCTCCAACCTGGATCCTTCTGGCAATTGTTGCAGGGTGTTTGCTTTCAGACGTTTCACGCCGTATACGCCACCGTCCATCTGTCCGATGGAGCATAAAACGGGATTCATCGGAAAAAGCCACCTGTTGCCACACTGTGGACGTCCAGTTGCGGTACTGGCGTGCAAATTCCAGCCTTCGTCACCGATGAACAGCAGTCAGCATAGGTGCATTAACCAGGCGTCTGCTGCGGAGGCCCATGCGCGGCAACGTTCGCTGCACCATTGTTGAGGATACACTCTAGGTAGCCTCTTGGTTCATCTGGGCTGTCAGTTGCTCAACAGTTGCATGTCTATTCGCCCGAACACATCTCTGTAGCCTTTGTTCGCCTCTGTCATCTATAGCCCGTAATGCACCACATGTGCCACACCGCTGGTTTTGGATACTGCCATTTTGCCATGCACTGTTTACTTTTACCACAGCGGCACGCTAACAGTTCACAAAATTAGCCGTTTCTGAAATGCTTCCACCCTTTGCCCGAAAGCCAATAATCATGTCCTTTTGGACGTCGGATAAGTCGCTACGTTTCTGCATTACGCTAACGATTGAAATGCTTTCCGTTGCAATAGAACATCCTTTATATACACTCCACTGCAATGGGCTGCCACCTGCCTTTTGTGATTGGTTATTTCACGTTGACGTTGAAAGTAGGTGGTGGTCACATGAATGTGACTGCACTGTGCATATTAAAAAATATTGGCCACATGAGATAGCCTGTCTAAGACTTGCAGGGATGCAATAGTCCTGCTGACAAGTTCTTCATGCTAGTTAAGACCCATAATGCAATAATTCCACCACACCTTATTAGTCCCAATTTCGATCTGCAACAGTGTTATTACCCTAATCCCCCAAATTGCAATTTATATGTCCTAAATTAATTTTCCCTTCCAAGAATTGTTCTATTAGTTAATGATCCCCTTAACACCATCATCTGACTTCCTTTTGACTGTGGTTCAAAATTTCATGATATTATCCATGTATCTTTCCCTTAAGGGATTGAACCCATACCGTCGTCAATAGCCTGTGGTGTTACTCTAGTATGACATTAATTAAAAACTTCAAATTATCCCCTTAAAGCCTTAACCTACTTTACACTTGCATTTGTTTCTCTTTGAGGTTTTCAGTTCATGACAGCTTGTTTGACCATGCCTCTCAAGCACCTCCTCTCACCTGTTTAGCTCCAACACCCGTTGTCGCCATCAACCAAATTTTCTACAAGCAAACATTCAAGTTATGACCTAAAGAGAAGCTCTTGATTGAGGCAAATTTGGCCCATGAACTACTCTCATACTTTCTCCCTTCATGGGTTGAATCCACTACAAAAGGAATTTGATGGATTTTTTTTCCTTTTTTTCCAAATCATAATTTTTTACATGACAATCAAATTTATTCTATTTTGATCAAGCTATGCTTAAAAAATTATTTTTCACGAATTTTAAATCTAATTTTGATTTTAACTTTTTGCACTCCCTTATATTTTTCTTTTTTTATAAATTAAAAAAAAATATATATATATATATATATGTTAACTACTAGTGATCTAATAAACTATAAACAATTTGTATTTTTGAAAAACTAATTTAATCTCATGCAAATCCGGATTTTTAATTTTAGTTTTCGCATTGGATACTTTGTTTTCTACCACATTTTAAGGTAATTGTTAATAATCACTTAACCAGAAACATAGTCGGAATTTCATTTTGTAGGGAGGTCCGAAGGTAAAAATTTAAGTTTTTATACAAAACTCTAAAAAAGCTTGCAAGAATGCAAAAAGTATTTTTTATAAAATACCAGAATCTAAAACTTAAAATTATTTCTGTAATTATATCTTTGTTGTATTTAAGATTCAACTTTGTTTCTATATTTTAAAATGAAATTTGATTTTTCGAAAAATAGAAATGAGTGTTTTGTTTTTGTGCACTGAATTTTTTCAATTAATGGTACTCATAAAATTTGTTTCTTAATTTCAGTTTCCTAGTAGCATTATTTTGGGCTTCTTTAAAGAAAGCAAACAATACCAGGATACTTCTTTGGAAGGTAAGTGATGAATAGTGAAATTTACTGTGAAATATTTCCAAGAATTTATTCCAAATTCAGTGAACATGGCAAGAGCTATCTCTCTTAAGAATTATATACCTATCATTTAATGATAGCAATAAATATGTGATTGTTTCAGTACGATCGATGTGATGAGTACAGAATGTATTTTGCTTGGAAATCAGAAATAAACCAGCATCACAAGGTCACACACCAAACTCCTCTGGATTGTAAAACGTGTAACAAAGTGCTTTAACGTAAATCACATTATCAAATGGTCTGGTGGAGAAATGGATCAGAGCATTAAAGGCTATGTCACACCCAGCGATAAGTTCCCAAGGAAGAGGATGGGACTAGCAAGTACCCTTTCTATTATGGGTATGTAGAGAAAACAGCACATGCGAGTGCACATTAAGAAGAAACAGGTCATGTGTGCAAGGAAACATTGCTGTTAAAAGGTATTTTGTCAACACATAGTGTACCGATTTAAGAATATGATATTTATAGAATTGAATTTGTGCGAATTAGTCTGCCCCAAAGATTAAAAATTGACTCACCTTTATTCCCCAAGATCTATCTCCATTGTATAAGACATGAAAAAAAAAAAAAAAAACGATTTTAGGGTCAATCTGATTATTTGTTGTTCAGACAAAATGAATTCAAAGTGCGCTGATGAAATACAAAGAAGAGGCATGACTACAGCAGTAAAAATAGATTATACAAAAATAAGTGCTCATCAGGAAAGGATGTGATCTGTGGTAGCATGTTAATGTGTGTTTGCATGAATTGTCATTGCCTTAGTTTAATTTTTACCAAAACAATGTTAGCTTGCAGTTATTTTTAAAATTTGAGAGGCACACTTGGTATGCATCATTTCATAATTACGACTGTATTAAGTTTTCAAATTATTTTTTAGTAAATGTAGCATAAAAATAAAAATGTAATTTATTTTATGATTTACTATTTATATATTTCTTACTCTCATGCAAATTACTACCACTGTAGCTCAATTAAAAATTTATGAAATAAATACACTCGAATAAATTTTATCATTTTTTTCCAGGAATTCTAATTATGTCACACGTTTATTGAATAATCATGGATCTCAGTTCAACAGAAAGATGACAAACCTTGCAACTGCAAGAGTTCTAGATAATGTGGATTTAGATCATATCAGTCAATCCTGTGACTAAGTAACAATATACTTATGCATTCAGAATCCATCTGCTCCAACAGCCCCTCAAGTACTGCATTCCAAATATGAGGACAGTGTTCATTGAAAGGTAACGAGATACAAAAAAATATACAAACAAAGCAATTTGTAGGGAATGTTGGAAATCTAATACAAACTATTGAACCCTCTGCAGAGCCCTGAATGACATCAAGAGAGCTTTGGACAGAAAGCTTGATACCATGGTATTAGTTGGTGTCTCAAAGTCCACTGCAAAATGTGCTTCAGGGTGAAACTGCATTCTCTTAGAGGACTCCACCAAATTTTGTAAACATCTCACAGCTTGCAAAGATCTGTTCTAAATCTGGTAGTCAACAAATGAAATACGAAAATCCAAAAAGTAAATTTTCGGGCAGTACCATATGTCCAAGACAAGCACTTGAAAAGAGAATTCCCACAAATACAGTATCAAGAAATCCCAAGGGAAAAGAACCAGCACAAACTGTAACATAAATGTCAGAAAATCAGACAGAAAATTCTCTGTGTGCAGGTTACAGATGTGAACAATTATCAAAAGTGCTCAATAAAATGGCTCTAAAACTGCACCAGGAACTCCACAATGGAGGACAAACACTCCAATGTACTGTTTGCAATAAAGTTCTTGGAAATAAGAGAAGTTTGAGAAGACACATACAATTGCACAGTGGTAAAAGACCTTATGAGTGTGATGTGTGCAAGAAATCATTTTCACGGAATTATGATTTGAAAGCACATAGCTGCATCCACTCAGGTGAGAATCAAATCATTTGTGAAATGCGTAACAAAAGATTTTCTAAAATGGGAGGCTTACAATCACATTCAATTGACCACACTAACGAGAAACCATTCAAATGTAAAATATGCAACAGTTGCTTTTCACTGAAATCGAACTTAAAAACACACATGCAAATCCACACTAAAGAGAAGCCATATGAGTGTGAAATATGCAACAAACGCTTTTCACAAAGTTCGAGCTTAAAAACACATATGCGAATCCACACTGAAGAGAAGCCATATAAGTGTGAAATATGCAAAAAATGCTTTTCAGTAAGTTGGAACTTAAAAACACACATGCGAATCCACACTAAAGAGAAGCCATATGAGTGTGAAATATGCAACAAACGCTTTTCACAAAGTTCGAGCTTAAAAACACATATGCGAATCCACACTGAAGAGAAGCCATATAAGTGTGAAATATGCAAAAAATGCTTTTCGGTACGTTCGAGCTTAAAAACACACATGCGAATCCACACTGGACAGAAGCCATGTAAGTGCAAAATATGCAACAAACACTTTTCGCTATATAGGAACTTAAGAAAACATTTACTTATCCACACTAAAGAGAAGCCATATGAATGTGAAATATGCAATAAACGCTTCTCGCAAAATGGGATCTTAAGAACACATTTACTTATCCACACTAAAGAGAAGCCATATGAATGTGAAATATGCAATAAACGCTTCTCGCAAAATGGGATCTTAAGAACACATTTACTTATCCACACTAAAGAGAAGCCATATGAATGTGAAATATGCAATAAACGCTTCTCGCAAAATGGGATCTTAAGAAAACATTTACTTATCCACACTAAAGAGAAGCCATATGAATGTGAAATATGCAATAAACGCTTCTCGCAAAATGGGATCTTAAGAACACATTTACTTATCCACACTAAAGAGAAGCCATATGAGTGTGAAATATGCAATAAACGCTTTTCGCAAAATGGGAACTTAAGAAAACATTTACTTATCCATTCTAAAGAGGAGCCATATGAGTGAAATATGCAACAAACACTTTTCGCATAGTTCGAACTTACAAAAACATTTACTTATCCACACTAAGGAGGAGCCATATAAATTCGAATTATGCAACAAACGCTTTTTGCTAGGTTCGAACTGAAGAGGACATGGTAATCCACATTGAAGAGAAACTGTGTGAGTGTGAAATATGCAAAAAATGCTTTTTGCAAAGTTCGAGCTTAAAAACACATGCAAATTCAAACTGAAGAGAAGCTATATGAGTGCGAAATATGTAAGAAATTATATTTAAAGTCATGATAATCATATAAAAAGGTCATTGGAAAGCAAATAGTTTCATCCATTCATGCGAGAAACCTTTTATTTGTGAAATGTGTAACAAAGGATTTTGAAATGATGGAGGCTTATGATCAAATTTACTTATCCACACCAAAGAGAAGCCATATGAGTGAAATATGCAACTAAAGGTATTCTCACGGTATGAAGTTAAGAACAGATGTGAATTCATGTTGAAGAGATGCCATAAGACTGCGAAATCTGCAAGAAACTGTTTTCAGAGTAAAAACTTAAAAGTTTCTTTACTTATTCATACACAAGAGAAATTCTACTAATGTGGAAATATTGAAACCAACACTTTTCGTGACTAAACAACTACAATGTAATACTTAAGACTACTAGATTACAAAACATGTGTATTCAAACGGAAGTGTAAACAGGTTGACCTGTAAAGTCCCTTTAAGCTAGTTAGAGTTAGAGTCTAGTTAGTCGCAAAGACTAACTAGTACTATTATTAGTGTAAGCTACTTCCTATAATATCCCAATAAGAATGCGCAAACGGCGCATTTCAATTGCCTTCCATTTTTCGGATGGCACTGCGTAAGGGTGCTAATTGATTTTCTCGTGTTAAAAAACGTGCCACGTTTAATATAATTATCTTTATCTTTGTAAACAAACGTACTTAGGAGACATAAAGATTTTTTATAAAATTTATGAATGATTCTGGTATAATTCTACCCATTATTTTGAGTTGTGGATTTAGATACCAAAGGCAAAACTAAAATAAAAATATTAACCAATTTTAAAATAAAAATAACATTTTTGAATGGCATGGTATGAAATTACTAGAAATAACTTAAAGCCAAAAAGTAGGGGAGTGTAGTTGCCGAGTTAGAGATAATTCAAGTACCTAACTCCCCCTCATATCTGAGTATAGGCTCGTTTAAGAACAAAGTTTTTATTTTAACTACAGTTCCTTAAGTCACAACTATACATTATTTTCTCAATATGTGTTATTGACATAATGGTAAGAGTTGTTTTTTGCTGATTGTTTATTTCAAATTTTTTTTTGTTTTCATATTCACTCATTGCCATAAAAATTTGCGCACCAAGAAAAAGTCGTCAAAATGAAACGAAATTTTACACATGTAAGTACTACTTTGGTATAAGTAAGTGATTAGAAAATCAAAGAAAAAGTTTCATTTATTGCAGAAAAAAGTACAAATGAACGGAAGGTTTATAGTAAGAAATAAATATCTGAACCAGCAACCAGACAAGAAACATAATTAATTGATCATAAACAAAATCTCAGACAACATGTAATGTTAATTCAAGTAAATGAGTATTCATATAAATTTTTTTATTTATTCTGCCTATAAGCAATGAATAATTTAAAATATTACAGTATTATTTACTACCATTAGTTAGCCACACTAATTAATGATACATTATTGATAAAATTGATCATAAACAAAATCTCAGACAACATGTAATGTTAATTCAAGTAAATGAGTATTCATATAAATTTTTTTATTTATTCTGCCTATAAGCAATGAATAATTTAAAATATTACAGTATTATTTACTACCATTAGTTAGCCACACTAATTAATGATACATTATTGATAAAATTGATCATAAACAAAATCTCAGACAACATGTTATGTTAATTCAAGTAAATGAGTATTCATATAAATTTTTTTATTTATTCTGCCTATAAGCAATGAATAATTTAAAATATTACAGTATTATTTACTACCATTAGTTAGCCACACTAATTAATGATACATTATTGATAAAATTGATCATAAACAAAATCTCAGACAACATGTAATGTTAATTCAAGTAAATGAGTATTCATATAAATTTTTTTATTTATTCTGCCTATAAGCAATGAATAATTTAAAATATTACAGTATTATTTACTACCATTAGTTAGCCACACTAATTAATGATACATTATTGATAAAATTGATCATAAACAAAATCTCAGACAACATGTAATGTTAATTCAAGTAAATGAGTATTCATATAAATTTTTTTATTTATTCTGCCTATAAGCAATGAATAATTTAAAATATTACAGTATTATTTTCTACCATTAGTTAGCCACACTAATTAATGATACATTATTAATAAAATTGATCATAAACAAAATCTCAGACAACATGTAATGTTAATTCCAGTAAATGAGTATTCATATAAATTTTTTTATTTATTCTGCCTATAAGCAATGAATAATTTAAAATATTACAGTATTACAATGTTATTACAGTACACAAAAAAAAACCTTCAAAAAGTCCTTTTTTGTTTTATATTCTCAAAAAATTTGAAATTTGATTCTTTTGTTTGACACCAATTTTATGATATCTTAAGTAGAACCGAAGTTATAAACAAAAGAACGTTTTGATAGCTGTCAAAGTTTTGAAACGAAAAATATGTCGACATACGAAAAACTGCTAACAAAAGTACAATTGCATGCAAATTGTACCGTAAAAAGGTACCATTAGCCAAAATAAACCTTAACCAAAGGTCTGAAGACATTAACGCATTTACTTACGTACTCGGAGTAATCAACACTTTTGTAAATGATTTTCATTAATGAAACTTTTAAGGTGATTTTTCTCCATGATGGATTTTTCACACTTTTCCCAACTTTAAAATGATATAACTCAAAATCTATTCAAGATAATTGCATGAAATTTGGTATGTATATTCTTAATAATTAATTTGTCTTCAGCTATTTTAAAAATTATTGATATGTTATAAAATATAAGTGTTTTTATAAATTATAAATTCAAAAAATGATCATTTTTAATTAAAAAAATTTTAATATGCATGTATTAAAAAAACTGTGAAGACAAATTTTTAAATATATCTGCTTTTAGAAAATGTAAATATTGTGTCTTTTCATGAATAATTTCTTTGTTATATCTAGAGATTGTTTTCAACCACTGCTCGAAGGGTCGAGTCGCTGGGGAACTCATGGTATGATACATATTCCCCTACTTGCTCTTGAAACTTCTTACTACAAGTATGATAAGACGTACAAAACGGCACACAACAGTTCACCATTGTCTCTATCAAGTTTTTACTGATTTAAGGCTTTAAAATAATCACTAAATCGAAAATACTGCGAATACAGAACACGATTTCTATGCAATCCAATGGTAAACAACCTGCTTTTCTTGGTAGGGTGACAGCGCTCTCAAGCGGTAAGAGTTGGAAACTTTCAGTTACATCGGCTCTTTTGATCTTTTGTGTAATGATTCAGCCTGTACCATCTACGGTTACAATCAAGTTTAGCCTTGGCCCGAATGAGCAAGGTCTGCTCTCATTGGCTGGAATTAAAAATGTGCGTTTCTGTTATTTTTGGAAAGCGTTAATAACTGTTACATTATGTCTTAAAAAACTGTTATAAAATATCTCTTCCAAATAACAGTTTGTCTGATTGAATTTATTGGTGCCATCTATGAGAAAAGCAATGAGTAGCTTGTGTTTGAAGAGTTTCTTTTATTAAGTCTGAACATATTTAGAAAAAATTTAACTGTCGACCCATTTATCAGTTTAAGAAAAAACTAGATATTACTCTTAATTTTTTTAGATTCCAGGCATGAGAGAAAATGCTGAACTCTCAAGATGTATGCCAGGGATATAGAAACTTTTTTGTATAAAAAGCCACATCGATCTTTCGAACTACTACCTACTAAGCAAAATGAATTAATTTACATTATTTTAATGATAATATTGCCATCTACTTTTGATAGCACAAATGAACATAAAAAATAACTTTCTGAGTTACTGAAATTAAAATTTATTATACATACTCTCTGTATATTATTCATTAATTTAAAAAAAAATCTAATATTAGTTAACTTATGAGATTTCGAGGTTTTTTTTTTTGTTTGACAATTTGAATGAATAATTTAAAATATTACAGTATTATTTACTACCATTAGTTAGCCACACTAATTAATGATACATTATTGATAAAATTGATCATAAACAAAATCTCAGACAACATGTAATGTTAATTCAAGTAAATGAGTATTCATATAAATTTTTTTATTTATTCTGCCTATAAGCAATGAATAATTTAAAATATTACAGTATTATTTACTACCATTAGTTAGCCACACTAATTAATGATACATTATTGATAAAATTGATCATAAACAAAATCTCAGACAACATGTAATGTTAATTCAAGTAAATGAGTATTCATATAAATTTTTTTATTTATTCTGCCTATAAGCAATGAATAATTTAAAATATTACAGTATTATTTACTACTATTAGTTAGCCACAATAATTAATGATACATTATTGATAAAATTGATCATAAACAAAATCTCAGACAACATGTAATGTTAATTCAAGTAAATGAGTATTCATATAAATTTTTTTTATTTATTCTGCCTATAAGCAATGAATAATTTAAAATATTACAGTATTATTTACTACCATTAGTTAGCCACACTAATTAATGATACATTATTGATAAAATTGATCATAAACAAAATCTCTGACAACATGTAATGTTAATTCAAGTAAATGAGTATTCATATAAATTTTTTTATTTATTCTGCCTATAAGCAATGAATAATTTAAAATATTACAGTATTATTTACTACCATTAGTTAGCCACACTAATTAATGATACATTATTGATAAAATTGATCATAAACAAAATCTCAGACAACATGTAATGTTAATTCAAGTAAATGAGTATTCATATAAATTTTTTTATTTATTCTGCCTATAAGCAATGAATAATTTAAAATATTACAGTATTATTTTCTACCATTAGTTAGCCACACTAATTAATGATACATTATTGATAAAATTGATCATAAACAAAATCTCAGACAACATGTAATGTTAATTCAAGTAAATGAGTATTCATATAATTTTTTTTATTTATTCTGCCTATAAGCAATGAATAATTTAAATATTACAGTATTACAATGTTATTACAGTACACAACAGTTATTACAGTACACAAAAAAAAACCTTCAAAAAGTCCTTTTTTGTTTTATATTCTCAAAAAATTTGAAATTTGATTCTTTTGTTTGACACCAATTTTATGATATCTTAAGTAGAACCGAAGTTATAAACAAAAGAACGTTTTGATAGCTGTCAAAGTTTTGAAACGAAAAATATGTCGACATACGAAAAACTGCTAACAAAAGTACAATTGCATGCAAATTGTACCGTAAAAAGGTACCATTAGCCAAAATAAACCTTAACCAAAGGTCTGAAGACATTAACGCATTTACTTACGTACTCGGAGTAATCAACACTTTTGTAAATGATTTTCATTAATGAAACTTTTAAGGTGATTTTTCTCCATGATGGATTTTTCACACTTTTCCCAACTTTAAAATGATATAACTCAAAATCTATTCAAGATAATTGCATGAAATTTGGTATGTATATTCTTAATAATTAATTTGTCTTCAGCTATTTTAAAAATTATTGATATGTTATAAAATATAAGTGTTTTTTATAAATTATAAATTCAAAAAATGATCATTTTTAATTAAAAAAATTTTAATATGCATGTATTAAAAAAACTGTGAAGACAAATTTTTAAATATAATATCTGCTTTTAGAAAATGTAAATATTGTGTCTTTTCATGAATAATTTCTTTGTTATATCTAGAGATTGTTTTCAACCACTGCTCGAAGGGTCGAGTCGCTGGGGAACTCATGGTATGATACATATTCCCCTACTTGCTCTTGAAACTTCTTACTACGAGTATGATAAGACGTACAAAACGGCACACAACAGTTCACCATTGTCTCTATCAAGTTTTTACTGATTTAAGGCTTTAAAATAATCACTAAATCGAAAATACTGCGAATACAGAACACGATTTCTATGCAATCCAATGGTAAACAACCTGCTTTTCTTGGTAGGGTGACAGCGCTCTCAAGCGGTAAGAGTTGGAAACTTTCAGTTACATCGGCTCTTTTGATCTTTTGTGTAATGATTCAGCCTGTACCATCTACGGTTACGATCAAGTTTAGGCTTGGCCCGAATGAGCAAGGTCTGATCTGATTGGCTGGAATTAAAAATGTGCGTTTCTGTTATTTTTGGAAAGCGTTAATAACTGTTACATTATGTCTTAAAAAACTGTTATAAAATATCTCTTCCAAATAACAGTTTGTCTGATTGAATTTATTGGTGCCATCTATGAGAAAAGCAATGAGTAGCTTGTGTTTGAAGAGTTTCTTTTATTAAGTCTGAACATATTTAGAAAAAATTTAACTGTCGACCCATTTATCAGTTTAAGAAAAAACTAGATATTACTCTTAATTTTTTTAGATTCCAGGCATGAGAGAAATGCTGAACTCTCAAGATGTATGCCAGGGATATAGAAACTTTTTTGTATAAAAAGCCACATCGATCTTTCGAACCACTACTTACTAAGCAAAATGAATTAATTTACATTATTTTAATGATAATATTGCCATCTACTTTTGATAGCACAAATGAACATAAAAAATAACTTTCTGAGTTACTGAAATTAAAATTAATTATACATACTCTCTGTACATTATTCATTAATTAAAAAAAAAATCTAATATTAGTTAACTTATGAGATTTCGAGGGTTTTTTTTTGTTTGACAATAACTGGATATTAGGCACCAGTTTTTATTTAAGATTCAATATCTTTCCAATGCACCTGAGACGAAGTCAGAATTCGCTTCGACAGAAGACATCACTAGTTTATTTTAATAAAATAATAAAGTAACAATCGGAAATCGCAAATGTTGCTTTTTTTATAAGTATTATTTTCTGTCACTGATTGTAGTCACAACAAAGTTACTGCCTACATAAAATTAAATAAGTTGTTTTTTCATCATTATAGGGAATTTTTTTTATTACATATTTACAAATTAGGTTTTAAGCATCGAAAAGGAGGACACTTTTCGAGGGAGGAACTTCTAAAAAGGACTGTCCTCCCTAGAGGAGGATGGTTGATCACCTTTTAGAAAAAAAATTCAAAATATAAAGCCCTCTCAGACAAAGCAATTGTGTTTCGATAAAAGTATATTGGGAAATTAAAGAATAATTTGAATTGCATGTTTGTAAAGTTGCTCTTTCATAAGACTGGTGTGGTGTCAATGTAGTTTTTTTTATTTTTAAGAACAATTACAAGAAAACTAAGAAAGATTGGTGACAATGAATTAATTTTGTTAAAAAAAACTATTTACATATATTAATGGAAATTATTTCATTTTTCTATAAAAATTACAATACAGATTGAAAAAATTACAACATTTTTCTTTTGTGGAAATAAATGAAACAGCTTCCAACCTAGAAGCATTTTCAAACTTCGACATATCAAAACTGAATTTCACATCTTCCTATTGACCCAACAAAGCAAAAAAGATATGAAAACAGTACTTAGATAAACTGTTTCCACTCACCCCATTCCTCAAGATGAATGAAAATGACAAATTCTTAGATTTTATGTATAAAATGATTAGCTAGGGCCCAAAACTAATTACAAGTTTAAAAAGTAAGGACCAAGACCAACAGCATTTATATATTTTTTAAAACCGTTGTAGTTTTTCATCTGAAGTTTCTATTCATTCCTTTATTTAGTACTTCAATGTAATCAAGACCAATGCAACAGCACTGAACTCCCAGTTTGGCTTTCCCTTTTATCATCATGGTAGTTTCTACTTAGCTTCATTCTATCTTAATACTGATGATTTTAATCTAGTAACTTATTTTATTTAAATTTATCATGACTGTTGAATTTTGTTGGTACTTCTAGTTAAAACACAACTAAATATCTGTTTGGGCTTTAGTGCGCTCTTAATGATATCAGTCTTACGCCCATAATTAAAATATCAAATTCTTCTACTGCTTATTACTGAAAAACAAATAATGTACTGTGATGCTTTTATTGAGTTTTCATTCAATTATTTATTCATGTTTACACATTTATAATAATTTTGACATAATACTTCATACAATGCTATTTTTTTTACTGAAAATACTTATTTATCAAGATTATTTTCCTTTTTATTAAAACAAGCAGCAATAATGCAACTTGTATTTATTCATTTCAGCTTCATATATTTTCCCCTACAGAATGGATATCTGCACCAAAAAATACTCATAATTGATACCCTTTCAAAAGAGGTCATCAAATACAAATATCATTCAGTAGTTCAGCAATACAGCAACAACCTAAAAAGAAAAACATTTTCAAAATTCAGGAATATATTCATAAATTGAAATAAGAAAATTTTTTTTTTCATAAAAACACATCTCCATGCCATAAGACTTCAGCTTTGATTCATTATTTAGCTAATTACCATCTCCCATTTACACGATTTGACCAAAGCAGAAACCTTTAGGAAAAGAAAAAAATATTTCATGCAAACATCTCCATGCCACAAGGTTTTTGCTTTGATTGTAGATTAGTTAAGCTAACTACTACCTCTCATTTACATGATTTGACCAAAGCAAAAACCTTATAGGCAAGAAAAAAAAACATTTCAGGCAAACATCTCCATGCCATAAGACTTTGGCTTTGTTTCATTAGTTAGCCAATTACCATCTCCCATTTACACGATTCAACCAAAATCTCCATGCAACAAGGCTTTTGCTTTGATTCGAGATCAGTTAAGCTAACTACTACCTCTCATTTACATGATTTGATCAAAGCAGAAACCTTATAGGCAAGAAAAAAAATATTTCAGGCAAACATCTCCATGTCACAAGGCTTCAGATTTGATTCATTAGTTAGCCAATTACCATCTCCCATTTACACAATTCGACCAAAGCAGAAACCTTATAGGCAAGGTGTGTTATTTTCATGGAATATTTCAAAAACTCAAAGAAACAATTATTACAATCAGTAGTTAAGATTTAATCACTGAGCTTACATACAATAGTGTTAAATTTTACTATTTACCATGTACATCAATCAAACATATATTCTCAGAAATAGTTATATGTATGTAACACATATGCAATACACTAGGTTGATTTTTTTTTTTAGTTCCAACACAACAAACAATGCAATCTTTAAAATATTGAACATTTAAACAAGGAAATTCCTATAGAACAACATGCTCAATGAGTGCATATTTTAAGACAATCTGGTCTCAGCATTTTCCTTCATCTTTAACATTAACATCCAAATAAGTGAGACAAAAATATCTTCAATCAAGTAGATGACTGTTTACATTACCATTTTGAATTCAAACAAATTTAGAGCACTTTATCTTTATCTTGCTCTGAACATTCAAGTAAGCCTACTTACCTATTCAAAACAAAACTTCAATTAATACTGTCAACTAGAGAAGCAGATGTACTTCATACATAGCAAATAGAACACTTTAGGACTTAAGAATGTAAGTAGTTATAAAGATTCTCTTTCAATTAGGTTTAAATTCCTTGTGGCCATGATCATTGGTTGAATTAAGCCTAATTTTTTCCCCATTTTACTAAAAAGATATTCATATTTCTTTACCATAATATGGGCTAATTTGATCAAGAGACCAATGTAATACATTCTTCATTTCCGATAAATGGCTCAAGTAACACTACTTTAATATTTTTATGCAAAAGCCTTGCCAGATAAGATGCACCAATCTAGAGATGCATGTAGATTTCTCTCTTATCCTTCTGTGTGGGTTTTTCCCAAAGAAGACTTGTATATCCTTTTCTTCTTGGTAGAAGAAAGCCTTTGTTTAGATATGTTTTTGTTTAAACTACAAATTTCTTTTTCTACAAACTTTGGCAGTAATCCACTTAGTCTGAATGCCTTTATTGTAGGTCTTACAGGTTTAATTAAGTTTTGAACAACTTCGATCTCTGACACATTTTTAATACTGCTTGCAATGCTGTCTAGATCTTTTTTCAAGTTCTGAAAATTGGTTGCAAAAGAGTAACATGTGGTATGCCGTAAAGTTGTTGACGTATCCTCATGTGATACTGCAGTACCTTCTGTCAAAATCATCTTGTGATGCTGCAGTAACTTCTGCCAAGGTTCCAAATCCTCCTGTGATGGTGCATTAACTTCTGCCAAAGTTTCCAAATCCACCACTTCAAAGTTACTTCGGCACACCAAATGTATATGCTTGCACATATTTGCCCTTATCATAGAATCATGACAAGTACAAATAAATTTGTGCAAACAAGCATTGCAATCTTCACATACCAAACACAATTGCACTGAGAATCATTTAATTTAATTATATACATATCATCTTCCGTATTAGAAGGTACAATCCAACTGTCCTGGTACTGTATGACTGAATTTAGTGGAAGAGAAAGACTAGCATTGTGCCGAGTTCTTAATTCCATCACCTTCTTAGTAACTTTACCCTTGAAATTCATAACAAGCCTATCAAATTTCTTGTATACAATGAAGTTCACTAAGGCACTAATTGCCTTATCCAGCCTTTTATTATGCTTTTTATCTAAATATTCATACTTCACACAGAGTTCTATGCATCCTTTCAAGATGCATGGTTGTATTAATAACGCTATGTCCCCTGAAGCAATAGGCCCAGTTCTAACATTACTTGAATAATTATTCTCAAAATAGTGTCCAAATTCAACTAAGTCGTCATCATTTTGAAAATATGCTAGTGCTTTCGGAAATAGCGACCAGAAAATTTCTTCATTTTTCTCCTCCAGAAGAGTCCTTAATACCTTGTAAACAGCAGATTTCTTCTCTGAAGATTTTATTTTCTTTAAATTATTCCTCCATGCCTTGTCAACATGACAGGTGCAATACAACTGCATTTCAGGTGGAGAAAAGACTTTGTTCCAAGCATTATAAAAGTTTTCTGCCATGTCAGACATAAAAACTTTAGGCTTTAAATCCCCACATCGGTTCTTAATGACTGACAGAAAACATGCAATTGTCCCATAATCTGTACGAATATTAATACAAAATGCACCTGGATATCCCTGGGTTGTCAACTCAAAGTGGTAAGCATTTGTTCTGTGGGTGCTGTCCATACAAACAATATCATGCCCACATTTTTTTATCATCTCCTCCTGTGACTTTTCCATTATAACTAGCAAAAAGTCTTCTGCTAGAAGCATGGGAAATTCTGAATCAATTAGACCTTGAGGTTTATAACATAAAAATGTCCTTCCTTTCCTTCATTTCTCTAACCCATGCTTCTACACTCATAGCATCATTAGGGTGTCTTATGATGTCTGAATCCAGCCTGTAACTTGCTTTAATGTTGAACAAGTCCTTTTTTTGTGAGCAAATGGAATCTACTTACTGAACTTGATGGAGCAGATCGAACCTCCTTAAGGATTTCCGAGAAGGGTATTTTTTTAGTAATTTTAGCTGCTAAATAATCTCTTTCTGCATCAGAGAGTCTTATATGGCCCAAGTCAATTTCATGACCAAAATGGGTTTTAGCATAACTCAAATTGCATTTGTCTTCATTGCTAACAGTTTCATGTGAGCGGGGCAATATGCATTCAGTTTTGAACTTCCTTGAGATTTCAAGTGACGTCGACCAACACCTCTACTTTGAAAATATCCAGATCGATTGTAGTGAAAATATGAAATAGACTCTTCTTTCAAATTTTTTTTTTTCAGAAATGAAAAGGGCATGGGCAAGTGCAGGTGGAAAAACAAGATATACTGAGGAAATTAACAAAAGCTCTTTACTTACATAATATTTTTAGAGCCAGACGATAAAAACGTTTAGTGACATAGCTTAAAAAATGAATTTTTGGGAAGAAAAATATTGAATAGTAGAAGTTTATTTAGTTTGCACTATCAAATCGTCTGCAAAACAATTTTATTGAGTTTGAATGGCATTACGCGATCTGCAAACGATTCTTTGCTGTGAGAGAATTAGCTTTCTGTTAGAATCTTTGCTGTTAGAAACGATTCGTTGCTAATTTCCAACCCCATGTTGCTATACAAAAAATGCTTCTTTATATGTATTTTACTTACCCTTAAAGTTTGGCCCGTGAATTCAGAAACACCCTGTATTGGCACAAAATAGCAAGAAACCGAGATGTCATTTTCAAATTACTTGACATAAACCAGCCACATTAACAAATCTGATAATCAGTGCATTTAATATTGAATAGATTCCGAAAAGAAATTTAAATTACCTTGGTTCCATTCTCTTCTCGTACTGTTGAGACAACCGTTTTCCATAGAACTCTAGTTCTAGTCCTACTCCTAACCTAATGCTTTGATTAATTTGATGTGTGTTGTTATTTGCACAGGAACTGCTCTTTTCTGTGCCTAAATCTTTCGAAAGAGTGATTTTATAGGCCAGCCAATCAGAAGAGACTCGGCTCATTCGGGCACTCTGTCCGCAGAATCTTCTGTCTCTTTCTACGGTGCAAGTGCAATTACGTGTGAAGCAAGCTACAGGAGATCATATCCAACTCAACGACATAGGCAGAGTTCATGGCATGCTGGCAGGTTTTGAAATATAAACAGTTCTTGGGGTGGAGTGGTAGCATCCGATACGTTAGGCCGCCAAAGCGATTGTTTACGCCAAATCAAGATGGCGGCCGATGTAAGCAATTCCAAGATGGCCGCCATATACACCGTGAACATTTGCATACAGTGCATAAATAATAATAATAATTTGTTTAAAAATTAAGAAAAAAGCAATATAAATTTCACTTGAAAATTTTCTAATATTTCAGTCTGGTTTTCTCCGAACATGTACGCAATTTTGCGTCAATTTCATCCTTGTTTTGTCACTTAAAAAAAAAATTTAAATAAAAAAAAAATTTATAATTGTTAAAAAAAAATATTAAAAAAACCGAGATTTTTTTAAACCGTCCGGATTTTTATCAATTTTGAATTAGAAACTTTGCAATGCATAGAAAATTCAAAACAATAAATCTTTTTTTAATAAGGTAGTTCTTTTCTGTGATCATAATCCACACAAAGGTTTTTGATGAGAAAAAAAAAATCTAAAAATTCTTCTGCTATCTATAAGTGTGAAAAAATATTTTTTCTAGCAATTAGCATTATGTGAGCAACTCAATGGGGATATTCCAGGTTATAGAGCCATATATGGAAAAGCAAGACAAATATTTTTATTGTAACGACTTTACAAGAGGAAATTGTTTTTTAGAGAAGTCAAAGCGTATTGCGCTTAAAGTTTAAACCAGTATACCGGGAGAAATTTGTTTGTAGATAAGTCACAGCGTATAACGCGCGATCCCTGCCTGCCGGCTACCTCGCCGCCCCTCCGGGGCCGGCGAGGACCTTTCACCGTTGGCTTCCATGTGTATAAGTCACCGTATTGGGTGCCCACCCAAGCATAGTCCAGTGTTTGTAATATAACCAAAAGCTAAGCAAAAATCAAACTTACCCTCATAGCCGGGTCCTTGAAATTCTGACTATGGTTAACAGTCATATGCTCGAATCGATAACCCTTGAACTCTTTGTCCTTCGGGTATTGATACCAGCATGACTTCCAATAGTCAGAAATTTTTGTAGTTCCTTGCAAAATTCAGCTCTGAATTACCTCAGCCAAAACTTTCTGGTTCCTATTTTTCACCTCATCCATAAAACATTTATCCGTCCCTCGTTCAAGTCCTCCAAACAACCATTTACCCTCCAATTTCTTAATCCTGTTATACTTTCTTTTGCCAAACTTTTGTCCTATCTTTCTACATTTCCACTCCTACCTATCACCAGCATCCTTTTTCAATGTTAAAATCATATCATTCTCACATGAAAGACATTTCACCCTCTTCCCAATCAAGCTACTACATGTTTGCAAAAAAAAAAAAAAAAACATTTGCTAACTTTCAATAACACTATCCACTGCTATATCAAATCAACTAAGGGGAAATGAGCAACCAAAAGGGGAAAAAAATTCTAAATTCCAATCTGCAATTTCAAAAATCAAATTTAATCCAAATTTTTTTTCGAAATTTTAATTGAAATTTAAATAAAGTGACAAATTTAAAAAAATTGTAACTTACAATCTGCTTTCCAAACTTATCCTAAAAATTTTGAAAATTAATAAAACAAGTCGATTTTATAAATCAAGAGCAAAATTCATATGCACCCAACAATTTCAAAGACTGTCTAAATTTTAATTCCGTTCTACATTAAAAATAAAACTGGAAAAGCGTATTTTCTTCCTTAACCAATCATGAGACCCGTTTATTATCGTCAGGAAAAATATCTAGGGTTGCCTTAAAACTAAGAAAAACGGGAAGGTTACCACAATTGGCAATACATCGCTCGAAAGTTGTAACGTATCGGATACTACATACCATCCGTTCTTGGAAAGCATGGATAAATTGACCTTGAACATGTGATGCAGAAGATATACAAAGAGCTCTTGAAATGCATGATGGAAGGAAAGCAGAGATAAACTGTTACCTCGAACATGTGATGCAGGCAGCTTTTGAAATGTAAACAGTTCTCGAAAAGCATGATGGAGGGAAAGCAGGGATAAACTGTGACCACGAACATATGCAGGCAGGTTTTGAAATGTAAACAGTTCTTGAAAAGCATGGATAAACTGACCATGAACATGTGTTGCAGCAGTTATATAAACAACTCTTAAAAAGCATGATGGAAGGAAAGCAGGAATAAACTGTAACCACAAACTTGTGATGCAGGTAGGTTTTGAAATTCAAACAGTCCTTGAAAAGCATGGATAAACTGACCATGAACATATGATGCAGGTGTATTTTGAATTGTAAACAGTTCTTGAAAAGCATGATGGAGGGAAAATAGAGATAAACTGTGATCACGAACATCTGATGCAGGCAGGTTTTGAAATGTAAACAGTTCTTGAGTAAACTTAGAGAGAATTTGTGGCTTGTTCCATTTCATTCTTTAAAGCTTGTGTCAGACTGCAAATTGGGCACGCCAGACTATTTTAACCAGCTTTGGTGACTGCAGATGACGCAACGTGAAATTGCCCTTGATGCTGAAACATTCCAGAATTTGTCTTGAAAGACTTGCAGGAAATCGAACAGATGTGATCAGAATCCATCACAAAACGTTGTTTGGAAAAATCATCAAATACAATCGTGCTCGAAACAAACTATACTAAATGTGATAAAGCTAAATCTAAAAAATAATAATAATAAGGAGCTAATATATTAGGCCAATCGTATCGCACTCGAGAAAACTTTTAAACTGATATAATAAATAACAGTTTGACTTAAAATATCCGTAGTTACTTATTTTACTTATACACTCTCGAACTTGCATGTATTATCGGTTAACCGTGTCTCCATCCGCTTGTCTTGTTTATTTACATCCGTAGTTACTTATTTTACTTATATACTCTCAAACCCAAAGTGGAGGCTAAGTGACGTAACTTTTTTCAGCCAATGAGATGGGGTTGGCTCGATGAATCAAGCTGCCCTGAACGCGTAATTCCATTCTGCGGTACTTTTTTGGCGTGTACGGGAATTTGGCGACACTTTGACTGAAGAGATAGATGTTGCAACCCAGATGAGTGCAATGTTTGCAGTAACCCATCAGAAAAGTACAGCAGGTCGTTCTGAACGTCGTGCTTCGGTGCGGAAATTCGTGGTGAGTATACATTAGAGTTTAATTTATTGTGATAAATTTGTAGATATTGTTTTAATGAAGTGCTCGTTGACGAATTTAAAACTCTCCTCATAGTGTTATTGAATCATTTGCAACATTTCGTTTATTGCTTTTACAAGAACTTATTTATGTAATGTTGAGAACTTTATACTCGTGTATGATGTTCCTAATGCTATTTCTTTATAAGCCATGAAATCCTCTAGATAGTTTGTTTTAATACCACTTTGCATGTTGTACGTGTTTAATTTTCATTCTTAACCCCCAAATTCTTTACGGCACTGGTTGTGGTTTTGACTCCAAAGATTAGCCAGCTTTGGTGTAATAATTTAATCTATACCTGTTTAATTTAAATATCAAAAACTCATCCTTTTCTATTTTGTTAATTTGTGCATTTGACTTTGTAGAACCTCTTGGGTCTTCTATTAATTAGACTTGGACACAATATTCACGTGTTTCGTAGTGTTTTCGGAAAGTAGCAATGTTGAAATAAGACTATGATTTCCATATTAAGACTGGTAAATTTATGTTCCTTAAACTATTGTATCAAACTTAAAAACAATGATAACATTTTGTTAATTCGCTTCACTTAAATAACATTAATTAAAAAAATATTTCAGCATTCAAAACCATTAAGAAAGATTTGTGGGTGTTGAGTCGATCCCCACACACTGCCGAACCTAGAGTTTAGTGACTTCCCATTTTTCCCTGAACTATATTCACAAGATTCTGCATAACACCTGTCTAAATGCTGCACTGGTTTTATGCTTCAATTATTGAATACTTTAGCATATGGTGAATTTATTCATCAACATACATAAATGATAGATACACTGATAGAAATGCAATAAAAAATAGAACTATATTTAAAGCATGTTATTTTTATTATGCAGTTTTTCACCTTAAAATTAAATTTTTATAAGAAAATGCTTCAACTTTTAAGACAGATTATTAAAAAATGTCGAGTAATGTATATTTTGATAAAAAAATATTTGTATATTCTTAATGCAACTATATTAAAGGTTTATTTTTATATTTAGATCAAACTACAGTTTTTTGACTACTTTAATTATGGGTTGACTCCAATGGCAGACAAGCGGTTTCATGTAGATTTACTTTTAGCCAGTGACAACTTTGTGGAAGATTTCAAATTCAGCAAAAAATCCCACTTGACAGCAAATTTTACACTTTTATGAGTCATGGCGAGTAATCAATTTGGGTCCTTCAACAGACTCTTTTGAAAAAATTAAAACTGTATGAAGAAAAAAGTATTTACTAACTTTAAGAAAATATTCAAAAGTAAATGATTTAGGATTCATTTTAAAATTGCTTACTTGAACTAATACACTGAAAACATTCTAGGGCTACTGTGGTTCGGACTCTTGATGGGACATGTGCTGTGCTTATAGTTATGGCTGTAATGAAAAGAGCACGCAAGCTTCAGTGTTCCTCAGAAATCATTTTTGTGGATTCTACTGCCGGCTGTGAAAGTACAGGTTCCTCACTCAATACTTTTGACAGCAACAAAAGTAGGAGCTGTTCCAATTGCTGTAGTTACCCATGAAAATCAAACAACCAAAGTTACTTTACTGCATTTTCTCTACTAAAAATATAATTTACTTTGTGCTTTGAAAATAGAGAGGTAAGATACATTTTCTTTTCTTTTTTTTTCAATTAGAAACTTGTGTAAAAAATTACTTAAGCAGATAGGTTAAGGCTTAACACCCAAAGTTGATACATATTCAAGGCCAGCAGCATTGAATTAATGGGAATATCTATTTAAAGAAAATATTTATTACTTACTTGGAGTATTTAATTAAGGTAATGATTAATGATAGTCTTAAAAAACCTCAATATTCTCCTTTTCACAATGTTGGACTGCCTGCAAAGGCTTTGATAAAAACAAAATAAAGAACTGCATACAATCTTACCATAGCATGGTGAGTTTCCAATGGGTGGTTTGCGAACCCTTAGGAGTGCAATGAATTATTTATGTTTCTCAATTTTACACAACCTTACCCAAGCATAGAAGTTATTACTCGAGTCCCCACCAGATGGAGAATAGCCACAAAGCTAACTATAGAATATTAACTGCATCTTTTGTGAACATGGCAAAATCATTTAAAGTAATCTATGTAATAGACATTTTTTTAATTTCTTTGTAAAATAATTTATCACAGGTTAGCAGTTACACTATCATTTAACATTACAAGAACTTATATAAACTATTATAAATGTAAACAAAACCTGTAAAGGGAGACATTCTCAAATCTAATTGTTAAAATTCATTTGTACAGCTTTCTCAAGAAATGATCATTGTTGTATCATAAATATCAATGAAGCCATCTGAAGTTTAGAAAAGATACCTCAATCTAAATGTAAACAAAGACTAGAAACATTTTCTAGTGTGGACATTTAAATGTAGTTTTGATATCAAGATATAACATTACTTTAAACGTAATTTCATTTATTATATTGAAAAAGGGATGGTATGTAGTATCCGATACGTTACAACTTTCGAGCGATGTATTGTCAATTGTGGTAACCTTCCCGTTTTCGCGCTTTTCTTAGTTTTAAGGCAACCCTAGATATTTTCTCCTGACGATAATAAACGGGTCTCATGATTGGTTAAGGAAGAAAATACGCTTTTCCACTTTTATTTTTAATGTAGAACGGAATTAAAATTTAGACAGTCTTTGAAATTGTTGGGTGCATATGAATTTTGCTCTTGATTTATAAAATTGACTTGTTTTATTAATTTTCAAAATTTTTAGGATAAGTTTGAAAAGCAGATTGTAAGTTACAATTTTTTAAATTTGTCACTTTATTTAAATTTCAATTAAAATTTCAAAAAAATTTTTGGATTAAATTTGATTTTAGAAATTGCAGATTGGAATTTAGAATTTTTTTTCCCCTTTTGGTTGCTCATTTCCCCTTAGTTGATTTGATATAGCAGTAGATAGTGTTATGGAACGTTAGAAAATGTTTTTTTTTTTTTTTTTTTTTGCAAACATTTAGTAGCTTGATTGGGAAGAGGGTGAAATGTCTTTCATGTGAGAATGATATGATTTTAACATTGAGAAAGGATGCTGGTGATAGGTAGGAGTGGAAATGTAGAAAGATAGGACAAAAGTTTGGCAAAAGAAAGTATAACAGGAGTGAGAAATTGGAGGGTAAATGGGTGTTTGGAGGACTTGAACGAGGGACGGATAAATGTTTTATGGTTGAGGTGAAAATTAGGAACCAGAAAGTTTTGGCTGAGGTAATTCAGAGCTGAATTTTGCAAGGAACTACAAACATTTCTGACTATTGGAAGTCATATGCTGGTATTAATACCCGAAGGACAAAGAGTTCAAGGGTTATCGATTCGAGCATATGACTGTTAACCATAGTCAGAATTTCAAGGACCCGGCTATGAGGGTAAGTTTGATTTTTGTTTAGCTTTTGGTTATATTACAAACACTGGACTATGCTTGGGTGGGCACCCAATACGGTGACTTATACGCATGGAAGCCAACGGTGAAAGGTCCTCGCCGGCCCCGGAGGGGCGGCGAGGCAGCCGGCAGGCGGGGATCGCGCGTTATACGCTGTGACTTATCTAAAAACAAATTTCTCCCGGTATACTGGTTTAAACGCATTGAAACCTTAAGCGCAATATGCTTTGACTTCTCTAAAAAACAATTTCCTCTTGTAAAGTCATTACAATAAAAATATTTGTCTTGCTTTTCCATATATGGCTCTATAACCTGGAATATCCCCATTGAGTTGCTCACATAATGCTAATTGCTAGAAAAATTGTGAAAAAATATTTTTTCACACTTATGGATAGCAGAAGAATTTTTAGATTTTTTTTTTCTCATCAAAAACCTTTGTGTGGATTATGATCACAGAAAAAGAACTACCTTATTAAAAAAAGATTTCTTGTTTTGAAATTTCTATGCATTGCAAAGTTTCTAATTCAAAATTGATAAAAATCCGGACGATTTTTAAAAAAATCGCGTTTTTTTTTTTTTCATTAATTTTTTTTTTTTTTTTAACAATTATAAATTATTATTTTTTATTTATTTTTTTTTTTTTAATGACAAAACTAGGATGAAATTGACGCAAAATTGCGTACATGTTCGGAGAAAACCAGACTGAAATATTAGAAAATTTTCAAGTTAAATTTATATTGCTTTTTTCTTAATTTTTAAACAAATTATTATTATTATTTATGCACTGTATGCAAAGGTTCACGTTGTATATGGCGGCCATCTTGGAATTGCTTACATCGGCCGCCATCTTGATTTGGCGTAAACAATCGCTTTGGCGGCCTAACGTATCGGATGCTACCACTCCACCGAAAAAGTACTTCAGAGGACTAAGAATTCACTGTCTAAATGTAAACAAAGCCTGAATGTAAACATTCTAAATTTTGAATGAAATCAGTTAAGTGTACAGTTAAGAACTTACACAACTTTTTATTAAAAATTAAATGTAAATATTTCACGACTAAAAAATTATGAATTAGTTAAACAAGTGATTTCTAAGATTCAACCCAGTTTGAAATTTTGTACAAATCTGAAACAGGAAATCTGAATTAATGAAGGGCAAATGGATGACTGGAAATGTATCTTTAAACAATAAAACACTTGTTATTAAGAAAATGGACACTTATAGTCTTGGAGATTTTATTTTTACAGTGTATGTGTTCAACCATTTATTTTTACTCAATACACTACATTCTTAATTGAAGGGGCAAGTGGATAAAGGTGATACACTTGCCCCTTCAATTGTGCAATTAAATGCATCATATTTTAGCTTAGGATAGAATAAATGTATTAATATGAAATGGATGTCTAAATATGTATATTATTTTAGTATTTTTCCATAAATCAGAAAACTTGCTGATAAAGATGTAGATTGTTTGACCAGGAAATATATTGTTTGATTTTTACAGTGATAATTGGATATTATTTATATTTGGTAAAATTGAAATTCATCAACTGTCTCCTTTTAATTTTCAGACGCCATCTCTTTATGACTGATGATTCAAAAACGGGAATAAAAGCCTCAGTAGAAATTTATCCCTCATCTGTGCTACTTCTCTGCCATTTCCACGTGGCACAAACAGATTGGAGATGGTTGCATAGCTGCAAGGCTATTAAAGCCTGTTTTTATGAAAATGTTGAACTATGTTATTATGGAAGAAAAACACTTCAATATAAAATGTATGCTCTGTGTTAGACTACTGGAAATTAGATAATTTATTACTTGATAATAAAAAGTATTTTTTGCTTTACTACCTTATTTTATTAGTCGTGTATTTCTTTTTAACAGCATGTTTAAATTGTCCCCCCTTGGGATTGATGCATGTGCTGTTAGTCACTAAATGCAACATTAAATTTTTTCCTTGTATATATTTGACTAAAATGCAGTCATGTTTATACCAAGTATCAGCATTATTCAGTGTGCAAATAAATCAGTTAAAATGGTTTAATTGTATGGCTAGTTAGGGTTATCTGACAAGCATAATGCATAAACAGAATGCCACAACTATATAATCTTCTGTAGAGTTAATAGGTAATGCAGAGCCGAGCTTTACTCATTGTAGCTAGAGTTAGATTTGGTACAGAATCTGAAAGTTCATATTCAAAAACAAACTCCAAAAATCTTAAAGACCATTCCAGAGAATTTTTTGTTGAAACTTTGGCAGCTTGTAGAAGTTTTCTTACTCATGGAAGCTCTCTCAGGATATCTTTAGAAAGTTTATCATAATTTACGACTAAGATTTGTATTAACTGTGGCAGTCTGTTTTCTGAAGTTGTATAGTAGTAAAAGAATGCACTCTACAGATTAAGAGTGATTTGTACAAGGAACAAATGCTTTAGGATTAAGTTAAAAAAATCCTCGCCTGGACACTTTCCTTTTAAGAGATGTTGTAGCAACCTTAGTTGTAACTTGATATAAAAAACGGTTAACCAATAACTGCTTATTTTCTGATTGTTGACACCTCTACTACAAACTTAAGAGGCTTCCCTTAGTCATACGATTCGTCGAATTCAATCGCATTTCGTTGACTGAACTAATAAGTTTTAATACGCATCATCACTTATTGAAGTTAATTGTCAGATGAAGTTATTAAACTTATTTTAATTATAATATATTTTTTAAGTGTCGTAAAACACTCATTTTTTCTTTTTTAATTTTACAAATTTTTGTAACTTTGGGCAGCCCACACACTTTTTCTATGCCACTGGGCCTGTGGTTGTATTTTTCAGTACATTAAATATTGTAACCATAAGTGCCAGAGTACTGCTGTTGCTCACAAAAACAATATAGAATTTGCGAATACAAGCGATTCAATATAGTATTTGAAATAATTTGCAACCAATGTTTCC